>JALGPY010000007.1:87070199-88308731 GCA_023055425.1 Linanthus parryae | reverse complement strand
TCTTATCCATGCATATAACATCAATATCCTATATTGATTTATCTGAGTCTGGCGAGACATTCTATAAGCACTACCCCTCGAGTGGCTGCGGATATTTGCTTCCGTTATGTGGGAGGGACAAATCCTATCTACAACACTACCATCTCTAAGCTTGCTTCATATCATGCCCGATAGCTACTTTTGTAGTTATCGTTAAAGGCACAACGTTTGATAATATGAGATCATGATATTTTACAACTAGAGTATCTAGTGAGTTCAAGTCTAAGGACCACAATACTTTTTTCACTACGAGAAGCACTTGTGACTTTACATAACTTGTATGTAGCCTTCTCGTTGTAAGTCAGTACAGTATGTCGTTACCCCTAATGCATACCCAAGTGCTAGACTTGATATCTCCATATCAATCCACCCACATACTAGTCTATAGTTGATCACCCTGTTAATCAATATAATAGCCTAGGGATATTTAATATAAACAATAAATTTGTAATATAAGGACTTCATTATATTAAATTTTTCCAGAAGTAATATAATGATTATTCTATCCAAAAATCATGTTCATACTAAACAAGGTTGCCTCTAAGGACTCTATTCCAATAGTCTCCCACTTGCACTAGAGCCAATCGCGTGCATCTCGTATTCCTATAGATCTAGTGTGTCCTTCAGGTTTGCGCTGAACAAGAGGCTTTGTAAGTGATCTGATAGATTTTTATCTGTAGGAATCTTTCATATCTTCACATCTCCTCGATCGACGATCTCTCAAATAAGATGAAACTTTCTAAGTACGTGCTTGGATTTCTGGTGTGACCTAGGTTCCTAATCCAAACAGGCTCCTTTGCTGCACCCGATGCAGCAATATACTCAGCCTCAGCTGTAGAACCGGCAATCATCTCTTGCTTGGAACTCTTCAACCTAACAGCTCCTCCATTCAGGAAAAACATGAATCCCGACTGAATCTGAAATCAACTTTGTCCGTTTGGAAGCTTGCATCCATGTTACCCCTTACACGCTAATACTTCTCAACTCCATAGATCAAGAATGCGTCCTTTCTTCTTCTCAAGTACTTAAGGATATTCTTGACAGCTATCCATTTACTCTCACCCGGATTGGACTTATATCTGCTTTTCATACTCAACGCGTATGACTCATCTGGTCTAGCACATAACATGGCGTACATGATAGATCCTATGGACAAAGAGTAAGGAATCGCACTCATGCAGTTCTTCTCAATTTCATTTGAAGGACAATCAGCGTTCGAAAGGGTGATTCCATGCGACATGGGTAAGAATCCCTTCTTGGAATATCTCCTGGTGAACCGTTTCAACACCTTGTCTATATATGTACTTTGACTTAAACTATTATCTTCCTCGATCTATCCCTATAGATCTTGATACCAATTATATAAGTTGCATCCCCTAAGTCCTTCATTGAGAAACACTTTGTTATAAAAAATCTTTAACGGATTGCAAGGTAGGAATGTCATTTCCAATGAGTAGTATGTCATCCACATACAAGACCAAAAACAAAACAGAGCTCCCACTAACCTTATTGTAAACACAAGGTTCATCTTATTTCATGATGAAGCTAAACTATTTGAACGAAACATAGATTCCAACTCTTAGAAGATTGCTTCAACCCATAAATGGATCGCTGCAACGTACACACTTTATGGGCATGCTCTGGATATTCAAAACCCTCTGGTTGTGTCATGTACACATCCTCAAGGAGGTTTCCATACAGAAACGATGTTTTGATATCCAGCTGCCAAATCTCCTAATTGTGATAAGTTGCAATGGCAAGTAAGATTCGAATCGATTTGGTCATTGCGACCGGGGAAAAGGTTTCACCGTATTCAATACCATGAATCTGTTTGAATCCTATTTCCACCAATCGTCCCTTATAGGCAATCACATTGTCATCCGTGTCGGCCTTGTTCTTGAAGAAAAACGTGCACCCTATGGGCTGAGCCCCTTGGGGTGGTTCAACAAAAGTTCATACTTTGTTGGTATACATGGATTCCATTTCGAATATCTTGGCCTCAAGCCACTTTTGAGAGTCAGGCCCTTTCATGTCATCTCCATAGGTAGTAGGCTAATCATCTATGAGTAGTGGTGTCCAGGATCCGTCAAGAGAAGTCCATACCTCTCTGGATCCTGGTGCACCATACTCAACCTACGAAGTTCTTGTGTTACCTGAACAGGTTCCTCCACGACATCTTGCGGTTCTTGTTAATGTTTCATATTAGGATCAGTGGTTTGTGTTCTTGAATTTCTTCAAGTTGTACTATCCTCCCACTTGCTCCTTTAGAGCCAAATTCTCTTTCGAGGAACACGACGGTCCGAGAAACAAACACTTTTTTCTCGTTATGATTGTAGAAATAATACCACTTCGTTTCCTTAGGGTATCCCTCAAACTTACACTTATGCGACTTGGGCCTGAGCTTTTCTATTTGTCAACGCTTTACATAGACATCGCAGCCTCAAATCCTCATAAAATACAACGTCGGACGCCTCCAACTCATCTCATATGGAGTCTTCATGACAAATTTATATGGAACACGGTTAAGGGTGAAAGGTCCACATAATAGAGCTTGCCCTCAAAAGGATAATGGAATATCAGTTTGACACATCATAGATCGAACAATGTATAACAGAGTTCGATTCCTCCTCTCAGACACGCCATTCCATTGTTACGTTCCGGGTGGAGTGAGTTGGGAAAATATCCCACTATCTATAAGATAGTCGTCGAACTCTCGGCTTAAGTATTCGGCTCCACGATCCGATCGTAAAGCCTGAATACTCTTGCCAAGTTGCTTCCCTATTTCATTCTTGAATTCTTTGAACTTTCAAAGGATTCGGACTTGGCCGTCATAAGGTACAAAAATCCATATCTACTGAAATCATCAGTAAATGTAATGAAATAAAGATAACCACCTCTGGCAGACGTGACAAATGGCCCACCTACATCAGTATGCACGAGAGCCAATTGCGCACTAGTCATCTCTCCTTTCTTATAGAAAGGGGACTTTGTAATTTTTCCTAATAAACAAGTTTCACATGTCTCATATGATTCAAAATAAATGGATCAACATTTTTAATTTATTGAAATAGTAAAACCTTTCTCGTCCAAACAAGAAATAGAAATAATGTTTATTCTCATAGCAGGCACAAAATAGCAATTACGTAATTCTAAAACTAATCTCGAAGGAAAAGATTGATCGTACACGCCCACAGCCAATGTAGGAACTTTTTCTCCATTCCCAATGCGCATGTCTATCTCCCCTTTAGCCAATCTTCTACTTCTCTTAAGATCCTGAACATTTCGAAAAACGTGAGATCCACGTCAAGTATCCAATACCCAAGATGGAGAGATAGTTAGATTGACATCTATAACAAAAATACCTCGTGGTGGTGGAATCACTATTCCAAGCCTTTTATCCTCCCGATACTTTGGGCAGTTTGTCTTTTAGTGTCCAGGCTGACTACAGTAGTGACACTCACCCTTAGTCACGCCCTTGGCAACACCACCAGCAGGTTTAACGGAAACTTCATTTGGTTTTTAAACTGATTTGCCTTTCCTTTGGAGGTAGAAGCAATTTGCTTGCTTTTTCCTTGTTCACCATCATTATGGCGTTCCCTTACCCTTGTTGATGCTTTGTTCAGCTGTGCTCAACATATTGAGTAAATTTGACAGAGGTTTATTGATCTCATTCATTTATAGTTCATAATGGACTATCCATATCTATCAGGAAACAATTGCAAGATGAGATCACAGGTATGATTGGTTCACTGCTCTATCTTAATGCAAGCAGGCCAGACATTATGTGTAGTGTTTGTATGTGTGCTAGATTCTAAGCGGATCCTAAAGATTCTCACTAAGTTGTTCTCAAAGAATTTTTATATATCTCAATGGTACTAAAGTTTTAGGGATTTGGTATCCTAAAAGGTCTAACTTATATTTGTGTGGCTATTTAAATGTTGATTTTGCAGGATATAAAGTTGACAGAAAAAGTACTCAGGGTGTTGCCAATTCCTTGGGTCTTCCCTAATTAGCAGGCATTCTAAGAAGCAAAATTCAGTGGCTTTATCCACATCAAAAGCTGAATACATAGCGGCAGGTGCTTGCTGCTCACAAGTGATGTGGATAGCACAACAGATGGGAGACACGGGTTATCACTTCATAGATATTCACATCTAATGTGGCAACACTAGTGCTATCTCAATTACAAAGAATCCAGTACAACATTAAAGGACTAAGAACATTATTTCCAGACATCCTTCATAAGAGATCACGTGGAGAAAGGTGATGTATCTCTGTCATTTGTGCCAACCAACGTTCAGTTTACAGATATCTTTACTAATCCACTACCAGAGGACAGATTCACATCCCTGAGATTAGAAGTTGTGATGTTTAATAAGGAAGCATTGGTTTAGAGGGAGCATCAGGTAGTTACTTGTGTTTCAATTTTTTGAAATCTTTTTTAAAACCTCGAATGCTTTTCAAAGCCTTTAAAATTTTATGTGCAGTATAACAGTTTTTCATGGTCTAATCCAAAGCCTTGAAAAAAAATATGTGTATTATATAGTTCAATAATTTGATCATTAATGTTGGGTGTTATCTCTGTAGATAATTGACTAACATTATTTTTACCTTAGTAAATGGATCTTTTCCAAATCTGAATAACAATATTTCCATCACAAACAAATTTGAATTTCAAACAAATCTTAATTCCTTCAAAGATTTGGGATTATTTAGTTTCCTTCTTTAGCTCAAACTCTTTAGTATTTATCTTTTCCCTTCTCTCTTTCTCTATTCTATGTTTTCTGCCTATCTATTCTTAAATCCTAACCCTATGAACCCACAGAGAAGCTTTTAAAGAACAAAGATGGCAGGTTGAAGCTCAAATAAAAAAAACGGGAAAGAGAAAATATGGAGAAGAAAAGGCTCAGACCATCAGTGGTAGTTCCATTTCTAAGATTGTCAGTGCATCACAACAACCCTCTACTCCTCCGAATAAGAAGAGAAGCATGAAAGACATGGATGATCAAACTGCTACTTCCAGCAAGAAGAAGTTAGATCCAACATCTACTTATGAAAAGCAAAAGGGTGTTCAGATTGGTAGCCCACATAAGGTAAAGAAGGTAAAGACTCCTCAAAAATCAGGCACAGGGAAGGAGATAAAGACTTCAGAAAAAGTCAAGGGGAAGGAGATCCAAATATAAGAAAAGGACAAGGGGGAGGTGATTCAGATTTACTCTGAAGAGAAAACAACCTTTGGTAAGAGATCTATTTCTTCTAAATGGTTTGTCAATCATGCTGGAAGAGGTATCTAGCTAGATGGATTTTCTTATGTTCCTATTTCTTACTGTAGTACAATCAATGTTAGCATGATGGATTCTATGGATATGGAATGCATGAGGAGACCGAAAAAGAGTTCTATAGGAAGATCATAAACCCCACTGAAGTGGCATACCCTAGGCTTACCAGAATCTTTTACCTGAATATGAAACAAGTGAATACATTGGGTTTAACTCAATCATCTAAAGTGGCAGCTATTAAGATGGAGTTAGATCATGATGAGTTTGATAATGTCTTAGGTTGTCCAAAGAGGTACAATACAGAAAACTAACCTATCAAGGTTGACGGTATTAAGTTGGTTGAGGAACATTTCTTTTTACCTAAAATAGCAACTACCTCTAAGCAGTTAACACATTAAGTGTTAACTTTTGATGCCAAAATCTTGTTTACTATCTTGATGAGCTGTGTGGTACCAAAAGAGAACTCAAAGGAATTGTTGTCTGATAGGGTGTTGTATCTGATGTACTTGGTGATGCATGGGTATGAGATTGACCTGCCAAGCATTTTAATGGAACACATGTTGTATAGCTGTACAAAGAACGGCAAGCACCCTCTACCCTATGCCAACATCCTCTCACTATTCTTTCACCATCTGGAAATACCTGTTGACGGGGAAGATAAAATTACTACTGTTTTTGGAATGATAGACGAAAATTCCTTTCAAAGTATTGGAATTGTCATAACCAGTGACGGAGCATGGAAGTTCTACTCTTAATTTTCTGCCGATGAGTTCAAGGACAAGAAATTTTCAAAGCCTAAGTATTTAACTACTCTATTAGCCCTAACTTCTACCACTCAATATCAATCTCAAGTTCTTTAGAAGCTGGACTTTATTGATAATGAACTAGATGAGCTTAAACAGGGACACTATCAGCTGGGTACTGAGTTCTGGCAGATTAAGTACATGATTCAGAGTTTTTTTCAAGAGCATTAGCTTGATACATGTGGAAGAAGAGGATACACCAGTTCCAGAAGGCTCCATGAATTCAACATCTACAAGAGACTTATTTGATGAGCACAGTTCTGCGGCTAAGGCTGTTGGGGATAAGGAAGCTGGGTCAAAGACTGTTGAGGATCAGGAAGCTGGTGAGCAATATAGTGTTGACTCTGGGTTTCTACTCAAAGAATTAAAGCTTAAGAAACATAAAGGGAAGTCTCCAGCAATTGTTACCTCAACTAACTTGTATGAAGATGATGTGGTAGCTGATGAGCCTGGTGAAGAAGTTGTACAGGATGTGGAACGGGAACAAGATCATCAAGAGGATGAGGAAGAAGAAGAAGATGATCGAGATGTTGATGCATAAGACAAGACAAATGCAAACCCAAAGCTTTGAATCAAGTCTTCTTTTTCAAAGCCTTGAACCCTCATTTTTATTTCAAAACTTCTGTTTCTCTTATACCTTTTCAGTCTTCAATAAGGTTTGATCCAACATTTTCTCACTTTTTTTATGAAAGTAAAAAAAGGGGGAAGTTTAGGGGTATTTTTTAGCTTCAGGGAGATCTTGTTTTGGATAAAACTAATTATTTGCTTGGTTTGATTTTATCTGCTTAGCTTGATTTGTTTCTACTTATAATCGCTTGGTTATTTGGCTGTGATGTTATATAGTTGTTTCTGCTATGCTACTAATGTCTATCTTTTACAGAAATATAGTTCAAATAGAATAGTGGTTTTGTCTTTCAGCAAGATGTAGATTGTAGGTTCGTAGTTGGGAGATTTTAAGTTAAAAGTTGTTTCATAGCTTTGAAACTGGTTTCAAAGCCTTGAAACTGCACAACAATTCACAACATGAACTTAGGGAGAGTTGTTCCTTTTAATCATTCCCTTATCTCCAGTGTTTGATTATACTATATTATATGATGAAAGAGAAAATAATGTGTTATAATATGCTTTGCTCTTATCATTTGCCTAAGATTATTTGCAGGAATTAGTAGCTATCTGTTTTGCATGAAGTTTCCTTATTTACTTGTATGCAGAGAAGGAAATAAAAATTCTGCAGATTGATCCTACTATTATTTAATTATGTATGGACTTACTTAAGGCATGTAGATGAATATCAGATCAAAATAAATTGAGGAAATCAAACAGCTAGCCTTTGGAAGCAAGATGTTGAGAGTCAAGATTCTGCTGAGGATTTTTAGGGATTTCTATAGAAGTCTCCTTATAAACCTGCAATTCAAATTCTCAGAGGAGAGATTGTGAGAGATTGACAGGAACAGAGTATTAAACAGATATTCATACACTCTCATAGATTGACAAGCATCATCAGAAGAAGATGAATCATCCATTCAATCCTTTCCAGATTCCCGAAGAACACTTCAGCAACACAGCTTCACTGTCTTCACACTGTTCTTCATTGTAAGCTATATTTGTGTATCTTTTGCTATATTAGTTAGTCATATTTCTCATGAGCTGTTCAAGAGGAACAGCAGAGAATTCTTATTGTATCAGTTAGCTAGAGCAGGTATTAGATAGGTTAGGAAGAACTACAAGCTGAAACAGAGTAAGGTAATTCTATAGGCATGATATCTAGGGCTTAGCTTTTGATAAATAAGACGATTGTTGAAATCCTAGAGGGATTAGATCCCTCAAGCGGAGAGTATGTCACTTGGGACCGAACTTCGAAAAATCATTGTGTTCATTGTCTTGCATTTCAATTCTGCACTTGTCTTTAAAACTACTTCAAAACATGTTTCAATTCAAAGCCTTGTAAAGCATTTCAAAGCTTTGAAAATACTAAGAAACTTTTAAACTATCTGTTTTAATTTAAAAGCCTTGAAACTTAGTTCAAAGCTTTGAAATACTTCAAGTTATTCTAATTTTGTTTTAATTCACTCCTTTGGAAAGAGTTGTCATACTCTATTCAACCTCCCACCCCTTCTAGAGTATTTGATCCTGTATTTACATACCTGCATTAAAATCTTAAAAATCGATATTTGAGAATAAGTGCTTCGTTAAGAGACACGGTGCATGTCATCATTTAAGGTACAATGATGCGTGAGAATTTTATATTTGGAATGGCAAAAAATCTAAAGGAATATTTTCGTGGGAAGATTTAAGATGCTTGTGTCTAATAGAATTTGTAACCTTCCTGATTTCACAAATATTTTAAACTTTGTGTTGAAAGTTTCAAGGGGTGTATAATGAATTAGATGTGTGTGGAAGAAGAACATACTAGAACTTATATGTACTTATATGGTAGACCAATCTTTATAGATGTTTTTAGTGGAAAACAATATCATATTTAGTTCATAAGACTTTTGTCCATCTCATCAACACCTATAAACGGTATGAGAGCTAAAGTATGTGAATGTATAAGCTTACAACATTCACGGTGTTAATTTAATTCCTATAGTTGTGCATAACATTTCTTCCCTACATGGAGGTATAGACATAGTTGTCATAAATTAAGTTTTTGGGGATAAAATGAAACATATTAGGATATGTAACGACAGTAGTTCGTCATTTTCTTTATCATGAGGCTATGATAATAAAGATTAACGTTATGAGAATAAAGATTTAAGTTTGCAGATATATAGAAAATATTTTATGTATTAATGTGGCTATTTCGTACCGTATATGATTGGCTAGGAATATCTAGCATAAGGAGGTTCTCATTTCGGATCATCCGACCTAACGTGAGGTTATATTGGTCTAGTGCGAGATATTGAGTTTGGTGTTTACTCGTTGCCACTTTTATTGATATCATTAATAATCGAGAAGTTCTAAACATATAAATTGGTCTTCTCAAATAAAGCCCTTTCTCGAGATTTTTGAGGATGTTGAGTTTGAGTGGGAGATAAGGTTATAAGGAATAACGTCTTCGAAAATAAAGTCTATCATACTTGTGAATTGCATGTGTCTATTTTTTATGCAAGAAATGATCGGCCCAAAAGAAGGTCATTGTGTGGCCAAGGAATAAGACATACTTGTTTATGCGAACACTAATTGGCCGAAAGGATTATTATTGTTTTGCCATATAAGAGGGTTCATACTAAGTTATTCACATCGTTCAAATAAACGTTCTATAATGATATATGTGACTCCTTCACTACTAGAAATTTACTCAAAAACGGAAAAAAAATAAAAAAAAACATTAATCGTGTGGCAATAATTTTCTTGCCGTATATGCTATCAAATATGGCAAGAATAATTTTTCCCTCTTCAAAACATCTCAAACTGTAAGAATATTTAATTCTGCTTAAAAACATCTAAAACGACAAGAAAATGTCATTATTGGCGAAATTTATTCTCGCCGCATATAGTTTATATTAAAAACAACAAACATTTTACTAATAGTGGCAATAATAATTTTCCCCGCTTAAAAACATCTAAAACGGCAATCAAAAAGGTCATTATTGGCGAAATTATCTCTCGTCGCATATAATATATAATATAAACGGCAAGATATATTTTAACGCGGTTAAAGATGATCATATACGGCAAAAATTTCTTACCGTAAAATTAAGTTTATACACATCAATCTTTTTGACTTTGGAGCCAAATTTCGGGGCGAAATTTCTAATTGCCCGCCCAAAATGAAAGTTACATTTGCTGAAATATGTGCCCTACATTTAATTTGAAGATGTAATCTTGACCATCAATTAAAATACATCTTTATAAACATAAAAAATAACCCCTACCTTCATTAAAAAAATCTAGATATCATCTTCATCTCTATTCTCTCGGTCACCTCCCTCCCCTCTCTCGATCCCCCTTCTCTCGATCCATCTCCACTCCCTGCCATCACCACCACCAACACCTTCATCCATCACCACCACAACCTTCAGCCATCATCTCTACCACCTTCTGTCTCACTGGCTAGAATGAACAGAGGACGAAGGAGAAGGCGAAGCGGATCTCGCCGCTGTGGTCCCGTCGCTGTCCTCACCGTACGATCGCCGTCCTCGTCGTTTTTCGTCGCCGTCACCAGATCCGAACAATGAAGCTCCAGATCTGTTGGTGCATGTCATCTCTCCCCTCTGTCCTTCCCTCCCTCTCTTTCCCTCTCTCGGCGTCTATCCTTCTCTCTCTGCGATTTGGTTCGGCAGCCATCAACGCCATCATCGTCGCCACCAACAACGTCGTCATCATCGTCACCACCATATGATGCAGGTGGTATTAACAGTGGTGGAGGTGGGTTCTCTTTGGCCAAAATAGATCAGCTGAATTGGATGAGAAACAATCAGATAAGGGATAGGGGTGATTGACCTTTGAATTTGTATATTGGTGAGTGAAATTGCAGGTGAATTGGGTCTTGTTCAACCTAGGTATGTTCTTGACCAGAAAATCAAAGCATATGGGGGAAGTAGAAAATAAGGGAGGGGGTTTTATGTAGTTTACGGTGGTTTGGGGGATAAGATTGATATTAATTAAAGTTCAAATTAATATAAAATGTATGAAATTAATTAATGTTTAAAATTAATTAAAAAGTACATATATATATGTATATATATATATATATGGCAATAATTTTTGCCACATAACCCTCTTTAAAAATGGCGAAAAGAAGGATTTGCCGCAAACGAGATTAATATAAACGGTGATATTTCTTGCCGTTTTTTGCTACGTCATAAACGACAAGAGTGTGTCTCTCGCCTTTTAAACCCTAAACGGCAAGAGTTTTCCTCACCGCTGAGCAAAAACAACAAAATACCTTGTGGCCGCTCAAAATCTCGCCGTTTTTTCTATAAACGGCAAGAAACCCTTCATAAACGGTGAAAATTTATTGTAGTTTTTTTGTGAGTTTTCAGTAGTGCTTTACCCAAATGTAGGCGTATTCTCATAATAAGCAAACTCGTCAAACTCAAATATGAAGTGCCGCTAAGTTAATTCACTAAACACTTGAGAAAAATGATTTAGGTACTACATTTTTTTCATGCTCAAGTGCTTGGGTCTGACATAAGGTTTGTGGAAGATGATTCAATCAACTTGTCACAAGTAAAACAAATATTAAAGTAAATTAATTTCGTATTGATAAGATGAATCTCTAACTAAATTATTGACATTTGGAATCTTTCATAATAGCATAATTTATTGTGAGTTACAATAAAAAAGGTGTGCTATTGCTAATTATGAAAGATATGAAGGTCATGGTTGTCAATACTTTTCATCTAAAGGAGGCACTAACTACAAAGAGAATTCATAGAAGTTTACGATGTTCTCTTTTAAGTTGTAATTTCATACTCAATTCTATTTATGTTCAAAGTTTCCTTCTAGATATGGTATCACAATATTCATAAAGTTATTATCTTATGATGTTGCGATATAACTATAGTAGATATTTGTGTATACCACATTTCAGTTGGAGTAATTATCTGGTGCATCATTTGGATTAGATTCTTTTGGCTAGCGCCGATATAGACTTGCGTGTTTGAACCAATATATTCTATAAGGCTTCTAAAGTGAAAGATCTTGGGAATATATTTATTGTATCGAAAATAATTATGCATCCTTGATTTTCTGACAAGAGATCTATATCGATAAGGAATTTGCTAGATCTAGTACCTAAGGTCGTGCACTAAAGAATACTCCAACGACTTAAGGAGACAATTTCTATTCTCATTTAGTATTTCAAGAATATTGAGATCAGTAATAAAGGATTCAAAGATTCGTTACACATTGAGTCAACGAGTCTAGTGTATACCAAAATATGTACATATGCGGTTATTATATATATATCGGTATATTTGGTATAATTTTGGTTAATCATTTTATGTATGAAGGTTAACATGTGATCAATTAGTAAGGAATTTGAAGAGAACAAAAGACTGAATGCTCACCTATCGAAATTCGGAGAATCTTGAGACAGTGAATCTGATTCCGAGGCTTAGGTAAAGTTTATTGACATAAAGTCTTATTTCTTCTTTAGAAAATATTCAGAGTCTTGGTGTCAATGTAACATTATTGTGAAAACTCCATTCTTGAGGATCTTCTAACTAGGGAATTACCGCATAAAGTGTTGAAGACCAGATTGCTCATTTAGAGTGGTAATAGTCAAAGTAATTCGGTTTAGTGGGAGTTTGTATCCATTGAATGACATTTCTCAAGACACATACTCCAATTTCTGCACCATAAAGTTTTATGTTTTATTCAAGTTACTTTGAATTGTTATTATTAGTAATTTCCAAATTTGATTTAGCATAAAGATTGAAATTATAAGGTCTGATATCACTTCAATAAGGATTAGTGGAAATAGGCATATCTGAATATCACAACGCATGCAATTTCCCTCTACACATCCACACCTGATTATGTCGTTGAATATATTAGTTTTGTGATCATTGATGTGTCTTTGTTATGATAATATCCAAATTTAGGGAAGGTAGCTTTGTTCTCACACTGGTATGGACAATGGACCAGGTTGTTACAAGGAATGTTCTAGGGATGATAGAACTTTTGCTAGCATTACGGATTATTAAATATTACTACATTTGTTTTTCAAATTTGACCCAAGTTGGAGATTGCTAGGAGATTATATTTCCTTGTGGGCTAATAACTCCTTATTTGGAGTTATGTTTCTTAGATAATACACTACCGTTTTGCGTGATTTCGAAGAGTTGATATAAGTTTTAGTCCAATTCTCATCAAGAATGAGCTTGTTGTGATTTATTGCTAGTCAGGGTGTTTCTATGCATGTTTAGATATTATTTGTCGGATATAATGGCTTGGTTTTCTTGTTAATATTGTCAGGATAGGAAAGGTTTCTAAATGATTGCTAGGAGGAATGAAAAGAATCTCTGAAGATGAGAAATGCGGGGGAATGGCAAAGGAGAATGAAGAGAAAGAAAGTCAAAGGATCAAAATTGACCAACCATCACCATTTTTATGTTATCTTGAGTTCTACAAGGTACTCCACAGTTAGACTGGTGGAATATAAAAGCAGACTTAGAGATATTTCCAATGGTCGGTCACAAAGCTCAATCAAATGCTGGAGAAGGAAGACATGGTCCGTCGAAGGTGACGCAAAGACGAAGAAGAGCTGGAAAAGTTTCTCTGTACCAGACATCATTCATCAGGACACGTATGAAGCTACAGGGAGTATTTTGGATCAAAGCCTAAGCCAATAGAAAGTACACATTCAGGGCTTTCCAACGATATAAGATAGGCCCCAAATGGAGTATGTATGAGGGAGAAATGGCCCGCACAACATCAGCTAGAGGGGCTGAATTGCAAATTCGGTCAAAATTCATATAAAATCGTGACCACGCCTATACATAACAACTTTTAGGCCTAGAAGGCAAAGCAGGATGCTACAGAACGCAGAGACAAAATTGGAGAGGTGAGTTGGAGCTTGGAGTTCTTCGTGAGATTGAGGATTCCATCGTTTGATCTCTCTTCTCTATATTTTATGTTATGTTAGCTCATGATCATTATTAAGATTGTTATTTTAATTATTCATCGCAGCAGTTAAGTTTAATAATTGCGATTTCTCAACGGTAGCTAGGGTTTGATGCCGGTTTGGCGAATTATGAATTGGCATCACGTTTTGCTTGAACTTGATTGATGATGTTCTTGTTTGATATGATTAATCATAATATTAATCTATCTCACTATTTCTTGATCACCAATAAAATGTTAATAGGTAATTGGTTAGTGGAAGCTACGAATTTCCCTGATACTTTAAATAAGCACGTATTTACAGGTTAGAGAAATTAACCATTGACTCTGAACTTTGAGTAGAATTAGTGGATTTTAATCTATGTCGTAGGGATAATTAGAACTTGGTGACTCGGTTTTAATCTAACCTCGGCATACAAAAGTAGCTAGGTAACTCGGTTTTAATCTAACATCGGCATACAAAAGTAGCTAGGTAACTCGGTTTTAATCTAACCTAGGCAAAGAAAACTAGCTTGGTAACTCGGTTAGCACTATTGCTCATTTGGAAAACTAAAAAATTATCAGTGTTTAAAAACATAATTCGTTAACGGTGAATACCTAGTGATCCATGAGAAAATCATGATTCTCGTCTCTTCTGTTAATATTAATTTCAATCATTAGTTTGTTCTTCAATTTTTTGTTTAGTAATCAACTCAAACTGTCTGCCCACACAGAGTTAACCGTCCTAATTGTTTCATATGAAGTCCTCTGAGATTCGACAACCCTATCTTTCACATTATTACAAGAACGATAACCGTACACTTGCGGAGATCGTGTCAAGTTGGACATCGGTTGAGTTTATTAGAATTATTAAATTTGGGTAGTTTCATTAATTTCATTTTTTTCTTTATTTCTTAATCTCAATTGCTTCCTTGCGAATGACTTTGCAGACATCTTGATAATCATGTGAGGACAGAATCCTTATGGGCAATCTCTAGGCTACTCGCATACTCCTATGGAGACATGTAAACCCCTCCTCCTTCCAATGAAGAAGATGAGTAGGTTAAATTAATATTGGAGCTCATGTTAGTTAATTAGACAAAATAGAGGAAGGGATGAATAAGACTGATGGAACTCTCCAACAATTGGTAGAAATTTTTCGTGAAGTGGCAGATGCATATAATGACAATGGGCCTAGCAGCATCATTCCTGACTTAGTTGAGGAGTGATAAGAGGAAAAAGAAGAACCCCAGAGGTCTATAATACTGTTTTACATAAAGTAATAGATCATTGGGCCGCTTCCGACTCAGATTGTGATGAGGTTGTGACGCCTATGCAGTTTGTACCTCGCATAATTCCTGAGTCGTGGAATGAATGGGAAAGTTTCATATCGCGAGCATATGACCTAATGATATTGAAGAGGGATTTAATGAAGAAAAAGCTCATATGTGCATTGATAATGAGTTCTCTACAATCATTGAAGTTATTTTCTTTGAGGAAGAAAGTCTTGAAGCTAAGGAACTACTGCAGGAAAATGTTCACATGGACATGGATTAAGAAATTCTACGTCCTAATCCATATCGTTTAGAGATCATAAAACTGGGTGAATCACATGAGGAAGACAAAAGATCCCGGTTTTATGCAATATATGATTTTCCACCTGCAATTCCAAGACAAACCCTAGGAAAGGAAGCGCTAAAGACAAAACTCCTTGCAATTACTATTCCACTTGGGATTCTATTTTATCATGATCGGCCCTCGACGTTATTGAGGTTGAAGAAGATGAAGAAGATGAAGAAGAAGAAGAAGAAGAAGAAGAAGAAGAAGAAGAAGAAGAAGAAGAAGAAGAAGAAGAAGAAGAAGAAGAAGAAGAAGAAGAAGAAGAAGAAGAAGAAGAAGAAGAAGAAGAAGAAGAAGAAGAAGAATAAGAAGAAGAAGAATAAGAAGAAGAAGAAGAAGAAGAAGAAGAAGAAGAAGAATAAGAAGAAGAAGAAGAAGAAGAAGAAGAAGAAGAAGAAGGAGGAGGAGGAGGAGGAGGAGGAGGAGGAGGAGGAGGAGGAGGAGGAGAAGAAGAAGAAGAAGAAGAAGAAGAAGAAGAAGAAGAAGAAGAAGAAGAAGAAGAAGAAGAAGAAGAAGAAGAAGAAGAAGAAGAATAAGAAGAAGAAGAAGAAGAAGAAGAAGAAGAAGAAGAATAAGAAGAAGAAGAATAAGAAGAAGAAGAAGAAGAAGAAGAAGAAGAAGAAGAAGAAGAAGAAGAATAAGAAGAAGAAGAAGAAGAAGAAGAAGAAGAAGGAGGAGGAGGAGGAGGAGGAGGAGGAGGAGGAGGAGGAGGAGGAGAAGAAGAAGAAGAAGAAGAAGAAGAAGAAGAAGAAGAAGAAGAAGAAGAAGAAGAAGAAGAAGAAGAAGAAGAAGAAGAAGAAGAAGGAGAACAAGAAGAATAAAAAGAATGAGAAGGAGAATAAGAAGAAGAAGAAGAAGAAGAAGAAGAAGAAGAAGAAGAAGAAGAAGAGGAAGAAGAAGAGGAAATGTACAATGGTTCATGATGCGGTGAATGAATTCTCACGAAGACCGACGATCAAGGAGTGGAAGCACAAAAGAAAGAAAATATTTAAGTCTGTCTTCAACAATTTCTTTTCACAATATGCATCTCATGCATGCTCACTTTTGAAAAGTCAAAAAGGGAAGCCATAGTGGAAGAAGAAGAATAGGAGAGAAAAACCTCCTTCACATATCTGAGGTAACTGGGTCTGGTCGTAGACCTTGAATTACCCAGCGCTTGTTGGGAGGTTACCCAACATATTTTCTGCTTAATTTAGGGAGTGCATTTTTAGTACAATTTTGTTGTGGTTTTAATAAATTCGTGTAATGAGAGAGAGAGAAGGTCTAATGATGGTCTGAAAGTGACATATTTGAGCAGGTTAAGAGAGAGACAACCCCAATGTTCCATGGAGCATGTGACCTTCATTGGAGCTCCTTTTAGCGAGTTGGGGATTCTGCTTACACGTATTTTAGCAGAGGAGGCCAGTCGACCCCGGTGTGAGAGAACGCACTGACCCTAGGGGAGCATAGTGGCGCCATTACTGTGTATTGAGGACCTTTTGGCACAGTTTTGTTCCCCACCCTTGAGGAAGTTGTGAGTATCTCTAACCTTTTGTAGGAGTACATGTCTCTTTTATTGTATGTGTTAGCTTTATCTCATCTATTGTACATACGCATTTGATTGCAATGTTCTCTTGCATGATATCTAAATTCATTGAGGACAACGAAGCATTTAGTGTGGGGGTGGCTTATCTGTTTTCTAGCTAAAGTCTTGCATAGTCATTTACATGTAGGATATTTAGATTTATTGTGAGTCACTGTTGTGGTTTATGCTACGTTTTTACTTATATTGTCGTATTGTGTAGAATTAGAGTTATATAATGTTTGCACTTTTACATAATTGAGTCTACCCACCTGTTGAATCAAAGACCCTTGAATGTGTTTTGGTTGGTAATTGTTTTGATTGATGAAAGACAAAGACTAAGACATAAGTACCAAAGCATTTCAGATACTCCAAGGCCTTGAGATATTGACAGAACTTCAAATCCTTGAGAGTTATTCTATTCTGCTATATGTTCTAACAGTTCTGTGTTGCAGATTGGATATCTGATTATACAGATCAGGGATTTACTTCATATACTTATGGTTTACACTATTTACCTATCTAACACAATTGCAGATGATCAGAACAGGAAGAATCAAAGTTATCTGGGTTTAACTTTGAATATCTGTGAAGCAGGTTCAGAACTCCAAGGCCTTGAGATGTTCCTTGAGCTGCTGACAGTTTTTACAGAACTAAGTTGATTCTTTCTTCAGGTTGTGATTCTTAGTATTGTGATTATTTACTCACTTCTAAGTGCCTTAAACTTGTTTTTCATGATTTATATGTGTTAGAAGTTATACAGGTTATTGTTCTAATCTGTTAACTAGTTTTATCAGAAACTGGGTAACTAAACAGTCATAGCACTGTTATCTTTTTGGATTTTGTTGTTGTGTTTCAATGCTGTTGCAGGGCTGTTAAACGTGCAGGAGAAATCTCAAAAAACTCCAACGGATATCCACGTAGAGCTGTTTGAATTTCAGTTGAAAACAGAAAGAGGATTTGTAGGAACTGAGATCCTAAAATCTCTCAATCAGTTGCAGCTGTGGATAAAAGACACTGGTTTGAATTTCGAAGATAGAGAGGCTTGCAGAATACTCAGAAAGGTGTGAGAAATTCATGGGAGATCATTCATTCAAACACACAAACATTCAAGCTTCAATCCAGATTCCATAAGATCAAATCAATCCAGTTTTCCAGAAGAACACATCCAGGCTTCAACACCTTATCTTTTCTACTGTGTTTTTCACTTGTACTTTAATCTGTGTATCGTTAGATTATCTTAAACCTCACTTAACATAGTGGTTGGTTGTTCAAGTGAACAACAAGAGGTTCTTGTTAGCTCAACAGTTAGTAGCTGGAACTAGATAGGTTTGGAACCACAAGCTGTATAGGTGTAAGGGAAATCACTTAGCCTTGAAGATCTAGGGATGTTTCTGTGTGAGTAATAAGAAGTGTTTGCCCAATCCTGGTGTGATTAGATCCCTCAGGCAGAGATTAGGTCCATTGGGACTAAACTCTGTAAATTGCTTTGTGTTCTTTACTTTACAGTTTCATTATTATCTGCTGAATACAACTCAAATCAAACTCGGGTTCAAAAGCTGTTTAGAATTTATTTTAGTTCAAGGGCTTGAAGATTTCTATTTTGCCTTTGAAGGTTTCAGACAGTTTACTAAAATCTTAAGGCCTTGAGATTTGAGTTTCACACAAAGTTATTCTGTTAAACTTTTAGTTTTGAAAAAAGTTTCCATACTCTATTCAACCCCGCCCCCCTTCTAGAGTATTTAGGTCCTGTATATAGTCTACATTACACACTTTCAATTGGTATCAGAGCTTGTGTCACTGTTTTAGATCTAACAATCTGGTGACTATGAGTAATGTAGGAGATGGTGGATTCTCACAAGGAAGGGCAGCCAACAGACCTCCATTGTTCTGTGGTGATAACTTCATGCAATGGAAGGCATTGATGAAGATGTTCAAAATGGTCACTAGTTCAAAATGGTCGTCATGAGTATTGCACTACAATTGATGGAGTCAGATGTATCAAGTCTGAAGAAAATCTTTCAGTTACTGAACTGGAAAAGGTATCAAAAAATTACAAGGCTATGAATCTGTTACATTGTGCTCTTAATGTAGATGAGTTCAACAGAGTGTCAAATTGCAAGAGTGCCAAAGAAGTATGGGATAAACTGGTGGTGACATATGAAGGAACTAGCCAGGTTAAGCATACCAAAATCAACATACTTCTGAGGCAATATGAGTTGTTCAAGATGAACTCAGATGAGACCATCAAGGAGATGTTCAAAAGATTCACTGATGTGGTGAACAATCAGGATTCATTGGGAAAGAAGTTCTCAAATGAAGAGAAGGTCAGAAAGATTCTGAAAAGCATGCCAAAAGCCAAGTGGGAGCCAAAGACAACAGCCATTGAGGAAGCTCAGGACTTGAGTCTTCTTCAGCTAGATGATCTACAAGGAAAGTTGCTCACTCATGAAATGTCTATGAAGGATGTGGAAGGTGATTTGAGTGAAAACATCAGGAACCTAGCACTTAAGGCAAAAGACAGTGAAAAGTCTCGAAGCCTTGAGACTGAGGATGAACCTGGTGATGAAGAAGATTTAGCATTGATCTCCATGGCATTGGCCAAGATTCTCAAAAAGAAAAGAAACTCTGGTAACAGGGATTACAACAGAGAGATATCAAGACCCTCAGGCAGCAAGGACTACAAAGGTAAACCTTCATCACAATCACATAAAACTCATGTAATGAATTGTTTTGAGTGTGGTGATGCAGATCATTTAGTAAGGGACTGTCCACAAAAGAAGAAGAACATGAACTTTCAGAAGAAAGACAGTGAAAACAGAAGGAAGAAAGCCATGATGGCTTCTTAGAGTGATTCAGATTCATCAAATGACTCAGACACAGAAGAAGAGCAAGCAAACTTATGCTTCATGGCAAAGCATGATGAGGAAAATTCATCAGACAGACATATTGAAGATATGGTAAAACATTTACTTGCTAGTCCTTCTGATGTACTTCCTGAAATTCTCAAAAGTATGTTTTTAAATGAGGAAAGTTATAGAAATGAGATTTCTGCTTTAAATATTAAGATTCATGAGCAGGTAAAAGAAAACCTGGACCTAGTTTTTTCAAACAAAACTGTTGAAGTTTCTAAGACAAAGCTTAAAAAGGACTTCAAGGCCTTGGACAGCAGGTTCAAAGCCTTGAAGGCACAGATAAAAGAGGTTGTTGATCAAAATACTCTTTTGACTGAAAGATAAGTTGATCTAAAGACTCATTCTGAGAATTTAGAACAACAGATCTGTTCTTTGACTGAGAAACTTCAAGAGTCCAAGAAGGTCCTAGCTAGGTTTACAGGCTCAGAACATAATATGAATCTCATTCTTGGAGGAAGTCTGAAATCAATGCATAAAAGTGGGATTGACTATAATCCAAATTTTCCAAAGAAAGGCCAAACTACTTTTGTCAAATCTGGTAGCAGACATTCTCCAAAATGTCATTACTGTGGAAAAATTGGTCATGTCAGATTAACTTGTCCCTTCAGAAGATCCGAACCTCACATTATGAGGAATACTTATCCTTATCAGCTTAAGGGATGGGTTAGGAAGATTTGGGTTCCAAAAGGAATTAGGCCACCAAACATGGCTGATTCTGAGTATGACTCAAAGTTCTGCACTTGGTCTAACAGCCTGTTGAGGCAATGATTTGTTTTTGCAGGATGTCACCAAGGCCTTGAAAGATCAGAAATGGATATTAGACAGTGGATGTTCCACACATATGAGTGGAAAGAAGTCTCTCTTCACTAAACTTACAGAAAAATCTGGAGGAACAATCACACTTGGTGACAAAGAAAAATGCAATATCATTGGTATAGGTAGTATTGGTAATGGTTCTACTAATTCTATATATGATGTTTATCTGGTAGATGTACTTAAGTATAATCTGCTTAGTATCTCTCAGTTATGTGATTAAGGTTATAAGGCTATATTTGACAAGGAGAAATGTGTGGTGCAAGATGAGAAATCTGGTGATTGCATACTCACTGCTCCTAGATCATATAATCTATATGCTATGAGTACTAACAGTGTTGCAGGTGACAAGCTAAAATGCCTCAAGGCCTTGAAGGAAGATTCAAAGCTTTGGAACAGAAAGCTTGGGCATATAAGTATACATACCTTGAATAAAATCATCTCAAAAGACTTGGTAAGAGGTTTACCATCACAAAAATTTTCAGATGATGAGGTTTGCAAGGCATGTGTACAAGGTAAACAAACCAGAAGCTCATTCAAGCCAAAGAACTTTGTAAGTACTTCTATACCCTTAGAATTGCTGCATATGGACTTGTGTGGTCCTATGAGAGTTCAGACTCCAAAAGGTAAAAGGTATATGCTTGATATAATTGATGATTATTCAAGATTTACTTGGGCGATGTTCATTAGAGACAAAACTGAATCTTTATCTGAATTTTCTAGACTGTGCAAAGAGATTCAAACTTAGAAAAATTTACCTGTTGCATCCATTAGAAGTGATCATGGTAGGGATTTTGATCAACTTGACTTTGATTTGTTTTGTGCAAAGCATGGCATTTCACAAAACCTTTTTGCACCTATAACTCCACAGCAAAATGGAGTAGTTGAAAGGAAGAATAGGACACTTGAGGATATGTCCAGAACCATTCTTCTTGAAAGTAATTTGCCAAAGTTTTTATGGGAAGAAGCTGTTAACACTGCCAATTATGTGCTGAATAGATGCTTGATTAGACCTATTTTGAAAAAGACCCCCTATGAACTGTTTAAAGGTAGAAATCCTACTGTTTATTATTTCAAACCTTTTGGTTGTATCTGTTTTGTGCATAATAATGGTAGAGATAATCTTGGTAAGTTTGATGCTAGAAGTGATGAAGGTGTATTTCTTGGATATTCTCAAACTAGCAAAGCTTATAGAGTTTATAATAGAAAAACCAAGATTATGGAAGAGAGGATTCATGTTATCTTTGATGAAAGTACTAAGGATTCTCTGAGTGAAAGTTTTGCAGATCTAGATTTAAACAAGCATGAATCAGATGATGATGCTGTGAAAGAAGACAAAGGCAAAACTAATGTGTATAATCAATCAGCAGAATCTCAAGGCCTTGAACCTCCTGCCGAACCAAAATCTCAAAGCCTTGAGACAGAAGCTGAAACTTTCTATGATGCTCCCTCTACTGTTTCAAGAACTCAAAGCCTTGAAGGAGAATACTCCTGGGTACCAAGAAAGAAGTTTAAGTACCTTGCAGACCATCCAGCTGATAACATTATATCAGATCCATCAACTGGAACTCAGACAAGAGGACAGTTGAAGAACTTGTGTGCTTTTAGTGCATTTGTATCTTTGATTGAGCCTAAAAACACGAAGGAAGCACTAGAAGATGAAGAATGGATCATTGCAATGCAGAGTGAGCTGAATGAGTTTGAAAGGAATAAGGTTTGGAATATGATTCCCAGACCTAAAGAGAAATCAGTTATTGGAACCAGATGGGTATTCAGAAACAAGCTTGATGAGAATGGCAAAGTGGTAAGAAATAAAGCCAGGCTGGTAGGTCAAGGATGTAATTAGGAAGAAGGTATTGATTATGAGGAGACTTTTGCTCCTGTTTCTAGGTTAGAAACTATTAGAATACTTCTTGCATTTGCATCTCACAATCACATAAATCTTATCAAATGGATGTTAAATGTGCTTTTCTGAATGGATATTTACAAGAAGATATTTTTGTAGCACAACCTCCTGGTTTTGATGATGAAAACTTTCCTGATCATGTTTATAAACCGGATAAAGCTCTTTATGGTTTAAAACAAGCTCCAAGGGCTTAGTATGACAGAGTTTCAAAATTTCTACATGAAAACAATTTTAAAAGAGGCCTAGTTGACAAAACTCTTTTCATTGAACACCATCAAAGTGATTTGTTAGTAGTTCAGATTTATGTAGATGATATTTTATTTGGTGCTACTAATGATGCTCTTTCAAAAGAGTTTTCTAGTCTAATGTGCAGGGAGTTTGAGATGAGCCTAATGGGTGAACTGAATTTCTTTCTTGGACTTCATATCTTACAAATGAAGAAAGGAACTTTTGTGCATCAAGGAAATTATATGAAGGACTTATTGAATAAGTACAATATGTCACAGTCCAAGGTGCTTAAGACCCCTATGAGTTCATCACTCTCTTTAGACAAAGAATCAAATGGTAAGAGTGTGAGTCAAAAGGAATACAGAGGTATGATTGGATCATTTAACTGCTAGTAGACCTAATATTATGTTCAGTGTTTGTATGTGTGCTAGATTTCAAGCAGATCCTAAGGAAAGTCATTTAACTGCAGTCAAAAGAATTTTTAGATATTTGAATGGAACCAGAGACTTAGGGCTTTGGTATCCAAGAAGATCTAATTTTATGTTGAGTGGCTATTCAGATGCCGATTTTGCAGTATATAAAGTAGACAGGAAAAGTACTTTTGGATGGTGTCAATTTCTTGGATCTTCACTGATCAGTTGGCATTCCAAAAAGCGAAATTATGTAGCATTATCAACTGCAGAAGCTGAATATATTGCAGCTGGTGCTTGCTGTTCACAAGTGTTATGGATTGCTCAGCAACTTAGAGATCTTGGCTACAATTTCATAAATGTGCCTATTCATTGTGACAACACAAGTGCTATTTCAATCTCTAAGAATCCAGTCCAGCACTCAAGGACTAAGCACATAGATGTGAGACATCACTTCCTTAGAGATCATGCATAACAAGGTGATGTTGTTTTAAATTTTATCTCTACTTCAATGCAGATTGCTGCTATTTTCACTAAACCTTTGCCAGATGATAGGTTTCATCTCTAAAGCTTGAATTGGGGATGTTAAACAAAGATGCATTGGTTTAGGGGGAGTATTAGTACTTATATGTGTTTATGTGCTGAAATCTCAAAGCCTTGAGATTATACTTTTTGAAGCCTTGAAAGTATAGCTCAAAGCTTTGAAGTTTCTCAAACTGCAAAAAATCTCAAGGCCTTGAGATTGTTCTCCAAGTCTTGATAATAGCTGTAATTTTTTTTTTTTAAAATGCATCATCAAATATTATATCTTATCTTTTTAGATAACTGTATAATATTTGAATTACTCAGAGAATTTTCTAAAATATCCCAAAAATATTTTTCAAGATCCAATTTTGCATGTTGATATAGCAGAGTCCTTTTATGACTCATCCTTTTCAACCTACTTAAGCTGAAAGTCAGGGCTTTTTCTTCTCATTCCTTCGCAATCTTCTACGAATCTACTCTCTCTCTCTCTCTCTCTCTCTGTTTCTCTCGATCACATACCCCTCTCAAAACCCCAAACCCCAAAATGGAGCGCAAATCAGCCAGAATTCAGCAACAGGGAAAGTCTTCTGGCAGATCCAAGAAGAGGGAAAATAAGAAGGAGAAGATAGTGATTTCTAATTTAGATTCAGAAAACACTAAGAGCTTGCATGAGGACACTCCTCCTGCAAAGAAGTCCAGAACAGAGAAGGGAGATGAAGGCTCAAGCATTGATCCACAACAAGAGACACAGGGTGGTGATCAACCTAGGTCAGAGAAGAAGAAAGGGGGAGAAAAGAAAAAGACCGGTGAAGAGGAAAAGGGGAAATCAACTCAAGAAATCCAGAAGAAACCATCTGAAGGAGGACAAGAAAAGACAAAACCCTCAGAGAAGAAAACTAGGGTTAAGCAGGTTGCTGCTGCAACCAAGAAAGGATATCAAGGTAAGAATGTACTTCCTACAGACTGGTTTGTTAGTTCTGAGGTTAGAATTGTATGGATGCAAGGGTACGCTTCATCTAAGATAGCTTTCTGTAGTATAATTTCTGAAGAATTATTGGATAAATTGGACAATGTACTGCATGAGAAAGTTAAGAGAAACTGTTGTTTGGAAGGTGCTAAATCCTAGTTCAAAGGCCTATCCTAGGTTAACTAGGTTATTTTATCTGAATTTGGTTTCTGAAGGTGATGATAAAATGGTATTAACTTCAAAAGTGGCTGAAGTGGATTTGAGGTTAGATCATAGGACTTTTGCCAAAGTCTTGGGCATTCCTAGGATATACAATGTTGGATATTACCCTGATAGGAAGGAGTGTCTGGATAAGGAAAACGAGATGTTTTTTATTGAAGGTGTACCCTCAGGTCCAAAGCAGTTGACACACTCAGTGCTCAACTGTGAAACCAAAATCTTGTTTGCAATTCTGATGAGGAGTGTAGTTCCTAGGGAGAACTCAAGGGAGTTAGTGGCTGATAAGGTTCTGATTTTGATGTATCTGATATCTCAAGGGTTTGAGATAGACTTGCCAACAGTTTTTATGGAGCATATGAATTATTGTGCAACCAGGACTAGAAACCATCCTCTTCCATATGCCAAACTGTTACTTCTTTTCTTTGAATATTTTGATGTACCTGTGAAAGGAGAGGAAACGATTACTGGAGGTTTTGGGTTGATAGATGGGACTACACTTCAGAGGATTGGAGTAGTTCAAACTGGGAAAGGACATTGGAAGTTTTATTCAGATTTGTCAAAGGAAGAACTTTCAGAGAATGAGTTTGTGAAGCCTAAGGGGACTACATCTGGGAAAGGACAAGCCAATGAGTATTACTCTTTGTTGGTTGAGAAGTTAGAAGATCAGCAGGTTGAGATTGAAGATCTCAGACAAAGGTTATTTGACTTGTCAACTGAATTCAAGCAGTTCAAGGGCTTGATGAATGTTATGAATGGGAAGAGGATGTTGTCATCAAGGGTTTGAATCTGGAGAAGATACCTTCTGCTACCAGTGTTACTTACTTCAAAAGATTTGTATGAACAAACTGATGAAGAAGATGCTGGTGAAGACATGCAGCTACAGAGGTGGATTCAGTACAGGCTAGGAAGAAAGTGGATGAGATAATTCAAGAGGTTGTTGCAGATGTGGAAGCTGAACAAGAGGATAATCAGTCTGCTGAAGATGCTGCAAGTGAAGAAGAAGTTGGAGAAGGCTCAGAGAAAGGCCAAACATCAAAGAAGAAGTGAAGATCAGAGATTGCCAAAGCCTTGACCTTCTATTTCTTTCTCTTCTTTCTTTTCTATTCTTAAGGCCTTGACTTTTTAGCAATAATTTTGTTTAATTTTTTTTTAAAGACTCTGAGTAATGATCCAACATTTCTTCATCCTTATTTGATGAAAGTCAAAAAGGGGGATAATTTATGTGGTTCTGTGTTTGCAGTATTTGAATAATAATAATACTTAGTTGTTTTGTGGTTTAATAATCAGTTGTGTTTATATTTCTGTGGTAATATCTAAATTTTTGTTGATTATCTGTTTGCTGGTTATCTCTTTGGCATTATTGTATATTTTATATGCATTTTGTTGTTATCTAATTTTGAATATGAGTGGCACGAAAATCTATACAAGACTGTAGGTTTTGTCTTTCATTAAGGGGGAGATTGTTGATTCAAAGACCCTTGAATGTGTTTTGGTTGGTAATTGTTTTGAATGATGAAAGACAAAGACTAAGACATAAGCAGTAAAGCATTTCAGATACTCCAAGGCCTTGAGATATTGACAGAACTTCAAAGCCTTGATTGTTATTCTATTCTGCTATATGTTCTAACAGTTCTGTGTTGCAGATTGGGTATCTGATTATACAGATCAGGGATTTACTCCATATACTTATGGATTACACTATTTACATATCTAACACAATAGCAGATGATCAGAACAGGAAGAATCCAAGTTATCTAGGATCAGAACTTCAAAGCCTTGAGATGTGCCTTGAGCTGCTGACAGTTTTTACAGAACTAAGTTGATTCTTTCTTGCAGGTTGTGATTCTTAGTATTGTGATTATTTACTCAATTCTAAGTGTCTTAAACATGTTTTCATGATTTATATGTATTAGAATTCATACAGGTTATTGTTCTAATCTGTTAACCAGTTTTATCAGAAACTGGATAACCAAACAGTCATAGCACTGTTTTCTTTTTGGATTTTGTTGTTGTTGTGTTTCAATGCTGTTTCATGGCTGTTAAATGTGCATGAGCAATCTCAAAAAACTCCAACGGATATCCACGTAGAGCTGTTTGATTTTCATTTGAAACAGAAAGAGGATTTGTAGGAACTGAGATCCTAAAATCTCTCAAACAGTTGCAGCTGTAGATAAAAGAGACTGGTTTGAATTTTGAAGATAGAGAGGCTTGCAGAATACTCAGAAAGGTGTGACAAATTCGTGGGAGATCATTCATTCAAACACACAACATTCAAGCTTCAATTCAGATTGCAGAAGATCAAATAAATCCAGTTTTCTAGAAGAACACATCCAGGGTTCAACAGCTTATCTTTTCTACTATTTTCTTCACTTGTACTTTAATCTGTGTATCTTTAGATTATCTTAAACCTCACTTAACCTAGTGGTTGGTTGTTCACGTGAACAACAAGAGGTTCTTGTTAGCTCAAAAGTTAGTAGCTGGAACTAGATAGGTTTGGAACCACAAGCTGTATAGGTGTAAGGGAAATCACTTAGGCTTGAAGATCTAGGGCTGTTTCTGTGTGAGTAGTAAGAAGTGTTTTCCCAATCCTGGTGGGATTAGATCCCTCAGGCAGAGATTAGGTCCATTGGGACTGAACTATGTAAATTTCTTTGTGTTCTTTACTTTACAGTTTGATTATCATCTGCATACAACTCAAATCAAACTAGGGTTCAAAAGCTGTTTAGAATTGATTTTAGTTCAAGGCCTTGAAGCTTTCTATTTTGCCTTTGAAGGTTTCAGACAGTTTACGAAAATCTCAAGGCCTTCAGATTTGAGTTTCACACAAAGTTATTCTGTTAAACTTTGAGTTTTGAAAAAAGTTTCCATACTCTATTCAACCCCCCCCCCCCTTCTAGAGTATTTAGGTCCTGTATATAGTCTGCATTACACACTTTCACCACCAAACAGTTAAAATGTATAGAGTCAAATATTTTTGAGTCTAAGCCTTGCATATATATTTGGGATGTTATGAAAAATAAAAAATAAACTGATAAAGTGAAAATCCATAAAAAGTAGAAAATTGAAAAAAAAAAATGAGAGAATAATAAACATGATTAATTTAGTGAGACGTGAAAATTTTAGGCATAGGGCGTGAATTTTAAACTAGAATGTACAATTTGAGTTCCCCCTAGTAAGTATATAGAGAATCTCATTACATGAATGTCTATCTATTTTTACACTGAAATGAAAGTTGGAAAAGCTAAAGTTTGGGAAGTGTGGCTCTTTTTCTCCTAAATAATTGAGCTTGGTGTTTGCTAAACAATACGAACAGTCATGTTTTTCATCTTAGCTAGTCGCTAGACTGCCTCGTTGTGGCACACATAGCAACTGTGCGAGGATGTGTATTAGAGCACTCACTGCTTTTAGATCTTAACTCGTAGGCCAACTAGATAACCCTAATTGATCCTTGGATCCATTGTTAGCCTCTTTTACTTAGGGAGACGATCTTTGGCCTTCATCTTATATTGTCACAGTCACCGTTTTAGAGCTTCACGAGGGAGTAGTAGTGGAGGGGGTTAGTTTACGGGGTACTTCATGACATATTTATGTGAGTTCTACAGCTCGCACATGCTTCATTTCATATTTACGTGGGGAAGTGAGGGTGACTGTGTTGGATTGCACACTAAGGTGTGGCGGTGCCCCATGTCACTGCATCGTGGGCAAAGTAGTGGAGAGCCTGAGTGCTTGAGGTCTAATCTGTATGAAAGTGGGGTTGGTTGTGCATAATTGGTGGGATGTGCTAGGTACCGGATTTTTATCATTTCGGTGTAGGCGGTTTGGTTGGATTACGGACATAACATATTACTCGCTACTTCGGACGGAGATATGACTATATTCAGTGTGGGATGTCGACATTTGACTACGGACATGGATATTGTGGATTTGACGACTCCGCCCCCATACATGCATTGACTTGTTTACGGTTCTGTTGGCATTGCTTGATTCTTGAAGGAAGATCACTCGCATATTTTTTGATTGTTGATTTTTTATTGAGAGAAAAAAAATAAAAACAAAAAAAACAAAAAAAAAAAGTTGTGCTTAATGGGAAACGAGTTGTGAAGTTCCTAGTTCCAGGTTAAAGATTGATAGAGTTTCGCATATTGTTCTCCGCGATGGCCACGAGATTTACATGATACTGGATTTGAGGAGATTGAGGGCTCGAGTCAGTTAGATTCGGGTTGAGGATTCCTATCATCATGATAAGGGTGTGTGAGATATGGGGTATTTATGAGTTTATGTGATGCTTTAGGATCAATTACTTCATATTTATTCTTTTTTCCTTAAGCCTCATCATATCTATATATACTATTTGAGAATGAGTTTCATTGAGAGATTGCCACGTGTCACTGCATTTTAAATATTACTGAATTTAATATGACATTGAAGTTGAAATTTAAAAATGGCACCGAGTTAAATTTTAAAAATAAGGTCGAGGTGAATTTAATTTTTCGGAATTAGAAATATCTAAATCAATGGCTTTGTACCTATTTCGTAACTGTAACCAACCCACCGTTTTGGTTCTATCAATAAAAAATGATAGATTTGCGTCCAATCCTACCGTTTTTAGTTCCCATTCATACTATATTTTTTGAGCAACACATTCATACTATATTTTGATTTGCGTCATTTGTACTAAACCTTTCATTAAAAAATTCATCCAACATTTAAAAGAGTCTCTCTCCAGTGTGGGTTCCTTCCATATCATCAATTCGTTTTTATCAGTTAAATCTCATTTTCTACTCCTCTCAAGTAGCGATGGACAAAATGCAATAACGGAAAGACCGCTCTAAGCTAGCTCGCGGATCCGGTGAGTTTTCGTCATGATGAGTTGATTCTACGCTACAAAAGAGTGCATCATCATCGCTGAAGTTGGTGAATGTTTTTTGATTTGATCATACTTTTTAGTTGTATGTGATTTTTTTCCAACTATTCTCCTAATATTTTTTGAAACTTTCCGTGTCAAATCCTCTTCAACTTTATTTATCTGTTTGTGTAGTACTATGGACAGTGGGCAAAGGAATTCACATACGCGCATGAGCCAGTGTTGAATCCTTGATGCACCGTCCCGTATAGGTACAATTGGAACTTCATTTATATAGTTTTAAATGTTCCATCATCTCTACCTTGATTTATATACACGTAAGTTTCGATATAGAAAGCAGGGTCGTTGCCGCGGAGCAAGTCGTAATTCCAGCTAGAGGAGTACAAACACAAGGTCATATTAGTTTAGTTTTTCGTTTTTTTATTTTTTCTAGATTTTTCGATTTAGTCCCTACTGCCACGAATTCCTGAATGTGTTCGCGGGGATTTATTTTTTGGTAATTTGCAATATTGATTGGATCATTATGCAGCTGTGGTAGTGGAGGGTGTATGCAATGTGTATATGAATCGCAATTTATTTTCAGTATAAAAGATTAAATAACAAGTGTTGAAATTATTTCTCAGAAAAAGCAAGTGTTGAAATTTATAATAATTCTCAATTTTAGTGGATGAAATGGTCAACAAGGGATAACGAATGAGGTGAAAAAATAATTGGGGTTGATATTAATATATTTTTTTGTTAAGATTGATATCCTATTTAAATGGATGAAATGTCAAGAACGAGAAACAAATGGGCTAGAAAATTGACCGGTGGGTTGATACTTAAACTCATTAACAGTTTTAACGGGATTAAAGTCTCCAAAATGGGAAACGAATTTAATGTGATCAAGATGAGGGACAAAATTTCAATGTAAATTTAGAAAACAAATGAATAGTAAAAACTAATTAATTCAATGAAAGAAATTGTAATATTAAATTGACTATTCCTTTCGATTTTACCAATGATAAAAAATTGCAACTTTTGATGGTTATGTTTACAACTTCAATTTGAAATGGACTAAAATTTGAAAGAAATTATTAAAGATATAAAAATAATTTAATTGAATAAGAGTATAAAAAAGGTTGAGATGGATTGAATTTTCCGAATTAGAAATATCCAAGTTAGTAGCTCGAAATTGGAGTCACTGAAAATTTTATGGTAAGATCACGTCCCTAAATGGGTTTAAGAAGATTTGAAAATAGATGAAATCACTGACTTTGCTGATTAGAAACATGCATTTTGGGATGTACCCATTATGTCATTGTACACAACCCACCGGTATCAAACTCAATATTACAACTGAATTTTAAATAATCTTTAATACAAATCATGTAATCATTATAACAACAATATTTTTTTTCGGATTTGAAATTTTACCGTGCATAGGAGCTTGGACTATGAATGTCGCTTAGCCTTGGTTAGCCTCTTATTTTTGTCGTCACACATGAAGAGGTAAGCTATTCTTGATAGTAAAGTTAAGCTTTATGTACTATCCAGGGGAAATTACTTATTGTCGAATATAGTTGCGATTTACACCTATTACCTAATGTTTACATCACTCTTTTAGCACTAGTCTATGCGTAGTGAGATTGCTTGATCTTGCAAAAGGTAAGTGTGGGGGTATTTGATAACTTATTTAACGTTTTTTATGATTATGAATTGATGAGTTTTAGGCCAATTCTAGTGAAGAATGAGCTTGTGGTGATTTATTGCTAGTCCGGGCGTTTCTATGTGTTTTAGATGTTATTTTTCAAATATTATCGATTTATATGCTTGTTCATGTTCTAAAGACAATAAAGGAAGCTAAACGATTTCTAGGAGGCATGAAACGAACTTCTGAAGATGAGACAAGCTCTGGAATGGCCATGGAGAATGAAGAGAATCAAAGTTCTAGGAGCAAAACAAACCAACTCTTTTGATTATATATTGACTTATACAAGGTCTTCTATAATGTGACCTGTTGAAAATGAAATTAGACTCAAATATCTTTCCAACGGTAGTTCACATAGCTCAAACAAAGGCTGGACGAGGAAGATATGGTCCATCGAAGATGACGCAAAACTGAAGAAGAGCTGGAAAAATTGCTCTATACCTGACTACACTCTTCGGGAAAAAATTGAAGATACATAAAATATTTTGGATCAAGGCATACGGAAATAGAAATACACAGTCAGCGCTTTCCAAAGATACAAGATAGCCCAAACCGGAGTCCGAATGCGGGAGAAAAGGCCTGCGCAAAATTAACTTATGAATTATGTCCGAAAATTGCAAACTGGAAAGGCTGGATTGCAAATTCGGCCAAAATATAAAGAAAATTGTGCCCACGCACATCACGACTTTTAGACCTAGGAGGCAGAGTAGGCTGCTAGAGAACGCATATAACAAGTTGGAAAGGGGAATTGGTGTTTGGAGTTCATTGTGAGAGCGAGGATTCCAACGTTTAATCTCTCTTCTCTATCTTTTCTGTTATTTTTTATCATGATCAGTGTTAGAATTGTTATTTTGATCATGTATCGCAGTAGCTAAGTTTAATAATCGCGATTTCTCAATGGTACTAGGGTTTGAAGTCGTTTTGGCGAAATATGAATATGATTCACGTTTGGCTTAAACTTAATTGATGATGTTCTAGTTTGCTAATTTTAATTCATATTCTTAATCTATCTTAGTATTTCTTGATCACCAATACAAAGGTAATATGTAATTGATTAGTGAACGAATTGCCCACATAATTGAAATAAGCACGTATTTACAGGTTAGAGGATTCAACCCTTGTCCGTGAACATTGAGTAAAGTTAGTGAGTTTTAATCCATGTCGTAGGGATAATTAGAACTTGGTGATTCGTTTTTAATCTAGACTTGTCATTGAAAAATAGACTGGTAACTCGGTTAGCAATACTTATTGTTTGGCAACATAAAAAATTATCAGTGTTTCAAAACATAATTCGTTAACGGTGAATACCTAGTGATCCATGAGGAAATAATGATTCTCGACTCTTCTGTTAATCTTAATTTTAGTCATTAGTTTGTTCTTAAATTATTTAGTTTAGTAATCAAATCAAACTGTTTGCACACACATAGTTAATCGTCCTAATTAGTTCCTAACAAGTCCTATGAGATTCGACAACCTTATCTTTCACATTATTACAAGAACGATAATCGTACACTTGCGGAGATCGTGTCAAGTTTTTGGCGCCGTTTCTGGGGACAGCGGTTGAATTAATTAAAATTATTAAATTTAGGGAATTTTATTTTTGTATTTGTTTATTTATTTGTTAATCTGACCTGCTTCCTTGAGAATGACTTTGCAGACATCTTTGTAATCATGTGAGGGCAGAATCCTTATGGGCAATCTCTAGGCTACCCGCATACTCCTATGGAGATATGTAAATTTCCTCCTCCTTGCAATGAAGAATATGAGCAGGTTAAATTAATATTGGAGCTCATTTTAGCTAAATTAGACTAAATAGAGGAAGGGATGAGTAAGAATGATGGAACTCTGCAACAATTGGGAAAAAATTCGTGAAGTGGCAGATGCATATAATGACAATGGGCCTAGCAACATCATTTCTGACTTAAATGGAGAGTGCAAATAGGAAGACGAAGAACCCCCAGAGGTCTACAATATTGTTTTACATAAAGTATTAGATCATTGGCCAGCTTCCGGCTAAGATACGGACTCAGATTATGATGAGATGTGACGCCTATGTAGTTTGTGCCTCGCATAATTCCGGAGTCATGGCATGAATGGGAGAGTGTTTATATCGCGAGATTATGACCCAATGATATTGAAGAGGGATTTAGTGAAGAAAAAGCTCATAGGTGCATTGATAATGAGTTATCTCCAATCATTGAAGATATTTGTTTAGAGGACGAAAGTCTTGAAGCTAAGGAATTACTGCACGAAGATGTTCACTTGGACATGTATCCAGAAATTCCACGGTCTAATCCATATCGTTTAGAGATCATAAAATTGGGTGAATCACATGAGGAAGACTAAAGATCCCAGTTTTATGCAATACATGATTTACCACTTGAAATTCCAAGAAAAACACTAGGAAAGGAAGAACTTAAGACGTAACTCCTTGCAATGGATGTTCCACTTGGGTTTCTATTTCAACATGATCGGTCCTCGACGATACTGAATAATAATAATAATAATAATAATAATAATAATAATAATAATAATAATAATAATAATAATAATAATAATAATAATAATAATAATAATAATAATAATAATAATAATAATAATAATAATAATAATAACAATAATAATAATAATAATAATAATAATAATAAGAATAAGAAGAAGAAGAAGAAGAAGAAGAAGAAGAAGAAGAAGAAGAAGAAGAAGAAGAAGAAGAAGAAGAAGAAGAAGAAGGAGGAGGAGGAGGAGGAGGAGAAGAAGAATGAGAAGAAGAAGAAGAAGAAGAAGAAGAAGAAGAAGAAGAAGAAGAAGAAGAAGAAGAAGAAGAAGAAGAAGAAGAAGAAGAACAAGAAGAAGAAGAAGGAGACGGAGAAGGAGAAGGAGAAGGAGAAGAAGAAGAAGAAGAAGAAGAAGAAGAAGAAGAAGAAGAAGAAGAAGAAAGGTACAATGGGTTATGATGTGGTTAATGAATTCTAAAGAAGAGCGGTGATGAAGGAGTTGAAGCATAAAAGGAATAAAATATTTAAGTCCGTCTTCAACAATTTATTTGCACCGTATGCATCTCATGCATGCTCACATGAGAAAATTCAAAAAGAGAAGCGATAGTGGAAGAAGAAGAAATGGAGAGTAACCTCCTTAACATATCTGAGGTAACTTGGTCGATTCGTAGACCTGAAATTACCCAACGCTTGTTGGGAGATAACCATACGTATTTTCTTCTTAATTTTGGGAATGCGTTTTTAGTACAGTTGTGTTATGTTTTTAATAAATTGGACTTATGAGTGAGAGAGGGACTAATGATGATTTCCAAGTGACACATTTGAGCATTTTGAGGGAGAGTCTACCCCACTGTTCCATGGAACACGTGACCTTCATAGGGGCTCTTGTTGGCGAGTTGGGGATTCTTATTACACGGATTTTAGCAAAGGAGGGAAGTCGAAAACGGTGTTTGAGAACACACTGACCCTAGGGGAGCATAGTGGGGCCATCACTTTGTCTTGGGGACTTTTAGGCACGATATTCTTCCCCTCCCTTGAGGGAGTTGTGAGTATGTCTAACCTTTTGTTGGAGTACATGTCTCTTTTATTGTATATGTCAGCACTATCTCATCTATTGTGCCTACGCATTTGATTGCTAAGTTCTCTTGCATGATATCTAGATTCATTGAGGACAAGGAAGCATTTAGTGTGGGGGCGATTTATTTGTTTTCTAGCTAACGTCTTGCATAACCATTTACATGCAGGATGTTTGTATTTATTGTGATTCACTGTTGTGGTTTATGTTATGTTTTTACTTATATTGTCGTATTGTTTAGAATAGAGTTATATACTGTTTGCACTTTTACAGAATTGTGTATACCCAGCAATTAGTAAAAATGTGTAAAGTCAATTTTTTTTTTAATCTAAGCCTTGCATATATAGATAGGATGTTATGTAAAATAAAAGTAAAAAACGAGAAAAGTGAAAATCCATAAAAAGTAGAAAATTGAATTTCTTTTGAGAAAAAATAATTGAGAGAAGCATAGACTTGATTGATTTAATGAGATATGAAAATTTTAGGCCCATGGCGTAAATTTTGTACAAGAATGTACAGTTTGAGTTCCCCTAGTAAGTATACAGAGAAGCTCATTACGTGAATGCTTATCTAAATTTTGAAAAGTTAAAGTTTGTGAAGTGTGTGTTGTTAGAAGAGTCGAGCTTGATGTTTTCTAAACAAACCGAACATTCATGTTTTCCATCTTAGGCAGTCGCCAACCAGCCTCGTAGTGGAACACAAAATAGATGTTCGGGGATGTGTATTAGAGAACTCACTGCTTTTATATCTTACCTTGTAGACCCACTAGATAACCCTAATTGATCCTTGGATCCATATTTAGCCTCTTTGGCTTATGGAGAAAATTCTTGGCCTTCATCATATATTGTTACAGACACGTTTCTAAAGCGTCACGAGGGAGAAGTAGTTGAGGGGGTTAGTGGAGGGGTACTTCATGACATATTTGTGTGAGTTCTATAGCTCGCATATGCTTCATTTGATATTTACGAGGGGATGTGAGGGTGAGTGAGTTGGATTGAACACTAAGGTGTGGCGGTGTCCTATGTCATAACATCATGGGCATAGTAGTGGAGAGCATGAGTGCGTGACATCTAATCCGTACGAAAGGGGGTTGGTTGTACTTAATTGGTGGCATGCGCTAGGTACTAGATTTTTCTCATTTCGGTGTAGGTGGTTTGGTTGGATTTGGTACATAACATTTTACTCGCTACTTTAGAGGGAGATATGACTATATTCAGTGTGGGGTGTCGACATTTGACTACGGACATGGATATTGTGGATTTGACGACTCCGCCCCCACACATGAATTGACTTGTTTACGAGTCTGTTGGCATTGCTTTCTTCTTGAAGGAAAATCACTCGCATATATCTTGATTATTGATATTTTATTGATTGAAAGAATAAAAATAGAAAAAAACAAAAATAAAAGAATAAAGTTGTGCTTGATGGAAAACGAGTGGTGAAGTTCCTAGTTCGAGATTGAAGATTGATTGATTTTTGCATAATGTTATACGTGATGGCCACTGTATTGACATGATACTGGTGTTTGAGGTGATGGAGGGCCGGAGTCAGTAAGATTCGGGTTGAGGATTCCTATCATCATGGTTAGGGTGTGTGAGATATGGGGTATTGATGAGTTTATGTGATGCTTTCGGATGAATTACTTCATATTTATTCTTTTGTCCTTAGGCCTCATCATATTTCGACCTGTAGCGGAATAGGAGATAGGAAAATGAATGTCTCTTAGCCTTGGTTAGCCTCTTATTTTTGTCGGCACACATGAAGAGGTAGGTTATTCCTGATAGTAAAGTTAAGCTTTCTGTATTATCTAGAAGAAATTAGCTGTAGTCGAGTATAGTTGCGATTCACACCTCTTGCCTAATTTTTCATCACTCCGTTAGCAGTAGTCTATGCGTAGTGAGATTGCTTGATTTTGCAAAAAGAAAGAAAGTTTTTTGTGTTTTAATAATGAGTATAAAAATTGCATTTGCATAATTTTGCTGCATTGTAGTGTTGTGAGTCATGTTAGAGTCGTATTGGCTAGTAGACAGGTGATGCAGTAGATGAGACTTTTCTCGGAACACGCAAATGGTAAGTGTGGGGGTCTTTGATAAATTCTTAGTTGGAGTTAAATTTATTATTTAATACACTACCGTTTTGGGTGATTTCGATGAGTTGATGAGTTTTATGCTAATTACTGTGAAGAATGAACTTGTTGTGATTTATTGCTAGTCCGGGCGTTTCTATGTGTTTTTAGATGTTATTTTTCAAATATAACCGCTTTATATACTTTTTCATGTTGTCAAGATCATAAAGGATGCTAAACGATTTCTAGGAGGCATGAAACGAACTTCGAAGGATGAGAAAAGCTCTAGAATAGCTAAGGATAATGAAGAGAAACAGAGTTAGAGGAGCAAAACTGACCAACCTTCACTATTTTGATTATATCTTGAGTTATAAAAATTTATGCTATAATGAGACCTGTGGAAAATGAGATTAGACTCAAAGATTTTCCAACTCAAGGCCACGGAAATCAAGGAAAGGCCGGACGACGAAGATATGGTCCATCAAAGATGACGCAAAAATGAAGAAGAGCTTGAGAAGTTGCTCTGTACTAGACTTTACTCTTCGGGATACATCTGACTACAGAAAATATTTTGGATCAAGGCCCACGACAATATAAAGTACACATTCAGCGCTTTCCAACTATATAAGATAGGCCCAAACCAGAGTCCGGATGTGGGAGCAAAAGCTCGCGCAAAATCAATTTATGAATTATGTCCGAAAATATGAAGAAAATCGTGCCCAGGCACATCGCCAATTTTAGACCTGGAAGGCAGAGTAGGCTGCTGGAGAAGGCAGAGAACACGTTGGAGAGGGGAATTGGAGTTTGGAGTTCATCGTGAGAGCGAGGATTCCAAATTTTGATCTATCTTCTCTATCTTTTCTGTTATTTTTGCTCATGATCATTGTTAATTTTTTTATTTTGATCATGTATCGCAGTACCTAAGTTTAATAATCGCGATTTCTCAATGGTATCTCGGGTTTGAAGCCGTTTTGGCGGATTATGAATTTGATTCGCGTTTTTTTTAAACTTAATTGATGATTTTCTTGTTTCCTATGGTGAATTCATATTCTTAATCTATATTAGTATTGTATGATCACCAATATAAAGATCATAGATAATTGGTTACTGGAAGCAATGAATTTCCTGATAATTGAATTAAGCACATAGTCACATGTTAGAGGAATCAACCATTGACTGTGAAGTTTGAGTAGAATTAGTGGATCTTATATCCATTTAATATATGTCGTAGGAATAAATAGAACTTGGTGACTCGGTTTTATTCTAACCTAGGAATAGAAAGCTAGCTTGGGAACTTGGTTAACATTATTGTTCGTTTTGCAAACTAAATCATTATCAATGTTTCAAAACACAATTCGTTAATGCAGAATACCTAGTGATCCATGACTAATCCTTATATTAAACTACTTCGACCATTTCCCAACACCTCATAGGTTTTTCAGGGCGTTTGAACATCTGCTCGTTTATATTTATTTGACTCCCGCATGAGATCCTGACCCGTTTTTTTAAATCCTTTGATAAAAAGATCCATTCTCTTCATAAAAAATAGGTGGTAAAGCCAATAAAGATTTATGTTTTGACTCATCCCTGGGGTTAAATACCTCTTATCTCTTGTGTTAATCTAATTTTTAATCATTAGTTTGTTCTTGAATTATTTAGTTTAGTAATCAACTCAAACTGTTTCCCCACAAAAAGCTAATCGTCCTAACTAGTTCACAACAAGTCCTCTGGGATCGACAACCCTATATTTCATATTATTACTAGAATGATAACTGTACACTTGCGAAGATCTTGTCATGGGCCAATATGAAAATATTAGTAGTTATATTATTGGGCAATCAAATAAACTGGCTACTAAGTGATACTATATAAGAATTACGCATGTAAAAGCACAAAGTGGTGTGGGCTTTGTAATCCGTAGTAGCCCATTACTAAATTATTAGAGTTATGGGAGCCTAATAAATTTAGTATATAAAGACTACCAGGTATGTGATCCCCAAAACATTAGAATACAGTTTCCGCACTCTTCCCCTTGAGAGAGATCATTAAAGGTAGTCGAATAGTGGTTGGAAGAATGTTTCCCCATTTAAATACCATCATGACGTCAAAGACAAATACAATATCTATGTATCGAGGTTAGTCTCATTAAAAGCTCTTATGTTATTGGCTATTCTAGATAATGTTTTATGTATTGTAGATTTTTATTCTACCATCAGATAATTTACATATAACTCGCTTTTGATCTAACATCATGCACATTTGTTGACCATGTCGTAGCTTCCTTTCAGCCTACGGATTTCACGAGAACCAGATTCTTCCCTTGCGATACAGGGTACCTAGCATCGTGTAACAAGCCAATTCCTTAAATAGGTGCTACCTCTTTTGCGCAGTTGGTTGAAAATACCATGTCTATGATATTCTTACCCTCCACATGTTTCGCTATCCGTCTCTAACAATCCCATGAGGAAATATTGCTCTTGAATAGATGAACACTAGCAGCCACTACCCTTCTTTATTCTAGCTTAACACACCGATGTAGCTACGGTGTCAAGAGAGCAGTTTGTTTCCTACGCAACTGTCATCACCATAAATAAAACATCTTAGAATCGTACGCTAATCTAATGTACCAAAAAGTTGTATTTAGATATAAAATCATTATTTGTGGCGTATTCTCCCGTTACTTGGTGAATAACTTCTTGGCTACTGCTATAAACATGGATTCTAGCTATAACTTATTCCAACGCTTCTCTAATTCCTTGAATTAAAGCTTCAAACTCCACTTCCTGCTTAGTACAGAGAAAATCATGTAAATAAAGAATGAAAAATGTGCTCCACGGTCCGACTAAAACATACTTCCTCCGTTCTCTCTTCTCTTTCCTACTTCCCTAAAAAATAACATTTTCATAGTCAAATGAAAATTTTGTCTTTAAAAATGGAGCACAAGTGATTCATCGCCTTTAAAGGTACTACATTTTGTAATAATGGCCACAAGTGAGGGAAGAAATGTATTTTACCTCTCTCCCTTTTTCCAAGTGAAAATTTGGAGTAGGAAGGAGAAGGGAGAACGGTGGAAGTAATATCAGTTCACATTTCTGATTACCAGCATCCGGTTGTTCATCTTCATTGCACAAATTTCTAGTGGTACCCTCATTGTCCACACGTTCCCCTCGAGGCGCCCCTAATATTTCCTATTTGCGATGAATTCACCTTTTCCCTTTGGCCATTGCTGACTTGGTATCCAACCAACATTTTTGTACCTCTATTTTTTCTTAAAACTATCCTCTAACACTTCACTTTATTCCATTAAGAGATAGGGATACCTGTTAACTTCTTGGTTGCGCTAACAACCTATAGAGCCAATCAAAATCAAAATAGCATGGCCTCAGTCATATAAGAATCCTCCTTTTCAAAGGCTTAGAGATGGATGCTATCATTAATACTCTGTGTAAGTTCAGCATGTTTCATAGGTTTGAAACTGCACTGTTTCAAGGCCTTGAAATAGCTTTCAAAGGCTTTAAACTGTACTGCAGTATATGGCATGAACATAGGGGTGAGCTTTTTCTTCTAATATGAATCCTAATCTCTTATACTTGATTATGCCTTATTTGATGATGAAAGATAAACCAATATGACACTCAAAACTATTTCTAATCTCTCTGTTTGACTTTGTTTTTGCAGGATTAATTACCTACCTATTTTGGAGGAACTATTTCCTAATTTGTGTGTTGGCAGGAAAGGATATAGAATTGTCAAATGGATTATGTGCTTGTGCAATCTTGCCTGGATATTCCTAACATTCTCAGATAAAAGATAAGGTCAATATCTTTAAAGATACTGAGCAACTAGCCGTTGGGAAGGGATGTTTGAGAGTCAAGATATGCTGCTTGATTCTACGAAAATCTGTTTGAAGAAGATCCTACAATCTGCATTTCAAACTAGCAGCATAAGAGAGGGGATTGCAGATAGTATTCGGGCAGAACATTCTCATAGACATTCAAACACTCTCAAGGATTGACAAGGAACACATAAGGAGACTCAATTCACTCAATCCAATCATCAGAAGATCATTGCATATTCAACTTCTTCACTTGTTCACAGTTTTCTTCTTACTGTACTTAATTTTTATATCATTTTGATAATATTTCTCTTATCTTATTCTCATGTGTTGTTCAAGTTAACAACCAGAGTATTCTTGTTGAATCAGTCAGCTAGAGCGGGTACTAGACAGGTTAGACTGAAAACAGTAAGGGAAGTCTATATGCTTGACATCTGGGGCTTAGCTTTTGATTAATAAGAACTTAATTGAAAATCCTGCGGGGATTAAATCCATGAGGTAGAGATGTAGGTCCTAGTGGATGGAACTCTATACATCTTGTGTCTCTTGTCTTTTGAATTTTAGTTCTTATACTTGTTCATTTACAGCTCAAAACAGGTTTTCAGTTCAAGGACTTGAACCCCATTTCAAGGGCTTGAAAACTATCATCAAACTTTTCTACTCTCTATTTTTACTCCAATGATTTGAAACTCATTTCAACGCCTTGGAATACTTTCTGCTTTCTAAAAAAATAAGTATTTTGGCAAAAGTTGTCACACTCTATTCACACTCCCCCCTTATAGAGTATTCATCCTGTATTAGTTCCTACATTACTGACTTTCAGTGTGTATCAGAGCTTGTATCACTGCATATGTCTAAAAATTTTGTGATCATGAGTATTGTAGATGAAGGTTGTTTCTCTCAGGGAAGAGCTTCTAACAGACCTCCCTTATTTTGTGGTGACATCTTTGTGCACTGGAAAGCTTTAATGAAAATGTTCATCATTGATCAAGATATAGAGTTGTTGACTATCATACAGAATGGTCCTCATACATTCTACACAGAGAAATAAGTGGTTAGAACTCCCAAAAATGAGGAATCACTTTATACTTATAAATTAGAACAGTTCTCTAAAAAATAGCTATGAATCTCTTATATTGTGATCTGAGTGCAGATGAATTCAACATGATTTCACGATGCAAAACTGCTAAGGAAATATGAGAGAAACTGGTGGTGACCTTTTAAAGAACTAGCCAAGTCAGGAGAAAAAGATCAACATATTTCGTAGACAGTATGAACTGTTTAAAATTAATTGAGATGAATCCATCAAATACATGTTCAAGATGTTTACAGATATTATCAACAATATGGGTTCCTAAGGAAAATCCTTCTCCAATGATGAAAAAGTTAGAAAGACTTTGAGAAGTCGTCCTAAAGCCAAATGGTAACCAAAGACTACTGTCATTGAAGAAACTCAAGATCTATCATCCCTTCAACTTGATGACTTGCAGGGAAAACTGCTTACACATGAGATCTCCATGAATGAAGTTGATGGAGAAATGCTAGAAAGTGTCAAATACTTGGATCTCAAGGCTAACAATATTGAACTAGCTCAAAGCCTTCAAAAGGAAGAAAATGACGAGGAAGATCCATTCTCTCTTATTTACAAAGCTTTGACCAGAATTCTCAAGATGAAAAAGAATTTTGGAAACAAAGACTTCAGCAGGGATATACAAGTCCTCCAGCAGGAGAGACTACATTGGTAAATCTTCTTCTCATGGTAATAAGTCTAAATTAATGAATTGTTTTGAGTGTGGTGATGCAGGACACTTGATTAGAGTCTGTCCACAAAAGAAAAGAAAACACTTTCAGATGAAAGACCATGAAAGAAGAAAGAAGGATATGATAGCTTCTTGGAGTGATCTGTTAGGAATAGATGCCATAGAGGAAATCTTTTTAGTATGAACATTATTTCGGCTAGAATATTCATTCTATTATTTATGGCGATATTTAATATAATAGGACGATCAATTATATACTAGTATGTCGGTTGATTAATATGGAGATATCAAGTCTAACACATGGGTATGCCTTATGTGATAAGGGCATACTGTATTGACCCACGACGAGAAGGCTACATAGGATTTATGTTAAGGAAAAAGTGCTTCTCGTTGTGACAATTGTATTGTGGTCCTTAGACTTGAAGTCACTAGATACTCTAGTTGTGAAATATTATGTTTTTGATATGGTCAAACACTACACCGTTACTGGGTAGCAATATAGGAAGTTATCGAACATAATAGGAAGCAAGCTTAGAGATGGTAGTGATGTGGAGATGATTTGTCCCTGCCACATAACAGTAGAAAATATCCATGGCCACTCGAGGGGTAGAGCTTATAGAATGTCTGGCCAGACTCAGATAAATCAATATAGAATACTGATGTTATCTGCATGGATAAGCCTATTCCCAGGATCAAGAAACTATGGAATGGATAGAAGAGAGTGACATATATGTCTCGTGTCTCATCGAGATATAGAGACAAAGGGATAGTAAAATGCGGTAACATTGGTCATAAGGTTTGTCGGATCACAGACTATTTCTATTAGTTCGGTGGCATAGATGTGTTGCTAGACACCACTCTATGTAAGTAATTGTTACTAGCAACTAAGTGCAAACCTATGGGGTCACACACCATATGGATTAAACTGGATTTTGGGTTTAATTATTAGGGCTAATTAATAAGAAGGATCAATACGCAACCACAAGCAAACTTTGTAAGACTAATTTGCAAGATGGAATAATACGTATATGGGGAAAATATATAGTTAAAAATGAGTTATTAACTATATAAGGAGTTATTTTCTCATAAGTTGCATTCATTATTGATTGAGATAACAAAGCAAGGAGAGAGCAAGACAAGCTAGGGTCGAAACTTCGCGTGATCTTCTTCTTCCTCCTTCCTCCTGTTGCTAGCACAAAGACGTTTTAAGGATTCCGATGCAAATCCTAGGTGTGGATACTCGTAGAGACGTGGACATAATTTTGTGTAAAATGATTTATTCAGACAAACATGGTACACATCAATGTTTTCTTTACTACACTATGATGTCTTGTGCTGCGATTCATTGAGGGCTTTGAACAGAATCTTTATTTTGTATTTCCGCTGCCTAATCCGTCTCAAAACCACACAGTGTTATCAGAGCCAGAGGTCGTAGCGCATAATGTAGTTTTATGTGTTACCGTTTTATCAATTTTTACACCATTCTGCTATTTTTCGCGTAAATTTGATATTGGCATAATGATGAAAACACACAGTGTTATCAGAGCCAGAGGTCGTAGCCGCCGGTTGAACTGTGTGGGCTGGTCAGTCTGGTGTTGGCTAGGTTCGGCTAGTCCAAACGGTTCGACCAATAAGGATTGGCGCCACCATTTCACTGTTTTGACCCTAGAAAATTACAAATTTAACTAAAATTAACCAGGCGAAAATTGGATTTTAACTGTATTATGTGATTTTGCATGGTGATTGAATGTGGCCTTAGATGTGGATAATGTGGATGTTTATTTTTGTGGTTTGTTTGTATTGTAATCAATGTAATGAATTAAGTTTTACGGCTTGTGTGTCTCTTTTAGGTATCTCTATTTAGTTTAGATGCTAGCTAGTATTAGATAGTTAGATGATAGTCAAGACATGGAGAAGAAGCATAAAGACATAAGAGATCACAAGATGGAATTATTCACAAAGCTAAGGTGCATGGACTAAATATGGAGGCACATGGAGATGAGCTTGCTGTTTTCTAGGGCTTAAAGATATTCTGATTGGCTTGGGAATATCCTAGTTTTAGGAGGCCACATCCACATCACATTTATTTATCGTTTGCGATTTTTTAATTTATTGTCTTGTTAACACAAATGGTGCATACAAGATCGTGGAAGAAGTCATATTGAGAAACGGCCCCATCAACGGAAAGTTCTTCAAGCGTTACTACCCTTGAAAGTTCCTGCTACGCTCCTAATCGTAAGAGCGTAAACAAAATGATGCTCCTGACTCGTACGAGCTAAAATTTCAAATGGCCCCAAGAAAACCCTTTGAACTATGTGTGACTTGATCCCACTTTTGGGTACGTATTCATCTTGGAGCATTCTTCAAAGTGCAGTCCAAAAAACCAATAATAATCATTCCTTGTTGATAGTCCTTTTGCATTTGTTTTCACCACTTGGTATAGCTTTGACTCCTGGATGAAAAATATAAATAAAATGATTGTAATCAAAGTTAAATTGTTTAAGGATGAAGCTGCTCTTATATTTATAATTTTAAAAGAATAAAGAAGAATGCTGAAACAGGATGAATGAACCATTTACTTCATACGGTAAAGACATAAGGAAGTACATCGAAAGAAAAGTGACTAAATCACAAAAGACACCTCTGCCAGAAAATCTTATCCCTCTCATCCTCTAATGTTTCTTTCGCGTTAACAAATTGAAGGTATTTTTGGTGGAGGTCAATTTCTTGTAACATGGCAGCATGATCCTTCTTTAGTGAGGATAGATTCATTGCTTCCTCAGATATATCTTGGTTTAGCTTGGTGGCTTCCGATATATATTTTGAGCCTTCTTGGTGTTCAAATCCATTAAGTTACTTAACAATATTTTCCTTCTCTGTCACCATGGAGTAAAATTCTTCTTCAATTTTCACACAGTCTTTGATGAACTTTTCATGTTCAAATTAACTATCAGTTATGCCAACTTTACATGAATTCTCTTTGGCTTCACATAGGCCCTTGTCCATCCGAGACTGTAAGACAAGATCTTTGGGATTAATAAGACTTCAACCGCCATTTTTCACTCAAGCATCGAGCTTCAACAGGGAACTTTGATTTCATTTCCTCTAAAGTTGTCTCACTTTACTCTTGGATGAGAAACATATGATTCAGACGGTGGCCAAGAACATTCTTCTACAACTCTTCATGAAACATGGACAAAAGAAGCGTGTCGCACCGTTGAAGGATGGCACAAGGCAGATAACCAAGTTTTGAAAAAAAACTCTTCTTTAAATAGACTCGGATTGGCGAGTTCGTCAATAACGTCCCCTCCCATGTCATGCGAAGTCCATACGGCACGTTTTGATGACCTATGCTTCAAGTACTTGTAGTTCTTATCCTCGTCAGAATTGCTTCCCTCATCGAAAAAATCAATAAAAACAAGTACATTGTAGGGATCAATATCATCCTCATCAACAACCTGAGATACTAGAGTTCTTACAGCCACCTTCTTCTTCTTCTTCTCTATCTCCCCTGAGTGTAAAGAAGCTTGAAGTTTCCTTGGTGAGTCACGGTCACTTGCAAAGGTTATTATTGGTCAATGGTGGTCCCCTTTTGTCCTCGTGGTTGTTGTGGTGACCTATGAGTTGCCTTCTTCAACCCTTGCTCAGAATTCACAGACATCACAAATGTCTTGGCAACTTTATCCGTAGCCCCTTCTGGCTGTGGAGAACCAACAATTGACTTATCTAAGCTTGGAAGGTCGTCTTCACCTTCACCCCTCCTCGGTCTCAAAGATTATCGCACTAGATTGGCTTGCTCAGAGCTGGAATTGTCCACACAGCTTCCTCAATAATGATGTCTTTGGAATCAAATGCTTTGCGGCTGATAGAAACTTCGTCACGACTATCAATGTCGCTGGCTTTAGTATGTGTCTCTCACTTTCCTTTACTTGCTTTGCATTGGGATCTTGAAGCACGGTCTCCTTTCGCTTTCTTGAATTCTTCGTCGCATCAAAAGTCGAGCTGGGAGCTGAACCACTAGGAAACTTTATCATAAACTTGGTATGTCTCGCACCCTCGTGATTGTCAGAGTAAGGGTGAGATTTGTTCACATCAACTATGTCGATGCTCAGTTTGCATCACCTTGCTTACATTGTTGCTTTTGAGATTCATTGACATCAGCCTCTCCCTCAATTTGATCACGTGTCAGCTTGTGCTGATGCGCTTGGATGTGTTTTGAATTCCTTTGCTTTAGCGGCTGTCAGGTCTGTCTCAACACACCCTGCCTATGGTCCAGTTTATGAGCATTTCGTTTCTCACTTTGATACTAATCACGAGCTGGTTTCGCCACTTGCTTTTGGTGCTGATTTCGGTCATGCACTACATCATGGCTCTTGTAATGTTGTTGTTGATTGTTGTTTGATTGATTTGACGACGTAGTAGCTGCAAGAAAGACATCCCAATAAGTGCAACGATCGTGTATAAAAACGGGGGAGAAGGTGTAAGTGTAACCTAAATTAAGAGAGAGAAAACCAGAAGCCTTTTATGGAGTCGTTACTGCCATGCTCCTGGTACAAATGGAGTCTTTCATGAAAAACAATGGTACAAATGGAGTCCTGTTACTAAGCAAAGTTCTATTATGATGTTATACAATAACAAGTATTTAGTACATCCATGGAACTTTATGTGGTCGAACTTCAAACAACAACCAAAATCAGCTGTTGGCAAATGAATGGAAGAAGACACTGTGAAGTGGAGTCTCTACATGAAAGACACCACAAAATACCAACACATCATTACCAATGTCAAAGTGGGGTATAGGCTGGCTCATGAATGAATTCTACAGTCTCAATGGAGAGGGCATGATATGTACAGACATATGGTACACTGTTCTTGCAAAACAGAGCACGCATTACTTTGTTTTTGCAGAGCTTATAGTTCTCTATTCCATGCGGAAAATGTAAGGACGTGGCAAAAGTTAAAACATAGCATTGTGTTATGTTCTCCGCAAAACAGATTATGTGTTGTTTATATCAAGAAATGGCATGATGGTCCATAAACAGGGATGAGACAAGGTCTAAAACGTACCCGTAATTCCGCAACTTTCGCGCCCGCTGCGTGAATCGTCAACCTCCACTGATTTCTTCTCCGGCACCCACTTCGTGAAGTGCCTCTCGGTAAACGCTGTGTTGCTTCGAGATCGAGATACTCTGGTTAAGACTAGAGGACTTCCTTTTATAGAAGAAAACTGGTGTTTGAGATAAGTATAAGAACGGTCCACACTTTATCTTCCTCACAGAGTCTGCTGTGATGATAGTTTTTGAGTAGCTATCAGCTGAAGAAACAAAGAATTGGATTCTATCGGGACGAATTTCGGCCAGTTCCCACAATGGCGGAAACTATCCCTCGTCTCTCTTGTGGGCCGCCTGAGGAGCAAGGAGTTTAACTGAAATCAGTTGGGCCGTCTACTCACCTAGACAAATCTGGTTAGTGGGTTAGTAAACTATAACCACAGCCCAAACATAAAAATAAATAAATAATAATAATTGATAAGCTTAGAGAGTTTAATCCACAGCCCATTTTGAAGATCAACATATCAGGACAAACCCATATGGGAAGTTTAAGTCCAATAAAGTTTGCGGAATCATCACATCCAAAAAAGAAAAAATGTCGTACCATTGAACTAGACGGATCCACATGCGCAAGGTGGTCCGAAACACGTCAAGATTGGTTGGCAAAGCCGTTTTAAGAATTCGAGACAAATCCACCTACACAAGCTACTACAAACAAGGCGAATCACTCTTGAAAAGGGCATTTGTAGACATAAAAATTTTAACAAATTTAATTTTCACATGTTAAATTATAGACCGTAGCAGTATGCTACAAATGGAAATTAACATAAAATATTCTACAAAAATTGGTGGTTTTTATGTAATTTTTTATGTAAAAAACTGAAAGTTTCTAGCTCTTTAATTAAATGATAAGAGATGGTAATTATTTCTTTAATTAGATATTATCTCTTAAAAACAAATAAATTAAGAGATAAGTATTGAAAAGTCTAAATCATCACTCATTTTTCCCAACAAATAAATGGACATTCCCAAAGAGAAAAATACACTTGGAGATTCAGGAGTAGCGGAGCTCTGTCAAAGCACGAAGGACTTCATCGCTACTAAGAATCACCACCTCCGCCTACATCGAAGATCCCAACTCCGCCTAGACCGGAGAAATCGCATCCGCCTACATCGGAGATCCAAGCTCTGCTCAAATAGGAGAACAGCCTAACTCCGCTCAAGTCGGAGAAAATCACACCGGCCTAAATCGGAGAAGATCAATCCCTTCGATCAAAAGAAGGAGAGAAGAATCATATGATATTGTTTTCTTATTTAAGAAACTGCATACCAGAGATTGTAATCCTGCTTCATTGTTCTCTTAAATTGAATTTGTCGCATATTTTCATGAATAATAAATTTGTGTGTACCCTACCCTTGATAGTACCATGATTTTTCCCAACGTTGTGACTAGCTATCCACCAGAGGCATTGATGACCAGTTTCCCTGTTTATAGAGCCTGCTCAGTAAGTATTACTACCTCTGTTTCGCCTGTTTCAGCCTACTTCACTTTTTGTCACTATTCACTGGGTTACTTTCATCCGGTAATTTGATTAGCAAAACGATACAAGAATTTGGTAATCTTTGCATGGTGTTATAGAGGAAAGTTTATTCTAAAATACTATGAAAAAATTGTTAAAAATTACATCTTTTTGGTACCCAAATCACCAAGTCAAAGTGACTCAGTTACATATTAAAAAGTCAAACGCAGACGAAACAGATGAAACGGAGGTAGTACTCCTTGTGAGTTGATTGAGGCATCACATTCAAAGAAGACCCATGCCTACAAATCACTATTCAAAAACAGTTTGTTATGATGGAAAAAATTGTCGTTAGAAACGAAAAATTCATCGTTAGAATAGAAACACGATAGTTTCTGCTCTTTGTGGGGTAGTCGGAACGATTCCATCATTAGTACGCCGAAGAACCACAACCTCTCGTCATCTTTTCTTTATGAATGACGATGTCTTTTTTTGGTTTTTTTTCGACAATTTTGTTTGTTAATTTTGTAATAACGATTAAATTAATAACTTTTGTCTGTCAGCCCATTTCTTGGTTGCGTTGGACCAATTCGTCTTTGTCTGTATAAATGAGATAATATCGCATTATATCTTCCATGATATATGGAATTAACAAGTATGTCCTCCATGCATTATGGAAGAGATAATGCGAGATTATCTCATTAATTAACATTGTAAAGCAACAAAATTACTCATTTTACTTAATTATAAATGGATAAGTTTTCTTATATTCCCCTCTATTGAGAAGTATAGTCTAGTTTTCACTCTGTCAGGGATAAGGAAGACAGTCCCTCATGTCCCATATCTATTTCTTGAGTTTTTGGGGGTTGCTATAACTTATAGTCATCTAAACTGAACTCGTTGCTACAACAAACCAGTTCTTTACTTTAAGGTATCAATCAATTTATGACCTATGTAGAGTCTCAAAAATATTAATTTCTAAATTTTAATGTTTAATGGAAGGAACTGAAAATAAAGTGCGGATTATAGATAAAACCCTGATTTAGTTGTGCTTGTAATCCTACAAAAGAACATAGAATAGTTGAAATTCTGCAGAACAATGGATTAAACTTGTGATATTTCTGATTGGTGGTATTTGAACTCGCGTATGATTCAGATCAAAACTATTGAAAATATCCTATTAAAATATTCAATTAAGGTGATGTCAGTGTGAAATGGACTCATCCCGTTTTCTAGATCTTCCTCCTACGGTATTTGAAGAAATAAATGACGGTTTGGCTATGTCTTCTTGTAGAGACACCGTCCTCCTTGGCGGGACTTGCAAAAGAATAAATACTACTTAGATTCAAGGAGAAAAAATTGCTCTTATCGAAATGCCAAAACTGACAGAGTCATAGGATCTACATAGCTGTAATGCATCGCACTGGAGCTTTTAATGCTGTTACAAGATGGCGAAGATTTGGGAAGCAACTTTCTTCTATGGCTTGTACCTCTGACTCAGTTTTAATGACTGGACAGAAGCGATGAATACCAGAAATGCATAGCCCAAAGAGATCATAAAATTGCGGTGAACGTACTTTGACATGCTTAAATAGCAAGAGCACGGCCATAGGTGTAATAATAATTTAGTTAGTCCAGGAATATCGATCCAAAGTGACTTTTCTAATAAGCAAAGTTTAATTTCCTTAATGCGAGAAAATAGTTTGTTTTAAGTATCTAACTAGGAATAGAATTTAAATGAAAGCAATATTCGTTAACGCAAAATTATTGACTTATTTAAGACTTAATTAATGGCGAGATATAAGGAAGCCTCGTTTGGGGGTTTGCTACATTTTTAATAACAGTAGGGTTCTAGGTTTCATGAAACACAGATTAATTTGTTCATGTCATACAAGAAATTGCAGCTAAAGAGTTACCAAGTAGTAATTATATGTCTAAGTTGAGTTAAAGTTGTGTTACTATATTATTACAACCCTAAACGTGAAGTACGATTCAAGTTATATATACTCTAAATTCTCAAATAATTTTGCCGAGTTACGAAGAGCACAATACGATCAAGTGATAATTCTACCTTTTAACTAACACGTACCGAGTTACCGAGAAATTTCTAACTAATTTCTAGTAAATAAGACATCTCCTATTATTGGAAGAGATGCCCTAGAGGCAATCTAGTTTAGTTGAACAATAAATTGTCTAGAATATTTATTGTATTATTTATTCAGATATTTAATATAATGAAGTCCTTAGATTTACAATTGTGTTGTTTATCTTAAATATCCCTAGTCCATTATACTGATTAACCGGACAATCACCTATAGACTAGTATGGGGTTTGATTTATATGGAGATATCACGATCCAACACATGGGGTATGCATTAGTGTAATGGCATACTGGATTGACCCATTTTCGAGAAGGCTACATACATGTTATGTAAACTCACAAGTGCTTCTTGCGGGGACAACGGTTTTGTCATCCTTAGACATGAAGTCACTAGGTCATCTAGTTGTGGAATATTGTGTTTTTGGTAGCGTCAAACCCTATCCCATGACGAGGTATTCATAAAAGCGCGTATGAGACACAATATGAAGCAAGATTAGATATTGTAGTGATGTAGATAGAATGTCTGACTCCCACATAACGGGAGCAAATATCCTAGGCCACTCGAGGGATAGTGCTTATAAAATGTCTGGCCAGACTAAAATAAATTAATATAGGATATTGATGTTACTTGCATGAATGCTATTCCCAGAATCGAGGAACTATGGATTGGATATACGAGTGTGACTTGTATGTCTCTTTTCCAATCCGGATATTGAGACAAAGGGATGAGACAATACTTGCACAAGGTTCGTCGGATGACTATTTCTATTAGTTGGGTAGTATGGATGTCTTGCTAGAATTGGGAATTAATTAATATGATTAATTAATTAGAAGGATCAAAACGCAAGAACTTGCTAACTTAGTAGGACTAATATGCAAGTAGGACTAATCCGAACTTAAGTATGATTAGCAGAGGGCCTTTTTGTAGTAACAAGTAGTTGTTGGACTATATAAAGGATTCTCCTAGCTTTATTCCCTCATAAAATATGCTCATAACATAAGTCGAGTAGGAGAGAAGCAAGGAGAGAGAGAAAGACAAGGAGCCCACCGCCCCTAGTCCGTCCACTCTACCCGTCGGCCACAACAAGGAGGCCGAGCCTCCCTTTTGGTCCTCTTTGTGTATTTTTTTCTTCCTCTTCCGTTCTTCCTAGATAGCACAAGGAGTTGGAGGATCTATATCTCAATCCCAGGCCTGGATCAACCATAAAGACGTGACACAATTCGTGTTTGAAGTCATCAAATGAGACTTACAAGGTACTTGTCACGAATCCTTTACTATCGTTATGACTTCTATTCCTGTGATCCTTGGAGGGTATTGAATGTATAAATTATTGTTTATTCCGCTGCGTATCTATGATCAAAACCCTACAGTGGTATCAGAACCACAGGTCGTAGAACATAACGTAGTTTATGTGTTACGATTTTGTTGTTTTTCATCTATAATTGTTGCTTATTGTGTTAAAACGAAAAATTAAGCATACTAGATGCATGTTGAATGAGACTCAACAAAACAAGACCTAATTTTTTGATAGGATGTATGAGTTAGTGAGTTTGAGAAATTATAGGATCTTAGATCTTGGGTTTGGCCACCAATTGGAAAGAAGTTATAACTTGGAAATGTTTTGGACTTGGGGAACAAGGAAGGAGTTGTTTTGGAAACAACTCCAAGAGGTTCGCCCCCCCTAGGGAGACCGCCCCTCCTCGTTTCCAACCAAGCCACGGCCCGGGCGGCTCCAAGGGGTTTCGACCACCTTGTTGGTTGGGACTCTTGGACCGTTTTGACCCTAGTAATCCTAAAATCAATTAAAATTGACTTAGCGCGCAACAATTGATTTTAACTGTGTATGTACGATTCGTATGGTGATTGGATATGGACTTAGATGTGGTTTGTTTACGGCCTGCGAGCATATCAATTTGATGTAAGAATTAATTAGGGTTTACGGCCTCCGAGCCGATTTCTTTCTCAACTTGTGAGATTTATTTTATTTAGTATAGATGCTAGCTAACAAAATAGATGATAGCCAAGATTGAAGAAAAAGAAGTCCAAAGAATTAAAGGAGTCACAACATGGAGCATGGAGCATTCCACAAAGCTATGGAGGATGGGCCAAGAGATGGAGACACATAGATATGCGCCTTCTATTTAGGGTTCATAGATATTCTCATTAGCTTGGGAATATCTTATTCTAGGAGGCTATATCCATATCACGTTAATTTCTTTTTGTGGATGTTTACTTTATAGTCTTATTATTGTTGTTGGTTTATGGATAATGCATGCAAGTTGATAATAAGATAATTAAACAATCCGGATGTTTATTTGGAGTTTTGCCTAAAACTCAAATAAGTAGATCAGTTGATATGGATCAACAAAATAACTTAAAATTGAAAAAAAAACCCGCAATTTAAATATTGCGTTTTTGCCTTCTCTTTATTTAAACACTCTTCATGATCATGATTATCAAGCTCGTGCGTGCCAAAGCAAGGCGACTTGATTTGTCATTATTGTGTTGCCTTGGCACAAGCCAGTAATGTGCAACTGTTTAAGTAAGAGGTTGGACGCAACTGGGTGATTTTAATAAGATTAAAAACCTAGAGGAAACCAATTGGGATTATCCATGGGATGGATAAATAAAGAGTTATTTGCCCAATTGAACCAAGAATTGCATAAGGATTCAATTGGAAGTTGTTCCTACCTAAATAACTAATTTTGGGTGACTTGCCAAAGCAAACTCAAAAGAATTGAAATGTGGATCGTGGAACCCACTAGAAAATATAATGATATTTTCCGAATTAATATTTGAGGGTTATTAATCCGTAGAAAAATAGTGGGAGCTGTATTTAATATTATGTCCATTATTAAATATAGGTAATCGTTCACGAAAACTAAAACTTGCTTATTCCTTTTTTTAGAATTCCAATGGAAAACAACTCATCAAGTTCATCGCACTCCCTACGCTTTCTGGGACCAATTTTCTAGACTGGTACAGAAACTTTGAGAATCGTTCTCAAGAAGGAAAAGAAACTGTACGCTCTAGAGGAGCAAGTTCCTGAAGGTCCGAAAAACAATACTCCTGCAGCCCTAAAGACGTATCAAAAGCGTTTGATGACGCTAATGATGCGGCCTGCCTAATGCTTTTCCCCATGTCCTCTGAGCTTAAGAAGAAACATGAGAACATGAATGCAGTTGACATGATTGCACACTTGAAGATGCTCTTTCAAGAGCAGGATAGGGTTTAGAGGTATGAAGTTTCCAAGGCATTGTTCGAATGTCAGCTGTCAGAGGGAAACCCGGTGGGGCCACACGTGTTGCGTATGATCGGCTATCTAGAGAGCCTCGGCCGCCTAGGGTTTCTGGTGGGTCAAGAGTTGGCCACCGATCTCATTTTACAAGCGTTTCCTGACAGTTATGGACAGTTCATCATGAACTATAACATGAATAAGATCGTGAAACCTCTGCCAGATTAACTCAAATATATTGAGAATAGATGAACAAAGCATCAATAAGGGTAAAGGAAAATCCATATTAATGGTGCAGAAAGGAAAGGGCAAAATGTTTGCCTTTACCTCCAAGGGAAAAGGCAAAGCAGTTCCCAAACCCAAGGACACTGCCCTTAAGCCCGTTGGTGCCGTTGCTAAAGGTGTGACTAAAGGTGAGTGTCACTACTGCAGTCAACCTGGACAATGGCAGAGGAACTGTCCAAAGTATCAGGATGATAAAAGGCTTGGAATAGTGATTCCACCACCACCATGTATTTTTGTTATAGATGTCAATATTACTTGCTCTTCATCTTGGGTATTGGATACTGGATGTGGATCTAACATTTGTCGAAATGTGCAGGATCTAAAGAGGGGTAGGAGATTGGCTAAAGGAGAGATGGATCTGCGCGTTGGGAATAGAGAAAAATTTGCTGCATTGCCTTTAGGCGTGTACGAGCTGTCTCTACCTTCGATATTAGTTTTAGAATTAAATAATTGCTATTTTGTGCCTGCTATGAGCAGAAACATTATTTCTATTTCTTGTTTGGACAAGGAAGGTTTTTACTATTTCAATAAAGGACAATTGTTGCTCCATTTATTTTTGATAGTATTCACTATTGTAGTGCTTAATTATTTAATGTATTATATATCCTTGATCTAAATAATCCTATCTATAACATAAATACCAAGAGGATTAAAATAAATGATTTAAATTCTGCTTATCTATGGCACTGTCGTTTAGGCCATGTAAACGAGAAACGTGTATCTAGACTCCATAAGGATGGATTTATAGACTCATTTGATTTTGAAAAATATGAGACATGTGAGGCTTGTTTATTAGGAAACATAAAAAAGTCCCCTTTCAATAAGAAAGGTTGGAGGACTAGCGAGAAATTGGAGCTAGTATATACTGATGTATGTGGTCCATTCGCCACGCCTGTCAGGGGTGGTTACGTCTACTTCATCATATTTACTGATGATTTCAGTAGATATGGATTTGTATACCTTATGAAGGTGAAATCCGAATCCTTTGAAAAGTTCAAAGAATTCAAGAATGAAGTAGAGAAGCAGCTTGGCAAAAGTATTAGGCTCTACGATCGGATCATGGAGTTTGGTGACAGTCTTAGAGAGTGTGGGATAAAATCCCCAATCAATCTACCCAGAATACCACAGTGTAATGGCGTGTCCGAGAGGAAGAATCGAACTCTATTGGAATTAGTTCGATCTATGATGTGTTAGACTGATCTTCCATTATCATTTTGGGGCAACGCTCTATTGAGTGCAGCTTTCACCATTAACCGTGTTCCATCTAATTCAGTCATGAAGACACCACATGAGATGTGGAGTGGGAATCGTCCCACATTGTCTTTCATGAAGATTTGGTTCTGCGCTGTCTATGTAAAATGTTTACAATCAGAAAAACTAGGGCCTAAGTTGGACAAGTGAAAATTTGTGGGATACCCTAACGAAACTATGGGATATTATTTCTACAATCCAACTGAGAACAAAGTGTTTGTTTCTCGGTCCGGCGTGTTTCTATCAAAGGGAATTTGTCTCTAAATAAGCAAGTAAAAGGACTGTAGAACTTGACGAAGTTAAAGAACCACAAAGCATTGATCCTACTATGGAACATGAACAGGAGCCACAAGAGGTTTTGGAGCAGCATGTTCAAGTAACACAAGAACTTCGTAGATCAAGTAGAGTGCGCCAGGATCCAGAGAGGTATGGACTTCTCGTGACTTGAGTCTGGTGACACGTTGCTCATATATGATGAGCCTACTACCTATGGAGAGGCCGTCAAAGGGTTGGACACTCAGAATTGGCTTGAGGCAACAAGATCCGAGATGGAATCCATGTATGCCAGCAAAGTATGGTCTTTGGTGGAACCACCCGAAGGGGCTCGACCCATAGAGTGGAAGCGGTTCTTGAAGAAGAAGATCGACATGGATTGTAATGTGATTACCTATAAGGGCCGATTGGTGGCTAAAGTATTTAGACAGATTCATGGTATGACGATGATGAAACCTTTTCACCAGTCGCAATGACCAAATCCATCTGAATCTTACTTGCTATTGCAGCATATTACGAATATGACATTAGGCAGATGGATGTCAAAACAGCATTCCTATATGGGAATCTCCTCGAGGATGTGTATATGACACAACTTGAGGGTTTTGAAGATCCAAATCAAGCTAACAAAGTCTGTAAACTGCAACGATCCATTTATGGGTTGAAGCAAGCTTCTAGGAGTCGGAATCGACGTTTTGATGAAGTTGTTAGAGAATTTGGCTTCATCAGAAACAAAGATAAATCTTTGTATAAAAGAAGGTTAGTGGGAGCTCTGTTTCTTTTCTGGTCTTGTATGTGGATGACATACTACTAATTGGAAACGACATTCTTGTGCTGCAATCTGTAAAAAATTGGCTTGGAAAGTGTTTCTCAATGAAAGACTTAGGTGAAGCAGCTTATATACTCGGTATCAAGATCTATAGAAATAGATCTAGGAAGCTGCTCGGCCTAAGTCAAAGTACACATATAGACAATGTGTTGAAGCGGTTCAACATGCAAGATTCCAAGAAGGGATTCTTGCCCATGTCGCATCAAACTACTCTTTCGAAGAGTGGTTGTCCTTCCAATGAGAATTAGAAGGAGCGCATGAATAGGGTTCCCTATGCCTCGGCGACAGGATCCATCATGTACACCAGATGTGTCATATGTGTTAAGTATGACAAGAAGATATCAGTACAATCCAGGGGAGAGTCACTGGATTGCAGTCAAGAACATCCTAGAGTACTTGCAAAGAACTAAGGATTCCTTCTTGATATTTGGAGGTGAGGAGGAGTTGCGTGTAAAGGGTAACATGGATGCAAGCTTTGAAACCGACATAGATGATTTTAGATCACAGTCGGGGCTTCTGTTTTGCCTGAATGGAGCAGCGGTGAGCTGGAAGAGTTCCAAGCAAGAGACGGTGGCTGATTCTACAACAGAGGCTGATTACATTGCTGCGAATGTCGCATTAAAGGAGGCTGTTTGGATTATGAAGTACATCACTGAGCTTGGTGTGGTTCCTAGCATTGCGGATCTAGTAGAGTTGTATTGTGACGACACTGGGGAGATCACGCAATCAAAGGAACCCAGGTCATACCAGAAATTCAAGCACGTAATAAGGAAGTTCCATCTTATTCGAGATATTATCGAGAGAGGAGAAATTCGGATATGAAAGATTACTACATATGAGAATATGTCAAATCCACTTATAAAGCCTCTTGTTCAGTGCAAGCATAAAGGGAACACTAGGAGCATCGGCATACGAGATGCACCAGATTGGCTCTGTGCAAGTGGGAAACTGTTGGAATAGATGCCCTATAGGCAATCTAGTTTAGTATGAACAATAAGTTGGCTAGAATATTCATTGTATTATTTATTGGGATATTTAATATAATGAAGTCCTTAGATTTACTGTTGTTTATCTTAAATATCCCTAGTCAATTATACAGATTAACATGACAATCATCTATAGAATAGTATGGGGTTGGATTGATATGGAGATATCACGATCCAACACATGGGTATGCATTAGTGTAGTGGCATACTGGATTAACCCATTTCCGAGAAGGCTACATACAGTTTATGTAAAGTCACAAGTGCTTCTCGTGGTGACAACGGTATTTTCATCCTTAGACTTGAAGTCACTAGGTCATATAGTTGTGGAATATTGTGTTTTTGGTAGCGTCAAACACTACACCATGACTGGTTAGTCATAAAGGCGCGTATCGGACAAAATATGAAGCAAGATTAGATATCGTAGTGATGTAGATAGAATTTGTCCCTCCCACATAACGGGAGAAAATATCACAGGCCACTCGAGGGATATTGCTTATAGAATGTCTGGCCAGACTCAAACAAATCAATATAGGATATTGATATTATTTGCACGAATAAGGCTATTCCCAAGATCGAGGAACTATGTATTGGATATACGATTTTGACTTGTATGTCTCGTTTCCAATCCGGAAAATGAGACAAAGGGATGAGACAATACTTGCACAAGGTTTGTCGGATGACTATTTCTATTAGTTGGGTAGTATAGATGATTGTTAGATACCGCTCCATATTACTAAAAAGATTACTACCAACTAAGTAGAAACCTATGGGGTCACACGTCATATGGATTGAACTAGAATTGGGAATTAATTAATATTATTAATTAATTAGAAGGATCAAAACGCAACAACTTGCTAGCTTAGTAGGATTTATATGCAAGTTGGACTAATCCGAACTTGAGTAGGATTAGGAGAGGGCCTTTATGTGGTAACAATGATTTGTTGGACTATATAAAGGATGCTCCTAATTTCCTTCCCTCATAACATATGATCATAACATAAGTTGAGTAGGAGAGAAGCAAGGAGAGAGAGCAAGACAAGGAGACGACCGCCCCTAGTCCGCCCCCTCTACGCGTCGGCCACAACAAGGAGGCCGAGCCTCCCTTTTGGTCATCGTTGTGTGATTTCTTCTTACTCTTCCATTCTTCCTCGCTACCACAAGGAGTTGGAGGATCCATATCTCAATCCTATGCGTGGATTAACCGTAGAGACGTGACACTATTCGCGTTCGAAGTCATTAAAGGAGACTTACAAGGTACTTGTCACGAATCTTTTACAATCGTTATGAATTGTCTTCCTGTGATCCTTGGAGGGTATTGAATGGATAAATTATTGTTTATTCCGCTGTGTATCCATGATCAAAACCTGACACCTATCAACTACATATGATGAAGAACGTATAAACAATCATAACTTGTTAAAATCATCAATTGTCATGAACATGAATCACAGGAATATAAAATCCATAGCTCAATATTAAAACCCTAACCCGAAACTCGGATCAATATTAACTACTCATTCGAAAAAGTACAAAAAAAAGTTCGTAGAGATCATCATAGTAGATAGATAACGAGTGTTTCGAAAATCAATGACAGTTTTCGTGTTCCTATAGTGCTTTGAAGCATCAAATCCTTGATCCCTTTCATGTTATGCGTTTCTCTTGTGCCAAACTCAGTAGTTTTCATACCCAAGTGGCTTAATCCTCGTCCAAAAGGATTGAAAATTATAAGTTTTCACAAAATTTGATGTGCCTCCTTGTCGTGCGTCCAACAGAAGGCTAGTCTATGACTGATTTTTTTATTTTTCTTAATCTTTTCATTCGTACGACTAGGGCACGTGGTGATACGACTGTTCTTTCACCCATCTGAATTGCTTCTACTTTCTGTACCTCCTATTCACTCCTTAGACATTTTCTCGACCTCCTCACATTTTTTTATGTTTTTTCTTTCTCCCAGCTCATGCTCCTGGCCTATGGTATTTGAATCATATGAAATTACACATACCGAGATTATCTTTGATGTATAAAATGCTCAAACTAAATAAAAAAATGTTCGGACTCTACAATAATGCACATGAAGCTCAATTATACGAATATTTCAATAATATGACGAAATACGCATGAACATTCTCTAGAATAATGTAAAACGACATAATACCAACATAGGATATAATAGAGATAGAGGGTTATCAAATACCCCCATAAATACAGGATCAAATAATTTAGAAGGGGGGGGGTGTTTGAACAAAAAGAGTGGTTTTTAAACAAAGTGTGAAGAACTAAGTGTATTTCAAGGCCTTGAACTCAATTTCAAGCCTTTGAAATCAAAACCGACAGAGAAGAGGTTACTGATAATTTTCAAGGCCTTGAAAAGCCTTTCAAGAATTTAACTGAAATCTGTTTTGAAGCAGTACACAAGACAAGTTGATGAAATGTAAAGGCAAGGAACACCATGATTTTACGGAGTTCAATACTTAATGACCTGCATCTCCACTTGAGGGAACTAAATCCCTGCAGGATTTAAACAGACTTCTTATTTATCAAAAGCTAAGCCCTAAATATCAGACCCAGAGAAGTGCCGTACTCTGTGCAGTCCGTGGTTCTTCCTAATCTATGTAGTACCTGCTCTGCCCTACTGACACAATAAGAGTCTCGTGTTGTTCCGCTTGAACAACATTATGAGATTAAGAGATAAAGAATTGTAACAAGATGATATAAAAATAATGCTCAGATTAAGATCACTATAACATAGTAATGCATTTAAGCTTGAAGTATTCTTTTGGAACTTGGATTTGATTATTTGATCTTCCTCAGTGATGCTTGTCCATCATTGAGAGTTGTTTGAATCTCTTTATTGTTGTGTGCTTCGTAATCTCTCTCAACAGTCTTGTTTTCTTGCTAGTTGTAACTGCAGAATATATAGCAACCTTCAAACAGAAATTCCTGAAAATATGCAGCCTATCTTTGACTCTCAACAGCTTGATCCCAAAGGCTAGTAGCTTGCTTTTCTGACTGGATTTTGATCTGATATTTAACTTGCAAGCTTAAGGAATGTCCAGACAAGCATCTTTAACAATAGCACACAATCTATATACATTGATTACCTCTAAATCAACTCTGCAAAATAAGGAAACTTTCCTAATCCTGCATACACAGAATTATTAATAGTTCCTGCAAAATAACTTAGGAAAATAATAAGATCAAGGCATGTTAGATCACAAAATAAATTTTTCTTTCATCATCTAATGCGGTGTGATCATGTTCAAGGGTTCAGAGAAGCACGGGAGTAATAACTCTGCCCCCCCCCCCCAAGTTCATGTTCTTCAGTTCCGAGGACTTGAAACAACTTTCAAACCCTTGAAACATTATGTGCACTTAAATTCTCACCCTTGATGAATGAAAAATTCATTTATTCTTTTAGAACTGTTTCTCTGCAAAAGATAGACATTAGTAGCATAGCGGAAGAGCTATATAAGATCAACATTAGCTATCATAACTAACTGTTATAAGAATTAAACCTAACTGAATCAAAATCAAAATAAGTAACCAAAAGAAAGAGTACTAAGCAGTTCAACAAACCAACTTCCACACATCCAAACAAGATCAAAACTTAAGTATCCCCCTAAATTATCCCCAAAATTCTACCCCTTTTTGACTTTCATCAAGAAGGTAAGAAATAAATTTTGGACCAAATTATTTTTGAAAAACTGAAGTACATAAATATTTTGAAAGGGATAAAGGAAGATTTCAAAGCTTTGAAAGGAATTTCAAGTCTTTGAAAGGAATAAAGAAAGGATATAATCAAGGTTTCTGGTCTTCATCCCCCTTTGGCTCTGCAGCTTTCTCGTGATCACTATCCTGTTTATCTTCCTCATCATCTTAATGTACTTCTTCTTGTGCTACTCCTTCACCAGTCTTTTCAGCCCCACCATCACCCTCAAACAGATTAGCTGAAATGGCAATGGCTGGAACATTTTCTTTCTTTTTCTTATGCTTCAAGTCTTTGAGTAGCAATCCTGAATCCACAATATCATCATCATGTTCCTCATCCTTAATAGTCTTTGCACCTGCATCTGTATCTCCATCAACCTTTTTCCCAGTTCCCTTAATCCCAGTAGCTTCATCCTCAGTACTTTGCTCATCAAACAGATCAGCTATAGATCATTCCTTCTTTGATCCTTCTCGAGCTTCTGAAACTTCTTCTTCCACATGGATCAAACTGATAATTTTGAATCACTTTAAACAGAATATATCATCTGTCTGAAATCAGTACCCAACTCATACGGACCCCGCTTTAATTCATCCAATTCATTCTCAATGAAATCTAGCCTTTGAAGAACTATGGATTGGTCCTGAGATAGAGAGGTTGGAGTAGATGGAGAGGGTAGGTATTTAGGCTTCCATGCTCCCTCATTGGTTTTCACAATTCCAATCCTTTGAAAATCCTTTTCATCAAGTATTACAAAACCACTAGTAATTGTCTCTTCCCTATCAACTAGTAATTGAGTCTTCCCTATCAACTGTGATATCAAGGTATTGAAAGAAGAGTGTGAGGAGGTTGGCATAGGGTAAAGTGTTGGGTTTCAGCGTAGGTAACGCACCAGAATAACAAAATTTTAATTCCTACTCAAAGCCCACCAAGTATCACAGGAAGAGACATTCATAACATGATAAAAGACATAGAAGATGTGTACCTTTTTGGTTCGGGATATCACAATAAGAATATAATCCTTGTCTGTACGGTTGATCCACGTCTAGAGGTGAGATATAGATTCTTCCTTCTCCTAGTGCTAGCTTGGACTAGAGGAAGAGGGAAGAAGGAATCAAGCAACGAAGGAGGCAAAGAGGGGTTCGGCCCTCTCTTTGAGGCCGACGGGAGGGGGCGGACGCTCTCTGTCTTGATTTCTCTCCCACTCAATGAGCATTAGTTGTGGGAAGGAAGCTAGAGCATCCTTTATATAGTCCAACAACTCCCTGTTAACTACATAAAGGCCCTTCCTAGTTCTGCATGAACTTGGATTAGTCCTTTCCTTGCATATTAGTCCTACTAAGTTTGCAAGGTGTTGCAAAGGGATCCTTCTCATTAATTAATCATATTAATTAATCCCAAATCTAGTTGAAATCTATTTGACGTGTGACCCCATAGGTTACTACTTAGTTGGTAGTAACTTATTACTAACATGGAGCGGTGTCTAGCAACACATCCATGAACCCAACAATAGAAATAAGTCAGTGATCCCGACAAGCCTTTTTGCCCAATATCACATATTGCACTATCTCTTTGTCCCCATATCCGGATTGGACACGAGACATAAATATTCACACTCGTATATCCAATCCATAGTTCCTCGATCCTGGGAATATGCTTATACAAGCAGATAACATCAATATCTCCATATTGATTTATCTGAGTCTGGCCAGACATTCAATAAGCCTTATCCCTCGAGTGGCCGTGGATATTTGCTCCCATTATGTGGGAGGGAAAAATCCTCTCTACATCACTACGATCTCTAATCTTTCTTCCTATCATACCCGATAACTACATTTATAGTTACCCAGTTACGGTGCAACGTTCGATAACATCAATGCACGATATTCTACAACTAGAGTATCTAGTGACTTTAAGTGTAAGGATTGCAATTATATTACCACTACGAGAAGCGATTGTGACTTTAACATAATCTAATGTATCCTTCTCGTCGTGGGTCAATCTAGTATGCCATTAATCCTAATGCATACCCATGTGTTAGACTTGAGATCTCCATATCAATATACACACATACTAGTCTATATTTGATCGTCCTGTTAATCAATATAATGGACTATGGATATTTAAGATAAACAACACAGTGTATCTAAGGACTTCATTATATTCAATATCACAATAAATAATAAATGAATATTCTAGCCAACAACATTGTTCATACTAAATATTAGATTGCCTCTAGGGAACCTATTCTAAATGTCTCCCACTTGCACTAAATCCAATCTGGTTCATCTCGTATGCCATCTGGCGTGCCCTTCATGCTTTCGCTGCGCAAGAGGTTTTGTGAGCGGATCTAAAAGATTGTCATCAGTTGGAATCTTGCACATCTTCACATCTCCTCGATCAATCATATCACGAATAAGATGGAATCTCCTAATTACATGCTTTGATTTCAGGTGTGATCCTTGGCTTATACGATTGCCCTAGAGTTGTCGCAGTACAAAACTATGGGATCCACGATGATAGGGACCACACCAAGATCAGTGATAAACTTATTTATCCAAACAGCCTCTTTTGCTGCTTCCGCAGCAGCAATGTACTCAGCTTCTGTTGTAGAATCAGGAATTTTCCCTTGCTTGGGACTCTTCCAGCTCACAGCTCCTCCATTCAGGCAAAACACGTATCCAGACTGCCATCTGTAGTCATCTTTGTCTGTTTGGAAGCTTGCATCAGTGCAACCGATTACACTTAGCTCTTCCTCACCTCCAAATATGAAGAAGGCATCTTTAGTCCTTCTCAAATACTTTAGGATGTTCTTGACAGCAATCCATTAAATCTCACCCAGATTGGACTGATATCTGCTCACCATACTCAACGCGTATGATACGTCTGGTCTAGTACTCAACATGGCGTACATGATGGATCCTATGGCCGAAGCAAAGGGTATCCTACTCATGCGGTCCTTCTCAATCTCATTGGAGGGACATAAATTATTTGAAAGATTGACTCCATGCGACATGGGCAAGAATCCCTTCTTGGAATCTTACATGTTGAACCTCTTCAACACCTTGTCTATATATATACTTTGAATTAGGTCAAGCAGCTTACTAGATCTATCCCCATAGATCTTTATACCTAGTATATAAGCTGCATCTCCCAAGTCCTTCATTGCAAAACACTTTCCTAGCCAATCTTTAACAGATCGCAAAGTAGGAATGTCGTTACCAATGATTAGTATGTCATCCACATACAAGACCAGAAATACTACAGAGCTCCCACTAACCTTCTTGTAAACACAAGGCTCATATTCTTTCTTGATGAAGCAAAACTCTTTGACCGCGTCATCAAAACGTCGATTCCAGCTCCTAGAAGCTTGCTTTAATCCATAAATGGATCTTTGTAGCTTACAGAATTTATTGGCATTCTATGGATCCTCAAGACCCTCCGGTTGTGTGATGTACACATCCTCTAGGAGTTTCCCATAAAGGAATGCTGTTTTGACATCCATTTGCCAAATCTCATAGTCGTAGTATGATGCAATAGCAAGTAGGATTGGAATGGATTAAGTCATGGCGACTAGTGAAAAAGGTCTCATCATAGTCAATACCGTGAATCTATCTATACCCTTTGGCTATCAATCGCCCCTTATAGGCAATTACCTTGCCATCCATTTCTGTCTTCTTCTTGAAGACCAACTTGCACCCTATGGGTCGAGCCCCTTCGGGTGGTTCCACCAAAGTCCATACTTTGTTGGTGTACATGGAATCCATTCAGATCTCATGCCTTCTAGCCACTTTTTAGAGTCTGGGCCTTTCATGTCCTCCCCGTATGTTGCAGGCTCATAATCCATGAGTGGTACGTCATCGGGTTCAGTCACGAGAAGTCCGTACCTCTCTGGCTCATGACGCACTCTTCCTTATCTACCGAGTTCCTGTGTTACCTGAACATGTTCTTCTACAAAAAATTGCGGTTTCTGCTCATGTTTTATCATCGGTTCAGTGATTTGTGGTTCTTGAATTTCTTCAAGTTCTACAGTCCTCCCACTTGCTTCTTTAGAGACAAATTATATTTCTAGAAACGCGTCGGTCCGAACAACAAACACTTTGTTCTCGGTGGGATTGTAGAAATAATATCCTTTCGTTTCCTTAGTATATCCCACAAATTTACACTTATCCGCTTTGGGCCCGAGCTTGTCTGTTTGTAAATGCTTTACATAGACATCGCAGCCCCAAATATTCATAAATGACACTATGGGACGCTTCCCAGTCCATATCTCATATGGTGTCTTCATGACTGGTTTGGATGGAACATGGTTAATGGTAAAAGCTGTCGTCATTAGAGTGTGTCCCCAAAACGATATCGGAAGATCCGTTTGAGACATCATAGACCGCACCATATCTAATAGGGTGCGATTTCTCCTCTCGGACACGCCATTTTATTGTGGCGTTCCGGGTGGAGTGAGATGGGATACTATCCCACACTCTCTAAGATACTCATCAACTTCTTGGATTAAGTATTCTCCTCCACGATCCGATCGTAGAGCCTTAATACTCTTACCAAGTTGCTTCTCTACTTCATTCTTGAATTCCTTGAACAATTCAAATGATTCGGATTTGGCCTTCACAAGGTATACAAATCCATATCTACTGAAATCATCAGTAAATGTAATGAAATAGGTGTAACCACCACTAGACGTGGGGAATGGCCCACATACATCGGTATGTATGAGTGCCAATAACTCACTAGTCCTCTCACCTTTCTTATTGAAAGAGGACTTTATCATTTTTCATAATAAACAAGATTCGCATGTCTCATATGATTCCAAATCAAATGAGTCTAGAAGTCCATCCTTATGGAGTCTAGATATGCGTCACTCATTTATATGGCCTAAACGACAGTGCCATTGATAGGTGAGATTTAAATTGTTAGTTTTAATCCTTTTAGTATTTATGTTATAAATTGGATTATCTGGATCAAGGATATACAATCCATTAGACAAATGCGCACTACAATAGTGCATGCTATCAAAATAAATGGAGCAACACTTGTCCTTTATTGAAAATTAAAATAGAAAAACCCTTCTCGTCCAAACAAGAAATAGAAATAATGTTTCTGCTCATAGCAGGCACATAATATTTAAATTGTCTAGTTCGAAAATAAGTCCTGAAGGAAAAGATAGTTCATAAACGCCTACAGCTAATGCAACAACTCTTGCTCCATTCCCGACGCGTAGATCTATCTCTTCGTTAGCCAATATTCTACTTCTTTTCAAATCCTGCACATTTCGAAAATTGTGAGAACCACATCTAGTATCCAATACCCAAGATGACGAAATAGAAAGATTGACGTCTATAACATAAATACCTGGTGGTGATGGAATCAATATTCCATGATTCTTATCCACCAAATATTTAGTGCAATTCCTCCTCCTGTGACCCGGCTAGCTACAGTAGTGACATTCACCTTTAGCCACGCCCCCACTAGGCCTTAGGGCTTCCTTGGATTTTGCAACTTTCTTGCGCTTTCCTTTGGAAGTAGAGGCAACGCCTTTGCCTTTCCTTTAATGTACCATCATTATGGCTTTGCCCTTGCCTTTGTTGATGCTCTGTTCGTCTGTCTTCAGCATGTTCAACAAGTCTTCCAGAGTCTTACTGATCTCGTTCATATTATAGTTCATGATGAACTGATAATAACTGTCAGGCAACGATTGCAACACAAGATCAGTTGCCAAATCTTGCTAAGTGGGAATCGCAGTCTCTCAAAGTTCTCAATGTATCCGATCATTCAGAGCACATGAGGCCCTACTAGATTCCCTTCTGCAAGACTACTTTGGAAACCTCATAGCGGTCATGCCTTGTCTGAACCTGAAATAATTGTTTCAAGTGTATGATCATATCGTAGGCTTCCATGTTCTCGTGCTGCTGCTGAAGCTCAACATTCATGGTGTAGAGCATGAGGCAAGTCACATCTTTAGAATCATCAATATGTTTCTGACGTGGCCTTACTTCTGCTAGAACAGACACATCCTGTGGTGTGGCTGGAATAGGAGTGTCCAAGACGTACAACTTCTTTTCTCTCTTAAGGACAATCTTTAAGTTTCTTTACCAGTCTTTAAGTTTCTTTGCCAGTCAAGGAAATTTGTTCCAGACAGTTTTTCCTTCTCTAGGACAGAGCGTAGGGATGAAGTCGATGCGTTGTTGTTTGTCATTTGGAATTCTACAAAACGAGAAATGTGCAATTTTAGTATTTTGAACAATTTAACTATATTCAATAATGGATAGATCATTAAATATAGCTCTCACTATTTTTCTCGGATTAATAGCCCTCACCATTAATGCGGAAAATATCATTATATTTTCTAGTAGGTCCAAGATCCCTTTTTCACTTCTTCTTGAGCTTGCTTTGGCAAGTCACACAAGAATTAGTTATTTAGGTAGGAACCATTCCAATTGCATTCCATGCAACTCTTGGTCCAATTAGGTGAATAACTCTTTATTCTTTATCCTTTGGATAACGCCTAATTGTCATGCCTCTAGGTTCATCAATCCAATTGAGTATTACCTAGTTGCGCCCAACCTCTTGCTTCAACATACACACATAACTAGCTTGTGTCGTCCGCAATACATCATGGTAAATTAAAATCGCCTTGCTTTGGCAAGCCTGAATTTTAATAAACCCTGATCATGAAGGGTGTTTAGCAAGAGAAGGCAAAACGCAATATCTTATTTGAGGGATTTAATCATTCTTAATTTGTTTGGTTGATCCAATCAACATGATCTACTTATTTGGATTGGGCAATCCACAATAAAAGACCATCTTTGTTTATTATTATCTTGTTAACATTTTGCTAGTATCGCCATACACACAAAAATAAATAACAAGACATAAATAATAAACATCCACAAAATAAATAAATAAATGTGGCATGGATATGGCCCCTAGACTAAGATATTATCAAGCCAATGATAATATCTATTTGCCCTAAAGTGACATGCTCATCTCCATGTGCTCCACCATAGCCGTGCGCCTAGCGTAGGGTGTCTTCTTCGTCTTTTTTGCTTCTTTGGTTCTCCGGTCTTCTTCTCCATGCTCTTGGCTATCGTCTAAATATTTTAATTCTAGCCTAACATCTAGAATAAATAAATAAATAAATAAATAAATAAAGGATCACATCTTGAGGAGAAAAACGACTTGCAGGCCGTAAAACCTAATTAATTATTACATTAATTTGATCAGCTCACAGGCCGTAAACCAAACCACAGAAATAATAAACATCCACAACCTAGGCCATATCCATCCACCATGTAAAAAAGTACATAATACAGTTAAAACCACTTTTTAACGCGCTTGTTTAATTTTAGTTAAATTGGGTAATTAGGGTTACAACGGTCCAAGGGATCCAACCTAAGCCTAGGCAGAACCCCAAGGACCGCCGCCCACCACATGGGTAGGCCCTAGGCCGGCTGCCCGTATTGACCCGCGGCCTTGCTTGGCGCGCAAGGAGGAGGGGGCGGATGGCTAGGGTTTCGGCCCTATTCTCCTTCCCTTCCTTCCTTGTTTCCCAAGCTTGGTTGTTTCCATATGGATGTTTCCATATAATTGTTTCCATATTTGAAAAACTCATTTTTCAACTATGTGCCCATGAACCCTAAATTTCAAGAACCCAATTATTGACATCCTATGTGATTAAACTCACCAATTCTAACATTCAATGTTAAATTAGATCTTGTTTATATTGAATCAAAATCAACTTTTGCATCTACTATGCCAATTAATTTTATTTTTGCGTAAAATTAACAATATTGTGTATAAACTGAAATCGTAACACATAAGATCATTTTATGCACTACGACATGTGGCTCTGATACCACTGTTGGGTTTTGACGTAAGTAAATCAGCGGAATAACAAAATTTTAATTTCTACTCAAAGCCCACCAAGGATCACAGGACGAGACATTCATAACATGATTAATGACATAGAAGATGTGTACCTTTTTGGTTCACGAGATGACACGAAGAATATTGTCCTCATCTCTACGGTTGATCTACGTCTAGAGGTGAGATCGAGATTCTTCCTTATCCTAGTACTAGCTTGGACCGGAGGAAGAGGGAAGAAGGAATCAAGCAACGAAGGAGGCAAAGAGGGGTTCGGCCCTCTCTTTGAGGCCGACGAGAAAGGGGGCGGACGCAGGGGGCTTTCGGCCCTTTGTGCTCTTGCTCTCTCTCTCTTTCTTTCTCTCCCACTCACTTATGTTATGAGAATTAGTTGTGGAAAGGAAGCTAGAGCATCGTTTATATAGTCCAACAACTCCTTGTTAACTACATAAAGGCCCTTCCTAGTTCTACATGAATTTGGATTAGTCCCTTCCTTGCATATTAGTCCTACTAAGTTTGCAAGGTGTTGCAAAGCGATCCTTCTAATTAATTAATCATATTAATTAATCCCTAATCTCTTTAAACTCTATTTGACGTGTGACCCCATAGGTTACTACTTAGTTGTTAGTAACTTATCACTAACATGGAGCGGTGTCTAGCATCACATCCATGCACCCAACTAATAGAAATAAGTCTTTGATCCCGACAAACATTTGTGCCCAATATCACATATTGCACTATCCCTTTGTCTCCATATCCGGATTGGACACAAGACATAAATAGTCACACTCGTATATCCAATCCATAGTTCCTCGATCCTGGGAATATGCTTATGCAAGCAGAAAACATCAATATCTCCATATTGATTTATCTGATTCTGCCTAGACATTCAATAATGCTTATCCCTCGAGTGGCCGTGGATATTTGCTCCCATTATGTGGGAGGGAAGAATCCTCTCTACATCACTACGATCTCTAAGCTTGCTTCCTATCATGCCCGATAACTACCTTTATAGTTACCCAGTTACGGTGTAACGTTTGATAACATCAAAGCACGATATTCCACAACTAGAGTATCTAGTGACTTCAAGTCTAAGGATTGCAATTTTATTAGCACTACGAGAAGCGATTGTGACTTTAACATATTCTAATGTATCCTTCTCGTCGTGGGTCAATCCAGTATGTCATTACTCCTAATGCATATGTGCTAGACTTGATATCTCCATATCAATATACAAACATACTAGTCTACATTTGATCGTCCTGTTAATCAATATAATGGACTAGGGATATTTAAGATAAACAACTCATTGTATCTAAGGACTTCATTATATTAAATATCACAATAAATAATAAATGAATATTCTAGCTGTGCACAAGAGATTCCGGCGGGGGGAACTCCGTGTACACCGTAAGTAGAGGATCAGAGATAGCACAGGAAGAGTTGGGTTGTGTGTAGGGAGAGAGTAAGGCAGTAGTAATGTCTGAGAGAGAGACAGAGGTTTGGCAGAGCTTCCGCGTATGGCTTAGTGTGTTCTCCTTTGTATGGAAAGGTTAACGTCCTATATATAGCAGAGAATGTGACCGTTGCGGTGTGGTTAATGCGCCCATCAATGGCGGCTTAATTAGCTTAACCACAACGGCACGTTCGTCCGCATATATAGGACCGTTACAGCACGTTATGCGCGAATACCGGAATCGTTATGGGGTTGACTGGGTTTGACCGGATTGACCGGCTTTATGGAGCTCGTGCCATAAATCTCTCAAAAGCAGTAACTAAAGGTCGCGCGCGGGCTTGGCTCACACGCGACAGGACTTACTCTAGCCTCCAAACCACTAAGTCCCTACAAGTCCCGTGCAGTGGTATGCGAGGGCTCTGTCTCGCAGCCCCCACATGGATCAGCGCGGCTGGTGATACTGTGTGTGTGGAGCACAATATGGTGTGCTGGATGGCTGCCACGTGGCCAAGATCTGTCAGCTCAGAAAGCACTATCTATATTAGCCCCCTTTCTGCGCGTGAAGACTCATAGCTGGATAGACTTCCATGCGCGGAAACCAGCATACGCGTCGCCGCCACGCACCAATTCAAATATGAGTAAATTCAGCCCCCGTGCGTGCCATTATGACCTAAAACCCCTAGAGTCTTGCCGCCTGGCCTTTAGGGTTTTAGGGGTGACGTCAGCTTGTCCTGTGATTGCGCGATTCGACGGTGACGGTTGCGATTCGACTATTGAAAGGACGCATCCCTTCATTGTTTTTTGATAAGTACTCTGTACTCTCCATTGTTGCAAAGCATCACTTCTTTATCTTAAAGTGAATGATACCCGGAAGTCTTCGAGAGCAGATTTAGATAATCAATCACCAGTTCAGAATTGCAAATCGTCTTCTTCAACTGTCTGCATCCAAGCAAGCTTTACCGAAACAAGGTTGGCCTTGTTCAATTTTGATTTAATATGCTAGCATATGCTCTGAACTGCGTTGGATCTGCAAACCCCTGACATATTATCCGCTGAAAACTTGCGAAGAAACTCACAATCTTTGAATCCAATTTCGATTTAATCCTCCGATGATAAAGACCTTGAATGTAGGGTTTTTGAAATCCCTGATAATGCAAACAATTCCAATATCCAATTTCTGAAATTGGTACCAGACTGTTCATCTTTCTTTCCATAGATCTTGAATCTCGAAATTCAAACTGAAGTGTGCATATTTCTCCCCCCTTTTTTCTTGCTTTTCCGCAGGAATGGCAAAGACAAAAGGAACTAGACCCACCAAGGAGGACGAAGAAATACCTGATCTTCCGCAAGCTCTATGGAGAAAAGCCCCCTACCTGGGTGGCAAAGACTTCTACTATGCTAGGGTTAAGGCAAAGAAACTGCCTGCCCCTGTCTCTGGTGAAGGGTTGCATACATTAACCCCTCCAGTTAACTCGGTCTTGCTCGAATTGATTGGCTCCGAAGACGTGGTTCGATTGGGAATCGAAAATGGGTACTTCCCGTATGCTGCGATTTCCACCCAAGCTTTTGTTCAGAAATTGGATTACATGGATGAGTGGATTGACCATGTGTTGACCAATCATGCTGTGACTCTAAATGAGGCCGGCGTATATTTCGCAGTTCGTGCTATGAAGGGTCCTGCCGTGAAGCTGGACCAGTCCATGCTTCTAAACCTTCTTTCCCGCTACTCGCCTGCGACTCACACATTTCATTTTGCTGAGTTCGAGGCTGCCCCCACACTCGAGGACGTGCACATGCTGTATGATCTGTCTCCCATGGGTGAGGTGGGCCCTTTGAGTCCCTTGAGGACGGATGCGGAGATCGCTTTGTACAAGCAGATGGAAGAGTGCTTGTCAGAGGTAAAGAAAATCTCCACCCGGTGGACCACTACAAAAGTCCTTCCTGACTGGCAGTTGGTTGACACATCTGCGAAGAATACTTGGAACAAATGGGTGCAGTACTTTTTCCGTGATTATGCGAACAGCAGCATCACCAAGAAGCTTCTAAGTCAAAACCCAGAGGCCAAGAACTATGTGGAGGGTAAGGGCTATCGCTTGACCCTTTGTGCCTTCCTCTGTGCCTGGTTGTCGAGATACTTAATCGATGGTCACCCGCACAATGGGGTCTTCTATCACGTTCTGCCCCTTGCTGTGAAATTGGCCCTTGGCCAGAAAGACGCACTTGGACCCTTGGTATTGGGCACACTGTACTACAGACTGGATCAGATGGTTGTGGCCATGAAGGAATCACGTGGCCGTCTCGACATACTGACTTTCGTTAACATTGCCTTCTTGACAATGTGGGTCTTTGAGCGATGGCCTTCCTATGCCCCCGTTGCTTCCAAGCCTAACAAGTGGTGTCCCCCAGGCGCGGTGGAGGAACGTAATAGCGGCAGAGCTGCAAGGTGGTTCGGGACAAATAATACCAAGTGCGTTTGGAGCCTGATATGCGACAATCGGCAAGAGTTCATAGCCAGGCCCTATGCCATGCGTATTGAAAACGTGCGATGGTTTCCAAAGCTGTATCCTTCTAAGGGTGTTGTCTTCTCAGAAGAGCTCCTCTTCGAAGATGGAGAGCATTTCCATGAGCGCTATCGCGAATTCATTTGCTGGTGCCTGCGAGGTTCCCTTCCTGCTGTCGCAGAGCATATTCGTGAGCTCGCGCCGAGGTATGAGAGGATTACTGTGGATGTTGATCCCACTCGCGTTTCTCCCCAATTCGGCTTTGATGCAGTGGCGCCATCAATCTGGCCACAGTCTATTGTCAGAGGCTGCTATAAGCGTTTGTTGACAAAGGAGTGCAAAACAGTCTTGCTGAGCAACCTTCCCTTTGAGCAACCTGCAGGAAACCGTGAAGGCGGTTATTCCAAAAACTGGCTCGCATGCTGGAACGCCCAACACACAAGATTCGAGACGCAGTCAGCCCCCCAGCCAAGCAGAGCTCCCGTGATCAAAAGAAACTCTTTTCCTCTTCGTCCCAATTGCAGTCTGGACGAGTCTGAGTATGGTTGCTACTTATTGTTGGATCACGAGAACCATTTGTGTCCCACCATCATTCTAGATGAAAAGATTGCTGCGGTTAGAAAAGGCGACTCGCATGTCATCAGATATAGCGAGACTTTTTCTAAGGTAAGCAACTTTTTTTCCACATGTGCTAAGCTTCTTTACTTCAATATATTGACAACCTCATTCTACACTGCTTGCTGTAGTGCCATGTGCGGAGGTTTGCATCTGGTGAGCGTTCCAAATCGCTGGTTAACACCATTGTGACCACAAGAAGACAAGGACAGTCGTTTCGGCTAGCATCGAGGATGGATCCTGAGTTCGAAGCCAGGATTCGTGAGGTCATGAATGCTTTTGCTGACTCGCTGATAGACAATGCTCCGGCCTTGTCTCCCCCTAGAGATGATCCGTCTCCTCCAGCGACTGTCGCGCCAAGAGCGAAGAGGCCTAGGCAAAGGGGAATTACAATTTCTTCCCCTAGAAGCGCTCCAACTTCCCCTCCTGCGAGATCCCTTTCTGCCAAGGACAAAGGCAAAGGTCGCATGACCGGTAAAACGCGGAAGGAGCTCGCAGTGGAGACCTTCGTTCCATTTGGCCAGGAGGAAGAAGAGGATAGGCGGGAGCCCAGAGAAGGAGATTAAGAAGAAGAAGAAAGAGTAAATGTGATACATGAGGAAGAATCAGGAGGTATCTCAATCGCGTTTCTCTTCTCATTATCGTAACTCTTTTGCCACTTGATTTTGAACCAATAGTTTCTTCGCAGGTGATGATGATGATGAGACCATCAGTGGCCTTTTGGCCAAGAGGCAGAAGAGGGGTGCTCATTCTGGCATTTCTGACAAACCCATAAGCGAGGACATTCTCGCCGAGTCCAGGAAGACAGCTGTGGAAGCTGCTGAAAGGAGAAGACAGCGAGAAGAGGAGGAGCTCGAGCGTGTGAGGCAGAGGAGCCTCGAAGAACAGCATGTTGACGACTTAGTGCGTCCAATTGATGAGGAAGATGTGCTTCCCGAAGAGATGGCTCCTCAAGCGGAAGAGGAGGATGCGGCTCCAGAAGAGGATGCGGCAGCCTTAGAGCAAGCCCAAGCGGATTTTGAAGAAATCGCAGGCGGCAATGAAGGTGAGATTTTTAATCTCGCGGTAACTTATCGAGATGTTATTGTTGGTGCATTAAAGCATGGTGTGTCAAAAGCTGACATTCGCCGTTTGCTAGTAGGCAAGTGCGGTGAACCCTCAGGTAATCACCTGAACGATATGCATGAACTAGGCTTAGCAACTCAAAACATAATCATGACTGGTTTCTTCGCGCCCCAGGTCATGCTCATCTTAAAGACATGCTTAATGAGGACACATTAATAGGGCAAGATTCCACGTCCTTAGCGTATGACGAGGATACTGAAATCCCACCTTCGCGTGGAGGTGCTTGCTCTTAGCTTAGCAAAGATAATAAAATATCATACGATACAAGTTACCTCACACCATTGCATTTTGTATCGCAGGCAATGCTGATGAACCCGTGTTGGAGCAAAGGAGTCAACCTTCTGCGTCCTATGTCCCGGTTCCGAGTTCTCATATCGAGAAGCCCGTCGTGGCTGCTGAATATGTGGGAGAGCCTTTTGAGGACATCATCGAACTTTCTGATGATGTCGAGGCTGACACTTTGCTAATGGAGGAAGATGTCCATGCTGGTGCTGAGGAAATAAGAACAAATGCTGTTGATGCTATCGCATCTGAAAGTATCCCTAGCCAAGCAACTTCGACTGCCACCACGTCTCCAGCGATGACTGAGTCGGCGGCACCTCTTCCTGCGTGGAGCTTTTGGGGCTTGCAGGTCGGGGCTGCAATCGCACCTGGTGCGGCTTATACTCTTCCCCCCAACTATGAGGAGTTAGAGCTCGCAGCTGATAGAAGGGAAATGGAACGAGGACAGTCTTCAACCACCCCAGCAATGCGCATTCCTTCTATGCGCGAGATCCTTGAAGGAACTGGTATGTCGTGTTTTGCTGTTCGCATTTCGTATTCTTCATCTGTGAATTTGATAGTACAACTTGGCTTTGACATTGCTTCAGGTTTGAAGCAAGCCGATGTGGACTGGCTAGTTCGGATGCGCCTCACCTACCCCCAGTCATTTGCGAGGTCTCTGGAGATAGGGCCATTTGACAGGAGGCTATTTCTTTCCGAAGCCATCTGTATTTTGGAGCAGCTGTCCGCGGCCACACCTGCGACCATTTCTCCTTAGAGTGCCGAATTGCTTTTTGGCATGTGCCAAAATCTTCTCGCCAAAGTTCAAGGCAGGCTGGGCTTCAAGTTTCTTATCAAAAGAGTTACCCTGATTCGTGCGGCCGTAACTTTGAAGCGCGGCCACCAAAACCTCGCAGCTGAGAAGAAGAAGGTAGAGCAGCAAAAGCAAAAGGTTGAAGAGGCTATGAAGCTCTATCGTGAGATGAATGCCAAATGCGAGCAATTGAAGCAGGAAGCAGAGCAAGTGGAGAATCTGAGCCGTCAGTTTACCCCCTATGACTCCTTGACCAAGGGCTTATTTTGATTTTTGAAAAGCATCAAATAAATAGCTGAAACATTATTGTAATGTTGCTAGGGTTTCTCCCCCCCCCCCTTTTTTTCAAAAAGAATTGAAATGCCCGTTTTGCCATTTCAGGGATTTGCTAGAATATCTCTGTGCATATCAATTTATGACGTCAGCAATTGATATTCTGCCTTGATTTTCGCGCTAATTGCTCATTAGATAAGCACGCTTTCCTTGGGAAGTCCATCCGAATCATGACCATCCATCATTAATTAGGATACGCAACTGAACCGCCGTAGCCTTTAGTAGGGTAATTGATTGTTACCGCTTTTCAAGGCGTAAGTGATTGATCCTTACCCTCTTTTCAAATTCTGCTAACTCATCTTGGCAAATGAAGAGTCTCCACAGGGTCTATATAAATCTTGCCTTTTGCCATTTGGGTTCTTCATCGCAAAATGTGCTTTGCCGTGAGTCCTTACGACTGCTGGCTTCAACGCTTATTTTTCGTTGATTCATGGCCACTTCAAGTTGTGAAACCTGAGTTTATGCTTTGTGCTATAGAAATAGTTTCCAAGATCCGCTTTATGAGGTTTACTGATATTTGTAACTTTCATAGAGAAGATGCAAATAGTACCTCACATCTGTTCCAAGAATTTTCTTCGTCTATTATGCTTGCAGGTCATGTTTCCGGCCGCCTCCCGGCGAGGTGCAGCGCCGTAATGACCTTGCTACCGACTCGTAATGAACGGCGGGATTCTCCTCCAGCATGCCCGGAGGAGAATTTCTTGCCTCCTCGTTCTTGAACTCAGGGTGGCGAGCCAATGCGCTCGTCTATTTGGACAAGGAGCCCATTACCCGAGGAATGACTGCTCCCCTGTTTTGTACGGCTGCAAACGCCGGAACAGGTGGTTCCTCTGGTACATATCTTGATCAGACAGAGGCCTTGTCAGATCCTGAGATCTTGGACGTAGTGTCACCCAGATCTTGCTGCTAGGGACGTAGTGAATGGCGGGCTGATCTTCTCGCAGGAGCGCCCTACTTGCTACAGATCTTTGGCCGTAGATTTGTGTATCGCATAGCCGGTGTTAGGACCGTTAGGTTCATCCTTTTTCAGTTAGGATTCCCCCGATGTATAACTTCTCGCTTGTAAGTTACTTTTTAGATGCATTATAAGCCATGTTGGCTGCGTAGTTAGATTTGAGCTTTTTTGCTTGTAAGCTGCTATCTAGACAGATAAATTGTAAGTCCTTTTGACTCATAATGATAAATTGCTTTGTACGATTTGCTGTCTTGTCACAACAAATTACAATTTCGCATGCGTATTGGCAAATTTCGCCTTCTGTAGTGCTATATACACATTTTGCATTGTTGCTTGGATATGTTTTTAGATCGTTCGAGATCGTGTTTGCGCAGCTATGCTACCTTGGCAGATAGGCTTGTGATTTTCTTTAGATTCAAGTGCGAGTGCTATCTTATCAGATAGGCCTTTGTAGATCACTTAAGATCATTTTACATAATGCTGCTATCATGGCAGATAGACATAAGAACGTTTTTAGAATCGCATTTGTATAGCGCTGCTATCGCGACAGATAGGCTTGAAAGATCATTTAAGATCATGTTTGCATAGGCTGCTATCGTGACAGATAGGCTTAAAAGATCGATTTAGATCATTTTCGCATGAACTGCTATCGTGGCAGATAGGCTTAGAAGATCAATTAAGATCATTTTCGCATGAGCTGCTATCGTGGCAGATAGGCTTAAGAGATCAACTAAGATCATTTTCGCATGAGCTGCTATCGTGGCAGATAGGCTTAAGAGATCAACTAAGATCATTCTCGCATAGGCTGCTATCGTGGCAGATAGGCTTAAAGGATCAATTAAGATCGCATTTTCATGAGCTGCTATCGTGACAGATAGGCTTAAAAGATCAATTGAGACCGCATTCGCATAGGCTGCTATCGTGACAGATAGGCTTAGAAGATCAATTAAGATCGCATTTGCATAGGCTGCTATCGTGACAGATAGGCTTAGAAGATCAATTAAGATCGCATTCGCATAGGCTGCTATCGTGACAAATAGGCTTAGAAGATCAATTAAGATCGCATTCGCATAGGCTGCTATCGCGGCGGATAGTCTTTTGCTAACAGTAATAATAAACTAAATGAAGCAATATAAACAGCTAGAAGTATGAAGTTCTTCTCATTTGGGAGAAGTATTTTATTATAGTACTCTCATATGGGAGAGATGAGATTACAATTCTCTCATATGGGAGAGAATATTGTGCGAATCATAGCTATACAGAGCATAAGACAACGTTGTAATAAAACGCATAAAATGAGAGAAGTCAAGGATAGTACTTCTTAATCCAGCGCATGTTGACTGAGCTTGGAGTTGAGGTTGTTCCGTGCAACCTCCGTATGCTGCAATAGCCACTGTCAATGACTTCTGTGACTTCAAAGGGCCCTTCCCAATTGGCTGCGAACTTTGGGTGAGCCGCCTCTCGCATGCAATGGTCAGATGCGCGCAAGACCAAATCTCCAACTGCGAAATCTCTCCGCTGGACTGTTTTATTGTACGCACGAGCAATCCTTTCTTGATACCGTTTGTTGGTCCTTTTAGCTTGCTCTCGCTTTTCCTCTAGCAGGACTAAGTCATGATCGCGTTGATTGTCGTACGATGCGTGGAAGGCCAATCTTGCTGAGTTGACTTTTACCTACGCAGGTACCACGACCTCAGCCCCATAGCATAGGAGGAATGGTGAGACCCCTGTGGGTGTTCTCGGAGAAGTCCGGTAAGCCCACAGGGCTATGCTTAAGGATTCAGCCCACTTCTTGTGGTCATCCGCGACCATCTTGCTCAAGATCCTCAACAGCGTCTTGTTGGTCGCTTCTGCTTGCCCATTCCCTTTCGGGTAGTAGGGGGTGGAGCATATCTGCCTGATGTTGTATTCTGCTAGCTTCGCAGCCACCTGGCGATTAACAAAAGGAGTGCCATTGTCTGAAAGGACGGTGTTGGGAATTCCGAACCTGCATATGATGTTTTCTTGGATGAAATGGACCACAGCTAGCGCATTTGCCGTCTTCAGTGGTATCGCTTCTACCCATTTGGTGAACAACTCAGTCGCGGTGAGAATGAAGTGATTCCCGTGCGAGGTTGGTCGAATGGGGCCAATAAAATCTAGAGCCCATGTGTGAAAGGGCCATGGTGTTCCCAATGCATGTAGATCTACAGCAGGAGCGTGCACTAGATTTCCTTTAAATTGACATTCCTGGCAGCGTCGTACTTTGGTGCGGCAATCAACCTCCATCGTGGGCCAGAAATATCCAATTGAGAGGAGTTGCCTGCATAATTTCGCACCTCCCTGATGTTCCACCTGGTGAGAAAGGTCCATCACTTCTTGTGCTTCCCTGCTGTCTAGACATCGCAGCAAGTTGCCCTCATGGCCTCTTCGCCAAAGCAGGTTTTCTTGCACCACATATCGGGATGCTTTCCTTATCAGTTTCTCAGCTTCTTTTCTCGATTCGGGTACAGTAACCTGGGTGAGAAAATCAAAGAGTGGTTTCCTCCAATCCGCATCATCATCGGTTAGAGCAATGAGTAGAGAATCTTTGATCAGTGCGCAACTCTCGCACTTTCCTTGTATCAGTGCTGCGGCCGTTGACATGTTTGGCCAATGAATGCCATATCTCTGAGCTTTCTGATAGATTGACACTTCGCTTTCTCCGCAAGCATGTTGGTGAATCTTCTCTAACAGCAGTTCTCCTTCTTGCTCGGAGACACGTCGCATGAGTATTCCGCCAGGGCCCTTGTAGTAAAGGGTGTTGTGATGTATGCAATACCCCTTTGTAAGTACCCAATTCTCGTTGCTTGTGCCTTCTGCGATGGCCCGTAGATTGCCTTTCTCCAGTCCGCATCATCCATGTATTCATCGTCGCATGCGTCTTCTGTTAACGCTGACGACGTTCGCACTTCGATCGAGATTCTTGCAGGACATTTGTCTGTGCTAACCTTGGATCCCAAGGTGGCCAAAGCGTCTGCATGCCTGTTATCCGCTCGGGGCTTGTGCTCGTACCTAACGTCGCAGAATTGCTGCACCAGTTTTTGTACCAAGGTCCGGTAGGACAGAAGGTTTATTTCCTTCAGACCGTACTCGCCCGAAGCTTGCTTGACGATTAGATTGGAGTCCCCCATGACCGTCAGGTTTCTTACTTCCAAAGATTTCGCTGCACGAAGTCCCGCTATGAGGGCTTCAGATTCTGCCTCGTTGTTGGTGACTGCGAAGTCAAGCTTTGCGGACATCTGTATGACCTCCCCATCTTGCTTGGTCAAGACTATCCCAATGCCTCCACATTTCCTTGTTGACGAACCGTCGAAATGGAGCGTCCAATAGGGTACATCGACTGCATAGATTTCAGGTCCTTCAAGTTCTTCTTCAATCACTGGCTCGTGACTGTTATCGGGAAATTGTGCCAGCAAATCCGCCACCGCCTGCGACTTGATCACTCGCGGTCGCACGCATGTAATATCGTATTGAGAGATGGTCATATACCATTTCGCCAATCTTCCCCCAGGAGTGGTGTGAGTCAGAAGATATCGTATGGGATCAACTTTTGTGACCACCACCACTTTGTGCGACGCAAAGTAGTGTCTCAACTTCTCTATTACGAAGAATAGGGCAAGGCAATGACGCTCGATGTCCGTGTACCTTGACTCGGCGGGCTGCACGATGCGAGAGATGTAGTAGATGGGCCTTTCTTGGCCCTCGTACTCCTGAGCCAAGAGTGCTCCTATGGACTTCCTCGTTGACGTCAGATACAGCAAAAGCGGTGATCCTAATTGAGGTGCGATCATTATTTTTGAAGACGTCAGCAGATCCTTTAGTTTCCCGAACGCAGCTTCGTGCTCCGGAGTCCAGCTGTATACGGCATCTTTCTTGAGAAGGCCACTAAAACAGCAGGTAATTTCGGCAATCGCTGGGATGAATCTCCGCAGATATGAGAGCTTTCCCAAAAACGTCTTCAAGGCACTTTGGTTATGTGGCGGCGTCATGCCGGTGATGGCTGATACTTTCGCAGGATCAGGCTCGATTCCTTGGCGATGCACTACGCATCCCAAGAACTTCCCTGATGTTACCCCGAATGCGCACTTCATGGGATTCATCTTCAGTTGAAAGCGTCTGCATCTATTGAACACTTTCCGTAAATCCGCCAGGTGATCTGCCTCCTGCTTGGATTTAACCACCAGGTCGTCCACATAAAATTCCACTTCCTTGTGCATCATGTCGTGGACAGGGCCATAATGGCTCGCTGATAAGTTGCACCTGCATTTTTGAGACCGAAAGGCATCACCGTATAGTTGAATACCCCCACTGGAGTGATGAATGCAGTTTTCCGCGCATCTTCAGGGTCCATCTTGATCTGATTGTATCCGCTGAAGCCGTCCATGAAACTGAACATGCGATGACCCGCTGTCGAATCAATAAGCAGATCAATGTTGGGAAGCGGAAAATCGTCCTTGGGGCAGAAACGATTGAGATCCCGGAAATCCACGCAGATGCGAAGCTGTCCGTTTTTCTTTACCACTGGCACAATGTTGGCCAGCCATGTAGGATGGTGATTCGGCTCTATGAACTTGGCGTCCAGGAGTTTGACAATCTCCTGTTTGATCTTCACGTTAAGCTCTGGCCTGAAGCTTCTTGTGCTCTACTTTACCGGCTTAGACCCCGGAATGATGTCTAAACGGTGCATAGTGATACATGTGTCCAAGCCGGGCATCTCATCATACTCCCATGCGAACACATCCTTGTATTCAGTCAGGAATTGTAGCAGTCCTTTCTCCTCTTCTCTTGTGAGGTCCGCACTTAGAAAGACTGGCCTTTTCTTTTCTTCGTTCGGGCTTAGGAACACCTCCTTTAGCTCTTGCTTTTGCGGTCTGGGTTTTTCTTCCATACATTCGGGTGCTTCTTTGAGCTTCTCGTCTGGAGTGCTCTGCATTGGTTTTTCCGTTACCGCAACCTGCTCGATTTGGTTGATTTCCTCAGGGATATCCCCATGCCCGTGTGAGGACACCCCCGCGCACCTTCATATGCGATAGCACTTCATCCCGTTGGCGTAGAAACTCTCTATCTCCTTGCCTTCAGGGTCATGCTTTGCTATTCTCTTCAGAGTATACACGTTCTTTCGCTGGTAGGCGATCCGCGGCGCCTCTTTCCGTGTGGGCGGCTTTTCCTTGGCATCCTCCCTTGTCACCATCACTCCCGCAGGTGACTGATCCTTGATATTTTCCCATAGGGGTAAAGGAGTATGGTTGAATGGCCCCGGTGTTTGCTCGTCCGCCATCTCGGTGAACCACACTGCCTCGCTGAGGTGTGCTTCATCCATTTTGAATGGAATCATTGAAGTCGGTATCTCGACTATTCTGTCGTTCCAAATAGCTTTCATCACTTGGTGAGCTGTTGAAGGAACAGCATCAAAGCGATGAATCCAGGCTCGACCTATGATCATGTGATACGTAGTGTTCGCATCTATGACATAGAAATTTTCTGAGCACTTGATTTTGCCGATCTGGACGCCCAGGCGGATCCATCCTATCGTCATTCTGGAGTCACTTCTGAATCCCATCAACGGGGATGGACGTTTGACAATCTTGTACTCGGGGATCCCTGCTAGCTTCAGTGTGTGGAGTGAAACGACGTTAACCGCTGCTCCTCCGTCGACGAACGCTCTTTTGAACTCGACGCCATTGATGATGGCCGTCACATACAGAGGCCTCTGGTGGCTCGCATCTGTCTTTTTGTCGCTGGCGGAAAAGGTCATAATCTTTTCTGTAGAGCGAGACGCCCTAACGACTTTCCCATTGGAGACTACGAGATCCTCCTCATAGTCTTCTGCTATCCTTAAGATCGCTTTCGTCATTTCTGTCCGGCATTTCTCTGAGAAGTTCATCTCGTCGAAGAATCTGCTGAAGCCGTGCGACCCCTTCATCCGGTCGGCACGTTCGTCCTCTGTATCTACGCATTAGTCCTCATCGTTATGGACTTCGGCAATGATGGGTAGACCATCCTCTGCGTCCTCTTCCAGGTCAACAATCGAGATCATAGCGCCCTCTTTACCTTTAGATTCCTGCTCCGCATGGGCAGGAAGTGGATTGTTGCGCACATCCTTCCTGTGGTCACTGACGATCAGCTCGCCATTCTTCATCTTTTGGCTGAACACAATCCTGAGCTTCTTATAGTCCGTTGTGGGATGCATGACCTTGCCGTGGTAATCGCACCACTTCGGGTCCCTCATCATCTCCTTGGAGTGTGCCCTCTCGAGCGGCGGTAGGACGCCGTCCTTGCGCCATTGTCTGCAGAGGTCGCTTGCTTCTTCCACCGAACATGGCAGAGGTGGTGCGTCAAAGTTCACAACCTTCGCCTGCTTCTGGGGCGAAACTGTATTGACTTCAGCTTTGCGTCCCCTCTTATAGCTGAATCTCCCGATCTTGAAAGTAGTGCCGCCCGAGGATCGCTCCGGGGTGCTTTTCTTTTTCTGCCTCTCCACTATAGGCTCGATGTTCTTCGTACATTTGATTAGTTTCGAAAACGTAGGCGTTTGCATGTTAATGAGCATACCTTTGTATTCATCTCGCATGCACTGCAGGCATATCTCTACGAGCCTACTTTCGAGCATCGGATCTTTGCATTCCAAGGACTTCGCCCTGAACTTCTTGATGAAAGTTATTCCGTCCTCCTCGCGCTTCTGATACATTCGTGAGAGGTGGATCATTGTCACCTTTTCTTCCATCTGGAAGAACTTGGTGTAGAACTTTTGGACCATGTCATCCCAGGTCTTCACGGATCCGGCTTCCAACGTCCTGTACCACTTGTACGCTACGTTCCCTAAGGATTTTGGGAACTCTCGCATCCGCAGTTTGGGATCGGCTCCATACGGCCCCATGACATCGATGAAACGCATGACATGTTCATGAGCGTTTCCATTGACATCTTCGAACTTGTCCCATTTAGGAGCCTTGTACCCCACCGGGTTAGGCATGAGATAGATCTCTCGCGGGATAGGTGGATCGTTGTCTAGCTTCGGGATGATGGTATCCGCGAATGATTGGTGAGCCAGAATAGTGTCTATGCGCTTCTGCAGAGACGTCATACACTCTGGAGTGTTTCCCTCGGTAGCAGGAGGAGGGGTTGCCGCAGGCGGAGGAGACACATATGCCGCAGGAGGATTGGGAACATATTGGGCGTTCACATTGCCCCAGATTGCCGTTGGAGGAGGCAAGGGATACTGCGAAGACGGGTTAGGTGCCAGAGCCGGAGGCTGAGGAGTATGAGCGGTGAGGGGCAACATTTGAGCTGTTGGCCCTTGAATTGAGGGTAGCTGCGTAGTCGCCGGTGGAGTCTGCAGATTAGGGTTGGGGGTGTGGTTGACACTCCCAGTCCTTGAGCGGTAGGGGCTCCTCCTCCCTGAGAAACGGCGGTGGCTGGTGCAGGGTTTGGTGCAAGAGTCCCCAGGACAGCCATGATCCGTTCTAACTGCGCCGATTGAGCTTTGAGAGCCTTCGCCTGACTCTGGATGGTAGCGTCCAAGGTCTCTAGCGTCGGGGCTTCACCGGTGGTCGTAGGAGTGCGGCGGATCTCCTCTCCTGAGGCGGCTTCGGTGGAAGGCGATCTGTTACTGACATCATCCTCCTGAGACATGGTTGCTTTTGATAGTAAGTTCACGTCGGTTTCACCAAAATGTGCACAAGAGATTCCGGCGGGGGGAACTCCGTGTACACCGTAAGTAGAGGATCAGAGATAGCACAGGAAGAGTTGGGTTGTGTGTAGGGAGAGAGTAAGGAAGTAGTAATGTCTGAGAGAGAGACAGAGGTTTGGCAGAGGTTCCGCGTATGGCTTAGTGTGTTGTCCTTTGTATGGAAAGGTTAACGTCCTATATATAGCAGAGAATGTGACCGTTGCGGTGTGGTTAATGCGCCCATCAATGGCGGCTTAATTAGCTTAACCACAACGGCACGTTCTTCCGCATATATAGGGACCGTTACAGCACGTTATGCGCGAATACCGGAATCGTTATGGGGTTGACCGGGTTTGACCGGATTGACCGGGTTTATGGAGCTCGTGCCATAAATCTCTCAAAAGCAGTTACTAAAGGTCGCGCGCGGGCTTGGCTCGCACGCGACATGACTTAATCTAGCCTCCAAACCACTAAGTCCCTACAAGTCACGTGCAGTGGTATGCGAGGGCTCTGTCTCGCAGCCCCCACATGGATCAGCGCGGCTGGTGATCCAGTGTGTGTGGAGCACAATATGGTGTGCTGGATGGCTGCCACGTGGCCAAGATCTGTCAGCTCAGAAAGCACTATCTACACTAGCCAACAACATTGCTCATACTAAATATTAGATTGCCTCTAGGGCACTAATTCCAACATAGAGGATGTTTCATTTTCTTGGTGCATGAGTAAAAAGCATGTGCTCCATCAAAATGCTTGGCAAATCAATCTCATAACAATGCATAATCAGATACATCAAATACAGTACCCTATCACACATCAACTATTTTGAATTCTCCTTAGGTACTACATACCTTATTAGAATGGTAAATAAAATATTTGCTTTAGCAGCTAACACAGAGTGAGTCAACTATTTTTAGGTAGTAGCTACACAAGGCAAAAGGAATTCTTCTCTAGCCAACTTTAAAGCTTCAATCTTGCTAGGATGATTGTCAGTGTTGTACCTCTTTGGAAAATTTAAGACATTGATAAATTCAGCATCTCCTAATTCCATGTTAACCCCAGCAAGCTTAGAAGATATAGTCAAATACAAGGTATTCTCTTGTTTCAAGTTCGGGTGGAAAAGCCTTGTTAGCCTAGGGTATGCAACTTCAGGAGGGTTACTGATTTTCCATAGAGAGCTCTGTTTCAATCTCCTTATGCATTACAGATCCATACCATTCAACATGCTAATACCTGATCATGCTACATAAAGCTATAGGAGTAGAAGCAAAACCGTCTAACCAATTTCCTCTTGCATAATGACTAGTAAACCACTTGCTAGAGAGATTTTTCTTACCAGAAGGGGGCTTCTTTTCATAGTAGATCTAAAGATCCTTCCCAGTGTCCTTATATAATCCCTGGATCTCCTCCGCAGTGACCTTCTCTTTCCCTTTGTCAAATTTCTGAAGCTCCTTCTTCACCTTCTTCGGACTACTAATTGAAACAAGTTTCTGCTTCTAAGAACCAACTAATGGATCTATCTTTTTCTTTCCTGAGGTAGCAGTCTGATCTCCCTTATCTTTCTTACATTTATTCGGAGGAGGAGAGGGTTGCCTTGATGCACTAGCAGTTATGGAACTTGATCCTTCAAATATTGCTTGAACTTTATATTCTTCAGCTTTTCACTTCTTCATGAGCTTTTCTTGGAGCGTCCAGCCATCTTGATTCTCTCAGAGGTTCTTCGTGAGTCCATTAGGGTTTTGGGGGGTTTTTAGAAAATAGAGGCAGGAGTGATAGAAACGAGAGAGAAGAGAGAAGATAAGTATTGAAGAGTTTTAGTTTGAAAGGGAAACTAAATATTCCCAAATATTTGAAGAAAGAAAGTTTGTGTAAAATTCAAAATATGTGTTTGACGTGTAGATCGAAATATAATAATAACATTGATTTTGAAAAAGATTTTATTTAAAAGGTAAAAAAAATGTTAGAAAATTATCTACAGAGATAACACCCAACATTGGAGATCCATTCATTGACTATAGAGTATACATGTTTTTTTCAAATCTTTGAAAAGAATTTCAAGGCCTTGAAAAACTGTAATACTGAAAGAAAATAAAATCAAGGCTTTGAAAAGCTTTTCAAGACTTTGAAAAACTTTCCAAAACATGGAAACACATAATTCTTACCTGATACTCCTCCTAAACAGTTCTTTCTTGTTTAACATAACCAATTCTAATCTTAGGGCTATGAATCTATCTTCTGGCAATGGTTTAGTGATGATATATGCAAACGGCATGTTATTAGGAACAAAGTACAAAGATACATCACCTTTCTCCACATGATCTCTAATAACATAACGTTTGACATCTATGTGTTTAGTCCTTGAGTGCTGAACTAGATTCTTAGTAATTGAGATTGCACTAGTGTTGTCACATTTGATGGCAATATCTATGAATTCATAACCTAAGTCCCTCATTTTTTGAGCTATCAACAGAACTTGAGAGCAACAAGCTTCAGCTACTATGTATTCAACTTCCGCTGTTGAAAAAGCTACTGGATTTTGCTTCTTAGAATACCAGCTTATCAGGGATGATCCAAGGAACTGGCAACACCCTGGAGTGCTTTTTCTATCAACTTTGTATACTGCAAAATCAGCAAATGAATAGCCGGAAGTTAGACTGTTTCGGATACCAAAGCCCTAAATCTGTGGTACCATTGATATGTCTAAAGATTCTTCTGACAGCAAATAAGTGAGACTCTTTAGGATCATCTTGGAATCTAGCACACATACAAACACTAAACATGATGTCTGGCCTCCTTGCAGTAAGATAGAGCCTGAACCAATCATACCTCAGAATTCTTTATGGTTCACCTTCTTACCATTTTGATTCTTGTCTAAGGATAGCTTGTAACTCATGGAGTTTCGGTAGCCTTGGATTGAGACAAGTTATAATTGTTCAAAAAATCATTGGTGTACCTAATTTGGTATAGAAAAATTCCTTTATTCATTTTTTGCACATGAAGTCCAAGAAAGAAATTTAACTCTCCCATCAAGCTCATTTCAAATTCCCAGCTCATAAGACTTGAGAAATCTTTGGAAAGAGAATCATTAGTAGCAAAAAACTAAATATCATCAACATACATCTGTAATACTAAAATATCTTTCTTAGGAGTCTTTATGAAAGCGTTTTATCAACTAAGTCTCTTTTGAAACCATTTTCAAGTAGAAACTTTGACAATCATTCATACCAAGCTCTTGTAGCCTGTTTCATACCATAAAGAGCTTTGTGAAGTTTATAAACATAGTTGGAAAATTCATCATATTCAAATCTAGGTGGTTGAGAAACATAAACTTCCTCTTGCAGATAGCCATTCAAGAATGCACATTTAACATCAAATTGAAAAAGTTTGATATTCTTATGAGATGAAAAAGCAAGTAACATTATGATAGCTTCCAACCTGGCTACAGTAGCAAAAGTCTCCTCATTTTCTATACCTTCTTCTTGGTTGTAGCCTTGAGCTACAATCTTGCTTTATTTCTGATAAGCTTACCACTTTAACCCAACTTGTTTCTGAACACGCACCTTGTTCCAATCACAGACTGATCGTTAGGACGACAAACTAGATTCCAAACCTTGTTCCTCTCAAACTCATTGAACTCACTTTGCATTACAATGATCTAGTATGCCTCTTGAAGTGCTTCTTTCACATTCTTGGGCTCTATAAGAGATACAAAATCATTAAAACACACAAAATATTTAATTTAGATATTTTTTGTGTACCAGTGGATGGATCGGAAATGATGGTTTCTGCTGGATGAGATGAAAAATATCTTAACTTATTTCTAAGTTTCCAGGGTTCTGGTTCTCCAAAAATCATTTCAAGACCCTGAGATCTTGATTTTGTGGCTTGACCACTCTTTGTTTCTTTAGATTCTGTTTCAAGGCTTTGAAACAAATTTTCAAGGCCTTGAAAGTTTCTTCTGTTTTCCTGCAAGTTATTCTTGACACCATTGTCCGAATCTGTTTCATCTTCTGATTCATGCTTGTTCAGATTAAGATTTACAAAACCATCACTCAAAGAACCGTCATAGCCTTCATAATAAATAACATGTATAATTTCCTCTACAAGCTTGGTTCTTTTATTGTAAACCCTATATGCTTTGCTACTCAAGGAATATCAAAGAAATATACCTTTATGATTTCTGGCATCAAACTTGCCAAGGTTATCCTAACCTTTGTTGTGAACAAAATAAGTACAGCCAAAAGGTTTAAAGTAAGAGATGTTTGGCTTTCTCCCTTTGAAAAGTTAATAAGGAGTCTTCTTCAAAATATGCCTAATCAGGCATCTGCTCAGAATATAGTTTGCAGTGTTTACAGCCTCTTTACAAAAAGAGTTTGGCAACTTGTTCTAAAAAACATTGTCCTAGACATGTCCTCAAGTGTCTTCCTTTCAACTACACCATTCTGTTGAGGAGTTCTAAGTGCAGAAATGTTGTGAGAGATACCAAAATTGGCACAAAATAAATCAAACTCTAGTTGATCAAATTATCTGCCATGTTCACTTCCAATTGAAGCAATGGGCACACTTCAAGAATAATGACTTCTCTTGATAATTTTTTTTCGACAAGCAATTATGTGTAGCTAGTTATATGATATATTGACCATATTTGTGTTTGTCGATATATGTGTTGTCAATTGTCAATAATGTAACTATTTATGTGTTTTAGATAATAAAAAAATAGTCAAGCATTATACACCTAAAGTTTTCCGTCTAAAAAAATAATAATAGTCGACGATCATTATATTTTAGTGACTTGCAAACTTTTCAATTTGTTCCCTGAAAGAAAAAAGAAAAAAAAGGAACGATGGGGTTATTCATTTCATTCTTGAATTGTTGGTCTTTGTATGGCCATTAGATTAAATTTTAATCGAACGGTTTGAAATCTAGCCCATATTCCCTTTCCCTTTCCCATCCCCTCTATTCAGTCTCTCCATCACGTTCACGACTGCTATCACTCTCTCTCTCTCGCGTTGAGTCCAGCAGATCCAGAGGGAACTCGCCTCAGTCCTTTCTCCTTCTTCGCCCCCAACCATTACAACGGAGAATGACGTCAGACATCCATTCCCGCAGCTGCCTCCCTGAAGGCTCGAGTCACTTTTCTAGAGTTTTCACGTCTATCTTTGTTGGAGAACAAGGTGCCTAGGTATGAGTGAAACACTCACTTTAGGGCTCCTCTAACTTTTTACAAATCGGTTCGACGTTTTGCAAAAAGGTGATGAATTCCGGTTGATATGTATCTCTCAATTCGTTGTTGTTGTTGTTTAGTAGGGATTGAAGTCTCAATAGGATACTGTGAAATAAAAATCAACTCCAATCGTCTAGGTCAGAACCCGCATCTTACTATTATACATTTGTTTTTCTTATTTCACTTGGGATTTGGGTTTTATGAAATCAGGTACAGTGACGCTCATATACCGCTCATAGAGGAGGTCATATACTATTACTTTTTAGGGGCTTTTTATTGCTTTTCATTCCAGTAGTCAAGACATCTCAGTCTCATAACGACTTCTTTCTTTCTAAATGAGCTTACGAATCCCTTTCCTTTACTAGATAGAATGTATCAAATTCTATTTCACATTGGTTTTTGTTGGTTATTCCACCCATTTGATCTAACTTATCGGTAGCTATGTCCTTGCTTATGGCTGTTTTATTCTTAGGTTTTCGTTTAACCATATTAGTGTCTGCAGTGATTTGTTGCTCAGTCTTTTGTCACTTCCATCTTAGTTATTTGTTGCTCAGTCTTTTGTCAGTTCCTTTTTACAGATCTTATGCAATGGTCCTGGCACTTGTACTCCTCTCTGCGTAATTGCATTTCTTTCTTAGGTTTGGACTCTTTGCCTCATTGATTTGAACTGGAAATACACAACAATAAGAAGCATCTTCCATCTAGTCTTGTTTGCTTGTTTTCAATACTTTAACACAATTAAGTTGAATTTCATCCTCGTGATACTATCTTAAGGTGTTCAAATTTTCTACCCCATATGTGATTTCAGTTTGCAGGACATGGGTGGTCATTTACCTTTTATGTCGAGAGTATAGAAAGAGTGACAAGGCTCTCACTAAGTTTGCTTCTTTATAAAGTACCCATGGTATACCAATTCTTTGTGCAATGGATGTAGTTGCAGAGAAAACATCCTAGAGCATATTGTGTTGGTTGCCTCATGTGATCATTCCATGCCAATTCGATGTGAGTATTCTCATTAATTCCCCTTTAGTTCCTCTCTGATGGTAGAGTACTACTGTTTATTTTCTTTCCATGTCACTTCTTCTACTCCTTCATTCATGTGCGGGAGTAGACCACTGTTTTCATTTTTTGCTTTACATGTCAACTATTTTACCCCTTCATTCATGTACAAGAGAGGATGGAATCGATCATATTGGAGTTTCATGAGGTCTAGTTCGGGGACTTTTTTGTCAACCATAAGAAATTCTATCATTAACAAAAAGGGAGAAAATGATTTTTCTTGATAGGAAATAAATCATGAGAAAAATACAACTGCTATCAAACTGGGTGTGGTATCCGGGGATGTACTTAAGTTTAAAACAGCGAAGTGATGAAACAAAGAAGATCTTTTTCCAGACTTGCTATCTAAGTTTAATAAGATTAACTACTAAGCAAGTTAGATTTATGAAGTGTTGCATCTCAAAACCACGTCAAAATTGTTAAGATATGATTATAATTTCCACCTTAGAACAATGTCGATTCGTGCATGAGATTTCTGAAGTGTCATTTCAAGTGATGTCATGAACAGTGGCTTATAAAGTTGCATAGTTTCCTGATTTATGTTAGTTTTCCATTCTTATCCTAACATTGTATAACATTGTCTTGGAAGAAGAACAACACAAGGACCAAAGTTAGAAGGGCACTCAAACAGGTGACACGTTATGCAATATTTCACTGATTAGTCGATATTAACTATCAACTGTGTACAATGTTTCACTAATTCTGTATATGATAGCATACTTCAAATCAATCTGTTCAGTTCAAATATTGTTCCTAACTTTATGGCTGAATGTTTTACAGGGGTTTGTGAATGGATTACTTTAGCTTTTTGGGCCAGGTGGTGGTACAATATTTCAGGCCATGGAAGGAATGTAACACCCTGAAAATTCCTAGGGGCTTAAGCGTGATAAATTAAACTATTTGGGGAAGAGTCTAAAAAACTTGTCTAATTTCTGTAGTTGAGTATAAATTGGGAGATGAATTTAGCCTGATGAAAGTTGCTGGAGTGGTAATCTGGAAATTATGGGGGTGAGAGAGAAATTAGAACAACTCTGGGATTAAATGTGTAATTTTCAAAATAGCGTTATAGGCGGATATCCTGAAAAACTGATATTGACGGTGTTGTGAAAGTAATTGGGAATAATCTGAAGTAATGGGTCATAAGTTAGGATTTCAAAAAAAAAAAAAAAAAAAAAGTTTTACCCTTCCTTATTTCTGACAATCAAAATGGTTTCGTCCTAAATCGTTCTATCCAGCATAACATCATTCTATCACAAGATATTTTGCACTACATCTCTAAAGTCTCTGACCCTAACCTACCTAAATATGGCGCTCTTAAGCTTGACATTTCTAAAGATTTTGATAGGCTTAAGTGGGACTTCATAGAAGCTACTCTCTATCAGTTTCATTTTCCTTCCCACTTTATACGATTAATTATGCAATGTATTTCTACAGTTTCATACTCTATATCATTAATGGATCAAAATCAAAATATTTCAAGCCTTGTAGGAGAATTAGACAAGGAGACCCTCTCTCTCCGTTTATCTTCATATTATGCGCTGAGACACTCTCAAAATAAATAAGTTATGCTTGTAATATGGGTCTTATTGCTGGTGTCCCTTCTAACAATAGAGGGCCGTTAGTTTCTCACCTGCTGTTTGCAGATGATAGCATCCTCTTCTTTAAAATAGCACCTAATGCGGGACAAGTTATCTTAGACATCCTTAATAGATTTGCAAATCAATCTGGACAAGTCATTAATTTTTCGAAATCCTCAATCACCTTTTCTTCAAACTGTAGTCAAATGGATATTGATAACTTCACTAGCACTCTTAGAGTCAAACACACAAATCAGCTAGGAACTTACTTGGGTTTTTTCTTTGCACCTACCTTTACGCAATCAAAAAATAAAAATGAAGAAATTATAATTGACAAAATTAGGAGTAAATGTGCCTCTTGGAAAGGCTTGCTACTTAATAAATTTGGGAGAGACACTTTAATTAAATCTTTACTTTCAAGTTTCCTAGTTTACCCCTTTTCAGTTCTCCTAATCTCACCTAAAACAATTAAAACTCTCACTTCTTCTGGGCAGACAACCCCACAACTAAAACTCTGCATTGTACCTCTTGAAACAAACTTTGCCTTAACACCAAAAAAGGAGGCCTTGGTTTCAAAAACATCAAAGCTTTTAATTATGCTCTTTTTTGCAAAAACACTTGGCAATTAATTTCAAACCAACATTCTCTCTTTTGGGTTCACAATTCTCCTCCTACTGCTTCTCCAACATGGAAGGCAATTGTGAAAGATAAGATTTATATACGTGGTTGTTTTCTATGGAAGTTAGCAGATGGTCATCATATATCTATCATTAAGCATCCCTGGATACGTGATGTTCCTTCAGAATCAATTAAAGATTCATTGAATGGAAATTGCTCTATTAAATGGGTCAAAGATCTAACTGAAACCTGTGATGGAGGGGGGTGATGTGGAACCATACTCTTCTCATTAACACCTTTCCATCATGGCTTGTTAACCTCATTATCAATACCCCCCTCAACTCTGATTCTAACAACCCTCAATGGACCATTACCACAAACCACCTCTTCTGTGTCAAATCTCTTTACAACCATTTATATTCCCCTCTTCCTAAACCCAACTTAGATATTCATCCACAATCTTTCAATACCGCAACTCTTAAACTAAATTGGAAGAACCTCTGGAAGATGAAGCTACCTTTCAAATTAAGGTTCTTTGCTTGGAAGTTGGCTCTTCATAACTTGCCAACAAAAGAACTTCTGAGAGCTAAAGGGGTTAACTGTAATGATATTTGTGCTCTATGTCATCATAGAATGGAAACAATGGATCATCTTTTCATTTACTGTATGTTCTCCAAAGACATTTTCCAAAAGCTTAATATTCACATTCCTGCTGCAAACCTTGAAAATTGTTTCAAAGTGTGTCGTAAGAAAACAAAATTTACATCCCAAAATTTTAATTCCTGGTTAATAGCTTGTTGAACTATTTGGAAATCAAGGAATGCAGCACTTTTTCAAAACAGTACACCCTTGGTTGATAACTGCTACTTTGAAACTGTTACCCTAACCTCTCAGATTCTGAATGCTTTTGAGCTTAATTTTCCACAACATTAGGAGGATCTTTGGAGGTGAAGAAGAAATACAAAGGTATAAATTCTACTCCAAGGAAAAGAAGGCGAAGGGCATCAAGTCTTGATAAAGGAAAGGCACCATTGCAAGCAAGTAATACACATAAGGAGGATTCCAAAAAGGACTTTGCAGCAGCTATTGATCGGTTTCTGGAGGCTAGCAACATGGAAGGAAAGCAGATGCAATTGAGGTTTGAGGAAGAAAAAAGGAAGGCAGAGGAGCTAGCAGCAGAGTATAGAGCAAAGGAAAATGGATTCATCCTTGTTGATGGAAGAATGGTGGATACAAATGCAGAGGCACTCATCAATTTCCTGAAAGAGAAGTGTGGTTCCAAGAAGGGGAAGTCCATCTGAAGGCTTGGAAAAGACTTTGATGCCATCTGTGTTTATGTTTTGATCATGGTTATGTAGTTTAAGTTCTATTTCCTGTTTAGACTTGTTTAATCCTTGTTTAGTCCATGTTTTAGTGATCCTGGATGTTAATGATGCATGGTAGGTTTGGTGCATCAGCTTGTTTGGTTTTGTGAACATTTGTGAACTTTGTATGATTTCGTTCCTCAATGAAGTTCTCAAGTAAAAAAAAAAAAAAAGTTTAAGTTAATTATGTTTTCCCTAACTTCCTAGAAAATTGCAAAAAAGACACCTAATACAAAATTAAGGGTTCTTCCTCAATACATCTCTTTGCCACCTAAACCTCTTAGGTGTTACCACCCCTGCTTAACACCTGGATGGATCAACAACTCATTTGAGCTTATTTAACGATCCCATTCTTCTTCTTCTTAGAGGGAATTTTTGGGGATGAACCACCTTGATTACTGAAAGTGTGTAATGTAGACTAAATACAGGACCTAAATACTCTAGAAGGGGGCGGGGGGTGGGGGGAGTTGAATAAAGTATGGAATTTTTTTCCAAAACACAGATTTTAACAAATTAACTTAAGTGAGGAACTCAAATCTCAAGGCGTTCAGATTTTAGAAAATAGTCAGAAACTTTCAAACGCAAAATAGAAAGTTTTAAGGCCTTGAACTCTAACCAATTCTGAACAGCTTATAAACACTAGTTTGATTTGAGTTGTATGCAACATAAAATAACAAAATTGTAAAGTAAAGAACACAATGCAATTTACAGAGTTCAGTCCCAATGGACCTAATATCTGCCTGAGGGATCTAATCCCACCAGGATTGGGCAAACACTTCTTATTACTCACACAGAAACAACCCTAGATCTTCAAGCCTAAGTGATTTCCCTTACACCTATACAGCTTGTGGTTCCAAACCTATCTAGTATCAGCTACTAACTGTTGAGCTAACAAGAACCTCTTGTTATTCACTTGAACAACCAACCACTAGTTTAGTGAGGTTTTAGATATACAAAAGATAATCATATTACAAAACAGATGAAGAACACAGTAGAAGAATAAGCTTTTGAAGGCCTGGATGTGTCCTTCTGGAAACTGGAATGAATGATCTTCGGAAATGTGGAATTAAAGCTTGAATGTCTGTGTGTTTGAATGATTGATCTCCCACGAATATTTCACACCTCTCTCAGTTTTCTGCAAGCCTCTTTTCTTTCAAAAATCAAACCAGTCTTTTATCTACTCACTGCAACTGAATGAGAGATTTTAGGATCTCAGTTCCTACAAATCCTCTTCCTGTTTCAATTGCAATTCAAACAGATCTGAGTAGATATCCGTTGGAGTTTGTTGAGATTGAATTTGCACGTTTAACAAACCTGCAACAACATTAAAACATAGCAACAACAAAATCTAGAAATATAACAGCACTAAGTCTGTTTGGATTTCCAATTTCTTAATAAAAATTGGATGAGTTATTAGAAAAATAATCTGATTAACTTCTGCAACATATAACTAATGATAAACTAGTTTAAGACTCTTAGAAGTCATTAAAATATCACAATAATAAATATCAAACCCTGCAAGAAAGAATCAAATTAACTCTGTGAAACTGTCAGCAGCTCAAGGCATATCTCAAGGCCTTGAAGCTCTGAACATGCTTCATAGTCTTTCAATGTTAAGAACATAAATCTTTGATTCTCTCTGATCAGGAAATCTGCAATTGTGTTAGATATATAGAGAATATAAAACATAAGTATTTGCAGCAAATATCATATCTATGTAATCAAATAGCCAATCTGCAACACAAGATTGTTAGAACATTCAGCATAATAAAAACTATTCTCAAGACTTTGAAGCTGTGTCAGTATATCAAGGCCTTGGAGCCTCAGAAATTCTTTTTCTTTGTCTTTCATCACTCAAAACAGTTACTTCTCAAAACACACTTAAGGATCTTTGAGTCAACAATCCCCCCCTTGATGAAAGACAAAACTCATAATCTTGTGTAAATATCCCTGCAACTCCTTGTAAGAATTAGATAACAACATATTGCAGATACAATAGACAATAATACCTGTCAAACCATCTAAACACAAATAATCAGTAATTCACAGATAAACACAGTAATACCAGAACACAACTGATTAACAAAAACATCTAAATATTATTATTCAAGCACTGAAAGTAACCACAAAACCACATAATTTCTCCCCGTTTTTGACTTTCATCAAATAAAGGTGAAGAAATGTTGGATCATTACTCAGAGTCTTAAAAAAAATTAAACAAAAAAATTTATTCCTATAAAGTCAAGGCCTTGAGAACAGAAAAGAAGAAAAGAAAGAGATAGAAGGGAAGGTTCAAGGCTTTGGTCTTCTCTGATCTTCATTTCTTTTTTGATGTCTGACCTTTCTCTGAGCCTTCTCCAACTTCTTCATCACTTTCAGCATCATCAGCAGACTGATTTTCATCTTGTTCAGCTTCCACCTCTGCAACAACTTCCTCAATGATCTCATCCACCTTCTTGTTCTTAACCTACACTGAATCACCCTCTGTAGCTGCATCAACACCTGTGTCTTCACCAGCATCTTCTTCATCAGTTTGCTCATACAAATCTTTTGAAGTGAGCACCACTGGAATTGGCTTCTTTTTCTTCTTCAAGAAATCACCTAGCCTTTCTTCTGAGTCAACAATGGTGTCATGACTAGTAGCAGAAGGGATCTTCTCCAAGTTCAAACATTTGATGACAACATCCAGTTTTCCATTCATCACATTCATCAAACCCTTGAACTGATTAAACTCAGAAGACAGATCAAATAACCTTTGTCTGAGATCTTCAATCTCAACCTGCTGATCTTCAAATTTCTCAACCAACAAAGAGTAATCCTCATTTGCTTGTCCTTTTGCTGATGTAGCCCCCATTGGTTTAACAAAATCCTTCTCCTCAAGCTCAGCCTTTGACAACTCTGAATAAAACTTCCAATGACCTTTCCCAGTCTGAACTACTCCAATCCTCTTGATAACCCTTTTTGGTTTCAGCAGCAGCTTGCTTAACCCTTGTTTTCTTCTCAGTGGGTTTGCTCTTCTCTTGTTCTCCTTCAGTTGGCTTCTTCTTGCTTTCTTGAGCATATTCCCCTTTTCTTCTTCACCATCCTTTTTCTTCTCACCCCTTTATTCTTGTTTGACCTAGGTTGAACACCACCTAGAGTCTCTGTCTCCTTCTGTGGTTCAATGCTTGGACCTTCATCTCCCTCTTCTGTTCTGATCTTCTTTGCAGGAGGATTGTCCTCATGCAAACTCTGAGTATTCTCTGAATCCGAATTAGAGATCACAATTTTCTCCTTCTTGTTTGCCCTCTTCTTGGATCTGCCAGAAGACTTTCCCTGTTGTTGAATCCTGACTGATTTGCGCTCCATTGTGGGTTTAGGGTTTTGAGAAGGGAATGAGATTTAGAGAAATAGAGAGAGAGCAGAGAGACGTAGAGAATTGAGAGAGAATGAAGAAGAATAAGCCTTGACTTTCAGCTTAAGTAGGTTGAAAAGATGAGTCATAAAAGGACTCTACTAAAATCAACGTGCAAAAAGAATCTTGGAAAATATTTTTGTATATTTTTAGAAAATTCTCTGAGTAATTCAAATATTATACAGTTATCTAAAGAGATAAGATATAATATTTGATGATCCATTTAAAAAAAAATTACAGATATTTCAAGATCTGGAGAACAATCTCAAGGCCTTGAGATTTTCTGCAGTTTGAGAAACTTCAAAGCTTTGAGCTACTTTCAAGTCTTCAAAAATTATAATCTCAAGGCTTTGAGATTTCAACACATAAACACAAGTAAGTACCAATACTCCCCCTAAACCAATGCATCCTTGTTTAACATACCCAATTCAAGCCTTAGGGATGAAAACCTATCATCTGGCAAAGGTTTGGTAAAAAATATCAGCAATCTGCATTGAAGTATAAATAAAAGATAGAACAACATCACCTTGTTCTGTATGATCTCTAAGGAAGTGATGTCTCACATCTATGTGCTTGGTTCTTGAGTTCTGGACTGGATTCTTAGAGATTGAAATAGCACTTGTGTTGTCACAATGAATTGACACATTTCTGAAATTATAGCCAAGATCTCTAAGTTGCTGTACAATCCATAACACTTGTGAACAGCAGGCTCGAGCTGCAATGTATTCAGCTTCTGCAGTTGATAATGCTACGGAATTTTGCTTTTTAGAATGCCAACAGATCAGTGAAGATCCAAGAAACATGCAACATCTAGAAGTACTCTTCCTATCTACTTTATATCCTTCAAAATCTGCATCTGAATAGCCAATCAACATAAAATTAGATCTCCTTGGATACCAAAGCCCCAAGTCTTTGGTTCCATTCAAATTTTTAAAAATTCTTTTGATAGCAGTTAGAAGAATTTCCTTAGGATCTGCTTGAAATCTAGCACACATACAAACACTAAACATAATATCAGGTCTACTAGCAGTTAAATACAAAAGAGATCCAATCATACCTCTGTATTCCTTTTGATTCACACTCTTACCATTTGAATCCTTGTCTAATGAGAGTGATGAACTCATAGGAGTTTTAAGCACCTTGGACTGTGACATATTGTACTTGTTCAATAAGTCCTTTGTATACTTTCCTTGATATACAAATATTCATTTCTTCATTTTTAAAATATGAAGTCCAAAAAAGAAATTCAGTTCTCCCATTAAGCTCATCTCAAAATCCCTGCACATCAGACTAGAGAACTCTGGCAACAGGAGCAAAAGCCTCCTCATAGTCTATACCTTCTTCCTGATTATATCCTGTGCCACCAGTCTGGCTTTGTTCCTTACCACTTTGCCATTCTCATCAAGCTTATTTCTGAACACCCATCTGGTTCCTATAACTGATTTCTCTTTTGGTCTAGGAACCAGATTCCATACCTTATTTCTTTCAAATTCATTCAGCTCACTCTGTATTACAATGATCCAGTCTGCATCTTCTAGTGCTTCCTTGGTATTTTTAGGCTCAATCAAAGATACAAATGCACTAAACGCACACAATTTCTTCAACTGTCCTCTTGTCTGAGTTCCAGTTAATGGATCAGATATGATATTGTCAGCTGGATGATATGCAAGATACTTAAACTTCTTCATTGGTATCCAGAAATATTCTCCTTCAAGGCTTTGAGTTCTTGAAACAGTAGAGGGAGCATCATAGAAAGTTTCAGCTTCTGTCTCAAGGCTTTGAGATTTTGGTTCTGCAGGAGGTTCAAGGCCTTGAGATTCTGCTGATTGATTCTGCACATTAGTTTTGCCTTTGTCCTCTTTCACAGCATCTTCATCAGACTCATACTTGTTCAAATTTAGATCTGCAAAACTTTCACTCAGAGAATCCTTAGTACTTTCATCAAAAAACACATGAATACTCTCTTCCACAATCTTGGTTTTTCTATTGTAAACTCTATAAGCTTTGCTAGTTTGAGAATATCCAAGAAATACACCTTCATCACTCCTAACATCAAATTTACCAAGATTGTCTCTACCATTATTATGCACAAAACAGATACAACCAAAAGGTTTGAAATAAGAAACACTAGGCTTCCTACCTTTAAAAGTTCATAAGGAGTCTTTTTCAAAATAGGTCTAATCAAGCATATATTTAGCACATAATTGGCAGTATTAATAGCTTATGCCCACAAGAACTTTGGCAAATTACTTTCAAGTAGCATGGTTCTAGACATATCCTCAAGTGTCCTATTTTTTCTTTCAACTACTCCATTTTGCTGTGGAGTTCTAGGTGCAGAGAAGTTGTGTGAAATGCCATGCTTTGCACAAAATAAATCAAAGTCAAGTTGATCAAATTCCCTACCATGATCACTTCTAATGGATGCAACATGTAAATTTTTCATAGTTTCAAGCTCTTTGCACAGTCTAGAAAATTCAGATAAGACTTCAGTTTTGTCTCTAATAAACATCACCCAAGTAAATCTAGAATAATCATCTACTATAACAAGCATATACCTCTTACCTTTTGGGGTCTGAACTCTTATAGGACCACATAAGTCCATATGCAACAGTTCTAAGGGTCTAGAAGTACTTACAAAGTTCTTTGGCTTGAATGAGCTTCTGGTTTGCTTACCTTGTACACATGCCTTGCAAACCTCATCATCTGAAATTTTTTGTGATGGTAAACCTCTTACCAAATCCTCAGAGATGAGTTTATCCAAGGTGTGTATACTAATATGCCCAAGCTTTCTGTGCCAAAGCTTTGAATCTTCCTTCAAGGCCTTGAGGCATTTTAACTTGTCACCTGCAACACTGTTAGTACTCATAGCATATAGATTATATGATCTAGGAGCAGCGAGTATGCAATTTCCAGATTTCTCGTCTTGCACCACACATTTCTCCTTGTAAAATATAGCTTTATAACCTTTATCAAATAACTGAGAGATACTAAGCAGATTATACTTAAGTCCATCCACAAGATAAACATCAAAGATAGAGTTGGTAGAACCATTACCAATACTACCTATACCAATAATATTGCATTTTGCTTTGTCACCAAGTGTGATTGTTCTTCCTGATTTTTCTGTAAGCTCAGTAAAGAGAGATTTCTTTCCGCTCATATGTCTAGAACATCCACTGTCTAATATCCATTTCTGATCTTTCAAGGCCTTGGGGACATCCTGCGAAAGTAAATCATTGCCTCAACAGGCTGTTAGACCAAGTGCAGAACTTTGAGTCATACTCAGAATCAGCCACGTTTGGTGGTCTAATTCCTTTTGGAACCCAAATCTGCCTAACCTGTCCCTTAAGCTGATAAGGATAAGTATTCCTCATAATGTGAGGTTCTGATCTTCTGAAGGGAAAACTTAATCTGATATTACCAATTTTTCCACAGTAATGACACTTTGGAGAATGTATGCTACCAGATTTGACAAAAGTAGTTTGGCTTTTCTTTGGAAAATTTGGATTATAGCCAATCCCACTTTTATGCATTGATTTCAGACTTCCTCCAAGAATGAGATTTAGATTATGTTCTGAGCCTGTAAAACTAGCTAGGACCTTTTTAGACTCTTGAAGCTTCTCAGTCAAAGAACAGATTTGTTGTTCTAAATTCTCAGATCAGCATATCTTTCAGTTAAAAGAGTGTTTTGATCAAAAATCTATTTTATCTGATCCTTCAAGGCTTTGAACCTGCTGTCCAAGGCCTTGAAGTCCTTTTCAATTTTTGTCTTAGAAACTTCAACAGTTTTGTTGGTAAAAACTAGGTCCAGGTTTTCTTTTACCTGCTCATGAATCTTAATCTTTAAAGAAGAAATCTCATTTCTATAACTTTCCTCATTTAAAAACATACTCTTGAGAATTTCAGGAAGTACATCAGAAGGACCAGCAAGAATAATTTTTACCATTTCTTCAATATGTCTGTCTGATGACTTTTCTTCATCATGTTTGGCCATGAAGCACAAATTTGCTTGATCTTCTTCTGTGTCTGAGTCACTTGAAGAATCAAAATCACTCAAAGAGGCCATCATGGCTTTCTTCCTTCTGTTGTCACTGTCTTTCTTTTGAAAGTTCCTGTTCTTCTTCTTTTGTGGGCAGTCCCTTACTAAATGATCTGCATCACCACACTCAAAACAATTCATTACTTTAGTTTTATGTAAGTGTGATGAAGACTTACCTTTGTAGTCCTTGCTGCTTGAAGGTCTTGATCTCTCTATGTTTTAGTCCCTGTTACCAGAGTTTCTTTTCTTCTTGAGAATCCTGGCCAAGGCCTTGGAGATCAATGCTAAAGCCTCTTCATCATCATGCTCATCTTCAGTCTCAAGGCTTTGAGATTTTTCATCGTCTTTAGCCTTGAGTGCTAAGTTCTTGATGTTTTCACTTAAATCACCTTCTACATCCTTCATAGACATTTCATGAGTGAGCAAATTTCCTTGTAGATCATCTAGCTGAAGAAGACTTAAATCCCGAGCTTCCTCAATGGCTGTTGTCTTTGGCTCCCACTTGGCTTTTGGCAATCTTCTCAGAATTTTCATGACCTTTTCCTCATTTGAAAACTTCTTTCCCAATGACTCTAGATTATTCACCACATCAGTGAATCTTTTGAACATCTCCTTAATGGTCTCATCTGAGTTCATCTTGAACAACTCATATTGACTCAGAAGTATGTTGATTTTGGTCTGTTTAACCTGGCTTGTCCCTTCATATGTCACAACCAGTTTGTCCCATACTTCTTTGGCACTTTTTCAATTTGAAACTCTTTTGAACTCATCTGCATTAAGAGCACAATATAACAAATTCATAGCCTTGTAATTTTTTGATACCTTTTCTAGTTCAGTAACTGAGAGATTTTCCTCAGACTTTATGCATCTGACTCCATCAATGGTAGTGTAGTACTCATGAGGACCATTCTGAACTATTGACCACAGTTCCATGTCTTGATCTATGATGAACATCTTCATCAATGCCTTCCAGTGCATGAAGTTATCACCACAGAACAATAGAGGTATGTTTGCTGCCCTTCCTTGTGAGAATCCACCATCTCCTACATTACTCATAGTCACAAAATTGTTAGATCTATATCAGTGACCCAAGCTCTGATACCAATTGAAAGTGTGTAATGTAGACTAAATACAGGACATAAATACTCTAGAAGGTGGGAGGGGGGGTTGAATAGAGTATGGAAACTTTTTGCAAAAACACAGATTTTAACAAATTAACTTAAGTGAGGAACTCAAATCTCAAGGCCTTGAGATTTTAGAAAAAGTCGGAAACTTTCGAAGGCAAAATAGAAAGTTTCAAGGCCTTGAACTCTAACGAGTTTTGAAAAGCTTATAAACCCTAGTTTGATTTGAATTGTATGCTACAGAAAATAACAAAACTGTAATGTAAAGAACACAATGCAATTTACAGAGTACAGTCCCAATGGACCTAATCTCTGCCTGAGGGATCTAATCCCACCAGGATTGGGAAAACACTTCTTATAACTCACACAGAAACAGCCCTAGATCTTCAAGCCTAAGTGATTTCCCTTACACCTATACAGCTTGTGGTTCCAAACCTATCTAGTATCAGCTACTAACTGTTGAGCTAACAAGAACCACTTGTTGTTCACTTGAACAACCAAGCACTAGGTTTAGTGAGGTTTTACATATACAAAAGATAAGCAGATTACAAAACAGATGAAGAACACAGTAGAAGAATAAGCTTGTGAAGGTCTGGATGTGTTCTTCTAGAAACTGGAATGATCTTCTGAAATCTGGAATTGAAGCTTGAATGTATGTGTGTTTGAATGATTGATCTCCCACGAATATTTCACACCTCTCTCAGTTTTCTGCAAGCCTCTTTTCAATATCAAACCAGTATTTTATTTACTCACTGCAACTGAATGAGAGATTTTAGGATCTCAGTTCCTACAAATCATCTTCCTGTTTCAACTGCAATTCTTACAGCTCTGAGTAGATATCCGTTGGAGTTTGTAGATATTGCATTTGCACGTTTAACAAACCTGCAACAACATTAAAACATAGTAACAACAAAATCCAGAAATATAACAGCACTAAGTCTGTTTGGATTTCCAGTTTCTGAATAAAAACTGGATGAGTGATTAGAACAATAATCTGATTAACTTCTGAAACATATAACTCATGATAAACTAGTTTAAGACTCTTAGAAGTCATTAAAAAATCACAATAATAAAGATCAAACCCTGCAAGAAAGAATCAAATTAACTCTGTGAAACTGTCAGCAGCTCAAGGCATATCGCAAGGCCTTGAAGCTCTGAACATGCTTCACATTGTTTCAATGTTAAGACCAGAAATCTTTAATTCTCTCTGATCGGGACATATGCAATTGTGTTAGATATATAGAGAATATAAAACATAAGTATTTGCAGCAAATATGTGATCTATATAATCAGATAGCCAATCTGCAACACAAGATTGTTAGAACATTCAGCATAATAAAAACTATTCTCAAGGCTTTGAAGCTGTATCAGTATCTCAAGGCCTTGGAGCCTCAGAAATGCTTTGAATTTTTCTTTCATCACTCAAAACAGTTACTTCTCAAAATACACTTAAGGGTCTTTGAGTCAACAAACACCACCAGCACCACTTATGCAGCACCGCTACCAATCCACCATTTACAAAACTGCTTCTTCTGGAGATATTCAAGCACCTAAGGAGAAATATCACCACATTAGTTCAGCAGTCTGATGGGCAAGAACATCGGAATGGAGGTATTAAGGTGATGAACCCTAGAAATTTCAATCGATCAATTCTTCATGTTTGTGAATATTCAGAGAAATTAATCACTACCACGCTGTTTGTGAGGTCTAGGCGCATCCAGAGATGCTACTCTTGATAGCCAAGTTGCTGGATTATGGGTTCACCCTTATCGCTGGTAAACGCCAAGTGCGAAGGGAAGTTGTGTAAGGTTTGTTTTCTTTTTTCTTTTTCTTGACTAAAATCGATTCCAACTTCAGACCCATGATCCATACATCCTCTTTATACATAGTATGATGATCAAACATGCCATGAAATTCAATTAGGTGGAGTTTGGGTTGGTGTTCTAAACATTTACCGGCGAGTAAACATGCCCTGTTTACGGGGATATATCTCTCGCTTTGTTTATCCATTTCGTGTGAATCTTGGTTCTCTGTAATCCCTTCATCACCACCTACAAGTTTGGTTTGAATTGGTTTGAATGATCACATATCCAACATGTTCAAATTCGAGCACGAAGTTGATTCTCTTTGATGTGTTTGTTGTCGTGTTCATGTTTTGCAATTTCTGCTCAACATTTGATCCCTGTGACATATGAAATGCATTGGAGGCATCCATTCATGCCCTGAATTCTGTTTTAACACAGATTCAGATCAGTTTGGTTTGGGTTTCTTTGGTTTTTCGGGCGGGTTTTATATCCAATTCATGGGCTTGTAACTGCCTCCATGGGAATCGGTTTTATGAGATCATTAAACCGGTGTGTTCCTAGAATTTGTGGAAACAACTTTCATGTTGTGAACTTCCTCCGAATCGATCTCTAAACTACTAGAGATTTTCCTCTAAGTTGCTGAAATATGTTGTTCCGTGAAATATCATGTTGGTCCTAACTTGGATCCAATTGTAGCTTTTATCTCTCATGTGATGATTATTTGGATTCTTCCTCTTATGAATACACTCGATATTACACTACAAACATGGATGGTTTCTAGGCTTCGATTAATCCAAAAGAGTTTCAAACTCAAGCTCAAAGTTACTGTGTTGAACCTGCACTCCGTGAGGCTTTCAAATATTTTCTAAGTATCAAATCTTGCTCGTCAAGGGGCTGTTTTCAAATGCTTGTAACTTCTTATGTACCCAGCAAAATCGTGATCTGTTTTCTCCAGCTTTAATATGATGTTGCATACTTCAACTCACATTCTATAAGCCTTCTTCAAATTCTAACGGATTTTTTTAGAAATTGAGCCTAAAGCTTTCTACCTTCCGTTTTTAATATAAATTTTAAGTGAAACCAGCCACCCTTGAACTGTTATAACTTCTTCGGTACTAAACCAATTATTATTTTGTTTTTTCTTATGAGATGCTGATTGATAATACTTCAAATCACTCATAGTAAAGAAATTTCCATTTTCAAATCAGATTGTTCAGTAATCAAGCGTAAAGTAGCTTTCTTGAAATTGTTAAATGTCTCGAGAAAATTCTAAATGTGGGAAAGTAACGTCATGTCCAACTTTGAACATGATTATCTTCTTGTATGTTTTCAATATGAGAAATTGAAAATATGTTTCAGAAACCCCGAATAACGATCTACAAGACCCTATCTTCATATTCAATATCCTTTCTCAATTGACCATAAATTGACTGTAAAGTTAACCAGTTAAGAATATTTCGATATAACATGGAGTTTCTGATTAGACTTGTCACATGAGCTAATTGACCAAATGCTCTACTAGAAAGTTGTTTCGAATAACATTTCTAGTCTAAGGGTCAAGTTTGACTAAGTTTGACTTCCTGAAAACCATAGTTTGGCCGAGCGGTATAGGAGGGGTAAATTCGTAATTTTGTAATAATTTGAATTGGATAGCAAATTGTAGCCATGAACTAATGTATATGTATCAGTTTCATAAAAAAATAGAGCTAGTCTACACCTATCTGGGTTGAATTAAACTAAAAGTCAGCTGAAGGGGCTTTTCTATAATTTTACTAAACTAGAGTGACCTGAATGTAAATAAGTGAAAGTGGTGGAATTCAATACCGAGTGTGGCAGGAGGATGTAGGAATCATATTTTTATATTTATAGACTTCATTGAGTATCATTGGGAGGTTCAGGCACAGTCATAAACTATACTGAAGATACTAGATTGTTAGGGGCAAAATTGTAATCCTGGTAGGACAATCAGCATTAGATCTACATCGTGCATTTCTCCTCACTTATAGGACAATTGGTAATAGAATGTATGATGGAATGGAATAATGATTTTTGGATTATGAAATCAGCTATGCTGATCAGGAAACTAGGCTGGATATCAGGTAAACATGTGTGTGCTTATTCTATTATACATGTTTCTATAACCTCATAGAACTTATATAAATAGTATGGATATGAGTTATGATATGTTGTGATATACTTGTCTTCGGACACCTGGTGGTTACTATCGTCTTCAGACTTTGTGTTGTCTTCGGACAACTTGATATTGTCTTCGGACAACCGGGAATCGTCTGCGGACGTTGTGTTGTCTTCAAACAACTAGGAATTGTCTTCGGACATTGTGTTGTCTTCGGACAACTAAGAATTGTCTTGGGACATAGTAGACAACTAGTACTACTCTCTGGACTAATGTACAGTAGGGGCGTGCACACTTAAGGTCTAGTTTGTCTTGGTGGATTGATTTGCCTTCCTTGTCGGAAGTGAATCTGGTCTTCACAACCCTCTGGGTGGTGGGATTTGGAATCCTCTGTATAAGGCTGGTATTGTTATGGATGATTGATGGTTCCTTGAGTTACAAGGTTTTTTTCTTTTTTCTTTTTTTTGGTAACATGTGAATTTTGGATAAAGGGAGAAAAATAGTAGAAGTTTACAAGGGGCATTCCCCAGGTATATCAAGGACACTACACATAGCCTCTAGTTCAGAAGCCAAAACTAGAAAACTAGTTATAACTAACTAAACTAAGAACGTAAAACATGTTTATTTGGAGAGTCCAAATAAAGCTAAAACCCAAATCAAAAGATCTCAACAATAATTGACACACACTACATGAGGTACCTTCCAGAACAGGGAAGCCCTCCCAACAACTTCAACAAACAATAGTTACAACTAACCAACCACAACCAATTCAAACCACATTACAGAGTCTGTTAACCAACTCATCCAGTCAAAAAAAAACCAACTAGACAGTAAAGAAAAGGGCTGGTAGGGGTAAATCCCCAGACAATAAGTTACAAGTTATTGATATTCTATATGGGTTATATGTGGTAATGTGACAAGGTCCTGGTTTGGGCGTCTGTGAGTACGTGGGAATCTCGGAATATAGTCAATCACTTAAAGTCCACCAAGTATAATAGCAAGTTTGATGCAAGTTTCAGTTTCTTTAAATCTGTCTCGAAACAGAACCATTAGTATTTAACTCCTTGCTAGGGCATTCCCGTGCCTTAGCCAAGGAAACTCTTGTGAGTGTCGGGGTCTTATGGTAGATTTCTCAGCTCTGAGAGGTGGGGGTGTTACAAGGAACCATTGGCGGTCTACTTATCTTTTTGTGAAATTAGACTGTTGCTAGACACCGCTCCAGGTTAGTAAGTAGTTACTACCAACTAAGTAGGAACCTATGGAGTCACACACCGGATGGATTAAATTGAATATAGGTATTAATTAGTTGTACTAATTAATAAAAGGATCATAACGCAACCACAAGCAAACTTAGTAGGAATAATTTTCAAGTGGACTAATCCATGTAAGGACATGACTAGTATTGGGGCCTTTGTAGTTAATAAAGAGTTATTACTATATAAAGGAACTCTAGCTTGTTAATTCTCTAACTAAGTCATTATTGAGAGAACATAACATAGCAAGAGAGAGAGAGAGAGACAAAGCAAGGAGGCCGAAGCCTACCCCTCCCGTCCCCCTTGGAGCCGTTGGCCCTTCCTTGGGCGCGCCCCCTCCTTGTTTTGTGTGATCCGTTCCTCCTTTTCTTGTTTCTATCACTACAAGGTGGGAAGGAATCCAATCAAGAATCCAAGGTGTGGATATTCATAGAGACGAAGACACTATTCTTCGTCTGATCTCCCAAACTAAGGTACACATCTTCTATTCCCTTATCATGTTATGATGGCTTGCCTGTGATCCTCGGTGGGATTTGAGCATGATTGATTTTGTTATTCCGCTGCGTAACCTGCATCAAAACCCAACACCAGATTGGCTCTAGTGCAAGTAGGAAATTGTTGGAATAGGTGCCCTAGAGGCAATCTTTTTAGTATGAATAGTGTTTTTGGCTAGAAACATCCATTGTATTATTTTATTAATAGGACGATCAACTATAGACTAGTATGGGGTTGGATTGATATGGAGATATCACGATCCGACACATGAGTATGCATTATGATTAATAGCATACTGGATTGACCCGTAAGGACAAGGCTACATACAGGTTATGTAAAGTCACAATTGCTTCTAGTAGTGACAACGGTATTGTCATCCTTAGACTTGAAGTCACTAGATCCACAACGGTAGTTGTGGACTATTGTGTTTTGACATCGTCAAACGCTACACCGTAACTGAGTTGTAATAAAGGCGTTAGTCGGATACAATAAGGAAGCGAGCTTAGAGATGGTAGTGGAGTAGATATAATTGTCCTTCCAACATAACGGGAGCAAACATCCATGGCCACTCGAGGGATGGTGCTTATAGAATGTCTGGCCAGACTCAGATAAATAAATTTGGGATATTGATGTTATATGCATGGATAAAACCATTCCCAGGATAGAGAAACTATGGATTGGATATACGAGTGTGACTTGTATGTCTCGTTTCTAGTCCAAATATAGAGACAAATGGTTGAGACAATACATTCACAAGGTTTTTCGGATGACTATTTCTATTAGTTTGGTAGCGTGGATGTCTTGCTAGAGGCCACTCCATGTTAGTAATAGTTACTACCAAGTAGAAACCTATGGGGTCACACTCCATATGGATTAGACCGGACTTGGGTAGTAATTAATATGATTAATTAATTAGAAGGATCAATACGCAACTACTTGCAAACTTAGTAGGACTAATTTGCAAGTTGGACTAATCCGTGTATGGACAGGATAAGGATAGAGGATTTTATGCAGTCAACAAGGAGTTGTTGGACTATATAAAGGACACTCCTAGATTCCTTCCCACACTAATGCTCATAACACATTGAGTGGGAGAGAAAAGCAAGGAGAGAAAACCAAAATCAAGGAGGTCGAACCCCAATTGGCCATCCCCTACCCCCTCGGCCACAACAAGAGGGTCGAGCCCATCTTTTGGTGTTGGTTGTGTGATCTTCTTCTTCTTCTTCCATCAATCCAAGCTAGCACAAGGTGCTGGAAGATCCGGGTTCTACCCTAGGAGTGGACTAGCCATAGAGACGTGAATACTTTTTCACGTGTGAAGTCATCAAAGTAGAACCAAAAGGTAGTTTGATACTAAACCCTTACTCTCATTATGAGTACTCGTGATCCTTCGAGAGTCTTTAACGGATTAATTATTTTTTATTCCCTTGCGTATCCGTTATCAAAACCCTACAAAAAGATGGTGTTGCATATTCCCAACAATTTTTTCATCATGGAGATAGGGACCAGGGGGAGTATGCAAATAACTTTTATGCCAGATTTGGCTACGAGAGGGCTTGAGATGCTGACCCGGACGCATTCGGTGGTGGGTTATGGGTTTTGTGGGACATTGACTTTGTCACCTACAATTTCCTAGAAATTAATGATTGTCAAATCCTTGCGTCAATGACGCCCCTAGAGCACTAATTGGCATTACTTTGTGTTCATGAAAAAATTGTTAATGTAGTTATGATTTTTAATCCGACTTCAATGGAGGAAAATATTTAAATAGTCTAGTTTTTGTTCATTTTTAACATATTTTGCGTCTAATTGGTAGCGTACCTGTGCTAATATTTCCAAAGTTGAGTACGATTGTTGATGATTTACTTCAAATGTGTTTAGGGTTTATACATGAAGAATTTTAACTTCGAATGAAAATGTATCATAAGGAAGAGTCAAATTTAGAAAAATTAGGAAATATATAACAGAAAAAAGAACTATTGAATGGTTGAACTTCCTAATCAAGCAATAGATGAAGTCAAGAGAGGTGACAAGACAAACATTAGTCGCACCCCCACCACGTCCTCGCCCCTAGGGAGTCGTTCCAGGGTCAGGGGTGAGATAGAGAGGCATGGTCCATCTATCCAGGGTTTTCATCTTCGATGTTTTGACCAATGCTATATGAATGATCCTATACCTAAGAGTAAGGATTGACACCTGGAAAAAATACTTGAATACCCTTGGAATGAATAATGATCATCGACATCCTTTACTTAATTGAAGGTGCTTGAGTTACCTGTATGAATAGAGTTTGAACAACACAGATATCTAAATAAGAATCCTTGGATATTTCATATAATACATATACATCAATCTACAAGATTTGAGATATTTGACTCAGAATTTACAATAAGCTCAACACAGTCAGATTGGCACAATCTGACGCTTCTCTTTTCACATTTTGATGGTGATACTGCTAATCCTATACTCAAGCGTAATGACATACAAGCATCCAATGAGTATACCATGGTGGAAAATTCAAAGAGAGCTTCTTTAGCCATTATACAAAGAGAAACCGATTAATTTTAGGGGGCGGTTAGAAACTCATTCCACCTATACAAGATGGTCAATATAAATAATTTAAGAAATGGAATTGTCACAATTAATTCCAATAATGCTCAAGTACTCACTAATGCAGCTGATGAAAAAAAAAAGTGTGTGAGTTGCTGTCAACAGCTTCTTAGGCATGATGAGTATATGCGCAATGTTAATCCGAATCTATTTGACATTTCATCAGAATATATCATACTAAGCACATCAACATAGGCCATTATTGAAGAACAATTGAAATTCATTTTACGGGTGTTCTCCCAGCAAAGCACCATGGTCTGATGGGTATTTAGCTGGGATTTTGAAGCACTCATTACCTATTGTCAAGGATGATTATAGTGAAGTTGTCATTGATATATCCTTTTAGGAGCTATATATTACCTCCATTTTCCACATTATCACGACTGATTTGAGCCTAATGTTAGAGAACATGAGTCGTTTTATCACTCATTGCTTCTTATGCCCTATAATGTTAGTCCGGGCGTTTCTATGCATATTTCATTGTTATTTCTCAAATATAATCGCTTGGTATGTTTGTTAATTTTTTTTTGATAGGAATAGATTCTAATCGGTTGATAGGAGGCATGGAACGAACTTTGGAAACAACTGGATTTCAAGTGGAGTGAAGAGAAGTCAAGTTGGATGAGCTAGAATGACCAGCCTGCACTCTTTTTAATTTTGAGGAAAATATAAAATAATTTTGGATAAAGTCCTGCTCCATTGGAAATTAGACATCCAGGGCTTTCCAACGATATATGGTAGGCCCAAAGACGAGTCCGGATGAGAGAGTTATGGCCCGCGCAAGATCAGCTTATAATTCTGTCTAGGGAATTACAAAGAGGAGGGGGTGAAATGCAATTTCGGCCAAACTACATTAAGACCTCGTCCCCAACTGGTAAAAATTGGGAAGAAGACCTAGAGAGACTGATTCAGGTTCAAGAGAGGCAAGGAAGAAAGAGGAGACGAAGACTTCACCATAGGAGAACCTAGTTTGATTCCTTCATCTCTTTTCTTAATCAAATTCATGGAGAAACTTTTTGCTATTGTTTATCTTATGATGAGTAGCTAAAATTTCATAGCTAGGCATATCATGTGAGATCCTAGGGTTCATGTAACCGATTATTTTCCGGATTGAATCTTATTTCATGCTTTGATGATTTCTTCTATTGAATAAGTTGTAGTTTCTTGATTCCATTAGTAATCCTAGTCTATTGACACGATTAGGAGATGACCTAATAATCATGAGCTAGGAATTTGTTCATTAGATGATTCATGCTTAATTGTTAGTGCGTAAACTAACTGTTCATGTACTATGTAGTTAGTGATTGTACGAAAGTGACTTTAACTGGCTAGGGTGATATGAACACCAATCCCAACCATTGAGACCGAAAGGAGAAGTGTTTGGATTGGCCATGTGGGTAGACTCAGTAGGATTATTCAGCTGTTCTGTGAAACAATGGACTGATAGGACCCGTTAGTATATCGGTAGAGAACCTGCTAGAATGTCCCGGTGGACATAGGTAGACCAAAAGGACCCTAGGTGTACCGTGATGTAAAAAGACCTGAGACCGAGAGGAGATGGTCAGTGCTAGTACCCGGTTTAGTTAGACCAAATTAATGTGTTATTCAGATTATCCGGAAATCGTTTACAGCCCTAGGTGATCTACAAGATTGCCTAGTTTCTCCATTAATTGATTAAAACTTCTTCTTAATTCACTTATCTACTATTTCAATCGTTACGTACATCCACTTGTTTGGGGGTGGTAACCTCAAAATTCTCAACACTTTTTACAGGTTACTTAGTAAACTCAATTAATTTGTTAGTTAAAGCTTGTTACGAGATTATCCTCGTGGGATTCGACAACCCGATTATTAAAAATACTCACACTTTATTACTTGACGTGCACTTGCGCACACACGTAAGAATACGTGTCAGCCATGGAACTAAACATCCATTACTTTTTTACCACCCCACCTATGTGGTTGATTATAGCACAATTCTAGTAGTAATACAATGTATAAATTTGTCTCTATGATTGTGTCTAATAGAATCAAGAATGTCTTGCCACACATTATCCATAGTTCCCAATCATATGTGGTGAAGGGTAGAAGGATCTCTGATAATATTTTCATCTCCCAAGAGCTTCTCACAATCTACCATTTGAATGCTAATGGAGAAAGATATGTCATGAAGAAAGATCTTATGGAAGACTTTAATTGTGTCAAATGGATTTTCCTCCCTTGTACACTAAACCATATGGGATCTCCAAACGTCTTCATTGGTTTAATACATGAGTGTTTATCAACTGTGTATTTCTATGTGTCTTTCAATGGTGAGCTCACTGCTTTCTTTAAATGCATGAGAGGCCTTAGATAGAGGGAACATGTGTCCCCTGACCTCCTTGTTATTACCATGAGGGCGTATCAAGAATTACGCACATACAATCCAATCACCCCAATTTTGGTTACCAATGGAAATGTAAAAAATAGCGGATTATTAACTCGTGCTTTGAAGATGACTTAATGATCTTTGGAAAAGGGGACACGAATTTTGCTGGCCTTCTCAAGGAGGGTTAGACTATATTCCGAGCTTTATGTTTCTTGCAATCAAATTTTCTGAAGAGGCACCTTTATCTCTTAGATCGTTGACCAAGAAAACATTGCTCTTATCCAACAGATGCTTGGCTACACAATTGGCACTTTTCCAATCAAATACCTTTAAGGATGTGTTCATTTGACAAGAAAGTTGTCCGGGAAAATTGTTCCTGGTAAAATAAAAGAAAGGAAAAGAAAGGAAAATGAATTTCACCTTCCCGTGTCTGTTCACTTTGCAAGAAAAGAAAGTTAAAATCTAGGATTCCTGCGAAATCCTGTCAAATTTATGGGATGTGTTTTACGAGAATTTTAGTACTGTCAAGAAAGTTAAAATATGTGGGACCCACAACTTTCCTTCAAACTCAACGGCCACAATATCAAAAGAAAATTGTTTTCCATCAAAATCCTTTCCTTTCCAGGAAACTGAACAGAGCCTAAGTCTCATTGATCACAAACAAGCTTAAGTATGATTACTGCCAATCCATACTTGACAGAATCTTGTGAAAGGTGAAGAACTAGACTAAAAAGTATCTCTCACATGCACGAAGACATCAACTTATTAAAACCATTTAATCAAACGCCCCCATCCTATAGTGTTTGAGGACTACACTTGGATCCCCCAGACTCTCCAGAGATGTCCTCTCCTAAGCACGAAAATGATCATTAAAGAGTGTAATCATAACGGTTGTGTTACTAGACAGAATTAAAGAAACTGAAACTTAAAAAACACTTACTATACCTTGAATGTACCAATGTGAAAATTTCTATGCGATGGCCTACTTCCCAGTCTCCCGCGTACTCACCAGCCAATTGTAGAAGACAGTGACGTCACACCATCAGTATTCAAAGAACAAAGGTAGATTTCATCAGGATATATATATATACACTATTTTGGAACGAATAACCTGTGCTTGTGAAGAATATGTCCCAATAACCCGATCCACAACAAATAATAAAGAGAATGTTATAACAATAATTCAAATTAGCCGCTAAAACAATTATGATAATTCCATATCCAATTCCCCAGTCATGTACCAATTCATCAATCAAGACAAACTTGACCTTTAGTGTGCACACCCCTTACTGGATTGTCAGTCCAGAGAGTAGTATTAGTTGCCTACAGTCGGGAGCTTGCAGTATACCCACTAAAAAGCACGTACACCGGTTACCATGAGCGTCTGCCACCACAACAACTAGAATTCTTGAGACCATAGTGACCATACAAAGGTGTATGAAAAGAATATTGCTTTTATACCCAGAAAAACAATACAACAAATATGGTCTTTATTGGCAGTTTTTTTGTCAACAAGCAGTTATGAGTAGCTAGTTACATGATTTATCTACAATATTTGCGTTTGTAGATATATGTGCTTTCGCTTGTCAGCGTTGTGACTACTTTTGTATTTTAAATAAAATTTTGTTCAAGAATGTTGTGCATTTGGTTTTCCATCCCAAAAAATTAAATAAGGTGACAAACCTTATATTTTTGTGACCTACATAATTGTCAACGGAAAAAATAAAAATGCATAACTTTTGGAGGGCAAATTTAAAATATTTCCCCACTACCAATTTTGGAATGGGAGGGAAAATAAAAAATTAAGAAAAATATTTTAATCATATCCAGTTACCATAGGAACAATTTGACTCACGCCATCTTCAACCCCACCATCTATCTCTCCATCTCTCTCTTTCTCGCATCACCACCACCACCACCCTCCAGCAGCATCCAGATCAACACTCCCTCAACACCGACCCAACTCCACCATCCAAAACCACCCTCCCTCCCTCCGTCCCTCTCTCTCAACGCTGACACGAACTGACCCAGATCCACACGAAACAACAGAGCTTTTCCACGGATCGACTTCTTCAGTGGCCGCTCCACCCGCAAGAACAAGAGCCGATTATGATTACCTCATAAAGCTACTCCTCAAAGGCGATAGCAGTGAGTTTTTTTTTTACCAGCTTCTGGAATTTTTTTTTCGGATTTGTAGATGTCTGAGATCGTCTCTCTGAATTTGTAGCAATTGATTTGAGTTTTAGTGATGTTATGTGTTTAGTCTTTGCTTGATCCGATCTTTAGACCTAGTTGTAACCTTTCAATGGAACTATTCTTCATCACGATGATTTTTGCTTCATATTAGGTTAGCTATTTTTGAATCTCTATTGAAGATGGGTTAGATCATGTTATTTAGTCTTCATGTGCTTCCTTCAGCTACTGCTGAAATTCTAGGCAAGGAAGGTTTTGCAAACGTCTGCAAGTATACAAGGGATTTGATTTCCTACTTTTTTTTAGGAACGTTTGATTCCATCTCTGTTAGGCACTAATTGAGCTTGGTTTGTTGTTTTTTAAAATACATCCCTAAGTGTTTGGTTTAAGATATGACTAGTCAGTAGCAGGCCATGTGCTAGATCATTGTGGTCTGATACCTCTTACTAGTCTTGACTATGTAATGTGTTAGTTACACTACTACATTGTTGTTGTGACCCTCATTCCTAGTATATATGTCCCCTAATCTTCACTGCTTTAGTTGAAATTTTTCTCGAAGTAGAGTCTATAATACTCTGACATTTTATCTTCCTTTACGCTCAAATTATTTATGCCGCGATTCACATAATTTCGTATGTAAAGTTATTGGAGTTGTGTTATCCATGTAGAGTCTATAATATTATGAACATATGTAGGTTGCTCTGCTGGAGTGGGCAGACGACGTGGGGATGTTTGTACTAAAGGGTTACGGCAATGCTTTAAACGACCAGATGGGTGTGCCATTGCTTGAAGATATTGTCCAATCCATGGAACAAGCTATTAAATCAAAATAAGGTTTGTAAACAGTAATCCTTTTCGTTATAACCTTGCTGCATCCTCTTGTCATTTCTCACTATGGCCGTAAAGACAGATTTGAGATTTTACTAATAAAAGAAATTTAAAATACCTGGAAACCGGATGTTCCCCAATGTGATTGCGGAAGGTTCTAAGTTCTGTATATTCTTTACTTATTGATTTGCTAATGTGGTTTTAGCTTTACTTTTGTTGTTTTGGCTAAATCAAATGATTTACTTATAATTCTTATGCACATTGTTGATCAATCAATGTGAGACATCTGAGACAAGGAATTGGCTTCTGCAATTTAATGATAAACTTCCCCCTAACCATGATTGAATTAGATTCAACTTTTTCATCCTTTTTATGTCCCGTCAATCATTTGGGTACACTTAATATCATCGTTACCTTTTATTGAAGGTAACTGTGAATAGAATCTGAAGCGGTCATAGAACACATGTTGCTAATTCATAGTGAAAATTAGATACTGGAAGAGATTAAGTTGAACTTTCTTTGGTACCTTGTTGTTCGGTATTTCTTCCACCTGATATATTATGTATTTCGACTTAATTCAGCTATCAAACCCAAATATTGGAATATTTGGGTCAATTCCTAGATGTGAAATTCTTCCCTAATCATAATCAATTCTGTGTTTGTCCTTACGCAATCTGAATTTGTTGTTTAGAAAGCACTTCATGCCATCCAGAGATCGTTCTTCTCAACGGTACGAAATCTTCCACGATACTTTGTCTAAATGCTTAAATCAGTTTCTGAATTTAAATTCTGTCATCAATTAAGTAGTGTCTTTAGGAATCAAGTAGGCAGTGACTTTATGTATGAATATTTGCAGGGGTTCGTGATGGAGTACGTTAGCGCCAGGTGTTCGTGAATGGAGTACTATAGTTCATGCCACAGAATTTTGGATCCACTCGGTCTACTACCTCTATTATTTTTGTTAACTATACTAGAATCTGCTATGACTTGTGTAGTTTTTGTACTGGGATGCTTAAATTAGACTAGCTCGAATCTGCTGCGACTTTGTAGTTTTTGAACTGGGTACATGTGATGCTAAGTTTTATCTAGTTTTGGCAATTTATGACATGTTGCTGAATGCAAACACTGTGTAGCCAACTTGTTTCTTATGTAAAATGCCAATTTATGGCATCTTGTTTATGTTTGGTTTTCAGCCTGTTTGGATGGTCTTCAAAAGTGATTTTTTTTATTAAGATGTGATAAAGGTGACAAGCACGAACGTCACAAGAAAGACGAAGTACCGACAAGCTTCTCTTCTAGTGACCATTCTGGATGTCATCTATTTAACTAAACATGAATATATTTTTGTCGCCAGTTTTAAATGATACAATAGGAAATAGTCACTAGATAGAAACACCCGACAGAAATTTATGTCGCTGCTTACTCTTTCTCCCGACAGACACAACGCTTGTCGGCTATCACTCTAACGACAGAGTTTTGTGACTACGGATCGACAAACCAATTTCTGTCGGTAGAATATCTGCCGACAAATTTAGGCTATCTACCGAAAAAGTTTGCTTTCAACGGAGGCAGTATTTGTTGTAGTGAAAGTTCTCCAAAAGGTCTCCTAATTTTTTGAAAAAAACCTTTCACCTTCAAAATCGCCAAAACATAGAAGTTATTGCATTTCACACACGCATCCACGTGGTTGGACCATGCCACTCGAAAATCAGTAAAAAACGTTGCATCAAGGTCTTGAAAAGAGTGAATAATCGCTAATTCATCACGACTAGGGGGCTACAAGATGCGCCTAGTGCTCGCAAGCTCAGCCTACGCGCAAGGGGGTTAAATGTAAATAGCCAAAAACATGATCTAAGACCAAAGCCACATGGACCTATAAGATGATTAAAATTATCCATTTAATCATGCTCCGTGCACACTGAATTTGACCTCACATACACTGGATTGCCATGAGACAGGGTCCCTCGCACGGAAGCTAGACAACTCAGTGGTTTGGATGATGGAACAAGGATCATCGCAAAGAGGAGTCGTCCCATTCTCGACCCATATATTCCACATAATTGACTTGTGTGACCTACTATATATATCCTCGTATGACATCTCCTATGATGTTCCTCGGGGAATCGGTCAGTGACCGTCATATATGGGACGTGACTGTTCCGTACAAGCCACATGTCCCCCATTTGTTGCCCTAATTGTAGGGTTTTAATCATGGATACGCAGCGGAATAAACAATAATCTATCCGATCAAGACACACCAAGGATCACAGGAAGAGAATTCATAACTCAGTAAAGGACTCGTGTTATGTACCTTGTAGGTATCCTTTGATGACTTCAAACGAGAAAAGTATCATGTCTCTACGGTTGATCCACGCCTAGGATTGAGGTCTAGATCCTCCAATATCCTTGTGCTAGATAGGAAGAATGGAAGAGGAAGAAGAAATCACGCAACAGAGCACCAAAAGGAGGCTTCGGCCTCCTTGTTATGGCTGACAGGTAGAGGGGGCGGCAAGGGGCGGACGGGTCTCCTTGCTTGCTCTCTCTCCTTGCTTCTCTTCTACTCAATTTATGTTATGATCATTAGTTGTAGGGAAGGAAGCTAGGATCATCGTCTATATAGTCCAAAAACTCCTTGTTACTACATAAAGTCCCTCTCCTAATCCTGCTCAAGTTCGGATTAGTCCAACTTGCATATTAGTCCTACTAAGTTAGCAAGTTGTTGCGATTTGATCCTTCTAATTAATTATTAATTAATTCCCAAGTATAGTTCAATCCTACATGGCGTGTGACCCCATCTACTTAGTTGGTAATAACTATTTACTAATATGGAACGGACTCTAGCAAGGCATCCATACCACCTAACTAATTGAAATAGTCATCCGACAAACCTTGTGCAAGTATTGTCTCATCCATTTGTCTCAATATCTGGATTGGACACGAGACATACAAGTCACACTCGCATATCCAATCCATAGTTCCTCGATCCAAGGAATAGCCTTATTCGTGAAAATAACATCAATATCCTATATTGATTTATCTGAGTCTGGCCAGACATTCTATAAGCACTATCCCTCGAGTGGCCTAGGATATTTGCTCCCGTTATGTGGGAGGGAAAAATTCTATCTACATCGCTACGATATCTGAGCTTGCTTCATATTGTGTCCGATAGGCGCCTTTATGAATACCTTGTCACGGTGTAGCGTTTGACGCTACCAAAACACAATATTTCACAACTAGATGATCAAGTGACTTCACGTCTCAGGATGACAATACCGTTGTCACCGCGAGAAGAACTTGTGACTTTACATAACTTGTATGTAGCCTTCTCGGAGACGGGTCAATCCATTATGCCATTACTCCTAATGCATACCGATGTGTTGGATCATGATATCTCCTTATCAATCAAAGGCCATACTAGTCTATATATGATTGTCCTATTAATCATTATAAAAGATTAGGGATATTTAAGATGAACAACACAATTGTAAATCTAAGGACTTCATTATATTAAATATCTCAATAAATAATACAATGAATATTCTAGCCAATTTATTGTTCATACTAAACTAGATTGCCTCTAGGGAACCTATTCCAACAGTCTCCCACTTGCACTACAGCCAATTTGGTGCATCTCGTATGCCAATGCTCCTAGTGTGCCCTTCATTCTTGCACTGAACAAGCGGCTTTGTAAGTGGATCTAAAAGATTCTCATCTGTAGGAATCTTCCATATCCGATCGTCTCCTATTTCGATAATATCTCGAATAAGATGAAACTTCCTGAGTACGTGCTTTTTCTGGTGTGACCTGAGTTCCTTTGATTGCGCGATCGCCCCAGTGTTGTCACAATACAACTCTGTAAGGTCACAAGTTTCATGAACTTGAAATACTTAGTTATTTCAAGGCCTTAAACTAGTTTTTAAAGTGTTGAATCAGGTTTCACAGGCTTGAAATAGCAAAGGCCTTGAACCAGAATTCAAAGCCTTGAAACTGTCTGACCTGTATGCATGTTCTAAGGGGGAGTTTTTCTCAACTCTTTTGATCTGATTTAATCTCTATCACCCCTGTGCTTGATGTGTTATTATTTGATGATGAAAGACAAACTGTTTTGATATATATCTAACATGGTTTAATCCATCAGTTTGATTCAGTTTTGCAAGGAAATCTATTTCCTAAATGTTCAGGATTTGTTTCCTTATCTGGATTTTGCAGGAAGGAAAATACTTAGAGAAGATGATTTTGTGATCGATCAGAGACTCATGACAGCTTCTCAAATTATTTAATGACAAGATCCCAACAATATCTCAGAATATTGTGATCAACTATCCGTTGGAGAAGGCTGTTAAGAGAGTCAAAGTTTGTTGCCTACAAAATAGGAAGTTGTTGCTGAAAATCTGGGAAGATTTGAAGAGCCTCTAACTGTATAAATGGAGCTCATTTTGAAGAAAAAATACACAAAACTAAACAGGCAAAAAGAGAGACATATTTCTTTATAGAAAAGCATCAAAGAAGTTCATCATTCTCACAATCCATCTCACAGAAGATCACTGCACTCTTCACTTCAGTTCTACACTTGAGTGTTCTTCTGTCTTGTGCTTTATCTGTAGATTATTCTTGTAATACTTCTTCATTTCACTCTGAAGGATTGTTGAAGGTGAACAATAGATAAATCTTAGTTAATCAGTTAGTTAGAGCAGGTACTAGATAGGTTAGAGAGAACCACAAGCTGTAAGAGAGTAAGGCAACTCTCTGTGCTTGAGATCTAGGGCTTAGGTTTTGATTAATAAGAATTGAGTTGAAAATCCTGCAGGGAGAAGATCTCTGAGGTAGAGACGTAGGTCCAACTGGACTGAACTCTATAAATCAATTGTCTCTTGCATTTACAGTTCCTTTACTTACACAGTTCTTACCGCATTCAAGCTAGTCTGTTTTCAAAAGTTTGAATCTCTTTTCAAGGCCTTGAAAAAGACTTGTCTGTTCTATTTCAAACTGTATTTCACTTCAAAGGCTTGAAACTTTTTTCAAGGCCTTGAACTGCGTTGCTCTTGATTTGAAACTCTTCTATTCTACAAGTTTTGCAAAAAAAGTTGGCATACTCTATTCAACCCCACCCCCCTTTTAAAGTATATGTGCTGCATATCTATCTTCATACTCCCCTTTCAATTGGTATCAGATTTTGTATCACTATATAAGATTTAACCATCTGGTGATCATGAGTACTGCAGGTGATGGTGGTTTCTTACAGGGAAGAGCTTCCAACAGACCTCCTCTATTTTGTGGAGACAACTTAGCTCACTGGAAAGCCCTGATGAAAATGTTAATCATTGATCAAGACATAGAGCCTTGGACCATTATTCAGAATGGACCTCACACTCTCTTTACAGAGAAAGATGGGATCGAAACTCCCAAATCTGAAGACTCTCTCTCCTCTTCTGAATTAGAACAATTTTCTAGGAATTACAAAGCTATTAACATCTTGTATTGTGCTTTGAGTGCAGATGAATTTAACAGGATTTCAGGCTGCAAGACTGCCAAAGAGGATAACCTTGTGGTGACATTTGAAGGAACCAGTCAAGTCAAGCAAACCAAAATCAACATCTATCTCAGGCAATATGAGTTGTTCAAGATGAATACAGATGAGTCAATCAGAGACATGTTAAAGAGGTTCACACACATTTTCAACAACCTTGATTCATTGGGAAAGCATATTTCCAATGAAGAAAAGGTGAGGAAGAACTGAGAAGTCTTTAAAGGCTAAATGGGAACCAAAGACAACAACCATTGAAGAAGCTCAAGATCTCTCATCACTACAACTTGATGAGCTACAAGGGAATCTCCTGACACATGAAATATCCATGAATGAGGCTGATGGAGAGCTACCAGAAGGTGTCAAGAACATAGCACTCAAGGCCAAAGAGAATGAGAAAATTCAAAGCCTTGAAACAGAAGATGATGATGAAGATCCATTTGCATTGATTTCTAAAGCCTTGATCAGAATCCTCAAGATGAAGAAATTTTTTGGAAACAAGGACTTCAAGAAAGGAAGACACCGATCATCCAGTAGCAAAGACTACAAAGGTAAGTCTTCTTCATAAAATAAATCCAAATTCATGAACTGCTTTGAGTGTGGTGATGCTGGACATTTGATAAGAGATTGTCCACACAAGAAAAGCAAGAACTTTCAGAAGAAAGACCATACAGGAGAAAGAAAGCTATGATAGAATGAAGGAGTGGCTCAGATACCTCAAGTGACTCTGAATCTGAAGAAGAACATGCTAACCAATGCTTCATGGCCAAGCATGATGAAAGTTCTGAGAAGAACATTGAGGTGATGGTCAACTGTGTCAACATGTCTCAATCCAAAGAAATCAAGACACCTATGAGCTACGCTGTCCTTAGATAAGGATGAATCTGGTAAGAGTGTCAATGTAAAAGAGTATAGAGGTATGATTGGATCATTGCTATATCTTACTGCTAGTAGACCAGATATCATGTTAAGTGTTTGTATGTGTGCAAGATTTCAAGCTGATCCAAAGGAATCACATTTAAGTGCTGTGAAAATATATTCAGATATTTCAATGGTACTTAAGACTTTATCCAAGACATTCTAACTTCTCTTTGCATGGTTTTTCAGATGCTGTCTTTGCAGGTTACAAAGTTTATAGGAAAAGCACTTCTGGAACTTGCCAATTTATTGGATCATCTCTGATCAGTTGGCACTCCAAGAAAAAAAACTCAGTGGATTTATCAACAGCTGAAGCAGAATATATATCTTCTGAAGCATGTTGTTCAAAAGTATTATGGATTGCTCAACAATTGAGGGACCTTGAATTTGATTTCAGAAGTATTCCCATCAAATGTGACAATACTAGTGCCATATCAATTACAAAGAATCCAGTTCAACATTCAAGAACCAAGCATATTGATGTCGGACACCATTTCATCAGAGATCATGCTGAGAAAGGTGATATTGTTCTTGAATTTGTTTCTACTAACATGAAACTTGCAGATATCTTCACTAAACCATTACCAGATGAAATATTTTCAGCTCTAAGACTGGAATTAGGCATGCTAAATAAAGATGCATTAGTTTAGGGGGAGCATCAGGTAAGTAAGGTAAGCTATTATGTGTTTCAAAGGTTTGAACTGATTTTCAAAGCCTTAACTATTCAAAGTTTTGATCTTATGTGTTTCAGCTTAACACTGTTTCAAGACCTTGAAACTATTTTCAAAGCCTTGAAAATAAGACTGATAACTGGTTAGTGAATATTTTGGATCATTCAGTATTGAGTGATACCTTTGTAGATATTTGCTCAATATTGCCCCTACCTTTTTTTAAATTTATTTTCAGCCAAATATAGTATAAAATTATTTATTTCCAAAGATTTGAATTGATGTGGTTAATCAGTAAGCTAGAGCAGGTACTAGATAGGTAGGGAGAACCACAAGCTGTAACAGAGTAAGGCAATTCTCTGTGCTTGAGATCTAGGGCTTAGGTTTTTATTAATAAGAATTGAGTTGAAAATCCTGCAGGGAGAAGATCCCTGAGGTAGAGACGTAGGTCCAAGTGGACTGAACTCTATAAATTCTTTGTATCTTGCATTTACAGTTCATTCACATTCATAGTTTTTATTGCATTCAAACTTGTCTGTTTTTCAAGGGTTTGAAACTCTTTCCAAGGCCTTGAAAAAGACTTGTCTGTTTCATTGCAATCTGTATCTCATTCCAAAAGCTTCAATTTTTGTTCAAGGCCTTGAACTTCTTTGCACTTGAATTAAAACTTTTTTCCTCCTCAAGTTTTGCAAAAAGTTAGCATACTCTATTCAACCCTCCCCCCTTTTAGAGTATCTGTGCTGCATATTCATCTGCATACTCCCCTTTCAACTGGTATCAGAGCTTGTATCACTGTATAAGATTTAACCATCTGCTGATCATGAGTACTGTAGGTGATGGTTGTTTCTCACAGGGAAGAGCTTCCAACAGACCTCCTCTATTTTGTGGAGACAACTTTACTCACAGGAAATCCCTTATGAAGATGTTCATCTTTGATCAAGACATAGAGCTTTGGACCATTATTCAGAATGGACCTCACACTTTATTTACAAAGAAATATGGGATCAAAACTTCCAAATCTGAAGACTCACTCTATTCTTCTGAATTAGAACAATATTCTAAGAATTACAAAGCTATTAACATCTTGTATGGTGCTTTGAGTACAGATGAATTCAACATAATTTCAGGCTGCAAGACTACCAAAGAAATCTTGGATAAGCTTTTGGTGACATTTCATGGAACTAGTCAAGTCAAGCAAACCAAGATCAACATCTATCTCAGACAATATGAGTTGTTCAAGATGAATGAAGATGAGTCAATCAGAGAGATGTTCAAGAGGTTCACAGACATTGTCAGCAACCTGGATTCTTTGGGAAAACATATTTCCAATGAAGAAAAGGTGAGGAAGATACTGAGACAATATGAGTTGTTCAAGATGAATGAAGATGAGTCAATCAGAGAGATGTTCAAGAGGTTCACAGACATTGTCAGCAACCTGGATTCTTTTGGAAAACATATTTCCAATGAAGAAAAGGTGAGGAAGATACTGAGAAGTCTTCCAAAGGCAAAATGGGAACCAAAGACAACAGTCATTAAAGAAGCTCAAGATCTTTCATTGCTACAACTTGATGACCTACAAGGGAAGCTCCTGACACATGAAATATCCATGAATGAAACTGATGGAGAGCTACCTAAATGTGTCAAGAACTTAGCACTTAAGGCCAAAGAGAATGAGAAGATTCAAAGCCTTGAAACTGAAGATGATGATGATGATGATGAAGATCATTTTGCATTGATCTCCAAAGCCTTTTCCAGAATTCTCAAAATGAAGAAAAACTTTGGAAACAAAGACCAACAGAGAAAGAAACAGATCATCGAGTAGAAAGGACTACAAAGTTAAGTCTTCTTCACAAAATAAATCTAAAGTCACGATCTGCTTTGAGTGTGCCGATGCCGGACATTTGATAAGAGATTGTCCACACAAGAAAAGAAAGAACTTCCAAAAGAAAGACCATGACAGGATAAAGAAAGCTATGATAGCTTCATGCATTGATTTAGATAACTCCAGTGAATCAGAATCTGAAGAATAACATGCCATCCTATGATTCATGGCCAAGCATGATGAAAGTTCTGAAAAGAACATTGAGGTAATGGTAAACTGTCTGATTTAAAAACCCGAAGATGCTCTTTCAGATTATCTTAGAACAATGCTTTTAAATGAAGAAAATTATCTGAAATAGAATAGACTTTGAAAGAAAAGGTTCATGAGCAAGAAAAAGAGAATTTACAACTTGTTTGTCTAAATCAGAATCTTGAAATCTCTCAGAAGAAAACTGACAGCGATTTCAAGGCCTTGAAAACTAGTTTCAAAGCCTTGAAAATACAAGTCAAGGAAGTAGTCACTGAGAACTCTTTACTGAGTAACAATATTGTTAATCTGAGACATCAGGTTGATGAATTATATAAATAAAAGACTACTCTTGCTGAGAAACTTCGAGAATCTGAATTAGTCAAAGTCAAGCTTGCAGGCTCAGAACAAAAGTTAAAATTGATTCTTGGAGTAAGTTTAAAGTTTGTTCATAAAACGGGTATTGTATACAATCCAAGTTTTCCAAGAAATAGTAATACCAGATTTGTGAAAGCTGGAAGCATAACTTCTCCTAAGTGTCATTTTTGCAACAAGATTGGTCATATGAAGATGACTTGTCTTTTTAGAATAAGAGACCCTCATATAATGAGGAACATATTTACATTTCAACTTAAAGGACAAGTCAGACAGATTTGGGTTCCTAAAGGGGTCAGACCACCTAACATGGTTGATCCTTAATATGAGTCAAATTCCACACTTGGTCTAACAGCTGGGTAAGGCAGTGATTGGTGTTTGCAGATTGTCACCAACATCAAAGAACAGAAGTGGTTTATGGACAGTGGTTGCTCAAGAAAGAGATCTCTATTCTCAGAATTGAAAGAGCAATCTGAAGGTTTAATTACTCTTGGTGACAAAGGCAAATGCATTATTCTTGGTATTGGTAAAGTTGGTACAGATTCTTAAAATTCTATTTCTGATGTATATCTAGTTGATGGTTTGAAATTTAACTTTCTTAGTGTATCTCAACTTTGTGATAATGGTAATAAGGTTATTTTTGATAAAGAGAAGTGTGTGGTTCAAAATGATAAATTAGGCAATTGCTTTCTCACAGCCGCTAAATCAAACAATGTTTATACCTTTCAGACTAACAAAGTTGCAGGTAAGAGCTTAAAGTGTCTCAAGGCCTTGAAAGAGGATTCAAGGGTTTGGCGCAGAAATCTTGGTCACATTAGCTTGCATACCTTGAAAAAATTGATCTCCAAAGACCTGGTAAGAGGATTACCATCTATCAAGTTCAAAGAAGATGAAGTATGCAAAGCTTGTGCTCAGGGTAAGAAGACCAAAAGCTCATTCAAGCCAAAGAAGTTTGTAAGTACTTCTAGACCTATTGAACTATTTCACATGGATTTGTGTGGTCCAATGAGGACACCAACTCCAAAAGGTAAGAGGTATATGCTAGTTATTGTAGATGATTATTCTAGATATACTTGGGTTATGTTTATGAAAGAAAAATCTGAAGCCCTCTTTGAATTTTCAAAGCTTTGTAGAGACGTTCAAAACTTGAAAAACCTACCCATAGCTTCAGTTATAAGTGATCATGGTAGAGAGTTTGATCAATTAGAATTTGATTTGTTCTGTGCTAAGCATGGTATCTCTCACAATTTCTCTGCTCCTAGTTGTCGTCAACAGAATGGAGTTGTTGAAAGAAAGAACAGGACTCTTGAAGACATGTCAAGGAAAATGTTTCTAGAAAATAAGATGCCAAAACATTACTGGGCAGAAGCTCTGAATACAGCAAATTATATTCAGAACAGGTTCCTGATCAGGCCTATCTTGAGCAAAACCCCCTATGAACTCTTCAAAGGGAGAATGCCAAATGTCTCATACTTCAGACCCTTTGGGTACACATGCTATGTCAACAAAAATGGTAAGGACAACTTGGTTAAGTTAGATGCAAGAAGTGATGAAGGTATATTTCTTGGTTACTCTCTTACTAGCAAAGCTTATAGAATTTAAATAAAAGAACCAAGCTGGTTGAAGAAAGTATTCATGTTATTTTTTATGAAAGCTATGATGGTTCTTTGAGTGAAAGTTTTGCAGACTTGAATCTGAACAAGCATGAATCATAAGAAGAAGCTTAGAACTATCTTGGGTTCAAGAAAGGTTCAAAAGGAAAAAGAAGCCATTTTCAAGACCTTGAAAATAGGTCTCAATGCCTTGAAAATAGAGATCAAAGTCTTGAAAAATATGATCATAAAAAGATGAATGATCATGCTACTACTTCAAGACCAAAGAAGATATATGGAGAATCTGAACTGTGGTCTCCAAGAAAAAGATTCAAATATCTTTCATCTCATCCAGCTGACAACATCATCTCTGGCCCAACCACTGGTACACAAACAAGATCACAGTTTAAGAATCTTTATGCTTTCAATGCTTTCATTTCTCTTGTAGAACCCAAAACTGTGAAGGAAGCTTTACAAGAAGCAGACTGGATTATAGCTATAAAAAGTGAACTCAATGAATTTGAAAGAAACAAGGTATGGAACCTAGTTCCTCACCTACAAATCAGTCTGTCATTGGTATCAGAAGGGTGTTCAGAAAAAAATTGGATGAGAATGGCAAGGTGATCAGAAACAAAGCAAGGTTAGTTTCTCAAGGATACAATCAAGAAGAAGGTATTGATTATGAGGAAACTTTTATGCCACTTTCCAGGTTAGAAGCAATTAGAATTATGCTTGCATTTTCATCTTTCAAAAATATGAAACTATTTCAAATGGATGTAAAATTTGAATTTTTGAATGGCTACTTACAAGAAGAAGATTATGTTGCACAACCTCCTGGTTTTGAAAGTGATAATTTTTCATATCATTTTTATGAAATTGACAAAGCTCTTTATGCTTTGAAACAAGCTCCAAGAGCTTGGTATGAAAGATTGTCAAAGTTTCTACTTGAAAATGATTTCAAAAGAGGATTGGTAAACAAGACCCTTTTCATAAAGACTCAAGAGAAAGATTTAATTGTAGTTCAGATTTATGTTGATGATATTTTGTTTGTGTTGGGTTTTTACGTAGGTAACGCAGCGGAATAACAAAATTAATCCTACTCAAAGCCCACCACAGATCGTCAGGAGGAGACATCATAACATGATAAAAGACATAGTATTGTGTACCTTGTGATTTGGGAGATCACACGAAGAATAGTGTCCTCGTCTCTACGGTTGATCCACGTCTAGAGGTGAGATCTAGATTCTTCCTTCAACAAGTGCTAGCTTGAACCGGATGAAGAGGGAAGAAGGAATCAAACAACAAGGGACAAGGAGGGGTTCGGCCCTCCTTGTTGCGCCGACGGGAAGGGCCGACGGGCTTAGGGGCGTGCGCCTTTAGGTCTTGTCTTTCTCTCTCTCTTTTGCTCTCTCCCACTCTCTTAGTTATGTCTAATAACATTATTGTGGGAAGGAAGCTAGAGCCTCCTTTATATACTCCAACAACTCCTTGTTGTTTCCATAAAGGAGTTTCCTAATTCTATATGAACTAGAATTATTCCCTTCCTTGCAAATTAGTCCTACTAAGTTTGCAAGGTGTAGCACAATGATCCTTCTATTAATTAATCAATATTAATTAATCTCAAATCTAGCTCTACTCTATATGACTTATGACCCCATAGGTTTCTACTTAGTTGGTAGTAACTTATTACTAACATGGAGCGGTGTCTAGCAACACATCCATGCAACCCAACTAATAGAAATAGCCGGTGATCCCGACAAACCTCTTGTGCCCAATATTACATATTGCACTTATCCCTTTCCCTCCATATCCGGATTGTACACGAGACATAAATAGTCACACTCGTATATCCAATCCATAGTTCCTCGATCCTGGAGATATGCTTATGCTAGCAGATAACATCAATATCTCCATATTGATTTATCTGATTATGGCCAGACATTCAATAAGCCTCATCCCTCGAGTGGCCGTGGATATTTGCTCCCATTATGTGGGAGGGACAAATCCTATCTACATCACTACGATCTCTAAGCTTGCTTCCCATAATGCCCGATAGCTATCTTTATGATTACCCAGTTACGGTGTAACGTTTGATAACATCAAAGCACAATATTTCACAACTAGAGTATCTAGTGACTTAAAGTCTAAGGAATGCAATATTATTAGCACTACGAGAAACGATTGTGACTTTAACATAATCTAATGTATCCTTCTCGTTGTGTTTCATCCAGTATACAATTACTCCTAATGTATACCCATGTGTTGAATCGTGATATCTCCATATCAATCCAACCCCATACTAGTCTATAGATGATTTTCCCATTAATCATTATAATTGACTAGGGATATTTAAGAATATAACACTTATATTCTAAGGAATTCATTCATGTTAACATATCTCCATATCGATAACATAATGAATCGTAAATCCATATATTCGTCACAGTTAATTGATTGCCTCTAGGGCACAATTCCAACTGTCTCCCACTTGCACTAGAGTCAATCTCCTGCATCGTATGCCTATTGATCTAGCGAGGCCCTTCCACGCTTACACTGCGTAGGGGTGTGGTAGGCAAGACATGGGCTAGTACTTTGAAAACATTCACATCTCCTCTATCAACAATTTGATTGAGTTTGAATATTATGAGTAAGTGCATCTCATGCTATATTTTACTCAATTCTCTATGTTAGAATCAATGACTGAATCTTGCCTGGAACCTTTCCAGCTCACAGTCACTCCCACTAGTGCAAAACATAAAACTTGACTATAAACTGAAATCTTATTTGTTAGATTTGATGTTCGCATCACTTTTACCCCTTACAGTAAACTCTTCATATCCTCCATTAATCGATAATTCATCCAAAGTTCTTCTCAAGTACTTTAGGATAATCTTTTCTTTGATAATTATTCAGTGACTATCACCCGAATTTGATTGGTATCTTTGTGTCATTCCATATGACACGTCTGGCCTATTACATAACACGGCGTATCTCATGAATCTTATTCATACGGTCCTTTCAAATTTAATTGGAAGGACAATTAGTCTTCCAAAGACTAATTCCATGTGACACAGGTAGAATCCATATTCTATACATGTTGAACCATTTCAACACCTTAGTCAATATGTGTACCATGATTCAGGCTGAACAATTACTTTAATCTATCTCCATAGATTTTATAGATTGTCTCGCCTAAGTCTATTATTGGAATTCAATTTCTCTAGCCAATCTTTAACAGATTGCAGAGTAGAGACATTATTCCCAATGATTAGTATGTCTCCACATACAAGACCAGAAACATAACTGTGCTCCCACTAACCTTCTTGTAGACACAAGTCTCATTTTCAATTTTTATGGAACCAAAATCCTTTGATTTGCATCATAAATTCGAAGAATCCAACTCCAAGAAGCTTGACTCAATCTATAAACAGATTGCTACAAGCAAGATGCGAATGAATTTAAGCATCACAACTGGGGAAAGATTTCGTCATAGTCTATACTATGAACTCTCATGAAACCCTTTTCAAACCAGTTGTCCCTTAAAAGTAATCATATTACCATCCATGTTGGTTTCCTCATAACCCACTTGCATCTTATGGGTTCTACCCTTTCCGGTGGTTCCAACAAAGTCCATACTTTGTTGGTATACATGGATTCCATATCGTATCTTATGGATCCAAGCCATTTCTGAGAGTATGGTCTACACGTGGCCATCTCATAGGTTGTAGGCTCATCTGATGAGCAATATATCACGGTTTATGAGAAATCCTTATTTCTTTAGTCCCTTGACATATCCTACCTAACCTACGAGGTTCTTGTGTTACTTGAGTAGGTTTCTCCACAACATCCTGCTCATGTTCCATCAAACGGATCAATGTTCTGTTGTGGTTCTTGAACTCCTTCAAGTTCTACAGTGCTCCCACTGTTTCTTTTAGAGACAATCTCTATCTAGAAACACAGCGATTCGAGCAACAAACAATTTGTTCTCAATTGGAGTGTAGAGATAATATCCTTTGTTTCCTCAGGATATCCCACAAAACATTTATCCGATTTGAGTCCAAGTTTATATGTAAACGCCTTTACATAAACTACATAACCCAAATCATTATGAACGACCTACTAGGACACTTCCTAGTTCATATCTCATATAGTGGTTCTCATAATTTATTTGGATGGAATAAGGTTAAGGGCGAAATTTGCTATAATTAGAACATAGCCCCTAAAAGTAAACTGGAAGCATTGTATGACACATCATGGATCGATCCTTGTCCAACAAGGACGATCTCTCTTCTTAGACACGCTATTCCCTAATGGTGTTCTAGGTAGAGTGGGTTGGGATCACATCCCATACTCCCATAGATGTTCAAACTATTGGCTTAAGTATCCTCCTCCACGATCCAATCGTAGAGCTATGATACTTCTGCCAATCTAGCTTTCTACTTCATTATTTGAATTCTTTGAACAATTCAAAGGATTCATATTTGGCCTTTATAAGGTATCAAATCCATATTTCTCTGATCCCATCAGTAAATATGATGAAGTTTTGAAAACCACATTTAGTATCTGCGCTTAGCGGCCTATATACATCAATATGTATGATTCCCAAAAGATCATATCTTTCCCTAATACATATCCCATATGATTCAGTAATCAAATGAGTTCTATAAACCCATCTATATGGAGTTTTATCTCTTATTCATGTGGCCTAAACGATTATGCTAAAGATAAGTGAAGTTCATATCATTATATGCAAACCTCTTGGTATTAATGTTAAAGAGAAATTATCATGATCAAGGATATACAATCCATTTAGACAAACTTGCATTACAATAATGCATATCAGAATAAATGGAACAACATTTGTCCTTTTATTATGATAAAGAGCTTTCTTGTCCAAACAAGAAATTGTGATAATGATCCTACTCATAGGAGGGTCATAATCACTTTTGTCGAATTCATGAACAATTTCATAAAGGTAGAAATAATTTTTTACGGCTAATTCAGCAACCCTTTGCTTTATTGCCACACGTGTAGGATTATTTCTTTCTTATTCAATTTTCTACTTCTCTTGAGTTTCACCACATTTCTATATAAATGTGAGATCCTCATCTAGTATCATATACTCATGATGATGAGATAGACATATTGACTTCTATAACAGAATTACCTAGTGTGGAATTCATTATTTCCTTCCAGGTACTTTAGGCAGTTTCTCTTCCTCCATGCCACCTATGGGATCTTTAAGGTAACTTGGTTTTAACAACAAGCTTTCTTTATACCCATGAGGTCCACGCAAACCCTTTTAATTTTACCAATGATGTTAACCATTAACATGTTTTGCCTTTATCCCTTTATGAGTGCTTTGTATAGCGATTCTCAATCATATTGAGTAAATCATCTTTTGAACAAACACTATAATTTGCATCCAATGCAATTCTTGGTCCATTTGGGAGAATAACTATCTATTCTTTATCTATCTTATAGATAACTCACTGTCTCTAAGATTTCAATCCTATTGTGATAGCTTAGTTTGCGCTTCACCTCTTGCTTCAGCAGTCACACATTACTAGCTTGTGTCGTCGCGTCATATCTCGATGAACTAAGTCGCCTTGCTTTGGCAAGCCCAAACTTATTCCATCTTGACCATGAAGAGTGCTAAGCAAGAGAGTGCAAAGTTGAGAAACACTTCAAGCCTTTCATGACAAGCTCGTATGATCATATCACACGCCTCCATATTTCTCATCTTGCTTCCAAAGCTCAGAGTTCATGGGAACTTGACATGAGAAAAGTTACATTCAAAGAATCATTCTTTGATGTTCCTTCCATAAGGCTTTAGTGTGTTTTGGCAGTTGGTGGGAAGAGAATTTTATGCTCTACAATGTACAACATTTTTCCTTTATTTGAGAAAATTCTCGATTTTATATCAATCTAGAAAATAGATTCCAGACATCTTGTCCATCTTATGGACATAAAGTCGTGTTTTGTTTGTTTAATGCGATGGGTATTCTACACAAAAGGATTTATGCAAAAATTGTGACGTTTAACTATGTTCAACAAGGATTTAAATTGTCAAACATAGATCCCACTATTTTTCTCGGATTAATAACCCTCCATATTAATGCGGAAAATATCATTATATTTTCTAGCGGGTCCAAGATCCCTTTTTCACTTCTTCTTGAGGTTGCTTTGGCAAGTCACCCAAGAATTGGTTATTTAGGTAGGAACTATTCCAATTGCATCCCATGCAACTCTTGGTCCGATTAGGTGAATAACTCTTTATTCTTTATCCTTTAGATAACGCCTAATTGTCATGCCTCTAGGTTCATCAATCCAATTGAGTCTTACCTAGTTGCGACCAACCTCTTGCTTCAACATACACACATTACTTGCTTGTGTCGTCCGAAACACATCATGGTGAATTAAAATCGCCTTGCTTTGGCAAGCCCAAATTTTAATAGACCCTGATCATGAAGGGTGTTTAGGCAAGAGAAGGCAAAACACAATATTTTAGTTGAGGGATTTAATAGTCATTATTCGTTTGGTTGATCACATCAACTTGATCTACTTATATGGATTGGGCTATCCAAAATAAAAGACCACCCTTGTTTATTATTATTTTGTTAACGTTTTGCTAGTATCGCCATACACACAAAAATAAATAACAAGACATAAATAATAAACATCCACAAAAGAAAAATTAACGTGGCATGGATATGGCCCCTAGACTAAGATATTACCAATCCAATGATAATATCTATATCCCCTAAAGTGACAAGCTCATCTCCATGTGCTCCACGATAGCTGCGCGCCTAGGGATTTGTCCCCTTTGTCTTTTGGCTCCTTTGGTCCTCCGGTCTTCTTCTCCATGCTCTTGGCTATCATCTAAATATTTCAAATTCTAGCCTAACATCTAGAATAAATAAATAATAAAAGCCTCACATGTCGAGGAGAAAAGACGACTCGCATGCCGTAAAACCTAATTAATTATTACATTAATTTGATCAGCTCGCAGGCCGTAAACCAAACCACAAAGAAATAAACATCCACAATACTAGGCCATATCCATCCACCATGCAACAAAGCACATAATGCAGTTAAAACCAATTTTTAACGCACTTGTTCAATTGTAGTTGTTTTGGACATACTAGGGTCAAAACGGTCCAAGAGATTTACCAAATAATGGCCAAAATCAACCAAGGAACTGTCACGCTAGGCCCGGGCCGGCCGGCCCCTAGCCCACACGGCTAGGCCGTGCGCTAGGGTGCGCCGGCCCCTAGGGCCGCGTGTCTTGGGCGGCAAGCAAGGAGGTGGGCGGTCCAATGGGCCACTCCTCCTCTTTGGAATTATTTCCATAAACGTTTCATGGAATTGTTTCCATAAACAATATATGTAATTGTTTCCATAAACAATTCCTTCCTTGTTGGGTTGTTTTCAAAACACCCTTATGGTATTGTTTCCAAAACAATTCCTTCATTGGTTCCCAAGTTTAGTTGTTTTCATAAACAAATTCTTACTTGTTGCCCAAGTTTAGTTGTTTCCAAAACAACTTCTTACTTGTTGCCCAAGTTTAGTTATTTCCATGCTTGGAAAACCCCTTTTCCAAGCATGTGCCCAAACCCTAGTTCTTGATCCAAAATTATTCACATCATATGTGACAAAACCCACTAATTCCTACATCCCATGTAAAATCAGATCTTGTTTATATTGAATCAAATTCAATTCGCATCTACTATGCCAATTATATTCAGTTTTCGCGTAATAACAATAATACAGTGTATAAATTGAAATCGTAACACATAAAATCATGTTATGCTCTACGACCTGTGGCTCTGATACCACTGTTGGGTTTTGACGTAGGTAACGCAGCGGAATAGCAAAATTAATCCTACTCAAAGCCCACCATGGATCGTCAGGAGGAGACATCATAACATGATAAAAGACATAGTATTGTGTACCTTGTGATTTGGGAGATCACACGAAGACTAGTGTCCTCGTCTCTACGGTTGATCCACGTCTAGAGGTGAGCTCTAGATTCTTCCTTCAACAAGTGCTAGCTTGAACCGGAGGAAGAGGGAAGAAGGAATCAAACAACAAGGGACAAGGAGGGGTTCAGCCCTCCTTGTTGCGCCGACTGGAAGGGCGGACGGGCCTAGGGGCGTGCCCCTCTAGGTCTTGTCTTGCTCTCTGTCTTTTGCTCTCTCCCACTCTCTTAGTTATGTCTAATAACATTAGTGTGGGAAGGAAGCTAGAGCCTCCTTTATATACTCCAACAACTCCTTGTTGTTTCCATAAAGGAGTTTCATAATTCTACATGAACTAGAATTATTCCCTTCCTTGCAAATTAGTCCTACTAAGTTTGCAAGGTGTTGCACAATGATCCTTTTCTTAATTAATCAATATTAATTAATCCCAAATCTAGCTCTACTCTATATGACGTGTGACCCCATAGGTTTCTACTTAGTTAGTAGTAACTTATTACTAACATGGAGCGGTGTCTAGCAACACATCCATGCAACCCAACTAATAGAAATAGTCAGTGATCCCGACAAACCTCTTGTGCCTAATATTACATATTGCACTTATCCCTTTGTCTCCATATCCGGATTGGACACGAGACATAAATAGTCACACTCGTATATCCAATCCATAGTTTCTCGATCCTGGAAATATGCTTATGCTAGCAGATAACATCAATATCTCCATATTGATTTATTCGAGTCTGGCCAGACATTCAATAAGCCTCATCCCTCGAGTGGCCGTGGATATTTTCTCCCATTATGTGGGAGGGACAAATCCTATATACATTACTACGATCTCTAAGCTTTCTTCCTATCATGCCTGATAGCTATCTTTATGATTACCCAGTTATGGTGTAACGTTTGATAACATCAAAGCACAATATTTCACAACTAGAGTATCTAGTGACTTCAAGTCTAAGGAATGCAATATTATTAGCACTACGAGAAACGATTGTGACTTTAACATAATCTAATGTATCCTTCTCGTTTTGGGTCATCCAGTATACCATTACTTCTAATGTATACCCATGTGTTGGATCGTGATATCTCCATATCAATCCAACCCTATACTATTCTATGGATGATTGTCCCATTAATCATTATAATTGACTAGGGATATGTAAGAATATAACACTTATATTCTAAGGACTTCATTCATGTTAACATATCTCCATATCGATAACATAATGAATCGTAAATCCATATATTCGTCACAATTAATTGATTGCCTCTAGGGCACAATTCCAACAGTTTGGAGCTACTAATGATATTCTATGCAAAGAATTCTCAAGTCTTATGAGCAGGGAATTTGAAATGAGTATGATGGGAGAGTTGAACTTCTTCCTTGGACTTCAAATACATCAATTGAAGAAGGGAATCTTTCTGCATCAAAGCAAGTATACTAGGGACTTGCTGAACAAGTACAACATGTCTCAATCCAAAGAGATCAAGACTCCAATGTTCTCTACACTGTCTTTAGATAAAGATGAATCTGGAAAGAGTGTCAATGTGAAAGAGTATAGAGGTATGACTGGATCATTACTATACCTTACTGCTAGTAGACCAGATATCATGTTCAGTGTATGTATGAGTGCAAGATTTCAAGCTGATCCAAGTTAATCACACTTAACTACTATGAAGAGAATATTCAGATATCTCAATGGTACCAAAGACTTAGGGCTTTGGTATCCAAGACATTCTAACTTCTCTTTGCATGGAATTCAGATGCTGACTTTGCAGGTTACAACGTTGATAGAAAAAACACTTCTGGAACTTGCCAATTTATTAAATCATCTCTGATCAGTTGGCACTCCAAGAAACATAACTCAGTGTTATGGGTTGCTTAACAATTGAGGGATCTTGGATTTGATTTCAGCAGTATTCCCTTCAAGTGTGACGACAGTAGTGCAGTATCTATTACAAAGAATCCAGTACAGCATTCAAGAAAAAAGCATATTGATGTTAGACATCATTTCATTAGAGATCATGCTGAGAAAGGTGATATTGTTCTTGAAATTGTTTCTACTAACATGCAACTTTCAAATATCTTTACTAAACCATTGAAATACGAAAGATTCTTAGCTCTAAGACTTGAATTAGGCAAGCTAAATAAGGATGCATTGGTTTAGGGGGAGTATCAGGTAAGGAATGTAAGTTATTATGTGTTTCAAAGGTTTGAACTGATTTTCAAAGCCTTGAAAATCTATTCAAAGCTTTGGTCTTATATGTTTCAGCTTAACAGCATTCCAAGACCTTCAAACTATTTTCAAAGCCTTAAAAATAAGTCTGATAACTTTGTAGTGAATAAATCATGGATCATTCAATATTTGGTGCTATTTTTGTAGATATTTGCTCAATATTGCCCCTACCTTTTTCAAAATTGTTTTCCAGCCAAATATAGTATTTAATTATTTATTTCCAACGGCTTCAAAGATTTGAATCTTTTTTAATCATTACAGATCATTTAAGATCAGACAAATATTGCAGTTTCCTTTTCAAATACGAACTCTCTGAGTATTTATCTCCTTCTCTTCTCCTTCACTCCGTATCAAATCCACCTCTCTCTATTCTTCTCCCAAACCCTAATGAGCATTAGAAGAGCCTCAGAAAAAATCAAGATGGAAGGAGGATCAAAACGTAGCTCTGAGAAGAAGAGGAAGACAGCAGTGGATGGAGTTCAAGAGATCAGTGCAGACTCCAGCTCCTGAACACCTAGTGTAGAGGCAGTTGCAGGGCTTCCTCCACCCAAGTAGAAAGTCAAGAAGGATGCAACTCCTTCCTCAGAAAAGAAGAAGACGAAGAAAGAGAAAGCTGCTGCAGAGAAGCAACCAGAAACAGAGATCTCAAGCCCCAAGAAGTTGATGAAAAAGAAGAAGGAACCTCAAGCTGAAAAGGGGAAAGAAAAGGTAACAGAGGAACAGCCAGTAGACAATGTGGAGAAAGCCTTGAAAATCTACTAAAAAGAACATTGCTCCTGATGAATCTTGGTTCATCTCAAACACTTCAAAAGGTCAGTGGTTGGATGGTTTTGCATCTAGGAAGATTTCTTTCTGCAGTTTGATCAGTATGCATATGTTTATTACTATGTTGAAGAAAAGCTCTTCGTGGTTCATGATGAACCCCCCTCAGCTAGCTTATCCTATACTCACCAGATTTTTCTATCTCAACATGAAGCAACTTAAGAATTCTCCACACTTAGTTATCAAGTCTTTAGTTGCTGGAGTTACAATGGAACTAGACCATGCTGAGTTATCATCTGTATTAGGGTGTCTTAAGAGGTATGACACACAAAACTATCCTCCTAAGAATGAATCTTTGAAATTTGCCAGAGAAGAATTCTTTCTACCCAATGTCCCTGCATCATCCAAATAGTTAACATACTCTGTGGTAAATGTTGAAGCCAAAGTTCTATTCACCATCTTGATGACATGCATCTTTCCAAGGGAACATTATAAGGAGTTAGTTACTGAGAGGGTGTTGTACGTTATGCATTTGATTATGCATGGCTATGGCATTGCTCTGCAGAAACATGTAATGGAACACATGCTTTTCAGTCAAACAGATCAGAGAAAGCATCATTTGCCTTATGAAAACTTGCTCACTCTATTCTTCCGACATCTTGAAATTCCTACTGCTGGTGAAGAGTCTATAACTTCTGGGATTGGCATGCAAAATGAAAAGGCTTTTGAGAAGATTGGTATAGTTAAGACCAAAGAGAAGATTTGGAAGTTGTATTCAGATTTGACTACGGAGGAGCTGAATGCAAGGAAATTTGTTAAGCCCACGGCCTTGACTTCTACTTCAAGCCAGACATCTCAGCCTCTTGATTTGTCTTCAATTCTTTAGAGACTTGATGGTCTAGAGATGGACAATAGTGAGATCAAAGAGAATCAGCATTGGTTTGAGACTGATCTCTCATAGGTCAAATACATGGTGGAAACCATCTTTAGAAGCATGACTGTGTTTTATTTCCCTGAAGATGAAGAAGGTGCCAAGAAAGGTGACACTGACAAGAACTTGCCAAGTGAACATTCCAACCAGGAAGAGGTTGCTCCAGTAAAAGATAAAGGAAAACAGGTGGTAGTTTGTAGATAGTGCTTTCTAGACAGGCAGATCTTAGCCACGTGGCAATCATCTAGCACACCTAGCTGTGCTCCACACACACTGGATCACCAGCCGCGCTGATCCACGTGGGGGCTGCGAGACAGGGCCCTCGCATACCACCGCACGGGACTTGTAGGGACTTAGTGGTTTGGAGGCTAGAGTAAGTCCTGTCGCGTGCGAGCGACAACCAAGCCCGCACGCGACCCCTAGTAACTGCTTTTGAGAGATTTATGGCACGAGCTTCATAAACCCGATCAAACCCGGTCAACCCCATAACGGTTCCGGTATACACGGACAACGTGCTGTAACGGTCCCTATATACGCGGACGAACGTGCTGTTGTGGTTAAGCTAATTAAGCCGCCATTTATGGGCTCATTAACCACACTACAACGGTCACATTCTCCGTTATATATATATATATATATATATATATATATATATATATATATATATATATATATATATATATATATATATAACGGAGAATGTGATATATATATATATATATATATATATATATATATATATATATATATATAGGACGTTAACCCTTCCACACAGGGAGAACGACCCGAGATACGCAAAAGCTCTGCCAAAATCATGTCTCTCTCTCACACAGTACTATTGCCTTACTCTCTCCCTACACACAACCCAACACTTCTTGTGCCATTTATATTCTCTTTCCTTGGTGTACATAGAGTTCTCTCTGCAGGATTCTCTTGTACACATTTTGGTGAACCCGACGTGAACTTACCATTGTAAGCAACCATGTCTCATGAAGATGATGTTAGCAACAGATCGCCTTCCACGGAGACCACCTCGGGAGAGGAGGCCCGCCGTACTCCTACAGCCACCGGTGAAGCTCCGACGATAGAGGCCTTGGATGCCACCATCCAGAACCAGGCAAAGGCTCTCAAAGCTCAATCTGCACAGCTGGAAGGGATAACGGCTATTTTGGGGACTCTCGCCCCAAATCCCGCATCGGCCACCACCGTCCCTCAGGGAGGAGGAGCCTCCACCACTCAAGGATTGGGAGTGTCAACCACACCATCCAATCCTAACCTGCAAACCCCACCAACAACTACGCAATTACCCTCAATTCAGGGGCCAACAGCTCAAATGTTGCCTCTTGCCACTCACACTCCTCAACCTCCAACTTTGGTACCCAATCCGGCCTCACAATACCCCTTGCCTCCTCCATCGGCAACGTTGGGCAACGTGAATTCACAATATGCTCCTAGCCCTCCCGCAGCATACGTGTCGCCTCCGCCTGCAACAACTCCTCCTCCTGCTGCTGGGGGAAATGCGCCGGAGTGCATGACGTCGCTGCAGCGGCGCATAGAAACCATCCTAGCCAATCAATCGTTCGCGGACACTATCATCCCGAAGCTCGACGATGATCCACCTATCCCACGCGAGATCTACCTCATGCCTAACCCCGCTGGGTACAAGGCTCCTAAATGGGACAAGTTCGAAGATGTCAATGGAAACGCCCATGAGCATGTTATGCGTTTCATTGATGAGATGGGGCCATACGGGGCTGATCCTAAGCTGCTGATGCGCGAGTTCCCTAAATCCTTGGGGAACGTGGCCTACAAGTGGTACAGGACACTGGAAGCTGGATCCGTGAAGACCTGGGATGATATGGTCAAGAAATTTTATACTAACTTCTTCCAGATGGAAGAAAAGGTGACAATGATTCATCTTTCGCGGATGTACCAGAAGCGCGAGGAGGATGGAGTGACATTCATCAAGAAGTTCAGGGCCAAGTCCTTGGAATGCAAGATGTGATACTCGAGAGCAGACTCGTGGAAATATGCCTACAGTGCATGCGAGACGAGTACAAAGGTATGCTTATCAACCTGCAAACTCCTACATTTTCGAATCTGATCGAATGCAAAAATAACATAGAGCCTATAGTGGAGAGGCAGAAGAAGAGGCACGCCTCTGAGAGGTCCCCGAGCGGGACTACCTTTAAACTTGGGAGGTTCAGCTACAAAAGGGGACGTGAAGCCGAGGTGAATATGGTTTCACCCCAAAAGCAGTCGAAGGTCGCAAACTTAGATGCACCACCCCTGCCGTGTTCAGTAGAGGAAGCGAGTGACTTGTGCAGACAATGGCGTAAAGACGGAATCTTGCCGCCGCTTGAAAGGACACCCTCTAAGGAGATGGTGAGGGACCCAGAGTGGTGTGAATGTCACGGAAAGGTCATGCATCCCACGGCTGACTGCAAGAAGCTCAGAATCATGGTAAGCCAAATGATGAAAAATGGCGAGCTGATTGTCAGCGACCAGAGGAACGATGTGCGAAATAATCCATTGCCTGCTCACGCGGAGCAAGAGCCGAAGGGAAAAGAGGTTGCCATGATCTCGATCATGGACCTTGAAGAGGTTGCAGAGGATGGTCTACCCATCATTGCCGAGATCCACAACGACGAGGACTACGGCATAGACACGGAGGACGAACGTGCTGATTGGATGAAGGGGTCGCACGGGTTCAGCAGGTTCTTCGATGAAATGAACTTCTCGGAAAAGTGCCGGAAGGAAATGACGAGGGCAATCCTAAGGATAGCGGAAGATTACGAGGAAGATATCGTGATCTCCAACGGGAAGGTTTTTAGGGTATCTCGCTCTACAGAAAAGGTCATAACCTTCTCCGCAAGCGATAAGAAGACAGATGCGAGCCACCAGAAGCCTCTGTATGTAACGGCAGTCGTCAATGGTGTGGAGTTCAAAAGAGCGTTTGTCGACGGAGGAGCAGCAGTTAACGTTGTCTTGCTCAACACTCTGAAGCTAGCAGGAATCCTAGAACAGAAGATTGTCAGGCGTCCATAACCGCTGATGGGATTTGGAAGCGACTCCAGAATGACGATTGGATGGATCCGTCTGGGTCTCCAGATCAGTAAAATCAAATGTTCAGCCAAGTTCTATGTCATAGATGCGAACACTACGTATCACATGATTATAGGCCGGGCCTGGATTCATCGCTTTGATGCTGTCACTTCAACAGCTCACCAAGTGATGAAAGCTATCTGGAATGACAGAATAGTTGAGATACCAGCTTCGATAAATCCTTTCAACATGGATGAAGCGCATCTCAGTGAGGCGGTATGGTTCACTGAGATGGCAGATGAGCAAATGCCAGGGCCGTTCAACCCCACTCCCTTGCCCCGATGGGAGGACATCAAAGAACAGTCACCCGCAGGAGTGATGGTGACAAGAGAGGAGGCCAAGGAAAAGCTGTCTACGCGAGAAGAGGCACCGCGGATTGCCTACCAGTGAAAGAACGTGTATACTCTGAAAGGATAGCAAAACATGATCCTGAAGGCAAGGAGATAGAAATTTTCTACGCCAACGCGAAGAAATGCTATCGCATATGAAGGTGCGCGGGGGTGTCCTCACGCGAGCATGGGGATATCCCTGAGCAAATCAATCAAATTGAGCAGGTTATGGAACCAGACAAACCTACGCCAAGTGTTTTAGAGGAAAAGCTAAAAGAAGCACCCGCATGCATGGAGGACAAACCCAGGCCGCAAAAGCAGGAGCTGAAGGAGGTATTCTTAAGTCCAAGCGAAGAAAAGAAGAGTCCGGTCTTTCTGAGTGCGGACCTCACAGGCGAGGAGGAGGAAAGATTGCTACAACTCTTAACCGAGTACAAAGACGTGTTCGCATGGGAATAAGATGAGATGCCCGGTCTGGACATGAGCATCACCATGCACCGGTTGGATGTAATTCCAGGATCCAAACCGGTAAACCAGAGCACAAGAAGATTTAGGCCGGAGCTCAACGTGAAGATTAAGCAGGAAATTGTGAAACTCCTGGATGCCAAATTTATTGAGCCAAATCACCATCCTACATGGTTGGCCAACATCGTGCCGGTAGTAAAGAAGCATGGGAAACTTCGCATTTGTGTAGACTTCCGAGACCTTAATCGTTTCTGTCCCAAAGATGATTTTCCACTTCCCAACATCGACTTACTTATCGATTCAACCGCGGGTCATCGCATGTTCAGCTTCATGGACGGCTTCAGTGGGTACTATCAGATCAAGATGGACCCCGAAGATGCACGGAAAACCGCATTCATCACTCCGTTGGGAGTCTTCAATTACACGGTTATGCCTTTTGGCCTCAAGAACGCAGGAAAAACTTATCAGCGAGCCATGATGGCCCTGTTTCACGACATGATGCACAAGGAAGTATAATTCTACGTTGACGACTTAGTTGTCAAATCCAAGGAAGAGGCAGACCACCTGGGGGATTTGCAGAAAGTGTTCAACAGATGCAGAAGCGTTCAATTAAAGATGAACCCCATGAAGTGCGCATTCGGAGTAACATCGGGGAAATTCTTGGGATGTGTGGTACATCGTCAAGGAATAGAGCCTGATCCTGCGAAAGTATCGGCCGTCACTAGCATGACGGCGCCGCACAACCAAAGTGCCTTGAAGACCTTCTTGGAAAAGCTATCCTACCTGCGAAGGTTCATCCCAGCGATCGCCGAAATCACCTTCTGTTTCAGCGATCTTCTCAATAAGGATGCTGTATATAACTGGACAGCAGAGCACGAAGCTGCATTTGGAAGGCTAAAGGACCTGTTGACATCGTCAAAGGTAATGATCCCCCAGCTCGGATCACCACTCTTGTTGTATCTGACGTCGACGAAGAGGTCTATAGGGGCACTCCTGGCTCAGGAGTATGAGGGGCAAGAAAGGCCAAACTACTACATTTTTCGCATAGTGCAGCCGGCAGAATCAAGGTACACGGACATCGAACGTCATTGCCTTGCCCTATTCTTTATAATAGAAAAGTTAAAGCACTATTTTACTTCGCACAAAGTGGTAGTGGTCACAAAGAGTGATCCTATACGGTATCTTCTGACTCACACTACTCCTGGGGGAAGATTGGCAAAATGGTATATGACCATTTCTCAATATGACATCACGTGTGTTCGACCCCGGGCAATCAAGTCGCAAGCGGTGGCGGATTTGCTAGCACAGTTCCCTGATAACAGTCATGAGCCTGTGATTGAGGAAGAACTGGAGGGACCTGAAATCTACACAGTTGAGTTGCCTTACTGGACGCTCCATTTCGACGGGTCGTCAACAAGGAAAGGTGGAGGCATTGGGATAGTCTTGACCAAACCTGATGGAGAGGTCATACAGATGTCCGCAAAGCTTGATTTCGCAGTCACCAACAACGAAGCAGTGTATGAAGCTCTCGTCGCAGGTCTTCACGCAGCAAGTGCACTAGAAGTAAGCAATTTGACGGTTATGGGATACTCCAAGCTAATCGTCAAACAAGCCTCAGGCGAGTATGGTTTGAAGGAGATAAACTTATTTCCCTACCGGACCTTGGTACTGAAACTTGTGCAGCAGTTCTGTGATATAAGGTACGAGCACAAACCCAGAGCGGACAATAGGCATGCTGATGCTTTAGCTACCTTGGGATCCAAGGTTAGTGCGGATAAATGTCCCGCGAGAATCTCGATTGAAGTACGAACATCCTCGGCATTGACAGAGTACGCATGCGACAACGAATGCATGGATGATGCGGACTGGAGAAAGTCAATATTGCGTGCCATCGCAGAAGGAACGAGCAACGAAAACTGGGTATCCACAAAGGGGTATTGCGTACATGACAATACCCTCTACTACAAAGGCCCTGGCGGAATACTCATGCGATGCGTCTCACAGCAGGAGGGACAAGCTCTGTTAGAAAAGATTCACCAACATGCTTGTGGGGAAAGTGAGGTGTCAATCTATCGGAAAGCCCGGAGGTATGGGATTCACTGGCCGGACATGTCAACAGCCGCGGCATTGATCCAAGGAAATTGCGAGAGTTGCGCGCTGATCAAGGACCCTCTATCAATTGCTCTGATCGATGATGATGAGGATTGGAGGAAGCCACTCTTTGATTTTCTTACGCAGGGGATCGAGCCTTAGTCGAGAAAAGAAGCCGAAAAGCTAAAACGAAAGGCAGCCCGGTATGTGGTGCAAGAGCATATACTCTGGCGATGGGGCCACGAGGGTAACTTACTGCGATGCCTAGATAGCAAGGAAGCACAAGAGGTGATGGACCTCTCTCATCAAGTGGAACATCAAGGAGGTGCGAAGTTATGCAGGCAGCTCCTCACAGTTGGCTACTTCTGGCCCACCATGGAAGCCGATTGCCGCGCTAAAGTAAGGAGATGCCAGGAGTGTCAATTCAAAGGAAACCTAGTACACGCTCCTGCTGTAGATCTGCATGCGCTGGGAACACCATGGCCGTTTCATACTTGGGCCTTGGATTTTGTTGGACCTATCCGACCAGCTTCGCACGGGAACCAGTTCATTCTCACCGCGACCGAGTTATTCACTAAGTGGGTAGAAGCAATACCACTGAAGACGGCAAATGCGCTAGCCGTGGTCCATTTCATCCAAGAGAACATCATATGCAGGTTCGGAATTCCAAACACCATTCTCTCGGATAATGGCACCCCCTTTGTCAATCGCCAGGTAGCTGCGAAACTAGCAGAGTACAACATAAGGCAGATATGTTCTACTTCCTACTATCCGAAAGGGAATGGTCAAGAGGAAGCAACCAACAAGACGTTGTTAAGAATCTTGAGCAAGATGGTGGCGGATGACCACAAGAAATGGGCTGATTCTTTGAACGTAGCCTTATGGTCATATCGGACTTCTCCAAGGACTCCCACAGGAGTCTCCCCATTCCTTCTATGTTATGGTGCTGAAGCTGTAGTACCCGCGGAGGTAAAAGTCAACTCCGCAAGACTGGCTTTCCATGCATTATACGAAAATCAACGCGATCATGACTTGGTCCTGTTAGAAGAGAAGCGGGAGCAAGCTAAAAGGACTAACAAACGATACCAAGAAAGGATCGCTCGCGCGTACAACAAAATAGTCCAACGTCGAGATTTCGCAGTTGGAGATTTGGTCTTGCGCGCATCGGACCACTGCATGCGAGATGCGGCTCATCCAAAATTCGCAGCCAACAAGGAAGGACCCTTCAAAGTCACAGAAGTCTTTGATAGTGGCTACTGCAACTTACAAAGGTTACATGGGACGACCTCAACCCCAAGCTCAGTCAACATGCGCTGGATTAAGAAGTATTATCCTTAACTCCTCTCATTATATGCGTTAGATTACAACGTCTACTTTATGCTCTGTATTGCTAAAATTCATGCATCTTCTCTCCCATACGAGGGAATTGTAATCTCACCTCTCCCATATGAGAGTATTCTATAATAAAAATACTTCTCCCAAATGGGAAGAACTTTATGATTTCAGCTGTCTTTATCGCTTTATTTATTTCTTCATTTCTCAATAGCGAAAGCCCATCCGCCGCGATGGCAGCATTATGAAAATATGATCTTAAGTGATCTCTAAGCCTATCTGCCATGATAGCAGCACTATGATCTTAAGTGATCTTTAAGCCTATCTGCCATGATAGCAGAATTATGATCTTGAGTGATCTCTAAGCCTATCTGCCATGATAGCAGCACTATGATCTTAAGTGATCTTTTAAGCCTATTTGCCATGATAGCAGCACTATGAAAGTATGATCTTAAGTGATCTCCAAAGACTATCCTCCAAGATAGCAGCCGTATTAGAGTCCTATCTTAAGCGATTCTCAAGCCTATCTGCCAAGATAGCAAAGCTATGCACATGCGATCTCAAACGATCTAAAAACTCATCTGCTAAGGCAGCAATTCTCATAAATGATTCTCAACCTGCCAACCTATCTGCTGGATAGCAAATCGTAGCGATAACACAATGTGAATATGACACTACATAAAAAGTGAAGCTTGCCAATATGCATGCGAAAATTGCAATTTGTTGTAACAAGAACAGCAAATCAAACAAAGTGATTTATTATTATGAGTCAAAATGACTTACAAATTATCTGTCTAGATAGCAGCTTACAAGCGGAAAAGATACGACTGAGCTAATTACACAGCCAACATGGCTAACAATTTATCTAGATAGCAGCTTACACGCGAAAGTTCCAAAGAAGGAAAATCCTTACTGTAAAAGGATCGGCCTATCGCTCCTACACGCGACCAAAGATCTGTAGCAAGTAGGGTGTTTCTATAAAACGAACGGCCTACCATGTCTACAAGACCTATGCGACGCTATGTTCAAGATCCCAGGATCTGACAAGGCCTCTGTCTGATCAACACCCCAAGAGATGTGCCTGAGGAACCACCTGTTCCGGCGTATGCGGCGGTGAAGAACAGGCAAGCAGCAACTCCTAGGGCAAGAGGCTCCTTGTCCACGGAGACGACCACAATGGCTCGCCACCCCGAGTTCAAGAACATGGTGGCGAATGATCCTCCTCCGGGAAAGCTAGAGAAGAAATCCGCCGTTCATCATGAATCGGTAGCAAGGTCAGTACGGCGCTGCACCTCGCCGGGAGGCGGCCGGAAACACGACCTGCAAGCATAATAGACGAAGTAAATCCTCGAGAAAGCATGACACATTATGTGCATCTTCTTTATGACGGTTATGAAGATCAAAAAGCCTCGTAAAGAAGATCTTGGAAGCTATTTCTATGGCACAAAGAACAAATTCAGGTTTCACAACTTGAAGTTGCCATGAATCAAAGAAAGACAAGCATTGAAGCCAGCAGTCGTAGGGACTCATGGCAAGCCACATTTTGGGATGAAAGACCCAAGCAGTGGAAGGTAGGGTTTATATAGACCTGACGGAGACCCTTCAAATCTCTAGCTGAGTCAGCAAAGCTTAGAAAAGGGGTAAGCCTCAATCACTTACGCCTTGAAAAGAGGTAACATTCAATTACCCTACTAAAGGCTACGACGATTCAGTTGTGTATCCTAATTAATGACGGAAGGTCATGATATTGATGGACTTCCCAAGGAAAGCGTGCTTATCTGATAAGTAATTAGTGCGAAAATCAAGGCAGAGTATCAATAGCTGACGTCATAATCGATATACACAGAGGTATTCGAGCAAATCCCGGGAAGGGCAAAACAGGCATTCAAATTTTTTTTGAAAAAAAAGGGGGGAGAAACCCTAGCAACATTACAGTAATGTTTTAGCATTTTGTTCGACACAAATTTGTTATTGTTCAAAATAAGCCTTTGACCAGGGAGTCATCAGGAGTAAACTGACGTTAAAAATTTGCCACTTGCTCCACTTCTTGTTTCAATCGCTCGTAGTTGGCGCTCATATCATGGAAGAGCTTCACAGCCTCTTCAGCTTTCTGCTTTTGCTGCTCCACCTTCTGTTCCTCAGCTGCGAGGTTATGGAAGCCGCGCTTCAAATTCACGGCCGCGCAAATCTGGGTGACTCTGTTGACAAGATACCCAAAACCCAGCTTGCCTTGAACTTTGGCGTGAAGGTTTTGACACATGCCGAAAAGCAACTCCGCGCTCTGAGGAGAGATGGTCGCAAGTGTGGCTGCAGATAGCTGCTCCAAAATCCAGATGGCTTCGGTCAAAAACAGCCTTCTGTCGAAAGGCCCTATCTCCAGAGACCTCACAAATGATCGAGGATAGGAGAGACGCATCCGAACCAGCCAGTTCATGTCAGCTTGCTTCAACCCTAAGCAATGTTAAACCAAGTTAGAATATCGAACTTGTAAATGAATAATGCGAGATGCGAACAACAATCACAACATACCAGTTCCTTCAAGGATCTCGCGCAAAGAAGGAATGCGCATTGTCGGGGCAGCTGAAGACTGTCCGCGCTCCATTGCCCTCCTGTCAGCTGCGAGCTCTAACTCCTCATAGTTGGCAGGTTGGGTATAAGCCGCACCAGGTGCGATTGCAGCTCCGACCTGCGAACTCCAAAAGTTCCACGCAGGAAGAATAACTGCAGGCTCAGTCCTCGCCGGAGGCATGGCAGCGGTAGATGTTGAAGCTTGATTAGGGATGCCTTCAGATGCGAGAACATCAGCAGCATCTGCTTCTATTTCCTCAGCAGCAGCATTGGCATCTTCCTCCATCAACACGGTGTCAGCTTCGGCATCATCAGAAACTTCAATGATGTCCTCGAAGGGCTCTCCCGCATACTCAGCAGCTGAGACGGGCTTCTCAGTATGAGAACTTGGCACAGGGACATAAGATGCAGAAGGATGATTCCTCTGTCCCAGCATGGCTTCATCAGCATTACCTGAGACACAAGACAGGATGATGTGAGGTAACTTGTGCTAAATAATATTTTATTATTATTTGGATAAGCCAAGAGCTAGCACCTCCACGCGAGGGTGGGATTGCAGCATCTGCGTCGTAGGCTAAGGACGCGGAACCATGGCCTATTAATGTATCTTCATTAAGTATATCTTTAAGCTGAGCGTGACCTGGGGCGTGAAGGAACCAGTCATGGTAATGTTTGGGTTATTAAGCCTAGTTCACAAATGTTGTTCAAATGATTACCTGAAGGTTCACCGCACTTGCTTACTAGCAAGCGGCGAATGTCAGCTTTTGATAAGCCATGCTTTAATGCACCAACAATCACATCTCGGTAAGTTACTGCAAGATTAAAAATCTCACCTTCGTTATCGCCTGCGATCTCTTCGAAGTCCGCATGGACTTGCTCTAGAGCAGCCGCATCTTCTTCTGGAGCCGCATCCTCCTCGTCAACTTGAGGAGCCGCCTCTTCTGGAACCGCATTTCCCTCATCGTTTGGACGCACTAAGTCGTCGACGTTTTGCTCTTCTAGGCTCCCTTGATTTACGCGTTCAAGCTCCTCTTCTTCTCGTTTCCTTCTTCTTTCAGCAGCCTCCGCAGCTGTTCTCCTGGACTCGGCAAGGATGTCCTCGTCTATGGTTTCACTGGAAACACCAGAGTGAGAGCCTCTCTTCTGCCTCTTGGCCAAAAGTCCACTGGTGGTCTCATCATCATCATCATCTGCAAAGGAACGAATTGGTCAATCAAGACTGCGAAAGTTAAGATAATGAGAAGAGAAGTACGATGGGGATACCTCTCGATTCTTCATCTTGTATCTCGTCTCTCTTTCCTTCTCTGACATCTTCGATTCTTTCTTCTTCTTCATCATCATCCTTTTCTCTCGCCTCCATTCTCTCCTCCTCCTCTTCTTCCTAATAAAACGGAACAAAAGTCTCCACTGCGAGCTCTTTCCGTGCCTTGCTTGGCATGCGACCTTTACCTTTGTCCCTAGAAGTGTGGGACCTTGCAGGAGGAGAATTTGGAGCAATCCTAGGGAAAGAGATGGTGATTCCCCTTTGCCTTGGTCTCTTTGCCCGTGGTGCAAAAATTGCTGGGGGAGACGGATCATCCCTGGGTGGAGGTAAAGCTGGAGCATTGTCTATCAACGAATCAGCAAAAGCATCCATGACTTGGCGAATTTGGGTTTCAACTGCGGGAGCCATTTTCATTTCTAGCCGAACTGGTTCACCTTGTCTTCTCGCAGTAACAATGGTGGTGATCAGCGATTTGGAACGCTCACCAGATGCGAATCTCCTCACATAGCACTACGACGGAAAATGAAGCATAAGTTTCAACGTATCGGAATAAGGAAACTTAACACGTGCAAGATAGATTGTCTACCTTGGCGAAAGTTTCGCTTTATCTGATGACATGCGAATCACCTTTCTTAACTGCGGCCATCTTCTCGTCAAGGATGGTGGAGGGACACAAGTGATTCTCGCGATCCAGCAACAAATAGCAGCCATATTCGGTGTCGTCCAGGCTACAGTTGGGACGGAAAGGGAAAGAATTTCTTTTGATCACAGGAGCCCTGCTTGGCCGAGGGTTTGACTGCGTCTCAAACCTTGTCTGTTGGGTATTCCAATAAGCGACCCAGTTCCTGGAGTAGCCACCTTCGCGGTTACCTGGGGTTTGCTCGAAGGGGAGGTTGCTCCTTAAGATTGGTTTACACTCCCCAGACAGTAATCGCTTGTAGCAGCCGCTTATGATAGACTGCGGCCAGATTGATGGTGCCACCGCATCGAAGCCAAACTGGGGAGAAACGCGAGTAGGGTCAACATCCACGATGATTCTCTCGTACCTAGGGGTGAGCTCGCGAACATGCCCTGCAAGAGCAGGAAGAGAACCTCTCAGACACCAGCAGAAGAATTCGCGATAGCGCTCGTGGAAATGCTCCCCGCCCTCGAAAAGGAGCTCTTCCGAGAAAGCAACAGCCTTGGAAGGATACAGTTTTGGGAACCATCGCACATTCTCAATGCGCGTGGCATAAGGCCTGGCTATAAACTCTTCCTGATTTTCACATATCAGGCTCCAAATGCACTTAGGAAAGTGAGTTCCAAACCATCTCGCAGCCCTGCCGCTATTACGCTCTTCCTCCGCACCTGGGACACACCATTTACTGGGCTTAGAGGGAATAGGAGCATAAGAGGGCCATCGCTCGAAGACCCACATAGTCAAGAAGGCAATGTTAACATAGGTCAGCACATCGAGGCGACCGCGCGAGTCCTTGATTGCTACGACCAGTTGATCTAATTTGTGGTACAGGGTGCCTAAGACTAAAGGCCCAAGTGCGACCTTCTGACCAAGGGTCAGTTTCACAGCAAGAGGAAGAACATGATAGAAGACCCCATCATGCGGATGGCCATCGATCAAATACCTCGACAACCAGGCGCAGAGAAAAGCGCATAGGGTCAAGTGATAACCCTTGCCATTCACATAGTTCTTAGCTTTCGGGTTCCGGCTCACAAGCTTCTTGGTGATACTACTGTTCGCATAATCGCGAAAGAAGTATTGCACCCACTTGTTCCAATTTTTCTTCGCAGATGTGTCAACCAACTGCCAATCGGGAAGAAGTTCTGTAGGTGTCCACCGGGTGGAAATTTTCTTCACCTCTGACAAGCACTCCTCCATCTGCTTGTACAAAGCAACCTCTGCATCAGTTCTCAAGGGACTCAAAGGATCCACCTCACCCACAGAAGACAGATCATACAGCATGTGTACATCTTCAAGAGTGGGGGCAGCCTCGAACTCAGCAAAGTGGAATGTGTGAGTCGCAGGCGAGTAACGCGAAAGAAGGTTTAGAAACATGGACTGGTCCAGCTTCACGGCAGCACCCTTCATAGCACGGACTGCGAAATATATGCCAGCATCGTTTAAAGCAATGGCATGATGGGTCAGTACATGGTCCATCCACTCATCCATAAATTCCAATTTCTGAACAAACGCTTGAGTGGAAATCGCAGTATAAGGGAAAAACCCATTTTCGACCCCCAATCGAACTACGTCCTTGGAATCGATCAATTCGAGCATGGTCGCGTTAACTGGAGGGGTCAACGTTTGCAATTCTTCAGCAGGGATAGGGATTGGCAGGTTCTTCACCTTAACCCTAGCATGGTAAAAGTCTTTGCCACCCAGATAGGGGGCTTTTCACCATAAGTTCTGGGAGAGATCAGGTATTTCTTCGACCACCTTAACGGGTTTGGTTCCTTTTGTCTTTTCCATTCCTGCGGAAAAGCAAGAAAAAAGGGGGGAGAAATACACACACTTTAGTTTGAATTTCAAGATTCGGTTCAAAGCATACGAGGATTTATAGGAAGATAGATGAACAGTCCAGTGTCAATTTCGGGGTTTGAAGTTCAGAATCGTTTGCATATTGGGGATTTCAGAAACCCTACATTCAAAACCCTTACAATCTGGGGATTAAATCAAGGTTGGATTCAAAAAGCAAGGTCTCCTTCATAGTTTTCAGTGGATAATATGTTTTAGAGAGTCATGGGTTTGCAGATCCAACACAGTTCAAAGCATATATCGGTACATTAAACAAAATTGAACAAGGCCAACCTTGTTTTGGTAAAGCTTGCTTGGATGCGCACAGTTGAAGAAGACGATTGACAAGAGAGAATTGATGATTGATTATCTGAATCTGCTCTTGAAGGCTTCCGGGTATCATTCACTTTAATAGAAAGAAGTGATACTTTGCAAAAATGGAGAGCACATAGTTTATATCCAAAAACAATGAAGGGTTGCGTCCTTTCAGTAGTCGAATCGCAACCGTCACCGTCGAATCGCGAAATCACAGGACAAGCTGACGTCACGCCTAAAACCCTAAAAGACCAGATGGTACGACTCTAGGGGTTTAGGTCATAATGGCACGCACGGGGGCTGAATTTGCGTGTATTTGAATTGGTGCGCGGCGGCGACGCGTACGTTGGTTCCTGCGTATGGAAGCCTATCCGGTTGTGAGCCTTCACGCGCAGAAAGGGGGCTAATGTAGATAGTGCTTTCTGGACATGCAGATCTTAGCCACGTGGCGATCATCTAGCACACCTAGCTGTGCTCCACACACACTGGATCACCAGCCGCGCTGATCCACGTGGGGGCTGCGAGACAGGGCCCTCGCATACCACCACACGGGACTTGTAGGGACTTAGTGGTTTGGAGGCTAGAGTAAGTTATGTCGCGTGCGAGCGACAACCAAGCCCGCACGCGACCCCTAGTAACTGCTTTTGAGAGATTTATGGCACGAGCTTCATAAACCCGGTCAAACCCGGTCAACCCCATAACGGTTCCGGTATACACGGACAACGTGCTGTAACGGTCCCTATATACGCGAACGAACGTGTCGTTGTGGTTAAGCTAATTAAGCCGCCATTAATGGGCCCATTAACCACACTACAACGGTCACATTCTCCGTTATATATATATATATATATATATATAGGACGTTAACCCTTCCACACAGGGAGAACGACCTGAGATACGCGAAAGCTCTGCCAATATCCTGTCTCTCTCTCACACAGTACTATTGCCTTACTCTCTCCCTACACACAACCCAACACTTCCTGTGCCATTTCTATTCTCTGTCCTTGGTGTACATAGAGTTCTATCTGCAGGATTCTCTTGTACACATAGTTGAAAAAGCTTCTCAGGAAGGAGATGAAGTGGATAGCCTGGACTTGGATGATTTGCTGATAACTCTGAAGAAGAAAAAAAAAAAAAAGAAATCTCCAAAGACTGTCACTAAGGACAAGACTGAAGATGTGACTGCTGCTGGTGATAATGAAGAGGAACAAGTAGAACAGGATAAGACTGATGAAGATAATGAGGAAGAAGAGGGAGATCAGGATAGAGATGAAGACCCAACCGCTTAATCATGCCTAGTCTTTCTTTCACATTCTTTCTTTTTAAGTCTTTTATTTGCTAAAGCTTCCATACACTGATCCAACATCTTCTCATTCTTTTTGATGAAAGTCAAAAAGGGGGAGAAAAATCTTAGGTTGTTTTGATTTTATTTCTGTTTAGAAGACCTAAATTTTGGTCAGTAGGATTTTCTGCAACTTACTTGCAGTTGTTGCTTTTGTTCATTAATAAGTTCGATCTTTTGGAATTACTGTGTCATTATTATTTGTGTGAATTATGTACTAATCAGTATTTTTTGTAGAAAGTAAGAATCAAACAGTTGAGGTTTTGTCTTTCATCAAGGGGGAGATTGTAAGGTCACATATTTCATGAACTTGAAATAATTAGGTATTTCAAGGCCTTGAACCAGTTTTCAAAGCCTTGAATCGGGTTTCACAAGTTTGAAATAGCAAAGCTATTTCAAGGCCTTGAACCAGGATTCAAAGCCCTGAAACTGTCTGACCTGCACACATGTTCTGAGGGGGAGATTTTCTAAACTCTTTTGATTTAATCCAAAAAATCCTTGTCAAATACCTAAAGGACCTATTCTAGTCCTACTAGAATTCAATTTAGTCCCTTCCTCACAAATTAGTCCTACTAAGTTTGCAAGGTGTTGCAAAGTGATCCTTCTAATTAATTAATCATATTAATTAATTCCCAAAACTAGTTCAACTCTATATAGCGTGTGACCCCATAGGTTCTATCTAGTTGGTAGCAACAGTTTGTTAATATGGAGCGGTCTCTAGCAAGACATCCCTTCTAGCTAACTAATAGAATAGTCATCCGACAAACCTTATGCAAGTAATTTTCACATCCCTTTGTCTCCATATCCGGATTGGACACGAGACATACAAGTCACACTCGTATATTCAATCCATAGTTTCTCGATCCTGGGAGTAGCCTTATTCGTGCAAATAACATCAATATCCTATATTGATTTATTTGAGTCTGGCCAGACATTCTATAAGCACTATCCCTCGAGTGGCCTCGGATATTTTCTCCCGTTATGTGGGAGGGACAAATTCTATCTACGTCCACTACGATTTCTAACCTTGCTTCTTATTGTATCCGGTACATGACTTTATAGCTTCCCAGTTACGGTGTAGCGTTTGACGCTACCAAAACCACAATAATACACAACTATACAATCTGGTGACTTCAAGTCTAAGGATGACAATACCATTGTCACCACGAGAAGCGCTTGTGACTCAACATAACGTGTATGTAGCCTTCTCGGAGATGGGTCAATCCAGTGCGCCATTAACTTTAATGCACACCCATGTGTTGGATCTTGATATCTCCATATCAATCCAACCCGATACTAGTCTATAGATGATTGTCCTATTAATCATTATACTTGACTAGGGATATTTAAGATAAACAACACAATTTTAATTCTAAGGACTTCATTATATTAAATATCAAATAAATAATACAATGAATCTTCTAGCCAAAATAAATTCATACTAAACTAGATTGCCTCTAGGGCATCTATTCCAACAGTCTCCCACTTTCACTAGAGCCAATCTGATGCATCTCGTATGCCAATTCTCCTAGTGTGCCCTTCATGCTTCTACTGAAAAAAGAGGCTTTGTAAGTGGATCTGACAGATTCTCATCTGTAGGAATATTGCATATTCGAACGTCACCTCTATCGATAATATCTTGAATAAGATGAAACTTCCTGAACACGTGCTTGGATTTGTGGTGCAACCTGGGCTCCTTTGATTGCGCGATCGCCCCAGTGTTGTCACAGTACAACTCTACTGGATCCGCAATGCTAGCAACCACACCAAGTTCAGAAACAAATTTTCTGATCCAAACAGCTTCCTTTTGCGCCATTTGCAGCAATGTACTCAGCCTCTGTCGTAGAATCAGCCACCGTCTCTTGCTTGGAACTCTTCCAGCTCACCGCTGCTCCATTCAGGCAAAACACATATCCTGACTGTGATCTGAAGTCATCTCTGTCGATTTGGAAGCTTGCATCCGTGTAACCCCTTACACGCAACTCTTCCTCACCGCCAAATATCAAGAAAGCATCCTTAGTTCTTCTCAAGTACTTTAGGATGTTCTTAACTGCAATCCAGTGAGTCTCACCCGGATTGGATTGGTATCTGCTTGTCATACTCAAGGCATATGACACATTTGGTCTAGAACATAACATGGTGTACATGATAGATCCTATGGTCGAGGCATAGGGAATTCTACTCATGCGTTCCTTCTCAATCTCATTGGAAGGACAACCACTCTTTGAAAGAGTAATTCCATGTGACATGGGCAAGAATTCCTTCTTGGAATCTTGCATTTTGAACCGCTTCAACACCTTGTCAATATATGTACTTTGACTTAGGCCTAGCAGTCTCTTAGATCTATCTCTATAGATCTTTATACCAAGTATATTGGCTGCTTCCCCAAAGTCTTTCATTGAGAAACACTTTCCTAGCCAATCTTTAAAAGATTGTAGCATGGGAACGTCGTTTCCAGTTAGTAGTATGTCATCCACATACAAGACCAGAAAAGCTACAGAGCTCCCACTAACCTTCTTGTAGACACAAGACTCATCTTCATTTCTTATGAAGCCAAACTCTTTGACTACTTTATCAAAACGTCGATTCCAAGTCCTAGAAGCTTGCTTCAATCCATATATGGATCGTTGCAGCTTACAAACTTTAGTTGCTTGCTTTGGATCTTCAAAACCCTTCCGCTGTATCACATCTGCCAAATCTCATAGTCGTAGTATGCTGCAATCGCAAGTAGGATTCGGATGGATTTGGTCATAGCGACTGGTGAAAAGGTTTCATCATAGTCAATACAATGAATCTGTTTGAATCATTTAGCCATCAATCGGCCCTTATAGGTAATCACATTACCATCCATGTCGATCTTCTTCTTGAAGACCCACTTTCACCCTATGGGCCGTGCCCCTTCGGGTGGTTCCACCAAAGTCCATACTTTGTTGGTATACATGGATTCCATCTCGGATCTCATGGCTTCTAGCCACTTCTGAGAGTCTGCCCTTTCATGGCCTCTTCATGGGTAGTAGGCTCATCATCTATGAGCATCGAATCACCGGAATCAGTCACGAGAAGTCCATACCTCTCGGGTTCCTGGCGCACTCTACTATATCTACGAAGCGCTTGTGTTACCTGAACAGGCTGTTCCACAACTCCTTGTGGATCCTGTTCATGTTCCATAGTTGGTTCAGTGATTTGTGGTTCTTGAATTTCTTCAAGTTCTACAGTCCTCCCACTTGCTTCTTTAGAGACAAACTCTCTTTCTAGAAACACGTCGGACCGAGCAACAAACACTTTGTTCTCAGTTGGATTGTAGAAGTAGTAACCCTTTGTTTCCTCAGGGTGCCCGACAAAATTACACTTATCCGACTTTGGCCCTAGCTTGTCTGATTGTTAACGCTTTACATAGACATCGCAGCCTTAAATCTTCATGAACGACAGTGTGGGACGCCTCCCACTCCACATCTCATGTGGTGTCTTCATGACTTATTTAGATGGAACACAGTTAATGGTGAAAGCTGCACTTAATAGAGCATAGCCCCCAAAGATCGGTTTGACACATCATAGATCGTACCATATCCAATAGAGTTCGGTTCCTCCTCTCGGACACGCCATTCCATTGTGGCATTCCGGTTGGAGTGATTTGGGACACTATCCCACACTCTCTATGATAGTCGTCAAACTCTTGGCTCAAGTATTCTCCTCCACGATCCGATCGTAGAGCCTTGATACTTTTGCCAAGTTACTTCTCTAATTCACTCTTGAATTCTTTGAACCATTCAAAGGATTCGGATTTGGTCCTCATAAGGTACACAAATCAATATCTACTGAAATCATCAGTAAATGTAATGAAGTAGACGTAACCACCCCTGGCAGGCGTGGCAAATGGCCCACACACATCAGTATGTATGAGTGTCAATTGCTCACTAGTTTTTTCTCCTTTATTATTGAAAGGGGACTTGGTCATTTTTCCCAATAAACAAGTCTCACATGTCTCATATGATTCAAAATCAAATGAGTCTAGGAATCCATCCTTTTGGAGTCTAGATACACGTTTCTCGTTTATGTGGCCTAAACGATAGTGCCATATGTAAGCAGAATTTAAATCATTTATTTTAATCCTCTTGGTATTAATGTTGTAGACAAGATTGCTTAGATCAAGGACATATAGTCCATTAAATAATTGCGCACTACAATACTGAATATTATTAAAATAAAAGGAACAACAATTGTTCTTTATTAAAATAATAAAACCTTCTTTGTCCAAACAAGAAATAGAAATAATGTTTCTGCTCATAGCAAGCACAAAATAGCAATTATTTAATTCTAAAACCAATCGTGAAGGCAGAGATAGCTCGCACACGCCCACGGCCAACGCAACAACTTTTGCTCCATTTCCAACGCGCAGGTCTATCTCCCCTTTAGCCAATCTTCTACTTCTCTTTAGATCCTGCACATATCCACATCCAGTATCTAATACCCATGATGTAGAGATAGTTAAATTGACATCTACAACAAAAATACCTGGTGGTGGTGGAATCACTATTCCAAGCCTCTTGTCCTCCAGATATTATGGGCAGTTCCTCCTCCAGTGTCTAGGCTCACTGCAGTAGTAACACTCACCTTTAGTCACATCTTTTGCAATGACACCAACAGGATTAAGGACAGGTTCCTTGGACTTGGAAACTGACTTAGCCTTGCCCTTGGAGGATGAGGCAAACCTTTTGCCCTTTCCTTTCTGCACCATCATAATGGCCTCGCCCTTACCCTTGTTGATGCTTTGTTCAGATGTCCTCAATATATTGAGTAAATATGGCAGTGTTTTCACGATCTCGTTCATGTTATAGTTCATGAGGAACTGTCCATAACTCTCAGGCAACGATTGCAGCACGAGATCAGCGGCCAACTCTTGGCCGACCGAAAACCCTAGTCGCGTGAGATTCTCCAAATATCCGATCATACGGAGTACATGTGGTCCCACAGGGTTTCCTTCAGCCAGATGACACTTGAAAAATGCCTTAGAGACCTCATACCTCTCAACCCTTTCCTGCTCTTGGAAGAGCTGCTTCAGATGCTCGATCATATCGACATCATTCATGTTTTCGTGTTGCTTCGGAAGCTCAGAAGTCATGGTGCATAAAATAAGGCAGTCCGCATCATTAGCGTCATCAACACGCTTTTGATACGCCTTTAGAACTGCAGGGGTATTGTTCTCTGGACCTGCTAGAACTTGCTCCTCTATTGCGTACAGTTTCTTCTCTTTCTTGAGAACGATTCTTAAATTTTTGTACCAATCAAGGAAGTTGGTTCCAGAGAGCTTGTCCTTCTCAAGGACAGATCGTAGGAATGTTATGAACTCGAAGAGTTGTTTGCCATTTGGAATTCTACAAAAGAAAAATACGCCAGTTTTAGTATTGTGAATTTTTTACTATATTCAATAATGGCTAGTTTATCAAATATCGCTCCCAATATTTTTCTACGGATTAATAACCCTCAAGATATTAACGCGGAAAATATCCTTATATTTTCTAGTGGGCCAAGATCCATGTTTCATCTCCTTTTGAGCTTGCTTTGGCAAGTTACCCAATATTTGACTACTTTAGGTAGAAACAATTCCAATGGCATCCTATGCAACTCTTGGTTCAATTGGGCAAATAACTCCTTATTTATCCATCCATATGGATAATCCCAATTGATTGCCTCTAGGTTTTAATCATATTAATAGCATAGTTGTGTCCAACCTCTTATTTAAACAATTGCACATTACTTGTTTGTGCCATCGCATTCCATCATTATGAACCAAGTCGCCTTGCTTTGGCATGCACAAACTTGATAAATCATGATGATAATGAGTGTTTCAATAACGAGAAGGCAAAACACAATATTTGAATTTTTTGAGGGATTTTGAAATTCAATTTTAATTTTTTTTGTTGATCCATATCAACTGATCTATCTATTTGAGTTTGGGCACAACTCCAAATAATAGATCCGGGTTGTCTAATTATCTTATTATCCTAATTGCATGCATCATCCATACACCAACCACAAAATAATAAGACAATAAAATAAACAACCACAAAATAAATAAAAAACGTGATGTGGATATGGCCTTTTCTAGACTAAGATAATTCCAAGCCAATGGAATTATCTATGAACCCTAAAAGCAAACACATCACCATGCGTCTTCATCTTTTGGTCCATCCTCCATAGTCATGCGGAATGCTCCATGCTTCATGCTCCATCTTTTGTGGCTCCTTTTGGCTTTGGGCTTCTTTTCTTCAATCTTGGCTTACAATCTATTCTATACAGCACAAGCTAACAACTATACTAAATAAAATAAATCTCACAAGTTGAGAAAAAAATGGCTCGCAGGCCATAAAACCCTAATTAATTATTACATCAAATTGATCAGCTCGCAGGTCGTAAACCAAACCACAAAATTAAACAATCACATCAAACCACATCCTAAAGCCATATCCAACCACCATGCGATTTTCACATAAACAGTTAAAATCTAATTTTAATGCGCTTGGTCAATTTTAATTAATTTTAGGATTTATCTAGACTCAAAACGGTCCAAAGGGCCCAACCAACTACTGGGCCGAACCCCAAAGAGGACCGCCTAGGCCTTACGATGGCCGGCCCCTATCCCACACGGCTAGGCCGTGCGCTAGGGCAGCCCCCGGCCCCTAGTCCGCGCCTTAATTGGGCGGCAAGTAAGGAGGGGCGGTCCCCTAGGGGGGCTGAACCTCATTTGGAGTTGTTTCCAAAATAATTCCTTTGCTTGTTGCCCAAGTTTGGTAGTTTCCTTGTTTGAAAAGAACTCCTTCTTCAATAGGATGCCCATGAGATTTAGATCTAAGATCCTAAAATTTCTCAAACTCACTAATTCATGCATCATATGCAAAAACTAGGTCATGTATTGTTTGATTATTTACAAATTATATCATATGCTTGATTTGTTTTGTTTTACGCGATAAACAATAAATTTAAGGTGTAAAACTATCAAAACGTAACACATAAACCACGTCTATGTTCTACGACTTGTGGTTTTGATCATGGATACGCAGCGGAAAATATAATTTATCCATTCAATACCCTCCAAGGATCACATGAAGTGAAGCATAACGATGGTAAAGGAAGAATCATGTTACACACTTTAGGGTTTCTCCTGTGATGACTTGTAACGCGAATGTGTCACGTCTCTACGGTTGATCCACGCCTAGAGTTGAGATCTAGATCTTCCTTCTTCTTTGTGCTAGCTTGGACTGGAGGAAGAGGAAGAATAAATCACACAACACGAGGCAAAAAGGATGGGACGGCCTCCTTTGTTTGTCGACGGGGACAGGGGCGGCGGCAAGGGGTCGGGTTCGGCCTCATGTTGCTTGCTCTCTCTCCTTTGTACTCTCCCACTCATGTTATGAATAATGAGTTCATAAGTGTGGGAAGGAAGGAAGGATCATCTTTTATATAGTCCAACAAATCCTTGTTAACTACCTAAAGGACCTATTATAGTCCTACTAGAATTCGGTTTAGTCCTTTTCTTGCAAATTAGTCCTACTAAGTTTGCAAGGTGTTGCAAAGTGATCCTTCTAATTAATTAATCATATTATTTAATTCAAAAATCTAGTTCAACTCTATATAGCGTGTGACCCCATAGGTTCGATCTAGTTGGTAGCAACAATTTGCTAATATGGAGCGGTCTCTAGCAGGACATCCATTCTAGCCAACTAATAGAATAGTCATCCGACAAACTTTGTGCAAGTATTTGTCACATCCCTTTGTCTCTATATCCGGATTGGACACGAGACATACAAGTCACACTCGTATATCCAATCCATAGTTTCTCGATCCTGGGAGTAGCCTTATTTGTGCAAATAAAATCAATATCCTATATTGATTTATTTGAGTCTTGCCAGACATTCTATAAGCACTATCCCTCGAGTGGCCTCAGATATTTTCTTCCATTATGTGGGAAGGAAAAATTCTATCTACGTCCACTACAATTTCTAACCTTGCTTCTTATTGTATCTGGTACACGCCTTTATAGCTGCCTAGTTACGGTGTAGCGTTTGACGCTACCAAAATCACAATAATCCACAACTAGACAATCTAGTGACTTCAAGTCTAAGGATGACAATACCGTTGTCACCAAGAGAAGCGATTGTGACTCAACATAACCTGTATGTTGCGTTCTCGGAGATGGGTCAATCCAGTGCGCCATTACCCTTAATTCACACCCATATGTTGGATCATGATATCTCCATATCAATCCAACCCCAAACTAGTTGTGTACAGGAGAATCCTTTGAAGAAGATTCAGGTGTACACCAAGAACAGAGAATGGAAACACAGGGAAGTGTAAGGTAGTGAGTAGGGAGAGAGTAAGACAGTGGCAACTGTGAGAGAGGGAGACAGTATATGGACAGAGCTTCCGCGTAGTTCAGAAGACAGATCGTTGCAATGAAGGGTTAACGATCCTATATATAGTGGAGAATGTGACCGTTGTAGTGGGTTAATGCGCCCATTAATGGCGGCTTGATTACCTTAACCATAACGGCACGTTCGTCCACATATATAGGGACCGTTATGCACTTCGTCCGCGTATGCCGGAACCGTTATGAGGTTGACCGGGTTTATGGAGCACATGGCCATAAATCTCTCAAAGCAGTTACCAAGGGTCGCGCGCGGGCTTGGTTGTCGCTCGTGCGCGACAGAACTTACTCTAGCGTCCAAACCACTAAGTCCCTACAAGTCCCGTGTGGAATGATATGTGAGGGCCCTGTCTCGCAGCCCCTACGTGGATCAGCATAGGTAGTGACCCTGTATGCATGGAGCACAGCTAGGTGTGCTGGATGACTGCCACGTGGCTGTGATCTGTCTATCTGGAAAGCAACATCTACACTAGTCTATAGATGATTGTCCTATTAATCATTATACTGGACAGGGATATTTAAGATAAACAACACAATTGTAAAATTAAGGACTTCATTATATTAAATATCCAATAAATAATACAATGAATTTTCTAGCCAAAATAATTTCATAATAAACTAGATTGCCTCTAGGGCATCTATTCCAACAAGCACAATACCTGATTCTTGGAAAACGGAATCATATGAATAAGAAACTGTAACATAGAGTTGTTTTGAACGAGCTTAATGAAGATGTTCAAGTTGTTAGTTTTGAGATAACACAAACACAAGAAGTACAAAATTTTTGTTGTTTTTAATACATGAGAAACGAGAGATCTTTGTCGTAGTTGGAGAGTTATATGACAACCTCATAGGTTGAGCTACTTGGGATAATTTGAATACCGAATAAGTTTTAACCCAGTACTAATACTATGAAGAGATAATGAATGATACAGATGCAGAGTCAAGACATTAGTCTGTAGCATCTGAGATACCATTCATGTAGTATAACTACCTTTTAGACATTGTAGATTTTCAAGATGAGATAAAAATCATCGGTTGCAAATGGACCTACAATAGAAAGAGAAGAGTAGACGTAAAGGTGAAAACCTAAAAAGCTAGGCTGATTATGCTGGTAGCTATATATAAGTCTATTCATATTCTCGTTCGTATTTGCTGCTCATTTCAGTAATGAGATATGGAAGATGTATGTCAGGATGTATTTCCTCATTGGAATTATTGATGGATGCATCTACGTTAAGCGACCAAAAGAGTTAGTTGTGCAAGATAAAGTGAAATACAAACTTAATATGTCAATTGACATGGGGATTAAGCTAGTATTCAGATCTTGCAGCATTCGTTTTGATCAGGCAATCAAATATCACAGTTTGATTCGTGTCTTAACGAATCTCCCGTGTATAAGAGATGCAACGAAATTGGTAGTATTTCTTGTTGTCCATGTTGAGGATGGCTCATTGTACACAATGTTGGATATACATCTTCAGTGAATGTGTGATTATCTAGTAAACGTGATAAGTGGGATTTAAGAGAAATCATTCTGATTCTTGGTATTGGGCTCTCGCTTGATCGGGAGAATAGAATGATGGTTGTCTCTAAAGTCACATATATCAGCAAAATTCTTTCATGTTCAAGTATGAAAAGACTCCAAGAGAACGTTATTGCTGATAGCGTGGGGAGTTTCTCTGTCTGAGAATCAGTGTTTCGAACACGTGATTAGATGGAGACGGAAAAGGCAGTTCCTCGTGCTTTAGCATAGGGAGCCTATGTTTAGTAATTGACAAGATAACTGTTTTGCTTTCAGCAAAGATAACAGATAAGTCACTTACAAGGAAAGATCACTAGTGGACTCCGATAAAAGCATACTCAGACATCTGAGAAGATTTAGAGTAGATGATTTTGTAAAAACCATCAGAACGACTATAGTGTAATATTATAGTGACACATCTCGCTCAAGGAAACGGAATAGTTTCAACTTGTTACACTAGCATACTTTGTGTATGTTGAACAGGACCGCTATATGAGATATAATTATCTCAGTATGACTGAAGTGAGATAATAAAATATTTCATTGTTATTGGTAATATTGAAAACTCTTAATCTATGATTGTTTATGTTGACACAAATCTTGATTAATCACTATTTTGATATATTGAGTGAGACTCAAATGTGAGTCAACAATCCTGGTATGTTGGGTAATGATTGTTAAGACTTGGTGAAAGCTAATCGAATCATGGAATTCACGTCTCGTATGAGAACGATGTGCCCTCCTGGGAGCTCAGTAGGTTTTGTTATGTCAAGTTTGGCCAGCTGGTTTTTTGTAACCAGACATTACGAATAAGGGTTGAGCGATTCAGATCAGGGAATACATAAGATGTTGATGAGATTGAAATTGTAAATAATAGTAGATCAACCTTATCGCGTATCTGTAATCTTAACGTGGGGAGTTATCTGATTTATTAATAACAGGAGCTCATACATAATGATGAGAATAAATGTCGGAGTGCAATTATAGTTTTAGGGTGGAGCAAACTATAATTAATAATTAGTTTTGAATTTAATTCGGAGAATTATGAGTTTAAATATATTATTGGGAGCCGATTCATTTATTTTCTCCAGAGGTCCCCGACGTAGTCCAACAGAAGCGTGATCATGTGATTCACAAGTGTTTTTGAGTCTCAAGTGTGTGGAATGTAAATTGAGAATATGTTTGGTATTTTATAGTTGATGGGTATTACTATAAACCATATGATTAGGACTTACTTTCAAGCTACACTAAAGTTTGTAGGGAGGGACTTTCTATGTAAAGTTTTCCTAAAATGGACTTGTGTGCAATTATGGGTATTCCTAATATTAGGGTCAGTAATATGTCTCTATAAAAAGTCCACCATAGTTCTTAAGTGATGATGATTGTTAATAAATATTTTACACACATGAGAGAAAAACTCAGTTGTGCCTTCATGATCTTTTCTTGTTCGAAACACCATGGAACTTGAATAGGAGCATGGATCATACGTCGGAAGGCTTCCGGACACACCAGATTCGATTTTTTGATGTTTAGGCCTAGATAACGATCTCGGATCGTCTTTGGTAAAACACGAAAGTTGTAGATCTCGGAAAAACGAAGAGAAATGAAGAAATTTTGCGTCGATCGGAGTTGTAGAACTCCAGATATCGCTGGCCAAAGTTTCTGATATGTAGTTAATTTTCACCAGATCTGAATTCGGTTTTTGGAGCATAACTGGAGCTACAGATCTCGGATGAAGACAAGTCATATATGAAAATCGTGTATCTCGACGAGACGGACGCAAGGGCACAGGTCTCAGTGGCAGATTCCGAACATTGCTTTGTCAGTGGCTGGTCAAATTCTCGGGATTCGCGTCGTCCCAGTCCAGATGGACAGTGGTAAGTTTTATTCCGCAAGCTAACTTACCACAATAATGTTTGAATGCCTATGATTAATTCTCTGCATAAATCACGTGGTCTAGAATAAATCTCGTCAAATTTTCCCTTCATCCTCAACGCCGGACCTTCAACTCGGAAGTTGATCCAACCATCAGCCAAAGTTTCACGGATAATTCCAGATCCCTGGTCCTTTAATCCAACGTACAGATCTTCTTCCTCATCCATATAGATCCCCACCGGCGCTTTGGCCACTGCATCTGTAAATGATCGGTTTCCACCATTTCCATCCTTCTCAGATCTAGAGTTATTCGCCACAAATCGCCTCTTGTAATTGATCTGAGTTCGCCTGAAAATATCCTCAAGATCAGCACCAACCTCTATCGCCGACGGCGGAGGTTCAAGGGCCAAATGGGGTGAAACGTGATCCATGTCCATAACGGCTTAGAAAGAGGTGAGAGCAAAGTTTTAAAAATCGGAACGGCCATCAAATCGGGGAGGCACCGGTTCATGGTCGGACATGTTCAATCGCACATATATTTAATTATATATATATTTATTATTTATATAAAAAAAGTAAATGTTTATTCATAAATACCCCACTTTTAATTTGAAAAAAATAAATACCCCACTTTTACCCTACACTTTACCCACTCAATACCCCCAACCTTATCAAATCCCCAATACCCCCTCTATTACCACAAAAACCACAGACGGTTCAACACCAATTTTTTGCAGTGAGAGAAAAACCCACAGAGACGTGCCTTCTCGCGTCTCTCTCTTTCTCTCTTTGTGTGTGTGTGTGTGTGTGTCAGTGTGTGTGTGTGTGTGTGTTTGTGTTCAGAGCCAAACAATGGCGTGGAGTTGGCGGTGGTTTTTTCGGTGGCTATGGCAGATCGAGGGATGGAGAGGAAGAAGAAGCTGGCGGTGTCGGCGAGGTCGAGGAGACTTGGGAATAGGCCGACGGTGTTGGCGGATCTCCTTCTTGCAGATCCATTCTGCGTTGACGTTCTGTGACTCTTCTGTTTCTTACTCTTCTTCTTCTTGTTTTTTATTTCAGTATATAAATTCACCAATTGAACCGGTCGAACCGGTCAAACAGGTTCACTGGTTCAAGCACGAACCGGCCGGTTTTGACCAGATCTTGCATAGGCGGTCCAATTAGCGAACCGAACCGGTCATGGACCGTTCACCGGTTCAACCGGTCGAACCGGCCGGTCCGGTCCGGTTTTTAAAACTATGGGTGGGAGTATTTTTTTCTAGCGAGGAAAACTCCATCACAATTTTCACTTTGGTAATCATAACAAGTTAGGGAAAAAAATAAAATCATGTTTTATTTATTTTTTTGTCACATAGTAGGAATGAATTAGGAACTAATTCTTCTTCCGCAACATTCTTTTAGAGTTCCCCTCACACTGAAGATAATTGCTATGTCAGCAACCGACCCCATATAAAAAAGTTTAATAGATCGAGAATCCCCAAATCACACAAGTCTTTTCCAGCTTCTTTACTGAGGCTGATTCTTATGTATTGGTGCATCTACTCTCCAGGATGCATGAATAGAACTGCATGGTACTCCCGACATTGCATCCGATCCTCCCACATGCTAGAGCCATTAGCTTGTAAAGTGAGTGCCGGGGAATGTAGCTGGCTTCTAAAGTGATTGCTTGGGAATGTAAAAAGTCTTCTCCAGAGCACATATTCGATTCACTTGTCAAGTTTCTATCATTCTCTAGAGTGATGGCGAAAGTAAAAGACTTCTCCAGACAGGAACCATACTCGTGTTTCTAGAAAGTCCTACCTTTTCTGCAGCCATTTTCCCTTCATCACAATAATAATACCAATTCAGAACAACCCAACCCGAGTGTTTTGTATCTTCCAAGTCAATATATATATATATATATATATATATATATATATATATATATATATATATATATATATATATATATCCCGAATGATCTTTTAGTAACAGTGCATCTTATAATAGCATATTACGTCTAACTTAGTGAAACATCTGTGTCTTCACAGCTTCAAGCAACAACACCAATAATAAGTACAAGCCAATGCAAGATCAGATGGAGAATACACTTGAAATGCGGGATGACATAGATTGGTAAAATAGTTTAACTCCAAAATTCAGCAGGAATATACACACAAAGAACTCAACAGGACACCAAGTGAACACACTTGTATTACAACGAAACTAATTAGGCTTCTAGATACATGGACAACTTCACAGCAGCAAGAAATGAGCCCTACTGAGGATTTGGTGGGCGGCTATTAGCAGCAGAAACCCTGGAACCCCATTCAAGTAGCTCTTTGCTAGTGTCATCCTTGTGAACTATCACCTCTATGAAGCACAAGCTATCTTTCTTCTCTCCTGTTGCGGTCTCAATAGCTTGAACCAGCTCTTCCTCATATCGAACCTGTAAACACAACAATCAAATTCTCAATTAATCAAATTCTACAACCCATTTCAAGAATTCACACGATAAATATACCGTCGAAGTAACTCACCTTAGTCGTCCAACATTTTCCTTCACCATTGTGGATAGCGTCGATGAGTCCAGTGTAGTTCCAGTTCTTGATCACATTGTAAGGCCCGTCGTGGATCTCAACTTCAATAGTATACCCACCATTATTTATCAGGAAGATGATTGTTTTCTGTCCGCAGCGCAGCATTGTCGACACATCTTGTGCAGTCACCTGACAACCAACCAGCCTTTCAGAAATTAAAATCTCAGTACATTTATGTTTTTCATATCCTATAAAGAGCTCATTGCCTCCTCTATTTGTCAAAATGCAAATCATAATAAGAAATGTTGCAAATCATATTAAGGAATGTTGCAAATCAAAAAGGTAATGCGTCGAGATTTCATTATAATTGGATTGGAGTTCACCGAAGCCCTTTCATCCCCTTCCCTTCCCTTCATTTCATCTATATTAATATAAAAAGCCAATTGAAATCAAAAAGTGAAGCCTATCATATTTTTATTTTACCTTATTTACCCTTTAAAATGAAAACTAAATAAGTGTCATATTTGGACAAAATTGTAATTTCACTGAAACCCACTTCCTGAAAACTTATCCCCATGTTCATCACCCACTTATCCACGTTGGCTATCACACTTCGTCTCCATTACTCCCTCTATTCTTATAAAAGATTCACAGACTACAACTCAGGACATATTGACGGGCTTGGGAAAAGTGAGTGTGAGACTTCCCTCATTATTCATGTTTTTGTTGTTTACTATATTGTTCTTAACTTGCTACTGCTGTATACTTTCAGGATTTGGTTTGGATGATTTGTTCATATCATGCAAAATGGTTCAGTTTTTGTTGGCACGGTGAATCGGTTACGAAGGTTATCTACATACAAGTTTCTCATGTTGATCCACAACTCATCAGAACCTTACACAATGCATTGGAAATGGTACAACATTCCAAATAGTTTCTAATAGTTTTATTTTCGGTGAAAGCAACCAATCAATTGAGAAGCAATGGCATGTGGTTTACTGTATTATCGATTGACCTAAACATCGTATATATTCAATCAAACAATCTCACGTGTATTTATCATTGAATTGGAAGTTGCACACGCATCGCGTGGGCGTGTGCCCAATATGCTAGTTTTAGGAAATGCCACTTGTCCTGCACAAGACCAAGGACTTAACATTACCACTAATCCATGTAGGGGTTACGCCCAGAGCTTTAGGAGGGGCTTATTACCACCCCATTTCTTGTGGAGGGTGCCCAAGCCCTTCAACCCCTTTGAACCCTCCTACCCTTTTAAGAGTGAAATGTAAGTTAAAAAAAGGAACGTGATTTACCTGGAAGCTACCATCACCAATGCAAGCAATGACTCGCTTGTTCTTCGCAGCCTGTGCATATCCAAGAGTTGCACCGACTGACCAACCAATTGATCCATACTGCATTTGAAATTCATACCTGCAAGTCCCAAATGATCTCGTCAATGTTTTCATGACAGATCAAAAACGAGCCTATACAAGATCAAATGTCAAAAACATGAAATGCCACCGCAAAACTTACCCACATCCCTGAGGTAATTTGAGTTTCTGACAGTTAAACCAAGAGTCCCCTGTCTCAGCAATCACAGCAGTATCACCAGAAAGCATCTTCTGGATGTGCTGGAACAGAACATTGACCCTCAAGGGCTCCGTCGGCTCACATTTCAGGGGACGCCCTTCAGGGACATAGATCCTATGGTAATTCTGATAAGCAGTCTCATTCTTTGTAAGCCTCTTGGCCAGAGCTTTCAAGAAATCCTTCATCAGAACACACCCAAATGCAGGGCCATTTGCAATCACCACGCGATCGGGCTGCACAATGATCGCCTTCTCTTTCTTCAGGAGCAGAGAGTACCCAACAGAGCTGTAGTCATTGAAAATAGGCCCAGCGAACAAGTATGCATCAGCTGATTCCACAATCTCAGCACAAAAGGCTGTACTCACTGCACCCCAGTAGGTGCCAATGAAATGTTGGTGGCTCTCTGACACTAAGCCTTTGGCAGATGGCATCACTGCGACGGCGTAACCACAAGCATCCGCCAGTTCAGTGAAGCTCCCGCATGCCTTGGCTACTCGCATTTTGGGTCCGGCCACCAACACTGGTTTCACTGCCTTGTTGAGGAACTCCGCTGCTGCCTCCACTGCAGCCTCCAAACCCATCTGATTACTCAATCTGAACACAACCCACAATACAAGTATACAACACACAACTCTCAGAGTCATTTTCACAAACACATTGATGCATGTACGATAAAAATTGACAAAATCAGCACTCTTTACCTGGGAGATAGAGAAAATGGGACTGGTTCACGGGTGAAAGTGGGATGTGGAATCCCAGGCAAGTTACAGCTTACACTGATGTAAACAGGTTTGCTCTCTTTCAATGCCGTCGAAATCGCAGTATCAATTTGTTCATGGGCATCCTCCAAATTGTTCACAACAGCCTATGATCATCACAAACAAGTTCAGAATCCAGATTACAAACCCTAACCCACAAAAATGAACATGCAAGAACATGAGATATGATCACAACTCATAAATTGGGAAATTGATCTGACCTGGTAGCAAGTAACAGTCTGGAAACAGCGAAGCTCTTGGCTAAAATCAGGCAAACCAATAGTATGATGAAGGATTCTGTTAGTCCCGAAATCGTTCGAATTGGGACCGCCGACAATACAAATCAAGGGGAGGTTCTCGCTGTAGGCACCGGCAATGGCGTTGAGGACGCTGAGGCCGCCGACGGTGAAGGTGACGACACATGCCCCGACGCCGCGGGACCTGGCGTAACCGTCAGCGGCGTACCCGGCGTTGAGCTCGTTGCAGCAGCCGACGTTGTTGAGACCCGGCTCGGCAATGAGGTGGTCGAGGAGGGTAAGGTTGAAATCGCCGGGAACGGTGAAGACATCGCTGACGCCGATCTGGACGAGACGGCGAGCGATGTGGCGACCAAGGGTGGCCTCGGCGGAGCTAAAGATGGCGGTGGAAGGGACCGAGTTGAGGATAGTGGAAACGGCGCCGTTCTTGGGGAGGCAACCGACGTCGTTAATCTCGGTGGCTCTACAGCTGCCTAGTGCTCCGATCTGAGTATCCATTAATAGAGACCCGGCGATCACTCAGAAGTAAACACGATTACTAGTATAATTGGATGATTTAGAGAGAGAAGGGAAAGTGGTGGTGGTTAAATTTGCTGATTTTTGTAGTTGTTGCTGGGGTGGTTGTTGTCGATGAAGATGGAAATGGTGCGCGAGAGATATTTATAAGGAGTGGCTAATGGTTAAGGGAGGAGATTAGAAACAAGGGGCGGTTTCGGGGATGCACCTTTTTGGGGGTGATCAGGCGGTGGCCTCTGTTTTTTTACTAAAACCAAATGCAGTTGTAGTAATTACAACGGTCATCAATCATGCTGGTTTGACAAAAAAAAAATCAATCATGCTGGTTTAGGTTTTCGCTGTTACTACTACCTCTGTTTCTTGTCTTTAATCATGGTTTGATTTTTAACCCGAGTCATTTTGACTCCGTATTTTGGGTAACAAAATAATATTACTTTTTTGTAATTTTTTCATGACGATGTAGAGTAAATTTATTCTACAAGACCGTGTAAAGATTAATTCTTATATTGTGTGGCTAATCAAATCACCGGGTCAAAATGACCCAGTGAATAGTGACAAAAAATAAGATATGTAGAACGAGAAGAAACAGAGGTAGTATTTACTAGTCGAATCTATAATTAGTACTTCTACTTTAGCGCTAAAGGACTTTTATGCATGTTTTGGTGGCATCTGAATTTGTCTTTGGTAAACAATTACTTGTTGTGTTTCTTCTCTTTCTTTGAGTTTTGACTTTTTCATCCGTAGTAATGTCACTGTGATCCGGTGATTTGGATAGCGAAACGATGAAATTTTTCGATAATTTTTCATGGTGTTGTAGAATAAAGTTTATTGTACAACACCATAAAAATTTATCAAAAAATTACATAGCATTGCTAATCAAATTATCGGGTCAAAGCGATTTGATGAATACAGGTAAAAATCAAAACTGAAAGAAAGAGAAAAAAGAAAATAGGAAGTATAATTTTGGTGTATGCTTCTTTCAAACTTATCAATTGACAGTTCAACCAGAATCATTGAAGACCCACAGATTTGGTGTGTAATTTTGGTGTTTACTACCTCCTCTATTCACATAGTAGACGAGTTGAAGACCCTCAGATTTGGAGTTCAGTAAAACTTTGTATAAAACTTTATGTACATGTTGCATTAGGCTAAATTGCACCGGAGGTACCCAAAGTTCGCCAAAACGAGCAAGTAGGTACTCAAATTTCAAAATCGAGCACCACATGTCTCAAATTTTGGATTTTCGAGCAAGTAGGTACCCTTCCGTTAACTTTCCGTTAACATTTGACGGAAAATTATAAAAAGACTTTTGTACCCCTTATTTTCACCTCCAACTTCTTTTTTAAATACAAGTTTTACTAAAAATCTAAAAAAGTTAAAAAAATAAAGTTTTTATTTAATAATTTGATATTTTTATGATAATACAATATATTTTTATCAAAATTACATATTTTTACATCATTTCAAGATATGAAACATGTTTTTATTAACACAAATCCGTCAATCTTAAAGTCTTAAACTTTTTTTTAACACGTTTAAAAAGAACCTCCAATTTCATAATTTTACATGTATTTTTAAAAAACAATAACATACAAGTAGCTTTGTACATTTTATATAATAGTCTCTTTTACATTTGCATGAAAAATACAAATCATTACAATAAAAAACTACCCAAGAATGTGTGGTTTCAAATATTGTGTAAGTTGTTAAAATGCACAAAGATACTTGTATACTATTGTTTTATTAAAAAAAATACATGTGAAATTATGAAGTTTTTGTATTTTTTCTTAAACTGTTAAAAAAATTAAAGACTTTAAGATTGACGGATATATGTTAATGAAAACATTTTTTCATATCTTGAAATGATGTAAATATATGTAATTTTGATGAAATATATTGCATTATCTTACATATATCAAATTATTAATTTTTTTTAACTGTTTCTTTGTTTTTTTTAGTAAAACTTGTATTGTAAATTAGTAGGAGCTGAAAATAAGGGGTACAAAAGTCTTTTCATAATTTTCCGTCCAATGTTAACGGAAAGTTAACGGAAGGGTACCTACTTGCTCGAAAATCCAAAATTTGGGACCTGTGGTGCTCGATTTTGAAATTTGAGTACCTACTTGCTCGTTTTGGCAAACTTTGGATACCTGCGGTGCAATTTAGCCTATATATTAAATGTTGTGGTGCTTGTGTAAGCTCCAAGGAAGTGTTCAAACTGTCACAAATATCAAATTTGAATTTTGAGATTATCCAATGCATATCTGATTATAATGCCCACTCCAAACATTAAGGGTCAGTAACTTAGTGCATGTTTGGTATCCCAGATTTTAATCCAATTGAATTAAAATCGGCCTCTTTTCAACAATCTCGTTTGTTATGCTCGCAGATTTTAATCTGATAATCTGCAGATTATAATAATCTGTGTGCAATTGTAGAATCTCCAAAATTGGGGATTATGCAGCTTAAAATCTCTAAAAAATAATTTTGATTTTCTTTTTACATTAGCATGATCACATATCAGTTACAAATATGTGTATTCAATTACTTGACTTTAGAGCTCTTTAAATTTTGTTAAATGGATCAAGTTAGTGATCTATAATTTCAGCTCGTACCAAACAAGTTGTGATTCTCAGTTAAGTTGGATTTTCTTTTCAGATTATTTTCAGCTGATTATAGAGATTTTAAGCTGGTACCAAACAAGCTCTTAGTGTTACCTTTTGCCCGAACCATAAAGCTAATACATGACTGTTTTTTATTGAACTTCACATCTGAAGAGACTCTGACTTGTTCATTTGCCACTACGTGCATTAGTTGTCATTTATTAAAACCCTGACTCTATTTTCTATAAATCCCAAGAACACCATATATCAAACCTTCACTTTTAGTGCCTTCATGTCATGTTTGATTCCATTGACGTTTGTAAGATTAAAATATACTACATATATGGAAATTGTCAGATGTCTCATGTCACTCACATACATTTAATTTAGCAATATCAATGTTGGTTACTTGTCATTGTGGTGCTTTTATATAATTGATTGTTTATTCTTTAGATAATTTTTAAATGACAGATGAAAAACATCGAAGTTGTTGTAGTATTGTAGTTTAAGGTGACGAGTAACAGTGAGCAATATGGCTGAGGAGGTTATGTTTTGGTGACAAAATAAGTTGTTGATTTGCCATATTACTGAGGAAAAAGTATGATCTGTTTAGTTATGTTATGATAAATTAGGGTGATGTCAAAATAAATAACTTGGGATGATGTCGAATCTCATCTACATAGTTATCATTCTAGCAAAAAATAAATTTAGATTTGTCGTCATGATAAATAAGGACAACATGCAAAAATGTTGCCAAGTGTATAGATTATTTTGGGACGATTTGTCACCTAGAGGGATTGTTGACGGTGCATACATGGTTAATAAGGTTCTATTCTACTCTTCTTATTGCCAACATGGTAATTTAAATGTTTACAATGTTTGTAATGAAAAAAAAAAAAAAAAAAAAACTGCTCTAGTCAAAGGTCCACAATGCTTTCAAAGACCCAAAATTCTCCAACAGAAGCCTACCCCTGACAAAAAATTCTGAGACTAACCAAATTTGTGGCATTACAATTGGAGTTCTCTACTGAAAGGTAGACTCAACATTGTATGTCTTAAAATAGCAGCAATGCTTATTTCAAGGATGCTATGCGGATTTTACCAATATATTGTATAGTTATGAGTTTTTCTCAAAAGGCCTTACAAATAAAATCTCCGAGTATTTTTCCCAAGAATACAACACTTTTGGCTAAGCTCATGTTTCCGTGCCTTTTGACAGGTACCTATTTCTTTCTTCGACATCATCTGCCATGGTATAGTCAAGAATCAAGATTGCGTGTCAGAGTAAGTGCGCCTATTTGTTCTGTGTTATGCTTTCTCCAGCTCTTGATTTATTTAGCTTTAAAGTTGGTCAACTCAACTTGGTCTGAAATTTCAGCTACTTTATACTATTTTCATTCTGTTGTGGTACCAACTCATGATTAGAACTTTTCAGTCTACCTTAAACAACTTGACCTGGTTTTTTGATCATCTAGCTTATTGAATTTGCGGTTTGATATTGGAACTCAACTCATGAATTTGAAACATGTCAGCTTACTAAACAAATTGTCATGAAGTAATGATGCACCACCACCACTATTACTAGTACCACTTGCTTTATAAAGTAGACATTTCAGGCACACCCCCTAATTATATATGTATAATTTGATGGTACAAAGTCTATTAAATCCACAAGCAAAAAATCTTCTCTTAGGAACTGGTTAAATACGCTCAACAAGACTGTCACGAGTTATTCCATGTGCTGGGTTCCTTCCCAAAATGGGCTATATAGTGGCAAATATAGCATCTAAGGTGTCCATCATGTGACTAGCGTCAACAAGAAGCTCATATTTTTGTCTAGCAGCTATGAAGAAATGGCAAACATCTCTCCATATGACTATCAACTTTCAAACCAGAGGATTCTAATATTTCATTGATGAGAAGTAAAAAGACTGCACTAGTCAAATACCTACAGTAGTTTAAATTGCCTAAACTTTACAGCATGGACACTTACGGGAACGAAAAAAAAAGAGTGTAGCCCATTTCCTAATAGAACAGTTGAATTCTGAGACTAACCTGAATAGTGCAATCATACTCAGAGTTTTTACTGAAAGATTTTTTGAAATCAAATATTTCCTGAAATAGAATTAGTGCTCATTCAAAGCCACTGTGCGGATTTCTCCAAAATGCAGAATGGCTCAGGAGTCATGACTTTGACACGAGTTTTTCTCATAAGGCCATTCCAGTCAAATCTAAGAGTCATTCAACTACAAATTCCAAGAAACCTTTCCCACATCATTAATTTGGATGGCTCAGGACTATTATGCAAAGTTTAAAAACCGGACCGGCCATCGAACCGGTGACGCACCGGTTCATGGTCGGACCGGTCGGACCGGTGGTCGGACCGGTTCAATTGTACGTCTATTAAATAATATATACATATATATTTTTATGTAAGTATTCATTAAACGTAATTAAAATATAACTTGTAAACCTAAATGTGAACGACTACTTAATCAAACTTTATATATATAGCATGTATTTAATAGATCAAACCTAAATATAATTTGCAAACATAAATAATTAAATATTTTATATAAATTTGTAATAAAATTAAATAATATATAGCTTAAAACTCAAATATACCCAAAATATTGGTTAGATTATACAATAATAGCATCAAACTGAGTTATATTATTGTACAAGACAACAACAATATATACATTTGTAAACCTTTTTTTTTTGTCAAATACATTTATAAACTAAACATTTCATTGTTTTTCAAAAAAAAAACAAACATTAAAAAAAACAAAAAAAGCAGCTAACTAATGATGTGGCAAAAGTAAAAAAAAAAAAATAAAAAAAAAATAAAAAACCTTATCTCATATCTTCAACTCAACATTTTCAAAACACTCAACGTGTGTTCTCCTAAAAAAACTGAACGTGTGATTCTGTTCTTTTTGTTCTTATCTCTTTATTTCTTCACCTCTCTCTCTTCTTCTTCTCATCCCATCTCTCTGGTTTTGAGTCCGGCACAACCTCAATCTCTTCTCAGACCTAACCACACCTCTCTCTCCCTCTTTGCCCATGTTCTCCTCAGACCTATCTCTCTCTTCTTACACCACCACCACCACCACCACGCTGCTTTGTTTTGGCCGAAGCACCACCACCATTTCGTCCTCCCCTCCGGCAAGACCAACAACTCCAAGCCTCCAACCGCCTCTATCACCGTCGCTCGTCGCCTCCTGCTCCTTCTCGGATCTCGTAGTCGACACAGAAGCCAAGAAGCGGAGTCTTCAAAAACCGTCCGGTTTTGGGTCGACCGGTTCACCGGTTGGACCGCAAAACCGGCCGGTTTTTGACCGGCGTTGACCGGTTCCTGCATATACGGTCTAATGAACGGACCGAACCGGTCACCGGCCGGTTCACCGGTCCGACCGGTCCGACCGGCCGGTCCGGTCCGGTTTTAAAAACTATGCTATTATGTATGTTGTGGTGACATCTGAATTTGTCTTTGGTAAACAATTACTTGTGTTTCTTCTCTTTCTTTCAGTTTTGACTTTTTCATCCGTAGCCATGTCGTTGTGAACCCGGTGATTTGGATAGCAAAACGATTACATTTTTCGGTAATTCTTCATGGTGTTGTAGAATAAAGTTTATTGTAGAACACCATAAAAATTTATCAAAAAATTACATCGCATTGCTAATCAAATTATCAGGTCAAAGCGATTTGATGAATAGAGGTAAAAGTCAAAACTGAAAAAAAAAAAAAAAAAAAAAAAAAAAAAAAAAACATAGGAAGTATAATTTTGGTGTATGCTTCTTTCAAACTTATCAATTGACAGTTCAACCAGAATCATTGAAGACCCACAGATTTGGTGTATAATTTTGGTGTTTACTACCTCCTCTATTCACATGGTAGACGAGTTGAAAACCCTCAGATTTGGAGTTCAGTACAACTTTGTATAAAATTTATGTACATGCTGCATTTCTAATTTTCCAACCAAGTACGTAGATTCACAAACAAGGATATTCGTACAAAGCTAAATTAGTTTATTATTATGTCAGAGCCACTAATTGAACTACTGATGCAATCACTAATTCAATGGCAATTGGCAACTATCGTGTAAATATAGTATCAATTTTAAATTTGAGATAAAAGACACTTTACAACCTTATTACCGTCAACTAATCGAACATTCATTCCAACATTTGGATTCTTGGAGCTCAAATACTAAATAATTGAATCTTCTATTATTCAAGTGCTAAACGTAATGTTAACATTTGGCACCTCCTTTGCGGTGCTCTAAGAGAGGAGAAATTTTTGTTTGCTCTAAGAGCAAATACACGTGGTGCTCTAATCAATACAGCACATGACACGTCAGGAAGAAAGAGAATGAGTGGCAGACAAAAGAAAATGGATTCCTACATGTTCCTGACGTGTCCTGTGATGTATTGATTAGAGCACCACGTCATATTTGCTCTTGGAGCAAGCAATAATTACTCCTAAGAGAGAGAGCATTACAGTGCCAAACATCAAAATCAAGCAAATCGCATACCATCCCTGTATAATGATAACAGGTACTACTATCTGATTGTTTATTTTTTACTGTGTGCGAGTGGCAGTCTTTTTCTCTTTGATGCTTATTATTCAAAATCTAAGTGCACGGCTATAATAGTCTATACGTGCCCAGTGAGCTCCCCAATGAGCCAATGACTATGGGGTTTGACCTGTGACTTGTAAAGCAATCAATCCCCTAAACAAGCTATTCAATTTGCTTTTTTCTTCTTCATTTGTTTTTTTTTTTTTTTTTTGATTAACGGTAAGAAATAGTATTAATAGCGGAATACACCTGGCGGATACATCGGATCAACAACAGATCCAAACTACCAAGTCACAAATCTACCATGAGACTAGACCCATTAACAAACCATAGATGCAGGTGACATATAGACAGCAAAACACCTAGCATCTTAACCTTCTACTAGCAAGTACAACTGACTTAGCTAAGTTATGAGCTTCTAGAACCTGGCTACGCTGAACCTTAGTAAGTAGACATTTTGCGAATCCGCTTACCGCCTTCCATATGTACAACAAAAGTGGTGTATCCCGAAAAGCTGATCTCTCACTCCCCTGAATGAGTTTAAAAGAAACAAGACTATCAGTGTATATAATGATATGTGTCAAACCATAAGAAAGAGCTGTAGTAAGGCCATGGTATAAAGCAAGCAGTTCCATTTGAAGAGCTGTTTCCGCGGTGCAGAATTTAGAGTAGGTATAAGTGTTGCCAGATCCTGTGAGTATATGAATGCCAACAGCTCCATTCAAAGAACTATGAGTCCAAGCCCCATCGACTTGTATGATGTCGTAGTGATCAGGTGTAGATGAACAAACTTTGCGGTGTGTCATGGAGTAGACCGTTGGATTGTCCGCCTGCTTCTCCTCCGGGGCTAGTCTTGTGGATAGGGCTTTAAAGGCTGTAATTTCCTGAAGAGCCATATCAAAGTACTGCTTTGCCAACAAAGTCGAACTTTCCAAACGGACCAAAGCAGAGGGAGGAGTGGTATGAGATTCACTTGAGTGATAATCATGTCTCTAATCCTTGCCTCTATTGATTGATCCGGGTTGTTAAGGCTGATCATAGAGACAGTGAAAGGTCGTGAAGTATTGCATTCTCCGAAAAGGTGTTCAAATGTTTCAGGAACTTGGCATCCCAATGGGCAATTAGGTGATACCCCGGGCCGTTTAGCTGCCAAGGTGGCTTGGCATGGGAAAGCTTGGGTGTGCAGGCATTTTCAGAGGAAAAGTTTGTATTTCTCAGGATTTTTGAGACCCCACAAACGACCCCAAACGGGATCCTTGGTAAGTATGGGCATGAAATAACCTGCTGGGAAGAGAGTGGGAGTAGATAAAAATTCAAGGTAGCGATATCCCGATTTAGAGGTGTAATCCCCCGTTTTAGTAAACGGCCAGATTAGTTGGTCGGGGGTGCCTGGGGGAGGCAGCTGTATACTGCAGATTAATCTAATTAGAAATTCCGAGAATATTGGTGTAAGGAGTGCCAAGTTCCATTGTGCTTCATTTGGTTTAACAAGTCCCCTTACCAAGTTCCCAGTATGCACCTCGTGGATAATCAGAGGCGGTGGACCAGAGGTGCAAGGAGTGTGAATTATCTCCCGAGTTTTAAGAAGTTTTACCAGTACTCCTAATCTCATGAAAGCCTTAATAGTTGTACCTTTACAAAAAGTATGCCAATTCCCCACTTGGGATAAAGCTTGACACCTCTAACAAAAAAACTGCATTCCCTGTTTCGTCAAAAGAAATCATTTTAACCTTTTCAATTATAACAATGTCATATTGATCTAATGATTAGGATAGTAAAACAATGTAATTCTTTAAAAAATATTTTACGTATTCAATTGTCGGGTTTTGATTCAATGACCAGGTGAATAGTGAGAAAAGTCAAAATATGAACTTCATCGTGAAATGAAAAAAGTAATAATATTAAAAAAAAAAAAAAAAAAAGGTATCATTTTGCCTTCTGTTCTTTAGTAAACTCTCTTTAACTGCCTTCTGTTCTTTAGTAAACTCTCTTTAACCCTAAACCCGGCAGCGGTAAACACAATTCTCTTCTTTGCTGGAATGTGGAAACCACAAAAAGTTCACAATTGTTTAATGTCATAATTGACCTATTACAGTAAGCAATCAGTGGAATGTTTTACAAATCCGTTTGAGGGTTGCATGGTAATGTCGGCATCTTGCAAGTTGCTAATATTTAATTAATCCACCAATCCCCTGAACCTGCAGCTTGTCGATGATGAGAACTTTTGTGCCACTTGGTATACATGCAGGTTCGGTTGGTAATGTATAACGCCTGCCACAAAACTAGTACTGCCCTGTTTCTTCTGTATAGTTCTGATTTGACCTTTTAACTCGTGATTGTGTCATTTTTAACTCCGTGAATTTGATAACAAAACGATGAAATTTTTATTTTTTTATTACGTTGTAGACCATATAAACATTATTAATTTTTAATATCGTTTTGCAAATCAAATCACCGAGTTAAAATAACTCGATAAATAGTGACAACAAATGAAATACAAAAAAAGTATAGTGGTGCTGACTACAAGAAATACATGCAACCCAAACCGCCTCTTTCAATAGCCATTGTAGCTGTATCTGTATCTCCACTAACCAAATCAATCTTCATCTGATGTGTTCATTTCCACACAAAAGAAGCTATAAAATCAGGTGTCTTCATACAAATATCTCCATGTAACTGTGGCCTTCTCTGATTTCAGGGAAGTTTTTAATTAAGAGACCGCAAGGACATTAATATACAATTATGCAGCAATACCGTGTAGCAAAACCGATCAGCCAGTGTTGGAACTTGGACGTACAAATCACTCTAACAACATGCTACATCTATTTCACCAGCTTCTTTATGACCAACTTTCATCGGATCACTTTGACCGATAACTTGATTAGCAAAACGATGCATGGTTATCTTTCCATGGTATTGTAGAGTAAACTTTACACTACAACACCGTGAACACATAATCAAAAAGGGCATCATTTTAGCGCCTTTCAAGTGCGTATTTATGACTATATACGCTGCTGGAATTGTTCCCCTCTCTCACATGCGGGTAGGGCTGAACTTATACGTTCGGTGCTACAAGGAGTTGAATGCTTTTGGCTGGGTATTTTTCCTTTACCTGTGGATGTTCGTAACATCATTACAAGCCTTTGTAGGAGGTTTTTATGGGGTTCAAATTATGCCCCTATTGCTTGGAAGCAAGTTTGTCTTCCCAAGAAAGAAGGGGGGCTGGGGCTGCGGGATTTACATGCGTGGAACTCAGCTTTGCTTTCAAAAATTATGTGGAATATTCATGCCAAAAAAGACTCCTTATGGATCAGATGGGTAAATGAAGTTTACTTAAAAAACGTCTCTGTTTGGGACTGGAATACGCACAGCCGTGATTCGTGCCTATTCAAAAAAATTGAAGCGATTAGAGACAGTTTGCTAATTGTCCATGCTGACCCGATTGCAGCAGCGGGTATGCTTGATTCTTGGCACGGCAACCTGCTCGGGACAAAGAATAATTCAGCGTATGAATTCTTCCGACCGAAAGGGACACCAAAACCGTGGAAAAGTGTGGTTTGGAGCTCGTGTATCATGCCAAAACAATCTTTTACGTTATGGGAAGCAGCTCTTAAAAGATTAAGGACAAAGGAAAGATTGCAGCACTTTATTGATGACCATCTTTGTGCTCTCTGTCTTGCTCCTTTAGTGACACAAAATCATTTATTTTTTTATTGCACATTCAGTCACACAATCTGGACATCGGTACGAGCTTGGATCGGGCTACGTAGAGAAATGAACACAATTGATAGTGCTTTGAAGTGGCTGAAAAAAGAAGCTGGAGGTACCTCCAAACGTGCAAAGGCGAAGAGAATTGCGTTTGCTAGTTGCGTCTATCATATTTGGGCAGCGCGCAACAAATTGATTTTCGAGAAGGAAGTCCCCCAAGCGAGCTTGATTGTCCGCAAGATAAAGGAAGATGTAGTTAGGTTCCTTCTTGCAAATGATCCACTAGAAATGATTTCAAACTTTGATTTTGTACATGCTGACCCGCCAGTTGTTTAGGTAGGGGTCTGCTTTAGGTTTTGCTCTTTGATTTGCTTGTTTAGCTAGTGAGCCCATGAGGCAAATGATCCCGGGTATGCCCGGTTTTTTTTTTACGGTTTTGGACGTTGACATATATATTTATACACACACATTTACCGATCAAAAAAAAAAGTGCATCATTTACCATCTAAATCACCGAGTCAAAGTGACATGATTACGGGTGAAAAAGTCAAACTAAAAAGAAACTGACGTGTTCAACCATTCATATTCTTAATTATTCACCTGTGGTTGAAGCAGTAAAACGTTCATAACAATTCACCCGCAATTTCAATTATTTATACTCTTTTACTCTTCTCTACACTAACTCAGCCATGAACAAATAAAAATCATTCCCTACAAAAACTACTTCCCATAGAACATATCAGCACCTTCTATATCCAAAATTGTTTCACCACATAATTCTGCTTGACATCTTCATAAGTATACATACTAATTTACCTCCAACTCTATATATGTACATGGAACTCTCTTTCTGAACCGACAAGTCGGATACAAAAAACAATATCTACCTGAGTTTGGGTTTCTGCCTCGTCTTGCTAAATGTTGCATCCCCGTTAAGGACCGAACTTATAAATTTCTCAGTCTCTTCTGCAGTTACATCGCCTGTAAATGCGGCAAACTTATCCTTCTTAGGTTTGTATGCCAGCAAGAGCTTGTCCAGTGACTTAAATCCGGCTTTGTCAAATGAGTTCAAGAATGCTGAATGCTTGGATGCGTCTAGAAGAGCGTAAGATACAGCATCACCAGAACTGTAAGATGAACTCTGCCGCCTTGAAAATGACATCTGCGACACCTGAATGTTGAAACAATGTCACGAGTCCCGCACACCAAACCACGAAAAGATATTGCCTAACGAATGTAGAAAGAGATAATATCTAAATTAGGACTAACTACAGTGTGTCTTCTCTTGGTATCGAATAACATCTTTTTATCTTCCATTTCTATGCAACAACACATTCTGCTGACATTTGAAATGAAAGAGATACTGAGGAATCTTGGTGATGGTATCTTCTTGGGAATTATGAACTACAAATAAGGCAAGACTATGCATCTGGAAGATATGGGCACATTAAGGCATTTAGATTGAAGAATGAGTTGCCATTAAGGATATGGGACAAGATCCATAGCCCGGAAAGCTATACAATCTCTTTCTAATTTGATACCATAAAAAAAGTAGAGATACAATCTGTTCCATTAAGGATATGGGTTGTCCATGAAAGAAGTAGAGATACTTGAAACCTGGACACCTCTGAATGAGGAAATGGGATATAGCTCGAATGGAAATTTGTTGAAGGATTTATTGGGGTTCTATGCTAGCTTGATTGGTCGAAAATCTGGTTTTTGTAGTTTGAAGAATTTATGCCTAAGAATTATAGTTGCTTCCTCCAATCTACAATTCTGTTTCTTCTCACCTAGTTTTCTGTTCCCTGTCCATCAAATAGATTTTGGTTCGAGATTAAATGTTTTCAAACCATTAAACCAATGAGATCAGATTGGCTGCGTCTACAAGCAAAAGAAGATGGGAGTCGTTGAAATTGGAGTTGTAGTGTAAATATGTTTGGTGGCTCGATATGGAGAAACTAGAGAGGTGGTAGAGAGTGGTGGCCTGTCCTGCTGACGCCATAAAGAAGAAGAACAGAGCTATTGTCTTAATCAGTTGTTAAACTGTGAAACTAACATCGAGTGAATTGAAATAAAACAGTTAAAATACAAACAATATACAAATGACGTCACAAATTGGTAAGATGTTTCCCTAAATCTAGAAATTTTGTATGATTACACATTAAAGGGTTAACTCCAACATTGCATACCCCCAGTTCGCCAAAACTGCCACATTACAACCCCTATTTTCAAAAATGTCATATCGCATGCCTCGTTTGCAAATAGTCTATCATGTTGAAACTGAGAAAAATTATCAGTCAACTACGTCAGAGAATATTCCTTCCCTTGACATCACCATGAATATCTACGACCATCACCACCCCACCACGGCCACCACAAACCCAGATTCCTGGCAGCTATGAAATTTAAAAGAGAAACCAACTTTTCATTCACCAAACAAAGGCAAATAGCATTTTAGACCAGCAAAAAAAGGTATCAGAAGTAACTATTGATGACAACCTAGTTATTTTCATGAAAAGAGGAATTAATTTAACAACAAAACAGCGGAAAACCCAGGCATCCTCCATCATGTGCCTTCAACCCTTAAATTTCAAAACCCAACTTCTCTTATTTGCTCTTGGGGTTCAGAGAGTCCATTCGAGTTTCCCGTCCGAGGAATCCGTTCAGCGCCTCCAATCGATTCTTCTGGGTTTGGCTCTTCTCAGACGGACGATTACAGATACGCAAAACCCGGGCGTCCACCATTGTGTGCCTTGAACCTTATCGTCCGCTACCTCTGCTTCAATTTCAAAACCCAACTCACACCTAAACCTAGAAAAACCACAACAACGGGTGAAGGTCTATTCTTCTTCCTCTTGGTCTTGTCACAACATTGAAGCCACAACACCAGAGAGAGAACACTGTTCTTCAAATCTATTCTTACTTAGAATGAGGGACAGACTCGATGGTTTCTTAAAGACACATAGAAGGTTGCAGAGAGGCAGAGAGATAGGGGAAGTCTGTTCTTCTACCTCATCGTCTTACCTGCATCTTCCTTTTTATTTTTTTTCTTTACAAAATTTCCTTCATTTTCCAATATTTGTATAATGTTATTACAGACTGTAAATTCTACCTTTCACACCAAGTTAGTGTTTGGATGATTTTTTTCCCACTTTCAACACGATAGACTATTTGCAAATGGTGCATGCGATAAGGCAGCTTTAGATATGGGGTTGCAAGTTTGCAACATAGCAGTTTTGACAGAAGAGGTATCCAATGCGCAATCAAGCCTATGTTAAATGATTACGGTAAGCAGCCAGCAAACATCAAAACCCATCCTCCATGACAAAAAAATAATTGTGTATTATGTGAGGACAAAACATGGCAAGTTCTCAGGTTTGGAACTCGACATACTCAGAGACGACTACCAAAAGACAGACGATGAGGGAAAGGGTTAGTATGACAATTGCATGAAGTGGGGAAGGGGTGCTCTGCCTTTAGTCAAAATTAATCCTTAATTTTCATGACTTCCATTTATAATCAGCCAGCTAGAAAGATACTTCATCATATAACAGAATAGCTGAATTGTCACTTACCGGTGTTAAAACAGTTTCCAGCTTGTCTCGCGCTCTGGATGATCTGAAAACACCAATTATGCAAACAGGAACGGTCTCGCCACAGAGTGTGTTAAAATTTGACCCTGTAAGCAACTGTATTTGTGTAACACCTGATTCACCACGTGCTTTTTTGCTAGGTTCTGGAGCAACTTTCTTATTCTTTTTCTCAAAATCATTTAACAAACCACTAAGCTCTTGCACTGCGGATTTTATATCTTTCACAGATATCCCAGTCTTTAGAATATGCTTCTCTCCATTGGCACTCCAACCAACAACAGAAGGAAGAGCATTGACTCCTAATTTTCTCAGAATTGGGTCTGAAACATCAACCTACATAGATGTACAATTACAGTCGCAGAAAGAAAAAGCAACAGTTTAAGGATAAAAATTAAAGGACATGCAGCAGTTACCTCTGAATCATAGAAAGCAATACGTTTATGAAACAAACCACTAAGAACGCGCCAAATTACTGGAGTATCTTTCTTTGTGGACAGAAGCATCACTTTAGGTAAAGTTTCCATTGTGCCAGAAGAGAACTCAAACTGGCTCGCATCAATACGTTTTGAAAATCTTGGAAGATGTTCTTGGCAAAATGCTTTCACATTTTTCACACTCAACTCACCACCATACTCAACCAAGGAACCACCATCACCGACCCCCAATGAATGAACAAACACTCTTGGCTCTCCGCGAGGATAAATACCAAGGTCCTTGCAGAAAGACAACTCAGTTTCACAATTTATTATTCCAACCTGAGACAAAAGAGAATAACATTTAAAATCTACAAGACTCAGCAGTTAGCAGAATAATTCAGGACAGATAATATTTTGTACCTTTACGGCTCCTTTTAATGAATCAGCTGCCTCCTGAATGATGGATTCATAATGCCTAGCCATCTTTAGTGAGGGCATAGAAGATAATAAAAGCCAAGTCATTCTTTTACCACTTATCTCTTTCTTATAGACCTGTGAATTAACAGCAGGGATGCTCCTAGGGGAGCTTCTAGGCGTGGCATGAGATCTGCCAGCATTACTGAAACTCCCAGATTGACGTCCACCAGTCATGCCACCACCAAATAAGTTTGAAAATATATCTTCAAAACCACCAAAACCAAATGAGCTACGGTCACCGGAACCACCAAATGAAAATGAGAACGACTTTGAACCCCCTTGCCCACCCATATTTTGCCACTCATCCGGCCTGAAGTTGAATCCGTTTTGCCCAGGTCCACTATTCCTGAAGTATGTGCGCCCCTGCTCCCCAGGTCCAAATCCAGGGTTTCCCTTCTCATCACCATAGAGGTCATAATTTTTCCTTTTCTCTTCATCCGATAAAATGTCGTATGCTGAAGAAAAAAAATGCTCCAACAATCAACAACGAAGGGAGAAAGATCGTCAGACAGAAAACAATGCATGGCCATTTGTTAGTCTATATTTATTTTAGAACTTTTGACATATAACCCCCTCGCAGTATGAGTTCGCTGACACTTTGGTACACGCAGTATGAGTTTTGCTACTTATCTACTCTGCAATATTCAATTTACTGACACCTCGCCCCAATTAACTAACACCGTTAATGAAATCCGTTAAATTCTGTAACAACCACAATCACAAGGTAAGACCCGTAAAAATTTCCTCGAAATCTCAGAGTATCTTGAACAGCCGCCGGAGCATTAAATGGCAACATGTAGGCATTGCACAATATAAATAGTTTTTGTGATGCCATTATACTATCATAGAAACAACAGTAATAGTAATCCAAATTATAATCAAAGTATCAAACCGGAATTCATACATAGATTAAAAGATACAGAGTTACAATATCAACAATAAAACCTCTTCTTTTCGTTGTTCGCAGCTGTGGAGAGACGAGTAATTTAAATGGTTAGAAACATAGATGAACGTATTTTTGGTTAAATGTAGTTGTATTTTAGAAGACCACTCAACTAAAACTTTCAAAATGATCCTGCCTTATCCACAAAGCATCCGCGAAGTACCCATGAAGAACCCAAGCACCCACGAAGCACCCGGTGCGGGTGCGCGGCCTCCCAGAAGCACACGCACATAGCTTTCAAGGTAACATGCATTAACCACATTTGATCTTTGAGATGTCATTTTCAAAACTACCACTTCTTCTCTCTTCCCCATACAACTATGATATGTATTAGATTACATTTCAAATTTCAAGATATCAAACATTGAAAAGGAAAGTGGACAAACAATTTGGTAGGACTGCAACTCGGTCGGTTTGGACGGGCTGGGAGCATTATATTAGCCCGAGCCCGATTTCCATATGAGTCTTTCAAGCCCGTCCGAACCCGAGTTTCAATATGAAGTAGCCCGAACAAACCCGGCCCGAAGTTTTTATCTAAAATATCGGGCTTGCCCAGCCAAGCCCGAATTAAGTAAAAACCAGTATCTACAAGTCACTGTCAGAGTGTATGTAATTTTCAGTTTCCCTAAAAAACAGTTCCCCTACAAAATGTAGTGTATGTAATTTTAACTTGAGCAACCAATTTACATGTTCCGTTGTGCTATTCTATGTCTTTATAAATTTTGAAGATAGATTCCAAGACTTGAAACTTGGAAGACGTGTTCTACTACATCAACAAAAAGAAGACGTGAGATGTGAATTCCACACACAAAGGCACCACACACAAAAGTGCCACTTTTAGCCACTTCTCCATTCACTGAACTTCACCTCACTTTCAGTTCTATACTCTCTGATTTGGACTGAACTAAATCTTTTTATAAGGTAAACTAAATAAGCTGGGAGCAAAACTGATGAGAATGGAAAATTAGAAACAATATACCTACCCCAACTTCATAGTTCATAGCGATATGCATGGAATATTGATGACCTTTAATAGGTGATTGACATAATAATCTTCCTGACTTCATCTATTGGAGTCCTTGATTGACTATAGCATTCATTGTCAGAACACTATGTTAGCTAAAATTGAGGAGAGTGTGATTTAAATTGGGAAAGACGTGATAATAGACACATAATTACTTACAATCTAAAATCATACTGTCATTATATTAATATTCCATTAATAATCTATGATATTTGGAAATCCGGTTTAAGTCCGAAAATTAGCTTCCACTAATGGGCCCGAGCCCGAAATCAAATCGGGCTGAAAAATCTTGCCCAGGCCCGTACGAATTAGAAAAAACAAGTATCCCAAACCCGAATTTAAACTGGTCCGGGTTCGGGTTGCCCGAATTTGGCCCGACCGAGTTGCAGTCCTACAATTTGGTAACAACTACGGTCATAAAAAATGTGTAAATTGTAAGACGGACGAAGAAAAGTAAAGAGGCAAGACTAAAATGATTAAGTTAACCAGCATACCGTTATTAATCTCAGCGAATTTCTCTTGGGCGCCCTTCTTTTTGTTTTTATCGGGATGATATTGAAGAGAGAGCCTAAAATGGAAAATAGAAGATCGAAAATATGTTAAGAAAAAACCATGAAATGAAGATGGTCAATACACTTCACAAGACCTCATGGAAATTGAGAAACAATCAAACAAATGCAGAAATGTAACTTTTAAGGGAGGAGTAGAATTATTGCTAATTGAAGTAGTGAAACCTGACAATCAATTCGAGCAGATTAGGAACCAATCAGGCTGCACATATTTTGATATTCAGAACTGAATCTGTAGGCTAATTCTAGATGTTTCTCAACCACTTGTAAGTTGTAACAATCAAAACATATATCTGATTGTGTAGGCTATTTTAGGAAATATCATATACAATTCTGTGAAATTAATTACCTTATATGAATAGTGCTAAGCATATTTTCCATACCTAGCATGAGCACATAAATTGTTGAAGCAGGACGGGTTTAGGGTGAGGGTATGGGTTTGGGAAGAATTAAGGTACTGAAGCACAATACAAATGATAACGGTAATGTGAATAATGAGAGTAAACAGTGCTCAAGAAACCTGAGCACAGAGAAGAGAAAGGAAGAAGAAGAGAAGGAAGGAGCAGGTGCTTTCTCCACGCAAGGGATTGCGTTCACTAATACTCACTCATCTCTAACCTCATGAATGAAAAGATTATAGTCTTGTAAACGAACTAATTAACTGAACTCTAGGTGCTGAAATAACCAAACTACCCTGAACTACTAAAACCTGAAAGTATAAGCTAGACCCCTAAGTACTAGAATAATCTAGTTAAAGATATAAATCAACTTATAAATGTCAACCAACTCCAGCTAGCACTTTTATATCTAGAACTCCAATACGGAACCCTAGATGTCCTACATATTAATTCTCATTGTTGTACTTGCTCTTCTTCCCATTAAGTGCATCATTGTCCCTCATCCAAGAATTGTTTTCTCTAATTATAATGTTTTAAGTATGAAGAACTTGGACGGATGAATTGCGAAGATCCAAATTGGTTTCTGTGAAGCAACCAGCATTACATAAAAGAATTTGCCTTGTTCACTAGATTGAATTTTCTTGGGATGACAAAATCAATAATGACAAATCATCCAAGTAGCATCATTCTTCTCTATTGAAAAGCTGAGAATTGTGTGGTCTTATCATTCTTCTCAATCACTTCTTTCAACTCTTCCACTCATGTTGCTAATGTCTCCGTTTTAAAATCTGCTGTATATATTTAGTGGCAATGTTATTCTTTTCAGTTGATTCTGCAGCTTCTACTTGACCATAACCCACTTCAACAAACTCTGAATTGCACCGGTTGCTATGATATCTACAGCCTCTTTCGTACCCATATTAGGAGCAACCAACTGATCAGAATACTCCTGCAACGTTGGAATAACTAATCCCGAATCATGAAGGGCTTGGCCGCACTCTGTTTCTCTGAATGGGCAAGGATAGTGGCAAATCATTCATCTAATGGGGATGCAATTTTCCTTGACGTAGCATTAGTCTCTCCCACTGTCTTGTTAGTCCTGACAATTTTTGAGAGATAATCAAGCTTTTATGCAAGCTTGATATGCTAACCATAACAAAACGCATTTTTAGGGTAAAAGGATGTGGGTTGTTTAGATATAACTATGATACCCAACTAATGTCGGAAAGGTTTGGGGTTAGGGTTTTGGAAGGATTAGCATACGGAAGCACAAAAGCAGGCCATTACAGATGATGAACGCTAAAGTGAATAATGACGGTGAACAGTGCGCAGAGAGAGTATTGTCCTCGCAATCTAATTAATCACACGAACGCAAGGGATCTGCTAGTCACAGGAACGCATTCGATAAAATTTACTAACTTGTAATCTGATTAATGAATAAGATTACAATCTAATTAATAGAGAACAAATACTAAACCCTGATTGCCGAAATATTTAAAACACCCTTAACTACTAAAACCCGAAACTTTGAGCTATACCCCTAGTACTGGATTCATCATTAATCAATATGAATCAACTTGTAAACTCCAGTTAACTCCGGGAACACAAACACCGGACCCCAGATGTCTTATATATGATTCTCATCTTCTTACTTGATTTTCTTTACATGCAATGCATCAATTGGCTCCTTTATCACGTCGTCTGAGCTGAACATTTGACAGACGACGTGATAAATTTCAAATACACTTGCGAAGTTACAGGACAATAAATTAAAATTTTGCTTCAATGTTGTGCTGATGCAGTTGGAACTGTATAAAAGGCACAGAACCATAGCAAAAAACAGAGGAATAAAGTGCAGCAAAAGAACATACTTATGAAATGCTTTCTGGATTTCACGTTGACTTGCATTCCGCTCGACCCCAAGAACCTGAAGCAACACATAATTCAGAGGTTAATAACTAAAGCATGCATATTTGACTTACAAACTACCAGAAACTGCACTGTTAGCAAATAGTAAGGAAAACTAAGGACAAAAATCAAGAAAGAGCTAACATGACTCATCTATGACATTATGCCATTTCCAATTGTCAATGCGGAACACCCCGGCACGGAGACCAAGTAAAGGAAAGTTACGCAGAGGATGGTCCTCCAACGCAATTTAAACTCAGGCCAATTTACTAATCGCACATGAGTTCTCAATTCATTTCTCAAAATGTGATATTTTGAACTTATTTACCATATGAATGTAGAAATCTATGGAGTTCCAACTTCCACCTCAAAACCAATTGGCTATGAGGGGAGTAGCCCAGGACACTTATTAATTCTTTTTCTTCCTTTTGAATGTCCGATGTGGGACTTCTCAACACGCCCCCTCACGTGTGGCGTTCATTGGCCTACACGTGGATCTTTTTTTCTGCGGGTGGCGGTGAGCACATGGGTTGTTAAACCATTCACGCCTGTGAACGTGTGAATGTCCAAGTTCTAATACCATGTAAAATCCATGGGGTTCCACCTCAAAACCAACTGCCTACGAGGGGAATAGCCCAGGACACTTGTTATTTTTTTTCTTTTGACTGTCCGATGTAGGACTTCTCTACCAATGCACACGCTTTTAAAAAAAAATCATACAGTCAAAATACTTTTCAAGGGAATCCGTATACATAGAACACACTTCCAATTGGATTCATATATTTCGGAATCGCTTTCAATGGAAGCCGTACATGTAGAATACTATTTCCAGTCCTGAAGACGCTAAAACATAGTACACTTTCATAGGAAAACGTATATCTAAAACACGATTCCAAAAATTGAGTGCTTCCGTTAAAAAAAGTTCTTTAAAAAATAACCATGTTTTCGAAAATAAGTTCAGAAGTCTAGTGAATTTGGTAAATTCTTACATCTCAAAACCTGCGTTGCATATAGTAGCCTATTTACTTTTCCTCTTCCATGCAACATTGAAGCCTCATTGCGCAAGTCGCTGTTAGCATGAATTCAGTGCCCAAAGTGCAAGAAACATCACAATTGCCTTCACTATAATAAACTCAAGTTCATCAGATATCCATATCTTAAGCTTCTCACGCTAGACTTGCGTCTAAGTGTCAAATTTATGGTATTAGAGGAGTAGTGTTGGTGGGGGCAAGTTATGAAGCAGACGATCCCATGAAACTACTTAATTTTCACCAAGTCCACGTCACGGTTTCCCAAACTCAAGTCATAGAAATAGCAGGTTTACTTTTTACTTTTCCTTCCTAACATTGTTGACTGCATGAACAACCTCCCTGAGTATCCACTGTTCAAACTGTTCCATAGTATCGACTCAAAGCTGAAGATGATTCAATGGCCTATGTATAACAATTGCATTCCCCAACCAAACATTTTACACTAGGCACTCACCTAATTGAGGATTCCTTCAGTCAAATTTTATTGTACCACAAGATTGTGAATTCGGAAACTCATCAAAGTAGTTGGTTATCAATATGTAGGCCACTCACACTAGCATAGTTGTATTTGGCTAATATGCAAGCATCAATCTAAGCCACGAAGGGCTCATTTAAACTTTGTGAAGTCCAAGTCAGGTATTATGAAACTCAAGTACCATGGAGAGGTCCTTTACTTCTTGGTCATGTTGCCAAGATCCAGCCTCATCACGGCAACCATTCGGGTCAAGTCATCTTACAGCACAATACAGACATGGAATTTGTCTCTCAGCAGTACACAAGCCCCTAACATATATGATGCCAGGCGTACCAAGAACACTTCCAAACACAATGAATCACTAAGGATTCAATACGCAATTTCAATAACTCAAGTTTTATTCATAGCTGCTTTACAATAAAAGGTACCCTCTCCATTCACAGATGAGGAACCCTAAATGCAGCAAACTACAAATGGAAATGAGATCATTAAAATTACTATTGGACCATAAATAAAATGGAGATCCCTATAAACTAATCAAGTCTGAAATTGTGAAATTCTCCCTTTCTTTCAATTACAGCTTCTTCCTTATTTGTTATAAATACTGTAAAGCTTCTTGATTTTATGAATAAATCTTGAGCAATGGAAATTGTGTATTGAATTCTCACTGATTCATTGCGTTTGGAATTTTATTTTGGGCGTGCGGTAGAGCTTGCGATGTTGACCCGAACCCGCCAACCCGCCCATTTCCACCTACTTCAAACGAGTTTCGGTCATACTAATTATCTGAACGGGTTGAAATGGGTGAACCCGTTTAATATGCAAATTGTGTACAGGTTATGCGGGTGGGTGAATCAACCCGGTGCACACGTCTCCTTCAAGACTGTGTTCGAACAGATAAGAAGTGAGGTGGGTCAATAATTGCAGAAATCAGAGACCCTGAAATTGATTCCCGTCTCCTTCGTCTACGTCAAAATAAACACTCTTCTGCGTTTTCTCCTCGCCACTGTTCCAAGTTTTCCGTTCGTGGTCGCCGTTTTCCGGCTCAGAGGTAGCCAATAATGCCTCTCTGTTACTACTAACGTCACTCACAGTAGTGACGTTAGCAGCGGAAGAAGCGACAACGGTGCTATTCCGAGTGCGCCTGGTTTTCAGGCCTGCTCTGGGTGTCGCTGGTGAGGTGGGTCAGCTCTGGGTTGTGGCTGTGAGGTTCAATTGGAGGGCTGGAGTTAGCAATTGGGAACTCGCTAAATTAGGTTGATTTTCGGTTTCGATTGAAGGTCTGTGGTCGGTGTTGGGAAATGGAGCTCAGAGAGGATCTGGCCGGTGGTGATATGGTGGTTGAATAGCCAGAGATTGTGGCGGTTGGTGGTGAAACACGGGTTGGACTACCGTTCTTAACCGGGACAGTGATATACAAATATACATATATGTGTATATGTGTGCACATATATATGCAAACATATATTAATATACATATACTATAGGAACTATAGGGACTAAATACGCAATTAGTTTTGACCTAGTTTCTAGTAGCTTCTCAGTATTCTATATAAACAGAAGTAATGTGTCAGTATTATTATTCAATACAATATTCTATTCAATATGGTATTAGAGCGCGTGAATGGTCTAAAAACCCACGTGCTGGCCGCCACCCGCAGACAAATAAAAGATCCACTTGTAGGCCAAAGAATGCCACACGTGAGGGGCGTGTTGAGAAGAACCACATCGGACATTCAAGAAGAAGTTAAACAATTAAAGAGTGTCCTGGGGCGTTGTGGGGTCGCCGGTTGAGGCGGCGGTGATGAAGACCGACTGGGAGGAAGCCGGCGATCTCACGGCGTTGCAAAAACGAGATGAACAAAAGAGAAGCTAACAATTCCAGCGGGCGGCTTGCGGTGGTGCCGCCCGCCAGAGACGGAAGCAAGAATTAGGTCACCAAGAGCGTAGCCGCTCTGATACCATAGGAACTACAGGGACTAAATATGCAATTAGTTTTGACCTAGTTTCTAGTAGCTTCTCAGTATTCGATATAAACAGATGTAATCTGTCAGTATTATTATTCAATACAATATTCTATTCAATATATATATATATATATATCCATAAACAACATAGTACCACTATGTTCCATCTGTTTGTTCCCAATTTCACTTTTAACACTCTTTACTGAGTCACTTGTGAAATGTGATGAATTTTTTTTAAGATCTTTCCATGATGTTGTAGAGTTAAAGTTGCTCCATAACATAGTGAAAGAATTATCAAAAAATCTCATTGTTAAGCGATCCAAATCACCCGGTCAAAGTGACCCAGATAAGTCAATTTGGGGACAAAGAGAGGGAACATATGGTATCATTTAAAAGTGCAAGTCAAAAAGTCAATTTGGGGACAAAGAGAGGGAACATATGGTATCATTTAAGAGTGCAAGTAATTGGCCAAGCTGGTTTTATTGAATTTGCTTTGCTCTACCTTTTTGTTGATTTGATGCTAAACGGGTTGAAATGATTCATAAATGGGTTAACGGTTTATATTGACCCATTTATGACCCACCCAAGAACACCCAGATGTTTAAACGGGTTGAGCGGGTTGGAATCATTTACATGTAGACCCATTTATAAACGGGTTGAACCCGCCCACCCCGCCCGTTAGACACCTCTAGCGTGCGGGATCAATCTAGGCTTGTGCGGATGCGCTATCATGTGTTCCATAAGACAACATGGTGGTGAAGACATATCTCTTGAATGGTTCTTTTCACTCAATCTCTTAAGTCTGAGCAAACATTCGGTCTAGGTGACTTATGAGTTGGAATTGTGATTTCTTTTATGGTTATATCTATTCATGCTGATTGGAAAGGAAGGAGACCTCTTTTGAGTTTCACTAGATAGCCTTATTTGTATAAAGCTTTTTATGTGACTTGTCAGCCTTGATTGGTATATACTTCAATATACAAGTACTTCCGTACTTGACTTCAGTAGGTGACTCTAGTCATACAATTTAAGTAATCCGTCCATTCTAATAGGTTAGCATTATGGTTTTTCAAGAACTAATTGGCTCTTTCCTTAAAATCCTATTTCTTTGTTCCGCTCCTACAATCCGCATTTTTATAACTAAGCACCTATATTCAAGGAATTAAACCCAGCTTTCCTAATAACACCACGAAAATTGTTTGATATTTCGTTCAATAGTTAGTAATGCAGAACTAATAATTTTAACCACTTAAAATGATCCCATCAATTTCGGTGCTAAGCATTTGCACCAGACCTCACTCCTTAATAAATAAAATGTCACCTTAAGTTCACATTTTTATACTTCAACCATGTTTCTAAAGCAGCAATAGTACACTCATTCATATTTAATCATGACATAAGGTGAGGTCCATTTTTATTGATTGTCCTATACATTGATTTGCTTCTTACATTTGACACATCCTTCCGTGAAAAAAAATCTTTCAAAACCGAGCTCTTATTCAACAACTGGAATTAAATCGAGAAAGCACACAAACCCTACTCTGATCCAGAGAAATTAAGTCTTAGAACACTTCTGATCACAGGAATTTGGTGTCGATATCTATGAACTTCAATGCCTCAGTGAGCATCTCATTTCCATGGAGGCAAGAAAAAGACTAATCCTAATACTCTCTCCGTGCGTCCCGTCAAAATTGTCCTAGAACACTTTTGATCACAGGAATGTAGTGTCGGTAGCTGTGAGCTCCAATGCCTCAATGAGCATTATCTCCATGGAGGCAAGATAAAGACCAATCCTTATACTATCTGTTTTACATGTTTAAACGAATATCCATCTACATCAGATGGCAATCACACATCTAAGGAAGGGGCGAAATATTTTTAGGAAGGACCACATTACAAGGCAATTGCATTGTTTAGCTTCAAGTTCTTGGAAATTCTTAAATAGCCACAAAAAGAGCAAGCGAAAAAAAATCCATATGATTATACAACTGGGTTTGTCTCATAACCAATCAACATGCAGTCTTCCAGCAGAGAAAAAAACAAATAGGGAGTAGGCAATGTCTACAATCGCATGCCAATATATCGAACATTAAACCCATTGTTACAGTAAGCACTAAAGACTGAAAATTGACAATACATGGATACAATTGCGATATCACTAGAAGACTTAAATGTGTGCTTGTACCTTGTAGGGATCGAGGGTTTTTGCTCCAAGGGTAAAAATCAAGAGCAACGAGCAGAGAATGATGAGAAGCGTCGCGCGGAGTCTCATATTGGGGCTTCGATTTTCTGAAATACAAGCGATGAATTCTCTATTTGTTACCGGAACAAGAATTGCAAAACGACGATGATGGTAGAAAGTAGGAACCGTGGGAAGGGGTTGAGCTTAATAAACTGGGAGAGGGTTGGACAAAACTCCAGAGGCTTCTTTGCTTTGGGCTCACGTGGCGGCTGTTACCGGTTCCACGAGTACTGACCAATAGGATATTAGAGTTTTTGATCGTGTGGGGTCACCTCCGGGAGAGTTTTGTATTTTTTTTTTATTTTTTTTTCTTTTTTTTTTTGTTAAACTTAGTTGTATGTTGTGGTTTGAACTTAGGACTTCATGCAGAGACTTTTAAAAGTTCTAGGGACTTTAAAAAGATAACTCTAGAGGTTTGTATTTGTTGTTGAGACACCGCATAATATAATATTTTGGTTTCCTCAAAAAAGAATTCTATTTTTTGGTTAAACAATTTTTAATATACCAAAATAAATCACTCAAAAAAACATGCCAAAATAAAATCTATCTACAAGAAGATATTGTCGCTAAAAAAATTTGGGGAAAATTTGCACTTTTGCTTGAAATTGTTCCAACATCACCTACCATGTCGACATTAGATAATCAGAAGGGGAGTTACAGTACCTGTTTGGTGCCCGCTTTATGAGAGGGCTCTTGAAGATAAACCACACTTATTTTTTCATTAGAAAGTCTAACGTTACTATCAAGAATAACCTACCTCCTCGTATGTGCCGATAAACATAAGAGGCTAACCAAGGCTAAGCCACGTTCATAGTCCGAGCTCATATTCCGCTAACGGTCTAACCATGATGAAGCTTAGGGACGAAAGAGGATAAATATAGGAACCCGCAACCCAAATCTCACCGACTCGGGCCCTCAAACCCCGGTACCTTGTCGATCCCGTGACCATCGTGGCGAAATGGGCAAGAAATTCAGTCTTTCTTCCAACGGAACAAGAAGCTTCACTACTCGATTCCCAATAAGCACACTTTATTCGCTTTATTCCTCTCCTTTTTCTCCTCTCCTTTTTTTTCTTTTATATTTTTTGTTTTTCTATTCTTTTTCTCTCTCTCTCTCTCTCTCTCTCTCTCTCTCTCTCTCTCTCTCTCTCTCTCTCTCTCTCTCTCAATAAACCACCAATAACTAATCACAAATACACAAGTAGTCCTCCTCCAATAATCAAGCAACAATACGAATGTTAAGGAGAGGAAATAGACGATGCAATGAATAAGTATCACAAATAAAATTCGTCTCCCGTTAACTCAATGAAGCACAACATGCCACGAAGCCACAAATAAGTCAAAGTACGTATGGGGGTGGTCTAATGGTGCTACAAGATGTACTAAAGATGTGATTCTAACTATATATGATGAAGGTCAAGAATCGTCTCCCTATGTCAAAGGACTAACGAATAAACCAAGGTTCGAATAGGGTGGTCTAGTGGACCTACAAGGCGAGATCTAAGCACAGTGGGCTCTCTAATTGATGTCCTCGCATAGCTGTTCTGTGTGACACTACGAGGTGGGCTGGCGACTACCTAAGACGAACAATATGAACGTTCGTCTTGTTTAACAAACACCAAGCTTAACTCTTGTCGAGGAAAAACAGCACACACTTTAGCTTTTAAAGTTTTATTTTAGTGCGAGAGTAGGTAGGCATTCACGTAATGAGTGCCTCTCTATACATACTAAGGGGAACTCGATATGTCACTCTCGGTCAAAATTCACGACTTATTCCTAAAGTTTCACATCACCTCAGATCAACCAAGTCTATGAGTCTCTCAACCACCCTTTCTCAATTTTTTTTAATTTTTTATTTTATTATTTATTTATTTATTTATTGTAATTTTCATAAGTCCTAAACTCTATATGCAAATGCCAACTCGACAAGGGTAGGGGACTCAATAAATTAAAGCAATCAAGCAAAAATGATAAATAACAAAGAGAAAATAAGAACATAGCCAAAAATATATCTAAATGTGACTGGCTATGCAAGACTCGACTTAGGCTAGTAAAAGATACCCCGTCCCCACACTAGAATGCATCGTTGCCATTAACGATATGAAGAACACTCAACAATTCTAATGCGAGGGTCACACTCCTCTACTCTACATCATCCTCGCAGTATGGGCATACACGTCTCAATTATCATCATCCTCATCACCACTAGGAGGGCATGCATCCTCATAGTCACTCGACTCATACTAATGATGAGCAGTGATAGGTGGATTAAAGTCCTTGGCCAGGTCACTCGACTGAATGACATACTGCCCTACCATCTGGGTCAAGTTCCCTAACTCTACCTGATTGCTCCTCAAATGAGAAAACTAGCGCTTTCTCTCCTCACGGTTCGCCTGCATCTCCTTCCTCAACTTCCTGAAAGCATCCTCGTGGCCAAATGTAGACCTTGATCCACTTGCCTCTAACCCTTTTCATTATGTCTTTGTTCTTATTTAAGGCCTTCACCTTCTCATCAAATTTCGACCACTCGTGGACTAAGATTTTTTTCAAATCCAAGTCCGACTGTCACACTATCACCTTGGCATCTCTAGCCATCGGGGTTAGCAAACAAGTATGGCCCGGAGCCATTTTGTTCTCAGCGGGAATCCTCTCCATCATATTAACCCAAATCATCCTACGATTGTTAATTCTCTTACCTAACCAGAAACACATGGCCATAACACAATTTTGAATGAGAACTTGGGATTCGTTGTGATTCACAAAACCCGATTTTCAAGCAGCTCTCAGATCCATCGAGACGAAGGGAGAAGATGATTCTTATAAACTTTCCATTGATTCAATCATTCTTCCTATCCCAAGGGTCAAGTCCCTTCTCAAAACAGATAGCATTCACCCGCTCAACTATATTCTCACTCCCGACCATCGCATGATAAGCACATGCCTTTCTCAATGGGGTACAATTCATTATTTTCTGGATAGTCTCTGGCGTGAAGACTATCTAACGGTTCTTGCAATAGATCAACCGCCTATCCTGACCCCATCCATCCCAATAGTACCTCAGATTCAGACAAACTCCCCTCGTAACATGAGAACTAGAGTCCTTGTACAATTTGTACCAATCATCTAACTTTTCAATTTAAATGAGTGCTTTTAACTCTCTGGGCATCTCTGTGTGTGCAGGGAACTCTTTATCGGGTGCCCCCACTTTGCTCAAATATGCATCATCAAAAGATTATTGATGAGCCTTGTACGAGAAAACCTATAACTGCAATATTTCGTGGGGGTCACTTTATCACAAGCTAAATTCGCCCTCTTGTCTGCTCTACCCTCAACCCCGGGTTTCTGAGGTAGCGGATTCTCGAAAATAGGGTGTCTCGGCGACTCCGGAACCTAAAACGAATCAATAACTAGCTCAGAGGCACCGTGGGGTGAACCCTCGCCGGTCTTTCTCTTCTTAGGTGCCATTTAAATACAAAAGTAAGAAAATAAAGCGACTACCATTCACAATGAGAGGAAGTGTAAGAGAAAATAAGCACATAAGCAAGCAAGTTGTGATAAATCACGCCTAGGACACTGCGCAATAGCCCCCAATTCACAGTTATATAAAATAAAATGGGCTCTGACTCAATGTAGCCTAATTCCTATTTGTGCCTAGACGCTTGGAGTGAAATGCGATAGAAATTTTTTTACCTCTGGCACCCGGAGTACCTTTCTTACGGGTGTCGTTCCAATAAAATTTCGACAAGAAGGGGTCGAGAAATCCATCGTCGAATTTTTTTTGCACCCCGTCACAGTTTCTTCTTTGCTTGTCCTCGAAATCACCCTCCAAAACCTCCTAATTTCAGATATAGGAACCAAAAACCCTAACTCTTTTCCACCCCAGGTTAGGTTCTATCTTGAATTAGCCAAAAACCCAAGAGACAACCCTTATCTCCTCTGGTATACGAGCACAACCCCATCTTTCTTTCTGAAATTGAAGACTTTTTTAAAGAAGGTGTTCTTGAGAGATGAAGGAATTCTTGAGAGAGTTTGAGAGCAAAATCGATTTTGATTCAAATTAGGGTTTTGGAGAAGTTGTTTCTGCACATGAGGTTATATAAGGGTTCATAAAAAGGATCAGACTGCCCCCCCCCCCCTTAATAATTGAAAATGACCAAGAAGACCATCCAAAATATCTCTTAGACTACACAGTCTTCGTGCGAAGAGTCGTTGTCTGCGTGCGAATACCCTTCGTGCGAAGACTTCTGCTCTTTGTGCGAACACCCTTCGCACGAAGAGGCTCTTGAGATCTTCAGAACACTGCCAAACTTTGTCTTATTGCCTCTAATGCATATACCTTTGGTTCCGAAGGATCCCTTTAACCTCGGAACTCTTTTCGTGATATAACAACTCCCCAAATGTCCAAGAATTCTTCTTTCTTCAATTTCGCGCCTCCAAAGGCTTATTTACCCTTTTTAGGATGTTTTTTTTGCCGTTCTTATTTACTTTTGAATCCTTTTGGCCATAACTTTTGCGTCCAGACTCAGATGTATGTGTTCCACCTATCCACAAAAAGCTCTCGTCCACCCCACAAAATGGCATTCCTCAATCAAGCTCAAGATACTATTTTCAAAAATTCACCTCGTGATCCGTCCCATTGTGCCAGCTTTCTCAGATCTTCAATGCTTTCTTCGCTTACATCAAGACGGGGAGTCCAGCTACGCGCATTTCCCCGGGTGCATGTGTTAAGTGATTTTTGGAATGCCGCTTTCCACCAAATTCTTCATTCCGGATTTCGATACATGTTTTGGGCTGACTCTCCTCGATTTTCATGACATTTTGGCACGTGTATGAAGAAAGGGAATCCGGAATAGGCCTTTCACCTAGAATTCCTGCACACACTCATTGGAAATATTAGTTCCACTCTCTTGAACCTCTCATATAAACACAAACTGCATTAAAACACACACAACATTATTTAAAACTCAGACTATCCGCAGTAGTAGACTACCCCTCCCCAGCATGTCCCACATTTATCCCATTATTAATTGTCTTAACATTTACAATAGTTCCCTAACACCTACAGTAGTTAAAACATTATTTCTTCCCTCTTATTATATATTTTTTCGAATACACAATTTCAGCAAACCATCATGATATTTTAGCAAATAAAATAAAAATCAAACCCACTTGGTGGGCCAGTCGGGGAAGCCTGCGGGCTAACCCTCCCCCTCCACCACCCCCATTTATCCTCCCCCTCCCCCCTCCTTGTTGGAGCTACTAAACCCATTCTTGGGCACCCCACCCCAACTGCTAAAGGTAGTCTCACACTCTACGCCAAAGAAAAGTATGTTGGGTTGCTTCCCAACAAGTGCCTTGTAATTTAAGTTCAACGACCTGACCCAGTTACCTCACATGAGATCAAACATTAGAAATTGCACTAAGGTGCTCAATTACCCCCCCCCCCCAATGAAGTGCCCATCCATGTATGGCTTGGCTCTATGTCCATTCACATTGAGTCGATTACCGATGTCAGCTTCAAATTCAAGTGACCCCATGGATATACCTCGGTAATAGTGAAAGGACCGCTCCACTTTGACTTCAACTTTCCAGGAAACAATATCGGACGTGCATTGAAGACATGCACCTTCTGTCCCACCTTGAAGTCTCTCGCGATGATGTGCTTATCTTGCCATTGCTTAGTTATCTCCTTACAGATTTTTGTATTCTGATAAGACATCAACAAAAACTCTTCAAGTATAAGTAATGCAGATTTTCTTTGCTCACCTGAGAGTTTTGAATTCAAGTTGATCGTCTTCAGCGCCCAAAATGCCTTGTGCTTAAGTTCAACCGGGAGATGGCATGTTTTCTCAAACACCACCTGATAGGAAGACATGCCCAAGGGGGTCTTTGTATGTTGTTCGATAAGCCCATACACTGTCATCCATATGTAGGGACCAACTTTTGCGACCCGAATTAACTGTCTTCTCTAGAAACCCCTTGATTTCTCAATTTGAAACTTTAGCTTGCCCATTTGACTTTGGGTGGTAGGCTAGTAATACCTTATGTGACTCCACCCCATACTTGCTCAACACATTGGCAAAGACTTCGTTCACAAAATGTGAACCCTCATCACTGGTAATAGCCCTTGGCGTCCCAAATCACGTAAGTATGTTCTTGCGCACAAACCTATCAACTGTAGCGCCATCATTCTTTGGGCATACCAAAGCCTCCAAACACTTGGTGCCATGATCCACAGCTAAGAAAATATAGTCCCCCATACGTCAAATGACTCTACCTCCAAGACATAATTCCGAGGCATCTCATTTCACCTCGAAATATTGCATTTTCTCTGACACCAGTCACACTGCTGCACAAATAGATGAGCATCTTTATGTAAAGTAGGCCAAGAGAAACCACTGTGAAGTACCTTTGGCCGTTGTGTGTGACTTGCCAAAATGACCCCCACAACTCAACTCGTGGCAGTGTCTGAGAATTTCCAGTGTGTATGGTGGCGCTACACATCTCAGCAATACGTTATCTGCTCCAAGCTTGAACAGATAGGGATCATACCAATAGTACTACCGTGCGCCTGCAAATAACTTATTCTTCTGAATGTAAGACAAGTCTGTAGGAACAATTTTGCTTGCCTTAAAGTTTGCCAAGTTAAGGTATCAAGGCAGAGCTGAAGCCACTACCCTGAGCAGCTAATCTGGAAAGTCTTCTTTGATGGGCACCTCCTCATGATTCTCATTCTCTAATTTGGATATATGATCAACCACAACATTTTTCACCCCTTTCTTGTCTTTGATCTGAATGTCAAACTCTTGCATCAAAAGAACCCACCGTATCAATCATGGCTTTGCGTCCTTCTTGGTGAGAAGGTACTTGAGGGTCGCATGGTCAGTGAATAAGTCACCTGAGAACCCAAAAGATATGGACGAAACTTGTCCAACGTGAAGATAATAGCCAACATATCTTTCTCAATAGTAGCATAATTCACATGTGCATTATTCAGAGTTCGACTAGCATAGTAAATGACATGAGCTACCTTGTCTTTCTGCTGTCCCAGAACTACTCCCACTGCATAGTCAATAGCATCGCACATTAGCTCGAACGGCAAAGTCCAGTCTGGAGTAGTGATTATAGGAGAACTGATCAGCTTCTCCTTGAGAAAATTAAAAGCTTACTTGCACTCCTTAGTAAAATCAAAGACTGTATCTTTATCAAGTAATCCATACAATTTCTTTGTGATCTTCGAGATATCTCTAATCAGGCGCCTGTAGAACCCAAAATGCCCCAAGAAATTCCATACCCCTTTGACAGATGTAGGATAAGGCAGTTTCTCAATGACCTCTATCTTGGCCCTATCCACCACTAAGCCTCTGTTTGAAATCATGTGCCCAAAAACTAAGCTCTCACTCATCATGAAACGACACTTTTCCCAGTTGAGCACTAGCTTGGTTTCAATGCATCTATCCAACACACAGGGCCAGTTGCTGCAAACAGTCTTCAAAGCCATCACCATACTGCAAAAAGTCATCAATGAATACGTCAAGTTTCCATCATGTCAGAGAATATCGACATCATGCACCTCTGAAAAGTAGTAGGCGCATTGCATAACCCAAAAGGCATGCGTCAAAAAGAGAAAGTTCCATTGGTGGAAGTGATTGCCGTCCTCTCCTAATTCATTGGCTCAATACCAATTTGGTTGTACCCGGATTTCCCATCCAAAAAAATAGTGTGATGATGAGTCAGCCTATCAAGCATCTGATTAACAAATGGAAGGGGGACGTGGTCTTTGTGTTTTGCATCATTAAACTTGTGATACCTCCCTTCGTAGGGACACAATGCACCGAGCTCGTCCATGTGATGTCAGAAATCGAGTAGAAGATGCCCGCTTCCAGCCACTTAAGAACATCTTTCTTCACCACCTCCTGCATATGAGGAATGAGGCGGCACTGAAATTGGACCACCGGCTTCCAGTCCTCCATAAGCCGGATGTTGTGCTTGAAAATTGTGGGGATGATACCCTTGATATCTGCTATGGTCCATCCCAAGCCGCCTTTCTTCCTTGCAATATCTTGAGCAGTTTTTCCTCATGTTCCTCGTCCAAGCAAGAAGACGCAATCACAGGTAAAGTTTCATTAGCGCCCAAATATAAATATTTCAAATTTGCAGGTAAGGGCTTTAAATCTAAAAGAGGAGCAATTCCATGAGAATGAGTAAGAGTCTTCCTTTCTCCCTCGTGGAAGGGAGGGAGTCGTTTGAGCCAATGATCCTCCATAACTTGCTCTTTTTTGCTTGAATCAAGCCGAACAAGTTCCTCATATAGCTCCTCCAATAAAGTATCTTCCTCGTCTAGTGTATATGCCTCAACACCAAAGCATTGCTCACTCATCGCATATGCGGGAAACTTGATAGCTTCAAATACATCGAATTCAACCTTATCTTTGTTGATCCGCATCGTCAACTCTCCATTTGAAACATCAATAATTGTCTTCCCCGTGACAAGGAATGGCCGTCCTTCGACTCTCACAAGTACATCCTCCAGAACTCCACAAGGACGTTTGAGGTGCGATCTGCCATCTGAAAACACATTCTTATCGTCTTTGGATCCCCCAAACCGAGTTTCTCAACAACAAATGTGGGCATCAAATTATTGTGTCAAGAACACATAATGCCCACCCATGAAACGCATCTCCCAATGTTACAGGGATGATAAAATCGCCAATATAGTTGGTAACACCTTTTGCACAACGGTGCTACACTTCTCATTAAGAGTCATAGTTTCAAAATCATCCATGTTCCTCGTATCAGAAAAGAGGTCCTTGAGAAATTTGGCGTACTTGGGAATTTGTTAAATGGCCTCCGCAAAAGGAATATTAATTTGCAGCTTCTTGAAGATGTCCACAACTTCTTAAAGTGCTTGGCATCATCTTGACTCTTCAACCTCTGTGGGTATGGCACACGCATGTTGTACTCTTCCTTAGGCTTTTGCGTCTCTTCCAAATTCCTCATCGTGTCCTTTGATTGGGGACTCACGACACGGGAATTTCTACACTCAAGGATTTCTCCGTGGCCTTAGTCACCTCAGCTTGCGCGTGGCTAGGATATGGAGGATCCTCAGGAGTGATGCCACTGCGAGTAGTGATTGCCTTCAAATTTTCATGCGGAATGATGGTTTTAGCCGTAAGCATGCCAGGTGGTAGCTTAGTAGCCTGATTGGCAATTTGCCCGATTTGAGTCTCATGCCTCTTCACAGCTGCTTCAATAAATATAGACTTGTTCGCCAACCTATCAAGCTTCTCATTCACATGCTGTTGCTGATTCGAAATTTGTCTCCGCAAAACTTGTATATCTGAATCCTATTTTCGTTGTGCATGCTGCTGTGGGGCTTATCTTTGAGCTTGATATGAGGTTAATTAGACTGTTGGCCAGGTCCATACAACCCACTGTTTGGATTCCTGTAGTTGAAGTTTGGGTGATTGCGGTTGTTGGGATGATAAGTGTTCGGCCACTGCTCGCTGTCTTGGTGGACCCATATAAATAACGTCTTCAATCCCGCAGTCATATCCCTGCTTCTCATCCGCGATCTATTCTCCCATAGACTTCACATATGCGATCGGATTCATGATGTTAAACACAATGGTCATCATTCCCATATGTTGTTTCATTGACTCCATCTTGTTGACCACAACTGCATCCCCACCGGATTTTGGTTATCTACGAGCCTCAAACCTCATAGTCTCTCGTTTTTCCACAGAGTTGAGCACGTCTTGAGCTCGTTGCTTCACCATTCCCATAAAATTGCCTCCATCTAGCATACCCAATTTATTCGCTGTTTCCCTTTGTAGAGAATTGTAGAAATAATGGAAGAGCTTATACCACGACACTCCACGATTAGGTCACTAGCAAAGGATCTGGTTGACTTTCCTCCAAGTATATCCTAATGATTCATCCTCTTGATGTATGAACTTCGTGATATCAGCCATTCGCTGAGCAACTTTGGATGGTGGATGATACCTTCTCAGAAACTCCATGCAACACTCTTCCCATGATGTGATTGATCCAGCTGGACGTTCGATGAGCCATGTCTTAGCTTTTCCAGATAAAGGGATGGGAAAAAGCATCCTTCACTGGTTCATCTGGAACTCTATGACCATGTAATGTCGAGGTGATTTGCTCGAAGTTAAGCAAGTGAGCATTTGGATCATCCCCTGGAGCTCCACTAAACAGGCACTCATCACGCACCATATTTATCACATGTTGACGCAATTCGAAATGAGATGCATTAATATGTGGCCGCACAATGGAAGGAAAGTACCCATATAACGTTGTCTGTATTAGTCTACCATAGGACGGTCCTCCTGCATGACATTGTTTGGATTTACATGGGCCCCATCATTTTTCCTATTATTTATGTTTCCTCCATTGTTGCCTCCATTGTTTCCTCCATTGTCAAATGGTGGAATTGGAGGATTAGAGGGAATGGCAGCTGCTTGCATTGCAGCTAGCTGGGCTCTGAGCAGCTCAACTTCTTGTGCGATATTGGACGCATTAGTTTCAGCAGCGACTCTTGCAGCCTCGGCTTCTTCCGTAGCCTTGCGGAACCATTCCAACTCAGCTCTTCCATGGTCATCCATAGGAACTGAGTCTAATTTCCTCAAGTCTCTTTGTTTTGCGCGTAATAGTGATTATGGGTCTTTAAGCTGTGGGTACAAAGGCTTGTTTTGAGAACGGGTCATGCACCATGAGATTCAACCTCAAAGCACTGACCACATGAAGAAAATAGGTGAGTAACGAATATAAACAGAAAAGTAAAATCCCTAAGGTTACGAATTATAATGAATTTCACTGAACTCCCCGGAAACGGAGCCAAAAAAGTAACATGTTCCAACCACAAGTGTACATGTGTCGCCTGCACTAATAGATAAGAGCATGGTTTTATCGTTTCCCAATAGACATGTTGTAGATTAGCTAATGTTTCTTAACCTTATGTGGGGAAGCAATTTGAGTTTGTGTGCGCTATTTCTACTAAAAGAAAAGACAGCTATTTATTAACCGATTGAATGATCGCACGATTAACAGAGAAATATTACTGAAGTTATTGATATGTGACAAAGATCAGGATATCTCATTTAGTTCACTAGGGAGTTTTCACCGTGAATGATTTACGTTCATGCAACACAAATTTCTTCTACCTAGCCAAACGAGCAACATTAGTTTGTTGATTTCTCTAACAAAGTCAATACTTAGAAGCACGTAAGTCTAAGCATGCATTACGTTCTCGTGTTCTACTCTAATTCTGATTTTACTAGACCGATTCCTCTAATTTAGATACGACTAGTGCAAGATTCAAGTTCAAGTAGTGAATATCGATTCCTCTAACATTAACCACCTATATCAATCCTATTGTGACGTCAAACAATAAGAAAGATAGACTGAGTGCATAAATCAAGCATAACTAAGTAGAAAAACATTCAATTAGGCTAAAAGCATGAAGCATAATCCATAAATCACCAAACACGGTGTTCAACCATAGCTGCGGATGAGATATCCTGAATACAAGTTTAGCTAAGACAACTCATGATCAAACTGGCACATTTAATGATGATAATGAACAAACTAAAGAAAATAAGAGAAAAAATAATCTATACGATGTTTTCCACGCTCCACAAACGCTCCTAAGCTCCAAAAACGAGGTTCAATACTGTCTAACCTCTGAAAATACGACCTAAAATCCTTAAATATGTTTCCAAATTAGTTGGAATCATTTTAGATAAATTACATCAATGCCCCATAAAGATTTGCCACCTCTGAGCTTCTCTTTGTGTGAAGACTTCGAGTCACCCTGAGCCTCTTTGTATGAAATGCCTTCGTGTTTTGCGCCTGAAGCTTATTCTGCCAACAGTTCCCCTCATCCCTTAGATTTTCTCTACGTAATTTCTTCGTGCGAACAACCACCCTCTTTGTGCAAAGAGTCTTCGTACTTTTGAGACAGAATGCTATTCTGCGAAGTCACTTTGGCTCCTCCTAGATTTGACTAACTTCTGGTCTTCGTGCGAAGACATTCAGCAACCACATATTTTTGGCTTATTTCTTTGAGTTCCTCGTTTCCGAAGCTCGTTTCCATCTCGTGCATGATCTACAAGTTGTAGTTACCTGTGAAAGACAACACGAAAAACAACCCGCGATCATATCACAATAATTCATAAAAATATACCAGAAACGCCCGGATTCGATGATGATCGTACATGAACTCATTCTATTCAATGAAAGTACACCCAAAATTGACGCGACATTCTCCATGTTAGCATTCAAAATGCAAAAAATTAAGTATGAAGATAACTCCAAAATCGGAGTTATCAGGCATATATTTAGTGACAACACTGTGACAAAAAGATGTTGTCACTTAACCTTTTAGTGACAACATTTTTGGTCTTTAGTGACTATTTTTTGTCACTGAACGCATAATCTCTTGCAGCGACATATATCTAGGTGTCCAATCCATGAACGTGTCTTCGTAACCTTTTTAAAAGTAGGTACAGATATGTGCCAATCAAGTGTAAGGAAATGATGCTGAGAGTCTGAATCTGACATGGTTACGTTACGTTCGTCAAAGTGTTTGAGATCCCAAGCCGATAGTGGTGCCACTCGAATTTGTGAGACTATGGCTATAGCCAAGACAGTGGTAAACACACACACACACACACACACACACACACACACACACACACACACACACACACATATATAAGAAGGAAAGTGCTCAAGTTAAACCTCATTTGTCAATTAAATGTTAGCGCTTATTTGGATTTTTCATGAACACCATTCTCAGGGCCAACTTATCAAAGTAAATATTCACCATCGGAAATGACTCATCAAGTAACCCCCATATTTTATTTGTTATTCAATTCCTCAACTTTGCTTTTAGCGACAACAACTAACTAAATTGATTATATGAGTTACTAAATTGCTAAAGATAAAATGGATAATAAATAAAATAATAAATAAGTTACTAAATTCCTAATTAAAAGATCTTTTTCATCAACTAAAAACGTATTTTGAATGTATTGTATGACAAGCAAAATCCATAATTTTATATGTAACTACAAATATTACAGTATCAATTTCATAATACACAGTTTGACCCCTTCATAGTCCATCATAGAGCTGAATTGATAAAATTTATGTCCGGCGACGAAAATGCTTAACCAATTACGTTGAGCAAATGATGTGAGATAATTAAAATGTACTTTTATTCAAGAAAGAGAAAGAAATTATTAACTATTTCACAAGACAAAAATACCAATTTTATAAGTTAAATAAAGTTTAAAATTTCAAATAGAAATTTATCTGTTATACAAGAAAATTTGATCACTTATACAAATAGAAAACTTGCATCAAATATTATAATAATAAAATTTCTTTAGGAATGTAAAAAAATCACGTGATGAAAAATATAATGACTGATAATACTCTTATTCCGACTCCGCACAAAAACATATAATTGAAAATGAGAATAAAAAAAACGTATAATTGTGGCACCATTATGGCTTTACACATTAGTACAAGTAAATATTTATATATTGATGACTTACGGTTGCACTTTCTTAGTATTTCACTATGATTAAGTAAGTCACTTTTGTTTTACTAGTTGTATAACTTACGATGCTCTATGTCATATCCAATATTGATATAAGAATATTATTTGATTAATCAATAATTCACTTTCATGCTTTTATATATGTAGATTATCATGTAAGTTTAAAAAAAAAATCCGTCAAAAAAAAGTTTACAAATTTTGACATAAGAAACTTGGTAATTGAAAAATATTGTCAATACTCAATAAGATTTCTCCAAACAGTGCTGAAGATAGGTACAAAGAAAAATATATAAAAAAATGAAAAAGAGCACATGTAATCGCGGTACCACTACGATGCCCCATAATATTACGTGTTTGACTATTTGCATAGTGATGATCTATAGTTAGACTTTCTCAGTATGTTGCAATAATTTGGCATTCGCATCGTCGTTTTACTACTATTATCACCTATAATGTTCTATGTCGTATCCAAAATTCATTTTAGATGTTTCTTAATAAATCTTTAGACAAAACGTACAATAGATCTATTGCATTCAACTAATTTTTTATTGAGATTTGCTCTGCTCTGGCAATATTCTAATGTGTTTGGTTTGCTGCATCTATAAACTTATGTCATTATTATGTTAGTTTATAATGGTTGACATTACATATTTAGTACTTGTAAAACATTTACCGTTCACATTTATGTTTATAAGTTTACTTCAAATTAGTTCTAAAGTTACTATCAATTATTTTAATTTTTGGTTTGCACTTTTGTAAAGGATGAAAGTAGTATCACTAGATAATGTGAAGTTCATTTTGTTCCAGAAATTATATTATAGGGATTACCTTTTATAAAGAAAAACTTACATTCTTTCATTGTAATTTTCAGCAGAGCAAAAAATTAAATTCATATCCTAAGGTGTTGCTAATTGCAGGTTCTTATTAACGTTCATAAATGAAAACCCGTAGATGTAATATATATATATATATATATATATATATATATATATATATATATATATATATATATAGATCAACTTCGTTCAAGAAAGTGAAGATAAAATTCAAAGTGGTCATATTCCCCGAAAATTAAACCACCACCTCTAGGTCTCAAAACTGATAGAACTATGGTAAGTAATTTATATGAATGATGATATAATTTTCAACCACGATGTTACGTGAAATCACCTAGAATATAAAAAAAATGAAAAACAAGAAATTTTATTGTTCATCGAAATCTACGATTTCACTTTTTTTAATGTAGAAGTTGCAATTTTCCAACTCTCTTAGAAACTTATTATTGTTCATGTTTCACACTTTTAGTTAAGGTAAGAACGAAAAACTCTTATTGGAAGATTCTTCATTCTTTTCTAAAATGTGATGAGCTTATTTGATTTTTTTTAGAATATTGAGCGGATTTGGTTTTAAGTTGAGATAGTTTGTTATGAACATTTGGTTATTATTTTATAAATATTAAAGATATAAAAATTTTATTCATTATGATTCTAGGAGTTAAATATGAGATAAATCATAAATGCGCGTGAATTTTAAAATTGTTAATCACCTAAATTTTGTTTCAATCATAAATTTTAATTACTATTAAATAAATATAGAACCAGTGCTCAAATATTTTTATATCTAATTTACAGGAATATTAACATCATTTGTAACTCATAACGAAAAAATGAAGGTGAAATAAAAAATTATAATTAAATTATTTTGTACTATCTTTTTTCTCCCTATATTGTTTTTTATTCTTCATGAAAGTCGTCTTGACAATCAGTTCTATGTGGTCTCTCATGCAAAACCCAGTATCCACGTCATTATCATCATTGACAATCCACGAGTAAGAAATTGTTAGTATATTGTTTGCAAAAAATCTACAATTTGAGCAACATAAATCAGATAATTCATAAAGCATTTGAAGTCATGCCTTTTATGAAAATGTCATTGGTTCGATTTCTCTTCCTATGCTTTAGTACATCAAACCAGGTTGGCAGTGACACAAGTTTTTATACTATTTTATTATTTTATGTGAAAATATGGATCACGATGTGCTTATTTTTCACTTTAATAATTCTGTTAGTGATTTTCAAGGGATTTCTTGTTGTTCTGAGACAAGATACGAAAAGTATCTTATAAGACATATTATACCATTGCACTTGAAAAAATGAAAATATTTGCATTTCAACCATCTAAAAGTAAGAACTTTTCTTATCTCATAAGAATAAAACAAAAATGCGTTATAAATATAACAAGATTAAATAAAAATATTTTGATAGTTTTCCAATAGATTTTTCATTAAATGAAATCGATTTTGTAAGAAATAGGTTTTATAATAGTTTAAATTTAATTTAATTTTCGTATATGTATACTCTATCATGTTATGATTTTCTTTACATCTTCCTACTGAGATTCAATTAGAGTGCAATTTCAGCAACATGATTGGTACGAAAAATCAACATGCTCTTCTTAGAGCTTATCTCCCAAGAATTCTGATCAAATTTGTTGCATTATTTCATAAGATTTTACCTAATACAGTTAGATACATTTATTTCATTATTATCTTCTTAAAAGTGAACATATTGAACTTATGGTAGACCCGCGCATCACGCGAGGTATCGCCTAGTGCAGATAATGTGGCGACGTAGTTTTTGGGCTCCTCCAAAGAAAAAAAGTATAGCTTAGAGGTAGAACTAATCTTGTTTCCTTAATATTAGCATACCAACTTTATATTAAATTAACACGACAATTTCCATAAATTTCAAATCTAGTATCGGCTCACATCAATCGAGTTTGATACCCAAGGAGCTCTTTTTCTTCGGTATGTTTCTTTCTCATAAGTTCCACTTCTGACCAAATCACTGGATGATTTGTGAACAACCAGAAATCTATCATTTAGTAAACAATAATACTATGCATACCGCAAGACTACACGTGCACCGACCCATGTGACGAGTGCCACCTCACAACTAGGGTCCGCCTATTTTAGTATTTTTTTGAACATATAGATAAGCTATGATAGATAGATAATCTAGTATAAAAAATTAGGAAAAACACATAAATCCAAAATGCAACAGACGAATCTCTCTCAGTCTCTCTCCCTCTATCATCTTTTCAGTCGGATTCACTGATTTGTACTTTGGTGTGTTCGACGGTACCGACGACTGGTTCTGGTGCGACTTGACAAGATGAATAGACCGACAACGACTTAGGGCGGTGGTGGAGGCGGCTATCGATTCAGTCGGTTTATGATACGACTTGGCCGTTGATTTGAGGCTCAAGTTCTGCAAGAGTAATTGCCGACGACTCATCACTATCGAAGACGATGACAAGGTTCATGCTATCTCCATACCTGGCTGAATTTTAGTCCCAAACGTATATGAATCCATCAAGTGCCATAAGGGAGAGAGGTTGATTTTCATATCAGATGTTCTCTCTTTCCAACATGTACTTCATCATTTTCTTCAGCTATTAATTTAGTTCAATTTCATGTTGCAATCTGATGCTGCTGTATAAAATGATTTTGTACACGAAGCCTCTTTCTTTGACTTCACAGAGCTTATTCCTGCAATTGAACTTGGACTCAGACGTTACTTTCCTGATCATAGTTTTTTCTATTTGCTTTAGTAACATGCATTAGCAAGCGCTTCTTTACAATGCATAAGATTTACTTTCTCTCAAGTTCTTATTTTTTATTGCATAGTGAACTAATCTATGTGTCACAGGCTTGTAATTGATGAAATTCACAGTTTGAGAGTAATCAAACCATCTTCATGCCATGTAGTTGATCCATGGAAGTGAATACTTTGAACTGGAAATAGTTTTTCTATAATATGCATATGTGAGTTTTTTCGATTTCTATTATGAGCAAAGCTGGTAAGCTTAAGTAACAAACTATTACTTTTTTTTTTTGTGAATTTTATACTTCAAATTTTGTATAATGATTTTTATGGTTTTTTCATAATAAAAATCCAGTAGTCAAAAGGAAAATGATTCAAAACGACGTCTTGAGCTTCCTTAACTGCTCGTCGTCCCGGAGCTAGAAATGAAAACCATAAAGAAAATTCAATAGATCTTCAGCTTCATCGAGTAAGTTTGTAGTCGCCCACAGAGGATCCTTCTTTTTCATGTCAAGCTGGCGCAAAAAAAGTTCGTAATTAGTTACTAACCATGAAAGAAACAAGAAGTGTCACAACAATTATGAACCTTAATAGAATAACTCATAAGGCCAGGCAAAGCGGATAAATGGGAAAAGAAATCTCTTTGCATCTAAATGGTGTGATTGTTATTTGTAGTCTTCCAGCCAATACAGTAGTTGTCCTCACCATTCCTCAGTTTAAGAGACCACTGGTCAAAATGTTAATTTCTCAGCTACAACAATGACCAAAATGACACAGGCATAACATAGTTCTTTGGAAATTCCGAAACTGAGAATTAAGAGTTCAGAAGCTACTCTCACTCTCACATAGTTCATGCTCTAATAACTAGAAATAATAACCTCATTTGCAAAGCCCGTTGAACAATACAAAACTGCATCACTGTATTAAATTAGGGATTTTCGACCACTTTCATAGTTCCCTCCATATTTCCCTGCATATATATGGTCTTTTTCAGTACCTGGCATCCTCTTCCGTAGCATTAGTGAGAAAAAATTGCTTGATCTATAAGTACAAAATATATCTTATTTATGTGTGTATCGTTTTGAGAGGAGCAAGTGTTGTCACGACCCGTACCTTTTTTTCACTTTAAGTTGATTACGAATTTATCAGAGTAAAACGCGTGCTTTTCGGTCGCGACTTAAATACGAACCGTATCGCTTTTCGATAAAAATATAGCGGAAGCTTTAGAAATAGAAAAATCTCTTCAATTTGAATAAAAACATCATTTTCATATTCATTAGAACAATAATCGTTTAAATATATCGAATAAAATAATCCTAACAAATATTACAATCAATTCGGAAACGCTTTAAATCTAGCCCGTCTATAGTCTCCGATTGACCCGTTCCCATACCTGTAGATATTTTAGGGTGAGCAAAAAGCCCAGTAGGTACCGCATAACCACTGGCGTAGAAATAATAATAATCTATTAAACTTTAACATCGATCACGAATCACATAATTATCATGCTTTATACTTCATGCGAATAACAAACAATAACTTAACAGTCAACATATAAGCAGATAATCATGTATAGACCGTAATTACAGTAGACGTGAAAACTATATTTCCCCTACCTCAAAAGTAGCTTCACTATAACAGCTTTGAAATGATGATAGTATCCTCAATCTTTTATCTCGGAATATTCTCAGTATCTCTCTATCTCACTTATCGGTAGTTGAATTGAATCTGGAATGAGAAATAACTAATGAATTGGGCCCTATTTATAGAAGTCATTGACCAATCAGATCGCGACGAGTCACAAGGACACATGTCGAGCATGAAACTAAAGTTGTGCCACACGCCGACACATGTTGCATGTTTGTCACACATAGATAGAGATGGCCTCAGGGCATGACATGTGACCCCTACGTGTCGCGCATGCAGGGACAGTCACAGATGTTGTGAAACGTGTCCCTCTGCGTGTCACACATTTATTTGGCCAAATCTGAATGATTATCCTCAACTACTGCGTTAAATAAACATGTAATTTAGTCACGCCAAGCATATAACAAGCAACATATCACAAGATGCATACATATGTACTTAATTAGCACTTAACCTACTAATTATCACTAATTATCTCTAAATATTTTTCATCCTTAATTTAGCAATAAAATAAGAAACTAACACTTCCGGTGTCTTTCTAGACGAGCTTAACATTAATATTTTACATTTATGGGCTAATCTATCATCTACTAAAGAATTAAAACATGAAATAAACAAAAGTAATATAAGCTTAAGAAATGCGGTTATTACATTCTTCCTTCCTTATACAATTTTCGTCCTCTAAATTAAAATTTTAATTATTGTTTTTTTCTATTTAAAAATCATTCTTATCATGACATAAACAATCTCATGACTTTTGCATAGCCAGGCAACGTGCCTACACAACTCCCCTTGCGCCCCGGCATACCTCGCTTGGATCAAGTTAGCCAAGACCTAGTCCCGTGCGTAGGTGACGAGCGATGCAGGTACCACACTCTACCCCAAAATGTATCCGGCATACCTCGCTTGGATCAAGTTAGCCAAGACCGAGTCCCGGGCGCAAATGTCGGGTAAGGTGGATTTAACACATCGGGCTGACAACTGCTCTGATACCAAATATCACGACACGTACTTTTTTTCTCTTTAAGTTGATTACGAATTTATCGGAGTAAAACGCGTGCTTTTCGGCCGCGATGGAAATACGAACCGTATCACTTTTCGATAAAAATATAGCGGAAGCTTTAGAAATAGACAACTCTCTTCAATTTGAATAAAAACATCATTTTCATATTCATTACAACAATAATCGTTTACATATTGAAAAAAAAATCCTAACAAATATTACAATCAATTCGAAAACGCTTTAAATCTAGCCCGTCTATAGTTTCCGATTGACCCGTTCCGGTACTTGTAGATATTTTAGGGTGAGCGAAAAGCCCAGTAGGTACCGCCTAACCACTGGCGTAGAAATATAATAATCAATTAAAATTTAACATCGATCATGAATCACATAATTATCATGCTTTATACATCATGCGAATAACAAACAATAACTTAACAGTCAACATAATCCATGTTTTCCTTTGAAATAAAATTTGGGTGTTGAAGCTCACGCAGAAGGCTTCTATTGAAATCGATTGACCCAACTTACTCTCTTATCGACAAACTCATTTGAATAGTACTAGTAATAGTATTAGTAGTTGTTTCTTTTCTTTCTTAGTTATTTACTCTAGCAATATCAACAACTATTGCTCCATCACTTGTGTGGTGGATTCCAAATCTTGGCTAGCTCTAAAGCCTTTGAGGAACCCGCTTTTTAAATTTAGTTAGTTTCTTAGTAGTTGTATTAGCTTAGAGTGTCTCCTCTTGCTCAATCCTTGTGGATTCGACTCCGGTCTTACCGGATTATTACCTGAGACAATACCATATACTTGAGATTATTGAATGGAACATAAGCCAATGGTTGTATACATACCAGAACATAAGGTACTTCACTCTACAAACAAAAGTATTTCAAATTGATCCTTGTAGTTAGCTGAACTTTGCTAAATCATCTGGTTTACAATATTTCTTATTTGTTGATGAGCTATTTTATTAGGCCTAAGTTTCATTCCGATCCCCTTTGTAATTGAATATTTCATTAAATTCATTTGTAATTTACTAAATAATAATGCTATGAACACCGCACGATTCACCGGAAGCGTGCACATGCCCATGTGGCACTTGCCACCTCACAACTAGGGTCAAAATTAAATTCTGAAAAATATAAACTTAAATAAAAAAAATTAGAAAAAACCCATAAATCTAGAATAGTGCTGCACGTAACTATCTTCTAAACTCTTAAACCTAATATAGTGTTGCATGTATCTATCGTCCTCTTCGTCATATCTATTGTCTTCTTCGTGCGATCTCTCGTTGATCTCTCAAAGAATTCTTATATCACAAGAACAACGGGTGATTCTTCAACGCATACACAACTCTACAACTAAATCTCCACAACAAGTCTGCTGTTCTCTTTTTTAGATCTTTCCCTCCTTCGATCGCAAGCTAGCCGCTCTATGTCAAGTGTTGGTGAGTTTTTTTTTTTTTTTTTTTTGTATGTTTGGTAAGTTATTGTTGAAGCTTTACTAGCAAATTGATTTACTACCCACAATTACTTTAATTAGAATTAGTATAAACAGACCTACCATGATTTCATATTTTGTAGTTTATTTACGTAAATGAGTTATTGGTTAATGTAGGTTGACGTATACATATACTTAACAACAACATTTGCGGGATACTAAATTTATAGTGTGTTTTATGTGCTTTACAGTAATGGAACAGGAATATATAATATCTTCGGAAGAGGAAGATGTCGGAACTGGTAGTTCACTGCCAGCTGTAGACAATTAAAAAGATTTTGATGAATATCAAGATCTAAAGGATCAAAAAATTGAGAAATCAAAAGTTGAAATGAAATTTGAAAGTGTTGATAGGATGTTTGATTACTACAGGTTGTGAGGTAAACAAACTGGTTTCCGGTATAAAAAAGGACATCAAAAAAGGGAGAAAATTGGGAGGTCAAGTACGTTACCTTTCAGTGCTCATGAGCTGGGAAGTCAAGGTCCAAGTCGGTTAAAATATTAAAACCTTTTCCACACATGAAAAATGACTGCAAAGCTAAGCTCGGAGGATGCTTAGGCGCTAATGGGTTATGGAGAGTAAACATTTTCCTAGATTATCATGAATATTTGCTCAGTCCTGGCAAGTAGCGGTTCTTTAGATGTAACAAAAGTTTCACTTCACATGTGAAAACACGACTTCAAGTTAATGATGAGGCTGCAATCAAAATGAGTAATAAATTCGATTCTCTTGTAGCTGAATTTGGCGGTCATGAAAACTTATCATTCAGGGAAAGAGATTGTAGAAATTATATTGAAAAGATAAGGCGACTACAACTTGGAGAAGGTGATGTTGTTGCAGTTCAAAATTAATTCCTTAAAATGCAAGCACATAACTCAGATTTCTTTTTTAGTATGGACTTGGATGACACTGGTAAGCTGTGAAATGTTTTTTGGGCATATTCAAGAAGTAGAGCAACATATATGGAATTTGGCGTGGTGGTTATATTTGATACAACATATTTGATTAACAAGTATGACATGCCATTTGCACCATTTGTGGGAGTAAACTATCGCGGGCCATCGATACTACTTGGTTGTGGCCTTATTTCATCTGAAGATACCAAAACATTTACATGGTTGTTCCAAACTTAGCTTGCATGTATGTCCAACTGTGCTCCTCGTGCAATCATTACTGATCAAGATAGTGCAATAAAAGCAGCTATTGAAATTATTTCTCCAACTACTCGACATCGTTGGTGTTTATGGAACATAATGAAGAAGCTACCAGAAAAACTAGGGAGATACAAGCAATACGCATCTATTAGTTTCTTCATGCAATGTGCAATTTACTATTCTCAAAGTAAGAAGATTTTGAATAAAAATGGATCAGGATGACAAGTTTGAATTGCACGAAAATGAATGGTTGAATGGACTGTTTAAAGAGAGGCGTCATTGCATTCCATGTTTTGTTACATTTTGGGATGGAATGTCTACTACACAAGATAGTGAGAGTATGAATGCATTTTTTGATGGCTATGTAAATTCAAAGACGTCGTTGAAGCAATTCTTAAAAAAATATGATAAGGCATTGGCAGCAGAGCCGCCCCACCCCCAAAGCAGTTGGTGCTGCTGCTTTAGGCCCACCACCTATGAGGCCCCAACCCAAAATGATATGTTTTGGTTATTGTAATGGCTTTAGGCCTACCCCTTAAAAAAATGAAGGCACTAACTGATGCAACCCATCTTTGCAACATTTTTCTTTGCTTCAAGCAAACTTTCTCTATCTCATTAGACACATTTATGATCAATAGACTTTATATGTCTTGGCACTGCCACTCCATTGCCTCCACGTCGTGCATTTTATTAATTTATCCTATGACAAAGTAGTAATTAAAGTCTTTTAAGGAAAAAAAGGGCCTCCTAGTTTAATGTGAGCTGAAATTTTTTATATATATAATTTGAAATATGATTATGTTATCTCTTGAAGTATTATTATATTATTTAAATATAAAAATGTCTGCATATTTAAAAAATAATAGTATTCTTATGTTTAGTCAAGAACGTTTTTTTGTGGGCATAAAAATGAAATATATGATACTAAGTAATTGATAATTTAAGTAAGGGTCCCATTTTTATGTTTGCTTTAGGCCTCAAAACATTTAGGGTCGGTCCTTATTGGAAAGTAAGATTGAAATAGAGAAGCACAAAAATTTAAGATCTCATTCTAAATAGATCCCTTGTGCAACGACTTATGAAATTGAGAAGCAACTACAAGAACTTTATACAATTGAGAAATTCAAAGAGTTTCAGGTGAGGTTGGTTTGAAGATGTATTATGAATTTATTTCTTTCAGTGAGGGTGGTGTGATTTGTGAGTATGTATCCGTGAAGATGTTTCAATCGGGGATAGTAAAAGGAGGGTAGTTTGTAAACTTTCATTCAGTAAAGAAAGACACTGCGTTCAATGTTCGTGCAAACGATTTGAATTCAGGGGAATATTATGCAGACATGCACTTGCAGTGTTATTTCGTAATGACGTCAAAGAACTTCCAGAAGAGTATATATTCAGGCATTGGATAAAATATATTAAAAAATGTCACTCGAGAGTAAATATTCAATACAACGGACTAAGTGCTACAACCGAGCAACTACGTTTTGAAAAGATGTCCAGAATATTGACCCATGTTGCAGACTTGGCTGCTTATTTTGAAGAAGAATGTGATGATGTCATGAACTGGCCTAACGTGAAGGTTAAACATATTTTAAATAAAAATCCAAAATTGAGTATCAGAGTTAAATATCAAGAGAGAAGTGCTAATATACTCGACCCTATAGCAATTAGAGGTAAAGGAATACCTCCCTCCAAGAGAACGGAGTCGACAGCATTCAAAAGACAACGAAAAAGAAAGAAAATTCGATGAAAGAAACCTTGATTGGTGTCATTCCAACACAAGACAGTATAATTATGAGGATACGTGGTGAAGAACCTACAAATACCCCAATCCAACACAAAAAATCACATTTTATAACATGTTATATCTATTGTCTATCATATTCATTATTGAACTATCATTTGTAACCTTAGAAGGCGCTATCGCTCTTATCATCTGTAAATTTGATTTTTTTCTGCATGCACGTCCATAATTAGATTTGAATCAACCAATTGAGGAATGATAAGAAAGTCAACAATTCTAATAGACAAATTATAGTCATAGTTATCAGGTATGTAGTTCTCTCAGGCACACAATAATTTTTTTTGTATAGACGCATGTTCTGTCTGCAATATTTCTTGTTCTGCTTCTTGATTGCAGCTCTCACTCTACCGAGGGACAAAAGAAAGAATCATATTGAGTGGCCTTCATAATGAGAATGAGAGTCTCATAATGAAAGATGTAGATAGCACCCCAAAAGCTGAGAACTGGTGCTTGTTGAAGAAAGATGCTTTGCAGGCAGTATAAGCAATAGCAAATTTTCCTTAAACTACTGTAAACGGACCGAAAAAAAGCGAGAATATTTCGCTGTTTATGAGATTTTTTCTCGCCGTTTAAGGAAATAACGGCAAAATTCGGGGCGGCCGCAACGTATTTTGACGTTAATACTATGTGGCAAGAAAAACTATCGCCGTAATCACCTCTCGTCGTATTTAATACTCAAAAAATGCGAGAAAATCGTCATTTTCTATAGAAAATATACGGCAAAAATACCAAATATCACAGTGTTTGATGAGACATATGCGGCAATAATGTTGCCGTTAAAGTAATTAGATTTGCTGTTTATGGTTTAGATTAAATAGGGCGAGAAAAACACTCGCTGTTTATGGGCCTATGTATTACGGCAAAATTAAAACCATATAAACCTGTCCTCTCGTCGTATTTGAATGTATTTTTTACGGCAATATATTAAATTTTTTTCTTTATTGTTGTTTATTAAAACAGCAAGAATGTATTCTCGCTGTATTTGAGCTTGACCTTGCAACCAGTCCAGTTCATAACTGGAGAATTCCAACATGTAGCTTATTTTGGCACAAACCAACACATACACATGCATCCTTATGTTTTCGGGTACAACGATCTTAACACACATTACCAATGTACTGAACTTGAAAAAATACACAACACATTTCAAAAATATCTATATAATGTCCGCAAAATCTACCCCAAATTTTACATTACCAAAGTTTTACCCCAAATTTACAATTCCAGTAAATCAAAACTTATACTCTGTATAGTATACCAAAATCTATATTCTGCAGCAACACTAACAGAATATACTTAGCTAAAACAGAAAGTTCATGTATGAGCAATTAAACACTACACTACGACGAATTCATGAAGAAATTATACGTGTTTAATCTTGCAATCATACAGTGAGAACAAAAGCCGCTCTGCAAGGAAAATGGGGGATAAAAGAGACTCCATCTCTTCCTGACCTTCAGATTTCACAAATATTGAAACCTTGCTAACCACGTAACTGAAACTCTAGTGGGGTTGTAAAACTAAGTATCTTTCTATTCAGCTTGATGTTTTAAATGAAGTGAATTAAATAAAGAGCTTGTGTGATCAAGTCTAAATTTTGAGAAAACTAGTTTCCATGAACTTTCTCTTCAATGTATGTCGTGACATTAGTGGCTTGTAAAAACATTTGCTCTGAGTTAGAAACATGAAGGACCAGCTGAGGAAGAGACAAGGGCCCCGTATTCTACTTCTCAGTTGTCTTTTTAAATTTGCGGTACTTATATTTAAGCCATTACTATACGGGGCCGACCCTATAGCTAAGCAGCCGAGGTGGCTGCCCTAGCCCCCGGGCCAGTAGGGCCCCCATGTTCTACCAGTAACTTGTTTTTGAAAGATAGATACAGTTCAGTTAATTATATACTTCAATGTATATCTTTAAATAAGTTTGTTGGTTTGGTGGTAGCTAATATTTTTGCCACAAGTTTGAATCTTGTTGATGACGAATGTGAAAATTTTAACTTTTACTTATCAAAAAATGTAATATTGATGAACATTAATTAAAGATAACATGAATCTAATATATTACACATAATTATTAGATGTCTACACTTATTTTTTTATAACAAACTCTTTTACGTATATTTATTTGGACCACAAATTTATTACTCGTCTTAGGCCCCCCAAGTTCTCTTGGCCCGGCCTTGATACGATAGCAAACATTTTTGATGTACTAGAAAAAGTTGTTTTAAGTCAATAGATCTTTAACCACAAGGGAAAAATATGTAATAGTTTTCTCATGTGTTTCAGGAGATGTACGCTGATGGAAATATGTGCTACTCTAAAACCAATACTGAAGATCGAGAAAGAATACATACTCTTTGCCAAGGGGCAAAATTTATTTTTATTTTTCCAAAATATCTTACGAACCTAGAATTGGTTTCTTAGAAGTTTAATGAAAAATTTGGTTATTCTTAGTATCCCACAACAGTTGTGTCTTCGCTTTTGAAATTGGAGTGCACTTATTTTTTTCTTAATATAATTCAATGTTCTCACTCCCGTTATGTAATAGTACTTTGACACTCTTGACGAGTGCATCATTGTCCATATTGATGGTATGCACTACACAAGTCATCATTAGTCAATGTTAAAACTGTGTGCTATAGGTTCAATTTTATTAGCTCAAACGGCATAAGTTTATGTAACAAGATGCTAACATAAGTCACTCAAGCTGCTCACATTAGAGACTTATGTTTATTTTTGTACTATACCGTTCTTTTGATCAGAGTTAGGGAAAAAATGAGAGCTTAAAATGACAAGCTCATGGACTCAGCCAAGTATGTCATATGCTTATTCAATTTCATACTTTTGTGCGTGAAAAAACCTCAACATAGAGTTGCATAGTCAAAGGGTGAAGTTTCTCAAACTCGGCTTGTGAATTGCAGGGGGAACAACAGAAAGTAGTCAAGCCCAATTTTTTTATTAGTACTTGAAAAATAGGGGTTTTTGTCTCGCTAGATTCTGTAGTTCTTAGAAGAAAAAATTTCGAGAAGTTCGTTACCTGTTATATAATGGAAACTATTTTCCATGTAATCCTATCCTAACTACTAAAACAACTACAATGCTAACGTCCTAATACCTATCATCATTCTACAGTTACTTCTTTCATTCCAATGTTAATTCAAAGACTCTATGATAACAGTCTTTCAATCCATCATTTAGGCAACCGTCCTTAAGTTTGCCTCCCTCATTTCGGCAACCACTCATCTTCATGTAATGTCTCCCATCATCTGGGCAACAATCCATTCAAGACTTTGTGAGTACCTTCAGTCATGATACTCGGACTCTCCTGTTAAATATTCTACGAAAAAGTTAGTATATACACTTGTAATAACAGCATTTCTTAAGCATATATTACTTTGGGTTATTTCATGTTTAATTGTTTAGTAGATGATTGATTAGCCCATAACTGTAAAACTATTAATGTTAAGCTCGTCTAGAAAGACACCGAAAGTGTTAAGTTCTTATTTTATTGCTAAATAAAGGATAAAAATATTTAGAGATAATTAGTGATAATTTGTAGGTTAAGTGCTAATTAAGTACATATGTATGTATCTTGTGATATGTTGCTTGTTATATGCTTGACGTGACTAAATTACATGTTTATTTTACGCGGTGGTTGAGGATAATCATTTAGATTTGGCCAAATAAATGTGTGACACGCAGAGGGACACGTGTCACAACATCTGTGACTGTCCCTGCATGCGCGACACGTAGGGGTCAAATGTCATGCCCCGAGGCCATCTCTATCTATGTGTGACACACAGGCGGCATGTGTCGGCGTGTTGCAAAACTTTAGTTTCATGCTCGACATGTGTCCGTGTGACTCGTCGCAATCTGATTGGTCAATAAATTCTACCAATTCATTAGTTATTTCTCATTCCAGATTCGATTCAACTACCGATAAGTGAGATAGAGAGATACCGAGAATATTCTAAGATAAAATATTGGGGATACTATCATAATTTCAAAGATGTTATAGTGAAGCTACTTTTGAGGTAGGGGAAATATAGTTTTCACGTCTACTGTAATTACGGTCTATACATGATTATCTGCTTATATGTTGACTGTTAAGTTATTGTTTGTTATTCGCATGAAGTATAAAGCATGATAATTATATGATTCGTGATCTATTAAAGTTTAATTGATTATTATATTTCTAAGCTAGTGGTTAGGTGGTACCTACAGGGCTTTTCGCTCACCCTAAAATATCTACAGGTACCGAAACGGGTCAATCGGAGACTATAGACGGGCTAGATTTAAAGCGTTTCCGAATTGATTGTAATATTTGTTAGGATTCTTTTATTCAATAATGTAAACTATTATTATTCTAATGAATATGAAAATGATGTTTTTATTCAAATTGAAGAGAGTTGTCTATTTCTAAAGTTTTCGCTATATTTTTATCGAAAAGCGATACGGTTCGTATTTCCGTCGCGGCCGAAAAGCACGCGTTTTACTCTGATAAATTCGGAATCAACTTAAAGCGAAAAAAATGTATGGGTCGTGATATTTGGTATTAGAGCAGTTTTAAGCCCGGTGTGTTAAATCCACCTTACCCGACATTTGCGCCCGGGACTCGGTCTTGGCTAACTTGATCCAAGCGAGGTATGCCGGATACATTTTGGGGTAGAGTGTGGTACCTGCATCGCTCGTCACCTACGCACGGGACTAGGTCTTGGCTAACTTGATCCAAGCGAGGTATGCCGGGGCGCAAGGGGAGTTGTATAGGCACGCTGTCTGGCTATGCAAAAGTGATGAGATTATTTATGAAATGATAAGAATGATTTTTAAATAGAAAAAAACAATAGTTAAAAGTTTAATTTCGAGGACGAAATTTTTATAAGGAGGGAAGAATGTAATAACCGCATTTCTTAAGCTTATATTACTTTTGTTTATTCATGTTTTAATTCTTTAGTAGATGATAGATTAGCCCATAAATGTAAAACTATTAATATTAAGCTCGTCTAGAAAGACACCGGAAGTGTTAGTTTCTTATTTTATTGCTAAATTAAGGATAAAAAATATTTAGAGATAATTAGTGATAATTAGTAGGTTAAGTGCTAATTAAGTACATATGTATGCATCTTGTGGTATGTTGCTTGTTATATGCTTGACGTGACTAAATTACATGTTTATTTTATGCGGTGGTTGAGGATAATCATTCAGATTTGGCCAAATAAATGTGTGACACGCAGAGGGACACGTTTCACAACATCTGTGACTGTCCCTGCATGCGCAACACGTAGGGGTCACATGTCATGCCCTGAGGCCATCTCTATCTATGTGTGACAAACAAGCAACATGTGTCGGCGTGTGGCACAACTTTAGTTTCATGCTCGACATGTGTCCTTGTGACTCGTCGCGATCTGATTGGTCAATGAATTCTATAAATAGGGCCCAGTTCATTAGTTATTTCTCATTCCAGATTCGATTCAACTACCGATAAGTGAGATAGAGAGATACTGAGAATATTCCGGGATAAAATATTGGGGATACTATCATCATTTCAAAGCTGTTATAGTGAAGCTACTTTTGAGGTAGGGGAAATATAGTTTTCACGTCTACTGTAATTACGGTCTATACATGATTATCTGCTTATATGTTGACTGTTAAGTTATTGTTTGTTATTCGCATGAAGTATAAAGCATGATAATTATGTGATTCGTGATCGATGTTAAAGTTTAATTGATTATTATATTTCTACGCCAGTGGTTAAAAGGTACCTACTGGGCTTTTCGCTCACCCTAAAGTATCTACAGGTACCGGAACGGGTCAATCGGAGACTATAGATGGGCTAGATTTAAAGCGTTTCCGAATTGATTGTAATATTTGTTAGGATTCTTTTATTCGATATATGTAAACGATTATTTTTCTAATGAATGTGAAAATGATGTTTTTATTCAAATTGAAGAGAGTTGTCTAGCTCTTGTATTCAAGAGTGAAATGCAAAATCGAGTTATGCCAAGCATCAAACATATGTAAACGAGAGCGTTTCCATATGAAAGATCAAGCCACAATTCGGATTTGTAGTTCAACACATGAATACTACGAATTCGACATCCAAACTTATAAAACTAGAAGAACAATTGAATTTCTCACACACAAGTCATCTATCTTCATCAATCAACCCAACAAGTAGCTTAGTTGTTCATATTCAAGAGCAAGACACAAGAAATATCAAGAGCATTCATGAAGATATTCATTATATTCAAGCTTAAATACTCTTCAATTCAACCAAAGAACACAAGATTGCTACCAAATGATGAACAAAACTACTAGAATTTGACTCAAACTACACTTAATCAATCTAAAAGCAGCTAACTAACCCAGAAATCGAAGCTAATAGCAGCAGAAACACAAGGTACTAACTATCGCAACAGAACAGTGAAGAACAGGTGAAAACAGAGCAAAAAATCCCCATGGATAAAAAAGATGAACAATTCAACCCCCTCTCCTCTATGGTTGTTCTTCGCTCTTTAATAGCTCATAAAGAGCTCAGAAACATCAAGAGCAACCAAGAATCCGACAAGTACCGAGAGAGAAGAGAGAGAGACAGAGGTTCGACTAGATTGAATCGTGAGGTGGGAGCTGATTTCTTCTTCTTTCTCTTCGGTTTATTTAGACTGCGGGGAAAGGGTTTCTTGGCCTCCGAGAACACATCTCAACCCTCCAATTCGTTCAAGTCATCTTCAATCGTTGATTCTCAGAAGTTTCAAGAACCCTAGGCGAATTGGGGCTTTCTTGGATGCTTTGTTTTGGGCCGAATTGATAGGTGTAGTAGAGAGGTCTTGGGCTGGGGAGCAATTTGGGACCGTTCTCATGCGATTTGGTGAAGAAACGAGGTCGGGTCGGGGCTTTGAATAAGCTTGGTCAAAGCTTCCATGAGGAAGTGCGTGGGTCTGTTCGTCCGTGTGTTTGACAGGGAGAGAGAACATTAACGCGCGAGAGAGAGGCTGGTTCGCAAAATTGCACTTGGTTCCTCCTTAGTTCACTGGTCTTTCAAAAACAACCCCCTTCCTCTTAAAACGATAGGAAAATGGTAAATAAACCCCTAATCCGTTAGAAAAACTTCATGGCAGCCATTGGAAAGTTCAGAAAAATCCATTTAGGCCCCCAATTCCGTTATAATCTTTTCTCTTTTGCCCTTAAATGTAGCTTTAGCCTTCTAACTTTCTTTGTCTTCAATCTTGACCTCTCAAATTTTCACCATTCTTCTAATCAAGCGCTCCAAGTACCTTCTTCATGTCTTTTGGCCCTCCTAAGCTCCCTTGAATCGCCTCTTGAGTTTTGTGGAATATTTTCTTGAGTTCCAAAAGCGCAATATTTCCTACAAAATAAGAAAATTCCACACAAATTAAAAGAAACAAGCATAAGTCTAGAAATAGGGTTATAATACACAAGTTACACATAAAAGTAAGTTATCAAGAGTTCAATATCATAATAAAATGTGCAGTTTACGTTCCTTAATAGCTGACAACACAACTTCGACAGCACCGAACAACAAACACGATATTCGGTCAGGGTACAAGTAGTAAATAAAAAACATATGCGTGGAACTTGACAATCTATTCTATAAAACAACATTTTTGAATATTTTTTCAGCCTTTTGATTAAATAAACTCCAACCTTTAGATCTCACCCACTTATAGCTGAGATTCTTAAAAATATGAGGAGGAGGTTAGTTGTTAGTAGTGGGCCCCACCACTAGTTCCTCCATGTACATGACTTCCTCAACTTTTTTTTTTCTTTTGAGAAGCCCTTCCACATTTGATTTGACATTATTAGTTTTGAAATGTTTAAACAATAACTTCTCACATTATTAGCTTTGAAATATCTTTTAAGCATGTGGATTATTTTAAAAAAATTGAGAGAGAACATTTAAGAAAAGTTTCCAATAATTATAATTATAAAATCAATCTGGTGTAAAGTTGTACCTTAAAAACAATGTGTTTAAAGTTTGTGGATGGAGTACTTATTTTGTTTGATCATATTACAATTGGTGGAACATTCTTAGTGTTTTTTGAGGCAGTGCCCTTGGGCACGGGCATGGTCGTCCTTCCCTTTTGGCCAAGTTATGTTCTGCCTAGGGCCCCTCTAGGGGGGGGGGACGACGACCTCAAAATAGAAAAACTTTGAGGGGGTGTTGTGTAGTTATATTATATTTTTCATATAAATACCACTAACAGCTCTTTGGTATTCATAAAGTTGACATCACCCTAGTAGACATTCACTAGTTGACCTGCCCCATTGATCTAATATATCTGTATTGGAAACAAATGTACTAGTTAATAATCACATATTTTTATTTTGCAAAAATGTGACTGGAAATTCATAAATTACTAAAACCTACTAAATACTGTACCATAGGTGAATCAAACATGTACCCGAAGTTGGAGTTCATAGTGTTGGAATTAAGTTCGGTCTATTGATTTCACATTGAAAATTTGTTCGTTTCGAATAACAAATTTTGTCATGTTCAATAGAGCTCAACTAAAAAATTAGGTTTAATAGAGGTGTTACATTTAGAAGCTACAAAAGAAGGTGTTACTTAAAATGTTTAAGCGGTGTGATAAATATAAAAATGAATCAAGGCCATCCCCTAGTATAAATATACATTGTCAGATGTGCCCAGAAGTAATGCTTCTAAATCTTATATAATATATAAAAGCAAGAAAGTCCAGAGGTGAAACCACACGTCGCCATTTATCTTCAAAGAATCATTATGAATATGACAATTGTCATTCCACGTGTCTAATTGCACAAAGTTAACCAATGAGTGATTGACATGTAACCACATATTACTTTGTCATTAAACTTCTTAATGATACTCTTAATATTTGTAACTCATTTTCTGATTTCATTTTGCTATGAAATTTTAATTGTTGGATGAAAAAATTTATGAATCATCTTACCTCATTCATATAAAGAAATTTCAAAAACATATGTAAATGATATATTATTGTATAAACATAAACTCAATAAATGACATGGGTACATAAATTTTTGAAAGTTTTATTTCGATTGATAATAATAAATTTGTTCTTCCAATAACTTCATGATGATGAAAATAGTACACACATACGGATATATATATATATATATATATATAAATTAAAATTATATATGAAACTTTTATTGTGTGATGAAAAATTATGAATCATTTCACCTCAATCATATAACTTTTTTAGAAATTTATGAATCATTTCAACTCAATAAATGACATGGGTACATGATTTTCGAAAGCATTCCTTTCATTGCTAATAACAATTTATTATTCCAATAAGTTTTATGTTAGTAAAAATGGTACACACATACGGATATGTATGTATGTATGTATGTATGTATGTATGTATGTATGTATGTATGTATGTATGCATGTATGTCTTTTATATTTATAAGAAATAAAAATTTCCAACATTTAATAATATGACTCATAATACCCTATTTAAACTACATATTTAGATATATATATATATATGTATATATATATATATTAGAATAAATTTATGAATATAGATGTGTGTGCGCGTATGTAAATGAAAGGATTGAGTCCTTAAATAATGTGCTACATAAATCTCATTGGTATTCTGATGGATGCTAACATTGAAAAAGGACACCACTGTACACACTAGCTTAGTACTCCAGTTGCAGTATTATTAGTAATGTACGTTCTTTTATGTGATATACAATGGAGTATAAAAAAATGCTAATGGCATGGAACAAATTCTTTCATGCTACAACCCATTAATCGATTCTTTTAATTAAGGATTAATGGAAAGTAAACTTTATTTTAATAAATTACACTTTAAAATTCTAGAATGACTCTGGAATGACTTCTGAATTATCACTTTTATTAATCGCAATTGCTTTCTGAGCTGAATGAGTTATGATGTGCAAACTCAATGAAAACTCATTCAGAACTCTTTATTTCTTAAAGGATATTTTATTTTTGGAACTGAAAGTGAGATGGGAATTGTAGTGAGTCGAACAATCAATCTCATTTTAACTTTAAATTTAAAATAAAATATTTTATTTAATGAAGATAAAAAATAATGTCATATCATCATGGAGAAACATGTTAAAGTGTTTGTGAATATATAATTTTCTCACTCATCAAAGTTTTTGTTATAATGTCGAAGTAAAATTCTAAAAAGTAAACCTAATAAAAGAAAAATTACCATTAAAAATATAGTTAAAAACAGTGGAAAAAATATGTACGGGAGTTGTGCCTCGCGCCACTGGCGCGAGGTTACGTCTAGTATTAAAGAATAGGTAAGCAAATGGCAGATGCCGAGCATTGTACTCATCAATGATAGAACATTGTACAATGTAACTGTTCAGACCCTGGAAAGACACAAAATTATACAGGAATAGAAAGGAAATAAAGATCATTCAAAGGTTTTTTCCTTAAAAAGAACAAGTGTGTCAGATAAACCATCTACAAAATAAGCTACTATAGGGAATAAACTAATCCCCCAAAATATGACATGTGGAATAGCTTATCCCTGCTATATCCTAAGAACTAAATAATCTACATAATAAGCTGCTATGGAGAATAACCTATTCTCAAAAATGTGACATGTGGAATAACTTATTCCCATCCACGAAATAAGTTGTTATGGGGATATAAGTCATCCCAAAAATATGACGTATGCAATAACTTATCCCCACCATAGACTAATAATCAAAAACTTCATAAAATTATCATACTTATTGTTCGGGCACGGGATATTTCCAAACATGAAAGAAGGGTTGTTTGAGTCTTCTTCAATTGTGCTTAAGCCCTGTTCTTTTAAAAATGGAAATTCAAAGGAAGCATGCTCAGGAAAAAACGAATTCTCCAGGAACTACCTTTGTGTAAATTAGTAAATAATTGTCTCATAACGTGTGAGTGTGTGCATGTAACATGCTCCACCAAATTCCTAACTAACTAACCATCAAACTAACGATAGTACAATCCATTAGCTTTGGAGCCATTCATACCAAGGCGTACCTTCCACAAACGCTTCAATTCCAGTCAGACTCACCCATACACAGAAGGTGATCGATTTTTGAAAAGCTTCTCGATGGATTTTTCTTCCAGTCTTTTCATTGTTTCTATAGTCTTCCTCTCCTCCATCACATCACAGTTGTGTGCTATAAAAATGAGTCTTATACATAGTAGTGGATTTGAAAAGCATTCCATTATGGGTAACCTCCACGACATCCGCGGTGATATTCTTCACGCTGAGAATGGCGCACTTGTGTTTGTCAACATATCGGTGGGAAATCCACCCAAACCGCAACTTCTGTTTATGGACACGGGGAGCGACTTGACATGGCTGCAATGTGCTGGATGTCAATTTTGCTATAAGCAAGATATACCCTATTTTAACCCTGTGGGGTCTAGATCATACAGGCGTGTCTCTTGCGAATCAATTTACTGTAAGGACGGGTGCAAAGTGGGTGAAGAAATGTGCCCTTACCAGATAGTATATGGAGATCGCGATATCAGTGAGGGAACTATGGTTGCTGACCAATTTACGTTCTCAACTTCGGATGAGGGCCAAATAAGCTTCTCCGGCATTGCCTTCGGATGCGCGTACAGTAGCGGAGGCTTTGGTATCGCTGGTGGCACTGGGCTTCTACGTATGAGTTGGGGGTTTCGTAGTCTGCCTAGTCAACTACACGTTAAAAGGTTCTCCTACTGCATTGGAGATGTGGCCGATCGAAGTTATATCCACAGTCACTTGATTGTTGGAGATGATTCGAGGAATGAAGGCCCCTCCACGCCGCTATACGGCTATCGACACTACTACCAAGTGACCTTGGAGGGGATCAGTGTAGGAAATCGCATACTTGATATCCCCGCAAGCGTAGTTCCAGGATTGACTAGCCGTGTCGTACTTGACACAGGATCGACACTTTCATATCTTCCAGGTGTGGAATCAGATGCTCTATGGAATGAAGTGGAGAAGTTTGTTGGTTCCCGGTTGACGAGAGTACGAAGCTATTATGGGGTGGCAAGTAGAGATATGGATGGATTCCCGGTGGTCAGACTTCATCTGGCTGATGGAGTCGATTTAGAACTGGGTATAGGATCAGTTTTCAGGCAACCTTCTGCAGAAACTTTTTCCTTGACAGTAGAGAAGGCAGATCCTAATTCTCCTCCTATTATCGGCTTAGCGTCTCAACAATTTTACAATGTTGGTTATGACATAGAAAATGAAAGGGTGCACTTCTTGATGACTGACTGCGAGCTGCTCGATGAGTAGCCCGATAGGATGTTTGTTTTACTGAACTCCCTAGTTGAGTTGACACATGCGATGTACTAAATTTACTTGCGATTTTGTCTTTTGATTACAATGAATAAGCCATCCTAATTACGCAACACGAGCTATATAGCTTGAACAAAGAAAGCTCTACTCAAGTGTTATGGTTTGGCTTTCTTGATGTTTTGGTTTTTCGGTGGCTTGGTAAATATGAGTAGTCTTTTAAGTATGGACTAGAAGTAGAACAGTTACCAATTCAAGTAGTGGCACCAGTTGATTAAATAATAATTTTAAGAAACAACAAGCATATTGAATAATAAACAAATAGATCATGTAGATGTTAACCAGCTAAATACCAACATCTTGTGTGACTGAGATAAGTGATACGAATTTGGGAGAAGTCAAATAACCGTATATTAAACTTAAAGAATATGTGCAAAGGCCCTATATATAGTCTATACTTTTGACAAAAAAAAAGTCTATACAATTATTATAATTATGACTAGACCCTTACGTGTATACAAAATAAAACAAGGCCTATATACTATCTGTATCAAAACAGCCCCCCTTAACCTGTGGCTCTCATGATAAGCAAAGTTTGGAGTCCAGGTGGATGAGACTTTGTGTGAATGTCTGCAGTTTGATCGGCCAAAGTTACGGACTCCAAATGAATGGTGCCTGCATGAACGTGATGACGAGTAAAGTAACAGTCTATCTCAATGTGCTTCGCCCTCCCATCAAACACGTCATTGTGAGCAATCTAGATGGCACTACAACTGTCACAACATATAGGGTGTGTTTGGTAAAGTGGTTTATTTTGGTTTTTAGTTTTTCCACCAATTGGTTTCTTGAATTTGTTTGTTTATAGTAGTTTAAAAACAAGTTTCTAAACCAATTTTTTCTAACTTTTGGCACGTGCAAAATAACCAGGCTTCTCTCGCTTCTTTTTGAGTTTCTCTGTTTCCTATATAGCCTATATTACCCGCACAGTTTCTTTATATTTTCAAAGTTACCCATTAGAGAACTCGCAAACATGACAATCGTTAAATTAGATAGCGTTATTTTGGTTAATTTTGCTTGTCCTATTCTAACACTAACATCTCAGAAAATGTTATTTTTGCAGCCAAAGTTGTTTATACTTTAATTCATGAAACACGTCTTGAATTTTGCAGTATCAAAATTTCATGAAATCGATAAACTTTTTGTTGATGAAACAAAGTACGAAAAGTTCAATTTTTTGGGTTTCACAATACCGTGAATTTGTTCTCGAATTGGTTAACTTCATTTGACTTGCATGAAAATCGTTAAGTTCTACAATTTTTTCTTTGTAAATATGTAAAAAAACAAAATGGAGGGTACATTTGTCATTTAATATACTGCATCTAGTAAGAAAACCACTACCAAACACATTTTTTCAGCTTTTAATCTAGATTAAAAACTATCACCAATACACACTGGTTTAAACAGAATCACTAAAAAAACCAAAAAAAATTTACCATAATCTAAAAACCAGTTTTTCCACCAAAAACCGTTCTACCAAACTCACCCTATTAGTAGTAGAAGAAGACTAGGGAATTCCCATATCAGCTAGTTACCATCGAAGCCAAACAAGCTCTTGTGTGGCATCAGCCAATCCACGATATTCAGCTTCTTTGCTGGACCGAGCAACATCGGTTTGCTTCTTGCTCAACCAAGAGATAAGTGAGTCGCCCAAGAAGAAACTGTATCCAGTAGTAGAGCGACAGGAAGTTGGATGACCATCCCAGTCTGCATCTGAGAACCCATGTAACTTGGGTGTAGATTGAGCGGAAAAATATAAACCACGAAACATAGTAATTTTCACATACCGGAAAATCCGAAGAAAAACATCATAATGTGTAGAGCAATGAGGAGTTAGGACCTGACTAACCTGATGAACCGCATAAGTTATGTGGGGATGAGTGACTGTGAGATAAATCACACTACCAACAATTTGTCGATATCGAGTCAGATCAGATAGAGGTTCATCCTCCCAAGGAGTAAGCTTCAAGTTGGGTTCCAAAAGGGTGGAGGAGATCTTTGATCAGTCATACATTCTTATGTAATGTAACAATTTCAGTAAACCAACGCTTGTAAATGGCCAAGTAGTTTATCCACAGTAGTGGCTTTCTTGACATCAATCATTGATACACCATACGTACACCACATCTTTATCAATCCCAATTGAAGTCCATTACTAGTAGAAGAAGCAACACAATACGAGTCCCTTTTGCTTACAGTGATTACAAGAAATTCCAAGTGATTTTGCTAGAAAATTACCCGTCCCGTTGGGACTATTACTATTTTGTTGAAGTGTATAGGTAATAGGTTGGTGGCCTAAGGGATGATCTAATTCAACCATTTCACGGCACTAAATCGAGAAGAAATTGCCTTCAATATTACCTTTTAAGAATCATTTTGCTAAAAACAATTCCCATAAATTAAGGAATAATGTGTTAGTTTGTACTAATTTTGCCCCGCGCGCGTTCCCTGCGGGCCGACTTTGCTAACGAGCGTTTATTATGGCATGTGTTCACATAGTTGTATGCAGAAGCAGTGCGTGGATCGGCTTTGCTCGTGAGCGTGTACCAAAAATTCCCTATATTTCCATCTTCCTGTACACATCCGTTCTACCTGGTTGTTTAGCTTCTCCATTAGGTTCATTATGAATAGTGATCGCTGCCTTCAAATTGACATATGTAATGTAGCATGAAGATATTATCGGTCTAATGGATACAGATTATTATTACGGAATCGGGCGAGTAAAAACGAGCTGAAGGAAGTAACAGAATTAAAAGTAACGGAGATATACTGCAGTTTTGTACCGTGGGTAAATTACTCTGGCTGTTAGAGATGATTTGTAGGTAAGAGTGATCCAAAGAAAGTAATATAAGCATGTGATTTGCATGTTGAAGTGGAAAGTATAGGGAGATAAGGTATATGAACTATACATGAACTGAACAATGTAAAAGAAATTATGAACCTGCAAACTAAAACTGATTATCTTGGATTGAAAGGTTGAACTGCGTTGTCGGAAAGTTTTTTGTGCAGATCCCTTTTTCCAATTGCATGACAACAATGAATCAAGGCACGTAGTGAAATTACCAGCGATTGTGAAACATATGAATAAGAAACATTTTTTTGGATACGAGAGTGGGTGCTAATTTTTCAAGTAAGAGTAGCTCCTCTCTCTATATTTCTGTATGACGAAGCTTCAACCAACCTCATCCCCATAGAGTATGATTCTGCCAATGCAAGCACTGCGTTGGTTGCACTATCAGGATTGATAGATTTGTTGATATTTTTTTCGCAACTTCTTTTTGATAAATCCCCGTATACGGAAAACGCCATTGTTTGCATAATGATGTTTAATGGGTGGTCGCTGATCAAGCTCGATCGATCACATATCCTATATGCAATTGTTTTTGTTACGTGTGTGTTACTGGCGTCCATAACCATCAACTTCAGCTAATCAAGTAGTACCATCCTCGTATGTGTTTTTGATAACAAAGAATTAACTTCACTTTCGTTCTCTTGTTCGCCTCATCTTTCACATATTTTTTCATTAGCAGAGAAAGAAAATGAATGATGCCTTGGCTATTGGAAAGCACAGAGGAGGGCGGTCGTATTTGAGCGACCAAAATTGGTGGGTGTGGATGAAGGTCATACACCGCGGAACAAAAACGATTGCATATGAAATTGTTGGATATACTGTATCGCTAAAGAAGGAGGACGAAGTATTGAAGAACTAATGGGTAACTCAACAGACTTGTTCTATAAATTGAAGAAAAAGTAGTTAGTGCGGTAAGAGAATGAATCAACAATATAAGGATCACAAACACCGAAGGGGGGGAGGAGCAACAAAAACGGGAAAAATCCTCTTGACCATTTACAAGAACCCCAATACCAAAACAACCCAAGACAGATAATTTGTTGCGCTCATCTGTATTCAAAACAAACTAAATAAAGGATGACTACATACTCAAAGAAATTAGATGGACCACATTACACGTGCGAATGGATGGTAGCATAAATACCTCATTTGGTATTAGACAGAGGCCACAACAACAATCGCAATATACTTAGAAGGCGGCCAATAGAGAGAAAATCCAAATTATACCGACATGGACAAACAACAATGAAGTGACATCCTGTACCGGAAAATATCTCAAATAATTACAGCAGTATAAAACATAACTTAGATCTCGAACCGAAAATATAAGAATTAGACGATACATTACCAGGAACGTGAACACATAAATAGGGATCGTACAACTACTCCTTTCTTCAAATGGTCCCCGTTTATCTGTTCTGCCTCGCAAGACCACAAAAAGATTGGGATAAGAATCGATGACGGGTTTAGGAAAGAGTTTTTCATACCGAGGAGAGGTTTCAGAGAAACCGAGGACGCCAACCATTAACGGTCTTATATTTTTAGCGGTTAAAAAGGTTACCAATTACTATAGCGGCGAAGTGGTAAGACTGCCATTTTTTGCCTCTGAGATATGAAGTCCGTTTCTTATCCAGCGGAAGTTGTAGTGCATTATTATTCTTTAAATTCAGCAATCCGTATGTTTTTTTAATCTTTCATATTAAGTTTTCCAGTATTCCTTTCCCCCCCCCTTTTTGCATACATACAAAAGTTATCAACAAATGTATAAGCTATAATGTTAGTCGACACATATAATCAGTTCCATTTCTGCAGATGCAAAAAATGAATGAGCCTTTTTGCATTTTTCCTTTCATGCACGACTGTCTCACAATATTATAAGAAAACATAAAAAAAGGAAATACGAATTTTTCATTGATTGTAATAAAGCTTTGTGGGTTGATTTTATGTGAAAAACCTTAAGCGAAATTTGAATGTTAAAAATGACGATCGAGTCCTCTCAAATAGTGTGCCATTTTGGTTTTAGGGGTAGTTAGTGTAGTTTCCCATACTCGAAGGGCGAATGTGTCTTTATATCAAACCTGAGAGAGTGAAAGTGTCTTTTGCCCCTATCAGTATACAGAAAGTTATATTTGTATGTGATGTTTTTCCGTGAAAAGAGGTTCATCGTCTTTGATGAGGAAAGCAGACAAAACAATCACGCAATAATGTCAGACTGCATTCCCCAAGATGCTATGATCACTATCCTCTCCCGTCTTCCTCCAAAATCGCTCATGCGTTTCAGCTGCGTATCGAAAACCTGGTGCGATCTCATTAAAACCCCCAATTTTATCGCCACTCATCTCAACCGAAACAAAACCAACGGCCTCACAAGAAAGCTTCTTCTCACTAGGTACAAATCCTCTCCCTCACGAAGTGAATATTTTCTATCCGCTTCGACATTGATTTATTCAATGGCTATGCTAAATTCGAGTGCCCATTTAAGACAAAAGACTATTTTCGCTTTGTGGGTATTTGCAATGGGTTGATTTGCTTATTTGTTGACCAATTTCATCTGGAACCCCGCAATTCATAAGTACTTGTCACTCCCCAAGTCCTCTTTTAACATCAAGAATTGTGGTCCGTACATGTTTGTTCTGGGGTTTGGATTTGACATGAAGAAAAATGATTACAAAGTGGTGAGGTTGGCTTACTTGGTTCAACCCAACTCCGATGAAGGTGGAAGGAGAGATCATTACTATGTTATACCAAAGGTCGAGATGTCTAGTGTAAACACCTGTTCTTGGAGGATCATGAAGAGAGGTGTACCTGAGGTTGGTGTCATTGAGTCTACCTAGACGCAAGTGATAGTTCAACTCTATTGAACTGAATGTGTATGTGCAAAATCAGGGGGAGTTCGCAATTTGATGATGAAAGTCATAAAGTTCAGAGACAATAAGTCTCAAATCTCCAAAGCTTTGAGATTCAGTAACTGCTTGTAAAACTGAGTGTTTGCTTAACAGTTTGTGTGTTGCAGGCTTGTGCATTGGATTGTGTGATGATCTGATTATCGTATATTGTCTCTTGCAAATATGATTGAGCTTATAGTTTGATTAAGTGATTGTGCAGATTGACTGAATGCAGGAATCAGTCTGGAGGCCAACAATTGTGAACTAGCAATCAAAGCTCCAAAGCTTTGAGATTGCCTTATGTTCTTAACAACTTATATTTGCTAACTGTTTTCTGTATGCAGGAGTATTTACCTGAGCTAATAGTTGGAGTTTGAGTTATCCTAATTCTGAATCTTGTTATTTATCATATCTGATATATATATATATATGCAGGTGGTTATATACATTAATTTTAGTTCAGATATTGGCCATGTTTATTTAATAAACTGACTTGTCAAGAAGATCAGATCTTATAAGATACTTTTTCTGGATGTGTTTGATCTTTGTTTATGAGTCTATGCAGGGTTGTTTTGTTGTTAAAAGGGGCCTGACAAACTCTACTGGCTATTCAATTATAGCTGTTGAAAGAAGCATCTCAGGGGGTGCAAATTTGTAGGAATTCACTTCCTAAAATATCTCATTCAGTTGCAGGGTTTGTTATAAGCTGGAGTTTAACACATTCTACTCTTCAAATCAAATCCAGGATTCAACTCTACTGATCAAGATCATTCATTAAGAAATCTAAAGAACACTTCCAATCTTAATTGCTTATCTACTTTTGTGTTCTTCTACTGTACTGAACTTGTATTATTCATTTTAAATTTCTCAACCTCACAAACTTAGAAGTTAATTGTTCAAGTGAACAACAAGAGGTTCTTATTATTTCACCAGGTTATAGGTGTAACTAGATAGGTTGGGAACAACAAGCTGTATAAGTGTAAGGTAGTTCACTTAGGCTTGAAGATCTATGGCTAAATCTGGGTGATAAATAAGAAGTGTGTTCAAATCCTGGAGGGATCAAATCCCTCAGACAGAGAGTAGGTCCAATTGTGACTGAACTCTGTAAAAATACCTATTTTTTGTTGCTTTAATTTACTGCTTTACTTTCCTGCTGAATTTCAGTTCTTAGCAAGAAGCTCCAAAGCTTTGGAGAGTTTCCTATCTCGAAGCTTTGAAGCTCTTAACAGTTACAGTTTTATCCATAGCCTTACAAGTCTTTTCCAAATCCTTGAGATTTTATCTCTTCATTAGATTAAAGTTTTAAAAGGTTAGTTTTTAGCAAAAGTTTCCATACTCTATTCAAACCCCCTTCTAGAGTATAAGATCCTGTTTCAAACCTGCATTACAAACATTCAGCAAGTGTATCTTAACAGTTCCGTCCACTGGCCTGCTTTCACGAAGGAAGGAAATTTTCTTGAGAATTTGGTGCTGTTGTTTGACATGACCCAAAAGAAGTTTAAGGTTATGGCGTTTCCTGGCGTTGTCGCTCATATTTCTCCGACGAACTTACCATTGGGTTACATATGGAGTCCCTTGCTTTTTTTTCTTATGACTGTCGGAAACAGTGTACTTCCTTTGCAGTTTATGTCATGGAAGAGTATGGTGTCGTTGAATCCTGGAGTAAAATGTATAGAATTGGTAATATTATAATGGGGGGATAATTAATTTTTCTGGGTTTAGGGTCAATGGGAGTTACTTGTGGTTTTAAAAGATAATGAGCCGGTTTCTTATGATCCCAACCATAACCGCATTAAGAAATTATGGATTCGTGGTATCGCAGAGTCAGTGTATGCTGGATCTTATGCAGAGAGTATGGTTTTGCTGAATGGATTGAAGGGGCGGTTGGCAAGTCAAGTCAATTCATACAAGAAGTCAGTTCTTGCTACAAAAAGCTGGCGTGAAGTGTGCGAGAGGGAACTTCTAAGGTATGTAGTTTCCCAGTACGTGTTTGCTAATGGTTCGATCCCCTTTACTTCCAACTCTGGCATTGATTACGAAACTTGATGAGGATAAAGCTTCTGACCTGCTTATGATAGCTGATATGGCTCAAAAGTTTCTACTATAGCTGCTGCAGCAATGATGTTGATTTCTCGAAGGTTGTTTCTAGATCGAGAAGTGGAATTTCTGTCTACGAATATTATGCCATGATTGTATCCTATATAGTACTAATTTCATGTATTAGGTCATCAACATTAGCAAGTCGTCTTCACTGTTTTTGAACTATTATGCGATCACTGTACCCCGTAATTGCATATGATTGTGTCAAGTTTGCATTAGGTTTTATGATTACTAATAGATTCGCAGGTGGCATGTACCACCTTATCAAATTCATAGCTTTGCTTTAGTGATCCTAAAATATATCTATGTATGCTTCCATTTCTCATTTGCGATCCAATGGATGTGCTGTACTGGTATACTGTGTTTTCTTATTTCTAGTATCGTCATTTGATCATACAATATCTATATGTATGCTTGTATTTATCGTTCAGGAAATAATCACGGCGATCAAACATTTAGATATGCATAAATTGTCGGCTGACTTGTAATAGACGGGTTTAATGTATTACTTTTAACCGTGTTTCGGTATACTGGTTAATGAAGGTGGGGGATGCTTGTGAGACCAAATCAATATCAGCCTAATAACGGAACCACGCATATTCTGCCATTTGCTAGCCACACAAGCAATTTAGTGATAACTGGCACGGCACGCAGACTTTGATCAAGAACTATCAATGGATGATAAGCCCCTACCACTTAATTCGCACTGAGTGATGGCAAAAAATCTAAGCATGGTTTATAACGACACAAACGTCGTAGTAATTGCAAAAGGATGTGCAAAGAAAAACTTCGAACATCACAAAGACATGTACACAAATTGAAAAAGGATGTCATCTACAATCTTCCACATATAAGTATGTTATCCAAAATTGATCAGTCACTCTATAGCAGAACAGCTGTGAATCAATGCATGCGACGCGTGGAGTACACATCAAAGAGTGTTAGACCACCTTCAGAAAGAGAGGTGTAAATAATGATTACTATATGTTGTGAAGCATATGAGGTCTAGTTCCGTTGGAACTAACCACAGTGATCTATCCATTGGAAAGTTAGAATGTTTACATGGAGTAGATCTGACAATAAATCTTTGTGCAACTACATCCTTAAATTCGATTGGTGGAAACATCGCACCAGTGAAAAGAGTAGGAAATGCATATTCTACCTCTGGAAAAATAACTAAATTTTCAGTTCAATACATATCAGATATTTATAATGGTACATTTACACAACATACCTTCCAACGAGCACCGATGGCACCAGATGAAGCGCCCGGTATCGCCCAAGTTATGCACCAAACTGACAAAGAATTCTTGCACAAATCAGTAGCATTAATATTTAATATGTGCCAAAACGATTCAAGTTGCAACATAGTTCATGATGGCAAATAAAACATATTCACCTCATATATTAATGCTTCTCAATTGGGTGCAGAAAACACGTGAACTGATCGATTAAGGAGTGCTAGGGAAAGTTGCCAAGTATGCTTATGTTATTCAGTACAACCAGAGAGGTTCTCCCCACGTGCATCAGCCGCTAATTCTCAAAACGAGTGCTAAACTGTAAAAGGGTGATCAGTTTGGTACACATATTTTCGCTGGATTACTTAATTGCATTAAAAATCCTCGTTTATACAATGACGTTGTTAAAAGACCTGATACAACCTCACTGTGGTTGTATAATCTTATAAGTTCTTGGTGGGGGGGGGAGATCAAGTATATTATGTGTCGAAGGCGATACGTTTCATAATAGATCAGTTGTCACATACATTCCTTATATGTACACGAATACCACTAAGCTCAGCATCTCATTTCTCCAATAGGAGATGCTTCACACATATTTGAATTTCAGAAGACTGCCATACCTCTACCTATACCAATTCTTAACATAATGAGTTGGGGGGTGATATTACATTTACATTGTACATTTAACACTCACAATGCCTACACTAGATTCGAACAGAACGCGTTCCACAAGGAGACATAACAAAACCAAATTGTGTGTTTTACCCAGGATATAGTTACATTGCATAGTTGGCTAGAATATATAACGTACCATCCAAAAATAGCATAATTCATGCATTAGTCCATTAATAATTTTAAACCACACATCTCGTACATCACAAATATCCAACATGTACAACCATTCCAAGTTTCGGATGGTCAAAGCCAAAAGATGGGAATGGTACCTTTACTCACCGGTCCAATGCTTCTGACTCGGTATCATGTCTCCGTCCTCCTGTTGTACATGAGAAAAAAGTTTATTACCAACTGTGTTAAGTACTTGTTGTAGGGTTTTGATGCAGGTTACGCAGCGGAATAACAAAAACTTATCCTGCTCAAATCCCTCCAAGGGTCACATACAAGCCATCATAACATGATAAGGGTAGAGAGCATGTGTACCTTAGATTGGGTGATCACCATGAAGAATAGTGTCTTCGTCTCTACGGGTATCCATACCTTTGGATCTTTGACTGTAGTCCTTCCAACCGTGTAGTGCTAGCAATGGAAGAAGGAGGCAAGAGATCACGAAAAACGGAGCAAGCCACGCCACAAGGAGTGGCCAACGAGAAGGAGCGGACGACGGGTTGGGGTTTCAACCTCAACTCTCTCTCTCACCTTGATTTTTTATGATCTCTCAATAATGACTTGTGTTGAGAAAATAACAAGATAGGATGTCTTTATATAGTTAATAACTCTTTATTAACTACATAATTTCCCCATTACTAATCATGTCTATACATGGATTATTCCACCTTGTAAATTAGTCTTACTAACGTTTCTTGTGGTTGCGCTTAGATCCTCTTGATAAACTGGTCCAACTAATTGATGCCCATATCCAGTTTAATCCATATGGTGTGTGACCTCATAGGTTTCTACTTAGTTGGTCGTAAATCTTACTAACATGGAGCGGTATCTAGCAACACATCCATGCCACCCAACTTAAGAAATATCCAGTGATTTGAAAAACCATGTGCCCAATCTTACCGTATTGTATTATCCCTTTTCTTCCATATCCGAATTGGAAACGAGACATAATAGTCACACTCGTATATCAAATTCGTAGTTTCTCGATCCTGGGAATATGCTTATCCGAGCAGATAACATCAATATCTCCATATTGATTTATCTAGGTCTGGCAAGACATTCTATAATCACCATCCCTCGAGTGGCCATGAATATTTTCTCCCATTATGTGAGGGACAAATCCTCTCGACATCACTACCATCTCTAATTCTGCTTCCTATCATGCCGATAGCTATCCTTTTAATTACCAAGTTAAAGTGTAACGTTTGATAATATCAAAGAATGATATTTCACAACTAGAGTATCTAGTGACTTCAAGTATATGGATTACAATACCATTAGCACTACGAGAAGCACTTGTGACTTTGACATAATCTAATGTAGTCTTCTCGTTGTGGGTCAATCTAGTATGCCATTACTCCTAATGCATACCCATGTGTTAGACTTGATATATCCATATCAATCTACTCACATACTAGTCTATAGTGATTGTCCCGTTAATTAATATACTCGACTAGGGATATTTAAGAATATAAAATTTATATTCTAAGGACTTCATTCATGTTAACATATCTCCATATCGATAATATAATGAATAGTAAGTCAATATAAATGTCACGATAAATTAATTTCCCCTAGGGCACAATTCCAACAGTATCCCACTTGGACTAGAGTCAATCTGGTGCATCGTATGCCTATTCATCTAGGGCGCTCTCGTGCTTTCGCTGCGCAAGGGGTATGGCAGGCGAGAACTCTGCTGGCACTTTGCATAAATTAACATATCCTCTATCAAAAATCGAATGAGATAAAATCTTCTGAGTATGTGCATCTGATGCATCATTTATACTCAGTCTTATGTGATAAAAACGACAACTGAATCTTGCCAGGAACATTTCCAGCTCACAGTCCCTCTACTAAGGTAAAACACAAAACTTGACTGCACTCTAAAATCATCTATGTCGGTTTGGAAGTTCGCATTAGTGTAACCCCTTAGAGTGAACTCTTCGTCTCATCCATATATCAATAATGTATCCTTAGTTATTCTCAAGTATTTAAGGAAATTCTTGACACCTATCCAGTGACTCTCACCCGGATTTGACTGGTATCTATATGTCATACCATTTGACATGTCTATTCCAAGTACATAAAATGGCGTATCTTGTGAACCTTATTCATACGGTCCATTCAATCTAATTGGAAGGAAAATTATCCTTCCAAAGACTAATTCCATGTGACACAGGTAAGAATATGTATTCTTGCATGTTGAACCTTTTTCAACACCTTTTGTCAATATATTTATTTTAACTTAAGCTGAACGACCTTCTTGATCTATCTCCATAAATCTTTATTGTTTTCTTCGCCTAAGTCTTTCATTGGAAATCGATTCCCTAGCCAATATTCACCAGATTGCAGAGTAGGGACATCATTCCCAATGATCTATATGTCTCCAAATATGAGAATAGATATATACACAACTATGCTCCCACTAACCTTCTTGTAGACGCAAGATTCATCTTCATTCTTGATGAACTCAAACCATTTTATTTCATCATTAAATCGAAGATTCCAACTCCAAAAGCTTGCTTCGATCTCTAGATAGATCGCTGCAGTTTATACACCTTTTGGGCGTTCTCTAGATTGACGAAACCCTCTGGATGTGTCATACACATCCTCAATGAGGTTTCTATATCCATTTGAAAATTTGTGCAAGCTACAATTTCAAGCAAGATGCGAATGAATTTAAGCATCGCAAATGGGAATAAAGTTTCGTCATAGTCTATACTATGAACTATTATGAAACCTCTTGCCACCAATCGTCACTTAAAAGTAATCCCGTTACCATCCATGTTGGTTTTCTTAGGTTGTTTTACAAATTCCATACTTTGTTAGTATACATGGATTCCATTTCGTATCTCATGTCTCCAAGCCATTCTTGAGAGTATGGCCAACTCATGGCCTCCTCATAGGTTGTAGGATCATCTTGATCGAGAAATCCATATTTCTCCGGTCCTTGACTTATCCTTCCTCATCTATGAGGTCCTTGTGTTACTTGAGCAAGTTAGTCCACAACACCTTGTGATCCTGCTCATGTTCCATAAAATGATTAATGTTCTGTTGTGGTTCTTGAACTCCTTCAAGTTCTACTGTCCTCCCAATGTCTCTTTAAAAGAAAATCTCTTTTTAGAAACACAGAGGTTCGAGCAACATACACTTTGTTCTCGATTGGATTATAGAAACAATATCCCTTTCAGGATATTCTACAAAAACACATTTATCCAATTTAGATTTAAGTCTATCTGACCGTAAACACTTTACCTAAACTTCACAATCCAAAATCCTTATAAATGACATACTAGGAAACTTCCTATCCCATATCTCATATGGCATTTTTCATAATTGTTTTGATGGAACAACGTTAAGGGAGAAAACTGCTGTAATCAGAGCATGACCCCAAAAATAAACTGGAAGTCCTCTTTGAGACATTATGACCGGACCATGTCCAAAAAGGTTTGATCCCTCCTCTTAAACACACCATTGGACCATGTCGAATAATGGTGTTCCAAGTGGAGCGAGTTTGGATCATATACAATACTTCTTTAGATGCTTGTCAAACTCTTGGCTTAAGTATTCTCCTCTTACAATCTCATTTTAGAGCCTTGATACTTTTCCAAGTTGGTTCTCTACTCCATTCTTGAATTCCTTGAATTTTTTCAATGGATTCTGATTTGCTTCTTCATAAGATACAAAAATTCATATTCACTGGAGACATCAGTAAATATGATGAAGTACTGAAACCACCTTTAGCACTTGTGCTTAGTGGTCTACATGCATCAATATGTATGATTCCCAAGTCATCATATCTTTGCCCAATAAGCTGACATGTCTCATATGATTCCAATCAAGTGAGTCCACAAATCCATCCTGCAAGGTCACAGGTTTCATGGACTTGAAATAGTTAGTTATTTCAAGGCCTTGAACCAGTTTTCAAAGCCTTGAATCAGGTTTCATAGGCTTGAAGTAGCAAAGCAATTTCAAGGCGTTAAATAAGCATTCAAAGCCTTGAAACTGTCTGACCTGTATGCATGTACTAAGGGGAGTTTTCTCAACTCTTCTGATCTGATTTTATCTCTATCACCCCTGTGTTTGATGTGTTATTATTTTATGATGAAAGACAAACTGTTTTGATATATCTAACATGGTTAAATCCATCAGTTTGACTCAGTTTTGCAGGGAAATCAAATTTCCTAAATGTACAAGATTTGTTTCCTTATCTGGCTTTTGCAGGAAGGGAAATACTTAGAGAAGATGATTATGTGATCAATCAGAGACTCATGAAAGCTTCTCAGATTGTTTAATGACAAGATCCCAAAAATATCTCTGAAGATTGTGATCAACTATCTGTTGGAGAAGGCTGTTAAGAGAGTCAACGTTTGTTGCCTACAAAATACGAAGTTGTTGCTGAAAATCTGGTAAGATTTGCAGAGCTTCAAACAGTATAAATGGAGCTCATTTTGAAGAAACAATATATAACACTCAACGGGCAAAAAGAGAGACATATTTCTGGATTTTCAAGCATCAAAGAAGTTCATCATTCTCACAATCCATCTCACAGAAGATCACTGCACTCTTCACTGCAGTTATACACTTTAGTGTTATTTTGTCTTGTGGTTTATTTTTAGATTATCATTGTAATACTTCTTCATTTAATTCTCAAGGATTGTTCAAGGTGAACAATAGAGAATTCTAAGTTAATCAGTTAGCTAGAGCAGGTACTCGATAGGTTAGAGAGAACCACAAGCTGTAACAGAGTAACACAACTCTCTGTGCTTGAGATCTAGGGATTAGCTTTTGATTCATAAGAATTGAATTGAAATTCTCCATGGAGAAGATCCCTGACGTAGAGACGTAGGTCCAAGTGGACTAAACTCTATAAATCCCTTGTCTGTTCCATTTACAGTTCCTTTACTTACTCAGTTCTTACAGCATTCAAACTAGTCTGTTTTCAAGGGTTGTCTGTTTTATTTCAAACTGTATTTCGCTTCAAAGGCTTGAAACTATTTTCAAGGCCTTGAAGTTCACTGCTCTTCAAAGAATTTCTTCTCCTTCACCAAGTTTTGCAAAAAGTTGGCATACTCTATTCAACCCCCCTTCTAGAGTATCTGTGCTACATATCTATCTGCATACTCCCCTTTCAATTGGTATCAGAGCTTGTATCACTGTATAAGATTTAACTATCTGGTGAACATGAGTACTGCAGGTGATGGTGGTTTCTCTTAGGGAAGAGCTGCTAACAGACCTCCTCTATATTGTGGAGACAACTTTGCTCACTGGAAAGCACTGATGAAAATGTTCATCATTGATCAAGACATAGAGCTTTGGACAATTATTCAGAATGGACCTCACACTTTCTTTATAGAGAAAGATGGGATCAAAACTCCCAAATATGAAGACTCATTCTCCTCTTCTGAATTAGAACAATTTTCTAAGAATTACAAAGGTATTAACATCTTGTATTGTGCTTTGAGTACAGATGAATTTAAAGGATTTCAGGCTGCAAGACTGTCAAAGAGATCTCGATAAGCTTGTGGTGAAATTTGAAGGAACCAGTCAAGTCAAGCAAACCAAAATCAACATCTATCTCAGGCATTATGAGTTGTTCAAGATGAATACAGATGAGTCAATGAGAGACATGCTCAAGAGGTTCACAGACATGTCAACAACCTTAATTCATTGGGAAAGCACATTTCTGATGAAGAAAAGGTGAGGAAGATACTGATAAGTCTTCCAAAGTCTAAATGGGAACCAAAGACAATAACCATTGAAGAAGCTGAAGATCTCTCATCAATACAACTTGATAACCTACAAGGGAAGCTCCTGACACCTGAAATATCCATGAATGAGGCCTATGGAGAGCTACCTGTAGGTGTCAAGAACCTAGCACTCAATTCCAAAGAGAATGAGACAATTCAAAGCCTTGAAACAGAAGATTATGATGAAGATCCATTTGCATTGATTTCCAAAGCCTTCACCAGAATCCTCAAGATGAAGAAAAACTTTGGAAACAAGGACTTCAATAGAGAAAGACACAGATCATCCAGTAGCAAGGAATACAAAAGTAAGTCTTCTTCACAAAATAAATCCAAAGTCATGAACTGCTTTGAATGTGGTGATGCAGGACATTTGATAAGAGATTGTCCACACAAGAAAAGCAAGAACTTCCAGAAGAAAGACGATGACAGGAAAAAGAAAGCTATGATAGCTTCATGGAGTGATTCAGATACCTCAAGTGACTCTGAATCTGAATAAGAACATGCCAACCTATGATTCATGGACAAGCATGATGAAAGTTCTGAGAAGAACATTGAGGTAATGGTAAACTGTTTGATTTCGAAACCAAAAGAAGCTCTTTCAGATTATATCAGAACAATGCTTTTAAATGAAGAAGATTATTTGAATGAGATTAGAGTTTTGAAAGAAAAATTTCATGAGAATGCAAAATCGAAACAACTTATTTGTCTGAATCAGAATCTTGAATCTCTCAGAAGAAAACTGACAGTGATTTCAAGGCCTTGAAAACCAGTTTCAAAGCCTTGAAAACACAAGTCAAGGAAGTAGTCATTGAGAACTCTTTACTGAGTAACAACCTTGTTGATCTGAGACATCAAGTTGATGAATTATATAAACAAAAGACTAATCTTACTGAGAAACTTAAAGAATCTAAATTAGTCAAAGTCAAGATTGCAGGCTCAGAACACAAGTTGAACCTGATTCTTGGAGAAAGTTCAAAATCAGTTCACAAAACTGGTATTGGATACAATCCAAACTTTTCAAGAAAGAAAAATACCAGATTTGTGAAAGCTGGAAAAAAACTTCTCCTAAATGTCATTTTTGTAACAAAATTGAAGATGACTTGTCCTTTCAGAAGAAGAGACCCCCACATAATGAGGAACACATTCCCATTTCAACTTAAAGGACAAGTCAGACAGATTTTGGTTCCTAAAGGGGTCAAACCACCTAATATGGTTGATCTTGAGTATGAGTCCAAATTTCATACTTGGTCTAACAGCTGGGTAAGTCAGTGATTGGTGTTTGCAGGTTGTCACTAATATCAAAGAACATAAGTGGTTTATGGACAGTGGTTGCTCAAGACACATGATTGGAAAGAGATCTCTATGCTCAGAATTGAAAGAGCAATCTGAAGGTTCAATTACTCTTGGTGACAAAGGCAAATGCAACATTCTTGGTATTGGTAAAGTTGGTACAGATTCTGAAAACTCTATTTCTGATGTATATCTAGTTGATGGCTTGAAATTTAACTTGCTTAGTGTATCTCAGCTTTGTGATAATGGCAATAAGGCTATCTTTGATAAAGAGAAGTGTGTGGTGCAAAATGAGAAATCATGCAATTTCATTCTCACAACCTCTAGATCAAACAAAATGTTTATACCTTTCAGACTAACAAAGTTGCAGGTAAAAGCTTAAAGTGTCTCAAGACCTTGAAAGAAGATTCAAGGGTTTGGCACAGAAGGCTTGGTCACATTAGCTTGCATACCTTGAACAAATTGATATCCAAAGACCTAGTAAGAGGATTACCATCTATCAAGTTCAAAGATGATGAAGTATGCAAAGCTTGTGCTCAGGGTAAGCAGACCAGAAGCTCATTCAAACCAAATAAGTTAGTAAGTACTTCTAGACCAATTGAACTACTTCACATGGATTTGTGTGGTCCTATGAGGACACCAAATCCAAAAGGTAAGAGGTATATGCTAGTTATTGTAGATGATTATTCTAGATGTACTTGGGTTATGTTTTTGAAAGAAAAATCTGAAGCCCTCTCTGAATTTTCAAAGCTTTGCAGAGAACTTCAAAACTTGAAAAACCTACCCATTGCTTCAATCAGAAGTGATCATGGTAGAGAGTTTGATCAATTAGAATTTTATTTATTCTGTGTTAAGCATGGTATCTCTCACAATTTCTCTTCTCCCAGAACTCCTCAACAGAATGGAGTTGTTGAAAGAAAGAACATGACTCTTGAAGATATGTCAAGAACAATGCTTCTAGAAAACAAGCTGCCAAAACATTATTGGGCAGAAGCTGTGAATACAGCAATTTACATTTTGAAAAGGTGCTTGATCATACCCATCTTGAAGAAGACCCCCTATGAACTCTTTAAAGGGAGGAATCCAAACAGTTCATACTTCAGACCCTTTGGTTGTACATGCTATGTCCACAACAATGGTAAGGACAACTTGGGTAAGTTTGATGCAAGAAGTGATGAAGGTATATTTCTTGGTACTCTCTTACTAGTAAAGCTTATAGAATTTATAATAAAAGAACCAAGCTGGTTGAATAAAGTATTCATGTTATTTTTAATGAATGCTATGATGGTTCTTTGAGTGAAAGTTTTGCAGACTTGAATTTGAACAAGCATGAATCAGAAGAAGAAGCTAAAAACTCACTTGGGTTCGAGAAAGGTTCAGAAGGAAACATAAGTCGTTTTCAAGACCTTAAAAACAGGTCTCAAGGCATTGAAAATAGAGATCAAAGCCTTGAAATGGATGATAAAAAAGATATAAGTGATCAGGCTACAACTTCAAGACCAGAGAAGCAATACGGAGAGCCTGAACCATGGTCTGCAAGAAAGAGATTCAGGTATCTTTCATCTCTTCCAGCTAACAACATCATCTCTGACCCAACCACTAGTACACAAACAAGATCATAGTTGAAGAATATTTGTGCCTTCAATGCTTTCATTTCTCTTGTAGATCCCAAAACTGTGAAGGAAGCATTACAAGAAGCAGACTGGATTATAGATATGCAAAGTGAACTCAACGAGGTTGAAAGAAACAAGGTGTGGAACCTAGTTCCTCCACCAACAAACTAGTCTGTCATTGATACCAAATGGGTGTTCAAAAAAATTATATGAGAGTGGCAAGGTGATTAGAAACAAAGAAAGGTTAGTTGCTCAAGGTTACAATCAAGGAGATGGTATTGATTATGAGAAAACTTTTGCTTCAGTTGCCAGGTTAAAGCAATTAGAATTCTACTTGCATTTGCATCTTACAAAAACATGAAACTATTTCAAATGGATGTGAAATGTGCTTTCTTGAATGGTTACTTTCAAGAAGAAATTTATGTTGCACAACCTCCTGGTTTTGAAAGTGACAAGTCTCCAGATCATGTTTACAAACTTGACAAAGCTCTTTATGGTTGGAAACAAGCTCCAAGAGCTTGGTTTAAAAGATTGTCAAAATTTCTGCTTGAAAATGATTTCAAAAGAGGATTGGTAGACAAGACCCTTTTCATAAAGACTCATGAGAAAGATTTACTTGTAGTTCAGATTTACGTTGATGATATTCTGTTTGGAGCTACTAATGATCTTCTATGCAAAGAATTTTCAAGTCTTATGAGCAGGGAATTTGAAATGAGTATGAGGGGAGAGTTGAACTTCTTCCTTGGAATTCAAATACATCAGCTGAAGAAGGGCATCTTTCTACATCAAAGCAAGTACGCTAGGGACTTGTTAAACAAGTACAACATTTCTCAATCCAAAGAGGTCAAGACTCCCATGAGTTCTACACTGTCTTTAGATAAAGATGAATCTGGTAAAGAGTGGTAATGTTAAAGAGTATAGAGGTATGACTGGATCATTACTTTATCTCACTGCTAGTAGACCAGATATCTTGTTCAGTGTATGCATGTGCGCAAGATTCCAAGTCGATCCAAAGGAATCACACTTAAGTGCTGTGAAGAGAATATTCAGATATCTCAATGGTATCAAAGACTTAGGGATTTGGTATCCAAGACATTCTAACTTATCTTTTCATGGATTTTGAGATGCTGACTTTGCAGGTTACAAAGTTGAAAGGAAAAGAACTTCTGGAAATTCCCAATTTATTGGATCATCTCTGATCAGTTGGCACTCCAAGAAACAAAACTCAGTGGCTTTATCAATAGTTGAAGCTGAATATATATCTGCTGGAGGATGTTGTTCACAAGTATTATGGTTTTCTCAACAATTGAGGGACCTTCGATTTGATTTCAGAAGTATTCCCATCAAATGTGACAAAAAAAGTGCAATATCTATTACAAGGAACCCAGTTCAGCATTCACGAACCAAGCATATTGATGTCAGACACCATTTCATCAGAGATCATGCTAAGAAAGGTGATATTGTCCTTGAATTTGTTTCTACTAAAATGCAACTTGCAGATATCTTCACTAAACCATTGCCAGAAGAAAGATTTTCAGCTCTAAGACTGGAATTAGGCATGCCAAATAAAGATGCATTGGTTTATGGGGAGCATCAGGTAAGGAAGGTAAGCCATTATGTGTTTCAAAGGTTTGAACTGATTTTCAAATCCTTGAAAATCTATTCAAAGTTTTGATCTTATGTTTTTTAGCTTAACAACGTTTCAAGACCTTAAAACTATTTTCAAAGCCTTGAAAATAAGTTTGATAACGGGTTAGTGAGTAATTCTTGTATCATCCTGTATTTGGTGCTATCTTTGTAGATATTTGCTCAATATTGCCCTTACCTTTTTTCAAAATTCTTTTTCAGCCAAATATAGTATAAAATTGTTTATTTCCAACGGCTTCAAATATTTGAATCTTTGTTGATTATTACAGATCTTTTAAGATCAGAAAAATATTGGAGTTTCCTTTTCAAATACAAACTCTTTCAGTATTTATCTTCCTCTCTTCTCCTTCACTCCGTATCAAATCTACCTTTCTCTATTCTTCTAACAAACCCTAATGAGCACTAGAAGAGCCTCAGACAGAATCATGATTGCCGGAGGTTCAAAACAGAGTACAGAAAAGAAGAGAAATTCAGCAGTGGATGAAGTTCAAGAGATTAGTGGAGACCCAAGTTCTAATACTCCTAGTGAAGAAGTAGTTGCAGAACTCCCTCCACCCAAGAAGAAAGCCAAGAAGGACGCCACTCCCTCCTTAGACAAAAAGAAGAAGAAGAAGAAAGAGAAGGCTGCTTCAGAGAAGCAACCAGAAACATATGTCTCTAGCCCCAAGAAGTTGAAGAAAAAGAAGAAGGCAGCTCAAGCTGAAAAGGGTAAAGGAAAGGTAACAGAGGAACTGCCAGGAGACAATGTGGAGAAAGCCTTGCATATCTACTCAAAGACAACTGCTCCTGATGAATCTTGGTTCATCTCAAACACTTCAAAAGGTCAGTGGTTGGATGGTTTTGCATCTAGGAAGATTTATTTCTGTAGCTTGATCAGTATGCATATGTTGCTTGGAATGAATCTGAATTGTATCACTATGTTGAAGAAAAGCTCTCTGTGGTTCATGCTAAACCCTCCTGAGCTAGCCTATCCAAGACTTACTTAATTCTTCTATCTCAACATAAAGCAACTTAAGAACTCTCCACACTTAGTTATCAAGACCTTAGTTGCTGGTGTTACTATGGAAATAGATCATGCTGAGTTTGCATCTGTCCTAGGGTGTCCTAAGAGGTATGATACACAAAACTATCCTCCCAAAAATTAAGCCTTGAAGATGGCCAGAGAAGAATTCTTTCTACCCAATGTTCATGCCTCGTCCAAACAGTTAACACACTCTGTGTTAAATGTTTAAGCTAAAGTTTTATTAACTATCTTGATGAGATGCATCTTTCCAAGGGTACATCCAAAGGAGTTATTTACTGAGAGGGTGATGTACATTATGTACTTGATTATGCATGGCTATGAAATTGATCTGCAGAAGCATGTAATGGAACACATGCTATTTAGTCAAACAGATCAAAGAAAGCATCCCCTTCCTTATGCAAATTTTCTCACTTTATTCGTCCAACACCTTGAGATTCCTACTGCTGGTGAAGAGTCTATCACTTCTGGGATTGGTTTGCTGAATGAGAAAGCTTTTGAGAAGATTGGACTGGTAAAGATCAAAGAGAAAATTTGGAAGTTGTATTCAGATTTGACTGAAGAAGAGCTGAATGCAAAGAAATTTGTTAAGCCCAAGGCCTTGAACCCTACTTCAAACCAGAACTCTCAACCTCCTGATTTGTCCTCAATCCTTCAGAGACTTGATGGTCTAGAAATGGACTATAGTGAGATCAAAGAGAATCAGCATGGGTTTGAGACTGATCTCTCACAGGTCAAATACATGGTGGAAACCATATTTAGAAGCATGACTGTGTTTGATGTCCCTGAGGATGAAGAAGGTGCCAATAAAGATGGCTCTGAAAAAAACTTTCCAAGTGAACATTCCAACCAGGAAGAGGGCGTTCCAGTCAAAGATAAAGGAAAGCAGGTGGTAGTTGAAAAATCTTCTCAGGAAGGAGATGAAGTAGACAGCCCTGACTCAGATGATTTGCTGATAACACTGAAGAAGAAGAAGAAGAAATCTCCAGAGACTGCTACTAAGGACAAGATTGAAGAAGAGACTGCTGGTGAGAATGAAGAAGAACAAGAACATGATAAGAATGATGAAGACAGTGAGGAAGAAGAGGGAGATCAGGATGGAGATGAAGACCCGACCCCTTAATCTTGCCCATTCTTTATTTCCCTTTCTTTATTTTTAAGTTTTTATTTTCAAAATTTTCCAGACACTGATCCAACATATTCTCATTCTTTTTTGATAAAGTAAAAAAGGGGGAGAAAAATCTTAGGTTGTTTTGTTTTTATCTCTGTTTAGGTGACCTATCTTTTGGTCAGTAGGATTATCTGCAACTTACTTGCAGTTTTTACTTATGTTTTTAATAAGTTCGATCTTTCGGAATTACTGTGTTATTAATATTTTTTTGAACTGTGTGCTAACCAGTATTTTTTGCAGAAACTAAGAACCAAACAAATTGAGGTTTTGTCTTTCATCAAGGGGGTGATTGTAAGGTCAAAGGTTTCGTGTACTTGAAATACTTAGTTATTTCAAGGCCTTTAACCAGGTTTCAACGGCTTGAATTAGGTTTCATAGGCTTGAAGTAGCAGAGCTATTTCAAGGCCATGAACCAGGATTCAAAGCCTTGAAACTGTCTGACCTGCATGCATGTTCTAAGGGGAGTTTTTCTCAACTCTTCTGATCTGATTTTATCTCTATCACCCCTGTTCTTGATGTGTTATTATTTGATGATGAAAGACAAACTGTTTTGATATATCTAACATGGTTAAATCCATCAGTTTGACTCAGTTTTGCAGGGAAATCATATTTCCTAAATGTACAGGATTTAGAAAATCGGAGAAGCTAACATGTACATGATCACTATTCATGAAAGCTTCTTTGATTGTTTCATTACAAGATCACAACAATATCTCTGAAGATTGTGCTCAACTATCCGTTGGAGAAGGCTGTTAAGAGTCAAAGTTTGTTGCCTACAAAATAGGAAGTTGTTGCTGAAAATCTGGGAAGACTTGCAGAGCTTCAAACAGTATAAATGGAGCTCATTTTGAAGCAACAATATATAACACTCAACGGGCAAAAAGAGAGACATATTTCTGGATTGACAAGCATCAAAGAAGTTCATTATTCTCACAATCCATCTCACAGAAGATCACCGCACTCTTTACTGCAGTTATACACTTTAGTGTTCTTGTATCTTGTGCTTTATTTGTAGATCATTATTGTAATACTTCTTCATTTCATTCTTAAGGATTGTTCTAGGTGAAAAATAGAGAATTCTTAGTTAATCAGTTAGCTAGAGCAGGTACGAGATAGGTTAGAGAGAACCACAAGCTGTAACAGAGTAAGGCATCTCTCTGTGCTTGAGATCTAGGGCTTAGCTTTTGATTCATAAGAATTGAGTTGAATCTCCTCCAGAGAGAAGATCCCTGAGGTAGAGACGTAGGTCCAAGTGGAATGAACTTTATAAATCACTTGTCTCTTGCATTTGCAGTTCCTTTACTTACTCAGTTCTTACAACATTCAAACTAGTCTGCTTTCAAGGGTTTGAAACTATTTTCAAGGCCTTGATAAAGACTTGTCTGTTTTATTTCAAACTGTATTTCAATTCAAAGGCTTGAAACTATTTTCAAGGCCTTGAACTTCACTGCTCTTCAAAGAACTTCTTCTCCTCCACCAAGTTTTGCAAAAAGTTGGCATACTAGGCTACATATCTATCTGCATACTCCCCTTTCACATCCATATGGAGTCTACAAGTGTATTTATTATTTAGACAAAATTGCATAACAATAATGCCTACCAGAATAAATGGAACAACACTTGTCCTTTTATTGCGATGGGAAAACCTTTCTTGTCCAAACAAGAACCTGTGATAATGTTCCTACTCATAGCAGGGATGTAATCGTATTTGTCTAATTCATGAATAATTCCATAGATATCGGATAAGTTCCTACGGCTCATTCAGCAACACTTGCTTTATTTCACACGTGTAGGTGCGCTGTCCTTTATCCAATTGTCTACATCTCTTGAGATCCTCCACATTTATATAAATATGAGATCCTAATCCAGTATCATACACCCTTAATGACGAGATAGAAAAATTGTCCCCTTTTAACAAAATACCTTAAGTGGAATTCAAATTTCATTTCTCATTTCCTTCCAGGTACTTTCGGCAGTTTCTCTTCCAGTTCAGCACCTTTAGGGTTTTAAGGCAAATTGGCTTTAGCAACTAGCTTGCTTTATACCCTTGGGGCCGGCAAATCCTTTTATCCTATCCTATATTGGTTAACCATCGATATGAACTTGCCTTTGCCCTTATTAGTGCTTTATCCAGCGGTTCTCAATCATATTAAGTAAATTGTTTTTGAAAAAACTTTTAATTGCATCCAATGCAATTCTTGGTCCAATTGGGCGAATAACTCTTTGTTATTTATCTTTCTCATAGATAAATCCCACACACTAAGCTTTCAGTCCTGTTGAGATATTTTAGTTGCGTTTGTCCTCTTGCTTCAGCGATTACACATTACTAGCTTGTGTCATCGCGTCACATCTCGATGAATGAAATCGCCTTGCTTTGGCAAGCTTGAACTTCATTACATCTTGATCATGACGAGTGCTAAGAAAGAGTAGGTAAAACGTAACATGGAGCAATACTTCAAACCTTTCATTTTCATCCTTCTCTTGTAAGGAGCTTCTTTAAATGTATTATAATATCATACGCCTCCATGTTCTCATCTTGATTCCAAAGCTCAGAGTTCATGACAGCTAACATGAGGCAATTCACATCCAAAGAACCATTATTTGGTGTTCCTTGAATTAGGATTTTATTATATTTAGGTATTTGGTGGAAGGGAATTTTATGCTCTAGGATGTACATCATTTTCCTTTTATTTGAGAACAATTCTCAATTTTATACCAGTTGTAGAAAACGGATTCCAGGCATCTTGTTCTTCTAAAGGACTTAAAGTGGAGTGTGTTTGTTTGATGCCATAGGTATTCAACACAAAAGGATTATGCAAACATTGTAACGTTTGTACTATATTTAAAAAGGACTTAAATTATTAAACATAGCTCTCACTATTTTTCTCGGATTAATATCCCTCACCACTAATGCGGAAAATATCATATATTTTCTAGTGGGCCAAGATCCATATTTCACCTCTCTTGAGCTTGCTTTGGCAAGTCACCAAAAAGTTAGTTATTTAGGTAGGAAGACCTTCCAATTTCATCCGATGCCATTTTTGGTGCAATTAGGTGCATAACCTCTAATTCATTATCTAATCCATAGATAACACCTAATTGCCTTGCCTCTAGGTTTATCAATCCAATTGAACTCACCTAGTTGCGTCCAACCTCTTACTTCAATAATCACACATTACTTGCTTGTGGTCGCCGCATCACACCAAGGTGAATTAAAATCGCCTTGCTTTGGCAAGCCCGACGGACCTTGATCATGAAGGGTGTTTAGGTAAGAGAAGGCAAAACGCAATATTTTCATTTGAGGGATTTAATTGTCATCATCTAACTTTTTTGGTTGATCCCATCAACATGATCTACTTATTTGGATTGGACAATCCATAATAAAATATCACTCCTGTTTATTATTATCTTGTTACATTTTGCATGCATCATCCATACACCAAAAATAAAATAACAAGACATAAATAATAAACATCCACAAAAAAATAAAACGTGGTATGGATATGACCCCTAAGACTAAGATATCACCATGCCAATGATAATATCTATAAGCCTTAAAGTGACAAGCTCATCTTCATGTGCCTCCACCATAGCCGCGCGTGCTAGGTGTGCGAGTCTTCCATTGTCTTTGTGATTCCATTGATTCTTTGGTATTATTTTCCATGCCTTGACTATCCATCTATCTGATTCTAGCTAGCATCTAAACTAAATAGAGATACCTCACAGGTTGAGGAGAAGACGACACGCAGGACGCAAATGAATTAATTACACTAATTAAAATAAACCAAATCAAATCACAAACCACAAATATTAAACCTCCACAATCTAGGCCATATCCATCCACCATGCAATAAAGCCAATAACAGTTAAAATAAAATTTAACGCACTCGATCAATTTTAATGTTGAATTTGGATTTTCTAGGGTCAAAACAGTCCAAGGGGCCCACCAACTACTTGGTCGAACCACCCAAGGAACGCCCAAACACCCTACAGGATCGGCCCAAGCCTGCCCGGTCCAACCGGCGGCTTGGCCGAGCCTACTAGGGCCGACGGTAGTGCCTTGGCGTGCAAGGAAGGGGGCAGTCAACCCCTTGGCCACCCTTGTGGATTCGTTTCCTAAAATTCTCCTTCCTTGTGTGCTTGTTTCCAATTGACGTGAAAAAACCCCTTTTTCCCCAATTGTGCCCATAAATTATAGCTTTTCAAAACCCAAAAATTTATATCATATGTGAACGAAATTCGTCAATTTTTATACGACGATTCAGATTAGCTCATTCTCTAGTGAATCATATTCAATTTGCATCATATGCTTAAGTTCAGTTTTTCGTCAAAAAGTGTAAAAACAGTGAAGAACCCATAAACTGTAACACATAAGATCATGTTATGCGCTACGAACTGTGGCTCTGATGCCACTGTAGGGTTTTGATGCAGGTTACGCAGCAGAATAACAAAAATTTATCCTGCTCATATTCCTCCAAGGATCACAGGAAAGCCATCATAACATGATAAAGGGTAGAGAACATGTGTATCGTGGATTGTGTGATCACCACGAAGAATAGTGAATTCGTCTCTACGGGTATCCACATCTTTGGATCTTTAACTAGAGTCCTTCCCACCATGTAGTGCTAGCTACGGAACAAGGAGACAAGAGATCAAGCAAAACAGAGCAAGCTGCACCACAAGGAGTGGTCGACGGCAAGGGGAGGACGGATGGGTTGGGGCTTCGGCCTCAACTCTCTCTCTCTCTCTCTTTCCTTGCTTTGTTATGTTCTCTCAATAATGACTTGTGTTGAGAAAATAACAATCTAGGATGTCTTTATATAGTTAATAACTCCTTATTAACTACATAATTGTCCCATTACTAAACATGTCAATACACTGATTAGTCTACCTTGCAGATTAGTCCTACTAACTTTTCTTGTGGTTGCGCTTAGATCCTCTTGATTAATTAGTCCAACTAATTAATGCCCATCCAGTTTAATCCATATGGTGTGTGACCCCATAGGTTTCTACTTAGTTGGTAGTAACTCTTTACTAACATGGAGCGGTGACTAGCAACACATTCATGCCACCCAACTATTAGAAATAGTCAGTGATCCGACAAACCTTGTTCCCAATGTCACCGTATTGTATTAACCCTTTGTCTCCATATCCGGATTGGACACGAGACATAATAGTCACACTCGTATATCCAATCCATAGTTTCTCGATCCTGGGAATATGCTCATCGGAGTCTGGCCAGACATTCAATAAGCACCATCCTTCGAGTGGCCATGGATATTTGCTCTCATTATGTGAGAGGGAAAAATCCTCTCCACATCACTACCATACTTAAGCCTGCTCTCTATCATGCCCGATAGCTATCTTTATAGTTATCCAATTACGATGTAACGTTTGATCATATCAAAGTATGATATTTCACAACTAGAGTATCTAATGACTTCAAGTATAAGGATTACAATACCATTAGCACTATGAGAAGCACTTGTGAATTTTACATATTCTAATGCAGTCTTCTCGTTGTGGGTCAATCTAGTATGCTATTACTCCTAATGCATACCCATGTGTTAGACTTGATATCTCCATATCAATCTACCCACATACTAGTCTATATTGATTGTACCGTTAATCAATATACTTAAAAAAGGATATTTAAGAATATAACATTCATATCCTAAGGACTTCATTCAGTTTAACATATCTCCATATCGATAACATAATGAATAGTAAGTTAATATAAATGTCACGATAAATTGATTGCTTGTAGGGCACAATTCCAACACTTGTCACATACTATCTTTTTCCCCTAGCAAGGAAATTATAAGGATGCAAAAACTCACCTTCACAATCCAAGGACGCTTAACACACTTTACGAAGTAACTCCTTGTATACAACATTAATAGTACCATCCTTTGATTGCATATTCCTAAGTGGTTGTATGAAGACTTTGACGCTTGCAGACAGCGTCGCTCTAGATAAGGCAACATATAGTTGGTGATGGTTCAAGATATTTAACTTAGATGTGTTTACAAACTCAGGAGGAAGTTTGGTATTTGATGATGAAAGCCAAAAGGATCAGAACTGCTATAAGTCTCAAAGCTTCAAAGCTTTGAGATACTGTTTGCTTATATTATCTGTCTGCATTTCTGAACAGTTTCTTTGTTTGCAGGCTAGAAGATTTTATTGAATGGTGATTCAATAATTTGTTATTTTCTCTATCTAATATTTTCAAGCTAATGCTAAGGATTGAAATAGGTTTGTAGATTGCAGGATTCGTTATATGAACTGATGATCAAAGCTCCAAAGCTTTGAGATGCAGTCAAAGCTCCAAAGCTTTGAGATTGCTCTTATGATCATAATTGCTTTACTGCTGTCTGTGTTCATGATGAGTATGTTGGATTTAAGATTGGATTGGGAGTTAGTTTAACTTCTCATATTATTATCTACCTTATCTTGCAATGATATTCACATGTGGCTAGTTATATCAGAATTTTTATAAGGCAAAATCAGTTAGGGTTTATGCAGGAAGTGACTGTCTAACAGATCATATCTTTTGTAAATAGTTTGTCAAGATTTTGTTTGATCTATGTTGCTGATATTGTGCATGACTGTTTTTTTTTCAAACGTCCATAAATCAACTTCAAAAGCTATTCAATCATAGTTGTTGAAAGAAGCATCTCAGGGGAGAAGATTTTCAGGAAATCAGTTCCTAAAATTTCTTCGAAGTTGTTGCTGGTTTTTGATAAAATATCAGTGTTTGAAATTAAAAAAGGAGAGTGACAGAGAGTAGCTGATAAATGGGGAATTGAAGAGCACCTACAATCATAGAAATCCGATTATAGGACTCTTCATACATTCAAGCAAATCAACATCTGCAGGAACTGAAGATCATTCATCATTATGAAGAACACTTCGAAGCTTAAATTGCTTATTTTCTCTGTGTTATTCAATCTGTATTGTATTGGTTATATTCTTAATTGTTTCTAAACCTCACAAACTTACAAGTTTGGTTGTTCAAGTGAACAACAAGAGGTTCTTATTGTTTCAACAGATTGTCGTTGGTTACTAGATAGGTTGGGAACCACAGGCTGTATAAGTGTAAGGTAGCTCACTTAGGCTTGAAGTCTAGGGCTACATCTGGGTGATTAATAAGAAGGTGTGTTGAAATCATAGAGGGATTAGATCCCTCAGGAAGAGACTAGGTCCAATTTTGACTGAACTTTGTAAACATCCCCGTGTTCTTGTTATTTATTTTGATTGCTTTTCATTTCTGTTAAGAACAAGCAGCTCCAAAGCTTTGGAGGATTTCCAATCTCAAAGCTTTGAAGCTTCTGTGAGATGCAGTTTTCTCTCTAGCATCTCAAATCTTTTCCAAAGCTTTGAGATATCAACTGCATATCCACTTAAAGTTTCAAAAGACTGTCTTTGAGCAAAAGTTCCCATACTATATTCAACCACCCCCTTCTAGAGTACTTGATCCTGCTTATTTACTTACATTACAGAATTTTAATTGGTATCAGAGCCTAATTCACTATTTAGGGATCTAACAATCTTGTGACTATGAGTAGTGTAGGTGATGGAGAATTTTCACAGGGTACAGCAGCCAACAGACTTCCACTAATCTGTGGTGATAACTTTGTGCATTGGAAGGAATTATTGAAGATGTTCATCATAGATCATGACATGAAGCTGTGGTCAATTGTTCTTAATGGTCCCAATACTTTGTATACTACCTCTGATGGAGTCACGACTGTTAAACCAGTAGAAGATCTCTCAGTTACTGAACTGAAAAAGGTATCAAAGAATTACAAATCTTTGAACTTACTATATCGTGCTCTTAGTGTAGATGAGTTCAACAGAATATCAAACTGCAAGAGTGAAACGGAGATCTGGGATCTGAGTGTGACCTATGAAGGAACAAGCCAAGTCAAGCAGACTAAAAGCAAAATCCTTCTGACGTATTATGAACTGTTTAAGATAAATTATGATGAAACCATCAAGGACATGTTCAAGAGATTTAATGAAATTGTGAACAACTTGGAATCCTTGGGAAAATATTTTTCAAATGAAGAAATAGTCAGAAAGATCCTAAAGAGTTTTCCTAAAGCCAAGTGGGAACCTAAGACAACTGCTATTGAGGAAGCACATGACTTAAGCATCTTAGAGCTGGATGATCTTCAAGGCAAATTAATCACTCATGAGATTTAAATGAAGGAAGTATATGGTGACATGAGTGACAACATCAATAACCTGGCACTCAAGGAAAACGACATGTAGTTAAACAGTTGCAATATCAAATACTATAGAAGGGGGGGTTGAATAGAGTATGTCAACTTTTGCTAACAGTGTTGGTTTAAAACAAAATGAGAGGAGCCTCAAGTGTTTCAAAGCTTTGAACTCAGTTTCAAGGCTTCGAAACCAAAACATACAGTTTAAAAGATACTAAGTATTTTCAAAGCTCTGAAAAGCTGAACAGAAACCTGTTTTGAAGCAGTTTTGAAGACAAGTAAAGAACTACAAAGCAAGACAATGAACACATTGATTTTTTACGAAGTTCTTTCCCTAGTGATCTACTCTCCTCTCGAGAGGTCTAATACCTCTAAGATTTCAACAACTTCTTAATTATCAAAACCTAAGTCCTAGATCTCAGGTCAAGAGAATTGCCTTACTCTTTTCCATCATGTGGTTCTTCCTAACCTATCTAGTAACAGCTCTAGCTAACTGAAACAATAATAATCTATGTTTTTCCTCTTGAACATTTCAACAATAACAGATGATTAAGTAATATAACAGAATGATAGACAAACGAAGCTTTGGATTAAGAACAATGTGAAGACAGTGAAGCAGTAAAGCTTGACGTGTTCTTCATTAATCTGGAATGGATGAATGATCTCCTTCAATGATGTTTGTCAATCTGTAAGGGTGTATGAATCTTTGTGTAATGCTCTTAGCTTGTCAATCTCTCTCAGTCAGTTCTTCTCTGTCAATTTGAATTGCAGACTATAAAGAGAATTTCAGCAGAAATCCCTAAAAATCCTCTTGCAGATTCTTGAATCTTAACATCTTTCACCCAGTGGCTAGCTGCTTGATTTTCTCAATTAATTTTGATTTGATCTTCAATCTGCAAGCCTAAGGTAAGTTCGGAAAACTTCCATAACAATAGCAACAATTTGAAGATTTGGATTTCCTATTCTGCAAACCAGTAAATAAAGAAACTTCATGCAATACATAGTTAGCTAACAATCCTTGCAAAACGACTTAGGCAAATTATAAGATCAAAGCATGTTATAACACATAATTAGTTTATATTTCATCGTATGATATAGCGTGATCAAGTGCAGGAGTTCAGAGGATAAATAGGAGTAAGAATTCCCCCTTAGTTCATGCGGTGAAGTTTGAAGGCTTTGAAATTAGTTTCATAGCTTTGAAACAACTTTGAACTAACAATCTAATTTCCTTCGCGGAATCTAAGATTTTCTTTACATTTTCTTTCTTTGTAACTGTTATTATAATTACCATAAAGTTCACACCACACATCATAAGCTGAACAACGCGAATTTAAAGAATGTACAACATTTCCCCCAACCACAACAAAACGTTAGAACCTTGAAGCGGCATAAGCGAAATATATAGCCTTTAGTGACAACACATATATAAACACTTATTCCAACCGTCGGTGATGATATTGTATCAACACTCCAAGCATTTCTTTGTATTTGAGATAGTTAACTAATATAAGAAGCCTCCGATATTTTCCATAGCATAATAATATCTCCCGAGGAAACGTAATGAGATAACAAAATCTAAATATAAACTTAACAGACTCCAATAAAAATTTCAAAAATCTAAGGAAAAACTCTAAAATATTTCCAAGCCTTAGCATTAAGATAAACACCATTCTTCCCAAGTGAGTCATGTAACTTCAAGAGCAATACATAGCTGAAAAGGGATTTCCGTTTTTTACTAAAAATCCCAAAATGCCACCCTTTTAACAAAAAATCCCAAAATTCCACCCTTTTAACAAAATAAAAATACAAATGCCACTCTTTTAAAGACTCATTTTGGAATTGAGATTTCATTTACTGAAACCTTGTTCAGTCTTGAGGTTTCTAACAAACTCGGGCAGCCCATCAATTCAAAAACCTGTGACGAATATTATTGAAAAATATTGTCAACTTGGTGGTTCGAAATTCTACCCCCTACTTACTACTTTCGATAGTTACCACTAGACAAAAGAATGATTTTGTTTGAAATTGTACATCAAATATTATATATTTGAATGATTATCGATCAAACAATTCATACACGTGAATAATGGTATCCAAAACCTTTAAGCACTAGAAATCTCATAAAAACATTATAAAAAATATTATAAACATTTCTAACAAACATCATTCTTTTGTCAAGTGGTAACTATCCAAAGGAGTAAGCAGGGTGGTTGTTGACAATATTTTTCAATAATATACGTTACAGGTTTTTGAATTGATGGGCTGCCCGAATTTGTTACAAACCTCAAGACTAAACGAGGTTTCAGTGAATGAAACCTCAATTCCAAAATGATTCTTCAAAAGAGTGGAGTTTTGGAATTTTTTGTTAAAAAGGTGGCATTTTGGAATTTTTTGTTAAAAGGGTGGCATTTTTGAACTTTTAGTACTAAACAGGTGTATCTTAGGAAATTCTTTGACATCCCAATCCTCAAGCAGTATTAGGGTAACCAGACTCCATGTAACGCATAAATTTTGTTTAATTAAGTATCATCAAAGCTTCTAAAATTATTTAAGACAACTCCGTCTATAAAAGACTCACGGATACCAATTATTGGTAAGTAGACTCCTATCAACATTTTAAAATCATTCAATAACTTAAATTGTATTAATCTAGCTGAAACGAGTCAAAAACTCAACAGGTTGACCTTGTAGTTGCTTGTCCCAAGTGACGGTGGGTGGAAAGTTGCTCGAATTCCACTAAAATGATTTTATTAATTCATTAGAAAAGATAAACAAAATTTCCAGACCAAAATTTAAAATTAAGATGAACACCATTCTTCCCACGGGAGTCATGTAACTTCAAGAGCAATACATAGTCGAATAGACATCCCGATCCTCAAGCAGTATTAGGGTAACCAGACTCTAGGTAATACATAAATTTTGTTTAATTAAGTATCATCAAAGCTTCCCAAAGTATTTAAGACAACTCCGTCTATCAAAGTTTCGCGGGTACCAATTATTGGTAAGTAGACCCCTATCAATACTTCAAAATCATTCATTAACTCAAACTGTAATAATCTAGCTGAAATGAGCCAAAAACTCAACAGGTTGACCTTGCATTTACTTATCTCATGTGAGGGTGGGTGGGAACTTGCTCGAATTCCACTAAAATGATTTTATTCATTCACCAGAAAAGACTCCCAAAAGTACTCATTGTTGACTCTTGTCTTCAAATTACTATCCCAAACGGCACCTTAAAACGTCACATGCTCTTAGTTTAAGGCTTAACAATTTGTCTAGGGTTCACCATTCCAATACCTTAGCACTCTCATTATGTCTCTTAACCCAAAGTCACAAATAGTCGAAATCTTTTATTTCTCCTAGTGTTATCATAAATGTCAAATACCCTAGCAGTATCACTATCGAACGGACAATTACTTTATATGGTTATTGTTTTGAGCTGCCTCCCCATGTCGAATCCTCGTAGCAGTAAGTCAATCATGTCAACAGATATCAGATAAATAGGGAATAAGCTACCCTGCAACCCCCGACTTGTCAAATTTTATCGCTGATTTTGGTTTTCCTATATAAATTTTAATTTCAAAAATGTTTTTATCTTAATTTAGTGGATATTATAGGTTCTGACTAACTTAGAACCGCCGGCTCTGATACCATCTGCAAAACCCCCCAAATCACATGGCCGGCCGAACTGTATGTTTGGAGAGATGTCTCCGCCCGAGGTGATGAACCCATTGGTAACGGAGCAGGATTGCCGGTTCACAGTTAGTACAACCATCGATATTCCAATAAAATTTATCATACATTCACACTCATAATAAACCAGTGACATTGTCTGAAAGGTTGATAGCATCTTTTCGGAGCTATATATTATTGCAATTTTCCACATTATCATGAGATATTTGAGCTTAATTGTAGAGAATATGTTGTGTTTTATCGCTTGATGCTTCATATGTTCTTCATTGTTAGTCCGGGCATTTTTGTGCATTTTTCGTTGTTATTTGTCAAATATGATCGCTTTGGTATGTTTGTTCATGTTGCCTTGATAGGAACGGATACTAATCGGTTGATAGGAGGCAAGGAAAGAACTTCGGAAACCATGGGAGCTCAAGTGAAACGAAGAGAAGCAAAGTTGGAGGAGCCGCACTGACCTGGCTGCACTAATTTGACCATATATGTGTAGGGTTTTGATCATGGATACGCAGCGGAATATCAAGACCCTCCGAGGATCACATGAAGAGAAATCATGACCATGGTAAGGGATTCGTGTTATGTACCTTGTAGGTATGCTTTGATGACTTCTAACGCGAAAAGTATCACGTCTCTACGGTTGATCCACGCATAGGATTGAGATCTTGATCTTCAAAGATCGTTGTGCTAGCTAGGATGAATGGAATAGGATGAAGAAATCACGCAACGAAGCACCAAAGAGAGGGTCGGTCCTCTCTTCTTGGCCGACGGGTAGGGGCGGACGACAACAGGGTTTCGGCCCTCTTGTTGTCTTGCTATCTCCTTCCTTCTCTCCTACTCAACTATGTTATGAGCAGTAGTTGTAGGGAAGGAAGCTAGGAGCATCCTTTATATAGTCCAACAACTCCTTGTTACTACATAAAGGCCCTCTCCTAATCCTACTCAAGTTCGGATTAGTCCAACTTGCATATCAGTCCTACTAAGTTAGCAAGTTGTTGCGATTTGATCCTTCTTATTAATTAATCATATTAGTAAATTTTCAAGTCTAATTCCATCCTATATAGAGTGTGACCCTATAGGATTCTACTTAGTTGGTAGTAACTATTTACTAATATGGAGCGGCCTCTAGTAAGACATCCATTCTAGCAAACTAACATAAATAGTCATCCGACAAACCTTGCGCAAGTATTGTCTCATCCCTTTGTCTCAATATCCGGATTGGACACGAGACATACAAGTCACACTCGTATCTCCAATCCATAGTTCCTTGATCCTGGGAATAGCCTTATTCGTGCAAATAACATCAATATCCCATATTGATTTATTTGAGTCTGCCCAGACATTCTATAAGCACTATCCCTCGAGTGGCCTAGGATATTTTCTCCCGTTATGTGGGAGGGAAAAATTATATCTACATTACTACGATATCTAATCTTGCTTCCTATTATGTCCAGTACGTGCCTTTATGAATACCTAGTCACGGTGTAGCGTTTGACGCTACCAAAACACAATATTCCACAACCAGAAGATCTAGTGACTTCAAGTCTAAGGATGACAATATCGTTGTCACCGCGAGAAGCACTTGTGAATTTAAATACCTTGTATGTATCCTTCTCGGGGATGGGTAAATCCAGTATGCCATTACTCCTAATACTTATGTGTTGGATTATGATATCTCCATATCAATACAACCCCATCCTAGTCTATAGATGATTGTCCTATTAATCATTTAATGGACTAGGAATATTTAAGATAAACAAAACAATTGTAAATATAAGGACTTAATTATATTAAATATGTCAATAAATAATACAATGAATATTCTAGCCAATTTATTGTTCATACTAAACTAGATTGCCTCTAGGGAACCTATTCCAATAGTCTCCCACTTGCACTAGAGCCAATCTAGTGCATCTCGTATGCCAATGCTCCTAGTGTGCCCTTCATGCTTGCGCTGAACAAGCGGCTTTGTAAGTAGATCTGACAGATTCTCATCTGTAGTAATCTTGCATATTCGAACGTCTCCTCTTTCGATAATATCTCGAATAAGATGGAACTTCCTGAGTACGTGCTTGGATTTTTGGTGTGACCTGGGTTCCTTTGATTGCTCGATCACTCCAGTGTTGTCACAATACAACTCTATTGGATCCGTAATACTAGGAACCATACCAAGCTCAGTGATGAACTTCCTAATCCAAACAGCCTCCTTTGCTGCACCATTTGCAGCAATGTTCTCAACCTATGTTGTAGAATCAGCCACCGTTTCTTGCTTGGAATTGTTCCAGCTCCCCGCTGCTCCATTCAGGAAAAACACAAACCCCGACTATGATATGAAATCATCTCTGTCGGTCTGGAAGCTTGCATCCGTGTAACCCCTTACACGCAACTCTTTCTCACCTTCAAATATCAAGAACGCATCCTTAGTTCTTCCTAAGTACTTTGGGAGGTTCTTGACTGCAATCTAGTGACTCTCACAAAGATTAGGCTGATATCTGCTTGTCATACTCAGTGCATATGACACATCTGGTCTAGTACATAACATGGCGTACATGATGGATCCTATGGCCGAGGCATAGGAACCCTACTCATGCGTTCCTTCTCAATATCATTGGAAGGAAAACCACTCTTCGAAAGAGTGATTCCAAGCGGAATGGGCAAGAATCCCTTCTTGGAATCTTGAATGCTGAACCATTTCAGCACCTTGTCTATATATGTACTTTGACTTAGGCTGAGCAACTTCTTAGATCTATCTCTATAGATCTTTATACCGAGTATATAAGCTGCCTCACCTAAGTCTTTCATTGAGAAACACTTTCCTAGCCAATATTTAATAGATTGCAGTATGGGAATGTCGTTTTCAATGAATAGTATGTCATCCACATACAAGACCAGAAAAAGAAACAGAGCTCCCACTAACCTTCTTGTAGACACAAGACTCATCTTCGTTTCTGATGAAGCTAAACTCTTTGACCACTTCATCAAAACGTCGATTCCAACTCCTAGAAGCTTGCTTCAACCTATAAATGGATTGTTGCGATTTACAGACTTTGTTTGCTTGATTTGGATCTTCAAAACCCTCAGGTTGTGTCATATATACATCATCGAGGAGATTCCCATACAGGAATGCTGTTTTGACATCCATCTGCCATATCACATAGTCGTAGTATGTTGAAATAGCAAGTAAGATTCAGATGGATTTGGTCATTGTGACTGGTGAAAAGGTTTCATCATGGTCAATACCATGAATCTGTCTGAATCCTTTAGCCACCAATCGGCCCTTATAGGTAATCACATTACCATCCATGTCGATCTTCTTCTTGAAGACCCACTTGCACCCTATGGGCCGAGCCCCTTCGGGTGGTTCCACCAAAGTCCATACTTTGTTGGTATACATGGATTCCATCTCGGATCTCATGGCCTCAAGCCACTTCTGAGAGTCTGGCCCTTCTATGGCCTCTTCACAGGTAGTAGGCTCATCATCAATGAGCATCGTGTCACCAGACTCAGTCACGAGAAGTCCATACCTCTCTGGCTCCTGGCGCACTCTACTAGATCTACGAATCTCTTGTGTTACTTGAACAGGCTGATCCACAAACTCTTGTGGTTCCTGTTCATGTTCCATAGTATAATCAATGCTTTGTGATTCTTGAACTTCGTTAAGTTCTACAGTCCTCCCACTTGCTTATAGTTAACTATCTACTAGACTACTGAAGCGAAAATTTTTAGAACTGAATGACCAACTTAAAAAAATGTTTATGGGCAATATAATTGTTAACTATCTACTAAATTTATCTGGAAATGACTCAAAAGTGTCTAGTTTACAAATCTTCTTAAATCAATTTGATTCGTGAGACGGATCTCCTGTAAAGAACAAAATCGTACCGGCATGTATAATATGTCCAGTTTAAGTAAAACAACAAAAACTGTGTTCAAACGCTATTCAATTAACATTAGAAGTGTGCCAAAGGGAAGATAAAAAAATAATATTACTATCAAAAGGATTTGAGAATTTTGACATGAAACAACATAAAAAGATGTCAAATCTCACAACCAGGCCAATGGCCCTCCAAAACGTGCAAATAATGTATACGCGTCCACGCATGTCGCATTATTGACAAAGAAACTAATTTCACATAACAAGATGAGCTAGCTCCAAAAAATACGTCTAACAATAAACTCTAATGCAAGAATCAACTCAAAGCTTCCATTTCTTCAATGTGTCGCATTCTTACGTGAAAAATAGTAAGGTGAGCAACCACAACCCAGTAGGAAAAAAACTAAAACAGACATTACCACAAGCATAAAAGCGACACACATAACATACGTAACACATGCTCGTCCAAATAACAAACCATGAATAACTGGGGATGTGTACCAAACACACGGCCGTTTACGGACTGAAATTGAGGGACCAGGCAACCCAAACACACGGCCGTTTACGGTATGAAACCGGGGGAACAGGCAACCCAAACACACAGCCGTTTACGGTATCAAATCGAGGGAACAGGCAACCCAAAACCAAGTACCAACCCGAAGGACAGTCAGGCACCTCCCGCGCGGGTTTATGGTCTTTCACCGATGGGCACCAAGCCCAGCTTTCTCAACGGGTACACTCTCCCCAAGACAACCGTACCATATGAAAATCAGGTTCTCACCCCCTACAATGCATCAACTCTAATCAAAACAGCCCCCAATGTTCAGTTACACCAACATATAACAAACTCATCACTTCGGCAACATTCACGCATTCGTATATAATCAAATTCACAAAGCAAAATCACCAAAGTTATTATCAATTGAATGACGTACACATGAACCATTCAAATCACAAAATTACATGAAAACATAATGTAAGCATATCACAAGTATACAAATTGCAATGTGCAAATCAGTTAATTTCCCTACCTAGCGTGAAATGCGTGATTTTTCGAATTCACCGAGAGATGGAGATTTTGGTACCGTTTCGAAGCTCTTGACACGTAGACAAGTGCACCCTTCAACAAGATTGCGAGATAATGAGTTTTAGGTCATCAATTCTATACTTTTATTTGACTGAGTAGACTGAATATTGACTGATAAACTGAAAAATTGACGGACAAAGATGGAGAAGTACGATTTAAAAATATTAGAGAATATTGAAAGAGGCAGAATAAGACTCACAATAGCTGAAAATATCGTCCAAAACTCCTTGTGGCGATGTGTAGGAAGAATAACGAAGAAGCAACAATGCAGGTGGGAGGGTTTCTACGACGTGTACTGGGTTCTACTTTTTTTTCTTTCTATTTTCACTTTTTAATTTCAGCCCACAAGTTTTGCATTTTCTAAAAAGACACTACAACCCCCTTCACTTTAGAATATATACAAACACAAACCCCCTGAACAAAAAAACTGGATGTTGTAACTATATATTAACACATTAATAATCATTAACAAATATGAACATACATATATCCAACTTTTAAAATCAATTTTTTTTACAATAGTACATGAACATATCAACCAACAAAGAAATAATAATTATTTTTGGAAGTAATAAATAATAATAGTAATAATTATAAGAATGGTAGATCTCTACATGGACCTTGTGTGTGCAAGAGGACCTTGAATGGAAGATCCAAGTGTACACCTGTAGCAGAGAATAAGAACAAGAACAAGAACAATGCACAGAGAGATTGAGAGTAAGGGTAGGGGAAGAGTAAGCTCTTGCTAATTGCCTGAGAGAGAGACAGTATGATTAGAAAAAGATCCGAGAGTTGCCAAGGAATGCCAACGTTCCTATATATAGGGAATAAGAGCGCCGTTACGAGGGGTTAATGCGTCCGCAAGTAACGACTAGATATCCGCCTCGTACCGGCATGTTCACCCGTATATATAGGGCACGTTACACGATCGTCCGTATATGCGATATATAGGACACGTTACCCGATCATTAAATCTCTCAGATAAATAACAAGGGTTGCGCGCGAGTATGCGCATGGCTCACGCGCGATGAGCCTTACTCAAACCTCCAAGCAGCTTGAACCCTACAACTCCCGCGCGATTAGTGTCGAGGGCGACCCTGTCTCACAGCCCCCATACGGATAAGTGCAAATGTAAAGACAATGATAGATTAGTAGTGTAGTACCCTCGAACCTCCTGGATGGCTTCCACGGGGATGGTGATCAATCTGCCTGGATGCACTATCTACATCAGCCCCCTTTTGCGCGTATACCACGCGCGTCGTCGTGTAGACGTGCAAAACCAGTCGTGCGTGGCTCTACGCAGATTCTCGAATCTATTCAAATTGCCCCCAAAAGCAATTATCATCGCCTAGGTACCTGTAACGTCGTATAGCCTTTAATAGGGCGTGGCATGACGAGGATTGCGGACAACATCCACATATTTCCGTCGATTACCGAGGTAGTGATTGATCCGAAAAGATTTTGAAAGGTCGGGGTCTTCAAAAGACTCTGTATAAACCCTTCCACCTCAACAGTCAGAACTTTTCACACCATTGTTATTGGCAAAGCTTATGAGTAGCAGAGAGAGTCTTCAAACTCAGATGGCAACCTTCAATCAACTATTAAACTTTGCTAATCGAGCACTTCAAGCACTCAGGAAACAACAAGGTTAGCAGGTCTTCTCTTCTAGTAGTGCAATTCTCGTATTTTGAAAATTCAAATCAGGTAGACATGCAGATCCGGGTTTATCTTGGATGTTCATCTTTGTGTTTCCTATGCAACAGAAATGTCTTGCACTAAGAGTTTGAAAGAATCTGTCGATTTACCAGAAGTTCCCAAGAACTTGTGGTGCAAGACCCCTTTTCTGGGTGGAGAATATTTTTATCTGGCAACCATCAGGGTTACAGAGCTTGAAACATCCCCGTTGAAAAATGCTCTGCAATTGACGCCTGAACCTGAAAGGGATGACTGGGTTCTCGTCAACATCAACGACGTAAGCCGCCTTCATCTCAAAGCTGGGTTGTATCCCTTCACTGAAATTCTCCACCGAACCTTCACAGAGAAGCTGAAGTGGATCGAAGAGTGGACGGAGTACATCCTCGAGCATTACGAGGCCGAACTTACCCGCACTGGAATATATCACGCTGTCCGCGCGACTAAGGGGACGAGTGTCAGGCTTGATAACGACATGCTGACGACCTTGTTTTCATGGTATTCAAAGAAAACCCATTCGTTTCAATTCTCGACCTTCGAAGCCGGTTCAAATCTCGAGGGCGTGGAAATGCTGCTAGAACTTCCCTGCATGGGACACATGGACCCTTTGGCCCCTTTGGATTCGGACGCTGAGATCTCCCTCTTCGAACAGATGAAGGAGTGTATAGGGGAATTGAAAAAGACAATCACAAGGTGGATCTCAACCACCCCTTCGAAGAAGGAACTGCTAGATAAAGCAGGCGGGAAGAACCTGTGGTCGAAGTGAATAACTTATTTCTTCTGTTTGCAAAGCAAGAGATTGCTCAAGGAATATTTAAGAAGGATAAGGACGCGCAACTTCGCTTGAAGGGAGAGGCTTTGCCTATTCATTATGCGGTTTCCTCTGTGTCTGGATTTCAAGGTACCTCCTATATGGACACCCCCATGACGGTGTTTTCACTCACTTCCTCGTGCTTGCAGTTTGCCTTTCGCTTGGTCAGAAAGTGGCATTAGGGCATTTGGTTCTTTGGTTGTTATATTATCGTATGGACTTAGCCATGGCGCATGCTGAACAGTCTCAAGGGTTAACATTGTAACCTATGTCAACGTCGTGTTTCTGTCAATGTGGGTATTCGAAAGATCGCTTTTATACGCTCCAATTCCCATGCCTGTTGAAAAGTGGAATGCGCCCAGTGCTAAGGAGGATTTTCTCTGCCCTTGCGCCCGGAGTTGGTACAAAACTAAAGGCGTTCAATTTTCCTTTGCCCTTATGTGCCACGACATCAGGTACTATGTAGCTAGGCCTTACGTTCTTGCTTTGGAGGAAATCGTGCATCACGCATACATGTACCCAAAACAGAACACAGAATTCTCTCTCGCGCATATCACCAAGGGCTCGCGGTGCTATTCCTGATTCGTCAACTGGTGTAGAAGAGGATACTTTCCCGCTTTATCTCAACACGAGGTCGTTCTAGAAACCTTAAGCTATAAACTCATAACGGTTCATTATGATCCTATTTGAGTGAGCCCCTAGTTGGGTTTTGATGCGGTGGCTCCTCCCTTGTGGCCTGACTCGATTGTTAGCGGTTGCTACAAGAGGCTTCTAGACGGTAAGTGTAACGACTTACTGGTTGTCATGCTTCCTCTTACCCAACCTTCGCAAGAAAGACTAGGAGAGTTGACTCCCAAGTGGGTCACATTCTGGGATGCACAAACTCGCCTTCATATGAGATCTCGGCTTGAAATCCAACCTCTCAAGGCTCCTGCCCTTAGAATTGGGGATTATCCATTCAAGTCGTCGTGTTCGAGAGACGCGACTCAATATGGATCATCACTTGTGCCAGAAACTAATTTTGGGAGAGAAGGCGGGTGTGGTGAAGAAGGAATCTTACAATGCGAGGAAAGCTTATGCGAGTGATTTCAATAAGTAATTTTCAACGATCCTTTCTTCTTTAAATGCGCAATAAACATATGGGATGCTAAACTCTTCTTGTACTACCGTGTTGCTTCAGAAGATACACATCAGGTGATCGAAGCGCAAGGTTTGCTGACACACGGCGGGAAAAGGATTAATCCAACTTTGCTATCGAACCCGAGATGGAAATGGCTCAAGAAGTCCAGGACCACATCTGGAAAGCGCTCGCCAACTTCATTGTATCGATCACCGAATCTGATAAGAACCCAAAGAAGAAGAAAGCTTCTGGCGAGCCTTTTGCGGATGCGACGACCCTTGGAGTGTCCAAGATGGTGAAACGCCGAAGGAGCAACCCTTCTCCAAGAAACAACCCCGCTCCAAGAGAGAGAGTGGCGACCAGAGGAAGAGGCAAAGTTGCTGACATCCGAGACCGCAACACGGAGGACTTCGTGGAGTACAATCCTGACACATATTTTCCTATGAGAGAAGGTAATAACACCTCCTTACCGTTAATCTTCAAATAGAATGTCGTTTTCCATAATGCGCATATGTACTTATCACCGATAGCGAGGATTCCGTGGAGGAATTTTGGGGGCCTCACTGAAGAAGAGGCGACTGCAGAGTCAAAAGCCATGGCTGAAGAAAGAGAAAGAACGAGAAACTGGAGGAGGAGCACCAAATTCGAGATGTTTTGAAGAAGAGCCTTGAAGATCAAGAACAGCGCTCGCGGTCGACCGTTGATCAAATGCAGCGCGCGCAGGCAGACTTTCAGGAGATCGTCGGCGATGAAGACGAAGAAGATACTATATTCAAATTTTCCTTATCATATCAACAATTTATTTTGAAGCACTAAACCATGGTGTTTCTAAAAGCGATGTTCGTTGCTGGATAGTGAATCAATTTGGGGAAGCGTCAGGTAAACAATTCCCTTTGAATTGCTATAATCCAATGTATCGCTTTTGAGCTATAATGATAATAACGGTTCACACATAACTAGGTATGCATCATTAAAAGGAACCGATGATAATCTTCAACATAATACTTACGCAGATACCCCATTAGAATATGAAGATGCAATTCCATATGAATGTGGAGGTCTTTTCACCATAAGCTCTTTAAGTTCCAGTAGCATGAATTCTTGGACTTGGGCTAAAATGAAGTTTTACGTTTTGGCAGAGCGAGTGGAGCCATTGGTTTTAAGAAGGAACTGCAGGCTTTGCAGCGCTGTGGTTCGCGTTCCTGAAATTGTTTGTGAGGCTCCCAGTGCAGATGCGGTAATGGAAGATCGAGCTAGGCAAGTGTCCCCAACGACAGTTTGCATACCTGGATCCGTTCTTGAGGCTAACATTAAAGATGAGCGTGTCGAACTCATTGTTGAGAAAGAGGAAGAGGAGTACCTCTAGCGGGAGCAGGAACAGGCAGAATATGAGAATGCTGATCAAGTCGTAGTTCAAGGGGAAATCACTCCACCTTCTGAAGTTGATTCGCGTGTCACTCGTGATGCTTCAAAAAATTCGATGCCCCTGTTGATAATGTAGAGCAAACTGGGACTCAACGGGGAGTGGCTGGTATTCCTGAGATTCCATCAAGTGTTTCTCCTGCAGCTGTTTTGCCGGTAGAGACTATCCCAGGGGAAACCGAGAAAGCTGAAGATCATCACATAATGACTGCTTCTACTCATGAACCCCAGCTCAATGTCGCGCCTCATAACGCTGTTCCACCAAATGATGGGGGTAATGAGCATTGGCCAAATGCTACTACAGGCACGCAAGATCAAAGCATGGAAGACGTTCACCCTCGAGAAGCTCTAGAAACTAACACTGCTATGGTTCATGGGACTCAAGTCAATGTTGTGCCTTAAAACTTGCCAGAAGTTCTAGGATCCACATTAAGATTGCTCGAGGCAAGAGATGGGAGGGGCGAGAATACAGGTGAACCTCCTCAGAATGCGACCTCAAGGGCGAACACTTATGTGGCCACGACTGAAGGTGTTGGTACAAGGAGTCAGAGTGCATACTTGTCCATTTCCGGCCTGTTGAGAGAAGATTCCCATGTCGAGGCTCGATCATCCGGTCACGATCTGGAATCACTTCTTGCTTGCAACACTTGGGGAGCTAGGGCTACAAAAACCCTCGACTAGTGAAACTGAGGAACAATGTATCATTCCAGCGGGATACTTTGCTCAAGAAGTTCTTTCTAATAAGCGACTGGTCAAAGTAGAAGCCTCTAGAAGTGATCAAGCTACATCAACTTCCATTTCGATTCCCTCTCTGCGCGACATAGTTGAGGGCACTGGGAATGTTTCATCAAAATATGTCATTTTCATAAGCTATGTGGCTCTATTGTGGTAAGCTATGGCTGCTAATATTTTGTTCTTTGAATAAGCAGGCTTGAAGCTCTCAATTCTCTTACGAATGCACAATATCTCCTAGCGTGTGTCCAAGGTGTTCAACACGTCTCACAGAGCCGGATCAACCTTGTCTTCCTCGTTCAGAGATTGAAGAAGATCTGCAATTCTGTCAGGCTCGGGTTCGGTTGTGACAATTATCACTTGGAAAGTGAAGGGGTGTGGAGTAGGTAGAAATACAGGATCAATACTCTAGAAGGGGGGGGGGGTTGAATAGAGTATGCAAACTTTTTCTAAACTTGCAAGAAGAGTGGTTTCAATTCTTTTTGTAAAGTGATTCAAGGCCTTGAAATGAGTTTCAAGCCCTTTGAATGAAAACAGTTGGAGAATAAAAGGATAAGTCTATTTCAAGGCTGTTAAATGAGTTTCAAACCCTTCAAATGAAACTGTTTTGAATGCTGCAAAAGAAATAAGTATAGAACTGAAAATTAAATGCAAGAGACACAAGATATATAGACTTCAGTCCACTTGGACCTACGTCTCTAACTCAGGGATCTTCTCCCTGCAGGATTTTCAACACAATTCTTATTAATCCACAGCTAAGCCCTAGATCTCAAGCACAGAGAGATGCCTTACTCTGTTACATCTTGTGGTTCTCACTAACTTATCTAGTACGTGCTCTAGCTATCTGATTAACTAAGAATTTTCTATTGTTCACCTTGAACAATTCTTGAGAATAAGACCTAGTACCGCATTCTTTTCCTTGTACCATAAATAGTAATCCTTTCAATCCTTGTCTATCTCCTCCTATTGTCTTCCTTGCGAGTTAAAAACTCCATCATTGCGGTTTCTCCAAATTGCCCAAACATTGAGGACAACCTATTCACAGCTCATAGTATTTTCTTTTGAGAAGACTTCCACCAAAAACTCTTTGATACCCATCCTCCTGCGAACTAAAAAATCTTCGCCTAACAAGAGTCTCCATAGAGCTTGTGAATGAGTGCATTGACAAAAATATGATCCACAAATTCAAATTCTTCAGAACACAGCCGACAAATAGGTGAGATGTTGATTCCTCTATTTCAAAGTTTGCAAGTAACTGGGATTAAATCATGCCAAATTCTCCAACTAAGCATAAAAATCTTCTGTGGAATTTTTATACTCCAAAATTTTTTCAGTCATTTTTAATGGAAAAGAAACCCGAGGATGAAGGAATAGCAGCAGTCAACTTCCTTTGCGCTTTGAAACATGTTTTTACCGAATAGATCCCATCTTTCGAATGAACTCAATAGAGAGAATCAGCTGTTTCAGAGACTTCCAAAGGGACAGAGAGTACGACCTCCACGTCAATTGTCCAAACTATTTGTTGAACCTTCGCAACTACCCACGACCTCGTTTCCTCATCGATGAGCTCATCTACTGTTGGCCCTTCAGACCCAGCTTGGCAAATGGTAATGAGGCTAAAAGTGTTTGGTCGTTGTAGCCATTTATCTCCAGATATTTTGATTTGATTACCATCTTTCACCTTCCACACCATTCCACTTATAGAAAATCTCTTTCGGCAAGAATGCTTTTAAAGGCATAAGAAACTTGCGTTGTCCGTTTCAATTTAAAATCCAGAATCGATGAGTTGCGGAAATATTTAGACAGAAACACCCGACATCTAATGATTTGGGTTTTTAAAGGAATCTCCAAGTTTTCTTTGCAAGCATCGCCTTATTCAAATCCTGAAAATCACGGAAGCCTAATCCTCCTTGCTCACGATAGGCTTTCACCTTATCCCATGCAAACCAATGGAACTTTCTTTTATGCTCGTCTCCTCCCCACCAAAATTGTCGGATTTTATGTTCAGACTCATGACATTTTTTTGCTGGCAATAAGAAACAACTCATCGTATAATTGGGGACGGCTTCGACAACCACTTTGATAAGAATCTCGGTAGCGATGCTAGAGAGAGTTTTGCCCTTCCAGCCTTTAATTTTTCCACAAATCTTTTCCACCAGCGGACTGAACACCACTGTTTTGCTTCCGTCAACATGTGTAGGGAGACCGGGGTAACTGTCATGCTGAAAATCCAGCTGAACTCCACATAGGGTTGCCAACGCAGCCCAGACCTCTGCAGCCACATTGTCAGAAAAATCACTGAAGACTTTTGTAGATTGAGCTTCAGACCTGAGGCTAACTCGTATGCAGTAAGAATATCTCCAAGCACTGAAATTTCCTGAGGTGTAGCCTTTGTGAAGAGAATACTGTCATCTGCAAAGAATAAGTGTGAAACTATAGGGCCTCCATGCGAAGCTTTGTGCCCTTATAATTTCCCTTCCTGTACTGCAACCGCTAGACATCGAGATAAAGTTTCACTAACCAGTAAAAAAAAGATAAGGGGATATGAGACACCCTTGCCGCATTCCTCTTACTGGTTTGATATTTCCATGTACCTCTCCGTGAATGATTAACCTATACGATACGGTAGAGATACAGTTCATCACCAAAGTGATCCATCGTATCCCAAACCCCATTCTCTCCATTACTGCTCGAAGGAAATCCCACTCCACCAAATCATAGGCTTTGCTCATATCAACTTCGAGCGCTAAAATCCCACTTTGCATTTCTTGTGATTTTTCATTGTATGCAACAACTCAAAAGAGGTGATAATATTATCTGACATTAGTCTACCAAAGCACACTGATTTTCAGATATAACCGAGTCCAAAACAAGCTTTAAACGATTAGCCATAGTCTTTGTTATGATATTGTAAACTAGAACAGAGACTAATAGGGCGTAGTTCTGTAGAGCTTCTAGCATGTTTGACCTTTGGGATGAGTGCTACCAAATTATGATTGAACATAGAAACATTACCCCGTTCAGTGAGAATTTGGAGGCCCAAATCCTCAACCTCGCTGCCCACTATATTCCAATACCGCTAAAAAAAGACAGCTAGGAAACCATCGTGGCTAGGGCCTTATTGAACATAGAAACATTATCCCGTTCTGTGAGAATTTGGAGGCCCAAATCCTCAACCTCGCTGCCCACTATATTCCAATACCGCTAATAAAAGGCTACTAGGAAACCATCGTGGCCAGGGGCCTTTGACGAAGCCAGCTGCCTAAGGGTCGTTCGCACCTCTAGGTTCGTGTAGCTCTGCTCCAAAGATGCTCTCTGTTCAAGAGACAAAAGCTCATCTACGGCTGGTAGCATCGGCTCCATCTGTGCTCGAGAAGGATCCAAGGACGTGAAAATATCCTTAAAGTACTCTTCAAGATTATAGTAATTTGAGCTCAGTCAGACTGCCACACCCCTGTACTGCCTTCCAATCCTTCAATACGATTCCTATTTCTTCTTAGTGATGCCTTGCGATGAAAAAATCTGGTGTTCTGATCCCCTTTCTCATCCATGTTTCATGATCACTGACGCCACATCTCCTTTTTTTAGGTAACAACTGCAAAATAGAGTGTTGGATGGTTTTGGATTCAGCCACCGCTGCCGCAGTATGAACAGCTTCCATCAGAAGTTTCAATCTGGCTCGAAGTTTACCCAGCTGGACTTTAACACTACCGAAAACATCCCTGTTCCAAGCTGACAATGTTGAGGCCATGCCAGACAACTTTTGGTATACTGAAACATTGGAATTATGCCATCATTCTTGTACAAACTGCGAACAACGTGAATCCTGCAACCACAAAGTTTCAAACTGAAAACGTCTATTAGCTTTGACATCTCTCAAAATACCTGACAGCCATATAACTTGCAATGGGACATGATCAGACACTTCCACTACAAGATGCTCCACTCTTCCTCTTCCAAAAATATACGTCCAGTTGTTTGTGACTAAACACCTGTCAAGTCTCTCCTTGATCCGCATATTATCACCTTGGCTGTTAGACCAAGTATACCGAACGCCTGAAAAAACCGAGATCCCAAAGCTGAAGACGGTTAATTATACCACTGAAATCCTCTATCTGAGCAAAGGAGACTGATATTCCTCCTTCCTTTTCTAAGATAGACAAAAAGGTGTTAAAATCACCGATCACACACCAGGGCTGCCCAATTGGACATAAGCGTTCCAACGAAGTCAAAGGATTGTGTCTCATCCTCCTGTCAGGATCGTTGTAGAAATCAGTCAAGTACCCATGCTTATTTTCACTGATTATGGTGAAATAACCATGAATATATTGTTTGACTTGGTTGAAAGCGCAAACTCGACTTCTCGTCCCATACTAAAGCTAGGCCGCCTCTTCGATCTTCATAGTCTTGAAAGATCCCATCGCGAAAGCCTAACCGATCCCTTATTCGAACCACCTCATTTGCATACTGTTTCATCTTCATTAAGAAGACGATGTTGGGCTTCTTCCTCCTCACAAGATCGTGAAGAGAAATAACGCTACGAGGGTTCCCAAGCCCCCGCACGTTCCAGCTGAGGAGACTCATTGCTCCTGGCTGGACTGCGACGCTGCCTCAACCAATACCATAGGTGGGATCTTTAAGGCACCCTGTCTTGTGTCGGAATCTGCTTCCCAGGAACCTGAGTTGAGACACTTTTTGTGGTTCTTCAGCATTCTTCTTCTCATTCAAAGGGATCTTATGGGCTAAGTGAGTTACTGGAACATCCGGTTTGATCCCTTGTGAATTCGGATGACCCCATGGTGCATTGATCGCACCTCTACCTCCGCTGCCCTGTCCATGACCCGAATTCCTTCCCCCTGACCGGCCAAATCCTCTTCCTTTATTACCGCTATACGAGCCTCTTCCAGAACCTTGAGTGCGATGCATAGTCTTCGCGCTCTGACCTGGAATGAGATTAGCTTCGCTCACTTTTCGTTTGGACCCAAAGTAACACAGTCGGGTACCGTAGCAACTTCGCCTTTACTATTGGACACCTGTGAACCATGGTTGGAATCGATTGCAACCCCCTTCGCCATCTCAACCGCTGAAAAAACAGTGACTTTTGGATTTTCTGCTAGGGGGTTATCACAAGTAGTAATTGTACCTTCTTTCATCCCATCGTCGTCCCCTTCTTCGGTTTCCATCGACTTGTTTTCTTCCCCTTCACTTCCTTGGTGGTGGGCGATATAAAAGCCAGTCGCCATACCCTGGTTGATTTTGCTCCTTTTTAAGATCATATTTCATCAAACAATCTTCTTCGGAATGAGTTATCATGCCACGCCAACCACATACGCACGAGATCCTTTCATATTTGTAGTCTAGCCATACCTTTTTCTCCATAGCAATGATATTAATTCCCCTTCTTAGCGGTTTGTCTAGACCAAAATGAACTCTAGCTCGCATATAATCTGCTCCAAGACCCGAGGAGATTTTAGGGTCAGTCTGAATTATGGTACCCATTGTCTTCAATGCGTTGCGAAGATCAGCCTCTGTTTGAAGAAAACATCAACAAGTGTTTTTCCTTTGTGGTGGGCGATATAGAAGCCAGTCTCCATACCCCGGTTGATTTTGCTCCTCTTCAAGATCAGATTTCATCAAACAATCTTCTTCGGAATGAGTTATCATGCCACACCAACGACATACGCACGAGATCCTTTCATATTTGTAGTCTAGCCATACCTTTTTCTCTATAGTAATTATATTTCTTCCCCTTCTTAGCGGTTTGTCTAGACCAAAATGAACTATAGCTCGCATATAATCTCCTCCAGGACCCGAGGAGATTTTAGGGTCAGGCTGAATTATAGTACCAATTGTCTTCAATTCTTTGCGAAGATCAACCTCTGTTTGAAGAAAAAGCGGAAGGTTACGTACCTGGACCCACACCTCAATTGAATAAAAAACTACGTTTTCAATATCAACTGAAATCTTCCATGGTTGTAGGAGCAACATACTTTCATCAAACATCCATGGTCCTCCGGATAGGACAATTCTTTGGACGGGAATTGAAACACAAAACTGTTTGAACCCGTTTCATGAATACTAATCTCGTCGCCCTCCGGCCAAATCTTTTTGAATTGCAGCTTCATAGCCCACCGGTTTAATCTTATTGGCTCGAGAAATTTCCCAACCAAGCAGGGTCCACTCGCACTGATCGCAGCCATACAATATTCAGTATCGTAGACTTCTGCTTCTTCTTCCTCGAGGCTTAGCCTCCCAAAATCCATAACAGAGCTAGCATACGTCGCCATTGAAGCACAAGTCGACTGAGAATCAAACTAGAACTCAGGGTTCAGTCAAAACCCTAGGTAGAGAAATTGCCCCTGTTGCCCTCTTGCTCTCCGAGTCTTGGAGCTAAAACCTAGAGAAAGTTTTGGGGAATTGCCCCCCCCCCCCCACAAAACTGTTTGAACCCGTTTCGTGAATACTAATCTCGTCGCCCTCCAGCCAAATCTTTTTGAATAGCAGCTTCATAGCCCACCGGTTAAATCTTATTGGCTGGAGAAACTTCCCAACCAAGCAGAGTCCTGTCGCGCTGATCGCAGCCATACAATATTCAGTTTCATAGACTTCTGCTTCTTCTTCCTCGAGAGTTAGCCTCCCAAAATCCATAACAGAGCTAGCATACGTCGTCATTGAAGCACAAGTCGACTGAGAATCAAACTAGAACTCAGGGTTCAGTCGAAACCCTAGGTAGAGAAATCGCCCCTGTCGCCCTCTTGCTCTCCGAGTTTCTCGGAGTTAAAACCTACCGAAAGTTTTGGGGAATTGCCCCCCCCCCCCCCCCCACAATTTTTCATTTGCAATTGAAAATAAAATGAAAATCACCCAAAATTTGTATCCTTGATTGCTAGTGACTAAAACCCACATAATAATAACTTAGTGAACTACCAGTAGACATATATGAACCGAAGGGCACATTCAACCAGTCTCTGAAATTTACCTTCTCATACTCAACACTGGAAAGGTGTGTAAACAAGGGAGAAGCTTCAACGGAGAAGGCGATTTCAATGTTGAATCGCCGACAACGATCACAGTAGGGCTGTTTTCCGAATTTGCGTTAAATCAGTCTTCGACCTCAATTTCACTCAACAACAACAAAGTCGCTCTAGCAAAGTCCCACCGATCTGACAAAATTCTTTTGGAAGATAGCGATTGACGGATTGTTTCATTTGTTGCTACTTCCGTTGATTTTGAGATGGCTCTATCGGGTGCCGACCTGCCGACGATGTTCACGTTGCTCGCCAATTCGTTGAGCGGCGACGAGAGCGTGCGGAAGCCTGCTGAAACCGCGCTTGCGCAGTCAGAGAGCCGTCCTGGTTTCTGCTCTTGTCTCATGGTAAACTTTCCATTTCTGCTATTCATAGGGTTTTTAGCTCTGCGAGAGGGGCTGATATTTTGTGCTTCGAATGTGCTTGTGTTATGGAACAGGAAGTGATAACTTCGACGGATTTAGCATCACGAGCTGATGTCCGCTTAATGGCTTCAGTGTATTTCAAAAATAGCATTAATCGGTACTGGAGGACCCGGAGGGATTCCCCGTAAGATGTCCCTTTGGCTTATGCCTTTCCTTACCCTTGCTTTTGCATATACATTTCATCTGCTGCTTGATACTGATATAAGCTACAGAGTAGGTTTGAATATTGAGAACTGAGTTATGCAACTTATAGAAATGCTAATGTATGCTCTATGGTGGTTGTGATCTGATTGAAGATTCATGCTGTTCATTCATGATTAAGTTTATACAATTGTGTTGAAAAAACCGCGAGTGTTGCACACTCAGGGAGGCAGGCATGTGCTTGTTATTTTTGTTCTATAGTGAGGTCTCCTTACTTAACGAAGTTTATCATGCTTGGCTCTTTAATGAATCTAGTTAATCTTACTAAATTGTTTTGATACATCTTTTGATTATCTCAGCATCATATTTAGATGTAGTAATATATGTATCATCAAAATGTGTATGTACTTTGTGAACTGTGAAGAAGGTTGCAGGCTTCAATGGCAAGTCAAAGTGGTCCCTATCTAATACAGTAACTAGACAAGTAGAGCAGTAAAACCAGTGAAATGATATTGGAAACTTCTTTTCAGTTACACAACCTTATATATGAAGGAAAAATTTCGACCAGATGATATACTTGTTGCTGAAAGGACAATATATATTTTAGGCAAAAAGTTACTGACATTATTCTGGCATCGTTGGTCAATTGATAGGTTCCCGTTAACTTCATTTTCACCTCAGTCAAACCTCAATTCAATGCTTTAACATTCCTTTGGATGTCAAACTATTGGCTTATTGTTGAGTCTAATTTTTCTGTGCTCTGATACTCTGCTTTCCTATCCAGTGTTCCCATCTTACCATGCCCAATGGTGTCATTCTTCAACTATTATTGCTCTTGTTCTTGTATGGCTTTTAATTGATTTTGGACGACCTCTTTTTATAACTAAATGATCTGCCTATGCAGGGGAATCAGCAATGAAGAAAAAGTACACTTGAGGCAGAAATTGCTGTCACACTTGAGAGAGGAGAATCAACAGGTGGTAGTTATTTTGAACTGCCTTTTCTTTTTGGTATTGTTTTTTGTTTGTTTTTCATGTTACTCTAGGTCGAAAAGCATAATTGTGCATGTTTTTTCTTTTTCGAGATCAGTATTTTGTTGCTCCAGATTAGGGCCTCCAGCCTGTTTAAATGGGTCGGATCTGGTGTCAGCTCTCGTTATATTTCGTGAAGTACCTCTTCATCAATTTTTTAATCTATGGATGTGAATAGCTCGCCTTTTCTTATTCATACATCTCTTTGATACAGATTGCACAGACACTGGCAGTACTCATCTCAAAAATAGCTCGAATTGATTATCCAAAGGATTGGTAAGGTTATTTTCTTGCTACGTGCTCTTGTTTTAGGTGAGAAGGTTTTAGTAATTTATTTCCAAAATTGCTGAATAATAATAGGACAAGTTTTTACTGTAGTTGTCAATGTGGAAATCAAGGTGAAAGTTCCTGGACAATGATTTTCGGGACAATGATAAAGAACCTCGAGTAGGAATTGACTTGCAAGTGTATAACTTCTCTTATACTTCCACATAATTTACTTGCTTGGTAATCATACAGAAGGGATGATTCCCAATGATGGTATTGTCTAGGCATTTTGTCTGCAACTAATCTACTCACATAATGGTTAAGCTACAGATGCTCTCTTATGACCCGTGAATCCACTGCAGAATGATCGTATTGACTAGGCATTTTGTCTGCAACTAATCTACTCTCACATAATGGTTTAGCTACGGATGCTCTCTTATGACCCGTGAATCCACTGCAGAGAAGTTAAGTTCAGACTAGTGAAGTATTTGAAATATACAGTTCGCGTGGAAGCTTATAGAAAAAGAAGTCATTGAAGGCAGTGCAAAAGATATTGTGGCCTATTATTTGATATAAAATGTTGACTTCATTAAATGTACAGAAATCTCATAAAGATCCTGATACAGTTACGGATCTGTTGATTTTCAGTTATACTTAGTGTTGCAGCTGGTGGTATATCTACATGAAGGATCTTTTGGTAGATTCAGTTGTGCTTGGATTATACTAGTAGTTAATTTTGAGAATGCATCCTTGGGATAGTGAGGTGCTTAGTTGTGGTGATGGTTACACACAAGATCTACTGAAAACCAAGTGCATTGTGATCAAAAAATGCAAACCAAGTGCGCAAAATACTAGTAGAAATACAAAATAAATAATTAAAACAAAAGAATGAGCAAGATATCATGTACGTTACCCAGAGAACAATAATAGCACCTATGAAGTACCCGTCTAATTTATCTACCTGCATTATTGGACTAATCACAGACACACTTCCATAAAGTCAGGAGAAGCTGAAGGGAGTGTACTGTACATTAATAAATACAAAAGCTAGACAGTCCATGTTTGTGTATGCACATGCGTGCAATGACTCGACTCGTAGGGAAGGGAAACATAGGATAACACGGTCATATAGATATGGAACTCACAGGTCAATACATGTGTGTGTGTGTGTGTGTGCGCGTGCGTGCGTAGGGAAGGGAAGATAAACATAGGATAACACAGTCATAGTTGTGGAACTCACAGTTGAATGTGGCTGCTACTACGATTCATGTGTTATTTGATGTAATCTGCAGCACAGTAGTTTAGGGATTGTAGTACGTACATGAGTTGGTGCCTCATAAGAAATTGTAGAATTGTATGACATTCAAAGCATAAAGAAACTCCAGATGTACAAAGTATAAAAAGATGCTACAATGAATTAGTCGAGGGAAAAATAAATTTGACGATTTGTTATTATGGTTGGAGAATTTGACCTTCAGAAAACATTGTATTGAGTCGAGAATATGATCTTTTACTATATTCATGGATGTTCAATGTATTGGATTCAATGAAAAGTATTAACTATTTGTTCAAGGTATAATCAATTACAATAAAGACGGCTGTTATGGTTTTGATTTCTCCTACACAGATGAGGAAGTTGAGAGGAAAATATTGTGTAGGTGAGGGTGTAGGAGAGAAATCAAAGAAATACAAGCTCGTTACAGTACTCATATTCATCTTTAGTGAATAGACGATGTGTAAGCGGTAATCGTGGATTTGAGCTCTCCACTTTATGTGAGAACAAAGGCTGTGTCAAGATTTAGCTTCCAATTTTGATTTCCTAAAGTCCTTGACTATGATCTTGAAAGCTGAAATTTTTGGCGATTAGTATTAGGAAGGTCTTTGAAGTTTGAACTGAAGCTCATACTATTTTTCAATCGTAACGGTTACTTTCATTAGTTATATTTCAAAGTTAACTTATAAAATTAAGTAGACCAAGAAGTTGGTGTTCCTGTGAACAGTATAACAAACTTCTGATTTCAGTCCACAAGGGAACTAGAGATTGAATTGTTATATCCATTTACCGCTGTCAAAATTTGAATTTGCTTAACACATATCGTGTATCGCTGACTTAATTGAGATCCCGGTTTATGTAGTTCTTGTAAAACTTTGCGATGCTTATGAATCATCCTACTGGTTGGAGTACTGGGCATCTTCTCTGTTACTCCCTCCGTCCCATTTCATGTGCCTTGTTTCTTTAACAATGTTCATGGAGCCTTTTGGGAAGGTTATTTGACTAGCCAAACTGTGTTAGAACTTATAATTCTTCTGATAATGTTGCAGATTGATTGTAGCTCTACAACACTATCAAAAGAATTTTAAGTTCTAACATTGTTTGACTAGTCAAATAGCCTTCTCTAAATGCTTCGTGAGCTTGGTTAAAAAAACAGGACACATAAAATGGGACAGAGGGAGTATTTACTAGTTTAAATATCTTTTAAAGCTATTTTATTATGCTCACTGATCCAACAACTTGGTGAATCATTCAGGCCAGAATTATTTCCAGTATTAGCACAACAGCTTCAGACAGCAGATGTACTGAGCTCCCACAGGATTTTCATGATTCTCTTTCGGACCTTGAAAGAGCTGTCTACTAAACGTCTCACTTCAGATCAAAAGACCTTTGCTGAGGTATATGATATTACATTTGTTTAGGTGTGTGTAATATCATAAATATATATATGTAACTTCCATATTCTCTTTTCTGCAGTCTTGAATTTGTTACCTTAACCTGTCTCCCCTGGCTGTCAAATAGGGATCACCGCCTCATGCAAACAAAAAAAAAAGTGGGTTAAGATTGGTCATACTTGCTGGTCTATTAAATATAGGCCAAACCCAGAGTTCTCTAAAAATTGCTTCTTTGTCACCTTATTAAGCATTTTTATGTAAAATTATTGTTTTTCAATAAACCTGTAGACCACAATTCAGTTGTGATATGACTTTTGTAAAATTTGGACGAGGAATTCTAGTAAGTCGAAATACTTACTACTTGCCTCACCTCACCTCACCTCACCTCATCAGTGCCGAACACGGCTCTATATGGGGCCTCTTTGTTGTATCAGGAAATTCACTGGAGACCTAATTTATAATGAGACATAAGCTAATAATTTAATTATTAATCCAGACATAAGTTGACTATTTGCTTTTCCCAAATTGATAACTTGTTATATAAATATGTATGTATGTATGTAGAGATATATTTTGCTTCCTCATAGGGAAATTAATTTCTGAGGTTGAAGTTGGGCAATATATCTAGATAAAAAACAGTGCTCAGCTGTTTCTTTAAGTTGATTAGTAGTGTGCAGGTTTTCTGCCATTTCATTGAGGCTGGTTTGTTCGTTGGAGGTTAAGATAGGCTGTATTGATCACTGGGGCTGGATTGTGATCATTTTCTTTTTCACGAGTGCCTAGCCTGTTGTTTTTGTGTATTTAACAACAGACTGATAAACGGATGGTTAATGTTTTGACGGAATCATCTTGTTGGTCTACAAGATAATGTTTATAATAGCATGAGCAGTAAAGTGGTAGATAATGTTGGATGGTTGTCATAATTGTAATGGAAAATACAGAGTGAGCTTTGAAGTCAATTTATGCCTTCTGTTCACAGTCCTTATGACATGTTATGATATGGCCACATCAAACTGGTTGATGTCATATGCTTGTGGGGCAAGTGAGGTGTATGAGTTATCGGTGGTGAAATGCGTTTGTGGACCATGTAGATTGTAGATAACATAAATGTAGTAAATTAGAGACATTGGTGGAACAGAATCGTGAAGTCGGGAACTTTGCCCGTCAGATATAGCTATGATTATTGCCATTTGATTTTACTGGAATAGCTGGCTAGAAAGGCTATTTATTAGAGACCCCCTAGCATTTGCGACTACCCTAGTATGATTTCCATTATTTAGGTGGTGGAAGATCAAACATGATAGTCACATTATTCTTTCTGCTTTTAATGAATGTCCCTTTGGCAGATATCATCCCATTTCTTCGACTACTGTTGGCATCTATGGCAGAGTGATCTACAAACCATACTGCACGGTTTCTCCCTACTTTCACAAAACTCGGGTTCAAATGCATTGGACATTCGTTATGATGACCTTTACCTTACTTGTGAAAGATGGCTCATATGTGCAAAGATAATACGTCAATTGATAAATTCGGGGTTTCCAAGTGATGCAAAATCTATACAGGTATAGTTGAAGTTATTTATCTTATGTATTCTTGTTATTCAGTGTTTCCCTCGTGCTAGAGACTTGATGAATCTCTTTCCTAATCAAAGACAACTTTTGTCTTTATGTTTAAAGGAGGTGCCCCGAGTCAAGGAGGTCTCCCCCAACCTTTTAACTGCCATTCAGTCACTCCTTCAATACTGTGAGTTCTTCCTCCGACTTTCTCCCATGTCTCTCACTCTCCATTAAATCTTTAACTTTATGGTCTATGCTGATCTGTTAACTTTCTGGGTAAGAGCTGCACATGTTTGTATGTCTGTAAACACTTGCTCTCTTCCCTACCATTTCCATCTTGCCTTCGTGCATAGGTTTATACTATGAGAAGTTGTCAAGACGTTGCAATGATCGCTCTGATACTGCTTGGTTTGAAATTGTTGCATGGGTTTGTACTATGAAAATTCATCAAGACGTTGCGAGGATCATTCTGAAAATGTCGCTTTAAGAAACTGAACACTCTGATACTGTTTGGTTTGATTATCTTGTAGCTTGAAAAGACGTTTATGTGATGGTTTTGAGGCGAGAAATAATGTGAACTAAGACTTTGCTGTTCTCTCTTTAATAAAGTGCATCCTAAGTTGATTGAATTTAACTTGCCGAAACATTTAGTTTGGACGATATTGCGTAGTGAAGAAAAAGAAGAGGATCCTTTACCTGTTTAGTCAGGGCGGACGTAGTTGAAATACAAACATACCACGTTAACAAAAAAGAGATTTTCTGTTACTTCAATAAGTCTCTAATGTTGTAAATGTCGCTGTTAGGTTTCATACTTGATGATAATTTGATTATTTCAATCTATTTATTTACACTGCAGATTCATCCTTCCAGGAGTGTCAACCCAACTTCTGGGATTTCTTAAAGAGGGCGTGCACTAAACTAATGAAGGTTTTAATTGCTGTCCAGAGCAGACATCCTTATTCTTTCGGTGATAAAAGTGTCCTTCCACCAGTTATGGATTTCTGTTTAAACAAAATCACAAATCCTGAACCAGATATTGTATCATTTGAGCAATTTCTGATTCAATGCATGAAATTGGTCAAATTGGTGCTCGAGTGTAAAGAATACAAGCCCAGCTTGACTGGCCGTGTGATGGACGAAAACAGGATCACCCTTGAGCAGATGAAGAAAAATGTCTCTAGTGTTGCTTCCGGAGTTGTTACCTCTGTTTTGCCTAGTGAAAGAGTTGTGCTCTTGTGCAATGTTCTGATAAGAAGGTAATAGAAAATTCGCTTCATCTTGGAGTATCTGTTTTATTTGTCCATTTTTAGCTTTATGTAATTATGTGTTAATTTAGACACGACTAAGCACCAAATGCATTAATTTATATTCCTAATACATGCTAGTAAGTATGCTGGAGTAGGTTACGCTTGCTTATCCTTAACATCGTTATCTAATATCTGGTCAGAATTAACTCCCGTTGACGTTATAACCACACATTTCAATAAATCAATAATCCAAAAACTTTAATCCTGTCCCCAAACAGGGCAATTTTCTTATCGAACCTTCATGTGATCAATCTAATTATTTTATAAATCGCTAAAGTAAAACAAATTATTATTCATAGAGCGCGCCAGTGAGCCGCGTTTGATGTTGTAGTGCGACCGCAAACAGTTTTACGCCACTGTATCTTTCATCAGTGACATCTGTCAGTTTAACATTTTAAATTCATTTCATGCTTTTTTTTTTTTCATAACAGTGAGCCCACGTTGGATGTTCAAACATTCTCATATGAGCAAGCTATTCTTACTTTTTAATTATGCTTTGTCTCAACTATCTTTTACTTATAGATCACACATGTCTACTGTTTTCCAGCATGTTTTGCGAACCTTTCCCTGACTTATGATCACTCAAATCATTTCAAAGTCCCTCACTTCATATTTTTTCGTTCTTTTTTGATGAATGCCTCTGCACTTAATCTGATTTCATTAATTCTAAGAACCATATCCGATGAGTCTTCTTCAGTCAGGATTTCTTATTCATTGGTCCGACCCACAAGTGTGGATAATTATATTGGACATCTCTGATAACTAGCTGCACTATTATTGCCGTATGCTACTCGTATGAAGGTCAATGAGTATCTATTCATAATGTCACATAGGATAATAACTGAACCTGGTGATAATGGAGATAGTTTTAGTTGCATCAACCTGATTTTGATATATTCATTGATGTCTGCATGTCGAACTGGACCTTTATTCCCACAATTATAAAAAGCTAGCTAGTTAGAATATTGTCAGTCATTTAAACTGCAACGAATTTCCGAGTAACTGGGCTTATGTTCCATAAGTTCCTGGGTTTTGTAGTAATAATGAGCTCAGAGTTGAATAAACAGAAACAAGATGGCTGTGACGTGGATGTTTGGAAAATATCTGTGATCTGTCTACAAGATAATATTGTCCGAGACTATGAGGCACTATTTATTAGCTTTGTTCAAGTGCCCAAGTTGGCTACACAATCTGTAAAATGTGCAAAGAACTCCGTACTTGACACTTCCCTGCTGTTAAAAGCATTAAGCAACCTAAGTTGTTTTCTTTTTTGAAGTTATGAAATGATTAACACTAACTTATGGATATCAAATAGGTATTTTGTTTTAACAGCAAATGATTTGGAGGCATGGCATGAAAACCCAGAGTTGTTTCACCATGAGCAAGATTCAGTTTTGTGGTCAGAGAAATTACGCCCTTGCGCTGAAGCTCTATACATTGTCTTGTTTGAAAATCACAGTCAAGTAGGTTTACTTGCATTTGCTGTGGCTGGCTTATTCTTTTCCTCAGTTACTATTAAAATATAATTAGCAGATTAAATTTGTGGACAGACTGTATATTTAGACATTTCGATGGTTTCCTCAGTTGCTAGGTCCTGTTGTTGTTTCCATTCTTCAAGAGGCAATGAACGGTTGCCCAACATCAGTGACCGACATCACACCAGGATTGCTTCTCAAGGATGCTGCTTATGGTGCTGCCGCATATGTTTATTATGAGCTCTCAAATTACCTAAGCTTCAAAGACTGGTTCGTACTTATTGCAGTTTCCATATTTCATTGCTGTACATTAGTTTTGTCTTCTGGAGCTTGCCTCATCTCTATTCCTTACAAGCAATATCTGTTATCATGTGTTGCTTCAGCTTGGAAAATGATGAATCCTTCGGAGAAGTGCTTCAAACTGTAATTTGTCCGGCTACCTTCTTCAAAATCATTTGATTGCCTGTCCTTCGACATATGACCCGCTTCATTTATAATGATGGGAGACTGTAGGTTGTTAAAAGAATCCACTAGCTAACAACTGAACATTTTCGTCTTATTAGTTCTTTTGAAGTAACTGGTAGGGCCTTTGAAGGAAAAGGGAAAACTTGTATCAGAAAGTTCTCAAGTACAAATGTGTTAACTATTAATATGCCCACAACTTGAAGAAGCAGTTCCTGATACATTTCTTAATAGAATTTCAGCTCTCTGTGATTTTTGGCTCTGGCCCCTTTTCCATACTTGAAAATTTGTTTTTTCTCGATCTAGAGACTAGCAATCAAGAACTGGAACCGTCTAGCTGAACTAATCTAGATGGAAGAAGCACCTCTAGCAACTGAATTTTTGAACACAATGTAATCTTTTTGGGAAAACTGAACTCCGGATCTGGTTCTACCACAATGTGTACGTGAAGCTCGATAGGCCTACCCAAGCTTTTAGTGCTTACGCTACATATTTTTTTTTTTTTTTTTGTGAACTGTTTAACAGGTAGATGTGACTGGAATGCACATTTATGATCTATTGAGGACTTGATCGAATGACCTACTTGTTTCTCTAAATGCCTTGCTTTTGTGTAAAATTTTAGTCGAAAGTTGATTAGTGGAAGCTCTTGTAGGTTCAATGGTGCATTATCTCCAGAACTCATAAATGTGCATTCAAACATGCGCATCATTCACCGGAAAGTTGCAATGATAATTGGCCAATGGGTTTCTGAGGTATGTGCAGTTAAGCTGGTACAGGTGGTAGTGATAGAATAACTTTCTATAATGGTAATATCTCTAACAGGTTGATCTTCATGATTGTGATTTCCCACGTGGCTTCGATATGCTTTTAACATAGTTTGGAAGTGAGACATTTCTTTTAAACAGTGAAATTGAGAACTTTACCTGTTTGCTTTAGAAGGGAATGTACACAAATTTAGCTCAAGGTTGCAGATGGAATTGTGGTCCAAGTATTTATTTGGTATGTTAGGTCCTGACAAGCCTCACGGCACTGCTACAAAAGAAATATATATTGCACCACTTACATGAGATGTGCTATGTGCATTTTATGAAAGTAGAAAGATATTCCAGTAAAGTTACTTCTCCCTCTCTCTAACAGCTAGTATTTTCTTAGGAGAGCCAAGAAATTACTCTTTATAAGCTGTTTTCTGCATTCTTACGTAATAGCGAATCTTTGTTTGTCTAACTTATATCCAAGAAATTGTTTAGAAACAAGATTGACTGGTACAAAGCTAGGTTACCTGGACTCGTCAGTTTCACAGGAGTACCTGGGTCGATCCGGGAGCAGGTATGATATCCGCGTCAATCCGGCCGGCTTCATCTTCGACGCGGATCACTGTTAGTTGCCATTTCATACAACCAACACACCCTCCTCTTTCAATCTCCGTTCTCTTTGGATCGTCAAACTTCCTCCTGCCATCTGCGTTTCTCTGTTGCAGGTCTTCGTCGTCTTCGTTCAGACGTCAAGACCATACGAAACCCTATATATTCTTTTGGCTTCTGATAATTGCATAAATCACGTTGGGCTTCTTTTGTTTTCTTACTTAAAGGAAGCCCAAGTGTACAATATATTACCAGGCCTGCTTTGTTCTTAAGAATTTATGGATGAAAAGCTCCTTAATACATCTATTCAGAATTGTCCTTGATAGGATAGAAAAGGTCTTTGGACTCCTTACCAGTACTAAAATGGATGCAAGACCTATGCAGTGACAGACACATAAAATTAAATAATGTAACATATCCCCGCACCCGTGTCCGAAATTCGGGTACTTTTTAGCCGATTCCCTGAACCCCAAGTTTCAACAAGCAGGTAAATCCTATCCTTGGAAACACGCCCGACATGACACCCCCATCCGAGTCCAGGTAATCTAGCTGAGAAGTGCTCAAATCAATGAATCAGTGGAAAATAAAAACTTCAGTATTCTTTGATTTTGACATTTACTTCTCACCCGAAGTGCAAATTAGAAACTCAAAGACCTGTTACTCCAATTCTTTGTAGAATATGATGTATTTCAGGTATTTTTCCAAAATAAAAGATCTGCATTCTAACTTCCCGTTAAGTTTCTTTTGAAAGCAGAAATCCATTGTCAGATTGATGTTTCAAATGAACTCTAATTACTAACAGTCAATTGAGAAAGAGAAGTATCATGATACCAATTGTCTGTTCAGTAAGTTAGAAAATGGAAGAAAGAGCAATTACAGTTTGGATGATTGGAAACACTTGTTTAGAGGATTGGAGAAGTGTGGTTGACCGCTACGAGATATTGATATGGAAAATAGAAGTATCATGATACCAATTGTCTGTTCTAGTTTCTTGAGTTACTAGGGAAATCAGAAGTGATGAATTACTTTGAGAACAACAGAATAATGGCTCGAATGCTCAATCACAATCTCTCCATCATGCTTCTCTCTTACACACTTGGCTAGGTCCATGTTCAACCCAACCACTTGGGGTAAGCTGCATTGATCAACATTCGTGAGTTGTTCCTGTTAACTTGGACTTGGGCTGGTTCTTGTTGTAACTTGGATTGCCTCACTCTTTCCTGCTGGTACACCCATTTTTTTTGTTTGCAACATCTGGTTATTCCTAGTGAAATTTTTGTAGTTGTGAATTATTCTCCTTCTTCACATTATACCAGTAACCAGTCATCTACCTTAGCATTCTTATTCTGCAGCCGTCAGTTGAGTTGGTAGGTTCATACATTCCTTCATTCGCTCATACATTTCTATCATGGAAGCCCTTCACCATTCCGTTGCAAGCTATTCATTTAATTCATCTATTTGCTTGAAGTTATACTAACATGAACAAACAGGAGAGCATAATTCTAAATTTTGGGTTGGCTATGATACCATATTGAAAAAGAAAAGAAGATAGACTAAATCTGATATTTTCTCTTAAATGAATTCTGGAAGTTTACATATTATTTAAAAAGGAAAACATTAACTTTTCTTGATGCTCACGTTAACTAACGGTCAAGTCCATAGATTCCGCTAACTGCAGACAATAATAAGAAAAATATGAGACAATATTTCTTGACACCCTCTCTCAAACTGGGTCGATCAATGCCATGAATTCCCAGCTTGCACATAAGGGAGTCAAATAGCACTTCTCTAATCTTTTAGTGAAAGTACGAGGCACTTCCTACCCAGTTGCAACAATCTTTAGGTGTAGAAAGATGCATATTTGCTGGCTGTTTCCAGTTCTGTCTTTCACCCTCCATGGCATAATCATTGTTTTTTCTGCATCAAGAACTTCATATGCTGTGTCATCTTCTTTTGAAACTTGCATCAGACCAATTCATTCGACCGGGATAATGGATTCTTCATTTTCTTGGTTGGAGATTCTACAGTGGCTTATTTACTAGAAATTCCAGCCATAGTGATGAAAACTGATGAAGAATAAGTCTTCAATAATTGCTATTGGTAAATTTGCAAACCCCACTATCGGCATCTTGGGCATTTACTTCAGGTGGCTTTCACACAACCCTCTCCTAGGAATCAACTCGTCCCATGTAACCGTTTTCTGTCCCATGATATTCCCAACGTGGCTCTAATACCATACGACCAAACAAAAGAAGAGAGAATATATATGGTGCTCCCCTTTAATGAATTCTATAAGTTTTCTAAAAAAAAAAGGAAAAAAATCTATAAGTTTACAACGGACTAATAGCGAAATAAGCAACTTTCTTAACTATCTAGCTTCTACTAACTGCCAAGTGCTCAACTTCTACAAACTTCCAAGTTCCTATCTTCTACAAATTGCCGAGTTTCTTTAAGTAACATTAACTGCCTAACTAAAATGATCTGATAATGTTGAGACAACCATCCTCAACAAGTCTCTTATTCACTTGACTGGTCATAAGCAAACCCTTGAATGATATGGTGCCCAAAATGCTAAGAGGCAGAGGAGGTTAACTAGTTTGGATGAGATATAAATTGAATGATACCAACTTTGGTAGACTGGAGTCTCAACCCTTCTGTGTGTCCTGTAGAATTTGATCGTTATGAACAGAACCAAAATCATTACATACCATGTTAACTGGCCTCAAGGTATCAGATTTGTCATCATAATGGGCACGGTTATTTTGTAGCGATATAAGGAGTATATGATAATGTCTAATCAAAATTAAATCCTGAATGACATTCTTTAAACATTATAAATTAACGAGTTCAAAGATTTGAAGTAACATTATGGCCTTAGCTTATTAGCAATTATTACCAATTCCATTTCTTCCTAAAGTTCTTTACAAATGTGTATAGATCCGATGACGCTGTCCGTTTTGGGACAGGAGTCTGTCTCAGTGTCTGTTTGGTATCGCCGATTTTAATCCAATTAGATTAAAATTGGCATCTTTTTAACAATTTCATTTGTTATGAATACAAATTAAAAGCTGATAATTTGCAGATTAAAATAATCTCTGTGCAATTGTAGAATATCCAAAATTGGCGATTATGCAGCTGAAAATTCCTAAAAAGTAATATTGATATGTTTTTTTACATTAGCATGATCACAGGTCAATTATAAATAGGTTTATTCAATTACTTGACTATAGAGTTCTTTAAATTTTGTTAAATGGATCAAGTATCTATGATTTCAGTTCATACCAAACAGATTGTGATTTTTAGTTCAGCTGGATTTTTCACCCAGATTATTTTCAGCTGATATCAAACAAGGCCTCAGATTATATCTGGCTACAGATGCTGAAACACATCTCTACAACATATATATATATATATATATATATATATATATATATATATCTCCACAAATCCTAATCATAGGAATCTGCCAATATTTTGACATGATTTGCTTGCCAAGGGCGTAATATCTCTCTGTGTGCTACCTACTTGATCTGTCTACTAACTTTAATTAAGCATGGTGGATGATGGTGTGCCATGTCATGCATTGCATGTATGCAGCCTCGATGATTAAATTATGTCCTATTTTGAGCAATAGCGTCTTGGTTACGATTTATGATCCCCAGTTCCTTACGGTTCATGGCTTCACTGTAATCTCTATGGCCAAGACAGCAAGCCAGCTGATCCTTATGTACTAGCGATTTACAAATAAGATTCACTAATTTTAAAAAGGCTTATGGTTGTGTCTGACCAAGTTTCAAGTTAGATGTCAAACCTAACCTTTACGGTTATGGATTGTCTGTGTTTATTGTTGAATGACATGACGAGTTAGGCACTTCGTGATACCGTAAGGTATCGATAGAGAAGCTTTTTGGAGAAACTTCAAACTCCCACGTAGCGATTCAAGAGACTACGGTCTCTCCTTGACAACTAAACTAGGGTTTGACCGAATAAAGACAGTTGGTACTGTAAGGTGTCGATATAGAAGCTTTTTGGAGAAACTTTAAACTCCCACGTAGCGGTTCAAGAGGCTACGGTCTCTCCTTGACAACTAAACTAGGGTTTGACCGAATAAAGACAGTTCAATAATCAATTCATTCGATAATACTATCTGAACCAGAGCAACATATAAGTTCTAATTGGCTAACGACTAATTATCCTAACACCCCTATAACAATTAAGTAATTATGCTAACCCCCCCCCCCCAAAAAAAAAAAAAAAAAAAAACAATTAAATACTTCCTAATACTTTAATATTCAAAATAAACTAATAAATTAAAAGCTATGCTGCCATGTCCTGCGCCGTGTCCGCTGGATACGTGCTCGTATCATTTTGTGTTTCTTGAACTCAATAAGGATCTCTGTTTATCTGCAATGTACTAATAGAGAGAGACCTAAGCTGATTAGCTTTAAGGTCTATGTAATTGAATTCTGTGATTGAGACTGCATCTGCAATCTGAAGATTTTACCTTGTAGAGCTCCTTTCTTTGCAACTTACCTCTTTATCTACTAAATGGCAGTCTAAGATTAGTGTAATATAACAAGTTATAAAATCCTACCAAGAAATAAGGGTAAATTGCATCTAGTGTTTGGACTTTGGCTTAAATACAGTTTCAACTTCCACCTATGAGAAATCACGAAGGCATTTTGCTATTTAAATTCCATATTTTTGGTAAATTATGTTTTTGATAACCCTGGTGTCCGGACAAGCTTGCGTGCACCTCCACTGTATTGAGGATCCCCGGAAAGAGCATGTGAAAGTCCTGGTGGCCTCACGGGGAAATGGCGTTCGTGCGAATCGAACTTGAGACCCCAAGGGGAGCAAACCCTTGGGCCCCTTGTCTTCACCACTAGGCCAGCCCCTTGAGGCTGTAAATTAATTATTTGTAACCCTGAAACTAAATTTTTCTTTATCAAATTTTAACTAATCTATTTTATACCACATAAAGTAACGTGCAATATTTTACTTAATTAACAATAAATTGCCATATTTTTCATATATTTTAGAACATTATTATATCCTTTTTCCCAATCGAACAAAGCTTCTTATGCCACTTATGAGTTCAATAGAACCCAGAGTGGTCCGACCCTCCCCCGGACCCCATGCATAGCTGGAGCTTCGTGCACCGGGCTGATCTTCTTTTGTGGAACTGCAATGGAGTTTATGTGAGGAATTTAATGGTTTTCACTAATGGTGTTAGTTAACTATAGACACTGGCCTTGTTTGGATGAGAGTGGGAGAGTTGGAGTATATGTTATTGGATTATTGGAATGAATGGTTAAGGTGAGGAGAGAGTGTCTTACACTAAACCTCAACCACTAATTCCAATAATCTACCTCCCATTCTCTTCCACTCTCTCCCAACAAGCATTGGCGGAGCCAGAAAATCGAATCAGTGGGGGCAAAATTATATGATAGAGAAGTTAATAAAGATATCCATTATATATCATGGTTTTTTAAGGATCCAGCCGGGGCATTTATGTACGTAAAGGTCTTAGTATAAAGTAACTGTAATTAGACGGGTGCTGGTGGAGTTTTCAATAATTAAGGGGTGGCAATTGCCATCCCTTGTCCTCAAGTCCCTCCGCCCCTGCCAACAAGGCGATTTGGTAATTTCTTGACATATGGTGGTATGCGTATTTACATCAAACCTCAAGGGAGGTCAATGTAATCTACCCAAGAAAGGGATAAATTCAAATGTTGTCCGACAATGGAAGTCGTACATGCAAAAGGTTAAGTTGTTTTATTTCTACTTTACTCACTGCACTAATACCCCATCCATATTCAAATTTTAAATTGAACATAGCTTCCCAAGAAAAACTGTCTAAATAACATAAAGGATAATTGTAACGTTTTCCTGGTCAAGTGAGCTGCTTGGAAGTCTAAAAAGTCCAACGTGACATCTAAATGGAACAGAGGGGGTTTTTAGTTTGGGGCATCAATAATGTCCCTAAATAGAGATCGAATGGGAGTAGAAGGTTGTGGTTCCCTAATATATGGCCTCGTGTGAAGTTGGAAGAACATAAGATTGAAATCTCTGTAGATCTAAAGCTTAGTAAATGAAGGTATAGTGCGTGAAGTATTGTGTTGGGAATACCCGGCTTGTAGCTTCCATACCGCGATATTTTATTAACTTCATGTTAAAATATTTCTGGGCTTATTATATTTAATGGCGCATTTGAATGTAAGGGTTGATGTTTGCATGCACCGTTTCCATGATGAGGCCTGAGAATTTGATGTATTATCATGGATGGAAGTTGAACCGGAAATCTTATTTCGCTATTGCACTTCTGAGGTTGATTCTTTTATGCTTCTTTGTAGATTAAAGAGGACACAAGAAAACCTGTATACTGTGCTTTGATCAAATTGCTCCAGGAGCCAGACCTTTGTGTCAGGGTACCGTCATTTTCACATTGATGCTAGTTCCTGCTAATCATCTTTGCAGTTCATCTTTAAATTTCAGCATTCTAAAGTACCTCCAATTAGTCATGTTTCCCATTGAAGCGCCTTCTTGTTTCAGCTCGCAGCATGTCGGTCTTTGTGTTCGATTGTTGAAGATGCAAACTTCTCACAACAAGATTTTGTTGAGCTTCTGCCAGTTTGTTGGGATTCATGTTTTAGATTAGTGGAGGAAGTTCAGGAGTTTGACTCAAAGGTATATTTCTTGATGGTTACCTCCTGGGAGGTTTCTTTTTTATCATTTCTTTGTTGCTTCTTGATTATCCTCATTTTCTGGTTCATATTAAATGTCATGTGACTTGGGAAGTCTTGCATACATACTGCAAACTTCAACAGAATTTAAGCTATTACAGGAGCAATTAGTTGATTGCATTTTACATGTATCCTTCAATTTTGCAGTGTTTAATGATCTAAAAATTGCTATGCTGTTTAAGTGGGAAGAACTTATGCTGAAGGAAATAATTATTAGTTTTTGGAAACAATATCTGTTGTGAAGGATTTTTTTTTTTCCATGAAAGATCTCGGTGCATTTGGAGTACAGCTTTTTTTTCTATGTTTAAAGGGAATGTGATCATTGAACCTTCTGTCAAAGTTAATTTATCCTGTTCCGTGCGTAGATAATAATTTCTACAGAAGCCACATGTATGAAGAATAAATACATTTTGCAAACTACAGGGCATGCCTAGAGGGCGTGGACTGTGGCTTTGGTCCTTAAGGGTGTGTTTTCTCTAAAGTCCAAGGCTCATATCCCACAAAGCCAAATGCTTGAGGCCATTAACTGTAGGGTTTTTCACCTTTTTGAAAAGCATTATTAAGGGTTAGGCATGTAGTCTTGTTGAGCCTAGGTTGTTCATGTAGTTTAGGGATGTATAATTTTCTCTAATTAATTCTAAAATTTTATCTAGTTAATTCTAAAATTTCTGCAGAACCTAGGTTTTTAATATATTGATGAGCAGCTTCCGTACGTCTTCTTTCTCAGGTTCAAGTCCTCAATGCGATTTCCATTCTTATCGCACATGTTGGTGGAATTATCCCTTACGCAAATCGCTTGGTTCACTTCTTCCACAAGGTAATTTTTCAAGCTATATTCATGGTTTTTTGAATCGATGAATGAAATTAAGATGTGAACAAGGGTAAAAATAAGCAAAGGATTAGTGGTTCACTAATGACTACAATTAGTGGTTCACAAATGACACTACCATTTTCTGGAGTTTGTAAAGATTATCGGATTCCATACCATGCACTCTTTCAGTGAGAAGGCTCAATGTTCCTCTATCAACCAAGTTTCAAGGAAGTTTGTGTTAGTAGTTACGATTAGTTACCCAGCTTTTATTAAGTTCTTGTCACATCATCTGTGCCGTACATCTGTTGGAGCCATGTTATGCGTGCACCGGAAGTGAGTCAAGTTACCAGATCTCAACATATCTGTGTGTTGCTGTGGATTATAATAGCGAGTATTTGATGCGTTCATGGGTAATTGTGAATCATCTTTGGCAATTGCTAGCCTTAACTCTAGACAATGGATATTCGCCTTACCCATTTTGATTTGGATATCTTTTATGGACTATTTTACAATTTTTAAATTTGGAGTTGGTGTTCTACTCTTCTTGATGGTTTGTGTTTGATCACAATAATGAAGGAAAAAGAGATATCATCCGGCCAATAAATTTAAGACATTAAAATTACTTTGTACAAAATATATAAAATTAAACTAAGTGATTCTATAGCTAATTTCGTAAGGAGTTATTGAATCCAGGATTGCCTGGCTCCATGACTAGCCAGTTTGCTTAGATGTCGACTATGTTACCAGAAGCACATAAATAGCCGCCTTTCTCGATCAGGGTGGTTTGTACAGAAACACGTTACATTTCGACACGGATTGCTAAAAGAGCGTCCCGAAATTTAAAGTGAGAGAAGGAACAGAACTTATCGTTGTCAATTTTAACGATCTGACCCATCTTCTCTATTTTTCTATGTTCTCTCACAGTAGCCATTGTCTTCTCTGGTTGGGATGTGTGTTCATCCTCTCTTTGTTAGAGGCTAGGTTATGAAATACTATATTCTTTAATAGGAAAAGTAGTTGTCTGAGTTTATTATATTATTTATTACTATATTAATAGCTAATTGGTAAGGTAAACCAATAATTATAAAATTTAATTTTTGTAAAAGGAAACCAAATCCCTATTTCCAGGAGTCCTCTAATGCGGTACTAACTAAAGTCTTTGGAGACTGCAATCATTAGCATATTACAACAAGAATTTGTTTTACCATTAGTTCCAATCTTCGTCCTGCTTCTTCAATCCTAAACCACATAATGGTGTTTGGAAAAAAAAAGAGCGTGGATAGTTCTTATGCAAGTTTGAAACTACATAGATTAATATTAAAAGACCTTTAGATACATGTAGGACAAATCGTCCCAATTGGCGTTCTTTCCTAGTAATCGTATTTCGTCCCAGATAACGTTCCGTAGAAGCCTACCCCCAGCGTACCCCGTACTGAGCCCTATTGCATTTCCCGTTCCTGTTCCACCTACCGCAGCATTTTAAGTTTCTGGTAACATAGGATGTCTAGTGTCTACTGACTCCGGGAAATGCTAATTGTCACAATTTTTTCTTTAACATTTAATTTCACCGCATATGTAGATGTTTCTTATTGGTGATATGATTATAGAAAGATCTTAAAATTAAATAGTTACGCACAATCATATCATGACACATAGGAGGTTAAATTAATGGGTGTAGAAAAAAGGGCGAAGCATAGTGGCCCTCATGGCGAGCAAAGGGAAGGAGAAAAAATATCTATTGTCAGTGCACTTTGCTATCTCCATTTATGTAATGATGCAAAAATGAGAACAGAAGTGTGGGTCAATATAGCTCAAAAAATTGTTGGGAACCTTCCCTCGAAGCTTGGACGGCTTTAATTTTTCCATTGGTTACAACTGTAAGACTCCGTAGTTTAACTTTTAACGAGAGGAATTGCAGCACCAAGTTATTCAGGCCCATGGATGATTCGTATCTCAAGAAACTGTTTTTGATTATATAGAGGTACTGAGAATCTGTATAAGATCTAAATACTCACTTGTGAATATTGAATCAAACAGTTGAGAAAAACGTCTTTCCTATAGGAGGTGGTCATGTTATTGTTGACATTTTTTCTCGATAAGTTTGAGAAAGTAAGCTTCAGGAAATCTAAAGGTACTACACAGGATATCAGTTTGCGGTAATCAGGATTCTGTTGACATATGTAGCTTACTTTACCTGAAACACTGTTGAAAAGCTTGAACGATAATACCGGTTCACTGATGAAACTACAGTGTTCACTTTTATCGATTTGATACTCTCTGCATGTGCTGAAAGAACCTTTTGATTCCAGGCTTGGGAGGAATCGTCTGGAGAGAGTCTTCTGCAGATTCAACTTCTAGCTGCACTGAGGAACTTTGTTATTGCTCTTGGCTATGAGTCACCGACATGTTACTATATGTTACTGCCCATTCTACGAAGTGGTACTGATCCGAGTAGCCCAGATGAACTACTGGAAGACAGCATGCTGGTTTGTGATTTGACGAGTCTTTATCTTAGATTTTACTGTGGATATTAGAAGTGCATTCCAGGTTGGCCATACCATGTTAATGCTAGCAACATTGTAATGCAGTTATGGGAAGCGACACTTTCTCAAGCACCCTCAATGGTGCCTCAACTTTTGGAGTATTTCCCTCGTCTTCTGCAAATTTTGGACAGATGTTTGGACCATTTGAAGGTCTGAAAAGTGTTTTTATTACTTGCATATTCCTTCCATGGCTTATTTCTGAAGCTAACTTTTAGTTACTACAAAGTATAGGTTGCTGCAAATATCATCGAGGACTACATAATTTTGGGTGGAACTGATTTTCTCAGTCTACATGCTTCCAGTGTTGCCAAAATTCTTGATGTCGTTGTAGAAAATGCAAATGACAGAGGGTTGCTTTGGATTATTCCAGTAGTTGAAATTCTAATTCAGGTAAATCTGTCTAATCTTGTTTCTTATTGACAACTTCACTTACTTGGAGTCCTTAGGGTAGCAGAACCGTAGTCCCTGTAAATTTTGAACTGATGTGTGCTGTGGAGCTCTCGGTGCCTCTAATGCATTCCCTCTTCCTGGCTTTCTTAGGAAGTTAAGGCAATTTCAGTATGCAGCATTAGTGTTATCATAATTTTTTTATGGTATAAATGGTTGTACAGTAGCTAAAATAGATTTACTTACCATGCTTTTGGGTCTTCTATTTTCAGTGTTTCCCTATGGATGTGCCACAGTTGATCAGAAGCACCCTTCAGGTAATTGTCGATGGTTATGTTTGGTACTACTATTGTAATTGGTTCTGGATGTAGATTAATTTGTTTCTCTTGTGTGTGTGTGTGTGTGTTTTCTACTTGGCATTGCCAGAAATTAATAGTTATATGTGTGACTGGAAGAGATGACCACGATCCGTCAAAGACAGCTGTTAAAGCAAATTCAGCTAGCATTATGGCAAGAATTTTGGTGACAAACTCTAATTTCCTTGCCCAATTAACATCAGACCCATCACTCTTGTTGCTTCTCCATAACAAAGGATTCACAGCTGAAGAGAATGTATTTCTCTCTCTCGTAGATATTTGGCTCGACAAGGTTAGTGAACTTTGCGTTTAGTACCAAGATTTTGTTTGAGACACAGTTGCACTAAAAATCTGTAGTACTAGTGTTCTAGTGCTGTATCTGTCCCTTTTTTCCTTGAGTTTAGCTCTAACCTAATGACGTTGTTAAGTTTGATATCGGAATTGCTGTCTCTACGTTTCTGTTCTTGTCAGTCGTCTCCTCCTTTTAGCAACTAGTGCATAACCTGTGCCCGAGGGCACGGCCCCAAAGAAGAAGATTTATCTTCAAAATGTTTTAGATTTTTTTTTTCTTTTAATGAAGTGTTTGGTCTCTAGGATATGGTGGGGATAAGCTATTCCATATGTCACATTTTGGGGGATAGCTTATTCCCCATAGCAGCTTATTATGTAGATGTGGTAGTTTGGGGCGAGGATACAAGTTCCATCCATATGTATATCATCTTGAACAACAGTTTTGTTTTGTACGTTTCGACTTTTAAATGATGGGTAATTGACACTTTCACTCCCAATCGTTTAGCGTAAAGACACTCTGCCCCCTCATACTAAGGATAAAACCCTCAACCCACCTCGTAATGGATGAAATGCTAATGGATCTCATTAAAAGACCATTGTACCCCCAACGATTCAGAGAAATTACCACAGAACTCCACCTCCCTCCTAACCCTAGTCACCCCTACCGACTCTTACTCTCTCTCTCTCTCTCCACCAGCCATACATCTTTGTTCTCTGTCTAACATCCATTAATTCTGGCAATGTGAACCCAACACACCTCCCTCACAACCGCCCATTGTTCCCCATTCTCTACTCCCTCGAAAACCCAAGGGCTCAACAGCCATAGAAGCCACTTTCAAGCTCTCCACCTCCACCGCCTCCTCCACCTCCACCGCCATTGCAATCGTCAGAACTTCCTCCTCCATCTCCTTTAAATTTGGGCTGAGGCTGCCCTCCTCTGTTACCCAGTTTCTCTTCCTCTGTCAAACCCTAAATCATCTCTCCGCCTCTCCCTTCATAGTTCCAGATCAACAGTCTGTAAAGACTCCCGGTCATTCGTCTTCCATCACAGTACCGATACTGGAGTTGACAATGATTTATTCACTTCACTTAGCAACCCAGGTCCATAGAGGTTTAGGAGATGTGTGTTAAGGCTCTAGTGGTTTTCTGAAGGTGATGAAGGGGAGGTGGTCTGCATGTTGTCAGAGTCCAGCCATGAGTCTGATTTTTGGCTGCGTATGATGACTAGAGAGGTAATGATGGTGGGTTTAATACGATTGTGATGGGTGGTTGTGATTTGAGGTGTTTGAGTTGAAGCTGGTTTGGATGCGAGTGTGGGTGAAGAGTGAGAAGGAGATATGGTAGAGTTGGTTTCATTTGGTTGCGGAGATAATAAGATTGGTAGAGACAATGAAGCGGGGGATGTTCTCTGTATGTGCTAGGTGCTCAAACATTGAAATTTGTGTTTTTCTTTTGCGAATTGGTTGAGTTGCCAGTCTTCGCCAGAACGAGGCTTTAATTGAGAGTGTTGATTAGGTTGGGGTTTGATTTAGGGCTCAATTTTGGTGGTTTGCGATGGCGGTGGGGTGGAACTAGGGGTAGAGAGAGAGAGAGTGGACTGATGTCGTTGGTGGTGATGGTGGTTTCTGCAAGCTTTGGGAAGTGGAGGCCTAGGGGGTGTTAGGTTATGGTATAATTTGAGTTGAGGGGTGGTTGTGGTGGGTTGGGTTGTGGTGAATGCACATCTGGTTGGTCTTTGCAGAATCTGAGTTGAGAGAGAAGATGGAGAATGGGAGAGCAGATAAGAAGAAAGAAGAATAGTCAGGGGTGTAATAGACTTCTACACAAATTAGGGGTAAAATAGCCAAAAAATATGGTAAAAATTAACCTCACAGACGCCCAAACAGAGACAAAAGGCAGGGGGTTAAGTGTCCAAATGTTTGGCCATATAAGGGGGTAGAGCGTCTTTATGCTTAGTAGGAGGGGGAAGAGTGTCTTTATGACAAATTACAGGGGGGGGGGGGGGGAATCTTGTACCCTTGAATGATTAACCACTTGAGAGAGGTGATTTTTTATCATTTATAATTTACCGTTCGTACAATTGCTAAAGCAATACTCCAGTTCTTTCCTGCATTTGATCAGCCGCTTCATTCAGAATGGTTCAGTCAACTGTGTGCCGCGCTCCGCAGTCCATCTTCTTCAAGTTTGTTCAAAATCCTCTCTGTCTCAATGTTATACATCCATATCTAATAGACTGCCTCTCACTTTCTCAGGATAAAGACCTTAACATAGTTTCCTTAGACCTCTCGAGTCTAGAATGAATGTAAATGGGGCTGACACTTCTGAAATGTAAACGATACTTGGCAGTAGATCATGAAGAAGGCAATTGTTGATGTTGATGCATAGTATTCTATAATCTGTTTGCATTTTTTGCTTCAAACTACTTGCTCTAAATAGACCTGACTCAATATGGTCACAGGTTGATAATGTAAATTCTGCCCAAAGGAAGGCTTTTGGTTTAGCTCTCTCTATAACATTGACTTTAAGATTGCCCCAAGTCTTGGATAAGCTTGATCAGATCCTAAGGTATATTTTGCACTTTAGTTGGATGCAAGTATTGGAATTCAATCTATTTGTCCACGTTTCTGATAAAATTTGGACTATTTTGTTAGTGTATGCACTAGTGTTATTTTGGATGAAAGTGACGAGTTTACAGAAGAAGAGTCCAGGTTAGATTCAGTAATACAGCAATAAATTTGTTATGGCTTTTGCAACTATTCATTATTGAATTGACGTGCCCCTCTCTTGACTATACATCAGTAGTGATATGAGCAACAGCAGCAGACCTCATGTTCCAAGCAAAGAATACAGGAAGAGACAGGTGTTTATCGTTGTTATATTAGTACTTCTTTAATTGAGAACCGATGCAGCCTCTGATAGTTTGTTCTTCTTTTTCTTTTAGATCAAAATGTCTGACCCTGTAAACCAGTTGTCACTAGAGAATTCGGTGAGAGAAAATCTTCAGACATGTGCTGCTCTTCATGGGGAATCTTTTAATACGGCCTTCGGTAGAATGCATCCTGCAGCTATGGCTCAATTGAAACAGGCATTGAAAATGCCATAATGGTGGAGAAGTGGTTTCCAAATATTTTGATTTTGCGGTGTCTGGCCTCGATTTCCGATTTTGCAAATTATTTAGATGGAAAAGAGAGGCTGGGTGAGTTTTCTTTTGCATTGATTTGACTCTACTACACCATACCTCTTAGATAGTACATTTTACTCCCATTTTAGGTTGGTTGCAGTCATGCATTCGGCACAACATCTGTATTGTAAATAAAATTCACTGCATTTGTTTGTTTTTAAAAATATTTTTACCATGCGTCATTGCAGAAACTTCTTTTCTGGTGATCCATGTATATGTTGTCCTAAAAAGATTTTGTTTTTTCTTCAAAATTTGAGGACTAGGTACAATGATTTATGGTTACATTTTCTTCTATGAGCTCTCTTCTCATCCAATATTTGACATTTGTGCTCCTCTAACGATGTTCTCTCTTTTTCTTGTCCAGGTGATTTTGAAGCTTTGGGTTGTCTATGTGGAAATGCGGTTAATTCTTTGATTCGCGTTACGATTTTTGGAGTTGGCCTTATTCAGTCAATCAGTGTTAAGTTGTTGTAAATGCATGGTTGCCATCTCCGAACTGTAAATAGAGTGATCCTTCTCTTGTTGCTATTGACAAGCCGTAAGGGGTGGAACATTGAGTTGACAGGTCTGATAGCATTTTTAGACCAGTGTAACTGTGAGATGTGAAGAAAGAAAGTGAGATTTCTGTTATTGAAAGAGACTCGGGTTTCTAATTGACACTGATTCTTCCGGAGGAAAGTACTACAAACTCTGTACAATCTATAAAATACTGGCAATATATCATTTTTACTCGTGGTTGATTTATGGTTTAGCATTTTAGTTATGATGGTTAATTGGCATCTATGACGGGAATCCTGTAGGGAATGTGTTACCACCATCTTGTCCGACCCATGAGTAGGTCATCATTCTTTTTAATGTGCTCATATTGAGAGAAGTACTAAGTATGAATTAGAGGGTTCAGTCTGTAATATGTCAAAGTTCCTATCAACTCCTTCATCCCTTTTTCTTCTGTAATGTTCTGATTTGACTTTTTCAACCTATAACTGGGTTACTTTGACTCGGTGGGTTACTTTGACTCGGTGATTGAGATAGCAAAATGATATAATTTTTTTAATTTTTTTTTACGGTGTTGTAGAATAAAGTTTACTCTACAAGTCCATACAAAGATTATCAAATTATTGTATCGTTTTGCTGATTAAATCACCGGGTCAAAGTGACCCCATGAAAAGTGACAAAGTAAAGTAGGCTGTTCCTAGAAATCAGAGATAGTACTTTAACTAACCAAATGTTCTGTTGAATGTAATTAACAAAATGATTTCCCTACTTCTGGTTAATCTACTTCCTCTTCTTCCCTCTCTTTCTCCATCTCCTGATGAGGTGATCCGTTTCTACACGGTGTCAGAGCCTTTGAAGCCTGTCGCTCATTTCACCTATTCTCCGACGACCCGTTACTGTCTCTAATCGAAATCCATGTGATAGCGAGTCCACCGTGTTCATCCACTGTCCGTCGGAAATCGTTCTTCCGCAAGGTCTCAAGATCTTTATCAGGAATATGAATTCGCTGTTGCAATTTGACTCGACGGAAACAATTACATCCTCTGGCGAGCACATATGCTAACGATTCTTTAGGCAAATGAACTCTTAGATCATGTTTTTTGGCAACATTGCCGAACCGTAGGTTAACCCTAAATCGTCTGATTCTTCGTCTCCTGCACCCAATCCTCCTTATACGACCTGGTTAACAGTAGATCAAGATCTTAAGAACTAGAAAGACTGCCAAGGACTGTTGGTTCAGGCTTGACACTAATAAGTATGCAATGAGATCTGCTCCTAAGAAGGCTTATAAGACCTAAGTGCATTCTGGTTCAGGTCCACATTATCATGTACCTCATGTTCCATCCTATAGCACCCCCCAGTGCTTCTACATCTTCTCAGCAAATGAGCAATGGTCCTCCAACTCCACCATGGTTGCTGGACTCTGGACCTACTCATCATTTCACAAATCCGCTGTACAATGTGTCACATGCTATGCCTTATGAAGGTAGTGATTCAGTGTCTCTTGGGGATGGTTATGAGGTTTCTATTCAGTAACATGGATTTGGAATCTCTCTCTGCCTACCTCTTCTTTCTTCTTGTCTCATGTCCTATATTTTCTAGTAATTTGATGTTTGTTCATCTATATGCTACGAACAACAATTGTGCCATTTCTTTTAACTCTCATGGTTTTGTCACACATGACTTACCAGGGTTGTTCTACACCCAGGCCCATGTAGCAATGGCATGTATGCTCTCTCATGTGTCTCTACTCCTACTGCAGCTTGTCTCTCTGCAGTGACTACCTCTCCATTCTCTTTGTGGCATTCCAGGCTGGGACATCCACCTTTTCCTGTTATGCAACACTTGTCTTCTGCGTTAAATGTGAAGGTTCAATCACCAACACAGTTGTGTTCTTCATGTGCTGTATCTAAGTATCACAAGTTACCCTTCCCAAAAAGTGGCAATGTAACAACAACACCATTTCAGATAGTACATTCATTATGCTTGGGGACCTTCTCCCATTGTATCTTTTCACAGATTCTATGTGTTGTTCTTGGATGACTATACAAAGTTCACTTAGATTTATCCCCTTTAATCTAGGGATCACGCTTATCATGAATGCTTACATTTTTCTGCTATAATTCATACTCAGTTTGTTGTTACTGTTAATCATGACTTTGCTATATTCTTGCAATCAAATTGTACAATTCATCAAACCTCTTGTACCTATACTCCAGAGCAAAATGGTAAAGATGAGAGAAAGCATAGACACTTGGTAGAAACAATTGTTTCTCTCTTGTGTCATGCTAACTTACCCAGTACTTATTGGCTTGAAGCTATTCTTACTACAAATTATCTCATAAGCAAGCTTCCCAAATCATTTCTCAAGCACAAGTCACCTTATTATATGCTGTGTAAGCATCATCATGACTACTCTTCACTCAAAAAAATTGGTTCTATATGCTATCCTTGAATTAGTCCTTATGCTCCCTCGAAAAGTCATTCCAGATCTACACAATGACTTTTTCTTGGTTACTGTCTTACACCAAAGGCTACATGTGTATCGATCTTACTACTAAAGTAGTGTATGTGTCTAGATCTGTTATGTTTTATGAACTTGTTTTTCATCTACATAACTCTAATGTTGCTTCTAAACTCAATGCCACAAATTATACCTGAGATCGGAGTTTCTTAACTCCAATCTTTCTTACTTCCTCACTACCTTCATCTGTACCTCTTCATCCTATGACTACCAGATCCATGGCATGCACCTCCAAGCCCAATCCCAAATACTGTCACTCTGCAGTTGTTAGCTTTCTTGAAACAGAACCTACTTCAGTTGAAGAAGCACTCAACTCTCCTCGCTTGCTGCAAGCAATTAGTGGGGAGTATCAAGCTCTTCTTTTAAACAAAATACTTGGTCTCTGGTGTCTCTTCCATCTCACATAAATTCCATAGGATGCAAATGGGTATTTAGAATTAAAAGGAACACATATGTTACTGTTTCTAGATACAAGTCAAGATTAGTGGCCAAATGTTTTCATAAAAAAAAGAGGGTGTGGATTATACTGAGACTTTCAGTTGTCAAACATCAGACAATTGAGTTTGTCTTATCTCTATCTATGGATCACTCTTGGCACATCAATATGATGTCTCTAATGTTTTTCTACATGGATCTCTCCAACAGGTGCATACGCAACAACCTCCAGGGTTTGTATCTACTTCCGGGTTAGTATGGAAGCTATACGAGTCTTTTAATGGGTTAAAACATGCCCTAGAGCTTGGTTCAAGATGTTCTCTTGGTATTTGTTAAATCAAGGTTTTGCTACTTCAGCTGCCGATGCGTAACTTTTTGTGAAAATAACAACGTTAGTATATGTGGCTGATATACTAATCACTGGTAGTAATGATGCTGATATAGGATATCTTATTGCTCACATGCAGTCTGTTTTTTTCTCTCAAGGACTTATGTACTCTTTTTTTATTTCTTGGGCATTGAGGTTCAACACCATGCTAATCACAGTCTTCACTTGCATCAGTCAAAGTATTCTTCTGATTTGTTGAAGAAAGCTGGGATGTATAAATTCTATCCCTGCGTTTCACCAGTTGCTACCAAGTCTCTCAGTGTTCTACAAGGTTCTCAGCCATTTCATGATGTATATTTCTTTAGAAGCTTGGTAGGGGCTTTACAGTATCTGTAACACCCCGTATTTTTCTGAATATAAATTGACGTCTTTTTAAACTGTTATTTTCAAAATATATAGTTTTGGGGAGGTAGATGTAATTTTAGATAATATTGAATAGTTGTTGTTGGGGGTATAATTTGTCTTTTACGAAATTTTTGGTATGTATACTTGTATTTTTACTTATACTATACGTATTTTTGTACTCTCTACCTATACGTATTTATACCGTATACATAGTACATATTTTATACTATATTTTATACTATAATACTTTATAACAACAACAACAACAACAACAACAACAACAACAATAATAATAATAATAATAATAATAATAATAATAATAATAATAATAATAATAATAATAATAATAATAATAATAAAATGCGTTTCCCAAGTTTTGGCACCAGGTTGTGTTTTCCAACTTCTCTCACCCTCTTCTCCCTCTCTCTCCCCGTCACACACTCTCTCTCTCCTCTCCCCCTTCTATTTAAACCTTCCTCCTCTTCTCCTTCAACACCATCAACACCCGAGACCACCTCCCTCTCCACTGCTCTCTTCTCCCTCTCTATCTCTCTCTTTCTCTCTGCCGGCAGCAGCAGCCGGAGACCGCAACCACCGCCGCTGCCACTGGCGAGAAACCCAACCCCGACGAGACAGACGCCATCACCACCACCTCATATATTCTCTCCCCCAATGCCTCTCTCTCTCACCCTCTCTGTTCTGCTGGAAGTAGCGCAGAGGTAGCAGCAGCAGCAGCGGCAACAATGGCCGCTCCGTCACTGAAAAAAATGCCCGCCACCACCACTGCCGTCCATATCTCTATCTTTCCCCCGCTCTCACCTTCTCTCCCCTCTATGCCTTGCTCGAAAGAGCCACCACCATCAACAACAGCAGCAGAGGCAACAACAGACGCGACAGGAACAAACCCACCGGCCAAACCACCATGGATTCCGGCGAGCTTCTCGCCGGAGCTCAACCAAGGCCACCCATCCCCTAAAACCAGTACCATTCAGCTCCTGGAGGTCCGACCAAGAGAGAGGAGGCCTCAACCGAGGCCAAGAACAGCCGGAGAAGCCTCGACGAAGCTCCATCTCCGGCGACACCGACCCCTTCCCATTTCTTCACCGTTTCTCGCGATTTTTGGACCGAGTAAGACTAAAATCTTCCCCTAAGTCGTTATTTGCAATCAAAATCATGTTTTAAAGCCTTGAATCCATGTTTTGATTAGTTAGTTTGAGTGTCCATGCTTGGGGGGTTAAACTGTCATTTTCAGAAAGTATTTTGGGGGGGGGGGGCTACTGTGTCTTTTCAGAAAAAAGGGGGGAGGCAGTTGTCATTTCAGAAAATTTTGGGGTACTAAGTGTAAGTTTTAATTTCAGATTCATTTATAAAATTTGTTTTTCTTTAATTTGTTTAGATTATTATTTAAAATTAATAACTATATTTTTGGGGGTAAATATTATAGAAGAAAAATATTTTTGAGTTAGTAAATAAATTAAAATTAATATTTTTCTTGAGAAAAATAAAGGAGCTAGGAAAATATATTAGAATAGCTTGTTTATAAATTGGTTGAGAGTATATTAAGTTAGAAGCTTTGATTTGTAGGTGACGGTTTCGTAGACGAGACGAATTCTAGGACGTGCTTGGATTTTGGTAAGTTAATATGCCTAGCCTCGTGTGCCTTTCTTTCATTTCGCGTATTGCGTGGGTTATTTGTGAATGCTACCGTATATGTTTTATTTGAGTTGTTTACTTTGTTTTTGAAATACTCTACTTGAAGTATCGTTTGAAATTGGTATCCAAATCCTAAATAAAAATCCGAAAGACCAACATCTAAATTCTATTGTGAAATAACTTCAAGTGTATCTTTTAATTGTGATTTCTCAAGACGGACGACGTCATTGGGTTGGAAGTACGAAATTTGAAATCATTACCACAATTATCCAAGAGTAGCACACCGCTCACTTTTTGGTCAAATCAGAATATCTTTCTCAAACATACATCGATTATTATGTTAATTCCCACACCGACTTCAGTTTGGAGCTCCTTACTCGATTCTACATGCTGAAAAAAAATTCGTAATTATGTAAAGTGGAAGCTGTTGTGTGTGGGTTTGTGCCATATCCCTGATACGATACATTTCTGACATATTGTGATTGTTTACTATTATGAGATTATGAGGCGTTGACCTCCTTTTGATTAGTTATGGTTATGAGGCGCTATGATGCGAACCTCCTGTGATTGAGTTATGGTTATGGCACTGCTTTTGCACATTATGAGAAAGCGGTTGTGGATTGGATATGGTCACTCCCCGTATCAACTAAGTACTAAAAATGAATTTCTGGACTCGATTCCTACCGATGAGAAGGTTATCTCTTGAGATCTAAACTTATGAGTTGTGGAATATTGAAAAGTACTCTTAACAGTAATGTCCCAAGATGGTCCACGTCTTTGGGTTGGGATACGAAATTTGGAATATATCTTGTTATCAATGGTTTCTCCAAGATGGACCACATCTTTGGACTGGATATACGAAATTCTAATCGTTACGAGTTTAACACATCAAATCAACGAGAACACTATCCATACATAAATTTGTTATTTATTATTTGTCATATGTGTCATAATCTGTTTACGTGCTATGGGTGTTAGCTTACTCAGCCGTTTGCTGATCGTTTTCTGTAAAACTGCGTCGGTTTTTGCTATTTTAAAACCGCAGGTTGGCTATCAAGGTGGGGGAACGTTCACGACACAGCTGTATAGGAAGGCTTGTGGCTTAGAAGATCATCCAGTATTATCATATCACCGAAAAATGTATTATTGACTTTTCAAATGTTATCACTTGTTTGTTTGGAATATTGTAATAAATAATGTTTTATGTTATCGATGGGTGTACTAGCTATGAACCGACGATCCTTATTCGTTCCTAATGAGGCTCATCACCTCGGGCGGAGGCATTTCCCTTATTTTTAATAAGGGGAGTGTTGCAGTATCTCACAATTACAAGTCTATATTTGCAGTTCTCTGTTAATTGTATCTGTCAAAGGATGCATCAGCCTACAATTTAGTACTTTGTGACATTGAAGAGGGTTCTATGATATGTTAAAAGGCACTATTTATCATGGTATTGTGATTTCTGGGGAATCTTTGCTCCTGTCTGGGTATTCAGGTGCTGATTGGGAAGGTTCTTCTATTGACTGGAGATCTACTTCAGAGTTTTGTATATTTATGGGACACTCTTTGATTTCTTGGAGTTCAAAGAAACATAACACTGTGGCTAGATCATCAAGTGAAGCTGAGTATAGGTCCATGGCTATAGCTGCAACATAAATGAAGTCGTTGGTTTATATTTTAAGAGATTCGGGTGTTGTTCAATCTCAGGCTTCTATGTTGGTATGTGATAGTCTCTTTGCCTCGGCTCTGGCTAGAGATCCTATGTTCCATGCCAGAACCGAGAACATAGAGAGAGACTTTCACTTTGTGAGAGAATAGATTCTCGCCAAACAACTGCATTTGATTCATGTATCCTCCAGTGATCAGCTGGAAGATGTGTTCACTAAAACCTTGCTAACCTAGAAATTCTATGAGATGCAGCCATAAATTGGGTATCTCTTCACTCTCCCTATGCTCTCTAAATTCTTTTGTGTTTCTGTGATGTTTTCTGCTGTTTTCTATATGTTGTTGATGGCCTAAGTGGTTTGCATTATGTCTTGGTAAGTTGTTAGTAGTGGTATGTTGTTCAGTTCTGTTGGTGGGGTTGTGTTTATAGAAAATCAGAAAGCAGTGTTTTTTTTTTTTTTTTTTTTTTTTTTTTTTTTTTTAAATTTTTTTTGTTGAAAGAGACATCATTCCATAAACAACCACACGAAAACAAGACCAAAAACCATGTCCGAATACAATAGAATGCAACCAAAGCTACCAAGAACAAGACAAAGAAGACAACAAGACCAAACAACACCACTACAACTACAACTACAATAGCACATGAACATCAACTACATAGGATGATTTACTAACAAGATTTTCTTGGCTGCTTTGTGAGCTTCAACCACCATATGACGTTGGACTTTGGCAATAGAAAAAATAGCAATAGCCTTCATAGCATTTCTGATTCTACTAAGGACTGGCTCATCCTGAAAAGCAGGTCTGGACTTTCCCTGTAAGAGAGACACCATATGAGCACAATCAGTATTAATATTAATATGCATGATATTATGATGCAAAGAGAAACAAATAGCGTGTTCCACGGCTAGAAGCTCCACTTGTTGGGCACTGGATGCATAACAGGGCTTTCCAATATCCATTTAGATCTGTCGGTCCCCTTAGTGTGAAGACCAATGCTGGAGGAAAGAGTGTTCATATTCCATGCACCATCCACAAAGATGTCCTTGATCAGATGTCTCGACTGACCATTAGTGGCATCGGAAATAACTGCAGGTGCACAAGGGATGGAAGCATCACTGGGGGCCGTTGCAGACATGCTGGGATTACTTCGAAGAAGAAGATTTTCAAACTCCATGGTCGAACGGATGGCCTCGATAGAGAAGTTTTTGTAATACTCCAGATTTTTATAAGGGTACTTCGGTAACTTACTTCAGTTTATAATTTGTTTGAGTTTTTTTTTTAAACGTAGTAATTACCTATTTGTTAATAGTGCTTTTGTAAAGATAGTTTATCTTTATAAATTCTATTTTAGATGATACTCTTTAACTTTACATGATAAGTTTTGTTACAAGTTTCAATTAATCTTTTAGTTAATTTTAGTATATACGATTTCTTTTTAAATTCTATTTTTAGTTAAGTTAAACTAAATATTCGTTCCCAAATTTATTTTTCAAAGTGTCAGTAGTCACATTTCCTTTATTAAAGCAGTCGAAATCATTTTTATAGTCACAATTCGTTTATAAGTCAAAATGTATTTTATCAGTAAAAATTCATGTTAACAGTACAATGTCAGTTTATCAGTCAAACTTAGTTTTATCTGCCAGACGTAATTTTATTATTATTATTCATATTTTTTTTCTCAGTCAAGTTTTAATTCTATCAGTCAAAGTCGTTTTATTTACTTGTTCTCATATTAGTCTTTTCTGTGTATTAGTGTATTACTTTTGGCCACATTTTAAATATTCGTTGCGCGTCGAAGCACCGCATTAACCCGTACTCCAACCTCACAGAATCAACCCACCATGTTGACATCGGCTTTTTACATGATTACATCTTTTCTTTTCTCTTATTATTATTATTATTATTATTATTATTATTATTATTATTATTATTATTATTATTATTATTATTATTATTATTATTATTATTATTATTATTATTATTATTATTATTATTATTATTATTATTATTATTATTATTATTATTATTATTATTTTCTTCCTCCACCAGTAGCTCTTAAATCTTCACCTTCTTCTTTATCTTCTTTTGTTTCTTTGGCAGCAGACCACCAACAGCAACGGCGGCAGCAACATCACCACCGCTGCCATCACCACCTCCTCCTTCTTCTCTGCTCCTCGTCTCCCTCTCTGTCTTTTCCACTCTTTTTTGCCGAGACAAACCCAGCAGCACCACCACCTCCAACCATCACCACCGCGACCACCAGCGACCACCACCAGCCATCACCGCCACCTGCACCACCTTCTCCCAGCACCACAACTCGCACCTCCAGCTCTCAGTCTCTCTCTTTATTACCCGAGAAGAACCCAGCACAACCACCCACGTACCACCACAACCACCGAACACCACCCCCGACGACACCACCATCTCCGTCGGGACCACAACCACCATCAACAACGACCCACAGCGTCCATCTCCCCCTCTGCTCCCTCTCTGTTTCTCTTTCACTCTGAACCAGAGAGGCAACAGGCAGCAGCAGTAGCTGGTAGCAGCAGCCACCGGCCACCACCGCTGCTGCCACCATCGGGAACAAGCCATCAACACCACCCCCTGCAACTTCTCTCTCTCAGCCACTCTCTGCAATCTCTCTCTCTCTCTCTGAACTCGACGAAGCCAACACTAGAAGAAGTCAGCATCAGAAGCAGCAACATGAGCCAAGCTCCATCACCGTCGCCGCTACCTCCAGGGATTCCGGCGAGAGGCGTGACACGTCAAAACCATCGCTACCCACCTCTTCCATTCATGCCTGATCGAATCCAGGAGGTCCGAGGAGCCTCCTAGAGGCCATATCTGAGGTCATTAGCGACCAGAACGCGCCATCAAGCACTACAAGAAATGAAGGCTTTACCAGCGGTCGGAAACGCTGGTATAGCCCCCAAAAACCGCGGGTAAATGTTTCTCCAGCAGTTGCAAAAAGCGCTGGCACAAAAATTACAACCGTTGGCATGTAGCCGTCGCTAGAACTCTTACCCGCGGTTTTCTTGACCGCTGTAGCAGACTATGTCTGTACCAGCGGATTTAAAAACTGTGGGTGTTGAGAAGCCAACCGCGGGCACAAATGAAGGATTTACCGACATCTTGAACCGTTGGTATAGCTTCCAAAATCGCTGGTAAATATTTCTCCAGCGGTTGTCGCGAAGATTATGGCAACCACTGGAATGTAGGGGTGGCTAGAAGTGTTTCCCCCGTTTTTCTTGGCCTCTGTAAGAGACAATTTTTACCAGCGAATTTCAAATGTGCAAGCATTGTTATGCAGGCCGCTATCACTATAACATCGCATCGGTTGATATAAATGGTTAATATAACCGGTGGTGTGTACTTTAAGCAATCAGAACATTGTTATGCAATTTTAAAATAATCAATAGTGAAGCTGGAAAAAGAATCAATGTACTAAAAATTCTTCATACAAATACTGTATCAATTCCACATATTTTGAAAAGAAAGACAAGAAGACCAACCAACCAACTGGAAGTAGTGAAACTACTTTCACTACTTCGAGCAAACAAAACAACAAAATTACACATAGACACCATTGTTTGTGTCAGCCTTCAACCACATAGCCAAGCTAGGGCGGAGGGGAAGATTGGTGTGAGGTCCTGAGAATTCAATTCCATCAGCATGACAGTATGCTTAAAAGCACACTGGAGGGAGGTGGTCCATCTTCTAATGGTGGCAATATCTTCTCTGTTGCTGAGAGATATCTCCTTCCAAGATGAATAGATCACCTCATCAGACTCCAGATACGTGTTACCTCGTGATTTTCTAATTATTAGGTTCATACCAGTGATGATCCCTTGCAGCTCAGCCTCAATCTGGCCACATAATTCACACTTCCTTTGAACCCAATGATCCAGGCACCAAGAAGGTTTCTGACATAGCTGATGCGCAAACTAACGTGCTGTCGCAAGTGTACGAATCTTGTAATACCGGGTGCAATTAGACTCGGGTGATCGTTCCCACGAGGACTATTTCGGGTTTACTCACGTTGTCAGTTTTGGTTAACCGAGTGTAGTAACAAGGAGGAGTAGGTTGTGATTGCAGTTTACTAAACTAAAAACAGAAATTAAAAACATAAACGTAAATATTTTTTGTGACGTTTTCTGAAATAAGTTGAATCGGTTGTTACGATAATAGATAAGAACTAGGCTCCAGGATCCCCTAGGGTTTCTACAGATTTCAGTTTTACGTTCGATTATGAAAACACTCAGCAGTTTCGATATCTGTGCAACGTACCAGTGTGCAGTGACTTTTCAGATTCCACACGTAATCCCGATCCTGCAAACTTTCGGATTCTTGTTAAGCTGCCTAAATCTGCAGTCTCGGTCTAAGCCTGTTAGGGTTTCTAACCTGTCCGAATGGCCCGGGTCACATTCTCTAACAGTTGGTCTCACGTTTTTCAATGCTAGCCCTATCTCCCTTTCTCTGGTCGGTCTATCAAGGTAAGGTACTAAATCCTGACTTTTCTTCCTAACCCTAACTTGACGTTTTCACCTACAAGCTCGGGTCTATAGCAATCCTGGGTGATCAATCCTATCATGCATATAAAATAATAATCAATGCCAGAATAACAGATACAACTTGCTGAATTAAGATAATCATCGTGAATCCATAAACGAAGTAGTCATAAAATCTGGATACAAAACCCTAGGGTCACCGAGAACCTAGGTAAGAAGTTTAGCTACGACTAGACATAATACAAAACGCAGTTTCTGAATATAAAGAGAGAGAACGAAATCAAACTAAGTCTTCGAATCTCGAATCGCGCTTTCGTGCTCTCCGTGAATGCTCTGACTTGCCCTTCGGTTGTGCTGAGAATTGTGTTGTGTCCTCAAAACGAGTCTGGACGAGTCTTTAAATAGTGCTGTTTTCCCCGAAATGCGTGCGCCAGAAATTACGGAATCTGCCATCGGTCCACCGTCTTTGACCAAAAAGTCAAACTGGCTAGGGCCATCTCTCCTCCTCCCCATCTCCCTCCCTGCCTGCGTATATACGCAAGGCTGCGTATATACGCAGGCCTGCGTATATACGCAGGCAGGGGGTGGAGATGGGGGCCCTGCTTGGTCCTTTGGTGGGCTTGGTTGGGTCCCCTGGGTCCCACTCTTCTGCCTGACGCTCCCGGTTTGCCTCCCTGAGTGTTCTCCTGCTTTTCCGTGTTCCCGTCTTGTCCCGGTCCTGCGCACGTTTCCCGAGACGGTCCCGGCTTGGTCCCGACACGCTTCCCGATGCACCTTCCGAACCTGTTCCTAAAAAGGCAACACGAACGAAAACCCGCGATCAAATCCAAATATAGCAATAAATAAGCAGAAATCCAGGAAGTACAAATAAACGTCTCGTTCTAGATTCCCGAGGCATTCTAAGGCATTTTCCGGCAAAAACCGCTATTTCCGACACAAACACTCGTGAAATCAGGCTAAAAGATAACCCCTAATTGGGCGTTATCAAATACCCCCGCACTAAACATTGCTCGTCCCGAGCAATCCTGCCAACTCTAGCCTGCATTTCTGTCCTCGTGAGACTGACTCTGTACATACCCTACCGTTGCACACTCTTTCGACCCGAACCTTTCAACCGGACGACTCGATAGAAAAACCGACTCAGATAGAATACACACAGACTCAAACGACTCAAAACAGACTAATTACGAAAATATTTTTGGTGAGATCGGGCAACCTCAAAAACATAAACAGTGTGTCCTCGTGATCTCATCCTTTTCAGAATGTACTTCCCTGCAAGCGATCGGTAAGTCTGAACAGATTTATATGGTGGAGTTAAGGGCTGGACCAAAGTACTATTACTTTGGTTATCAAACTGAGCAAATCCCTAGCTAACTTACCATCCGAGCTGTTTCCGAAAGGATCTGTGTCTAATCAGGTAGGATAAATATATGTATCAAGGTATGGCATAATCCTACTTGTTATGACATTCTCACAATTTACCAAACTCACACCCCTCACCGAGATCCCGAAAAACTGCCCGAAACACCTAAGTTCCTACTTTCCCAATTCTCCTGTCCCCCGGTGTGTCTTCGCCGTGCTCGCGGCCACAAATGTGAAGTGGTGTAAATGTCTCGAAAAATTGTGCCACTCACTCAGCTTCTTATTTAAATAACAAAAACATCAACAAACTAAAAACTAGATCATGATTTTTCTGCTTTTTCTTTTTCTTTTCTTTTTATCTTTTTTTTTCATTTCTTTTTTTTTCATTCATTTTTTTTATAACACAACTATATATACAAACGTACACGAATACTGACAATACTAAACTGAGTAAAGCTGAGTGAGTGAAAATAAATCTCTGTCGTGGGGTACGTAAAATGTCCTCATGTGAAGTACCCCCACACTAATTCTGAAGCGCTAATCCTGTAGTCGAGATAATACTGTGCAGTCCCACCGAACCTCCTCATCACCAAATATGTAGAAAAACGGCACAACCACCAATTGACTCTACAACCCCCCCGGAACCCCGTTTTGTGCGAAACGATGCCCGCACGCGACTAACTCCTCCTGTGGTCACTATGTAGTGAAGTGATCCACCTCCGCAAATTAATGCACTGTCGCCACTAACTCACCCTGTCCTTCCCTCGAAAAACGTGTCGATATCAAAATTGTCCAAAACCGATAATCATGAAGCTCTCCCATCTAAAACCTGCCCTACTCACTCCCTCCGTCATAACACGTAGAATAGCCAACTATCGACTGATGAGGTCTCAAAGAAGGCTGCCTAGGCTAAAGTGGCTACGAAGAAAGAGGGTAAATGGCTTCAAACGGGTTGACTAATTGGACCTAGGGGTAAGAAACAGGACGTGAGGTCCCTTGATAGCCAGTCACTCCACCGAAAAATGCGATGACCGTGACGGCGCCCGTGGGCGGGTTGTCGACTACCTATGTGACGGTGGTGTAGCAACTAGTCGGATTTTTAGCTCTGGTGATAATTACTTGCGGATTCCAAAGGTCACTGGCTCTCACCTATCTACTATACCTCGGTGCAAGTTTTCTTCTCTTTCAAAGGATTCAAACTCAATTTTTTCACTGTTTTCGTTATCTCGATTGCCCTTTCTCAAAATTTTCTGATTTTAAACTTTTTTTTTTGAAAAATAATTAACTTGCTGTTTGCGTATATACGCAGGTCTGCGTATATACCCAACCAGCAGCATAAAAAATTTTTAATTTTTCAATTTTTTTTTAAATATATACAATGCACGGCCAGAATGTTTGTGGTGGGTTGACTCAAATAAAGAAAATATGCTGAATCAAAAATAAACATAAAAACTGCAAATAAATACGAAAAAACGTGCAGACCGGGTTAATGCAGACACGACTACCACCCCCACACTAAGAGGTGGCATGCCCTCATGGCACTCACTCGTCCGGAAAAAATGTCGGGTCTGACGCGGTCTCGGACGTACCGGATATGCTACCCGGCGAGCTGCTACCTGAATCAGTCCGATAGACGACCGGCTGACGCGCACGTGCACGGGGCCGGTAATCAGAGGACTGCGACTCTGACCCAGTCCAACTGCTCGGTGGCTGGGATCGCAATGTCGTCCTGCCACTCGAAGGCTGCTGGGTACGGGACCCAGCCTGACGGCCTGTGGGCTGCCGGGATCGTGTCCCAGGCTGCCGTCTCTCCTGTCTCACAGGTGGCGGTGATGGCTGAGTCGGGGGAGGTGGCTAGGTCGGGGGTGGTGGAGCTGAGGTAAACTCGCTGGAGTCCCCGTCATCCGACCAACTCGTGGTGAAGCTTCTAGAGTAGGTAGGAGGAAAATACAGCGGGAGTGGCGGTTCTCGGCCAGCGTGCCGAGCTACCTCCCGCTGCTCCTCTCGAATGCTAGCTAGGGTAGCGTGGGTGTCCTTCGTGACCTTCCGCTGAGTCCGGCGAGTATGCGTCAAAGCTCTCCAAAGCTTGCCCACGCTCTCAAGCACTTTCTCCCCGACGGACTTCTGTCCGCCACAACACCCCTCAAATCTCTCGTCAACTCGGGGCAATCTACGTGGCGGGGCTGGTCTAGCTCGCGGGGTCGGTTCGGCTCGTGGGGCCGGCTCACCTCGCTGTCGGGCTGGCTGAGCGGGGCATTCCTCTCAGTCCCCTGGCGACTCGACTCGGGACGCTCACTCTCTCGACTAGTACGACATCTCCGAAGTCCGGCCGATGCCTGGCGACTGGCTGGTCGCTCCTGAGTCGAACGCCTCCTAGGGGCAGGGGCAGGGGCAGGTGCAGGTGCAGGAGCCGGGTCCTCATCCATAATATCGTCATCCTCATCGAGGTCAACGACCGGCTCTGGTGGGCCCGGGTTACGGGAAATGATCTTCCTATAAGGCCGTGGCCTAGGAGGAAGTAAATCACCCTCAACATCGTGCATAGGAACCTCAAACTCCCGCGCCAGTTTGGCTATGAGGTTGGCGTACCCCAACCCCTTGTGGCTCGCGGTGTTGTTCCGCTCCTGCATGTACACCCAGATACGACGAGGAATGTCGACCTCTCGTCGGAGAACAAGGCAGTAGACTAAGAGTACGTACTGATAGTCAAGGTGGGTAAAATGCTTGATACCCACTACCCTGTTCACTACCCACTCGGCCCACCAACGTGGCGGCCCGGTAATAAAACGAGAATGCAATTTCTTGCCTATCTCACCAGCACCCTCTCTCTCGAAATTGGCACCCGGGTACCCACTAGTCACAACCCGCAAAAGCTCAGAATCGCTAGGCGGGTAGTCTGCACACTCAACATATGCGCACGAGAAGTGGCGCAACGGGATCCCATACGCTTGGCGGATACTATCCACCGTGACCAGTAAAAACTGCCGCCGACAGTACACCCATCGGACTTCCCCGTTGGCCTCACCCGCCCCCTTATGCATGAGGTTGGCGTAAAACTCACGCACCAAGGAGGAACTAGACACCTCCGGAAACCCTGCTAAGGACTGTCCGAAAATTTCCGGACGACTCGCAAAATCTGCCATCTCTGGCGGCATGTTCATGTGGTCGACCTCAAAATGGTAGTCTAGGGGAAGTCTATGACCCATTTTCGTCGCGGTCAAAAAGTAAAAATGAGCGTAATGGTTCACGAACCGAAAACTGTCAAACCTCCTAGAGGTGATTTCCTACGCGTCATAGTCAGTAGGGATCTCGTCTCGGTCTTGTTCTAGGACCGGTACTGTAAACTCCATAACAGTCACAACCTCGTAAAACGTGCCAACTCGGGAATATGAAGCAAAAATGTGAAACGTGCACGTAACAAGTGTGTCTCAATAGATAGTCCACCTAAGAGCTACCAGAGATCCACACGGCAAGTGCCGCTCCAAAATCAAAAATACCGAAAATAACAGGCCCGACTACGGGCCGTGCCAAAACGAAAAAATAAAGCGAGAGATGAGATTTTCGACCTTCCCTAAGCAGGGGTGAAAACCGGAGATTCTGCCCGGAAAGTCGCCGGAAAAGTCGCCGGCGGTCGCCGGAATAATCGCCGGAAAACGTAACTGTCCGGAATTGAAATCCGAACCCACCAAATCGAAGCCCTCGATCTCCTCGTTCACGTTCCCTTGTACGGTTTTTTGCTAGTTCTTGCTCTAACACCTTCAAATTGGCACTTTTCCTCAAGAACACCCCACTTTTAGATGGGAATTTCCCGCTCGATTTTCGCTTGTTTCTGGATTTTGATGGATGAAACTTGCTCCTTGCGACGAGGGGATTCCAGAAATGTGCCCGAATTTTGATTCGGAGGTCCGAGGCAAAATCCTTGTTCTTCAAGTGAGAGAAAATGGAGGAAGAGAGAGAGAGGAGGTGCAACAATGGTGAGCCGCGGCCTCCCCCCCTTTAAAACCCTAATTTTTTCAAAATGACCAAAATGCCCTTGGGGTTTTGAAAAAATTACATTTTTTTTCTTTCTGTTTGCGTATATACGCAATACTGCGTATATACTCAATCAGAAATCAAAAAGAAAACAAAAAAATAAAAAAATAAAGCCCCTGGTTGCGTATATACGGAGGGCTGCGTATATACGCAGCCAGCAGCTTTATTTTTTTTTTTTTTCAAATTGTCTCTCTTCCTCTGTTTTCCCGGTTCTGGCTGTTTTGAATTTTATTATTTCTGCACATTCTCAAATTCAAAGTCAAAAACCCGCTCATCTCGCCTCTCTCGAAAATTCAGAACTGATGGTAATAACGTAATAAAATAATAAAAATAAATTAATTAACGATTAATTTGGGTTGCCTCCCAAACAGCGCCTTGTAACTTATGGTCGACGAACCGACTTTGTTACCTCTTACGGGTCATCAAAATAGACCGGGTCTATTTTGACGACTTCGGCGGTCTCGAGATACGGTTTGATCCGATTCCCGTTCACCCTGAAACTGGACTTGTCTTTTGGATTTTCCAGCTCGAATGCTCCCCATGCAAAAATCTGCTTGATGATGAACGGGCCCGACCAACGAGACCTCAACTTTCCCGGAAAGAACCGCATCCAGGTATTGTAGAGAAGCACTTTGTCGCCTTCGTTAAACTGCTTTGGCGTGATACGGTGATCATGCCACTTCTTTGTCTTCTCTTTGTAAATTTTGGCGCTCTCGAAAGCCGTTCTGCGGAATTCCTCTAATTCCAGCAGTGCCATCTTCCTCTTATCTCCTGCTAGATTCTGATCCAGGTTGAGCAGTTTGATGGCCCAATACGTCTTGTGCTCCAATTCCACCGGTAAGTGGCACGCTTTCCCAAATACGAGCTGGTATGGTGACATTCCCAGCGGTGTTTTGAAAGCAGTCCTGCAGGCCCAAAGCGCATCGTCCAGTCTGACGGACCAATCCTTTCGGCCGAGATTCACTGTTTTCTCGAGTATGCTCTTGATCTCTCGATTCGAAACCTCGGCTTGCCCGTTTGTCTGCGAATGGTAGGGTAACGAGACTTTATGAACTGACACGCCGTAATGTTTCAGAACTTTTGCAAAAACTCGATTGATGAAGTGAGAGCCCTCGTCACTAATCATTGCCCTGGGAGTCCCGAAACGAGTGAAAATGTTACGTTTCAGAAAACGCTCAACGGTAGCTGCATCGTTTTTCTGACACGCGATTGCTTCGATCCACTTCGTCACATAATCCACTGCCAGCAGAATGTAGAGGTTACCCATGGATGACGGGAATGGTCCCATAAAGTCGATTCCCCATACATCATAAGGCTCTACTTCCTGCCACACGGTCATCGGCATCTCGTCCCGATGTGACGTGTTTCCTGTTCTCTGGCATCTATCACATCCCTGCACATAGTCGTGACAGTCCTTGAAGATTGTCGGCCAGAAAAAACCGGACTGCAGTATTTTATGAGCTGTTCGCGTTCCCCCAAAATGACCCCCACACTGTGATGAGTGGCAGTGTCGGATCACGTTCCAGGCCTCGTGGGTCGGGATACACCTTCTCAGGATGTTATCGGCCCCCTGTTTGAACAAGTACGGGTCATCCCAGAAATACTGTCGATTTTCGGAAACGAACTTTTTCCGCTGAGACGGGGTGAGATCCTCAAGAAGCGTGCCAGTTACCAAGTAATTGGCTATGGCATAATACCATGGTCTCCCGATTTTCACTGCCATGATATGCTCGTCCAGGAAGTTTTCCTTGATCGGCACCGGGTCCACCTTCACGTTCTCGAGTCTGGATAGGTGATCCGCTACCACGTTCTCAACTCTTTTCTTGTCCCGTATTTCCACGTCGAATTCCTGCATCAGTAGTACCCACCTCAACAGTCTCGGTTTCGCGTCCTTCTTGTCCCTCAGGTATTTCAGGGCACTATGGTCGGTAAAAACGATAACTTTTGACCCGACCAGATAGGGCCTGAATTTGTCCAGGGCATACACCACGGCCAGCAGTTCTTTTTCTGTCGTGCCATAGTTGAGCTGGGCATCGTTGAGTACCCGACTCGCATAATAAATGACGTGGCAGACCTTATCCTTTCGCTGTCCCAAAACTGCCCCGACTGCGTAGTCGCTGGCGTCACACATCAGCTCAAACGGGAGTGACCAATCCGGCGTGGTTATAACCGGGGCTGTGGTCAGCTTCTCTTTCAAATGGTCAAAAGCCTGCCGACATGCTGCATCGAAATCAAAGGGTACGTCTTTTCCGAGTAAAGCGCAGAGTGGCTTTGTGATCTTGGAAAAGTCTTTGATGAACCTTCGGTAAAATCCTGCATGTCCCAGAAAACTTTTGATCGCCCTTACGTTCGTCGGGTATGGAAGCTGCTTTATCACCTCGATCTTAGCCCTGTCCACTTCGAGTCCTTTGCTGGAAATTCTGTGACCCAGCACGATCCCCTCGGTGACCATAAAGTGACACTTTTCCCAATTGAGCACCGAATTCGCCTTCTTGCATCGGATCAGAACCTGACCCAAATGGAACAGGCAGTCATCGAAACTGTCCCCAAATAGTGAAAAGTCGTCCATGAAGACCTCCAGATTTTTCTCGATCATGTCGGAAAAAATCGCCATCATACATCTCTGGAACGTTGCAGGAGCGTTACACAACCCGAACGGCATGCGCCGAAACGCGAACGTACCGTATGGGCAGGTGAACGTCGTCTTTTCCTGATCTTCCGGGGCTATGCAAATCTGGTTGTACCCGGAATACCCGTCCAGAAAACAGTAATAGGCGTGGTGGGCGAGCCGGTCCAGCATCTGGTCCATGAATGGCAGCGGGAAGTGGTCCTTCAGTGTTGCGTCGTTTAGCCTCCGGTAATCCATGCAGATCCGCCAGCCTGTAATGGTGCGCTGCGCGATCTGCTCCTGGTCGTTATTCTGCACCACCGTAATACCCCCCTTTTTGGGCAGGCACTGGACCGGGCTGATCCACGTGCTGTCCGATATGGGGTATATGATTCCCGCTTCCAGCCACTTCATGACCTCTTTTCGCACAACGTCCTTCATGTTCGGATTCAGTCTCCGCTGGGGCTGAATCACCGGTTTCTTGCCTTCTTCAATTCGGATTTTGTGCATGCAGTAGGAGGGGCTGATACCCTTGATATCTGCAATCGTCCAGGCGATTGCTTCCTTATGCTCTTGCAATACTTCCAGCAGTTTCTGCTCCTGTTCCTGAGATAAACGAGACGAAACAATTACGGGCAGAGTACTATTTTCACCAATGTATGCATACCTGAGATGGCTCGGGAGCGGTTTCAGCTCCAGTGTGGGTGGCTCCTTGAGTGACGGGACCAGAATCATCTTTTGCCCGCCGTCTTCGTCCCGGTGCAAAGTGGTCCAGTCCTCGGCTCTCATGGCGTGTTCGCGACGAGTCTTCTCCTTCTCTTCCCCGTACATGCTGTCGATCTCTTCCCACAATTGGTCCATCTCCTCGTTTTCCCAACCTTCGTCAACCACGTCTATGGAAAAGATATCCTCGTGGTCGTAGTAATTTGGCAGTTGCAGATTTTTGAAAACGTTGAATTTCACCTTTTCCTCGTTAATCTGCATGGTCAGCTCCCCGCTCTTGCAGTTTATCATTGGTTCGCCAGTGGCCAAAAACGGCCTGCCAAGTATGAGCGGTACCTCCCCTGCCTGCATGTCCAGGATGACGAAATCTGCCGGAAAAATCAGCTCGCCGACCTTGACCAGAATATGCTCGATAACCCCATAAGTCTGTTTTACGGACCTGTCTGCCATCTGCAGCATGATTCTGGTGGGTCGGGGTTCACCGACTTTCAAACTTTTGAAAATCGTCAACGGCATCAGATTCATGCTGGCCCCCAGGTCACACAGAGCCTTTCCCGTGTAAGCATTACCTAGGGTAACCGGTATAACAAAACTGCCAGGATCCTTTCTCTTCCTCGGTAGCCCATTCTTCACACAATTGCTCACTTCTGCCGTCAGGTTTATGGTCTCGAAATCGCTCATCCGCCTCCTCCCATACAAGATTTCCTTGAGGAATTTGGCGTAAGTGGGCATCTTAGCCAAAGCCTCGGCAAAAGGTATGTTAATCTGCAGTTGTTTGAACATCTCGAGAAACCTGGCGTAGTCCTTGCTGTCATCCCTCCTTCGTGTTCGCAAGGGGTATGGCACCTCCTTGGAGACAGGTACCGTTCCTACATCTGTCTCGTTCTGCACTGCATCCTGCTCAACCGAGCCCTTCGGCTGGGGGCGGTCGACTGTGCTGTTATCCTGGCCCGACAAGTTGCGTTCTACTTCTTTCGAATTTTCTGCACGTGCGTGGCTGGGATACGGTGGATCCTGCAGTGCCAATCCACTCCGAGTGGAGATAGCATTGATCTGAGCCCGTGGATTATTTACTGTATTCGAGGGTAGGTTTCCTGGCCGTCTCTCTGTTAGCTGCTGTGCTAACTGCCCCACTTGTACTTCCAAAGCGCGTAGTGACGTTTTGGTTGTCTACATGTCTGCCGTCAGGGCGTCCATGTGCTTGAACCGGGACTCCATAGTCTGGAACATGGACTTGATCTCCTTCATCTGAGCGTTGTACTGCTGTGCAGATGGGACTGACTGAGCCTGCTGGGCCGGGGCAGCCTACTAGGCTGGTGGCCTGTGCTGGAAACCTGGTGCATAAACTGCCGCGTTCGGGTTTCCGTACCGAAACCCGGGATGGTCTCTCGTGCCCGGTCGGTACCGGATCGGGTCCCACTGCTGCTGTACATAATTGGTGTCTTCGGTCCTCAGTTCCTCAATGGCTGTGTCCAGATCAGGTTCTTCGACTGCTGCAACAGTCTTCTTATCCGAGTAGACTTTCTTGACCAAGTCATGAACGATCTTGGCCAGGTTGTCTATCCGGTCATCCTCTGCTGGTTCGGCTCTCGCCGTCATCCTGCGATCGTCAAACAGTCGGGTGTCCTGCTTGGCCAACTGCTTCATCAGGTCATACGCACCTTCTTTGTCCACGTGATACAAGAAGTTTCCCCCGGCCTCTCTGTCAATCCTGTCGGCGTTCTCCCTGTCTAAGGCATGGTAGAAAACCTGCAGGATTTTGGCGTCTCCAAAACCGTGGTTCGGGCACCGTTTTACCAATCTCATGAGCCTGTCCCATGCGTCCACCACCGTCTCCCCCATCTTCTGCCTGAATGACAAAATCTCGCTCTGTAACTGTATGACTCGGGAGGCGGGATAGAACTTTGCCAGAAAATCTGCGACACACTCCTCCCATGTGGTGATGGATCGGGGTGGTCGGGAATCGAGCCAGTCTTTGGCCACTCCGTAAAGACAGTATGGAAATAAGATCAGCATGAGTGCCTCTGCTTCTACCCCCTTGTATCTGACCTTGTTGCAGTAATCTTCGAATTTCCCGATAAAATCGTTCGGGTCTTCGTCGGCCCTGCCATGAAACGGGCAGAGAGTTTGTACCGTCTGGATGGTGGATGGTTTGATGTCAAAGTGCTCGGCGGTGATCTCGGGCACCACAATAGCTCGCTCATGCCCCCCGGTGGGGACTTCGAAATTTTCCACCAACGCCTTCCCAGATCGGTTATATGTTCTCTGGTTGCTTAGGGCAGCGAGTCCCGCTGTGACAAGTTCCTCAATGTACCGAGCCATCTGGGCTGGGGTACGTGTCTCTCGTTCCTGTCCACCGGCTTCGGTGTTCTCGGGCGTATCTCTCTGGTTGGTTGCCATCCTGCTTTCTCGGTTTCTGCGGTTCTGTTCGGAATACAGTTTTTCCGGGTTGTCGAGTGGTGACACCAAATCGCGAGGCAATCTGGGCATCAACTGAACAGTCCTGAAAACGCAGATTCAAAAACGCAGTGAGATAAAAAGAAAAATAACAAAAGTGAAAATAAACAAAGACTCAGAAAACTAATTCTGACTACTAAATAGACCCTAAAAAGTCCCCGGCAACGGCGCCAAAAACTTGATGCGCAAACTAACGTGCTGTCGCAAGTGTACGAATCTTGTAATACCGGGTGCAATTAGACTCGGGTGATCGTTCCCACGAGGACTATTTCGGGTTTACTCACGTTGTCAGTTTCGGTTAACCGAGTGTAGTAACAAGGAGTAGTAGGTTGTGATTGCAGTTTACTAAACTAAAAACAGAAATTAAAAACATAAACGTAAATATTTTTTGTGACGTTTTCTGAAATAAGTTGAATCGGTTGTTACGATAATAGATAAGAACTAGGCTCCAGGATCCCCTAGGGTTTCTACAGATTTCAGTTTTACGTTCGATTATGAAAACACTCAGTAGTTTCGATATCTGTGCAACGTACCAGTTGTGCAGTGACTTTTCAGATTCCACACGTAATCCCGATCCTGCAAGCTTTCGGATTCTTGTTAAGCTGCCTAAATCTGCAGTCTCGGTCTAAGCCTGTTAGGGTTTCTAACCTGTCCGAATGGCCCGGGTCACATTCTCTAACAGTTGGTCTCACGTTTTTCAATGCTAGCCCTATCTCCCTTTCTCTGGTCGGTCTATCAGGGTAAGGTACTAAATCCTGACTTTTCTTCCTAACCCAAACTTGACGTTTTCACCTACAAGCTCGGGTCTATAGCAATCGTGGGTGATCAATCTTATCATGCATATACAATAATAATCAATGCCAGAATAACAGATACAACTTGCTGAATTAAGATAATCATCATGAATCCATAAACGAAGTAGTCATAAAATCTGGATACAAAACCCTAGGTTCACCGAGAACCTAGGTAAGAAGTTTAGCTACGACTAGACATAATACAAAACGCAGTTTCTGAATATAAAGAGAGAGAACGAAATCAAACTAAGTCTTCGAATCTCGAATCGCGCTTTCGTGCTCTCCGTGAATGCTCTGACTTGCCCTTCGGTTGTGCTGAGAATTGTGTTGTGTCCTCAAAACGAGTCTGGACGAGTCTTTAAATAGTGCTGTTTTCCCCGAAACGCGTGCGCCCAAAATTACGGAATCTGCCATCGGTCCACCGTCTTTGACCAAAAAGTCAAACTGGCTGCGTATATACGCAGGGTTGCGTATATACGCAACCAGGGCCATCTCTCCTCCTCCCCATCTCCCTCCCTTCCTGCGTATATACGCAGGCCTGCGTATATACGCAGGCAGGGGGTGGAGATGGGGGCCCTGCTTGGTCCTTTGGTGGGCCTGGTTGGGTCCCCTGGGTCCCACTCTTCTGCCTGACGCTCCCGGTTTGCCTCCCTGAGTGTTCTCCTGCTTTTTCGTGTTCCTGTCTTGTCCCGGTCCTGCGCACGTTTCCCGAGACGGTCCCGGCTTGGTCCCGGCACGCTTCCCGATGCACCTTCCGAACCTGTTCCTAAAAAGGCAACACGAACGAAAACCCGCGATCATATCCAAATATAGCAATAAATAAGCAGAAATCCAGGAAGTACAAATAAACGTCTCGTTCTAGATTCCCGAGGCATTCTAAGGCATTTTCCGGCAAAAACCGCTATTTCCGACACAAACACTCGTGAAATCAGGCTAAGAGATAACCCCTAATTGGGCGTTATCAATAGCCTCCAATACCAACCACATTTTCTCCTCCACCTAGCTACCACCAACATTTACCTTGGCCATACCTGCAGGAGGAGAGACCCAATGTCAGGTTCTTAACAAAGACGAAGAAGGATGATGAAAAGAATTGAGATTATCAATAGCCTTAAACGTATCACTTGCAAGCATCCTAATTCTATTTCTATCCTTCCATAAATTCCCAATACCCGCAGAAAAATAGAAAATAGTCATATGGTCATTCTGAGTACAAAGGATAGTACCTGTGAGATAAACACACGTGGATCTTGGCGTCAGCATAGGAAACGCATTGTACCCATGAGTTAAATGAGCGTCAATCAAATTCCGCACTCGTTGCCAGAATGATACCCGGAAAGGTCAACAAGGGATGCAAATATGTTTCTTGATTTCAACAGAATTGGTTTCAGCTACTTTTCTGAAAATGTCTGAAGTTGGCAGGTGCTCCCGCATATTGCTTGTCAGGAACTTCATGACTTCACGTGCAATCATTTCTCTAGGTAAGAGTAGGATTTCACCTAGGTGGTGAGCTGCATACATGAAAGCGTTTTGAATCTTTTACAACATTCTCTGGAAAAAAAACATGTTCATATGATGAAATAAGATGCACTGATGCAGAAAGAAAAAAAATAACAAATGAGGGCATCCAAGAAGATGTAAGCATACAAAAAACTAAAGAATAAGTCATTTGATGGTTCAAGTGCTACCTGAATAAACATTGCGTCCTAGATTGTTATAGGAATTCAATGGGTATTTTATTTTCATATACTTGGTTGGGAACACCCGCGATAAAGTTGCAAGAAACCTCAACGGAACTGAATACCTTTCCTTACACCAAGTGAGAAATTTGTCACAAAACAACAGATTTTACCCCACAACATCCATGTGCATGATCTGCACCCAGAGATACATCATCATCATCCCAATCAACACCATGAAGAGGACATTCTGGACATTACCCACACAAAAAAAATAACTTACCACAGAACATTGGTAATGTGCAAAATTGATTTAAGAACGGGTTCCCGCAAGGTGATGACGAAAGAGTTCCAGTTAGATTTACCGAAATAATCGATAAATATATGAAGAGCCTTGGAAAAAGGAAACATTATGGACATAATCAGTCATATATCATGTAAACTAATAATGAAAGTAAAAGAGAAGGGTAATTACCATAAAGGGCCCTTTGATGAATATACCAAAAAAATGAAAGAGGTACAAAACTATGATTCCGAGAGCAAATGTGGATAGCAACCCATAAAGGGAACTTACGACCTACGTTACCTGGACTCGGGTGCGGGTGTCATGTCGGGTGTGTATCCGAGAGTCGGATCTGCCAATTCGATAATTTTTGGGATACGGGGACTCGGCTAAAAAGTATCCCAAATTTGGACACGGGTACGGGGATATTGTATTATTATATTTTTAAATTAGTTATGTATAATATAATTTATGAGAAACTCAACTAAAGAGTCATACATTATAACTGAATGGGTAAATTTAATATTATGCAGGACTTTGGGTCCTTCATAAAAAGTGAGTGTCTTGATAGTAGACCATAAAGGACCTAACTGGTATACTTGCAAGACTTGGAGGGTGAATGTCTAGATTAGTACTACCTCCGTTTCTTCTCTATAGCACCAGTTTGACTTTTTGACTCGTATCTGAGTCACTTTGACCGGGTGATTTAGATAGCAAAACGATTAAATTTTTTGATGATTTTTTCACTGTGTTATAGAGCAACTTTTATTCTACAATACCATGAAAAGATTATCAAAAAATTCAATCGTTTTGCTACCCAAATCATCGGGTCAAAGTGACTCAGTGAATAGTGACAAAAGTCAAACCGGTGTGATAGAGAAGAAACGGAGGTAGTATTACACAGCCCACCTATTTGGGCTGTCTGGACACTTATAATATAAAAGAGCCCATAAGAAATTTCCTGAAAGCCCATTAGGTCAGATTGAAAAGAAGAAGAGTCCAGATTAATGATTACAAAGGGACCGTCTTCAACAACGACTCACGTCGTTCAGCGCTTTAAGCCATGGCGGCTGCTACGTTCCTGATAACCCTATCCAATCCTCTCCTCCTTTCTCTTTCTGTAAGAGCGCGTACAATATGGAGCAAGCTAACTTCACAGATCCCATATGAAATTGCGGATAACGATGTTGAACCCAGACAACGGCGAAGAAGAAGACAAGAAGACACCACTGGTCGTCGCCGGAATCACAGGTCTCCGAAGTCAACGAATCCGGCGGGATTCAGCCATACCCGCCACACATCCCATACCCGCACCCGTGTCGGGTCGTATCGACCCGGGTACGACAGTGATTTTGACGAGTCCGGGTAACGTAGCTTAGGACATAGATTTGATAAAAGCACTCTGATTGAGCTAGAAGAATGTTCTGCTTGAAGAGGTGATTCCTCCCAACGGCGTAGTCACTCTGAAAAAGAAAAAAATTAAATAAAAATCCATAAGGTCAGTAGTTATACTGTTGTTCCAAGTGGTCATTACTTTTAAATCAGGCGACATGAACTTGTAAATACATTGAAACACAATCAATTTTAGGATAATGTAAAAATGCATATGGAAGCATTGAGGATATGATAAAGCCAGAAATTCTACCTCCTCGAGGAGACACAATGAAGTGAGGTCGCCTAACTGATTGCCGGAGGTATCTATTGGGATACCCTGCACAATGCATCTAACCAACATAACTAGCAAAAAATGTAAAATATATTTACAAAGAGCTCAACAGAAAATATTGAAAAGTAAAGCTGATAAATGGAAATCCACAACTTTGCATTTATGAAGGCCTGGATTTAAAAAAGGGCAATGAAGACAACCTTTGGATCTATGAACAGTATATGGTCTACTTTATATTGAGTCTAACTGTTATTTTCTTCCTCCAAGATGGACTGTACTTCTAATGCCAAGTCTTTCTGGTCAATCTTGCTCACCATTTTCAAATCAATATGTCCACTCGGGAGATATCTCCTTAGTGGCACAGAGCCATACGGGAAGACCTACAGAACATGCAACAGGGGATAAAAGGACTCTACTAAAATCAACATGCAAAAAGGATCTTGAAAAATATTTTTGGATATTTTAGAAAATTCTCTGAGTAATTCAAATATTATACAGTTATCTAAAAAGATAAGATATAATATTTGATGATCCATTTTTTATTTTAAAAATTCAGATGTTTTCAAGACCTGGAGAACAATCTCAAGGCCTTGAGATTTTCTGCAGTTTGAGAAACTTCAAAGCTTTGAGCTATACTTTCAAGGCTTTGGAAAGTATAATCTCAAGGCGTTGAGATTCCAACACACAAGCACAAGTAAGTACGAATACTCCCCCTAAACCAATTCATCCTTGTTTAGCATCCCCAATTCAAGCCTTAGGGATGAAAACCTATCATCTTGCAAAGGTTTAGTGAAAATATCAGCAATCTGCATTGAGGTAGAAATAAAAGATAAAACAACATCACCTTGTTCAGCATGATCTCTAAGGAAGTGATGTCTCACATCTATGTGCTTGGTTCTTGAGTGCTGGATTGGATTCTTAGAGATTGAGATAGCACTTGTATTGTCACAATGAATAGGCACATTTCTGAAATTATAGCCAAGATCTCTAAGTTGCTGAGCAATCCATAACACTTGTGAACAGCAAACTCCAGCTGCAATGTATTCAGCTTCTGCAGTTGATAATGCTACAGAATTTTGCTTTTTAGAATCCAAACTGATCAATGAAGATCCAAGAAACTGGCAACATCCAGAAGTACTTTTCCTGTCTACTTTATATCCTGCAAAATCTGCATCTGAATAGCCACTCAACATAAAATTAGATCTCCTTGGATACCAAAGCCCCAAGTCTCTGGTTCCATTCGAATATCTAAAAATTCTTTTGACTGCAGTTAAATGAATTTCCTTAAGATCTGCTTGAAATCTAGCACACATACAGACACTGAACATAATATCAGGTTTGCTAGCAGTTAAATACAAAAGTGATCCTATCATACCTCTGTATTCCTTTTGATTCACACTCTTACCATTTGAATCCTTGTCCAATGAGAGTGATGAACTCATAGGGGTTTTAAGCACCTTGGACTGTGACATATTGTACTTGTTCGATAAGTCCTTGGTATACTTTCCTTGATGTACAAAAATTCCTTTCTTCATTTGTAAGATATGAAGTCCAAGAAAGAAATTCAGTTCTCCCATTAAGCTCATATCAAACTCCCTGCACATCAGACTAGAAAACTCTTTTGAAAGAGCATCATTAGTAGCACCAAATAGAATATCATCTACATAGATCTGAACTACTAACAAATCAATTTGATGATGTTTAATGAAAAGATTTTTATCAACTAGACCTCTCTTGAAATTGTTTTCAAGTAGAAATTTTTAAAGTCTATCATACCAAGCCCGTGGAGCTTGTTTTAACCCATAAAGACCTTTGTCTAGTTTGTAAACATGATCAGGAAAGTTTTCATCTTCAAAACCAGGAGGTTGTGCTACAAAAACATCTTCTTGTAAATAGCCATTTAGAAAAGCACATTTGACATCCATTTGATAGAGCTTTATGTGATTGTGAGATGCAAATGCAAAAGTATCCTAATAGCTTCTAACCTGGCAACATGAGCAAAAGTCTCCTCATAATCTATACGTTCTTCCTGATTATAACCTTGTGCAACCAGTCTGGTTTTATTCCTTACCACTTTGCCATTCTCATCAAGCTTGTTTCTGAATACCCATCTGGTTTCAATAACTGATTTCTTTTTAGGCCTGGGAACCAGATTCCATACCTTGTTTCTTTCAAATTCATTCAGCTCACTCTGCATTGCAATGATCCAGTCTGCATCTTCTAGTACCTCCTTGGTATTTTTATGCTCAATCAAAGATAAAAATGCACTAAAAGCACGCAAGTTCTTCAACTGTCCTCTTGTCTGAGTTCCAGTTGATGGATCAGATATGATATTGTCAGCTGGATAATCTGCAAGGTACTTAAACTTCTTCCTTGGTATCCAGGAATATTCTCCTTCAAGGCTTTGAGTTCTTGAAACAGTAGAGGGAGCATCATAGAAGGTTTCAGCTTCTGTCTCAAGGCTTTAAATTCTAGTTCAGCAAGAGGTTCAAGGCCTTGAGATTCTGCTGATTGATTCTGCACATTAGTTTTGCGTTTGTTCTCTTTAACAGCATCATCACTTCTAGCATCAAACTTAGCAAGATTGTCTCTACCATTATTATGCACAAAACAGATACAACCAAAAGGTTTAAAATATGAAATAGTAGGCTTTCTACCTTTAAACAGTTCATAAGGGGTCTTTTTCAAAATAGGTCTAATCAAGCATCAATTCAGCACATAATTGGCAATATTAACAGCTTCTGCCCACAAGAACTTTGGCAAATTACTTTCAAGAAGCATGGTTCTAGACATATCCTCAAGTGTCCTATTTTTCCTTTCAACTACTCCATTTTGCTGTGGAGTTCTAGGTGCAGAAAAGTTGTGTGATATGCCATGCTTTGCAAAAAACAAATCAAAGTCAAGTTGATCAAATTCCCTACCATGATCACTTCTAATAGATGCAAAAGGTAAATTTTTCAAAGTTTGAAGCTCTTTGCACAATCTAGAAAATTTAGATAACTCTTCCGTTTTGTCTCTAATAAACATCACCCAAGTAAATCTAGAATATTCATCTATTATAACAAGTATATACCTCTTACATTTTGGGGTATGAACTCTCATAGGACCACACAAGCCCATATGCAACAGTTCTAAGGGTCTGGAAGTACTTACAAAGTTCTTTGGCTTGAATGAGATTCTGGTTTGCTTACCTTGTACACATGCCTTGCAAACCTCATCATCTGAAAATTTATGTGATGGTAAACCTCTTACCAGATCCTTTGAGATGAGTTTATTCAAGGTATGTATGCTAATATGCCCAAGCTTTCTGTGCCAAAGCTTTGAATCTTCCTTCAAGGCCTTGAGGCATTTTAGCTTGTCACCTGCAACACTGTTAGTACTCATAGCATATAGATTATATGATCTAGGAGCAGTGAGTATGCAATCACCAGATTTTTCATCTTGCACCACACATTTCTCCTTGTCAAATATAGCTTCATAACCTTTATCACATAACTGAGAGATACTAAGCAGATTATACTTAAGTCCATCTACCAGATAAACATCAGAGATAGAGTTAGTAGAACCATTACCAATACTACCTATACAAATAATATTGCATTTTGCTTTGTCACCAAGTGTGATTGTTCCTCTAGATTTTTCTGTAAGTTGAGTAAAGAGAGACTTCTTTCCACTCATATGTCTGGAACATCCACTGTCTAATATCCATTTCTGATCTTTCAAGGCCTTGGTGACACATGAAAAAGTAAATCATTGACTCAACAGGCTGTTAGACCAAGTGCAGAACTTTGAGTCATACTCAGAATCAGCCATGTTTGGTGGTCTAATTCCTTTTGGAACCCAAATCTGCCTAACCTGTCCCTTAAGCTGATAAGGATAAGTATTCCTCATAATGTGAGGTTGTGATCTTCTGAAGGGACAAGTTAATCTGACATGACCAATTTTTCCACAGTAATGACACTTTGGAGAATGTCTGCTACCAGATTTGACAAAAGTAGTTTGGCCTTTCTTTGGAAAATTTGGATTATATCCAATCCCACTTTTATGCATTGATTTCAGACTTCCTCCAAGAATGAGATTTAGATTATGTTCTGAGCCTGTAAAACTAGCTAGGACCTTCTTAGACTCTTGAAGTTTCTCAGTCAAAGAACAAATGTGTTGTTCTAAATCCTCAGAATGATTCATTAGATCAGCATATATTTCAGTCAAAAGAGTGTTTAGATCAACAATCTCTTTTATCTGTGCCATCAAGGCTTTGAACCTGCTGTCCAAGGCCTTGAAGTCCTTTTCAATTTTTGTCTTAGAAACTTCAACAGTTTTGTTGGTAAAAACTAGGTTCAGGTTTTCTTTTACCCCGCTCATGAATCTTAATCTTTAAAGCAGAAATCTCATTTCTATAACTTTCCTCATTTAAAAACATACTCTTGAGAATTTCAGGAAGTACATCAGAAGGACTAGCAAGAAGATTTTTTACCATATCTTCAATATGTCTGTCTGATGATTTTTCTTCATCATGCTTGGCCATGAAGCACAAGTTTGCTTGATCTTCTTCTGCGTCTGAGTCACTTGATGAATCAGAATCACTCCAGGAAGCCATCATGGCTTTCTTCCTTCTGTTTTCACTATCTTTCTTCTGAAAATTCCTGTTCTTCTTCTTTTGTGGACAGTCCCTTACTAAATGATCTGCATCACCACACTAAAAACAATTCATTACTTTAGTTTTATGTGACTGTGATGAAGATTTACCTTTGTATTCCTTGCTGCCTGAAGGTCTTGATCTCTCTCTGTTGTAGTCCCTGTTACAAGAGTTTCTCTTCTTCTTGAGAATCCTGGCCAAGGCCTTGGAGATCAATGCTAAAGCCTCTTCATCATCATGCTCATATTCAGTCTCAAGGCGTTGAGACTTTTCACTGTCTTTGGCCTTAAGTGCTAAGTTCTTGATGTTTTCACTCAGGTCACCTTCCACATCCTTCATAGACATTTCATGAGTGAGCAGCTTTCCTTGTAGATCATCTAGCTGAAGAAGACTTAAATCCCGAGCTTCCTCAATGGCTGTTGTCTTTGGCTCCCACTTAGCTTTTGGCCAGCTTCTCAAAATCTTCCTAAACTTTTCTTCATTTGAGAACTTCTTTCCCAAAGACTCCAGATTATTCACCACATCAGTGAATCTTTTGAACATCTCCTTGATGGTCTCATCTGAGTTCATCTTGAACAACTCATATTGCCTCAGAAGTATGTTGATTTTGGTCTGCTTAACCTGGCTTGTTCCTTCATATGTCGCAACCAATTTGTCCCATACTTCTTTGGCACTCTTGCAATTTGACACTCTGTTGAACTCATCTGCATTAAGAGCACAGTATAAAAGATTCATAGCCTTGTAATTTTTTGATACCTTTTCCAATTCCGTAACTGAGAGGTTTTTCTCAGACTTGATACATCTGACTCCATCAATAGTAGTGTAGTATTCATGAGGACCATTCTGAACTATTGACCACAGTTCCATGTCTTGATCTATGATGAACATCTTCATCAATGCCTTCCAGTGCATGAAGTTATCACCACAGAACAATGGAGGTCTGTTGGCTGCCCTTCCTTGTGAGAATCCACCATCTCCTACATTACTCATTGTCACAAGATTGTTAGATCTATATCAGTGACCCAAGCTCTGATACCAATTGAAAGTGTGTAATGTAGACTAAATACAGGACTTAAATACTCTAGAAGGGGGGGGGGGTGAATAGAGTATTGAAACTTTTTGCAAAACTCAGATTTAAACTAATTTGCTTTGTGTGAAACTCAAATCTCAAGGCCTTGAGATTTTAGAAAACTGTCATAAACTTTCAAAGGCTAAATAGAAAGATTCAAGGCCTTGAACTATTACCAGTTCTAAACAGCTTATAAACCCTAGTTTGATTTGAGTTGTGTGCAACAGAAAATAACAAAACTGTAAAGTAAAGAACACAAATAAATTTACAGAGTTCAGTCCCAATGGACGAAATCTCTGCCTGAGGGATCTAATCCCACCTGGATTGGGCAAACACTTCTTATTACTCACACAGAAACAGCCCTAGATCTTCAAGCCTAAGTGATTTTCCTTACACCTATACAGCTTGTGGTTCCAAACCTATCTAGTATCAGCTACTAACTGTTGAGCTAACAAGAACCTCGTGTTGTTCCCTTGAACAACCAACCACTAGGTTTAGTGAGGTTTTAGATATATAAAAGATAAGCAGATTACAAAACAGATGAAGAACACATTAGAAGAATATGCTAGTGAAGCCTGGATGCGTTCTTCTGGAAACTGGAATGATTTGATCTTCTGAAATCTGGATTTGAAGCTTGAATTCCAGTGTGTTTGAATGAATGATCTCCCACGAATTTGTCACACTTCTATCAGTATTCTGCAAGCCTCACTTTTCTTTCAAAATTCAGACCAGTCTCTTTATCCACAAGCTGCAACTGAATGAGAGATTTTACGATCTCAGTTCCTACAAATCCTCCTTCTGTTTTCAACTGAAATTCAAGAAGCTCTGAGTAGATATCCGTTGAAGTTTGTTGAGATTGCTTTTGCACGTTTAACAAACCTGCAACAACATCAAAACACAGCAACAACAAAGTCCAGAAATATAGCAGTACTATGACTGTTTGGTTTTCCAGTTTCTTATAAAAACTGGTTAAAAGATTAGAACAATAATCTGCTTAACTTCTGACACATATGAATCATGATAAACCAGGTTAAGACTCTTATAAGTCCTTAAACAATCATAATAATAAGAATCAAACCCTGCAAGAAAGAATCAACTCGGTATTGTAAAACTGTCAGCAGCTCAAGGCACATCTCAAGGCCTTGAAGCTCTGAACATGCTTCACAGTCTATCAAAGTTAAGTCCAGAAAACTTTGATTCTCCCTGATCAGGACATCTGCAGTTGTGTTAGATATGTAGACAATGTAAAACATGAGTATATTCAGCAAATCTCTGATCTAGATAATCAGGTAGCCAATCTGCAACACAAATTGTTAGAACATTCAGCAGGATAAAAACAAATCTCAAGGCTTTGAAGCTCTGTCAGTATCTCAAGGCCTTGGAGTATCAAAAATGCTTTGCTGCCTATGTCTTTGTCTTTGTCTTTCATCACTCAAAACAATTACTGTTCAACACACATCCAAGGGTCTTTGAGTCAACAAGAGTATCTAGTGACTTCAAGTATAAGGATAACAACACTATTTTCACTACGAGAAGCGCTTGTGAAATTCTCATAACTCCCACGTAACCTTCTCATGGTGGGTCAATCTAGTACGCCATTACTCCTAATGCATAGCCATGTGTTAGACTTGATATCCGCATATCAATCTACCCACATACTAGTCTCCATGCAATATAGTCGTCCTAATTAATTGTAGTACTTGACTAGGGATATTTAAGAATATAATATTTATATTATAAGGACTTAATTCATGTTTTAAGATTGTAATGCGGGTAACAAATACATGATCAAATACTCTAGAAGGGGGGGGGGGGTGAGTAGAGTATGGCAAATTTTTCCAAAGAAGTGGAGTTTAAACAAAATGAGAAGAACTTGAAGAATTTCAAAGCTTTGAACACATATTCAAGGATTTGAAATGAAAACAGACAATTTGTATATTACTTATAGTTTTCAAGGCTTTGAAAAGCTTTTCAAAACTTTGAAATGAAACCCGTTTTGAGGAAAATATAAAGACAAGTGTAGAAATGAAATGCAAGATGATGAACAAATTAATTTTTTACGATGTGCGGTCCCAAGTGACCTAATCTCCGCCCGAGGGATCCGATCCCTCTAGGATTTCAACAAAATTCTTATTTATCAAAAGCTAATCCCTAGATATCAAGCCAAGAGAATTGCCTTAATCTGTTTCAGCTTGTGGTTCTTCCTAACCTATTTAGTACCTAATCTAGCTAACTGATACAATAAGAATTCTCTTTTGTTCCTCTTGAACAATTCACGAGAAATATGGATAAGTAATAATAACACATGATATACAAATAAAAGCTCTGAAATAAGAACACTGTGAAGTAGTAAGCTTGAAGTGTTCTTCTGGAAACTGGAATGATTGAGTGGTTGTTTGATCTTCTTCATTGATGCTTGTAGATCTGTGAGAGTGTTTTAATGCATGTGAAATGCTCTGTGCTTCTGAATCTCTCACGATCACTTCTTATTATGTCAATTTGAATTGCAGAATAAAGGATTTCTGCAACTGAAATCCCTAAAGATCCTCTGAAGATCTTAGACCCTCAACAGCTTGCTCCAACGACTAGCTGCTTGATTTCCTCATTGATTTTAATCTGATTTTCAATCTGTAGACTTAAGGCAATTTTAGACAAGTTTCCATATCAGTAGGATCAATTGAAGACTTGGATTTCCTTCTTTCCGAACCTATAAAAGAGGAAACTTTCTGCAGTAGATAGTTAGATAAAAATTCCATGCAAACACTTAGACAAATAATATGAGATTAAGCCATGATATAACACATCATTAGTTTATCTTTCATCATCAAATATAGCATAATTTAGTATAATAGATTAGAGATTAGTTAGGAGGAAGAACTCTCCCTAAGTTCATGCCATGAAATGCTGTGCAGTATCAAGGCTTTGAAATCTGTTTCAAAGCTTTGAAACAAATTGTGAACTTACAGTCTCCTCCTTGATGAAAGATAAAAAACCACTGATCTGTTAGAACTGCATTTCTGCAAAAGATAGACATTAGAGCATAGCAGAAACAGTTATATAAGATCATAAGTAAATTACTAAATAGTTATAAGCAAACTCAAAATTAAATTTAAGCAAATAAAAGCAAACTGAGCAGAACAACTGCCACCACCTCAAAAACTAGATTATCCTGAAGCTTAAAAATATCCCTAAACTTCACCCAAACTTCTCTCCCTTTTCGACTTTCATCAAAAAGTGAGAATTTTTTGGATCAAACAGTATTGAAGAAAACGTTTTTTATTTAGAATTAAAAGTTTTAAAAGAAAATAGAGAGGGTTCAAGGCTTTGAAAAAGAATAAAGAGAAGGCTGGATTCAAGGCTTTGGGTCTCCATATCTCTTGTCACATGCATCAACCTCTTTATCATCTTCTTCCTCTTCCTCATCCTTTTGCTGATCTTCTTCCTGTGCACCTTCTTCCTTGTCAACTTCTTCAACAGGCTCATTAGCTGCCTCATCATCCTCAAACAGATCAGCTGAGGTGACAATTGCTGGAGTCTTTACTTTTTGTTTCTTCAGCTTCAAGTCTTTGAGAAGCAATCCAGAATCAACACTATCTTCCTCACCAGCTTCCAGGTCCTCAGCAGTCTTTGCCTCAGCTTCCTTATCACCAACAGCCTTATCCCCAGAACTGTTCTCATCAAATAAGTCTCTGGTAGATCCTGACTTCCTTGAGCCTTCTAGAAATGGTGTATCCTCTTCTTCCAAATGAACCAAGTTGATACTCTTAAAACACTCTCAATCATGTACTTCATCTGTCTGAACTCAGTACCAGCTGATATTGACCTTGCTTGAGATTACATAGCTCATTCTCAATGAAGTCTAGCTTCTGAAGAACTTGAGATTGGTCTTGATTGGTAGAAGGTAGGTCTACTGGAGAGGTTAAGGATTTTGGCTTCAAAAACTTTTTGGCTTTCAACTCATCAGCAGACAACTCAAAATAGAACTTCCATTCTCCCTCACTGGTTTTCAAAACTCCAATCCTTTGAAAGGACTTTTCATCTATCATTCCAAAACCAGTAGTAATTGTATCTTTCCTATCAACAGGTATTTCCAGATGTTTAATAGAAAGTGAAAGGAGGTTGTCATAGGGTAGATGATGCTTCCTATTCTTGGTACAACTATAGAGCATGTGTTCCATAAAAGTGGCAAATCAATCTCATAACCATGCATTACCAAGCACATCAGATAAAATACCCTATCAGAAAGTAACTCCTTTGAATTCTCTTTTGGTACTACACACCTCATCAGAATGGTACACAAGATTTTGGCTTCAACAGTTAAAACAAAATGAGTTAACTGCTTAGAGGTAGTAGCTATACCAGGTAAATATAATTCCTCCTTAGCCAACTTTATGCCATCAACCTTGTTAGGGTAATTTTATGTATTGTAACTCTTTGGACACCCTAAGACTCTAGAAAACTCAGCATGATCCAATTCCACCACAATACCAGCTACCTAGGTGTCAAGCTCAGAGTATTCACTTGTTTCAAATTTAGATAAAACAGTCTGGTAAGCCTAGGGTATGCTACTACAGAGGGGTTTATGATTTTCCAAATAGAACTTTGTTTTAGTCTCCTAACGCACTCCAAATCCATAGAATCCAACATGCTAGTACTGATTATACTACAGTAAGAAACAAGAGTAGAAGCCCATCCATCTAACCAGATATCTCTTGTAGCATTACTGATAAACCATTTAAAAGAAAGAGCTTTCTTACCATAAGTTGTTTTATCCTCTTAATAAATCTAATCTCATTACCCTTGTTCTTTCCTGAGATCTATATGTCCTTCCCCTTGATCTTTTCTGAAGTCTGAGTCTCCTCCTTTTCCTGATTTCGGAGGAATCTTTACCTTCTTTGGACTACCAATCTTAATTCCCTTTTGATTTTCAGATGTAGCCACTGGATCTGTTTTCTTCTTTCTAGAAGCAGTTATATCCTCCTTGTATTTCTTGCTTTTCTTCTTATTCGAAGGAGGAGAGGGTTGCAGAGAGGCACTAGAAGTCCCAGAACTGGAACTAGCACTGATGGTTTGAACCACTTCTTCTTCCCCATCTTTTCCTTTCTTCCCTGTATTCTTCTTTGAACTACCACCAACCATCTTGATTCTTTGAGAGCTTCTCTGAGAATCCTTAGGGTTAGGGTTTAAGAAGAGAGATGCAGGAAAGATAGAAGAGAGAAGGCAGAAGATAAATACTAAAGAATTTTATTTAAGAACAAAACTGAATATTTCCAAATCATTTAAGGAAATAAATATTTGTTTGAAATTCAAATTCGTTTGGGATGTAAATAATATTATTCTGATTTGAAAAAGATTTGTTCAATAAGGTAAAATTAATGTTAGGATATTATCTACAGAGATGACACCCAACATTAGAGATCCAATCATTAACTATATAGAAAATATTTATTTTTGAAGGCTTTGAAAGGGATTTCAAGACCTTGAAAGACTGTTATACTGCACATAAAATTTTCAAGGGTTTGAAAAGCTTTTCAAGGATTTGAAAAACTTTTCAAAACATTTAAACACATATAACTTACCTGATGCTCCCCCTAAACCAACGATTCTTTATTCAGCATCCCAAGTTCGAATATCAAGGCTGTGAATCTATCCTCAGGCAGTTATTTAGTGAAGATATCTGCAAAATGCATATTGGTTGATACAAATGATATAGATACATCACCTTTCTCCACATGATCTCTTATGAAGTGATGTCTAACATCAATTTATTTAGTCCTTGAATATTGCACTGGATTATTATAATTGAGATAACACTAGTGTTGTCACATTTGATGGGAATATCTCTAAAATCAAAACCCAGATCTATCATAGGTTGAGCTATCCCCAAAACTTGTGAGAAGCAAGCTCCTGTTGCTATGTATTAAGCTTCTGCTGTTGATAAAGCTACTGAATTTTTCTTCTTAGAATGCCATCTTATCAGGGATGATCCAAAGAATATGCAACACCCTGATGTGATTTTTCTGTGTACTTTATATCCTGCAAAATCAGCATCTGAATAGCCACACAATGAGAAGGTAGACCTTTTAGAATACCAAAGCCTTAAGTCTTTGGTACCATTGAGATATCTAAAGATTCTTTTGACAGCAACTAAGTGAGACTCTTTAGGAGCAGCTTGAAATCTAGCACACATACAAACAATAAACATAATGTTTGGCCTGCTTGCATTAAGATAGAACAGTGAACCAATCATACCTTTGAACTCTTTCTAGTTCACACTCTTACCATTCTGATCCTTTTCCAAGGATACCGTAGAGCTCATGAGAGTTTTGGCTACCTTGGATTGAGACATATTATACTTGTTCAAAAAATCCTTGGTGTACTTATTTTGATGTAGAAAAATTCATTTCTTCATTTGATGTACATGAAGTCCAAGAAATAAATTTAACTCTCCCATCAAGCTCATCTCAAATTCACTGCTCATAAGACTAGAGAAATCCTTGGAAACAAAATCATTAGTAGAACCAAACAGAATATCATCAACATATATCTGTACTACTAAATTATCTTTTTCATGTGTCTTGATGAAAATAGTTTTATCAACTAAGCCTCTTTTGAAACCACTTTCAAGTATGAATTTTGAAAATCTTTCATACCAAGCTCTTGGAGCTTGTTTGAGGCCATAAAAGCTTTGTCAAGCTTATAAACATGATTTGAAACTCATCACTTTCAAAACCAGGAGGTTAAGCAACATAAACTTCTTCTTGCAGATAACCATTTAGAAATGCGCATTTAACATCCAGTCGAAAAAGTTTGATGTTCTTGTGTGATGCAAATGCAAGTAACATTATAATTGCTTCCAACCTGGTCACAGGAGCAAAAGTCTCCTCATAGTATATACATTCTTCCTGGTTGCAGCCTTGAGCTACTAGTCTTGCCTTGTTTATGATAACCTTAACATTTTCATCCAGCTTATTTCTGAACACCCATCTTGTGCCAATAACAGACTGATCTTTGGGAGGAGGAACTAGATTTCAGACATTGTTCCTCTTGAAACGCTTTCTTACGAGTTACCGCAAGTGCACAGTTCAAGTAATATAGGGTAATATTTCAACCTGAGTTATCGATCCCACGAGGACATACTTGATATTATTTAGTTAGTAGATAAATTTAAAGCACATTATTAGGAGGAAGAGATTGATTAAAGAGGTTGTCTCCCCCAATCAAGCCACTGAAAATCAAATAACAACTAAGCTAATCTTTTTGCATTTTTATTTTAAGAAAACAAATATGGAGAAACTAGGTCATCTCTAGATCACCTAGGGCTGTAGACGATTTCCGGATTAGATATGTAACACGTTAACTCTGTTCTAACTAAGCCGGGTAATAGCACTTACCATCTCATGTCGGTCTCAGGTCATTCTACATATCGGTCGACTACAGTCTCCTATCGGTCTCATGTGTCTACTAGTCCGTTCTAGTAGGCTAACGACCTCCACGACAACGCGTCCTGTCCGTCCACCGTTGCACAAAACAGTCGAATCTGACCTACCGAATCTACCCACTAAGGCCAATCCTAAACACTTCTCTTCTCAGTCTTAGTGATTCAGGATTGTTGTTCATATCTCATCACAACTACGTCTAAGTCGCTTTCACACACTCACCAGCTAAATAAAAAGTCCGGTTAATTACTCCATTCTTTCCAAGGATCAAACACAACATATGAACAATAACTAAAACATATATTAACTTTAAGAAAGATTACGAATCACGTGAAAACTAGTTTTCATTGATAATCAAATCACGAGCTAGACGTGTCAATAGTCTAGATTCAATAACACATCCATCAAAATAAACATGTAGCCATTAATCTTAATAAAATACGCACGAAACAAATTTTAAATACGGGAAAACATAATAGTCTACATAAACCCTAGGCTCCCTAGATAAGCCTAGCAAAACGTCTAGCTACTACTTGAAAAACGTAGCAAAACACTTGATTTTCTCCGTAACAAAGATTAGAGAGGGAAGAAGAAACAAACTAAGAATTGATCTCCGTAGTCTTCCGTCTTCGTCTTCGTCGTTCTTGGTTCGTCCCCTTCCTTTCGTCTCCTCTTTTCTCACGTTGTATAGAATATAATAATGTAGAATCAACCCCCTTTTTTCCTTGTAGTAAAACTCAGATATTTGCCAAATTGACCCCCAACTTTACTTTAAATTAAATAATCATAGGGCTGTTAGAAAACAAACCCCCATAATTGCACTTCTGCCCCAATCTTCTCAGCTGCCCGGACAAAGGGCTTTCGCACGAAATCAATCAGATTTTTGCACGACATAGATTCGAAGGGAAGGGGGTTGCCATTGAACAGTGAACTTAATAGGAGTCTTTATTGTCGTGGGTGGGTGGAACCCGGTGAAAGTAGTAGCAGTATTATAACTATTATTAATAATAGAAAAGGTATAAAACCCCTGGTGGTTAAAAATTAGATTATTGAGCGCGGTCCAAATTTGCCAAAGAGTATATCCAAAAAGAGTGGCCCAAGGTATGTTATGCGTTTTAGTCATATCATGAGTTTGGTTGAAAATCCATTTTATTAAACTTAACACTGATGGATATTTTGATCCTAAGACGGGGAAGGGTGGCAGTGGGGGACTATTCAGGGATTCAAGTGGGAATCGGCTGCATGGTTACTCATCCAATTGTCAATTTGCCTCAGTTCTTGAAACTGAATGTCGGGACCTTTGGTATGGTTTGGGAATTGCACATTTTCTTTCAATTAATTTATTTAGAAATTAATCTTGATTCCTTCTCTTATCCAGCTGTTAAATCATGATCCTCCTTATGCTCCACATCTCACTACTATGCTTCTTGATTGCAGACAAATCCTAAATATGCACCCAGAATGGAAGGTCTGTCATATTTTCCGGGAAGCAAATCAGGCGGCGGATTGGCTAGCCACGGCCACGCTTCTGCTTACTAGATCCATCCAGCATTACCAGACAGCTCCAACATGTTTAGAACATATTTTGAATGGGGATAAACAGCACCGACAATACATCCTACTATGTATCGTCTCCCCGCCAGTTGAGCCTGTTGGACTCTGTCTATGTTTGATCTGTCTGGTTTTTTGGTCCCCTCATACTTCCTGGTCTGTTTTTCAGATGTTACTTTTGTTGTCTTCAGTGTGGGCTTCGGGCTTTGGGTATGTTGTAATGGCCTCTTTACTATATACTTTTTGGTTTAATATAATGTAAATATGTTTTGAGTGGCCAACAAAAAAAGATTCGAAGAATTAAAACAGACGGGTGTTTTGATTTGCCACAAAATACAATCCGGTGATTCGGCTAAGGGCTGCACATTTCGCACGAAATCCACGATTTCGCACGAAATCCCCTGAAGCTCTTCGATGCACTGTTCTTGCTTCTCTCTGTTCTGGGTTTGCTTATTCTTCTTCGCTTCTTTGCTTCTTTCTCTTCTGCTCTGTTTCGTTGATCGTTGCTGGGTTCTCTTCTTCCTTCCATCTTCTTTGCGCTGCTGCTGTTGGAATTGAAGAGAAGAGCTGCAGCAATTGGTTGTTTCTTATAATTTCTTCTTCTTTCTTCTCTGTTCCTTCTTCGATTCTGTGTTCTGCTTCTCTTGACCTGTTTTGCGCCTGTGATTCTTGCAGAATTGGCTGCTGGATTGGCGTGTTTCAGGTGCTGTTATTGAGCAAGCAACAGTGGTGAAATAAGGTTCTGGTTTTGGTTTTGGGTCGCGGTTGTGGCTGCTGGGTTTCTGTACTGTAGGTGGGCATTGGAAATGGATAGGCAACAATGGTGGTTAATTGAGTTTGCTTGCAATGGGAATGGCCATGGCTTTAAAGGTTAAGGTACAGGTTGTTGTTGTGGCTACTGGTGGTACTTTGGGTTGGCTTTTATGCTTTGAAGTAGGTAATTGATGGGGTGAATGAGGTGGATGGTGTGTGGTGTTGTGGGTGTATGGGTGAAGGCAATGGTGATTTTGTGTTTGGGTGAAATTGGTGATGAAACTCGGTATTGTTTGGTTTACAAACCCCATTGCACTTGCTGCAACTATACTGAAACTGACACAGCTTTGATTCATCCAATCTTTCTTGAGCTTTACTTGCTTTCTGAAGTTCACTTTCAGATTCAATTCAAGCTCATGAGCCTCCGGTACGTATGAATCACAACACTAACACACCGGGTGTATAATGTGACAGAAATAGCTCAAATACACTAGAAAACACCCAGACTAATCAAATAAACGCAACTAGCTCAAGTACTCAAACATTTCAATATCATAGCCTATTTATAATGTATTTTGCCCGAAAATCACACAAAACGGTAGGAATTCAGTGTTGGAATAGATGCCCTAGAGGCAATCTAGTTTAGTATGAATTTATTATGGCTAGAACATTCATTGTATTATTTATTGGATATTTAATATAATGAAGTCCTTAGATTTACAATTGTGTTGTTTATCTTAAATATCCATAGTCCAGTATAAATGATTAATGGGACAATCATCTATAGACTAGTATGGGGTTGGATTGATATGGAGATATCATGAACCAACACATGGGTGTGCATTAAAGGTAATGGCGCACCAGATTGACCCATCTCCGAGAAGGCTACATACACGTTATGTTAAGTCACAAGTGCTTCTCGTGGTGCAATGGTATTGTCTTCCTTAGACTTGAAGTCGCTAGATATTCTAGTTGTGGATTATTGTGATTTTGGTAGCGTTAAACGCTACACCGTAACTGGGTAGTTATAAAGGCGTGTACCGGATACAATAAGAAGCAAGCTTAGAGATCGTAGTGGACGTAGATAGAATTTGTCCCTCCCACATAACGGGAGCATATATCCTAGGCCACGAGAGATAGTGATTATAGAATGTCTGGCCAGACTCAAATAAATCAATATAGGATATTGATGTTATTTGCACGAATGAGGCTATTCCCATGGATCGAGAAACTATGGATTGGATATACGAGTGTGACTTGTATGTCTCGTGTCCAATCCGGATATAGAGACAAAGGGATGAGACAATTACTTGTACAAGGTTTGTCGGATGACTATTCTATTAGTTGGCTAGAATGGATGTTTTGCTAGAAACCGCTCAATATTAGCAAAATGTTGCTACCAACTAGATAGAACCTATGGGGTCACACGCTATATAGATTTGAACTAGATTTGAGAATTAATTAATAGGATTAATTAATAAGAATGATCACTTTGCAACACCTTGCAAACTTAGTAGTACTAATTTGCAAGGAAGGGACTAAACCGAATTCTAGTAGGACTAGAATGGGTCCTTTAGGTAGTTGGCAAGGATTTGTTGGACTATATAAATGATTCTCCTTCCTTCCTTCCTATACTTATGGGCCTTTAGTTCATAACTTGAGTTGGCGTGAACAAAAGGACATAGAGCAAGCAAGCAAGAGAGGCGCACGCCCTCCTTGCCGCCGCCCCCTTCCCGTCGGCCCAACAAGGAGGCCGCCCCCTCCTTGTTGCCTTGTGTTGTGTGATTTATTCTTCCTCTTCCTCCATTCCGGGCTAGCACAAAGTAGATGGAAGATCTAGATCTCAACTCTAGGCGTGGATCAGCTATAGAGAACGTGACACAATTCACATTACAAGTCATCACAGGAGAAACCCTAAGGTGTGTAACTTGATATTCTTCCCTTACTATCGTGATGTCTCTTGTCCTGTGATCCTTGGAGGGCATTGCATGGATTATATTTGTTTTTCCGCTGCGTATCCATGAACAAAACCCTACAGTGGTATCAGAGCCACAGGTCATAGAGCATAAACGTGGTTTATGTGTTACGTTTTGATAGTTTTACACTTTAAATTTATTGTTTATCGCGTAAAACAAGACAAATCAAGCATATGATGCAATTTTTCAATAATCAATCAAAACAAGACCTAGTTTTTGCATTGGATGCATGAATTAGTGAGTTTGAGAAATTTTAGGATCTTAGAGCTAGGGTTTGGGCATCCTATGGAAAGAAGGACTTCTTTTCATACAAGGAAACAACCAAACTTGGGCACCAGGCCCAAATGAGGTTCGGCCCCCCTAGGGGCCGGGGCAGCCCTAGCCTGTGGCCTAGCCTCGTGAGCTAGGGGCTGGCCGGCCCAAGGCCTTTGGGTCCTCTTTTTGGGCCCGGGCAATTTGATTGTTGGGCCCCATGGACTGTTTTAACCCTAGAAAATCCTAAAATCAAAATAAATTGACCAAGCGCGTTAAAATTGGATTTTAACTGTTTATGTGCAAATCGCATGGTGATTGGATATGGCCTTACGAAGTCGTTTGGTGTGATTGTTTAATTTTATGGTTTGGTTTACGGCCTGCGAGCTGATCAATTAATTGTAATAATTAATTAGGGATTTATGGCCTGCGAGCCATTTTTTCTCAACGTGTGAGATTTATTTTATTTAGTATAGATGTTAGCTAGTACTAGATAGAGTAGATTGTTAGCCAAGATTGAAGAAAAGAAGCCCAAAGCCAAAGGGAGCAACAAAAGATGGAGCATGGAGCTTTCCACATGACTATGAATGATGGACCAAAAGATGAAGACGCATGGAGATGTGTTTGTTTTTAGGGTTCATAGATAACTAGAAAAGGCCAAATTCACATCACGTTTTATTTTTTTTGTGGTTGTTTATTTTATTGTCTTATTATTTTGTGGTTGGTGTATGGATGATGCATGCAATTAGGATAATAAGATAATTAGACAACCGAGATCTATTATTTGGAGTTGTGCCCAAACTCAAATAGATAGATTTGTTGATATGGATCAACAAAAACAATTAAAATTGAATTGAAAAATCCCTCAAAACAAATATTGCGTTTTTTGTCTTCTCGTTATTTAAACACTCATCGTCATCATGTTTTCCCAAGATCGTGCGTGCCAAAGCATGGCGACTTAGTTAGTAATGATGTGGTGCGATGGCACACCTCGTGTGCAGATTGTTTAAGTAAGAGGTTGGACGCAACTAGGTCTTTAATGTGATTAAAACCTAGAGACAATCAATTGGGATTATCCATACGGATGGATAAATAAGGAATTATTTGCCCAATTGAACCAAGAGTTGCATAAGGGATGCAATTGGAATTGTTCCTACCTAAAGTAGTCAAATTATGGGTGACTTGCCAAAGCAAGCTCATAAAGGAGATGAAACATGGATCTTGGCCCACTAGAAAATATAAGGATATTTTCCGCATTAATATCTTGAGGGTTATTAATCCGTAGAAAAATAGTGGGAGCTATATTTGATAAACTAGCCATTATTGAATATAGTAAAAAATTCACGAATACTAAAACTTGCGTATTTTCATTTTGTATTCCAAATGGCAAACAACTCATCGAGTTCACGACATTCCCTACGATCTGTCCTTGAGAAGGACAAGCTCTCTGGAACCAACTTCCTTGATTGGTAGAGAAACTTGTGAATCATTCTCAAGCAAGAGAAGAAAATGTACGCAATAGAAGAGCAAGTTCCAGCAGGTCCATAGAACAATACCCCTGCAACCCTAAAGTCGTATCATAAGCGTGTTGATGACGCTAATGATGCGGCCTGCCATATGCTATGCACCATGACTTCTGAGCTTCAGAAGCAACACGAAAACATGAATGCCGTCGATATGATCGAGCATCTGAAGCAGCTCTTCCAAAATCAGGCAAGGGTTGGGAGGTATGAGGTCTCTAAGGCATTGTTCAAGTGTCATCTGGAAGAAGGGAACCCGGTGGGACTCCATGTACTCCGTATGATCGGGTACCTGGAGAATCTCGCTTGACTGGGGTTCCTGGTCGGCTAAGAGTTGGAAACCGATCTCGTGTTGCAATCGTTGCCCGAGAGTTATGGACAGTTCATCATGAACTATAACATGAACGAGATCGTGAAACCACTACCAGATTTGCTCAATATGTTGAGGACAGCTGAACAAAGCATCAACTAGGGTAAGGGCAAGGCCATTATGATGGTGCAGAAAGGAAAGGGCAAAAGGTTTGCCTCATCCTCCAAGGGCAAAGGCAAGTCAGTTTCCAAGTCCAAGGAACCTTCCCTTAAGCCTGTTGGTGGCATTGCCAAATGTGTGACTAAAGGTGAGTGTCACTACTGCAGTCAGCCTGGACACTGGAGGAGGAACTGCCCAAAATATCTGGAGGACAAGAGGCTTGGAATAGTGATTCCACCACCACCAGGTATTTTTGTTGTAGATGTCAATTTAACTGTCTCTACATCATGGGTATTAGATACTGGATGAGGATATCACATTTGTCGAAATGTGCAGGATCTTAAGAGAAGTAGATGATTGGCTAAAGGGAAGATAGATCTGCGTGTTGGGAATGGAGCAAAAGTTGTTGCGTTGGCCATGGGCGTGTACGAGCTATCTCTGCCTTCAGGATAAGTTTTAGAATTATATAATTGCTATTATGTGCATGCTATGAGCAGAAACATTATTTCTATTTCTTGTTTGGACAAGGAAGGTTTTATTATTTCAATAAAGAACAATTGTTATTTCAATAATATTCACTATTTTAATGCGCAGTTATTTAATGGACTGTATGTCCTTGATCTAAGCAATCCTGTCTACAGCATTAATACCAAGAGTATTAAAATAAATGATTTGAATCCTGCTTACTTATGGCAATTTCGTTTAGGCCATATAAACGAGAAACGTGTATCTAGAATCCATAAGGATGGACTACTAGACTCATTTGATTTTGAATCATATGAGACATGTGAGACTTGTTTATTGGGAAAAATGACCCTTTCAATAAGAAAGGTGAGAGGACTAGTGAGCAATTGGCACTCATACATACTGATGTGTGTGGGCCATTTGCCACGCCTGCCAGGGGTGGTTATGTCTACTTCATTACATTTACTGATGATTACAGTAGATATAGATTTGTGTACCTTATGAAGGCCAAATCCGAATCCTTTGAAATGTTCAAAGAATTCAAAAGTGAAGTAGAGAAGCAACTTGGCAAAAGTATCAAGGCTCTACGATCAGATCGTGGAGGAGAATACTTAATCCAAGAGTTTGACGACTATCTTAGAGAAGTGGGATCGTGTCCCAACTCACTTTACTAGGAACACCACAATGGAATGGTGTGTCTGAGAGGAGGAATCGAACCCTATTGGATATGGTTCGATCTATGATGTGCCAAACCGATCTTCCATTATCGTTTTGGGGCTATGCTCTATTAAGTGCAACTTTCACCATTAACCGTGTTCCATCTAAATCAGTCATGAAGACACCACATGAGATGTGGAGTGGGAGGCGTCCCACACTGTCGTTCAGGAAGATTTGGGGCTGCGATGTCTATGTAAAACGTTTACAATCAGACAAGCTAGGGCCAAAGTCGGATAAGTGTAAATTTGTGGGGTACCCTAAGGAAACTAAGGCTTACTACTTCTACAATCCAACCGAGAACAAAGTGTTTTTTGCTCGGTCCGGCGTGTTTCTAGAAATAGAGTTTGTCTCTAAAGAAGCAAGTGGGAGGACTGTAGAACTTGAAGAGATTCAAGAACCACAAATCACTGAACCGATTATGGAACAAGAACAAGAACCACGAGTAGTTGTGGAACAGCCTGTTCAGGTAACACAAGAGCTTCGTAGATCTATTAGAGTGCGCCAGGAACTCGAGAGGTATGGACTTCTCGTGACCGATTCCGGTGACACGATGCTCATAGATGATGAGCCTACTACCTATGAAGAGGCCGTGAAAGGCCCAGACTCTCAGAAGTGGCTAGAAGCCATGAGATCCGAGATGGAATCCATGTATACCAACAAAGTATGGACTTTGGTGGAACCACCCGAAGGGGCGCGACCCATAGGGTGCAAATGGGTCTTCAAGAAGAAGATCAACATGGATGGTAATGTGATTACCTATAAGGGCCTATTGACTATTATGAAACCTTTTCACCAGTCGCTATGACCAAATCCATCTGAATCCTACTTGCAATTGCAGCATATTACGTCTATGAGATTTGGCAGATGGATGTCAAAACAACATTCCTTTATGGGAATCTCCTCGAGGACGTGTATATGATACAGCCGGAGGGTTTTGAAGATCCAAAGCAAGCCAAAAAAGTTTGTAAGGTGCAACAATCCATTTATGGATTGAAGCAAGCTTCTAGGAGTTGGAATTGAAATTTTGATGAAGTAGTCAAAGAGTTTGGCTTCATCAGAAACGAAGATGAGTCTTGTGTCTACAAGAAGGTTAGTGGGAGCTCTGTAGCTTTTCTGGTCTTGTATGTGGATGACATACTACTCATTGGAAACGATATTCCCATGCTGCAATCTGTTAAAGATTGGTTAGGGAAGTGTTTCTCAATGAAAGACTTAGGGGAAGCAGCCTATATACTCGGTATAAAGATCTATAGAGATAGATCTAAGAGACTGCTAGGCCTAAGTCAGAGTACATATATTGACAAGGTGTTGAAGCGGTTCAACATGAAAGATTCCAAGAAGGGATTCTTGCCCATGTCACATGGAATCACTCTTTCGAAGAAAGGTTGTCCTTCCAATGAGATTGAGAAGGAACGCATGAGTAGAATTCCCTATGCCTCGGCCATATGATCTATCATGTACGCCAGATGTGTCATATGCCTTGAGTATGACAAGCAGATCCCAATCCAATCCGGGTGAGAGTCACTGGATTGCAGTCAAGAACACCCTGAAGTACTTGAGAAGAACTAAGGATGCCTTCTTGATATTTGGCGGTGAGGAAGAGTTGCGTGTAAGGGGTTACACTGATGAAAGCTTCCAAACCGACAGAGATGACTTTACATCACATTCGGGATATGTGTTTTTCCTGAATGGAGCAGCGGTGAGCTGGAAGAGTTCCAAGCAAGAGACGGTGGCTGATTCTACAACAGAGGCTGAGTATATTGCTGCAAATGGTGCATCAAAGGAAGCTGTTTGAATCAGAAAGTTTGTTTCTGAACTTGGTGTGGTTCCTAGCATTGCGGATCCAGTTGAGTTGTATTGTGACAACACTGGGGCAATCGCGCAATCAAAGGAACCCAGGTCGCACCAGAAATCCAAGCACGTGCTCAGGAAGTTCCATCTAATTCGAGATATTATCGATAGAGGAGACATTCGGATATGCAAGATTCCTACAGATGAGAATCTGTCAGACCCACTTACTAAGCCGCTTGTGCAGTGGAAGCATGAAGGGAACACTAGGAGCATGGGCATACGAGATGCGTCAGATTGACTCTAGTGCAAGTAGGAGACTGTTGGAATAGATGCCCTAGAGGCAATCTAGTTTAGTATGAATTTATTATGGCTAGAACATTCATTGTATTATTTATTGGATATATAATATAACGAAGTCCTTAGATTGTAATGGAGATATCATGATCCAACACATGGGTGTGCATTAAAGGTAATGGCGCACCGGATTGACCCATCTCCGAGAAGGCTACATACACGTTATGTTAAGTCACAAGTGCTTCTCGTGGTGCAATGGTATTGTCATCCTTAGACTTGAAGCCGCTAGATATTCTAGTTGTGGATTATTGTGATTTTGGTAGCGTTAAACGCTACACCGTAACTGGGTAGTTATAAAGGTGTGTACCGGATACAATAAGAATCAAGCTTAGAGATCGTAGTGGACGTAGATATAATTTTTCCCTCCCACATAACGGGAGAAAATATCCTAGGCCACTCGAGGGATAGTGCTTATAGAATGTCTGGCCAGACTCAAATAAATCAATATAGGATATTGATGTTATTTGCACGAATGAGGCTATATCCATGGATTGAGAAACTATGGATTGGATATACGAGTGTGACTTGTATGTCTCGTGTCCAATCCGGATATAGAGACAAAGGGATGAGACAATTACTTGTACAAGGTTTGTCGGATGACTATTATATTAGTTGGCTAGAATGGATATTTTGCTAGAAACCGCTCCATATTAGCAAATTGTTGCTACCAACTAGATAAAACCTATGGGGTCACACGCTATATAGAGTTGAACTTGATTTTGGAATTAATTAATAGGATTAATTAATAAGAAGGATCACTTTGCAACACCTTGCAAACTTAGTAGGACTAATTTGCAAGGAAGGGACTAAACCGAATTCTAGTAGGACTAGAATGAGTCCTTTAGGTAGTTGGCAAGGATTTGTTGGACTATATAAAGGATGCTCCTTCCTTCCTTCCCATACTTATGAGCCTTTAGTTCGTAACTTGATTGGGAGAGAACAAAAGGACAGAGAGAAAGCAAGCAAGAGAGGTGCACGCCCCCCTTGCCGCCGCCCCCTTCCCGGCGGCCCAACAAGGAGGCCGCCCCCTCCTTGTTGCCTTGTGTTGTGTGATTTATTCTTCCTCTTCCTCCATTTCGGGCTAGCACAAAGGGGTAAAAGATCTAGAGCTCAACTCTAGGCGTGGATCAACTATAGAGAACGTGACACAATTCACATTACAAGTCATCACAGGAGAAACCCTAAGGTGTGTAACTTGATATTCTTCCCTTACCATCGTTATGTCTCTTGTGCTGTGATACTTGGAGGGTATTGCATGGATTATATTTGTTTTTCCGCTGCATATCCATGAACAAAACCCTACATTCAGCTGTAAATATATCGCCGTAAACGGGAGTTATCAAATACCCTCACACTACCTTTTTGCGCGTCCCGAGCAAAATCTCGATTAAATTCCCACACTATGATTTTCCGATCCACCGGTTTGCATATAATTCTACTAGCCATGTGACACAAACAACTCACACACACAATATGCAATCTACATGCTCTATACAATGCAACTCGATATATCACAATGCAAAAGCTAAAATAACACAACCTTTTTTTAGAGATCAAGCAATCTCGCTATCATGAACCAAACTCATCAAGTTTTGACTACTCTCTTTCGAAATTTCTCAACCAATAACAAGAAATTGAAGTATAATGATCCTACACACAAGCTCACTAAGGGGTCCGAAAACATCCACCATAAAGAATCCAAGACTCGGGCACGTCCTTTAGCTCAGAGGGTCTAGGCATCCTAAGTCCTAAGATAGTCTTTTGTCGCCAAGTCATTTGAGGTTTTCGGACCCTCTTATCCGTTATTGCATTTGAATGCAAATTGACCCAGTGACGGGAGACACACTCCGTGTAATACAGCTTGAATTTAATTTTCCTTCGAAGCTCTAATTGGATTGAACCCGAATTCCCCATGTGAACGGAGGCACATTAGGTTGTTCACCATATCTAATCCAAGAGAATATTTTGATTCTTGTTTTTCACTCTCTTCTTTTATTTCAACCGTGCTTTTAGAGCAATTAAGTGTGGGATTTTTCGGTTAACTCTTGAAACCGCCTTAAGGGATGGTGGTGTACACTCCCTAACTTCACTTAGGCTAAAGAAACGTACCACCTGGAACCAACTCTACACGAAGTTCCACCCCACATTTTAGAGGCCACAATTTTTCACTCGAAAACAGACTACTCAACTCCTTAGGACCTAATCCTCCTAGCACAATAAAGGAGCTAACGGTATGCCCTCGTCTACTTTACACATTTCCCTGAATACCTTGGACATCCTTTCGTGAACAGGTGCTCAAGATACTAGAAATTAAGGTTTTCCTACTACGGCGCTTCCTATTCTCATAGACTCTTTCACTGAACTCTCTTCGGTTTCTAACTTCATCAATTGCCCTTATTCTAAAAATTATAAATTTTTATGGATTTTTCACTTTTCTAATTTTTTTCTCTTTTTTCTCATATTTTCCTAACTCTATAGACATTGGCCAACTCGATTAACCGCAAACAATTGGTAGGGGGACTCTATAAAGTAGAAGTGCAAACTAATGCATACTAAGGGCATCTCCAACCCCATGGGGGGAGGGGGAGGGGGAAGGGGAAAATCGTATAAAAATACGGTTCATGTCCAACCCCATGGGGGGAGGGGGAGGGGGAAGGGGTGCTATGGGGATAAATTTTGCCTTGGGTGAGGGATGGTTAGGGGGGATTTCCCCATGGACATCCCCTCCCCCTCCCCCTACATGAAATGATTAATTAATTGAATATTTGATAATTTTAATTACACTTGCTAATATTTTGTGATTATATTATGTATTTTATTATTATGGTTAATATTTTTTTATTTTTTAAAATTAATAATGTATTCACGATTGTTGGCAAGTATATTTACGAAAATTCATCGTTAACTTATTTTTTTGAAATTTAATCCTTTCAACTAATAAAAGAACTTGTAATCGTTGTTAGGTTGGTTTATTTCAATTTGTGTGTTTTATCGCTCTACTCGTTGCATTTTTGTATTAGTGTTTAATTTTATTTCTTGAAATAACAACTTTTTCGTACTTGTAATAGTTATTTTTTCGAATAAAAGTTTTGTTTGTTAATATTATTTTATTATTAGTATTATTATCATTGTTATTATTATTAACATCTTTTTTTTGTGTATGTCTCTCTGTGTGTATATATATATACACATTGATAAACAATTTTTCATTTACTTTTTTGGTATTAATAATTCATTTTTAAATCATTAAATATATATTACAAATTAATTTTTTGGGTGGGGGGAAAGGAATGGGTTGGAGACGATTAGTAGTTTGGCGGAAGGGGAGGGGGAGGGGGAGGGGGAAAATGGTGGGCCCGTGGGGGGAGGGGGAGGGGGAGGGGGAGGTGAGGGGAGGGGGAAAAAGCAATGGGTTGGAGATGCTCTAACAATTCTAACACAATACGACACTGTAATAAAACACTCTATACTAACCACAATTACTCACAATCAGGTATGGAGAACTAAAATAAAAAGAAAACAGATAATATCCTACTCTACATTGGATTGCCTCCCAAGAAGCGCTTGTGATTTAAGGTCGACGGCCCGACCCTGTTACCTCAACCGGAAAGGATAGTGGAGGATGATTTATCCTTCCACTTCTTCTTCTTCCACCATCTTTTCTCAATGATCTTTTTTCCAATGAGCACCCATGAGCTCTGAAGATGGCGGAGAGTTATGGAAGCTAGCCCCTGTGATCTTGCAATTTTTCTTATTAATCAGCTTCCACAAAGTAGTAATGAGCTCAAATGAATCTCTAGCCATGAAATCATCCCAGTAGTACCTCTTTGGTGCTTTATGCTCTTCAATCAACACATGCAGTTCATTCAAACCCCCACACTTGCTGATTTCCCAATCTGTTGGAATAGATGCCCTAGAGGCAATCTAGTTTAGTATGAACAATAAATTGGCTAGATATTCATTGTATTATTTATTGAGATATTTAATATAATGAAGTCCTTAAATTTACAACTGTGTTGTTTATCTTAAATATCCCTAGTCCATTATACTGATTAACTGGACAATCATCTACAGACTAGTATGGGGTTGGATTGATATGGAGATATCACGATGCAACACATGAGTATGCATTAGTGTAATGGCATACTGGATTGAACTATTTCCGAGAAGGCTACATACATGTTATGTAAAGTCACAAGTGCTTCTCGGGATGACAACGGTATTGTCATCCTTAGACTTGAAGTCACTAGATCATCTAGTTGTGGAGTATTGTGTTTTGGTAGCGTCAAACGCTACACCATGTCTGGGTAGTCATAAAGGCTCGTATCAGACACAATAGGAAGCAAGGTTACTCTTCCACAACTGTATGTTTCGAACACTCTCTATTTAACTAATAAGTCCGGGTCCCGACTCCATTCTTGCTAAGGATTACTCACAATTTATAAACATTAAGCTAGAACACAAATTAACATTAGGCAAGATTACTATTCACAAATAAACCCTAAGTCTCATGATTATCAAATTATAATATAGTTGTGTCAATAGACAAGGTTCAATAACAAGATCATGAACTAAACATCAAATCGATAAAATCAAAATCACTAGCATGAAACAAGTCTAAACCTGGAAAACATAACTCTCTACATAAACCCTATGCTCTCGTAGAGACGCCTAGCAAAGTATTTAGCTAATAATAACAATCGTAGCAAAAACACATTTTCTTCATACGAACGATTAAGAGAAGAGGAAGAAATAGATCAAAACCGTAGACATCTCCAATGGTGTTCTTCGGGTCTACGTCCGTCTTCCTCGTTATTCTCCTTGCGTGAATGATGTCCCCTCTCAAAAGACTTCCAAAAGTCTTTAAATACTTGGCCAAAATGTTTCCAAAACGAGTACGCTTTAATTCATTGCGCTGGTGAGAACCCTAATCGTATTATTCGACTGTAAGCAATCATCCAATTGGCAGAGAGGGCTCCCACGATTGCAACTTCTGAAAATTTGGAATATGGCTAAGTGTTCCAATTGTACGATTGGATACTCCACTCATACGATTGAGGGAGCATCCCCTGGTCATTATTCCTTGCTTCTCCTCTTTCTTCTTCAATTAAAATCATCATCTTGAGTCTTGCAATGTTTCCAAAGCTTTTATTCTCCTCTCCACTTGATCTCCAAGCTGCGTTTCCTATCAAAACAACACGAAACAAACCCGCGCGATCAAATGTGATAAAATAACCTAAAGTAATGCGGGACACACCTGTATTATTAATTATGTTTCAAAACTTCACATTTACCATTTCTTCATGTGCATAGCGTTTATCACACATTATTTACTCGAAAACCACACAAAACGATAGAAAATGTGTACGAATTATAGCTCTAATAGAGAGTTATCAATGACGCATGTGAGATTGTACATACAATTTAGAGAAATGTCCTACTTAAATAAGTGAAGAAACGCACCTGAGACTAGCTTAGAGTTACACGTATTCTAAGAAATACCATGATGAGAACGAGAAAATACTCATGGACACTCATGTTACATTTTTGCATACCCAACGAGAGTGTTGCTGCAATAGCTTCCATGAGTTCTCTAAATGAGACATATCTAGAACTTCAAACTGTGAACTTCCAACCTCCACTATGTGTCACATGAATTTCTGAGGTTAAGGGCAAAGATTGTCCGAGCAAGTTCGTGAACTTCATCTCATAGGACGCCTAACTGGCATATATTCTCTAGAATTTTCTTGCATATCAAAGTTAGTCTTAGAAATAAATGAGCCACAATCTGAAGAAGTCTTGAGATTCCAATGAATTCATAACTTCAGAGAGTAATAGGTACTTCTTGTTCCATGATCTTCCAAGCTAACATCTTGGAAGAAGAGGAAAATATATGGAGCAATCACGCGAGTTTTACTCCCTTTTTCTTGCAGAATTCCTTAATTCAAGGAAAGGGGGTGAAAATAAAAAGACTCCACTTGTATTCTTACCTACAAATAGGTTATATCGTATAACATAAACGATATGGGAGAAGACAAGTTTCTATAGAGTACGACGTCACAACCGATGGAAGAAGTCAATGACACATACTATATTCAGATATCATCCAGTTTGAAATACAAATACTCATAAGAGATATGGACTCGGAATCTAAAACTGTAAGTGATGTTATGCACACAGTGAGTCAGAGCAAGAGACACACGTGTGAATGAGGGAATTGAGAAGTTCGGATCATTCAACACAAGTCTTCCTGAAAAGTCTCAAACTGCAGCATCACACATCCAATAGGAGTCATATGATGTAGCCAAACAGTTCTAATTAACACTTAGGCATGCAATGAAAATAAGAAAATATAAATCTTGTAGTGTAAGTAAACAAGTATTCATGGGAGGCTCATGCTTTTTGTAAGACACTAATACTAAAATACTATGAAATTTAACAAATAACTCCACTTTTCTCGCGCCGCGACAAACACAAAAGAAACAAATTCTATTGCATGTATGCTACTACAACCTTAACAAATAAATATTACACATACAATGCAGCAAGGGAGACTCTTCACATCTTATGTGAAGGTGGATCAGTGAAATGCGTTCCACCAAATCTCTTCCTATCCGAGTATGAATAAAAGGGAGTTTCACACTTGCAAGCAATCTATGGAATTTAGGACCATTTGACATACAATGTTCTGTTCTCCGACATAACAAGCATATGAAAACTGTAATGGTATAGTCATTAATAGGCTTATTAAAACAGTTGTTTTGAGAGTTCTAGTGACATTATTATCAGTTCTCTTAGGTTTACGCTTTTGAACATCATTTCTCGAATTGTGGTTGTGGGTTCATGAGCACTCTTGAAAGAAGATTCAACATGATTTGCCCTCGACGCGGTGCATGATGGTGCGACATAGACTTATAATTCTTCTTGGCCAGTGGCTGTGAATTCTGAGAACTTGAGGGAGAATGAGATACATATTTCTTGTTCTTCCTCTTTCTTCTTTTGACTGTTTTAGCCTTAGCAGTGACATGTTCATTTAGAAGAGTTTTAATTTTGTCCGAGTGAAAAAGTTTCTTATCAACTGAACCATCATGGAGTTCATACCATGAATCACTCAACCTATTCTTGGATGAAGTCTGATTGAACTCTTTAGGATGAACATTAAAATTTTCAATAAGTAGAGTTGAAGTATGTTGTTCCGTTTGTTATTGGTTCATCTTGTTTTTGAGAGTATCTACTTTGGCGTGTAGATGATCAATCAAAATGGAATCAAGCTCATAGCTTCCAATTTCTTGGTGAGTATTTAAACATTTTCCTTGATATTGGAGAGCATCTCTTCGTTAAGAGTTTCTTGTAATCTAACTTGTTTAAGTAATGAATGATACTTTTCTCTATATCTAGGAGACTCGTAAGTGACACTAGAATCTATGAATTCATCTTTCAAAGCCATTTTACAAAGAACCTTGTGAGAATTTAATGGAGTTACGTACCCTAGATACAAATATGCAGTTCACCGTATTTTTTTTTCATGTTCATCCTCATCTTTTGGCTCATCTTGCACGTCCTCATCAAGTGCTTCCTTTTATTTAAGGGTTGCACCGTTCACCCTTTTCCAAGTTGGGAGCTATCTTTTCACCTGTCCGGTTCATAGGCTTCACATCTTCTTGATTACGAGACCCTGATGTTCTAGTGCGCAACTGCTTTCTTCTTCACCTTCTTGTAGAAGACGGTGGCCTTCCGGCTTGCTTATTCATGAGAAACTTCATGAAGCTTTGAGTGAGCAGCGAGATTTCCTGTTCAGACATATTTCCTGACTCTTCAGGTTCATCTGATTTATACTACTCAACGATAACTTCTTTTTGATTTAAAGACTTGAGAGAAAGATTCTTTTGATGAGGTTAAATTAGAACTTTCTTCATAGGTGGTGAATTATCATTCTCATATTAGGGAAGATATTTGACCAAGTCACTGACATCATACTCAATAATCTTATCTCCAAGGACTTCATTGAGCATTAACACTTTGTGGATCATGTCAAAATTAAGAGATCACAAAAATATTCTTGAAAATCTGTTTCTTGTTTAATTCCATGTCTAGTCGATGGCTTCATTTCACATGGCTTGAGTCCTTCCATTATAGACGCTTAACGATTCTCCTTCAGCCTGTTGTGTTTCCTCCCATCGAGTCATCATGGCTTCTAGATGATTCTCTTTAACAAGGAAATTTCTGTCAAATGTTGTCTTGAGAATATTCCATGACTATTTTGCTGTGCGGCAAGCTCTTACCATATTGTACTCACTCCCCTGCATTGCAACGTGTATGAAGTAGAGTGCTCGTCTTAGGCATTCAAGAGTTTTTGTTCCTTCTCGTTGAGATCTGAAATGGATACCTCCTTCTGTACGCCATTCACCTCACGAGTAGGAAGTACGAAAACTTTAAACACAACATTAACAAGATCCTAGCCTTTACGTAAGAGAAAACCTTCCATACGGACTCTCCACCCAACATATTCGATCCCATCGAACATAGGAGGACGAGTATCAATACCAGAGACTTCTTTCCTCGAAATACTTGAGAGTTCCTGTAGCTTGGATCCCTACATTAGTTCAATTAAATATATAATATAAAATAAGGTAAACGGGATCTTATACCAATTGAAAAAAGTGGGGAGAGCACAGTCGCAGATAGTAACATACACGAGTACGAGTGTGTCTTCTACAATACACCCTCAATTCGCGATTAAGCGCGATACAGCAGAAGACGACAATCATAGAGCCAAACGGAATGGGTCTATTGTGACAATGTAATAGATCGGATAAAAGAAAAGACTAAAAGATCACATCTATTCTAAAACAAGAACTGCGTAAATAAATACCAGATGCATAAGTATAACTTAACTTAGACCAAATCTCACAATATAGCAGTTATAGAAAAAGTAAAAGACACGAGACACAAGTTTTTTTACCGTGGGAAAACCTTAATTGCGCTTTCCTCGTGAGAAGGACAACTAGGAGTAAAACCCACCTGCTAGCACCAACCAATGCAAGAGACTATATTGCATGATACGTCTGATAATGATAAATAACGAGCTATCAAATAGATCAGCTAGCCACCACTACCTTTTTCCTACCCAGTTTCTGCAATCTCTTGTGTAGCACCCCACGATTGTGGTAATCCAAGCTTTGCTTGAATCTAGTTAGTAGTAGCACACTAAGTCTTCGAGCTACTGGCCTAGATACACGGTGCACCTCGTACATGCATGTACCCTAGGACTTTTGCTCTGGTAGTTTGTCAACAAATCTATCTCCGTTTAGTTTGTGAGTGAACAACTCTTTCAGATAGATATGAATAACACAATCTGCAGTCGAAGGATAAGAGACTCTAGACAATGTTAAAAAGATCCTAAACCTATCAGATACAAAAGACAAAACCTATATAATATTACAGTTGACTCTACACGTCCCAGTATAGAGGCAACAACTCAGATCTGATAGTTTCAATATTCAACAGTTCAGGATAACAGATTTGGAAACTGTATAGAGTCTATGACGAGTTTTGAGAGATAAATCCTAGTGCTCTGAATTTGAGAGACGTCTCTAGAGAAGAGACAATATAATTCACAATTCTGACGCAAAAAAAAAACAAAGAAGAAAATCAAAGTACTAGGTTTAGTCTATATAAACAAAAAATTGATTCTAGACATAGGTAGACTAACAACAGACTTGTTCTAGATCAATATAATAATATTTATCCAGAGACTCAATGAAGAACAAGTTCAGACTTAAGTGGATTGATCGTAGAAGAGATACTTCATCTTGAGACCTTGAATCGAAGCTGAAGGAAGTTTAAGCGACGCTAGGGAAGGCAGAAGCTGAACCATCAGTCAAGGGAAGCTGAACTGTCGGCCAGGGTTCCCCGTTCCTCTGCTGTTGTGGCCGAACCCCATAATTTCTCACAAATTTTGGGGGAGGCTAACCTTATATTTCGGAAATTAATTTTCTATAAATTTTGATCCTATATTTGTAGAAGTGGTTAACTTGATTCCCAAGAAAGAGAGTTCTAGAGAAATGAAATGAAATGAAATTCAAACTCTTATTTATATAATAATCAATTAATAATAAAAGTGTTTTAGTTATTAAGAAAATATAATTTCTACAAAAAAAGATTCAATCTTATTCTCAACTCTAAATAAAATAATTAATATAAGTAAATAATTTTTAGTAAAATAATTTAAATTTACTTAGAATAGAAAATAAGTTGTTAAGTATTATTCTTGATTAATTATGAAAAGATTCTTAATCAAGATAAATCAAATGTTCAATATAAAATTCCAGAACATATAGTAAACGCCGAAGTTCTTAGAGAACATATTATTAGTATATTTCGTTTGATTAATCCTGAAAATCTTCCATTCAACCTTAAATAGAAAATTGATTAAGTTTATAAAAGAGTTTTAATAGGAAAATAAATCTTATTTTGATCATTACCATTAAATATATTATTTTCATAAAATATATATTTTATTCCTAGTAAACTCTCTTTACATGAAAGACAAGGAATAAAGTCCTAAAGAATCTCCAAGATGAATAACTATTTGACTGAAACTTTCAAAAGAGCTAAGGAAAAAGTCAAAGAGCTTGCAGAAATAAACCATGGCTGCCCATAGGTGATACCCGGCCACCTAGGGACCCCGTCAAAACCCTAGGAGCATCAGAAGGTTTCTTTTCTTCTCTTTAACTATTTTACTCTTTTACAGTGTTGACAATTTAGTCCAAAAGCTCATGGATTGATGATGCATGAATAATCCTAGACCTAAGGGTAATTCAGAAGTTTCTAGAATATACCTGAAACCTAGGATCACAAACAGATGTTTTTTTTATGATTTCTTGCAGATATAGATTCAAAGAGCCTCAATTACCTGCAAGAACATGGGGTAGCATCCATAATTTTTAAATAAATACAATCAGATCATTTATAATATTCTTATATAATACACTATATGATCTGAGTTATTTTGTTCTTGAATTGACAAACACTTAGAAAGTGTGAGGGATCCTAGATTGAACACTTGTGACTCATCATATTTCAGTAAAGAAAAGGGAAAGAAAAGTTAGCGAAAATGATGAGTATTAAATTATCTTTCAAATTTTTCCATCCTTTTTTCACAAAAGAAATAAAAGGATTGTTTACGTTTTCAAATTAACAACTCTCTCAATCATGAAATTGTTTTCCACCCATGCATGTCATGCAGAAATCATTTCGGAATTTTAACAGAAAAAAGATAGACAGGTCAAGATAAAAGGAACCAAACTCCTTAAATAATAGTAAGGGTACAAAGGTTGATTATCTTTAGGAACCTAAGGCCAAAGGGTTATCATAATGAGACAAGGTGAGTCCCGAGTATTTGGGAGTGTTCTAAAGTCATAGGTTGTTTTTGAGGCGATCCTAACGAGTTAAGGTTTTTTTATCATGAGGTGGTCACAAGCCTGAAGAATCCTAACATACTAGGTAGGTTGGGAAACCAAAGCTTCCTGGGTAGTATTTTTCATTCAAGCAACTAATAGGGATCTTAAGGTAACAAAAAGTCATAAGAAACCAAGGGTTATTCTTGATATGGGGATGGAAAACAGAAACACATTCCAGAGAACTAGATTACTAGCTTATTCAAAAGTTCGAGATATCAACGAATCGTATAATTAAGGTACCTACTAGTCATTCTAATTCTGCACCATTTCAAGCTCGGAACACATTAGAGAAGTTACCAAACCTCTAAAAATTCTAAAGATAGAAACAAGAAAACCCAACAATGATCAAGTAATTAAAGAGACAAAACTATGAACTTTTTCAACATGTACAGATAACCATAACTAATGTGGAGAACCAACAAAACTTCTTAAGGGACGACACATGAACTCTTGAGCAACTCATTGACCAAATGTAGACACTTATGAATGGATAACTATACAAATTTGCCTACCTATGGGGCTCGTTTATAGCAGAGAAAACATAAAGTTTAGGACTTCCTCTAGTTCAGGCTCGTGTGAAGCATCTAGAAACTGAGCAAATTGACTGATATAGATATCGACTTAATTTCTTTGGCGGTGTGCGCACATAATATCATAGTCCGATAGGATCAGTAGCCACTTTTCAAGCTTCCACTAGGATATGGATGCACCAAAAGGTATCTTATGTGATCACTCTTGGTGATCACAAATACCTTGTGGGAGGCAAAGTAGTTCTTTATTTTTTGCACCACGAATAATAGTGCCAAGCAGTTCCTTTCAATGGATGAGTATATAGATTATGCTCCCAAGATCACCCTCGAGATATAGAAGACATGTATTTCTTGTCTATACCTTTCTTGAGCAAGCTGTGCTCCAATAGACTTTGTGGTTGAAGCAAGGTACATGATCAATAGACTTCCATTATGAGGAGCAATCATAACACGTGTTGAGGTTATAAAATTATGCATCTTCTCAAGGCTATCTTGATTCTTTGGGTTAAAAACAATTCAGATCATGTAGTGAATTGTATACGGTTATTATAAGTGATTTGAGCTCTTTATTTAGATACTCTGTGATGCTAAGCAATGTTCTTGCAGGAAATTTAGGCTACTTGAATCTAGTTATGCAAGAAATTATCAGAAATCATCAGTATTTTGATCCTTGGGTTTCAAGTATTCTCCTTAAAATTTCTGTGTCATTCTTAGGTCTAGGATATTTCTTGTCGCATCTATCCAAGGGTGTAGGGACTAAATCGTCAACACTACAAAATATTAAATGACCAAAGAGAAGCATAAGCTCTCTGGCGCATCTAGGGCTTTGCACGAAACCCTAGGAGCTCGTGCAAGCCCAGGGATAGCGAGATTGAGCTCTATAGGCTCTTTGACTTTTTCTCTAACCATTTTGGCAGTTCAGTCACAGTCAATTATTCTTCGGTAGAGTTTCTCTAGGAATTATTCTCTGTTTTCCAAGAACAGAGAGTTTAAATTGAAATAAATTACATATTTTATTTTTTTAGTGAATAATTACATCTTTTATTAAAATAATATATTTAGTGATAATGAGCACAATAAGATGCATTTTATTATTAAAACTCTATTACATATTCAATTAGTTTTCTAATTAAATTTAATTTCAAGAGTTTTCGAAAGAATATAGTAATTTTATTAATTTATATATTCGAATATTACTATGTTCTATGTTTTAATATTTTTGGTTTTACATAAGTATGGGATTATATAATTTCGTTTATATGATATATATATATATATTGGTTACAAATATTTATTTAATTAGAGAATATATTTTCATAAAAGTTCAAGAAGAATATTTAGCAGTTTAATTTTTAATAAAAGTAAATTGAAATTAATTTTTAAAAATTATTTTTGTTTTATTTTAATTACTTTATTTACAATTGGAAATTAAGAACGAATCTTATTTTATGAAAATCATATTTTATCTGTAAGTACAAGTATTTATTTATTGTTTAATTATTATATTTATTTAGTTTAACTTTAATTTAATCTCTAAAAGTCTAGATTCATAATTAATTTTCTCTAGAACTCTCCTGCTTGGAAACAAGCAATCGCACTCTATATATACAGATTCAGGATTGAGAGAAAATGAAAGATCAAAGCATTTAGGTTAGCCTCCCCAGATTTCATGAGAGAAAGAGAGCTCCCTCTAGGGTTTTGGGTCGCAGAAAGGAAGAGCAGGCTGACAGTTCACCTCCCCTGGAGTGACCGTTCGGCTTTCAGCCTCCAATAACGAAGGTTTGTCTTCCCGCGACACTTTAGCTTCCTTCATCTTTGAACCAGGTTCTAAACTAATTGGTTATTCTAGAATCGATCTAAATTAGTCTGATCTTGTTCCTAATTCGGTCTCTAGATCAATCTTCTTATACTGATCTAGAACAAGTCTTCTGTCAGTCTACCTGTGTCTAGAAACCTTATTTTTTACATTAACTAAATCAATATATTTGATCTTATTTTTAGTTCATTGCGCGCGATCTGTATTTCAGATGATCTTTTATCTATAGACGTCTCACAGATTTCTAAACTCTAGGATTTCTCTCTCTTCTGAGAGCCAATATTGTTTCCACATCTGTTATCCTAAATTGTTATAGCTTGAATCTATCAGATTTAAAGTTTTTCCCCCTGGTTGGGTCGTGTAAAGTCAACACTTTTGACTAGGTTTTTTTCTTATACATATTACGTTTAGGATTGGTTAGGGTCTCTCCTATCCTATGAAGGTTCAGTTTATGTTATTGGTATATATTTGATAGAGTTATTTGTAGGGTTTTGATAACGGATACGCAGTGGAATAAACAATAATTAATCCGTTTCAAGACCCTCCAAGGATCAAAATTCTAGAATTTATAACGATAGTAAGAGATTAGTGTCAAAGTAACTTTTGGATCTCCTTTGATGACTTCACTTGTGAAATAGTATTCACGTCTCTATGGCTAATCCACTCGTAGGTTAGAATCTGGATCTTCCAACACCAAGTGCTAGCTAGGAACGATGGAACACCAAAGAGGGGCTCGGACCCTCTTTTTGGCCGGCGGGGTAGGGGCAGACCAAGGGTGCGTTCGGCCTCCTTTGGTTTCTCTCTCTCTCCTTGTTTTTCTCTCCCATTCAATGTGTTATGAGCATTAGTTGTGAGAAGGAAGCTAGGAGTGTCCTTTATATAGTCCAACAATTCTTTGTTGACTGCTGTGCACAAGAGATTCCGGCAGGGAGACCTCCGTGTACACCGTACGTAGTGGATCAGGGATCGCACAGGAAGAATAGGGGTGTGTGTAGGGAGAGAGTAAGTCAGTAGCAATGTCTGAGAGAGAGACAGAGGTTTGGCAGAGCTTCCGCGTATGGCAGTGTTGTTCTCCTTTGTATGGAAAGGTTAACGATGTATATATACTGGAGAACATGACCGTTGTAGTGTGGTTAATGCGCCCATTAATGGCGGCTTAATTAGCTTAACCATAACGGCACGTTCGTCCGAGTATATAGGAACCGTTAGAGCACGTGGTGCGCGAGTACCGGAACCGTTACGAGGTTGACCGGGTTTGACCGGATTGACCGGGTCTAGGGAGCTCGTGCCATAAATCTCTCAAAACAGTTACTAAAGGTCGCGCGCGGGCTTGGCTCGCACGCGACAGGGCTTACTCTAGCCTCCAAACCACAAATCCCTACAAGTCCCGTGCAGTGGTATGCGAGGGCTCTGTCTCGCAGCCCCCACATGGATCAGCTCGGCTGGTGATCCTGTGTGTGTGGAGCACAATATGGTGTGCTGGATGGTTGCCACGTGGCCTAGATCTGCCATGTCATAAAGCAGTATCTACATTAGCCCCCTTTCTGCGCGTGAAGGCTTGTAGCTGTATAGGCTTCCATGCGCGGAAACCAACATGCGCGTCGTCGTCACGTACCAATTCAAATACGGGTAGATTCAGCCCCCGTGCGTGTAATTATGACCTAAAACCCCTAGAGTCGTGCCATCTGACCTTTAGGGTTTTAGGCGTGACGTCAGCCCGTCCTGTGATTGCGCGACACGACGGTGACGGTTGCGATTCGACTACTGAAGGGACGCAACCCTTCATTCTTCTGGATAAATACCTTGTATCCCATCATTGCAAGGCATTGCTTCTTTCTCTTAAAGTGAATGGTACCCGGAGATCTTCGAGAGCAGATCCAAATAATCAATCATCAGTTCAAGACTGCAAATCGTATTCTTCAATTGTGCATCTCCAAGCAGGCTTCAAGGAAACAAGGTTGGCCTCGTTTACTTTTTGATTTTAAAATTCCGGCATTTGTCTTGAACTGCGTTGAATCTGTAAACTCATGAAATCTGTGAAGAGGCTTTGATCTTTAAACCCGCTTCGCTTTACTCTTTCGACGATATTGGATCTTGCAATTACCCAATTTCTGAAATCGGCACCGGAACTGTTTTCATTCCTTTGCATAAGTCTCGAATTCAAAATTCAAACTGACTGGTGTGGTATTTCTCCCCCCCTTTTTTTTTGCCCTTTCGCAGGAATGGCCAAAACAAGGGTAACCAGACCCGTCAAGGAAGATGAAGAGATGCCGGAGCTTCCGCAGTCTCTGTGGCGAAAAGCCCCCTTTCTGGGTGGGAAAGATTTTTACCACGCGAGGGTGAAGGCGAAGAGGATGCCTGATCCTGTTCCCGTTGAGCGGTTGTTGACACTGACTCGCCCAGTTAACTCAGCCTTGCTCGAGTTAGTTGGCTCCGAGGATGTGGTTCGATTGGGAATCGAGAACGGGCACTTCCCATACACTGCGATTTCTGCTCAGGCGTTTGTCCAGAAGTTGGACTATATGGATGAGTGGACTGACCACGTGTTGGGTAATTACGCCGAAACTCTTGATGAAGCCGGCATTTTCTTTGCTGTTCGTGCTATGAAGGGTGCTGCCGTGAAGTTGGATCAGTCCATGCTTCTAGACCTTCTGTCCCGCTATTCGCCTGCGACTCACACGTTTCACTTCGCTGAGTTCGAGGCTGCCCCCACGCTCGAGGACGTTCAAATGCTGTATGAGCTTTCCCCCATGGGCGAGGTGGACCCCTTGAGTCACTTAAGGACATCTGCGGAATTAGCCTTGTACGCGCAGATGGAGGAGTGCCTAGCAGAGGTGAAGAAAATCTCCACTCGGTGGACCAGTACAAAACCTCTTCCGAACTGGCAGCTGGTTGATACGTCTGCGAAGAATACCTGGAACAAGTGGTTGCAGTACTTCTTCCGAGACTATGCGAGCAGCAGCATTACTAAGAAGCTTTTGAGCGAGGACCCGGAGGCCGAGAATTACGTAGAGGGCAAGGGTTATCATTTGACCCTTTGCGCCTTTCTCTGCGCTTGGCTGTCGAGGTATCTGATTGATGGTCACCCCCATGATGGGGTCTTCTACCATGTGCTGCCACTTGCCGTGAGGCTCGCTCTTGGCCAGAGAGTCGCACTTGGACCCTTGGTCTTGGGCACGCTATATTACAGGCTGGATCAGCTGGTTCTGGCGATGAGGGAATCGCGTGGCCGCCTCGATGTTCTGACCTTTGTCAATATCAGCTTTTTGACAATGTGGGTTTTCGAGCGTTGGCCGTCTTATGCTCCAACTCCCCTCCCACTTGAGAAGTGGTGTCCCCCAGGCGAGACGAAAGCGCTCAACAGCGGAAGGGCTGCGAGATGGTTCGGGGCAAGCAACACCAAGTGTACTTGGAGCTTGATATGCGACAAGCGAAGGGAGTTCACTGCCAGGCCTTACGCCACACGTGTTGAGAATGTGCGGTGGTTTCCAAAGCTATACCCCTCCGAAGGTATGGTCTTGTCAGAAGACCTTCTCTTTGAAAAGGGACCGCATTTCCACGAGCGCTATCGTGAGTTCTTTTGCTGGTGTCTGCGGGGTTCTCTTCCTGCACTTGCAGAGCATATTCGTGAGCTCGCGCCACGATATGAAAGGCTTACAGTGGATGTTGACCCCACTCGGGTCTCTCCTCAGTTTTGTTTCGATGCGGTGGCCCCATCAATCTGGCCCCAGTCTATCGTTAGAGGGTGCTACAAGCGCTTGCTGACAAAGGAATGCAAGACGGTCCTTATGAGCAATCTTCCCTTTGAGCAGCCTGCGGGAACTCGCAGGGGTGGTTGTTCCCAGAATTGGATCGCATACTGGATTGCCCAGCATACGAGGATGGAGACGGAGGCGGCGGCGCAGCCAGGAAGGGCCCCCTTGATCAAGAGAAACTCTTTTCCGTTTCGCCCCAATTGCAGTTTGAGCGAGTCTGAGTACGGTTGCTACTCGTTGTTGGACCGCGAGAATCATTTGTGCCCCGATTTCATTCTGAAGGAGCAGGTCGATGCAATCAAGAAGGGTGACACGCAGGTCATCAAATATAGCAAGGCGTTTGCTGAGGTAAGCAGTTTCCTTGTGTGCTTTGAGCTCTTTGATTTGCTTGCACTGATGCTTTTTGTTCTGTTTTGTCTAGTGTCATGTGCGGAGGTTCGCAGCTGGTGACCGTTCCAAATCGCTGGTGGATACCATTGTTGCGACCAGAAGAAGGGGGGAGCCGTATCGGCTAGCATGAAGGATGGATGCCGAGGTCGAAACAAAAGTTCGCGGGGTCATGAACACTTTTGCTGACTCGCTGATAGACAACCCTCCGGCTCTGTCTCCTCCTAGAGATGACCCGTCCCCTCCAGCGACTTCGGTTGTGCCTCCGGCGATGACTGAGCCAGGAGCACCTATTCCTGCGTGGAGCATTTGGGGCTCGCAGGTTGGGAATGTAATCGCAGCTGGTGCAGCTTACACTCTTCCTCCTAACTATGAGAGTTTGGAGCTCGCAGCTGATAGGAGAGCCATGGAGCGAGGGCAGTCTTCAAACAACCCGGTGGCTCGCATTCCTTCTATTCATGAAATTCTGGAAGGGACCGGTAAGCAGAGATTTTACCATTCGTACGTCGTATTATTTGCTTGCGAGTTTTGACATCATGACTTGTTTTTGACGTCTCAGGTTTGAAGCAAACCGATGTAGACTGGGTGGTTCGAATGCGCCTCAGATACCCCCGATCGTTTGTGAGGTGTCTGGAGATCAGCCCTTTTGACAGGAGGCTATTCCTTACTGAAGCCATCTGGATACTAGAGCAGCTGTGCGCGGCTACACCTGCGACCATTTCGGCCCAGAGTGCTGAATTGCTGTGTGGCATGTGCCAAAATCTTGTGCTCAAAGTCCAAGGCAGACTTGGCTTTAAATTCCTCAAGGACAGAGTTACACTGATTCGCGCAGCTGTAACTTTGAATCTCGGTCACCAGAATCTCGCAGCTGAGATGCAGAAGGTGGAGCAGCAAAAGCAAAAGGTTGATGAAGCTGTAAAGCTGTATCAGGAAATGAATGCCAAGTGCGAGCAACTGAAGCAAGAAGTGAAACAAGTGGAGAAGCTGAGCGAGCAGTTCGCACCCCAGGACTCCTTAGTCAAAAATTTGTTTTGACTTTTCGAATTTTTGAAAAGAAAACAGGAAAATGGCTGAGACATTAATGTAATGTTTTGAACATTAATGTGATATTGCTAGGGTTTCTCCCCCTTCTTTTTTAACAACAAACAATGAGTTTGCCCGTTTTGCCCCTTTCGGGATTTGATTGGACATTTCTGTGCATATCCAATTATGACATCAGCAATTGATTCTTTGCTTGATTTTCGCGCTAATTTCTCGGCAGATAAGCACGCTTCCGTTGGGAAGTCCATCCGAATCATGACTATCCGTCATTTATTAGGATACGCAACTGAATCGTCGTAGCCTTTAGTAGGGTAATTGATTGTTACCGCTTTTCAAGGCGTAAGTGATTGAACTTACCCTCTTTTTGAATTTGCTGACTCATCTTAAGCAACCGAAGAGTCTCTACAGGGCCTATATAAACCCTGCCTTTGTCATTTGGGTTCTTCATCCCAAACATGTGCTTTGCCGTGAGTCCTTACGACTGCTGGCTTCAACGCTTGTTTTTCGTTGATTCATGGCAACTTCAGGCTTTGAATCCTGAGTTTGCGCTTTGTGCCATAGAAATAGTTTCCAAGATCCACTTTATGAGGCTCATTGCCGTTTATAACCATCATAAAGAGGATGCAGATAATACCTCATGTGTGTTCGAAGAAATTTCTTCGTGTATTATGTGTGCAGGTCATGTTTCCGGCCGCCTCGTGGTGAGGTGCAGCGCCGAAGTGACCGTGCTACCGTCTCGTAATGAACGGCGGAATTCTCCTCCAGCATCTCCGGAGGAGAGTTTCTTGCCTCTTCGTTCTTGAACTCAGGAGGCTCGCCAACGCCCTTGTCTATCATGACAAGGAGCCCAGTACCAGAGGAATGACGGCTTCCCCTGTTGTGCACAACGGCATATGCCGGAACAGGTGGTTCCTCTGGTACATATCTTGATCAGACAGGGGTTTCGTCAGACCCTAAGATCTTTGGACGTGGATTTGCCCAGCTCTTGCCGCTAAGGATGTAGCGAATGGTGAGTTAATCTCTTCGCAGATGCATCCTACTTGCTACAGATCTTCGACCGCGGATCTGCGTACTGTGCTGCCGGTGTCAGGACCGGTGGATTCTCTCTTTTCTTAGTCGAGAGTTCCCTTGGCGCATTTCTGGCTTATCAGCCATTTTTCGAATGTATTGTAAGCCATGTTGGCTGTGTAGTTAGATGCGAGCTTTTCGCTTGTAAGCTGCTATCTAGATAGACAAATTGTAAGTCATTTGACTCATAATGATAAATAGTATTTGTATCAGTTGTTCTTTGCAACAAAATACAATTTCGCATTGTTTTGGCTTGTTTTGCCTTGCATAATGACATGTAATGATTTCACATATGCGATGTCAATTTACAGATATTTCGCTAGATCATTCGAGATCGTTATTTCGCAGCTGTGCCATCTTGACGGATGGGCTTGTAGTTGGTCGTTGTAAATCGTATGAGATCACGTTCACAACGTTGTTATCGTTCCATATAATTTTCCAGAGATCAATCAAGATCGTTGAGCTGTGCAAATTGCTATCATAGAAGATAGGCTTTGTTTGAGATCGTTTCTCGCATAAACTGCTATCACAGCAGACAGATCTTTAGAAGATCTAGTAAGATAACTCTGCACTCGTGTTGCCATCATATAAGACGGGTTTGGATAATTAACCAAAATTGCTATCGTAACAGATAGGCTTGAGAAGATCATTATAAGATCGCATCTGTATGGCCCGCTATCTCAAGAGATAGGCGTTAGATGATCGATTGAGATCGTTTTTGTATTTCGCTGCTATCGCAAAAGATAGGCTTTGGATGGTCATGTAAGATCGTATTTTCGTTTGGGTGCTATCGTAAGAGATAGGCTTTAGATGATCACTTAAGACCGCATTTGCGTTTGGCTGCTATCGTAAGAGATAGGCTTTAGATGATCACTTAAGATCGCATTTGCGTTTGATTGCTACCATGAGGGATAGGCTTTAAATGATCACTTAAGATCGCATTTGCGTTTGATTGCTACCATGAGAGATAGGCTTTAAATGATCAATTAAGATCGCATTTGCATTGGCTGCCATCGTAGGAGATGGGCTTTAGATGATCACCTAAGATCGCATTCACATGTAACTGCTATCGTAAGAGATAGGCTTTAGACGATCGATTAAGATCACATTTGTAGTGGCTGCCATCGTAAGAGATGGGCTTTAGATGATCACTTAAGATCGCGTTCGCGTGTAGCTGCTATCGTAAGAGATAGGCTTTAGATGATCGATTAAGATCGCATTTTATTGGCTGCCATCGTAGGAGATGGGCTTTAGATGATCACTTAAGATCGCATTTGTATTTAGTTGCTATCGTAAGAGATAGGCTTTAAATGATCGATTAAGATCACATTTGTAGTGGCTGCCATCGTAGGAGATGGGCTTTAGATGATCAGTTGAGATCGTGTTTGCTATCGTATGAGATAGGCTTTGATGATCGATTGAGATCGCGTTTGCTATCGTATGAGATAGACTTTGATGATCAGTTAAGATCGCGTTTGCTATCGTATGAGATAGGCTTTGATGATCAGTTAAGATCGCGTTTGCTATCATATGAGATAGACTTTGATGATCAGTTAAGATCGCGTTTGCTATCGTATGAGATAGACTTCGATGATCAGTTAAGATCGCGTTTGCTATCGTATGAGATAGGCTTTGATGATCAGTTAAGATCGCGTTTGCTATCGTATGAGATAGGCTTTGATGATCGATTGAGATCGTGTTCGTATTTGTTACTATTGCAGCGAATAAATCATTGTTAACAGTTGTAACAAATTAGATAAAGCGATATAAACAGCAACCAAATATGAACTTCTCATTTGGGAGAATTCTTTTATTATGACATTCTCGTATGGTAGAGATAGAATTACAATCCTCTCATATGGGAGAGGAGATTGCGAATATCGTAGCCACATGAGACATTAAGCAACGTTATCATAAAACGTATGAAACAAGAGAAGTCAGGGATAGTACTTCTTGATCCAGCGCATGTTGACTGAGCTTGGAGTTGAGGTTGTGCCGTGCAACCTTCGTATGCTGCAGTAGCCGCTATCGAAGACTTCTGTGACTTCGAAGGGTCCCTCCCAATTAGCTGCGAACTTTGGGTGGGTTGCCTCTCGCATGCAGTGATCAGATGCGCGCAAGACCAGGTCGCCAACTGCGAAATCCCGTCGCTGGACTGTCTTGTTGTAGGCGCGAGCGATTCTTTCTTGGTACCGCTTGTTAGTCCTTTTGGCTTGTTCTCGCTTTTCTTCCAGCAAGACTAAATCATGATCGCGTTGGTTTTCGTAGAGCGCGTGGAAGGCCAGCCTTGCCGAATTGACTCTGACCTCCGCAGGTACCACAGCTTCGGCCCCATAACATAGTAGAAATGGCGAGGCCCCTGTGGGTGTCCTTGGAGAAGTTCTGTAGGCCCACAGAGCTATGTTAAGAGAGTCGGCCCACTTCTTGTGGTCATCTGCGACCATCTTGCTCAGAATTCTCAGCAGCGTTTTGTTAGTCGCCTCGGCTTGCCCGTTTCCCTTTGGATAATAGGGGGTAGAGCATATCTGCCTGATATTGTACTCCGCAAGTTTTGTAGCTACCTGACGATTAACAAAAGGAGTACCGTTATCTGAAAGAATAGTATTCGGGATTCCGAACCTGCATACGATGTTTTCCTGGATGAAGTTGACCACAGCCAGCGCGTTTGCCGTCTTCAGTGGTATTGCTTCCACCCATTTGGTGAACAGCTCAGTTGCGGTGAGAATGAAATGGTTCCCATGTGACGTTGGTCGGATGGGGCCAATGAAGTCCAAAGCCCATGTGTGAAATGGCCATGGCGTTCCTAGTGCATGTAGGTCCACGGCGGGAGCGTGCACTAGGTTCCCTTTGAATTGACATTCTTGGCAGCGTCGCACCTTGGTGCGGCAATCGACTTCCATCGTGGGCCAGAAGTATCCAATTGAGAGAAGCTGTCTGCATAATTTCGCACCTCCCTGGTGTTCCACCTGATGGGAGAGGTCCATAACTTCTTGTGCTTCCCTATCGTCTAGGCATCGCAGCAAGTTGCCTTCGTGACCTTTTCGCCAAAGCAGATTTTCTTGAACCACATATCGAGAAGCTTTCCTCTTCAATTTGTCTGCCTCTTTTCTCGATTCGGGCATGGTGCCCTTGGTGAGGAATTCAAACAATGGCTTTCTCCAGTCTGTGTCGTCGTCGATTAGAGCGACAAGAAGAGAATCTTTGATTAGTGCGCAACTCTCGCACTTCCCTTGTATCAGGGCTGCAGCTGTTGACATGCCTGGCCAATGAATGCCATATCTCTGAGCTTTCCTGTAGATTGACACCTCGCTTTCTCCGCAAGCGTGTTGGTGAATCTTTTCTAACAGCTGTTGTCCCTCTTGCTCGGAGACACAACGCATGAGTATTCCTCCAGGACCCTTGTAGTAAAGGGTGTTGTCGTGGATACAGTATCCTTTCGTGAGTGCCCAGCCCTCGCTGCTGGTGCCTTTCGCAATAGCTTGCAGGATTGCTTTTCGCCAGTCTGCGTCATCCATGTGTTCGTCGTCGCACGCATCTTCTGTTAATGCCGACGATGTTCGCACATCGATGGAAATCCTTGCGGGGCATTTGTCTATGCTGACCTTAGATCCCAGAGTTGCTAAGGCGTCTGCATGCCTGTTGTCCGCTCGGGGTTTGTGCTCGTATTTCACGTCGCAGAATTGCTGCATCAGCTTTTGCACTATGGTGCGGTATGGTGGGAGGTTGATCTCCTTTAAACCATATTCGCCCGAGGCCTGTTTAACAATCAGTTTGGAATCTCCCATGACTGTTAAGTTGCTCACTTCCAAAGCTTTCGTCGCACGGAGTCCCGCAATCAGAGCCTCGTATTCCGCCTCGTTGTTCGTGACTGCGAAGTTGAGTTTTGCGGACATCTGTATGACTTCCCCGTCCGGCTTTGTCAAGACTATCCCAATGCCTCCGCCTTTTCTGGTTGACGAACCATCGAAGTGGAGGGTCCAATAGGGCACGTCGATCGCGTAGATTTCAGGGCCTTCGAGTTCTTCCTCGATCACAGGTTCGTGACTGTTGTCAGGAAACTGTGCCAGCAGATCTGCTACCGCCTGCGACTTGATCGCTCTTGGTTTTACGCATGTGATATCGTATTGAGAGATGGTCATGTACCATTTCGCCAATCTCCCGCCCGGAGTAGTGTGAGTTAGCAGGTATCTTATGGGGTCGCTTTTGGTGACCACCACTACTTTGTGCGATGCAAAATAGTGTCTCAACTTCTCTATTACGAAGAATAAGGCAAGGCAATGACGTTCGATGTCCGTGTACCTTGATTCAGCAGGCTGCACAATGCGAGAGATGTAATAGATAGGCCTCTCTTGTCCCTCATATACCTGGGCCAAGAGTGCTCCTATAGATCTCCTTGTTGATGTAAGATATAGCAGCAGCGGCGATCCCAGTTGAGGCGCGATCATAATCTTCGGGGATGTAAGTATCTCCTTTAGCTTTTCGAATGCCGCTTCATGGTCAGGAGCCCAGTTGTACGCGGCGTCCTTCCTGAGAAGAGTGCTGAAACAGCATGTGATTTCGGCGATTGCCGGGATGAATCTCCGCAGATATGACAATTTTCCCAAGAATGTTTTCAAGGTACTTTGGTCTTGAGGTGGTGTCATGCTGGTGATGGCTGACACTTTCGCAGGGTCAGGCTCGATTCCTTGGCGATGGACTACGCATCCCAGAAACTTCCCCGAAGTCACGCCGAACGCGCATTTCATGGGGTTCATTTTCAGTCGAAAGCTCCTGCATCTGTTGAATACCTTTCGCAGGTCTGCAAGGTGATCTGCTTCATGCCTGGATTTGACTACCAGGTCATCCACATAGAATTCCACTTCTTTGTGCATCATGTCGTGGAATAGGGCCATCATGGCCCGCTGATAGGTTGCGCCTGCATTCTTAAGACCGAATGGCATTACCGTATAGTTGAATACCCCCACGGGAGTGATGAATGCAGTTTTCCTTGCATCTTCGGGATCCATCTTGATTTGATTGTACCCGCTGAAGCCGTCCATGAAACTGAACATGCGATGGCCTGCTGTTGAATCAATGAGTAAATCGATGTTAGGCAGCGGGAAATCGTCCTTAGGACAGAAGCGATTAAGATCTCGGAAGTCCACGCAGATGCGGAGCTGTCCGTTCTTCTTCACCACTGGCACGATGTTGGCCAACCATGTGGGATGGTGATTGGGCTCTATGAACTTGGCATCTAGGAGTTTGACAATCTCCTGTTTGATCTTCACGTTGAGCTCTGGCCTAAAGCTTCTGGTGCTTTGCTTGACCGGTTTAGACCCTGGGATGATGTCTAAACGGTGCATGGTGATGCTCGTGTCCAGACCCGGCATCTCGTCGTATTCCCATGCGAACACGTCCTTGTATTCAGTTAGGAGCTGCAGCAGTCCTTGTTCCTCTTCGCTTGTGAGGTCCGCACTCAGGAAGACTGGTCTTTTCTTTTCCTCGTTCGGGCTGAGGAACACTTCCTTAAGCTCTTGCTTTTGTGGTCTTGGCCTGTCTTCCATGCATTCGGGGGCTTCTTTAAGTTTCTCCTCTGGAGTGCCCTGTGTTGGCTCTTCTGTGAGCGCAACTTGCTCGATTTGATTGATTTGCCCAGGGACATCCCCATGCCCGTGTGAGGACGTCCCCGCGCACCTTCATATGCGATAGCATTTCTTCCCGTTGGCGTAGAAGCTCTCTATCTCCTTGCCCTCGGGGTCGTGCTTTGCGATCCTCTTCAGAGTGTAGACACTCTTGCGATGATATGCGATGCGCGGCGCCTCTTCGTGGGTAGGCGGCTTTTCTTTGGTGTCTCCCCTTGTCACCATCACGCCTGCAGGTGACTGGTCCTTGATGTCCTCCCAGAGAGGTAGAGGAGTAGGGTTGAATGGTCCGGGTGTTTGCTCGTCCGCCATCTCGGTGAACCACACCGCCTCGCTGAGATGCGCTTCGTCCAAGTTGAACGGGTTAGTTGAGGCCGGTATCTCGACAATCCTGTCGTTCCAGATAGCTTTCATCACTTGGTGAGCCGTTGAAGGGATCGCGTCAAAGCGATGAATCCAGGCCCGACCTATGATCATGTGGTATGTGGTGTTCGCGTCTATGACATAGAACTTCGCCGAGCACTTGATTTTGCCGATCTGAACGCCCAGGCGGATCCACCCGATCGTCATTCTGGAATCGCTTCCGAATCCCACCAGCGGGGATGGACGCTTGACTACCTTGTGCTCGGGGATCCCTGCTAGCTTCAGTGTGTGGAGTGGAACAACATTGACCGCTGCTCCTCCATCGACGAATGCTCGCTTGAATTCGACGCCGTTGATGATGGCGGTCACGTACAGGGGCTTCTGGTGGCTCGCATCTGTCTTTTTATCGCTGGCAGAAAAGGTCATAATCTTTTCTGTGGAACGGGACGCCCTGACGACTTTCCCGTTGGAGACCACGAGGTCCTCCTCGTAGTCCTCTGCTACCCTTAAGATTGCTTTTGTCATGTCCGCTCGACATTTTTCGGAGAAGTTCATCTCGTTGAAGAATCTGTCGAAGCCGTGCGACCCTTTCATGCGGTCGGCACGCTCATCTTCCGTGTCCATGCTGTAGTCTTCATTTTCATGGACTTCAGCAACGATGGGCAGACCATCCTCTGCGACTTCTTCCAAGTCGACTATCGAGATCATGGCGACCTCTTTGCCTTTTGAGCCCGAATCTGTATGGGCAGGCAGCGGGTTGTTGCGCACATCCTTCCGATGGTCGCTGACGATGAGTTCGCCGCTCTTCATCTTCTGATCGAGCGTGAATCTGAGCTTCTTGCACTCGGCTGTGGGGTGCATGACCTTGCCGTGGTATTCGCACCACTTAGGGTCCCTCGTCATCTCCTTGGAGGGTGCTTTCTCGAGCGGTGGGAGGACGCCGTCCTTGCGCCACTGTCTGCAGAGATCGCTCGCTTCCTCCACCGAGCATGGCAGAGGTGGTGCGTCGAAGTTTGTAACCTTCGCTTGCTTCTGGGGCGAAACTGTATTGACCTCAGCTTCGCGTCCTCGCTTGTAGCCAAATCTGCCGATCTTGTAGGTGGTGCCGCTCGCAGGTCGTTCTGGAGCGCTCTTCTTTCTCTGTCTCTCGACGATGGGCTCGATGTTCATCGTGCACTCGATGAGCTTTGAAAACGTGGGTGTTTGCAAATTGATTAGCATGCTCTTGTACTCATCTCGCATGCACTGCAGGCATATCTCTACGAGCCGACTTTCGAGCATCGGATCCTTGCATTCTAAGGATTTCGCTCTGAATTTCTTGATGAAAGTGATTCCACCTTCCTCGCGTTTCTGATACATCCGCGAGAGATGGATCATCGTCACCTTCTCTTCCATCTGGAAGAACTTGGTGTAGAACTTCTGGACCATGTCGTCCCAAGTCTTCACAGATCCGGGCTCCAACGTCCGGTACCATTTGTATGCTACATTCCCAAGAGTCTTTGGGAACTCTCGCATCAGCAGTTTGGGATCGGCTCCGTATGGACCCATGACATCGATGAAACGCATGACATGCTCATGAGCGTTTCCATTGACGTCTTCGAACTTGTCCCATTTGGGAGCCTTGTACCCTGCCGGGTTAGGCATGAGATAAATTTCTCGTGGGATGGGTGGATCGTTGTCTAGCTTCGGGATGATGGTATCCGCGAGCGATTGATGGGCTAGGATGGAATCCACGCGCTTCTGCAAGGATGTCATGCATTCTGGGAGGCTTCCCTCGGTAGCTGCCGGAGGGGCTGCCGTAGGCGGTGGCGACACATATGTCGCCGGAGGATTGAGAGTGTATTGGCTACCCGCGTTTCCCCATATGGTCGCCGGTGGAGGCAGAGTGTACTGCAAAGTTGGGTTAGACGCCAAAGCCGTGGGCTGAGAGGCGTGAGCGGCAGGGGGTAGCATTTGCGCTGTTGATCCTTGGATCGAAGGCAGCTGCGCGGCTGACGGTGGAGTTTGCAGATGAGGGTTGGGAGGCGTGGCCGATACTCCCAATCCTGGAGCAGTAGGGGTTCCTCCTCCCTGAGGGGTGGCGGTACCTGGTGGAGGATTTGGCGCAAGGGTGCCCAGAACGGCCAAGATCCGCTCCAACTGCGCAGATTGAGACTTGAGAGCTTTTGCCTGACTTTGGACAGTGGCATCCAAAGACTCCAAAGTTGGTGCCTCGCCGGGAGTCGTCGGAGTACGGCGGACTTCGTCTCCCGAGGGAGTTTCGGTGGAAGGCGACCGGTTGCTGACATCATCCTCCTGAGACATGGTTGCTTTTGCTGGTAAGATTCACGTCGGGTTCACCAAAATGTGCACAAGAGATTCCGGCAGGGAGACCTCCGTGTACACCGTACGTAGTGGATCAGGGATCGCACAGGAAGAATAGGGGTGTGTGTAGGGAGAGAGTAAGTCAGTAGCAATGTCTGAGAGAGAGACAGAGGTTTGGCAGAGCTTCCGCGTATGGCAGTGTTGTTCTCCTTTGTATGGAAAGGTTAACGATGTATATATACTGGAGAACATGACCGTTGTAGTGTGGTTAATGCGCCCATTAATGGCGGCTTAATTAGCTTAACCATAACGGCACGTTCGTCCGAGTATATAGGAACCGTTAGAGCACGTGGTGCGCGAGTACCGGAACCGTTACGAGGTTGACCGGGTTTGACCGGATTGACCGGGTCTAGGGAGCTCGTGCCATAAATCTCTCAAAACAGTTACTAAAGGTCGCGCGCGGGCTTGGCTCGCACGCGACAGGGCTTACTCTAGCCTCCAAACCACAAATCCCTACAAGTCCCGTGCAGTGGTATGCGAGGGCTCTGTCTCGCAGCCCCCACATGGATCAGCTCGGCTGGTGATCCTGTGTGTGTGGAGCACAATATGGTGTGCTGGATGGTTGCCACGTGGCCTAGATCTGCCATGTCATAAAGCAGTATCTACAACTGCATAAAAGCCCCTATCCTAATCCTGTCTATACACGGATTAGTCCAACTTGCAAATTAGTCCTACTAAGTTTGCAAGTAGTTGCGTATTGATCATTCTAATTAATTAATCATATTATTACTTCCCTAGTCCGGTCTAATCCATATGGAGTGTGACCCCATAGGTTTCTACTTTGTTGGTAGTAACAATTACAAACATAGAGCGGCCTCTAGCAAGACATCCATGCTACCCAACTAATAGAAATAGTCATACAAAAACCTTGTGAAAGTATTGTCTCATCCCTTTGTCTCTATATCCGGATTGGACACGAGACATACATGTCACACTCGTATATCCAATCCATAGTTTCTCGATCCTGGGAATAGTCTCATTGTAGCAGATATAATCAATATCCTATATTGATTTATTTGAGTCTAGCTAGACATTCTATGAGCACCATCCCTCGAGTGGCCGTGAATATTTACTCCCGTTATGTGGGAGGGAAAAATTCTCTCTACGTCACTACCATCTCTAAGATTGCTTCTTTATTGCATCCTATTAACGCCTTTACTACTACCCAGTTACGGTGTAGCGTTTGACGATGTCAAAACACAATAATCCACAACTAGAGGATCAAGTGACTTCAACTCAAAGGATGACAATACCGTTGTCACTACGAGAAGCACTTTTGTTACATAACCTGTATGTAGCCTTCTCGTTATGGGTCAATCTAGTATGCTGTTAATCATAATGCATACCCATGTGTTGGATCATGTTATCTCGATGTCAAACCTACCCCATACTAGTCTATATTTGATCGTCATTTTAATCAATATAATTGTCTAGGGATATTTAAGATAAATAACATACTATCAATCTAAGGACTTGATTCTATTAAATATTTCCATAAATAATATAATGAATGTTTCCATCCAAAAACACTTTTCATACAAAAAAGATTGCCTCTAGGGAATCTATTCCAACATTGTTCACTAAAGAACTAAAAGTATTAGATAGTTGTCGGCTTGACGAAATATTGTAAGAGAAAGTCTTAGAGTACACGCCTAAACATGTTCACCGTGTAGCTTGGGTCACCAGCTCGAGGAGTTTGTATGAAGTTCGCAACTAGATTCAAGTAAGGCTTGTATTGCCTCGGCGTGGGGTGTTACACAAAATATTACAGAAACTATGTAGGAAAAAGGTGGTGTGGTGAGTGGCTAATCCGCGTGATAGCTCTTTATCTATCTTGTATCAAACGTTTCTTGCAATACATTCTCTGAAAATGGTTGGTGCTAGCAGGTGGGGTTTTTATCTTAACTGTCCTTCTCAGTCGGAGAACACAATGAAGGTATTCCCATGATAATCTTCTTGTGTGTCGTGTCGTTTACATTTTCTTATAGCTATTTAGATTAGTTTTACTCTACACATACATAACTGCATCAGATGTATCTTCACGCACTCCTTGTTAATAGTATAGTTTGGATCTTCTAGCTTTTCCTATTATACATTATATTTTTTGTTGAACATATGATACCTTTCGTTTCTCTTCCTTTTCATTAAATTGGCAACATGCCTCCTTTGATTGTTTTGTGGTGAAAAATAAGCCAAGACTTGATGCTTCCATGAGTAAATCACTATTCCGAATTAAACTTGGTCCAAATTTATTATTTACATAAAAGTATGGATAGTATACGTATTATCTCTCTTTGTCTCTCCAAACAATAGCTTATTAATTTTAGGCAAAATTGCACCGGAGGTACCCATCTTTTGCAAAAACTGGCAAGTGGGTACCTAAATTTCAAAATCGTACACCACGGGTACCTAAATTTTCAAAATCGTGCACAGAGATATCCAACGCTAACTGTCGTTAACTTTCCATCCAAATTGGACGGATAAGTTTAAAAAGACTATTGTACCCTTTATTTTCGCCTCCAACTGTTTTTAAAATACAAGTGTTACTAGCAAGTCTAAAAAAATTAAAAACAATAAAATTTTAATTTAATAATTTAATATATGTAAGATAATGAAATATATTTCATCAAAATTGCATATTTTTACATCATTTCAAGATATGAAATATGTTTTAGTTAACATATATCTGTCAAACTTCAAGTTTTTAACTTTTTTTAAACCAAAATATCATAATCTCAAAATGGAAAATCAACGCAATGGTACGTGTGAAATTATTAAGGATACTTGTATGTTATTATTTTTATTAAAAAAATCATGTGAAATTATGAAATTTTGAGATCTTTTGAAAATTGTTGTAAAATGTTAAACAATTTAAGATTGACGGATATATGTTAATAAAAACAATCTCAAAATTTCATAATTTCACATATATATTTTCTTAATAAAACAATAATATATAAGTATCTTTGATAATTTCACATATACCCTCCCGTTAATTTTCCATTTTGAGATTATGAAATTTTTATATTTTTGTTAAGAAAAGTTAAAAGACCTTAAGATTGACGGATATATGTTAATGAAAATATATTTCATATCTTGAAATGATGTAAAAATGTAATTTTGATGAAATATATTGCATTATCTTACATATATCAAATTATTAAATTAAACTTTTATTATTATTAATTTTTGTTAGACTCGTTAGTAGCACTTGTATTTAAAAAAAAGTTGGAGGTGAAAATAATGGGTATAATAGTATTTTTATACCTTTCCGTCCAATTTGGATGGAAAGTTAACGAAAAGTTAACAACAGTTAGCGTTGGGTACCTACGGTGCACGATTTTGAAAATTTGGGTACCCGTGGTGCACGATTTGAAAATTTGGGGACTCATTTGCCGGTTTTGGCAAAATATGGGTACCTCCGGTGCAATTTTGCCTTAATTTTATCAATAACTTCTTTCTTCGCAAACAACTCTTACTCTGGTTCTTATTTAAATTTTGGCTAAATTGCATCAACGGTACCCATAGTTCTGATTTTGTATGGATTTAGTATCCATAGTTTCAATTGCAGCATCGACTGTACCAATATTTTTAATTTGTTGCAATGGTAGTACCCTCCGTTAACTTTCCATCCATATGTTGGATGAAAATGTGTAATAAGACTAGTCTGCCCTTTATTTCACCCCAATTTTTTTAAAATTATAAATTTAAACTACTAATTTAAAAAATTACATAAAATTAAATTGTAATATTTAAATATTTACTTATATATTAATATAATACCATATATTTTCAAACAAAAAAACTACACTTTTTTTACTACAAAGTAAAAAGTTATCACGATAAATATTTTGTTCAACGAAAAAAGTTATAATAAATTATTAATTATTTCTATGATAAGGAAATTATTAGATTTAGTTTAATTAAAATTTGCTAAAATTAGACTTGTGGGCAAAAATTAAGATTTTAATTATTACGATGACAAGTAATTTTTTTACATACACAAATATATACATGTATATCTAAATAATAAATAAATAAATCAATTTAATATTCTTTACAAAATTATAGGGGTGAGAATTAGGGACACACTAGTCTTTTTTGCATGTTTTCATTCAAAATACGGATGGAAAGTTAACGGTGGGTACCGCGGTTGCAACAAATTGAAAGTATGGATACCACAGATGCTGGAGTTGAAACAATGGGTACCAAATTCACACAAAAATCAAACTATAGGTACCACCGGTGCAATTTAGCCTTAAATTTTTTCAGGTTACCAGTTACTTTTTCATTCATTTTACATTAATGCAAAACGAAGACATGCAAACAGTACATGTTGCAAAAAAAAATTTATGCGGGATTAAAACATGTTTAAAATTAAAATAACTGAATACAATATTGAGGCTGGCTTACAGAAATTCACAGTAACAAAGATGTAAGCCTAGAAGTAACAAGCAAAGACGAAAAAAATCGAACAGAAAACACGAGTTAACATCCTTCTTATTATAAGATTTTCTATTTCCATGCACCTATGTTAGTTTCCATCTAAAACAACAACGAATGTTACTTCTCCTAAAACAAGCTACTGCTCTCATCTTTGTGACACCAATGTGGAGATCAAATTAGCATACTACAAATTGCAACACACATTATAAATGTATTTATATAGTTTCGATTAATTGCATTAAGTACCCACCACCACTTATCAGGTTTTGAGATTTCTTTTGTACATTTACATGCAGGATCTTGATGTTCTTTACTAAGACGAACCCACATGCTCAGACCATGAAAAGAACAAGCACAGAAATACTAAAGAAAAGGCTATGGAAGCTCCGATGGATGTACACGACATATCCAACAGTAAAATTGTAGTTAAGTTTTTGTGTCATGAAGTAATTAGCTATCACGGCTTAGTTAAAAATTATTATCATAAAATTAAAATACATGATGAAGGTGTTTTTTTTTTTACTTTCCCTATTATTATGTACTTAATCCTCTCTTCGCTGTTTGGGAAATACACTGTACATTTATCTTTCTCTCACTATACATCTTTCTCTCTGCCTTCTCTCTAGAAACCTTACGGTTTCTTTCATGGTATCAGAGCCCTATGGCTCTCGCCGCCGCTTCTCCGGCGTCTTCACCACTTTATCTCCTCTCTAATATACACAACCTTCTCCTGTTTAAACTTGATTCCACAAATTTTGTGTTGTGGAAACACCAAATCACCGCTATTTTTGGCACCCACTCTCTGTTTGGGTATCTAGATGGTTCCCTACCTTACCCAGATGAGTTTCTTCCACCGACGGTTGAATCTGTTGCTCCGGTGGCCAATCCAGCGTTCACAGCATGGATCCTTCAAGATCAAGCCGTCCTCTCGATTCTCTATGCTACTCTCTCCCAAGAGTCCTTGACTCTAGTGATTGGATCCAGCACCTCTCGCGAGGTCTGGCTGGCTCTTGAACGGCGGTATGCTTCGTTGTCCATATCTCACATCTTACAGTTGAAGTCTGACCTCCAATCTCTCAAAAAGGGGTCTTCCACCATCGATCTATACATGCAACGCCTCAAGACCCTTCGAGACAAACTGGCGATTTCATCGGTGGTGATAGATGATGAGGACATGCTTCTGTACACCCTCTCCGGCCTTCCAGTGGAATACAACGCCTTCAGATCCTCCCTCCGCATCAAATCCGAGCCATTATCCTTTGAAGAGCTCCATGTTCTTCTCCGATCTGAAGAGCAGATGCTGGAATCTCAAACTCCAGTGCCCGATCTACCTTCTTCGACCGCCTTTTTCATGTCTCGCGGCGGTCGTGGTGGCCGTCAATCTTCTAGTAACCGTGGTTCGGGTCGATCCGGTTCACGCGGAGGTGGGCGGTCTGATTTCCAAGGCGGCTGGTCGCATTACGGATCTGGGTACCCCAACTACGGATCCGGATCCGGGTATGGTTCCGGTTACGGATCCGGGTCCAGGACGGGTCCGGGTCGCGGTTCTTCTGGTTCGGGTCGCTCCGGTTCAAGGGGCCGGTACTCTGGTTCGGGTCGTGGTGTCTCCTCTCCTATAACCTGCCAAATTTGCGGGTATGATTTTCATTCTGCCATCGATTGCTACCATCGTATGGACTATGCGTATCAAGGCAAAACACCCACCAGAGCAGCTCTCCGCCATGGCAGCCTCTACCTCTTCTCAGCAGCCACCGGTCTCCGACCTCTGGTTAACTGACACAGGAGCTTCCAACCACATGACTGCAGACTTCAGCAACCTCTCCCTGGCTGAACCCCACACCGGCAAAGACTGTGTCACCGTCGGTAACGGCTCTTCTCTTCCTATCCAACACTCCGGTACTTCCTATCTTACTACTTCTAATTCTACTTTTACACTTTCAAATACATTACACGTACCACATTTATCTGCAAATTTTCTTTCATTTAACAGATTTTGCAAAGACAACAATGTTAGATTTATTTTTGATATAGACCTGTTTTATATTCAGGACAAGGTCACGGGGGCAACCCTTTTTCAGGGCCCCAGTAAAAATGGACTTTACCCCCTCTCTTCTGTTTCTCTTCAACATGGTCATCAAGCCTATTTGGGTCAACGTGTCAAGTCTCAACTGTGGCACTCTCGTCTGGGACACCCTTCTGCCTCTGTCTTGTCTAAATGTGTTACTTGTTTAAAACAATCTGTTAACTCTGTTGGTTCTCTTTGTGAAGCTTGTCTTGCTGGACTCTAGATTACCTTATAATGCTTCTGTTACTTCTGTTACTACCCCCTTCACTTACTTCAAAGTGATGTTTGGGGGCCTGCATCTTCTTTATCTTATCAATGTTTCAAATATTACGTGTTGTTTATTGATGATTTCTCTCGTTTTACATGGTTATTTCCTCTAAAAGTTAAGTCTGAAGTTCACTCTGTTTTCATGACATTTAAGACATTTGTTGAAAATTACTAGGTTATGACATCAAAATTTTACGTTCTGATGGAGGAGGTGAATATATAGCTTATACTTTTCAAAAAATTTTAAGTGACCATGGCATATCACATGAAAAGTCTTGCCCTTATACACCCCAACAAAATGGGTTAGCAGAACGTAAACACCGTCACATTATAGAAACTGCTGTCACTCTTTTACAAACTGCTTCTTTACCACATAGATTTTGGTATCATGCAGTTGCAACTGCCACTTATTTGATTAATCGCATGCCTAGAAAAGTAACTTCACATAAATCACCTTATGAGCTTTTATTTCATGCTAAACCTGACTACAACCACTTAAAAGTTTTTGGTTGCGCTTTTCCACGATTAACTGCAACTAATTCATCAAAACTTGATCCAAAAACACGTAAATGTATCTTCCTTGGCTATGCTTCTGGATACAAAGGGTATTTATGCTATGATAAATCTTGTGACAAATTTTATATAAGCCGAGATGTACTGTTTGATGAATTCTCTTTCCCTTATGCCTCTGTTTCTACTACTGCAGATAATTCTTCATCTTCTACTGTCTCACATTCTCCTTTTATTGTTTCAGGTCCTGTTTACCACAATAGTGGTGAACCTTACACTGGTTTTATACCAGAAAACAACATATCTGAGGGATATGAAGGTGAGCATCCGAATGGGGATTGTGTCTCTGCTCCCCTGACTGCATATACTACCACAGATGCTACCACATATACTACAAGTCCAGCTGGTGGCAGAGGCACATCTCCAGCTTCTGGATTGGCTCGACCTTCCCCAGTGATGACCCCCCCACCCCCCTTCTCACTCCACCAATGCTCATCCTATGCAAACACGCAGAAAGTCAGGTATCTCAAAATAGAAACTGTTATATTATGCTATTCCTACTACAGCTTCTTCCTCTTTTTCTTTATATTCTGGGTTACAATCCCCACTGGAACCAGCTTCTTATTCTGAAGCTGCAAAACATCAGCAGTGGCGTGATGCCATGAATGCTGAATTTTGCAGTCTTCAAAAACAGAAGACTTGGTCTCTTGTCCCCCTCCCCCCAATGCCAATCTTATTGGGAACAAGTGGGTGTTGACCAAAATTTAACCCTGATGGGTCTGTTGCTCGTTATAAAGCTCGCCTCGTGGCTAAAGGCTTTCATCAAACCCCAGGGGTTGATTATGTAGAAACCTTTAGTCCCGTTGTGAAGCATGCTACTGTTAGATCAATTTTAGCTATCGCTGCATCTTTTTCTTGGCCATTACAACATCAAGACGTTAAAAATGCATTTCTTCATGGGTTTATTCGTGAAACAGTATATATGCAGCAACCTACATGGTTTATTGATTCAAAATTTCCAAAACATGTTTGTCTACTTTATAAGTCCATATATGGCTTAAGACAAGCCCCTCGGGCTTGGTTTGAGCGTTTTACATCATATCTCTTATCACTTGGGTTTGTAGCATCTCATGCTGATTGTTCACTCTTTATCCGTCACAACAACAACCGTCTTACAGTACTTTTGTTGTATGTAGATGATATTATTGCTACCGGGAATGATACTCCCTACATTAACACTATGATTAGGAACCTTGGAACTTAATTTGAGATGACCAATCTTGGTCCCCTCACTTATTTCCTTGGTTTACAAATTCACCGTCACTCACAAGACATTAGCATCACACAAGAAAAATATATTTGTGATCTTTTACAACGTTTTAAAATGTCCAATTGTAAACCTAGTCCCACACCTCTTGCTGGTGGTGTGAAATACCATGCTCTTCAAGGGGATCTTCTTGCTGATCCTACCCCTTTTAGGCAGCTTCTTGGCAGTTTGCAATATCTTACATTTAGTCGTCTCGATATCGCTTTTGCGGTGAATCACCTTTTCCAATTCATGCATGCACCTACTCAATTGCATTTTAGTGGTGCCAAAGGGATTTTACGTTACTTACAAGGAACTAAAAATCATGGTTTATTTTACAAACAAGGGCACTTACCCTTACAAATTTTTACTGATTCGGACTGGGCCGGAGATCCAACTGACCGGAGAAGCACTACGGGCCTAGTTGTTTTTCTAGGGCCCAATCCGGTCCACTGGGTTTCAAAAAAAAACAACCCACTATTGCCAGATCTTCTACCGAGGCTAAATATCGGGCCTTAGCCACGACTGCAGCGATTTATCTTGGTTTAGACAATTACTACATGATTTACGTTTTCGTTTACCCGATCCTCCTCTTCTTTGGACAGATAACCTTTCTGCTCTTGCATTAACAAATAATTAAATTTTTCACGCTCGCACTAAACATATTGAAGTTGACTATCATTATGTTCGCGAGCAATCACTTTTAAAACATCTTAATGTTGTACCTATTTCCAGTGCAGATCAGGTAGCGGATGTATTCACCAAAGCTTTGACTGCTACTCAATTTGAAGGCCACAAGCATAAACTCATGATTTGCATTCAACCACCATGAGTTTTCAGGAGGGTTAAGACCCAGAATTGACCAAGCCCATCAAAGGAACACAAGCCCACTGTTTTCTCAAAGTCTACTGCAATGGGCCTCAAGCCCAGTATTCATTTTGTCCACTACAGCTTGTATTAAGCCCGGTCAATATAAGGGTTATTAGATAGGGTTTTATTCCTACCGTTGGATGATCTGCCGTACATCCAACGGTTGGATTATTATGTATTTAATCCTCTCTTCGCCGTTTGGGAAATATACTGTACATTTATCTTTCTCTCACTATACATCTTTCTCTCCGCCTTCTCTCTACAAACCCTACGGTTTCTTTCAAGAAATACCACAAAGAAACGACCTTCAACTTCAAAAGACAATGCAATTGTGAGATAATAAAATGACATATCTAAGCAGGGTTAGTATACCTTCTTTTGAAATTCATAAAATAATTTTCATTTTATTCAACCAAGTAATTACTTTATGTTTCTAAGAAATTTTTTATGAGCGATGAAGATGAATATTTGGCAGAGCGCCTCGCAAAAACTCTTACCAAAATACAACAGTGAATGCCAAATAATTTTCAAAGGCCAAGGCAATAAAAATATGCGAAACTATATATCGGACAATGTTAGTATAGTATTGTCTTCATTCAATTAGTAATCACTCTACAGTGCTTGGTGTAAAAGTCTACTTTGGGTACATTCATATGATAATCAATATATATCTTCTGCAAAGAGCCACCGCAAAGAACTGAAACTCCATGCCAACAGGAAAAAGAAAAGAGGTCAAAGGGCAAGGATGCTACAAAAAATGCGAAAGAGACATATAACATTGTTAGTTTACTTCATTTTTCCACTCGTATAGCAGTTTTAGAAAGTGTAAGTTTAGTTTGTTTTAACTCAGTACTAAACCATATCTTTCCTTGTCATCACGCCCTTTCTTATTTGGGAATGGGTATTGTTGATTAACTTTAAGAGATCAGGTTGTCAAAATAATTAAGCTTTCATGTGTTGTTACTACAAACTTATTTTCTTACATGGTTAATCTTTTAGAAGAAATTCCTTAGATTTTAGAACTAAACTTTTCCAAAAATCATTGTATCTTAATCTTTATATAAATAAATTTAATGGACGAAGCCAAAAGGATGCAGGGCTTCTAATTGCAGAGATTGCTTTACCTTCCCAATTCTCTACCTTCCCCCATGGTGCAGCTCATATGTTTTTTTTTTTTTGATTCTTAGATTCTTTTTTTTTTTGTGGTACCATAAGAACTCAGAGTTTAAAATTCAATACTAAGATTCTTCCACGACCTTCGGTTTCTAACGTAAAAAGTGTAAAAATGCTTGCACTATAACTTCTACTTTCGCTGCATGTATGTATCTCAAAGATTTCACTCAACACACTCATGTGCTTCTGGATGCCGCTTCATCGGTGGTGATACGGCAATGGCACGAGACGGGTCAGACACGAGTGACGACGATGATGACCGTGATGATGAAGCTAGTGCGCGACCCAAGCGCAATGTGCGTCCACCAAATTATTTAAAAGATTATGTTTAGATGTTAGTTAAATCTTTTTAGTATTTTCGTTAATTATTTTGAACTATTGGTTTGGTTGTGAAGTATTTGAATTATCCGAGGTTTCTAAACGGTTCTTTACCCGGATTAGGATTAGGTCGAACCGTCAGGGTTAGAGAGTCATATAAAAGGATGTATTTTTCTTCCTAAAATCAATTAAGAACAATTTTGCCCTAATTTTCTGTTTTGTTCTCTTTCGTCGTTTGCTCTCTGGGACGAGTAGCAGGGCTACCGTCGGCTCCAGTGTTACCAGGGGTAACAAACTGGTGCTTCCATTGTGGTTGTCGGTCGGATCTTTGATTCGCGACGCCGTCGAACTCCAGCCACCATGTCCACTACTGAGGAAACTACGCCGGAGGGTCCGGTCTTCTCTCAAGCGAACTTCATCGCCAACATCAAAACACTACAACAGGATGCTACTGCGCGTGATCGGAGATGGGAAGCCGAGATGCGTACGCTCGATAACCGGATTGCAACTGAGATTGCAACCCTCCAAGACACCATCCGGCAGCTAGGGAACCGGATTACTCCATTACCACCGCCACCTCCACCTCCACCGCCCCCTCCGCCTCCACCCCCGCTGCTAACCACCGCCCCACAGGGGCAACAACACACTGCCCGGACGCCACTCGCCAACACGGCCAGCCCAACTGGACAGCAACTTGCAATCGCCTCTGTCCCACAACGTGCGAAGTGGCAGCCCCCACCATCACGTCCAGCAGCCGCAAACCCAACAGACGGCGCTCCACGTATGCGCGTCGACTCACCTCGGTTCAATTGCGACGACCCCGTCGGCTGGATTTTCCGAGTTCAGAAGTTTTTTGACTACCATCGGACAGCCGAACCTGACCGCTTCATCGGTGGTCGCCACAAAGGTTCCGGTAAAAACACAAGGAAGCAAAAAATAGCCCAAAGAACAAGGGGACTACGTAGAATCCAGACAAGGAAACTGCAAAGAATTCCGACGAGATATAAGATACGGTAAGTTTACTTTCCGTTTAGTTCCATAGTTCCATCAACTGCTTCTCTACATGCTCCGTTTCAAAGACTAATTCATGTACAGTTTTAGGAATGATCTAGAAAATATTTTGGCAGACAACCTATCGCTGCTACTGGCCACAAAACCACAAGAAAACACACGTTGTCGTCAAACGTCAAGCCTCCCACAACCGATAAGAGAAAAGTATGACAATGTTAGTAATCTACCTTTACAATTTCATCATATGACAGTTCTACATTGTTCTATTTGAAAGATGTTTTCCTTATTTACTGTTCCTCAAACACAAGTTATGATATTATGATGTACCTCACTCTGCAATTAATTTAGGTTACAAAGAAATATAAGCAATATAAAAAATGCCCATGCTTGATATTCTGACTGTTGAGGAACAGGGCCGGCTCTATAATTTTGGGTGCCCTAAGCAAACACCAATCTTGAGGCCCTTTGCATGGAAGACAAACTTTCAAAATTTAGAAATTACAGTAGAAATGTATCGACCTGACGAAGGTTTCTTTATACCACTATTTTTCTCAGAAGCAGAACATACATGGGGAGTTTGGATTTAGTGTTTTTTGTTTTTTTCTAGAAGATCCATTTTGTTATTTTGAAAGAACCAAGAAAAACCAAGTCCATTTCTCAAAAAAAAAAAAAGAAAAAAGAAAAAAAGAAAAAGAAAAACCAAGTCCCGCATAAAGAAAAAACGAAAACTAGACAAACACTTGGTTTTTGTAATCCGATTGACAACCCCTGAATGAATGATGAATTCTTCAATCAAGTGTATATCACAAGCTGTTTGCGAAATTTAACTCCAAACCTCTTCGAATTGAATGTGATTAAGCAAATTGGTCAACTACATCACACATGAATTGTACATGAAAATTCTCAATTTTTACATACTTCAGCAAATTGGTCAACCCGAGAGTTCATTTTTTGCGTTTTTATATCTTACTGAAAGAGAATTTAGTATGGGTTTTGAACAATTTCTTGGTTCGAGTATAGCATATTTTAAAGGATGACTGAAAATATAGAATTTGATTTTCGATCGCGATAGTTATAGAGGATTCAAAGAAAATCGAGATGGACCATAGTTATTTTTGCTAGAAATCTTACTTTGAGAGATGTGTAGTAAACACAATATCATTGCAACACGTTGAGAGGTAGAGAATAATAGTTGTTTCTCTAAAAAAGGAGATTACTAGTTGTTTCTCTAAAAAAAAGAGAATAATAGTTGTTGGAAAACAGAAAAAGTTTTGAGAGATTTTAGGAGATAAGTTTGGCGAGGGTGGAGATAGATAAGGATAAACTATTTGGAATAGCTAGGAATTAGGACTTTCGAATTGCAATACGATAAGTGGTAGCTTATTAATATTAATTAACATTAAAATTCAGATGTAGTAAATTACTCAAATACTCCTGAATTTTCAAAAAATTGGCGCCCCCTTACATTTTGGTGCCCTAAGCAAGCACATAAACCGCTTAGCACTAAAGCCGGCCCTGTTGAGGAACATCTTCCGCACAAAGCAACAAAAAGAAAACGATTGTCAAGTTTAGAAGCCAATGAAGCAGTGAACGATGCATACCACAAATGAATCAATGTTACTCTACAGTACGTCGTTCAAGATGTACACAAAAACACTAAACTTTCAATTTATGTGATATTTATCTTTCATGCTCTTTCAAAACCATGCGCGATAATGTACTTCATAAGTAGCTATACAAGTGTTTCATAACATCTTCACTTGATTTTGCCTCATGAAATTAATGTAAGAATTACATTTCATGTTACAAATATTAGTTCCATATTGCTACATAGAGATACGACATACTTATTTGTAAATTAATTCAAGTACAATTGTACATGATTATCACTTTAAAGATACGATTTGCAAACTCAGAATGCACCGAATTTTTCTTTCCATGTATATCCGCAGCCCGCGCCATGGCGCGGGATAAATATTTTCTTACATAAATGTATTCTTATCCAACGTCCTCTTCCCTCTGCTATGCGTATAATTCTATAGACGTTTCAACTAGCAAATACCTTTGCTAGAATGGTTACTAACCAAATATCACATTTTTGGTGGTCTAATTCCATGCCTTGTCGCAAGCGAAATGGTCTGAGCCTTGTAAAGTAGTTGTCGTCTCATTTTGAGGATTGTTTGCTGCAAGTTGTACTTTTGCTTTAAAGTTTTTCCAATCACGAAGGACAACCATGAGATCGGTAAGCTTGGCGGTTATGGTCCGGCAACAATTCGCATGTATGGTAATTACATTCTGGAAGTCCATGGTTTTAGTGCAGAAGCCATTGAAGTAGAGAGTGTCCAAGAATTGAACTCGGAGGTCTATCTGTGCAAACACACCCTCCTTGTAGAGGTTATGCAAAACGTCTTGTTCGTTGATTCCTTTGGATTTGTCCTTCATACCATTCCATCTATCGTACAATGAGTTGGTTTTGTTGTTTGCTCGAATGAAGTAGAAACCGGCATTCATATACGTGTGGTGGTCGACACTTATAAACAGATCCTCATGATTCACCGTTTGGTTGGTAGTTTGCAATCTGTGAAATGGATTCCTGAGCCACAAGATATCTGTGTCCTGCAATTTGCAGCATAAGAAGACTTGGATGTTAAAGTGGGCGCTCAACTCAATATGATTTACAACTGTAGAGAAATAAAATGTACCTAGATTTTTTCATTAAATTAGGTATAAAACATAGTTTCTCTTACAATCAGGTTTCGAGTGGGCTACAAGTGAGCTGAGCCGCTCATGAACCAGCTTGCTAAGATCTCGGTCAAGGATCGGCTCGTGTGCTAAAATAGCCAAGCTATAGCCAAATTATATGCCTTCTATGTTGATTGAGCGCCCATTGTAAAGCACAAGTACTCAAACTCTAAAGCATGTTTCTCTTGTATTTAATTGTTATATTAGCATGTAATTCATTCGTTTCAATCATTTCTTCTCTGTTTTATTTTTAGAAAGTTTCATTCATTTCTTATCATTTTCATTTTCTCCTCGATACCACCACATATTCTTTTCAAAACGTTTTCTCTCTCGAACCACCATCACCGCATATTTCTCTTAAAAAAGTTTCTTTCTCCAATCACCACCACAAACTTCCCCTTCATGAGAAATTTGCAATTGGAGGGAAGGAAGATTGAATTGAAACAGAGGTAGTATTTTGGGACTACTGGAAAGTCATATATAATATCTCAGAACAAAAATAATATATATTGTTACTATAACAAGAGCGCTCCAACATAAGGGAATTTGACCCTTCACGTTGGTTCTCATTTATCGAACTCACATGCAAAGTCAGGACCGACCTCCAACAACTGAAAATTAAATTGATATCTTATCTGTTTTTTCTTTATATCATTAGTTTCTTTATATAATTAACCATCGGGCATGTGTGGCAATTTGTGTTACGGGTTATGGATGTGTCATGTTGTATTCGTGTCGAGACCTATATGAGGTAAATCCAAATGGGCTCATATATTAAAGTTGCCAACTATTATGGACTCAAACCCGACTTATTAACTGACAACTGATACATTCATTAAATTTTTACTATATGCTATGAGTGTTCTTTACCTCTTTTTTTTTTTTTTTTTTTTTTTTTTTTTAAATAGAATGTCATTTACCTTAAATAAAATGCACACTCTTTGAGGTGATATAATACACAAAATTAGACACAATAAATCTAAGTTAAACATTACAAATAAGTATTATGACTTAAACATTAAATTTCCAATAACATTAATTTTCACAAGACATTCATTGAACAAAGGGGATGTTTACTCTCTCTGAATCTCTTTACATCCCCAAAGAATATATATATATATATATATATATATATATATATATATATTAACTTAAGTGACACATTGTATATTCATATTTTGTTATCACATGACTCATAATTGTAAACATAAATTTTGTAAACATTATACTATGACCCATATATATTATAAAAATAAGATATATCAAAATAATAGTTATAAAATACCCTAAGAACTGTATAAAAATACATTACAGCATGTTTTATCAAAACAAAATACATTACAGGATGTAACATTTATGTTGGTACCACAAACTTGCATCAAGTTTATGAAAAATATATCACGGCTAGTAAACTTTGGACAATTTATACTAATATGTATGTATGTATGTATGTGTGTGTATATATATCTCGAAGACGGGAGTCGAGGGGGCTAAATTTGCGACTTAGGCCAAACTATTATAAAGAGATGGCCCTGTTTATGTAAAAGAAAAAAAAATGTAAATGAAGCTGGTTGGGCCAAGTAGTAACCCATTACTTATAAAAAAGAAAAGTCCCTAAAAAAACACTCGTAGAGCCATAATTACAGAAATGGCTGCAAATTGTTGCATTCGAACTGAGAATTGCGGGAGAAAAAAGTCTTCCCAAATCCTGCTAGAAACAAAACTTACCGAAGAAAGTGTTCAGGTTTGATCGAATTCAATAAGTATCCTAAATTTATACTTTGTTCCTCGTAATAGCCGATTTTGACCGAACTGGTATATATTCAAGTAGTTCTCGAAGTGACTTGGGCCTACCTGCAACTCTACATGCCCACAGCCCAAATCAAAATAGCTAGGAACATTCGCTACAATTATATATTTCTGGTTTGGTCTCATAACGAGGGTGCACGGATACATACCGTGAAGAAAAAGCTATAGCCACGCTTCAGAATCTCGGAGAGGAAAAGTGTCCTGCGCCACATCATCTTTACATAGTCACCTGTCATGAAAATTTTCTCCCCGGCAAAATCCACACCGTTGGTCTCCAACTTGTAACATTTGAGTCTCCTGAAATTGCATCGATCATATGCCGTCTGATCCATGGCCACCACTAACAAATGATCAACCAGCTTCCTAGTGTCCTCTCCGTACCAGAATCCCTCCAAGAACAGTTCTAGCATGGACGGGTAGGTACCGTTGTGAGGCTCAACGTATGCATTGTTTACAAATGTTATGATCACGGTGTTGTCAGTGGTCGACGCTGCCCTCAAAGCGACACCTAGATCGTCACCATCGGTGTATGGGGTGTCCTTTGTCGTGTATGAGTCCAAGGAGATGATTGAACTTTTTGCGAATGAAAGATAGAGTATGGTAGCTAGAACTAGTGAGAAAAATGTTAAGATGGTGATCAAGAAAGGATTGCCCATGTTGTTGCTCATCTTATGTCTTGCTATGCTAGATGGTGTATAGAATATGAGAAGTCAGTGTGCAAGTTCGCTAGTGTATAGGCGGGTGTTTATATAGAAATTTTGATGAGCGCCCCCATCAGTTAGTTGAAACGTGAATTTTAGAATTTGAGGTGTTGGGTAGACCCATTTCTACTACTGGTACATGGCACAAAACATTTTTATGTATTAGTTAGAAACCGACGCTTTGCACGTGATAGTTTTAAATCTTATAATTTTTGCCCAAATTGAATCAGGGGCACCTATAGTTTGAATTTTGTTTCGTATTCATAATTTCAATTGCAGCATATCATATTTTCAATTTGTTGTTACAGTGAAACCCCCGTTAACTTTCCGTCCAGTGTGAAAATTATAAAAGACTAGTGTACTTCTCATTCTCACCCCTAATATTTTTTAATATTTCAATTTTTACATATAAATCTAAAATATAAAATAGAAAAAATTTAATTTAATAATTTAGATGTATAGATAAATATCGTCAATTTTCATAAAAATAACAACCCTACATATTCTACATGAAAAATAAAAATCATCACTTTAAAAAATATTCAAGCTCATCAGGTGTTTTCTGAAGTATAGATTCTTAAAATGTACAAAGATACTTATACATGACACTATTTTATCAAAAGTGATACATGTGGAATTATGCATCTTCATCCAGGTAATTAAAAAATATGAAGAGGAATTTTTTTTATAATAAAATTGTTAAGAAAGATAAATGCATTAAGATATACGGATTTATGTCGAGGAATCATATTTTGTATATATAAATGATGATACATAGATTTTAATTTTTTGGTACTTTTGTAACCTCATAAATTGTTTTTTTCTTGGGGGCGGGAGTGGGGACATTTTTTATACTGTAATTTTGATGAATAATTTCCATTATGATGACAAGTGTCCAAAAAAATAATGTCTATTTTTTCCTGAGAGAAAAATAAATTTTAACTAACTGTCATAGATTGGGTTGCAAAAAAAAAAAACAAACAAAAAAAAAACGTCATATAATGTTTTTCTCTGAAAAATAATATTAAAATTTAGACCGACCATATTAAGTTATATATATATATATATATATATATATATATATATATGACTTCGGTACAATTTTAGAATAGGAATTTGTAGTTTTGAACTTTTTTTTTTTGAAGTGACGTCTCATATTTTTCTTGTGAAAATATGTGTGGTTGTTTATTTTATGAAAATACGTGACAATATTTATACATATATCTAAATTATTTAATAATTTTTTTTTGCTATTGATTTATAAGTAAAAGCTACAATTTCAGAAAAAGTATGGGTGAGAATGTGAATTTTTGTATGACTTTTGTTTGGTTGTTGATTTATTTAATATGAAAATACCACAATTGCAACAAACTGAATGTGAAAGTACCATATGAATACTGCAATTGGAACTATGGTTACCAAATGAAAAACAAAATTTAAACTATGGGTACCACACATGCAATTAAGGCATAATTTTTATGTTGTTTTTGATACATCAATACGAAGTAGACCCTTGATTCCCTAAACATAAAGTTCAAAAGTTTAGGTACTTGTCAGCAAATGGGTGCTAGTTTAGTGGTAGATCATTTGAAGCCCCGGCATGATTCCTGCGTTCGAATCCGGCTAGACGTAGAATTCGATATAGTTCTAAAAAAAAGTTTAGTTACTTGCATTACTCATAAATAACGAAACCAAACCATGAACCCTGAAATACAACATGGTCTGCACTTCTCATGTTTGGAGAAGTTTCAGTTGAAATGAGTAACGGATATGCCAGCTTTACATGAAGCTCAGATTCACATTCTAACGACCAAACAAAAGTCATACGAAAATTTGCAAAATCAAAAGTTGGTAAACGTGATATTAAAAATTATGCTTAAGATGTGACCAATGAAGTAGACTTTGAGCAGTACTTGCCCGTGACCAGTTGGATACACGAAATCGCGAGTGGAAGATAAGACGTACAAGTATCTTGTTAGAATAGACTAAACAAAGCCGCTACTAGAAGGTTTTCTACTGGAGTAGTAGACATGGCTCAAGTTTGCAAGTAACTGCGATTTTGTTGATTTGCTTTCGGATTCTTTTACAAAACAGTTTATCTAAGACGAAACTGAATACTACACATATACATACTAATCAGCCTACTACTTAATAAAGTAGTAACCATTTCCGATGCACTTCCTTTGTCGATAGATGCTCTAGCAAGTTCATGTGCACTGTCAACATATGTATCCTGCTTATACCATTTTGATAGAAGAAAATTATGTATTTTGAAGTTTCCTTCCTAAGCCTTGGACAAGTTGTTTGGTATAGAAAGATTTGCATGCATATCTCATCTTCAGGATCTACAAAATAACATTAGTACAATATGGTAGAAGATACAACACAGCAAATTATTGGCCACTATTCAGTAAATTTTCCCAATAATAGCTGCTTACAATGCTGTCTTGAATGTGGAAGTTTCGTAAATCGCAACAAACAGTTAAATGCATCGTCACTCACATAGAAAATGGCCACTCTTCTTCCTCCTAAACTATGAACAGCATCTGAAGCACCAAAAGTTCATACATTTTAAACATTTAACTGATGGCTTTATACTTTCATAATTCCGAGTAACATTTCATTATCAAATTCAGCAGTCTATACACAGGAAGGGCCCTTCTGGAAACCAGGAAACCACGGGGCATACGATTAAACTCAATCAATATTGCATACTGAAGGAAGGACATGATCTAACACATATAGATCTACAACATGATTAAAGCGGAAGATTCATGTGTGTACCTATTCTTCCTAAGCTCCTAGCGCAGCAGATTAGATCTTGTTGTTGCTTGCTTTCACGTGCCTGCACCTTGATCTTGATCCCACCGGTCTAGTGCAAATCACGAGGAAGAACACATTGATTCACCCCACGTACCACCTTCTTGGATGTAGTTGAAGAGAGACTAGGGTTCTCTACTACTTGAGAATGAATGTGGACAGTAATTCTTTATTTACCGACTAGCATTAAAATATGTAGGAGGCTGCCTCCTTATATAGGCAAAACTTCTCATCGGTTTGCAGATTAAACCCTAGGGTTTGAGCCTTTTCTACTAACCCCATAAGATTGTAGTAATTGCATTGGACAACCCACATGGGCGCACCAAATGCTAACATCTCTCACTCGCACAGTGGGGCTGCACAATCCACAGTTCATCTAGTCTCTATCAATCTCTCAACTATCTATCATCTACGAGAAGTATCGTTGCGGCTGTGGCGTGTGACCGGTGAGAGTTCCTGCAATCAGGAGTTCCATACTCTAATAGCAGCAGGCACACTCTACCATTTTGATAAACGATGCATAGTAATAACTCTCGTATCCCCCAGATTCCTCGGATTTTCATCTCCTGGATCATGAGCACCTGCCTTGTCCCGTAGGCCATGCTCCAATGAGTCCACATGTCCTTTATTATATTAATATCCTGCATGATCCCATAAGATCTTGTAGGTGGGCCCAATGAACTAACAAAGAGCGATGCAATGAGAATTTTCATTTTCATCCTTGTGTTGATCAGTTGCTTTCCTAGCAATGTCTGGAAGGCCGGATCATCCATAGTCGTAAGGTGTCACGCTAAAGTAGCACCACCGACCTGTCTCTTCACAACACGGATAAAGGTACTAAGGGTATACAGTGTCAATCATATTTGTATGATCGACGAGACTCACACGATGAGGAATTCCAAGTACTAATTCTACTCATCAACTCATTGTCACTCATAAGCGCACGTTATTCTGGGAAATATGCGCCATAGTGTTTGAACTGTGATCAGAGCGCATGTCTTATCCTGTAAGGATCACTATGTAGATGTAATTCCAATAGCCCTTATGACTACTGTGCACAAGAGATCTCCGTGTACACCGTATGTAGAGGATCGAGGATCGCACAGGAAGAGTGGGGTTGTGTGTAGGGAGAGAGTAAGTCAGTAGCAATGTCTGAGAGAGAGACAGATGTTTGGCAGAGCTTCCGCGTATGGCAAGTGTGTTCTCCTTTGTATGGAAAGGGTAACGTCCTATATATAGCAGAGAACGTGACCGTTGTAGTGTGGTTAATGCGCCCATTGATGGCGGCTTAATTAGCTTAACCATAACGGCACGTTCGTCCGAGTATATAGGGACCGTTACAGCACGTGGTGTGCGAATACCGGAACCGTTACGAGGTTGACCGGGTTTGACCCGATTGACCGGGTTTATGGAGCTCGTGCCATAAATCTCTCAAAACATTTACTAAAGGTCGCGTGCGGGCTTGGCTCGCACGCGACAGGGCTTACTCTAGCCTCCAAACCACTAAGTCCCTACAAGTCCCGTGCAGTGGTATGCGAGGGCTCTGTCTCGCAGCCCCCACATGGATCAGCTCGGCTGGTGATCCAGTGCGTATGGAGCACAATATGGTGTGCTGGATGGCTGCCACGTGGCCAAGATCTGTCAGCTCAGAAAGCACTATCTACATTAGCCCCCTTTCTGCGCGTGAAGACTCATAGCTGTATAGACTTCCATGCGCGGAAACCAACATACGCGTTGCCGCCACGCACCAATTCAAATACGGGTAAGTTCAGCCCCCGTGCGTGCCATTATGACCTAAAACCCCTAGAGTCGTGCCGTCTGGCTTCTAGGGTTTTAGGCGTGACGTCAGCTTGTCCTGTGATTGCGCGATTCGACGGTGACGGTTGCGATTCGACTACTGAAAGGACGCAACCCTTCATTGTTTTTGGATAAATACTTTGTATCCACTGTTGCAAAGCATCACTTCTTTCTCTTAAAGTGAATGGTACCCGGAGATCTTCGAGAGCAGATTCAGATAATCAATCATCAGTTCAAAACTGCAAATCGTCTTCTTCAGTTGTGCATATCCAAGCAGGTTTCAAGAAAACAAGGTTGGCCTTGTTCAATTTTGATTTAAGATACCAATGTTCGCCTTGAACTGCGTTGAATCTGTAAGCCCAGAACATATAATCTGTTGAAACTTGCAAAGAAACCTTGATCTTTGAACCCACTTTTGCTTTAATCCTTCAATAATAAGGGATCCGGATGTGAGATCTTGAAATCGCCGATAATGAAACTCTTAATTTCTGAAATTAATACCAGAAACTGTTCGTCTTTCTTTTCATGATAGATCTCGGATTTCGAACTTTCAAACTGAAGTGTAGCACCAATCTCCCCCTTTTTTTTTCTTGCTCTTCCGCAGGAATGGCCAAGACAAAAGGAATCAAACCCAACAAGGAAGATGAAGAGATACCCGACCTCCCGCAGGCCTTGTGGCGAAAAGCCCCCTATCTCGGTGGCCAAGATTTCTATCATGCGAGAGTTAAGGCGAAAAGGATGCCTGATCCTGTCCCGGTTGAGAGATTGCTAACACTGACTCGCCCAGTTAACTCAGCCTTGCTCGAGTTGATTGGTTCCGAGGATGTGGTTCGATTGGGGGTCGAAAACGGGTACTTCCCCTACACTGCGATTTCGACCCAGGCTTTCGTCCAGAAATTGGACTATATGGATGAGTGGATTGACCACGTATTGGACAATCATGGCGCGACTCTCGATGAAGCAGGTATATACTTCGCTGTTCGTGCTATGACGGGTGCTGCCGTGAAGCTGGACCAGTCCATGCTTCTAGACCTTCTTTCCCGCTACTCGCCTGCGACTCACACATTCCACTTTGCTGAGTTCGAGGCCGCCCCCACACTCGAGGACGTGCAGATGCTGTACGATCTTTCCCCCATGGGCGAGTTAGACCCTTTGAGTCCTTTGAGGACGCCTGCGGAGATTGCCTTGTACGCGCAGATGGAGGAATGCTTGGCAGAGGTAAAGAAAATCTCTACTCGGTGGACTACTACAAAAGCCCTTCCAAACTGGCAGTTGGTGGATACGTCTGCGAAGAATACCTGGAACAAATGGTTGCAGTACTTCTTTCGAGACTATGCGAACAGCAGCATCACCAAGAAACTTCTGAGTGAGAACCCAGACGCCGAGAATTATGTGGAGGGTAAAGGCTATCACTTGACCCTCTGTGCATTCCTCTGTGCTTGGTTGTCGAGATACCTGATAGACGGTCACCCACATGATGGGGTCTTTTACCATGTTTTGCCACTTGCTGTGAGGCTCGCGCTTGGCCAGAGAGTCGCACTTGGGCCCTTGGTCTTAGGCACGTTGTATTGCAGGCTTGATCAGCTAGTTCTGGCCATGAAAGAGTCACGTGGCCGCCTCGATGTACTGACTTTTGTCAATATTTCCTTTTTGACAATGTGGGTCTTCTAGCGGTGGCCATCCTATGCCCCAACTGCTCTCAATCCCGACAAATGGTGTCCCCCAGGCGAGACGGAGGCGCGCAACAGCGGCAGAGCTGCGAGGTGGTTCGGAGCGAGCAACGGCAAGTGTGTTTGGAGCTTGATATGCGACAAGCGGAAAGAGTTCACTGCCAGGCCCTATGCCACACGTGTGGAGAACGTGCGATGGTTTCCAAAGCTGTACCCTTCTAAGGGTGTTGTCTTTTCAGAAGAGCTGCTCTTCGAAGAGGGACCGAATTTCCATGAACGCTATCGCGAGTTCTTTTGCTGGTGTCTACGAGGTTCTCTTCCTGCCCTCGCAGAGCATATTCGTGAGCTCGCGCCGAGGTACGAGAGGATTACCGTGGATGTTGACCCCACTCGAGTTTCGCCCCAGTTCGGTTTTGACGCGGTGGCACCATCAATCTGGCCGCAGTCCATTATCAGAGGTTGCTATAAGCGCTTGCTGACAAAAGAGTGTAAGACGGTTTTCATGAACAATCTTCCCTTTGAACAGCCTGCAGGGACCCGCGAGGGTGGGTGTTCTCAGAACTGGCTCGCATACTGGGTTGCCCAGCAAACAAGGATTGAGACGCAGTCGGCCGCGCAGCCAAGTAGAGCCCCCTTGATCAAGAGGAATTCTTTTCCGTTTCGCCCCAATTGCAGTCTGAGCGAGTCTGAATATGGTTGCTATTCACTGTTGGATCGTGAGAACCATTTGTGTCCTGACCTCATTCTGAAAGAGAAGGTCGCCGCAATTAAGAAGGGCGACACGCATGTCGTCAGATACAGCAAGGCATTTGCTGAGGTAAGCAATTTTCCGCATGCGTTAAGCTTCTTGATTTCCTTATGCTGACACCTTTATTTTGTACTTTTTGCTGTAGTGTCATGTGCGGCGATTCGCATCTGGTGATCGCTCCAAGTCTTTGGTTAACGCCATTGTTGCCACCAGAAGACAAAAGCAGTCGTTTCGGCTAGCATGGAGGATGGACTCTGAGGTCGAGACCAAGATTCGCGCAGTCATGAATGCTTTTGCTGACTCGCTAATAGACAATGCTCCGGCCTCGTCTCCTCCCGGAGATGATCTGTCCCCTCCAGCGACTGCGGCGCCGAGAGTGAAAAGACCTAGGCAAAAGGGAGTTACAATTTCTTCCCCCAGAAGTGCTCCAGCTTCTCCTCCGGTGAGGTCCCTTTCTGTCAAAGACAAAGGTAAAGGTCGCATGCCCAGCAAAGTGCGGAAAGAGCTCGCAGTTGAGACTTTCGTTCCATTCAACCAAGAGGAAGAAGGAGAGAGGCAGGAGCCCAGAGAGAGTGATGAAGAAGAAGAGGAAAGAACAGTTGTGATACATGAGGAAGAATCAGGAGGTATCCCCATCGCATTTCCTTTCTCATTATCGTAACTTCTTTGCACCTCTTTTCTTAACCCAATAATATCTTCGCAGATGATGATGATGATGAGGCCATTGGTGGCCTTGTGGCCAAGAGACAAAAGAGAGATGCCCATTCTGGCATTCCAGACGATCCCATAAGCGAGGACGTTCTTGCTGAGTCCCGGAAGACAGCCGCGGAGGCTGCTGAAAGAAGAAGGTGGCGGGAAGAGGAGGAGCTCGAGCGTGTGAAACAGCGGAGCCTCGAAGAGCGGCATGTTGACGACTTAGTGCGTCCAGTTGACGAGGAAGACGAGCTTCCCGAAGAAATGGCTCCTCATGCGGAGGAGGAAGATGAGGTTCCAGAAGAGGATGCAGCAGCCCTGGAGCAAGCCCAAGCGGACTTCGAAGAGATCGCAGGCGGCGATAAAGGTGAGATCTTCAATCTCGCAGTAACTTATAGAGATGTTATTGTGGGTGCGTTAAAGCACGGTGTGTCAAAGGCTGACATTCGCCGTTGGCTAGTAGGCAAATGTGGAGAGCCTTCAGGTAATCATTCGAGCAATACACATGTACTAGGCCTTAGCAACTTGAAACAGGATCATGACTGGTTTCTTCGCATCCCAGGTCACGCCCCTCTTAAAGACTTGCTTAGTGAAGAGACACTAATAGGGCATGGTTCCTCGTCTTTAGTGTATGAAGAGGCTTCAATCCCACCTTCGCGTGGAGGTGCTTGCTCTTAGCTTAAGTAAAGATAGCAAAATATTATTTAACGCGAGTTACCTCATACCATCGCATTTTGTATCGCAGGCAATGTTGAAGAACATGCGCCGGAGCAAAGAAGTCAGTCTTCTGCATCCTATGTTCCGATTCCGAGCCTCCATACAGAGAAGCCCGTCGCAGCTGCTGATCATGCAGGTGAACCTTTCGAGGACATCATCGAACTTTCCGACGATGCTGAAGCCGGTGCTGTGCTAATGGATGAAGTTGCCCATGCTGGCGCTGAGGAAGTAAGGACAAATACTGCCGATGCTTCCGCATCTGAGAATGTTCCTCGCCAAGCGACCTCGGCTGTCACTTCGCCTGCAGCGATGACTGAGTCGACGACACCTATTCCTGCGTGGGGCTTTTGGGGCTCGCAGGTTAGGAATGCAGTCGCAGCTGGTGCAACCTACACCCTTCCTTCTAACTATGAGGAGTTAGAGCTCGCAGCTGACAGGAGAGCCATGGAGCAAGGGCAGTCTTCAACGACCCCAGTAATGCGCATTCCTTCTCTTCGTGAGATTCTCGAAGGAACTGGTAAGTAATGATTCACTGTTTGCATCTCGCATGGTGCATTTGCTAGTTTGATAGCATAACTTAGTTTTAACATTGCTTCACGTTTGAATCAAACTGATGTGGACTGGCTGGTTCGGATGCGCCTCTCCTACCCCCGATCGTTTGCAAGATCTCTGGAGATAGGGCCCTTCGACAGGAGGCTGTTTCTCACCGAGGCCATTTGGATTCTGGAGCAGCTGTCTGCGGCCACGCCTGAGACCATCTCTGTCCAGAGCGCCGAATTGCTTCATGGCATGTGCGAAAATCTTCTTACCAAAGTTCAGGGCAGACTGGGTTTCAGATTTCTTATGAAAAGAGTCACTCTGATTCGCGCAGCCGTAACCTTGCAACTCGGTCACCAGAACCTCGCAGCTGAAAAGCAGAAGGTGGAGCAGCAGAAGCAAAAGGCTGAAGAAGCTATGAAGCTCTATCATGAGATGAATGCCAAGTGCGAGCAATTGAAGCAAGAAGTGGAGCAGGTAGAGAAGCTGAGCCATCAGTTCGCACCCCATGACTCCTTGGCCAAAAATTTGCTTTTGACTTTGTGAGATTTTAAAATAGCAAGGAAACGGCCGAAACATTAATGTAATGTTTGAAACATTAATGCAATGTTTGCTAGGGTTTCTCCCCCCCTTTTTTTAACAACAAGAATCTACTTGCCCGTTTTGCCCTTTCCGGGATTTGATAGGATATCTGTGTGCATATCCAATTATGACATCAGCAATTGATACTCTGCTTGATTTTCGCGCTAATTTCTCGGAAGATAAGCACGCTTTCATTGGGAAGTCCATCCGAATCATGACTATCCGTCATTTATTAGGATACGCAACTGAATCGTCGTAGCCTTTAGTAGGGTAATTGATCGTTACCGCTTTTCAAGGCGTAAGTGATTGACCTTACCCTCTTTTCAAATTCTGCTGACTCATCTTTTGGCAACTGAAGAGTCTCCACAGGGTCTATATAAACCCTGTGTTTGCCATTTGGGTTTTTCATCCCAAAAATGTGCTTTGCCGTGAGTCCTTACGACTGTTGGCTTCAACGCTTGCTTTTCGTTGATTCATGGCAACTTCAAGTTGTGAATCCTGAGTTTGCGCTTTGTGCTGTAGAAATAGTTTCCACGATCCGTTTTATCAGGCGTATTGCTCTTTATAACCATCATAAAGAAGATGAAGATGATATCTCATGTGTGTTCGAAGAAATTTCTTCGTGTATTATGTGTGCAGGTCATGTTTCCGGCCGCCTCCCGGTGAGGTGCAGCGCCGAAGTGACCGTGCTACCGTCTCGTAATGAACGGCGGAATTCTCCTCCAGCATCCCTGGAGGAGGATTTCTTGCCTCTTCGTTCTTGAACTCAGGGGGTTTGTCAATTCCCCTGTCCATCATGACAAGGAGTCCATCACCAGAGGAATGACTGCTTCCCCTGTTCCGTACGGCGGAGTGCGCCGGAACAGGAGGTTCCTCCGGTGCCTATCTTGATCAGACAGAGGCTTTGGTCACCTCTTGAGGTCCTGGACGTACCATTACCCAGGTTTTGCCGCTAGGGACGTAGCAAATGACGAGTTGATCTCTTTGCAGCAGCATCCCTTTTGCTATAGATCTTTGGCCGCAGATCTGTGTGTTGCATAGCCGGTGTTAGGACCGTTAGGTTCATCCTTTTTCAGTCGGAATTCCCACGATGTGTTACTTCATGCTCGTGAGTTACTTTTCGCATGTAAGCCATGTCGGCTGCGTAGTTAGATTTTTCGCTTGTAAGCTGCTATCTAGACAGATAAATTGTAAGTCTTTTCGACTCATAATGAAAAATAGCCTTTTGTATTATCTGCTGTCTCTTTACAACAAAATACAACTTCGCATGCGTTTCGGCATATTCCGCCTCGCATAATGCTATGCAATGGTTTTGCATCTGCTATCTGCCATATGAATTCGCAGATGCTTCACTAGATCGTTCAAGATCATATTTTCGCAGCTGTGCCATCTTGGCGAATGGGCTTGTGATTGGCCTTTGTGGATCACTTGAGATCATTTTCACAATATTTCTATCGTAGCAGACAGTCTTTTGGTAGATCTATCAAGATCGTTGAGTGGTGCGAGTTGCTATCGTGGCAGATAGGCTTTGCTAGCTCAATGATCAATTAAGATCATTTTGCGCATGAGTTGCTATCGTATCAGATAGGCTTGGATGATCAATTCAGATCGCGTTTGCATTGGCTGCTATCATAACAGATAGGCTTGAATGATCGATTCAGATCGCATGTGCATCGGCTGCTATCGTAACAGATAGGCTTAGAGGATCAATTAAGACAGCATTTGCATAGGCTGCTATCGTAACAGATAGGCTTAGATGATCAATTAAGATCGCATTTGCACAGGCTGCTATCGTAACAGATAGGCTTAGATGATCAATTAAGATCGCATTTGCATAGGCTGCTATCGTAACAGATAGGCTTAGATGATCAATTAAGATCGCATTTGCATAGGCTGCTATCGTAACAGATAGGCTCAGATGATCAATTGAGATCGCATTTGCATAGGCTGCTATCGTAACAGATAGGCTTAGATGATCAATTAAGATCGCATTTACATAGGCTGCTATCGTAACAGATAGGCTTAGATGATCAATTAAGATCGCATTTGCATAGGCTGCTATCGTAACAGATAGGCTTAGATGATCAATTAAGATCGCATTTGCATAGGCTGCTATCGTAACAGATAGGCTTAGATGATCAATTAAGATCGCATTTGCATAGGCTGCTATCGTAACAGATAGGCTTAGATGATCAATTAAGATCGCATTTGCATAGTGCTATTGTAGCAGATAGGCTTAGATGATCAATTAAGATCGCATTTGCATAGTGCTATTGTAGCGGATAACTTATTGTTAACAGTTATAGCAAACTAATAAAGTAAAATCGACATCCCAAAAATATGAAGCTTCTCATTTGGGAGAATTTTCTTATTATAATGCTCTCATATGGGAGAGATGAGATTACAATCCTCTCATATGGGAGAGGAGATTGTGTAAATCGTAACCATACAAGAGATTGAGCGACGTTATAATAAAACGTATGAAATGAGAGAAGTCAAGGATAGTACTTCTTAATCCAGCGCATGTTGACTGAACTCGGGGTTGAGGTTGTGCCGTGCAACCTTCGTATGCTGCAATAACCACTGTCGAAGACTTCTGTGACTTCGAAGGGTCCTTCCCAATTGGCTGCGAACTTTGGGTGAGTCGCTTCTCGCATGCAGTGGTCAGATGCGCGCAGGACCAAGTCTCCAACTGTGAAATCCCTTCGCTGGACCGTCTTATTGTAAGCGCGAGCAATCCTTTCTTGATATCGCTTGTTGGTCCTTTTGGCCTGTTCTCGCTTTTCCTCCAGCAAGACTAAGTCATGATCGCGTTGATTTTCGTAGAGTGCGTGAAAGGCTAGCCTTGCCGAATTGACTCTCACCTCCGCAGGTACCACAGCTTCGGCCCCATAACATAGTAGGAATGGTGAGGCCCCCGTGGGTGTCCTCGGAGAGGTTCGATAGGCCCACAGAGCTATGCTTAGCGAGTCGGCCCACTTCTTGTGGTCATCTGCGACCATTTTGCTCAAAATTCTCAACAGCGTTTTGTTGGTTGCTTCGGCTTGTCCATTTCCCTTCGGGTAATAAGGGGTAGAACATATCTGCCTGATATTGTACTCCGCTAATTTCGCAGCTACCTGGCGATTAACAAAAGGAGTACCGTTATCTGAAAGAATGGTGTTTGGGATTCCAAACCTGCATATGATGCTTTCCTGGATAAAGTTGACCACAACCAGCGCATTTTCCGTCTTCAGAGGTATTGCTTCCACCCATTTGGTGAATAGCTCAGTTGCGGTGTGAATGAAATGATTCCCGTGCGACGTTGGTCGGATGGGACCGATGAAGTCCAAAGCCCATGTGTGAAATGGCCATGGTGTGCCTAATGCATGTAGATCCACGGCAGGAGCGTGCACTAGGTTTCCTTTGAATTGGCACTCCTGGCAGCGTCGCACCTTGGTGCGACAATCGGCCTCCATCGTGGGCCAGAAATACCCGATTGAGAGGAGCTGTCTGCATAATTTCGCACCTCCTTGGTGTTCTACCGGATGAGAAAGGTCCATGACTTCTTGTGCTTCTCCGCCGTCTAGGCATCGCAGCAAGTTGCCCTCGTGACCTCTTCGCCAAAGTAGGTTTTCCTGTACCACATTCCGAGACGCTTTCCTTTTCAATTTCTCGGCTTCTTTTCTTGATTCGGGCACGGTGCCCTGGGTGAGATAATCGAAGAGCGGCTTCCTCCAAGGGTGTAGGCCGCAGGCGGAGGCGACACATACGCCGTCGAAGGATTGGGGACATATGGACTGCTCGCATTGCCCCAGATCGCCGTTGGAGGAGGCGGAGGGTACTGCAGAGTCGGGTTAGCCGCCAAAGCCGAGGGCTGAGGAGTGTGAGCGGTGAGAGGCAACATCTGAGCCGTTGACCCCTGAATCGAAGGCGGCTGTGCGGTTGCCGGCGGAGTTTGCAGGTTAGGGTTGGGAGGTGTGGTTGACACTCCCAGTCCCAGAGCGGTAGGGGCTCCTCCTCCTTGAGAGACGGCGGTGGCCGACGAAGGATTTGGTGCAAAGGTACCCAGAACGGCCAAGATCCGCTCTAGCTGCTAGGATTGGGCCTTGAGAGCTTTCGCCTGGCCTTGAACAGTGGCGTCCAAAGACTCTAGCGTCGGTGTCTCGCCGGGAGTGGTAGGAGTACGTCGGGTCCCCTCCCCCGAGGCGGTTTCGGCGGAAGGCGATCTGTTGCTGATATCATCCTCCTGAGACATGGTTGCTTTTGTTGGTAAGTTCACGTCGGGTTCACCAAAATGTGCACAAGAGATTCCGGCGGGGAGATCTCCGTGTACACCGTATGTAGAGGATCGAGGATCGCACAGGAAGAGTGGGGTTGTGTGTAGGGAGAGAGTAAGTCAGTAGCAATGTCTGAGAGAGAGACAGAGGTTTGGCAGAGCTTCCGCGTATGGCAAGTGTGTTCTCCTTTGTATGGAAAGGGTAACGTCCTATATATAGCAGAGAACGTGACCGTTGTAGTGTGGTTAATGCGCCCATTGATGGCGGCTTAATTAGCTTAACCATAACGGCACGTTCGTCCGAGTATATAGGGACCGTTACAGCACGTGGTGCGCGAATACCGGAACCGTTACGAGGTTGACCGGGTTTGACCGGATTGACCGGGTTTATGGAGCTCGTGCCATAAATCTCTCAAAACAGTTACCAAAGGTCGCGTGCGGGCTTGGCTCGCACGCGACAGGGCTTACTCTAGCCTCCAAACCACTAAGTCCCTACAAGTCCCGTGCAGTGGTATGCGAGGGCTCTGTCTCGCAGCCCCCCCATGGATCAGCTCGGCTGGTGATCCAGTGCGTATGGAGCACAATATGGTGTGCTGGATGGCTGCCACGTGGCCAAGATCTGTCAGCTCAGAAAGCACTATCTACAACTACCAACCCAAGTACTGAAACGCCGCACATATGCGAACTAAAATTAGTTTTCTCATCTTGCTTTCTCTACGCAGACTTTACATGCCTTGGGGTATTAACCATGTTCGATTGGCCATAACCTGTCTCACCTTGGAACTTACTTCTAATGCGACAATTGAGTCCGTCTGATAGGCTACTAGCTCTACTGATAGACGTCTAGCTCTTATCATAGGCCTTATGCCTCACATGATAGGCATCTCATATCATATCGTATGCTTTCAGCGCTTATCGGTATTCTGACTCATCTTTCGCCACACCCAGACTTATCCAGGATATTGCCAAGGCGGTCGCTCATGTGAGTGAGCCGACCTAGTGTCTGCGTGACATGCTTTATGCTAGTACAGGAGATGTAATATATCATACATGTATCAAACAACATGCAGCTTAAATAAACAAATCCAATTAAAATCCAGTCAATCAATGTCTCGTGTATGCCATTCATCGACTACCGAGTCTTAATTCTCAAAAGTGATCCAAAAAGACGATTCTTAAGTAGTTTAGGAATGGGATGAAACGATTTGGCCCGTAGTCAATCCACTCCATTACTCTTCAGGTAGTCATTTCACCTTTTATGAAATGGTACCCTTGACTGTGTGTTTGAATTTACTGCAATGCTTTAGCCATATGCTAGCACAATTCATGGCACCTGGTTCGTCGACAGCTCATAAGCTTACCAGAACACCCTTTTATTTAAACAAATTTCTGCCCGATAGCAGAACAGACAATCGTGCTTCGCTACCATGCATAGCTGACTAGTCAAAGCTTCATCTCCGATAGTCATAGCACGTGATCCATCATTTTGAGTATCCTGGTGACAGGAATCTCGTGTCCTAAATTGGAATATCCTGAAGTCCAATCCTACGATTACACAACATTCGCTAGGTCTGAGTACACACCATAGTGTATAGAAGACTCCTACTGCATCGGGCACTCATGTCATCTGGTCAATCTAGTATGGTGTCTTTTAGGGCACATGTCTAGGCTCGTAAAGTCTTGCGCTGAGCTACGTGAGTACAATTATTCCTTAGTGGACTCGAAAAATCCTTAAGATCTACCCGCCAATAGTGTGTCATCGATGTTAAGTGACGTGATCATCAACTCTCTACTAGTGAGAGAGATGCACATCGGTTTTCATTTGTTATCGTAAACATATAGTAAACGATCCCTGATGAAATACTGTTGTCCAGAGGACTACATAAGCTCCCATATGGACTTAATTAGCTTGCACCCATTTGTGCATTTGACCTTACGTCTCGAACCCTGTGGCTGAGTCATACTGGTCACCTCTCTCATTTCTCCATTGAGAATTCAGTCATAACGTTTATCGAGAATGGAACTTAATTTCATCATCACAACTATTGATGCCATCAAGCGAATCAACATAACCCTTACAACCCAAAGCCTTGGTAAGGATACCCCGTTGAACCAACCCAAACTCGTCGGATTGACGCAAATTCTAACTACCCGTTTGGGAGAATAGCTCGTCGATGTCTACTCTCATAATGAGTGTAGGATTTTTCGCTTCTACTCAAGTCATATGCCTTACCACGCTTCCGTCTGGGTCTTTGATTGACCTTGGAAATCCATTGATCTCCAATAATCTTACATCTAGTCGGAAAGTCAACCTAGCCTTAAACTTGGTTAGCCCCTTATAGACTCTAACTCATCCTGTAAAGCTTACTTTTCATTCTTCATAATTACGGAACGATAAGACCTAACATTCTATCATGTCATTTATGCAAGGTGATCCTAAAGATCATCCCTTCGATCTCAAGCAGTCAATGGGGTATGCTCCTATGAGAAACTCCTTTGCATAGGAGGATCATTATTTTCTCTCATTACTTATGGATGGGCACCTCGCTTGGAAGGTCACTCACACTGTCTGAAGGATACTTGAGGAACTAATTCCTCATAATCGACTAAGGATCGGGTATCTTCCAGCAGTTCCTCCATGCTCGCGGAGATTATAATCTCTACGAACCTTTCCCATAATTATAGACATCTCCTAGGAGAAATCTTATATCTCGCAAATCCATTTATGTTATACTACTTATCGATTGTTGCGTTACAAATACGCAACCCCTAGAGTGATCCGTATAGCATAAGAAGATACGTTACTCCATGAAGATACGTTTCTTCCATATAGGGTTTAACTTTTAATTTCTTCTTGTCAGGTGATGAAAAATCATGGGATGATATCCTAGGTTTATCATCGTCTTGCGTGGTGACCGTCACGGTCTACTCTTTGACGTCAAACCATCGACATGGTACGCTCCAAAGAGCATATCAGCGCAATGAGGGTTCCTCCACATAGTCATAATCTATGATGGGAAGTTATTTCAATAGGAAAGTTACTCCCACTGTCACGAAGACCTGTACGAACTATTTCCTGTTGATCGTTCCGGGATGGGGTGTCATCTGGTGAAACCTATGTTTCGCAGAGACTTACTTCTTAGCGAACCTCTTCTTCACCTGAAATTTAGTTATCACATAAGTCGCCGATCTCCATGGCCTAAGGTGACCTCATTTAGGTTTCCTTTTGGTCCACATCTCGTAGGGTGTAGTGGCTACAGACTTGGTGAGCGTTTGGTTGAGTATTCTGATAGCCGTTTTGTAAAGTGTCTCCTCCAAATAGGGAATATGAAATTTGCACGTGCTATCACACATCAGACCATCTCTTACAGTAACCTATTCCTCTAATCCTCTACAACATCCTGTTGGGGCTTGGGAATAGCCAACTTCCTTACTATTTACACAGCTCTTGCTAAGATAGATATTCAGTCTCATTCTGGCCAAGGACATATCCTTTTGTCCAGATGGTTCTCTACCTTTTGTAGACACCTGTCTTGATGCACCCCAGTGCCTCAGACTTATGTGGCATCTACCACACATATTTGAGATGCGTGCAATAATCTACGAATGTGATGGAACAATATGCACCATGTCTTAGCTCTAACATCTAATGGATCATAATAACAGAATGAATTAAGATGTAAAGACTCAATAGTCCTTAATGCTTTAATGGATGATTTGCGTTTTGCCTTTCCTGTAAGGCAAGAATCACACACAGGTAAGGGTACCTTGGGCATAATTCAAGCAGGCCTGCCCTAGCTAGCCTGAACATCCTTTCCTGCCATCGTGTGTCTTAATCTAGCACGTTACATATCAGAATCTTAGTCCTACTCTTGAGTTGACATTCAAGGATTCTGAGGGGTCTATGTGCTAGAATTTAAGAACGCAAACACCAAACATGATATAACCATATCCAAAGTTACAAACTGTGACCAAATACAAATTTGGTGGCTACTCCCTCAAAGATAATCCTATGGATCCTTAGACGAGAAGTTATTTTCCATGTCTGGCCGTTTCTATAGTTTTAGGAAAACTCTTTTTCCTACTTTGCGTTTACCAGTCTTGGGCTATTGGTCTTATACCAATATTGCCGCTAAAATCCGTTATCTTTTCCTCACCTGTTGCCTTGCAGTCATAATACCGGGCTAGGGACTTTATCTGCCAATCATACTTCATTCAGAGTCTTAGCAATCATATATTTCTTTGACTTCATAAGCATGTTAGACTTGTATTCTTAGCAAAACTCCTTTTTCTTAGATCCTAGAACGGAGTGATGTTTGGTATCATCCAAACATCTTGACACTTACAGAGTGTGTCGTGTAACGTTTCATCGAACGTGGCAGAGATTGCAAAAAATTACAAATCGGATAGCTTGTACTTGGCAGCCCTTAACTCTCTGATCATAAATGGGATCAATCTCAGATGCTGTAGTCGAGTGCTAATTTTGGACGCTATAGTGGAGTGCTAAATTTTATGTCATAATTCACTACTCATAGTTAAGGTGGGTTTTAAGATGGATCCAAGATTCTTCTTTGGCCAATTCCTACAATTTTTTTAAATGTGGTCTTGAACTTGCTGATGAGGTCATTTCCCAACCTTTTCATAGCATGCTCTATGACATTATCTTGACTGCTGCTTTCCACTATTGGTGAGCCTAAAGATAATGACTATGTGTTGCTGTGACAACTAATCATCACATGTTTTGCCATATTTGTAGGTGGTTTGACAACCTATGTACAACGGATGGTTACATAGTACGACGACTTATCATGTCGTTGTTGTCACCATTAGCCCTTACCGTTTCGATTTAGGCACGATTGATTGAGACATCGTGGAAGTTAATCACTAGCATTTACTTAGCTAACATTTAGACACCCGATTAAAATTTAATAGTGTCTCATAAGGACTCCACCAAAACCTAGTAGCAACTAGGAATCAAATTTCGTCACTTATGATTCCCTATTAGTTTTATTCATGTCTTCTAATGTGAGTTATTTTGTTTAGTTCTTTAGCATTCGAGATTATACGATTATATCAATCACACACAGTTTATAACATAAAACAAACACAAGCATAAATAAATATGCAATGGATGTGGCCCCTAAGGTGCACTCGCACTAATGGGAATACTTATTGAGAAACTCTTGAACTCCATCTCATGCCATCTCGCCTAAATTGAGGACTCCAAGCTTGAGGCTCTTTGCTCCATGCACCTTGTGCCATAGCTCTTGGTTTGGCCACCTGTCTTGAAGCTTCTATCCTAGATATCCACTAACTATCTTATTTCTAAGAAGAAGTAACATCATAGAGACGATTGGATGAGGAGAGAAGACAATATAATATATAGAGAGGCACGACACGCATGCCGTATTTTGATTACCTGTTCAAAAACAAAACCAAAGCCAAATATAAAACATCTAAGCCACCTCCACGCATCAAACACATCTATTCAACCCACAACAACATGTATAATAATAAAATAAACATACTGAAATTTTCTTGAAATTTCCAGAATTAAATTCTAATTACTAGAAATTAATAAGCAATAGTCAAATCACCCTAAATGATCAAAAATTGCTAACAACCACCTAGGGTCTCACCACCTATGGTAGAAAGTAAGTAATAATGACATAAGTCTCCAGAAAAATTTGGGCTCAAAACAGTGTGTTAAAGGGCATCAAACTTCCTCGGGAAGTGTGCTAGACACTTATTATTTAATCTGTAAATTAATATATTTTCCGTGTCTCCTAAAATTATAAAAAAATATATTAAAAACAGGAAATATAATTTGGAGTACCCTAGGAAAAAATCGGACGAAAAATTACAGTAGGAGGAGGCCACACACGCCCTCACGCGCCGCCGCGCGTCCGCCTACGCCATGCGCTGTCAACGGTCTTCTACCACGTCAGCACACCACGTGACTGGCCACGTCGTCACCCATGCTGACGTCACCTGCCACGTGGATTGCACGCAAGCTCCATGTCATCATGCCACGTCAGAATCCGCCGCCGGCCCTTTTGGCGCGAGTGGCGACGTCGGCGGTGGCACGTGTGGCCCACGCGCCGACTTCCGGTGCTCCGTTTCCGATGAGTTTTATATCATTGGAATCGTCTTTTCATCCTTATTCCGATTATATTTTCAAAATCCAATTTTAACAAGTCTGGAAAAACACGTTTTTCTAATCCTGTCTAACCAGTCTAGATTAATATAGTTCCGAATCTTTAAAGGTTCTTAACTTCTTCTAAATTTGTCCAAAAAATATAAATTTTATATATCTGGAATCCTCGTGAAAAGCTCTGTCCATCCATATATGATTCGCCTACTGATTATGAAATTTTAAAAACTCAATTTTCTACATCAGATTCGAGTACGTACTATGAGGCACGAAAAATAAGCCCAGGGCTTTGATATTAATGAAGGAAGGATATGATATATCACATATAGATCTACGACATAAATTAAAGCGTAAGATTCATGCGTGTACCTCTTCTTACTAAGCTCCTAGCGCAGCGGATTAGATCTTGTGGTTGCTTGATTTCACGTGCCTGTACCTCGATCTTGATCCCACTGGTTTAGTGCAAATCACGAGGAAGAACACCTTGATTCACCCCACGTACAACCTTCATGGATGTAGTTTGAGAGAGAATAGGGTTCTCTACTACTTGAGAATGAATGTGGAAAGTAATTCTTTACTTACCGACTAGCATTTAAATCTGTAGTAGGCTGCCTCATTATATAGGCAAAACTTCTCATCGGTTTGCACATTAAACCCCTAGGGTTTGAGCAGTTGCTACTAATCCCATAAGGTTGAATTAATTGCATTGGGCACCTCACATGGGTGCACCACATGCTAACACATACGATAAAACTCAAACAACATAGAGAATTTGTCCGTAGTGAGATTTCACCCTAAGAGATAGCTAAAGGACCACACATATTTGAGGACCGCTATGATTCATCCTTTTTTCTTCATCCTATAATTTCACCTCCTATGTGTAAAGATATTACTGTTGGTAACTAAGTTATTTAAGATCTTTCTCTAATCATAATATAATTTTATCAATCAAAAATATACACATAGACAATAAAATTAAAGGAAGAAAAAAAAAATAACATTATCATTTTTTTGGTCTAAGTGAAACAAAAGACAAACAAACTAAAGGGGCATTCTAATGCTCCCTCCAAGGTGGTCTAACACCACCAAATTGGCACATAATTCAAGAGGAGACCAACCAAAACCATATCAAAACAAGAATCAACACAAAACTTAGCCATGGCATACCTGCCATCCAAACCTTGCGTAGCTTAGCGTTGGTGAGCCATTGCAACCTTCTCACTTCAAGAATCAAGACCCTTAAAGGAGAAGAAATTGTACCAGTATGGATCAGGTCCAATGCAACTCTTAATGAACAGTAAAGACCATCCTTCCTTACGTAGTACCAGTAGTAATATACTACTTCCGTTGTTTATTTTCTTGCTTCCTACTTTGGCTTTTTCATCTGTAACAATGTCAGTTTGACTCGATGATTTCGATAGCAAAATAATAACAAAGGGTAAAAGACAGTTACCACCCCTGATAATTGGATTAAATACAGCCCGCTACCCTAACCTTCGAACAAAGACACTTTGCACCGTTTTGGATGGAAGCTAACAGTTGACTAACAACAAGGGAAAAAACCATTTTACCCCTGAAATATTATGAAATTAACCCATATTTATTGCCCTAATCTCTCACCCACCTTCATTTCTAACCCTGTTCCCTCTCTTCTCTTCTCATCTTTCACTCTTTCCCTCTTGCTGTGAGAACGACCGCCAATCCTCATTTTTTCAGTTAATGTCTTTGATTTAGAAAGGGATTCTGTAATCTGGGATCACAAAGCTTATGCAGTAGGGTATTAGGAAAATTTAATTTAGAAAATCTTAGTGAATGATTCATTGAATAAGGGATGAAGATACTGATTAGGGTTTACTTTCATCTTTCTTGATGTGTTCTTGGTGTCTTGATGATAAGCATGGGTAAAAAAATCCAAAAAAATACACAAGGTCAATATGGTCCGAAAACATTCCATCACCCACTTTTCTAACATAACATAACAGAAGGGTGCTAAGTTTCAACATGATATTCCGTTACAGGGGTGCAAAGTGTCTTTGTTCAAAGGTCAGGATAGCGGGCTCTATTTAATCCAATTGTCAGGGGTGGTAACTAAAACTCTCTATCAGAGTTATATTTCTTGCACGTTTTATAACGTTATGCGTGCTTTCCGGGTTGATTATATTGGGTTTACACTTCGAATAGAGGGAAAACGTAGAAGTTTAGCTTTGAGTTTTTAATTATAAATCCGGGCGTTTCTCGCATTATTTACATTGATTTTTGTCACTTTTGATCGCACGGGGTGTTTTCGTGTTGTGTTTGACAAGAAACGGAGCTCATGGATCAAGAGGAGGAGGGATACTAACTTTGGAACATATGCGGGAGCTTGAGAAAGAACAAAGAAAAAGCGAAGAAAAAATACCCAGGTGATCGCACGACCACAATATTTTGGTCGTGCGATCAGAACAATATCCAAACTCACTATAATTGGCTACCAAAGCTTCTGGTCGTAGGATCAGAGGTGATCGCACGACCAGAATATTGTGGTCGTGCAATCAGAAAGCAGGATCAGAAGCTGATCACACTAACAGGATTTTTCTGGTCGTGCGATCAGAAGTAAGTATTGGTTCTCACAACAATAAAGAGGGATCAAAAGTGCAAATAAGGGACTTATACTCAAATGGAAGCACGGGTCTGATATTAATAAACATAGGGGATGTTTGATCGAGGAAGAGAGAGGCTACGAACGTGAGAAAGAAGAAGAAGGAGACGGACGAAGAGAACACGGGAGTTTCACCATTGAAGATTTTTTGCGTTGGATTTATTTTACTCTCTCTTATTCAATCTACGGAGAATCTCTTTTGTGTTGCTTTAGATACTATGAGTAGCTAGATCTTCCATTGCTAGGCATCTCGAGTTGAGAGTCTAGGGTTCATGTAAACGATTTCAGTTTCCGAATTTGATCTTTGCTTCACGATTTATTGATTTCATCTTTGGAATCGATTCTAGTTTCTTGTTTATTTTAGAAATCCTAATCGAGTGACAAGATTAGGTGATAAAACTAGAATTAAAGAACTAGGGTTTATTCAATAGGTGGTTCATGCTTAAAGTTAGCTTTATTCTAAATTAATTCTTCTTGTACTATGCTTAATACCCTGTTTTAATGGAGTAATTAACCGGAAACACTGCTTAGTTAGCGAATGCACGATGGTGATTCTAACTAACTAGGATGACACTTGAACATCAATCCCGTATCACTGAGACCGAGAAGAGACGTGTTAGGATTGGCTAGTGTGGGCATATTCTGTAGGTGAGATTCGACTGTTTCGTGCAACGGTGGATCGACAAGACCCGTTGTCATGCATGTCGTTAGCCTACTAGAACGGACCAGTAGACACAAGAGACCGATAGGAGATTGTATTCTATCGTGAAGTAGAATGACTTGAGAGTGATAGGAGATTGTCAACGCTGTTACCCGACTTAGTTATAATATAGTTAACGTGTTGCTCAGATAATCTGGACATCGTCAACAACCCTAGGTGATCAATGAGATCTCTCCATTTATTGATTAAGAACTCTTCTTAATTTTAGTTTACAATTATTTTTGTCTTTACTACAACCACTTGTTTGGGGTGGCAACACCACAAAACGTTTTACTCCAGTTACCTAGTGAACTACATTGAATTTTTAATTATAAACTTTTTGCGAGCTTGTCCTCGAGGAATCGACAACCCGAGTACTAAAACTACTCACTCTTTACTACTTGACCGTACGCTTGCGTAATACGCGTTAGTAAATCGCGTGAAGTTTTAGGCGCCGTTGCCGGGGACAACGGTCAAAAAATTTTAGTTAACAATTAATTTAGTTTAGTTTAATTTTTATTTTTATTTTTTTCACTATCCGTTACCTCACGGGTTTACTAGTCCTGTGATCTCAGGTTACGATGACAGATGGCGAAGAGCCGAGTAGCCCCACCCGAGAACAGATGGAAGCCCGGTTATTTGAGGCTGAAAAATTACTGCGGGCAGCAATAGCTAGGCAGCACTCAAAGCCATATAACAAGTCTGGGAAAACGATCATCCAAGCATTTGAGGCGATCCTGAAAGGAATTGAGCCAGCTATTGTGGTGCCACCAATTCAGGCAGAAAATTTCTTCCTCAACTTGTCCACAATTCAGTTCATACAAGATATGGGAACCTACTGTGGCACAAATGAGGAAGATCCTCATGCATTCATCAGAAAATTTCAGAACACGTGCCAGGTAATATGCTACAAGGGGGTCATTGATGAATCACTAAAACTGCTGTTATTTCCTCATTGCCTCACGGGATCTGCTGAATATTGGCGGGATTCTTTGCCTTCCAACTCAATCACAACGTGGGAAGATTGTGTCTCTCAGTTTATTGGCGAATTATTTCCAATATCACGTATGATTCAGCTGCAGAACGAGATTTGAAATTTCGGGCAAAAGCATAATGAACCCCTCGTCACAGCATGGGAGCGCCTCACTTTCCTATTGCGTAAATTCCCCAATCATGGCATTGAAAGAGCTCATATCATTCAATTATTCTATAATGGGCTTGACAAGGCTGACAAAAATAAGATCGATTTAGAAGCTGGAGGTAGATTCTTGTTCAAATGGGGTGTGGAGGGTGCATATGAGTTGATGAGACGTGTGGTTGAGCAAGAGGAGAGTTTGGTTTATGAGTGCCACCAGCGAGAACCGATGAATCATAGCTCACTGACATATATCATGGTTCAGGTGAATGCGATGGAGGCACTGCATGAAGCAGCTACTCCAGAGATGCATCAGCAGCAGCGAGTACCACCTTCAGAGTTGACCAAGATGACAGGGATAATAAAGATAATGGCTCAGCACACGATATGTCCACACAGTTCAGCTCTGTGGCAATTGCACTTCAGAAGGCTCAAGTAGAAATAAAAGATCTGAAAGAGAAAATCGAACAAAGAGAACCAAGTAACATTGTTCATACTTCTGAGGAGCAAGCTCAAGCCATCACATCTCGAAGTGGTATTGCACTTGAGGATGAACCATATACGAGTCATGCCAGAGATACAACATCCAAGGAGAAGGAAGATGAAGTCTTTGATTCTGAGAAGACACCTGTCATGATCCCCCAATCAAAGGGCATGATTCACCAGGATGTAGAGAAATCTACTGAGGTACCACTTCCATCTCCTTCTTCTTCAGAACTACCATTTCCATTACGTACTAGGAAGAAGAAGGACGATTCTGAGGAATACATGCGCTTTTTAAATGTTTTTTCAAAACTGCACATTGATATTCCGTTGATTGAGGTACTTCAAAAGATGCCAAAATATGCAAGGTTTATTAGATATGCAGTCCTTGGTAAGAAAGCGGTGGATGAATTTCAGAGAGTGAACTTATATTAACATGTTAGTTCATGTGTTTTGCATGGACTACCTAAGAAAAAGAAGGATCCAAGTAGTTTTGTCAATGAAGCTACCTTGGGTGACGCCTACACGGGAAGGGCTCTCTTTGATCTGGGAGCGAGCGTGAATTTGATGCCATTTTCGGTATTCAAAAATCTAAGTGTGGAGGAGCCTCCATGAACTTGTACCACTCTCCAATTTGCGGACAAATCATCCAAGAGAGCCCGTGGGATGATACTGGATGTCCTTGTGAGGGTCAGTAGCCTGATAATTCCTGCAGATTTTGTCATATTGGATATGCCAGCAGGTGATGTGCCTATCATTTTGGGCAGACCGTTCTTGGCGACATGTCGTACTCTCATTGACGTACAGAATGGGGAGCTTATTATGAGGTTCAATGATGACATGAAGACTTTTCGGGTCTTCAAACCGACGCCCCAGTACTAATGGGGGTATCAACCAGGGGTTCCATTTTCTGTTCCAGTGAAGCGCCGAATCCCTGAATTGTCGCAAGGGGATCCCCCTGATTATTGGGAAAGGAACAAGCCATCAGCTGTGCAAGCACATGAAGCACTGCTTCAAATTCAGCATATGAAAGCAAAGCTGGAAGCTGCACAATGTGCCAGACCACGCTCGTGAGGTGGAAGCGGTAACATGGTCGGGCAGTCGACCTTAAATTACAAGCGCTGCTTGTGAGGCAACCCAATGTAGAGTAGGATGCTTTTTGTTTTTGTTTTTATTTATTTATAAATTCTATATATTTGACTATGAGGGGTGAGAAAGAGTGGACTTATTTTTCCAATCAGTGTGCAGGGACACATGTACAGAAGACGCACCAGATTCCCCTTCTGGATGTGCGTGCTAGAGATTGTACGAAATTGTGGAAAGAAAAAGCCCCACAGGAGTATGCACAAAAGATATAGAGAATTTCTCGAGGTCTAGGAGCAATTCCAATATGTTGAGTGCCACAGGCATGAGAGGGCTACCGTTCATGTCCTAGACGCACATCGGAATCGGGGCGCATTGAGACTTCTCTGGAAATTGTCAACGGTCCACAAGACCCCTTCATGTTGCAATTTCGCGAAAACGGTTCCCATGTAGGTCCGGGAACTTAGGTACCTCTAACTTCCTCTCTTGTTTCTACGTTTTGAGCGCTAATTGTTGAAATCCACCGCCTACACATTTAAGCGAGGAAACCTCCTATTTGATATCTAAATTCGTTGAAGACAACGAATCGCTTAAGTGTGTGTGTGTGTGGGGGGGGGGGGGTTGTATCTACTTTCACTAGCCATGTTTCGTATGCATAGCCTTGGTACATATAGTTTATGTAGTATTGTGTCGTATTTGTGGTTAGAGTTGAGTGTCTTGATATATCGCCGTTTTGTGTGAGGTTATTTTCTGCATTTTTCTGCACTTTTATTTTATTGAGTCCCCCTACCCGAAACTTGTGTTTAGTCGAGTTGGCCCAAGCATATAGAGTTAGGAAAAATGAAAACAAAATAAAAAAAAATCAAAAATTCAAAAATCATAAAAAATTGCAAATTTTTGAGAAAGGGCAATCGAAGAGAGTAAATGTGGAGAGGGCTTAGTGATAGAATTCCTTAGGAGTATGAAAATATGAGGTGAGTGTTGGAATAGATGCCCTAGAGGCAATCTAGTTTAGTATGAAATTATTTGTGGCTAGAAAATTCATTTATTATTTATTGGATATTTAATATAATGAAGTCCTTAGATTTACAATTGTGTTGTTTATCTTAAATATCCCTAGTCCAATATAATGATTAATGGGACAATCATCTATAGACTAGTATGGGGTTGGATTGATATAGAGATATCATGATCCAACCCATAGGTGTGCATTAAGGGTAATGACGCACTGGATTGACCCATCTCCGAGAAGGCTACATACACGTTATGTCAAGTCACAAGCGCTTATCGTGGTCCAACGGTATTTTCATCCTTAGACTTGAAGTCGCTAGATATTCTAGTTGTGGATTATTGTGATTTTGGTAGCGTTAAACGCTACACCGTAACTGGGTAGTTATAAAGGCGTGTACCGGATACAATAAGAAACAAGCTTAGAGATCGTAGTGGACGTAGATAGAATTTTTCCCTCCCACATAACGGGAGTAAATATCCTAGGCCACTCGAGGGATAGTGCTTATAGAATGTCTGGCCAGACTCAAATAAATCAAATTTGGGATATTGATGTTATTTGCACGAATAAGGCTATTCTCATGGATCGAGAAACTGTGGATTTGATATACGAGTGTGACTTGTATGTCTCGTGTCCAATCCGGATATAGAGAACAAAAGGGATGAGACAATTACTTGTACAAGGTGTGTCAAGATGACTATTTTATTAGTTGGCTAGAATGGATGTTTTGCTAGATACCACTCCATATTAGCAAATTATTGCTACCAACTAGATAGAACCTATGGGGTCACACGCTATATAGAGTTGAACTAGATTTGGGAATTAATTAATTGGATTAATTAATGAGAAGGATCACTTTGCAATACCTTGCAAACTTAGTAGGGACTAATTTGCAAGGAAGGGACTAAACTGAATTCTAGTAGGACTAGAATAGGTCCTTTAGGTAGTTGGCAAGGATTTGTTGGACTATATAAAGGACACTCCTTCCTTCCTTCCCACACTTATGACCTTATTGATCATAACTTGAGTGGGAGAGAACAAAAAGGAGAGAGCAAGCAAGCAAAGGAGGAGCCGCCGCCCCCCTTGCTCGCCGCCCGTCCCCGTCGGCCACAAGGAGGCCGAACCTCCTTGGTTTGGTCTCGTTTTGCGTGATTTTTCTTCCCCTTCCTCTTTCCGGGCTAGCATTAAGGATTTGGAGATCTAGAAATCAACTCTAGGCGTGGATCAACAATAGAGAACGTGACACAATTCGGGTTTGAAGTCATTAAAGGAGAACCCTAAGGTGTCTTATTGATTTCTTCCTTTACCATTGTTATTTCTCTTGACTTGTGATCCTTGGAGGGTTTTGCATGGTTTATTTGTTTCCGTTGCGCATCCATGAATCAAAACCCCACAGTGGTATCAGAGCCACAAGTCGTAGAGCATAAACGTTGTTTATGTGTTACGTTTTGATAGTTTTACACCTTAAAATTGTTGTTTATCGCGTAAAACAAGACAAATCAAGCATGTGATGCAATTTGTCAATAAACTATCATAAAAAGATCTAGTTTTTGCATTAGATGCATGAATTAGTGAGTTTGAGAAATTTTAGGATCTTAGATCTAGGGTTTGGGCATCCTTGGGGAAGAAGGAATTCTTTCCATACAAGGAAACAACCAAACTTGGGCACCAAGCAAGGGAGTTGTTTTGGAAACAACTCCCAAAGGAGTTCGCCCCCCCTAGGGGACCGCCCCTCCTTGCTTGCCGCCCAAGCAAGGCTCGGCCTAGGGGCCGGGACAGCCCTAGCCCGCGGCCTAGCCGCGTGGGCTAGGGGCCGGCCGACCCAAGGTCTTTTCGGTTCTCTTTTGGGCCCGGGCAATTGGATTGTTGGGCCCTATAGACCGTTTTAACCCTAGAATCCTAAAATCAATTAAAATTGACCAAGCGCGTTAAAGTTGGATTTTAACTGTTTATGTGCAATTCGCATGGTGATTGGATATGGACTTAGGATGTGGTTTGATGTGGATGTTTAATTTTGTGATTTGGTTTACGGCCTGCGAGCTGATCAATTAATTGTAATAATTAATTAGGGTTTTATGGCATGCGAGCCATTTTTTTCTCAACTGGTGAGATTTATTTTATTTAGTATAGTTGTTAGCTAGTGCTAGATAAAGTAGATTGTTAGCCAAGATTGAAGAAAAGAAGCCCAAAGCCAAAAGGAGCCACAAAAGATGGAGCATGGAGCATGGAGCATTCCACATGACTATGAAGGATGTACCAAAAGATGAAGACGCATGGAGATGTGTTTGCTTTTAGGGTTCATAGAAAATTCCATTGGCTTGGAATTTTCTTAGTCTAGAAAAGGCCATATTCACATCACGTTTAATTTTTATTCTGTGGTTGTTTATTTTATTGTCTTATTATTTTGTGGTTGGTCTATGAATGATGCATGCAATTAGGATAATAAGATAATTAGACAACCCAGATCTATTATTTGGAGTTGTGCCCAAACTCAAATAGATAGATTAGTTGATATTGATCAACAAAACAATTAAAATTTGAATTTAAAATCCCTCAAAATTCAATTGTGTTCTTGCCTTCTCGTTATTTAAACACTGATTATCATCATGATTTATCAAGATCGTGCGTGCCAAAGCATGGCGACTTGGTTCATAATGATGGAGTGCGATGGCACAAGCTAGTAATGTGCGATTGTTTAAATAAGAGGTTGAACAAAACTAGGCTATTAATATGATTAATAAACCTAGAGGCAATCAATTGGGACTATCCATATGGATGGATAAATAAGGAGTTATTTGCCCAATTGAACCAAGAGTTGCATAAGGGATGCAATTGGAATTGTTCCTACCTAAAGTAATCAAATTATGGGTGACTTGCCAAAGCAAGCTCATAAGGAGATGAAACATGGATCTTGGCCCACTAGAAAATATAAGGATATTTTCCGCATTAATATCTTGAGGGTTATTAATCCGTAGAAAAATAGTGGGAGCTATATTTGATAAACTAGCCATTATTGAATATAGTCTAAAATTCAGAAATACTAAAACTTGCGTATTTTCCTTTTGTAGAATTCCAAATGGCAAACATCTCATCAAGTTCACAAAATTCCCTACGATCTGTCCTTGAGAAGGACAAGCTCTCTGGAACCAACTTCCTTGATTGGTACAGAAACTTGAGAATCGTTCTCAAGCAAGAGAAGAAACTGTACGCAATAGAGGAGCATGTTCCAGCAGCTCAGAGAACCAAAAACCTGCAGCCCTATAGGCGTATCAAAAGCGTGTTGATGACGCTAATGTTGCGGCCTGCCTTATGCTATGCACCATGACTTCTGAGCTTCAGAAGCAACACGAAAACATGAATGCTGCCGATATGATCGAGCATCTGAAGCAGCTCTTCCAAGAGCAGGCAACGGTTGAGAGGTATGAAGTCTCTAAGGCATTGTTCAAGTGTCATCTGGCAGAAGGGAACCTCGTGGGACCCCATGTACTCCGTATGATCGGGTACTTGGAGAATCTCGCCCGACTGGGGTTCCCGGTCGGCCAAGAGTTGGCAACCGATCTCGTGTTGCAATCGTTTCCCGAGAGTTATAGACAGTTCATCATGAACTATAACATGAACGAGATCGTGAAAGCACTGCCAGATTTTCTCAATATGTTGAGGACAGATGAACAAAGCATCAACAAGGGTAAGGGCAAGGCCATTATGATGGTGCAGAAAGGAAAGGGCAAAAGGTTTGCCTCATCCTCCAAGGGCAAAGGGAAGTCAGTTGCCAAGTCCAAGGAACCTTCCCTTAAGCCTGTTGGTTGTATTCCCAAAGGTGTGACAAAAGGTGAATGTCACTATTGCAGTCAGGCTTGACACTGGAGGAGGAACTGCCCAAAATATCTGGAGGACAAGAGGCTTGGAATAGTGATTCCACCACACTAGGTATTTTTGTTGTAGATGTCAATTTAACTGTCTCTACATCATGGGTATTAGATTCTGGATGTGGATCTCACATTTGTCGAAATGTGCAGGATCTAAAGAGAAGTAGAAGATTGGCTAAAGGAGAGATAGATCTGCGCGTTGGGAATGGAGCAAAAGTTTCTGCGTTGACCGTGGGCATGTGCGAGCTATCTCTGCCTTCAGGATTTGTTTTAGAATTAAATAATTGCTATTTTGTGCCTGCTATGAGCAGAAACATTATTTCTATTTCTTGTTTGGACAGGGAAGGTTTTATTATTTCAATAAAGAACAATTGTTGTTCATTTTATTTGAATAATATTCACTATTTTAGTGCGCAATTATTTAATGGACTGTATGTCCTTGATCTAAGCAATCCTGTCTACAACATTAATACCAAGCAGATTAAAATAATGATTTAAATCCTGCTTACTTATGGCACTGTCGATTAGGCCACATAAACGAGAAACGTGTATCTAGACTCCATGTGGATGGACTACTAGACTCATTTGATTTTGAATCATATGAGACATGTGAGGCTTGTTAATTGGGAAAAATGACAAAGTACCCTTTCAATAAGAAAGGTGAGAGGACTAGTGAGCAATTGGCGCTCATACATACTGATGTGTGTGGGCCATTTGCCACGCCTGCCAGGGGTGGTTACGTCTACTTCATTACATTTACTGATGATTACAGTAGATATGAATTCGTGTACCTTATGAGGGCCAAATCTGAATCCTTTGAAGTATTCAAAGAATTTAAGAATGAAGTAGAGAAGCAACTTGGCAAAAGTATCAAGGCTCTACGATCGGATCGTGGAGGAGAATACTTGAGCCAAGAGTTTGACGACTATCTTAGAGAGTGTGGGATCGTGTCCCAACTCACTCCACCCGGAACGCCACAATGGAATGGCGTGTCTGAGAGGAGGAATCTAACCCTATTGGATATGGTTCGATCTATGATGTGTCAAACCGATCTTCCATTATCGTTTTGGGGCCACGCTATATTAAGTGCAGCTTTCACCATTAACCGTGTTCCATCTAAATCAGTCATGAAGACACCACATGAGATGTGGAGTGGGAGGCGTCCCACACTGTCGTTCATGAGGATTTGGGGCTGCGATGTCTATGTAAAACGTTTACAATCAGACAAGCTAGGGCTAAAATTGGATAAGTGTAAATTTGTGGGGTACCCTAAGGAAACTAAGGGTTACTACTTCTACAATCCAACCGAGAACAAAGTGTTTGTTGCTCGGACCGGCTTGTTTCTAGAAAGAGAGTTTGTCTCTAAAGAAGCAAGTGGGAGGACTGTAGAACTTGAAGAGATTCAAGAACCACAAATCACTGAACCGATTATGGAACATGAGCAGGAACCACAAACGGTTGTGGAGCAGCCTGTTCAGGTAACACAAGAGCTTCATAGATCTAGTAGAGTGCGCCAGGAACCCGAGAGGTATGGACTTCTCGTGACCGATTCCGGTGACACGATGCTCATAGATGATGAGCCTACTACCTATGAAGAGGCCATTAAAGGCCCAGATTCTCAGAAGTGGCTAGAAGCCATGAGATCCGAGATGGAATCCATGTATACCAACAAAGTATGGACTTTGGTAGAACCACCCAAAGGGGCGCGGCCCATAGGGTGCAAGTGGGTCTTCAAGAAGAAGATCGACATGGATGTTAATGTGACTACCTATAAGGGCCGATTGGTGGCTAAAGGATTCAGATAGATTAATGGTATTGACTATGATGAAACCTTTTCACCAGTCGCTATGACCAAATCCATCCGAATACTGCTTGCGATTGCAGCATACCATGACTATGAGATTTGGCAGATGGATGTTAAAACAGCATTCCTTTATGGGAATCTCCTCGAGGACGTGTATATGATACAGATGGAGGGTTTTGAAGATCCAAATCAAGCCAACAAAGTCTGTAAGCAGCAACGATCCATTTATGGATTGAAGCAAGCTTCTAGGAGTTGGAATCGGCGTTTTGATGAAGTAGTCAAAGAGTTTGGCTTCATCAGAAAAGAAGATGAGTCTTGTGTCTACAAGAAGGTTAGTGGGAGCTCTGTAGCTTTGCTGGTCTTGTATGTGGATGACATACTACTCATTGGAAACCACGTTCCCATGCTGCAATCTGTTAAAAATTGTCTAGGGAAGTGTTTCTCAATGAAGGACTTATGGGAAGCAGCCTATATACTCGGTATAAAGATCTATAGAGATAGATCTAAGAGACTGCTAGGCCTAAGTCAAAGTACATATATTGACAAGGTGTTGAAGCGGTTCAACATGCAAGATTCCAAGAAGGGATTCTTGCCCATGTCACATGGAATCACTCTTTCGAAGAGTTGTTCTCCTTCCAATGAGATTGAGAAGGAACGCATGAGTAGAATTACCTATGCCTCGGCCATAGGATCTATCATGTACGCCATGTTATGTACTAGACCAGATGTGTCATATGCCTTGAGTATGACAAGCAGATACCAATCCAATCCAGGTGAGAGTCACTGTATTGCAGTCAAGAACATCCTAAAGTACTTGAGAAGAACTAAAGATTCTTTCTTGATATTTTGTTGTGAGGAAGAGTTGCGTGTAAGGGGTTTCACTGATGCAAGCTTCCAAACCGACAGAGATGACTTTAGATCACAGTCGGGATATGTGTTTTGCCTGAATGGAGTAGCGGTGAGCTGGAAGAGTTCCAAGCAAGAGACGGTGACTGATTCTACAACAGAGGCTGAGTACATTGCTGCAAATGGCGCAGCAGAGGAAGCTGTTTCGATCAGAAAAGTTTGTTTCTGAACTTGTTTCCTAGCATTGCGGATCCAGTTGAGTTGTACTGTGACAACACTGGGGCGATCGCGCAATCAAAGGAGCCCAGGTCACACCAGAAATCCAAGCACGTGCTCAGGAAGTTTCATCTGATTCGAGATATTATCGATAGAAGAGACGTTCGGATATGCAAGATTCCTACAGATGAGAATCTGTTAGATCCACTTACAAAGCCGCTTATGCAGTGGAAGCATGAAGGGCACACTAAGAGTATGGGCATATGAGATGCGCCAGATTGGCTCTAGTGAAAGTGGGAGACTGTTGGAATAGATGCCCTAGAGGCAATCTAGTTTAGTATGAATTTATTTCTGGCTAGAAAATTTATTTATAATTTATTGGATATTTAATATAATGAAGTCCTTAGATTTAAAATTTTGTTGTTTATCTTAAATATCCCTAGTCCAGTATAATGATTAATGGGACAATCAACTATAGACTACTATGGGGTTGGATTGATATAGAGATATCATGATCCAACACATAGGTGTGCATTAAGGGTAATGACGCACTGGATTGACCCATCTCCGAGAAGGCTGCATACACCTTATGTCAAGTCACAAGCGCTTCTCGTGGTGCAACGGTATTTTCATCCTTAGACTTGAAGTCGCTAGATATTCTAGTTGTGGATTATTGTGATTTTTGGTAGCGTTAAACGCTACACCGTAACTGGGTAGTTATAAAGGCGTGTACCGGATACAATAAGAAACAAGTTTAGAGATCGTAGTGGACGTAGATAGAATTTGTCCCTCCCACATAACGGGAGTAAATATCCTAGGCCACTAGAGGGATAGTGCTTATAGAATGTCTGGCCAGACTCAAATAAATCAATATGTGATATTGATGTTATTTGCACGAATAAGGCTATTCCCATGGATCGAGAAACTGTGGATTGGATATACAAGTGTGACTTGTATGTCTCGTGTCCAATCCGGATATAGAGAACAAAAGCGATGAGACAATTACTTGAACAAGGTTTGTCAAGATGACTATTCTATTAGTTGGTTAGAATGGATGTTTTGCTAGAGACCGCTCCATATTAGCAAATTGTTGCTACGAACTAGATAGAACCTATGGGGTCACACGCTATATAGAGTTGAACTAGATTTTGGAATTAATTAATTGGATTAATTAATTAGAAGGATCACTTTGCAATACATTGCAAACTTAGTAGGGACTAATTTGCAAGGAAGGGACTAAATTGAATTCTAGTAGGACTAGAATAGGTCCTTTAGGTAGTTGGCAAGGATTTGTTGGACTATATAAAGGAAACTCCTTCCTTCCTTCCCACACTTATGACCTTATTGATCGTAACTTGAGTGGGAGAGAACAAAAATGAGAGAGCAAGCAAGCAAAGGAGGAGCTGCCGCCCCCCTTGCTCGCCGCCCGTCCCCGTCGGCCACACGGAGGCCGAACCTCTTTGGTTTGGTCTCATTTTGCGTGATTTTTCTTCCCCTTCCTCTTTCCGGGCTAGCACCATGGATTGAAAGATCTATAAATCAACTCTAGGCGTGGATCAACTATAGAGAACGTGACACAATTCGCGTTTGAAGTCATCAAAGGAGAACCCTAAGGTGTGTTATTGATTTCTTCCTTTATCATCGTTATGTCTCTTGACTTGTGATCCTTGGAGGGTTTTGCATGGTTTATTTGTTTCCGTTGCGCATCCATGAATAAAAACCCCACAGTGAGGTAGATGCGAGAATAGGGAGTAGGAAGACTTATATGGCTAATGCACATTATAAATGCGAGTAGCTGCCTCTCATACTGGTTATCCTACTAGCGCTACACCACCGTCACTTAGGTAGTCGTCAACCCTCCTCGTAGTGGCAATGGAACAGCTATGCGAGTGATTTTTATGGGGGCCTCACATCCCGTCTCTATCTCCTAGTTCCACTAGTTACCCCTATTGATCCGTTTACCCCTTTATTCACAACCTCTAGCCTAGGAAGCCTTTCATTGTGAATTTCATCACTTGTTAGAATGGCCCTTTCCTATGCGTCATGATAGAGGAAGTTGAGTTAGGGAGGTTCAATGACGGTGAGCTGATTTGATACATATTGAGTGGATTATCTTACATGTCGTCTTTTGAGGGGATGTGAGGGTGAGTTAGAGACGGTAGCACACTTCGGAGTGACGGTGAGTCGTGTCCTTATACCACGATCACAAGTGGAGTACCGTAGTGCGTGATATTATTTCTGCACGTCATGGGGTTGGGGTTGGTTGATCTTATAGGAGGTCGTGCTCATGCTTCATTTATACTCTCTATATCTTAGGTGATGAGGAGTATCGGTTGGAAAAGCACGTTTACACATTGACTACCAGGTTCTTGATATGCTTTACATTGAGTGTGGGGGTGTCGACACATATTTGATTATATCACTGATTTAACACATTCCACCCCTACATTAGCTGCTTTGATATTGAATCTACTCGGATATTAGTATGGTATGATTGGCTCCATGTGTTAATGTTATTTTTGTTGAAAAAAAAATTGTTTGGAAATTGAAAGTGAATGTAATAAGGAGCTTGATCTACAGTTCATGAAGAACCAAGGAGACTAGCTATGGATCTTGATCACTTCTTCACAATTGTGGCCGCGAGAACGGCGTTGCACCAATATTGAGGGAATGAGGGCCATAGTAGTTAGATTCAGTGGGGTCCCTTGGATTTTGGTGAGGGAGTGTGAGAATCAGGTTTTTGTGACTTATATAATGACGTCTAGGACTGCGCTTCTATATATCCTATCTTACCCGTCCTAAGCCGTCAGCAGTGTAAACCCGTGGATAAATAGCTCGGATGGTAAGTGCTAGGGATATGTTTGACGAGTGTGCGGAAGCAATGTGTTAAGTGTTCGTGCCCGTCCTGTGTAATGAAACTGGCCGCAATTTCTATCGATCACCAAAGTTATAGAATTTCCAAGGGACTATGAGAGCCTTATGAATTGACGGTTTACTTTTCGAGATTGACCAATCTCTTACTAAAAATAAAATTAAAATATTTGTGTTGTTTCAATTTTTGCATTGTTTGATAATCGTGTTGCATTGTATAGACATATAGAAGTGCATTGTGTGTGTGTGTGTGTTGTTTGTATCACATGGCTAGTGGATGTGAATGCAATGCGGTGGATTAGAATTTAGTGTGTGATTTGATTTTGCTCGGCGCGCAAAAAGGTAGTGTGGGGGATTGATAACTCTCTATTAGAGTTATATTTTTTGCACGTTTTATACCGTTATGCGTGCTTCCGGGTTGATTAAATTGGGTTAGGCCAATACTAATCCGATCCATACTTGGATTTGTTAGTAGTTTAGTCCACTTTGCTATTTAGTGCAACTAAATATGCATGTTGTTGCATTTTGATCTTTGATTTTTTTTCTATTAATTAGTCCAACTAATTAACATATATATCTAGTATAATATTTTATGTGTGTGACCCTACAAATCCCTATTACATTAGCCATAACAATTACAAACATTGAGTAGTGTCTAGCAACACATAAATTCTACCCAAGCAATTGGAATAGTTAGTGATCTGACAAACCTCTTGGACCAATGTTACAGTGTTGTATACGTCCCCTTTTCACAATATTCAGATTGGACACGGGACACAGATATCACACTCGTATATCCAATCCTTTGTTTCTGGATCCAGGGAATACACTTATCTGAACAGATAACAACAATTTCATATATTGATCTACCTAAGTATAGCCAGGAACTTATAAGTACTACACATCGAGTGTCTGTGGATACATAATCCAGTTATGTGGGAGGGAAAAATCTTATCTACATCACTACCATCTCTCAGCTTGCTTCATATCATGTTACGGTGAAATGTTTGACGATATCAAAACATGATAACTCACAACTTGAGTATCTAGTGACTTCAAGTCAAAGGACTAGAACACCATTGTCACTACGAGAATCACTTGTGACATTCGCATAAATCCCATGTAGCCTTCTCGTGGAGGGTCAATCCAGGATGCCATTACCCCTAACGCATACCCATGTGTTAGACTTGATATCTCCACATCAATCTACCCACATACTAGTCTCCATGCATAGTGATCGTCCTACTAATCAATATACTTGACTAGGGATAATTTAATATAAACAAAAATTGCAATATAAAGACTTCATTATATTAATATCTGCATATCTAATAAAATGAATAGTCTAGCCTAAACAACGTTCACACTAAAATAGATTTTCTCTAGAGAATCTATACCAATAGTCTCTCACTTGCACTAGACACAATCAGATGCATCTTGTATGCCTACCGATCTAGTGTGGACCTCATGCTTACGCCGACAAAGGGGTTTAGTAAGTGGATCTGAAAGATTATCATCTATTGGTATCTTGCATATCTTCACATCTCCTCTATTGAAAATCTCTCTGAAAGTGTGAGTGTGCAGGTGTTAATGCAGCTACGATACTCTAGAAGGGGGGGGGGGTTGAATAGAGTATGCCAACTTTTTGAAAAACTTGATAGGGAGATGAAAACTTGTGAAAACACTGAAGTTCAAGGCCTTGAAACTAGTTCAAGCCCTTGGAAGAATGCAGTTTTTATAAAGCAAGTAAGCCTTTTTCAAGGCCTTGAAAACAAGTACAAACCCTTGAAAAACAGACAGTTTTGTATGCTGCAAATATTATGAAAAAGAATGAACTGTAAATGCAAGAGACAAGTGATTTATAGAGTGTAGTCAACTTGGACCTACATCTCTACCTCAAGGATTAGATCCCTGCAGGATTTTGAACACAATTCTTATTAATCAAAAGCTAAGCCTTATAACTCAAGCACAGAGAGTTCTCTTACTCTGTTACAGCTTGTGGTTTTCCCTAACCGGCCTAGTACCTGCTCTAGCTAACTAATTAACTAAGAATTCTCAATTGTTCACTTTGAGCAATCCTTGAGAATGAATATTGAGATAATACAGAAATGATCTAGCAATGGAGTACAATACAAAAGAACACTTAAGAGTGTAGAAAATGCAGTGAAGTATGCAGTGATCTTCTGTGAGTGGATTGGAAGAATGATGAGCTTCTTTGATGCTTGTCAATCCAGAACTCTTTCTCTTTTTTTCCCCGTTTAGTGTTGTGTCTTGTTGCTTCAGAATTGAGCTCTATTTAAAATTCAAATAGCTCTGCAACTTCCCAGATTTTCAGCAACAAACTTCCTATTTAGTAGGAAACAGAGTTTGACTTCTTTGACATCTTCTCCAACGGTTGGATGATCATAATATTCAGATTTTTTGTTGCTATCTTTTATTTAAACACCTTGAGAAGCTTTCATCCAAGTCTGATTGATCACAGGATCAAAATGTTCAAGTATTTCCAAATCTGCAAAAGTTCAGTTCGGGAAACAATCCTGCAATACTTGGATATGGAGTACATTCCATAGGATCCTGAAGTAGTGTCTGAGTCGGAGTCTTGAATGAGAATTTATGTTCCATTTCCTTTGACCTAAGAGACTGTCTTTTTCTTGTCTCTTTTAGGGCTTCCAATATGGATTCCCTTCTGCTTTCTTGTGTAGATTTCGTAGTTTATTTTCATCTTTGCTGGAGCCTGATCTTTTCTCACCATCTTCTTGGGTGGTGAAGATTCTTGTTCTTCATAAGTAGAGCTCCTTGAAACAGAGTCTTCACTAATTTCTTGATGTTCATCCAATACTGCCTTTCTTTTCTTCTCTGAAGCAGGTTTCGATCCTCAAGCCATCTTGATTCTGTCTGAGGCTTTCCTTGTGATCATTAGGGTTTGAGAGAAGAATAGAGAGAGATGGAATGATACAGAGAGAAGGAGAAGAAAATAAGATAAATAATGAAATAGTTTGTGTTTCATAAGGAAACTAGTATTTCTCTGATCTCAAAAGATTTGAAATAATCAGAGAGATTTCAAATCTTTTATGCCATTGGAAAAAATAAAATATTCTAATAATATTTTTGGCTAAAACAAATTTTTGAAAAGGGTAGGGGCTATATTAGGAAAATATCTACAGAGATATCACCCAACACAGAAAGATCCATGTTTATTGACTATCAGTGTAGCGAACTTATTTTCAAGGCTTTGAAAAGGTTTTCAAGGTCTTGAAAAGCTGTAACAATGCAACAGATAAATCAAGGCTTTGAAATGATTTTCAAGGCTTTGAAAATCAGTTCAAAACTTTGAAAACACATATAAATCACCTTGCTTACCTGATGCTCCCCCTAAACCAATGCATCTTTACTTAGCATTCCCAATTCCAATCTCAGAGCTGAGAATATTTCGTCTGCTAATGGTTTAGTGAAGATATATGAAATTTGCATATTAGTAGCAACAAAATCAAGAACAATATCACCTTTCAGAGCATGATCTCTGATGAAGTGGTGTCTGACATCAATGTACTTGGTTCTTGAATGTTGCACTGGATTCTTATTAATTGAAATTGCACTAGTGTTATCACACTTAATAGGTATGCTCCTGAAATCAAATCCAAGGTCTCTTAGCTGTTGAGCAACCCATAGTACTTGTGAGCAACATGCTCCTGCACCTATATATTCAGCTTCAGCTGTTGATAGAGCAACTGGATTCTGTTTCTTGGAATGTCAACTGATCAAAGATGATCCAATAAATTGGCAAGTTCCTAAAGTGCTTTTCCTATCAACTTTGTAACCTGCAAAATCAGCATCTGAAAATCCATGCAATATGTAGCTAGAATATTTTGGATACCAAAGCCCTAGGTCTTTGGTACCATTGAGATATCTGAATATTCTCTTCACAGCAGTCAAGTGTGATTCTTTTGGAACAGCTTGAAATCTAGCACACATACACACACTAAACATAATATCTGGTCTGCTTGTTGTGAGATAGAGTAATGATCCAATCATTCCTCTATACTCTTTCACATTGACACTCTTACTAGATTCATCCTTGTCTAAGGACAGTGTAGAAATGATAGGAGTCTTGGCTTCTTTACATTGAGCCTTGCTATATTTGTTTAGTAAGTCTCTTGTGTACTTGCTTTGATGCAGAAAGATGCCCTTCTTCAATTGATGTATTTGAAGTCCTAGGAAGAATTTCAGCTCTCCCATCATGCTCATTTCAAATTCCCTGCTCATAAGACTTGAGAATTCTCTTCATAATTGATCATTAGTAGCTCCAAACAATATATCATCAACATATATCTGAACTACAAGCAAGTCCTTCTCTAGAGTCTTTATGAAAAGAATCTTGTCTACTAAACCTCTTTTGAAATAATTTCAAGAAAAAACTTTTACAGACTTTCATACCAAGCTCTTTGAGCTTGTTTCAAACCATAGAGAGCTTTGTCAAGTTTATAAACATGATCACGAAAATTGTCATTTTCAAAACTAGGTGGTTGTGCAATATAAACCTCTTCTTGTAAGTAGCCATTCAAGAAAGCACACTTTACATCCATTTGAAAAATTTTCATGTTCTTGTGAGATGCAAATGCAAGCAAAATTCTAATTTCTTCTAATCCGGCAACTGGAGAAAAAGTTTCCTCATAACCAATACCTTCTTCTTGGTTGCCACTTTCATCCAACTTATTTCTGAACACCCATCTGGTACCAATGACAGACTGGTTTGTAGGTTGAGGAACCAGATTCCAAACCTTGTTCCTTTCAAACTCATTGAGTTCACTTTGCATAGCCATGATCCAGTCTGCTTCTTTTAATGCTTCTTTCACAGATTTTGGTTCTACAAGAGAGATAAAAGCATCAAAAGCACATAAATTCTTCAGCTGTGATCTAGTTTGCGTACGAGTGGTTGGATCTGAGATGATAATGTCAACTGGATGAGATGATAAATATTTGAATCTCTTTCTTGGAGACCATGGTTCTGGCTCTCTATAGATCTTTTAGGGTCTGAATTAGTGGCTCTGTCACTTGTATCCTTCTGATCATCTTTTTCAAGGCTTTGAGGCTTATTTTCAAGGCCTTAAGCACCATTTTCAAGTTCTTGAAAATTTCTTCTGTTTTATTCTGAGCCTTTCTTGAATCCTAGTGGATTCTTAGTCTCTTCCTCTGATTCATGCTTGTTCGAATTCAAGTCTGCAAAACTTTCACTCAAAGAACCATCATAGCTTTCATAAAAAATAACATGAATGCTCTCTTCAACCAGTTTGGTTCTTTTATCGTAAATTCTATAAGATTTTCTATTCAGAGAGTAACCAAGAAATATACCTTCAACACTTCTTGCATCAAACTTACCAAGATTGTCTTTTCCATTGTTGTGGATAAAACAAGAGTATCCAAAGGGTTTGAAGTATGAAATATTTGGCTTCCTCCCTTTGAATAGTTCATAGGGGGTCTTCTTCAGAATAGGTTTGATTAAGCACCTGTTCAAAATATAGTTTGGTGTATTCACAGCTTCTGCACAATAATGTTTTGGCAACTTGTTCTCAAGAAGCATTGTCCTTGACATATCTTCAAGAGTCATGTTCTTTCTTTCAACAACACCATTCTGTTGAGGAGTTCTTGGAGCAGAAAAGTTGTGAGTAATACCATGCTTATCACTTCTCTACCATGATCAAATTCTAATTGATCAAATTCTCTACCATGATCACTTCTAATTGAAGCTACATACAGGTTTTTCATATTTTGAAGTTCTCTGCAAAGCTTTGAAAATTCAGAGAGAGATTCAGATATTTCTTTCAGAAACATAACACAAGTTTATATAGAAAAATCATCTAGAACAACTAGCATATAACTTTTACCTTTTGGGGTAGGAGTTCTCATAGGACCGCAGAGATCCATACGAAGCAGTTCAATGGGTCTAGTTGTACTTACAAACTTCTTTGTCTTGAAGGAGCTCCTGGTCTGTTTGCCTTGAGCACAAGCTTTACACATTTCATCTTCTTTGAACTTAATGGATGGCAATCCTCTTACCAAGTCTTTGGAAATTGATTGTTCAAAGTGTGCAAGCTGATATGACCAAGCTTCCTGTGCCAAAGCTTTGAATCCTCTTTCAAGGCCTTGATACACTTTAAACTTTCACCTGCAACTTTGTTAGTCTGAAAAGTATAAACATTGTTTGATCTAGAGGCCGTGAGAATACAATCTCCTGATTTCTCATTTTGCACCACACACTTCTCTTTATCAAAGATAATTTTGTTTCCATTGTCACAAAGCTGAGATACACTAAGCAAGTTAAATTTCAAACCTTCAACTAAATACACATCTGAAATAGAGTTTTCAGAGTTTGTACCAACTTTACCAATACCAAGAATATTGCATTTTCCTTTTTCACCAAGTGTAATTGAACCTTCAGATTGCTCTTTTAATTATAAGAATAGAGATCTCTTTCCACTCATGTGTCTTGAGCAACCACTGTCCATAAACCACTTCTGTTCTCTGATGTTGATCACAACCTGCAAACACCAATCACTGCCTTACCTAGCTGTTAGACCAAGTGTGGAATTTGGATTCATATTCTGGATCAACCATGTTAGGTGGTCTAACCCCTTTAGGAACCCAATCTGCTTAAATTGTCCTTTGAGTTGAAAAGGGAAAGTGTTCCTCATAATGTGAGGGTCTCTTCTTCTGAAAGGACAAGTCATTTTAACATGACCAGTTTTTACAACAGTAATGACATTTAGGAGAAGTTTTGTTTCCAGCTTTCACAAATCTGGTATTGTTTTTCCTTGGGAAATTTGTATTGAATCCAATACCAGCTTTGTGAACTGACTGTGAACTTCCTCCAAGAATCAAGTTCAACTTGTGTTCTGATCCAACAAGCTTTACTTTGACCAATTCAGATTCTTGAAGTTTCTCAGTAAGAGTAGTCTTTTGTTTATCTCATTCATCAATCTGATGTCTTAGATTGACAAGGCTGTTACTCATTAAAGATATTTCAGAGACTACATCCTTGACTTGTGTTTTCAAGGCCTGGAAATCACTGTCAGTTTTCTTCTGAGAGATTTCAAGATTCTGATTTAGGCAAACAAGTTGTAAGTTCTCTTTTGCTTGCTCAAGCACTTTTTCCTTCAAAAGTCTGATCTCTTTCAGATAATCTTCCTCATTTAAAAGCATTGTTTTGAGATATTCTGAAAGAGCTTCCTTTTGTTTTGAAATCAGACAGTTTAGCATTACCTCAATGTTATTCTCTGAACTTTCATCATGCTTGGCCATGAAGCATAGGTTGGCATGTTCTTCTTCAAATTCAGATTCACTAGAGCTATCAGAATCACTCCATGAAGCTATCATAGCTTTCTTTCTTCTGTCATGGTCTTTCTTTTGAAAGTTCTTGCTTTTATTGTGTGGACAATCTCTTATCAAATGTCCTGCATCACCACATTCAAACAATTCATGACTTTTGATTTTTTTTGTGTAGAGGACTTACCTTTGTAGTCCTTGCTGCTGGAAGGTCTATGCCTTTCTCTGTTAAAGTCTCTGTTTCCAAAGTTTTTCTTCATTTTGAGAATTCTTGTCAATGCTTTGGAAATCAGGGCAATTGGATCTTCATCATCACCATCCTCAGTTTCAAGGATTTGATTTATCTCATTTTTCCTGGCTTTGAGAGCTAAGTTCTTGACACTTTCTGGTAGCTCTCCATCAACTTCATTCATAGACTTTTCATGTGTCAGAAGCTTCACTTGTAGGTCATCAAGTTGTAGAGTTGAGAGATTCTGAGCTTCTTCAATTTTTGTGGTCTTTGGTTCCCACTTTGCCTTTGGAAGACTTCTTAGAATCTTCCTCACCGTTTCTTCATTGGAAAAATGTTTTCCCAGTGAGTCAAGGTTGTTAACAATGTCTGTGAACCCATCTTAAACAACTCATATTGCCTGAGATAGATGTTGATCTTGATTTTCTTCACTTGACTGGTTCCTTCAAAGTAACCACAAGTTTATCCCATATTTCTTTGGCAGTAGTGCAACCTGAAATCTCGTTGAATTCATCTGTACTCAAGGCACAATATAAGATGTTAATAGCTTTGTAGTTCTTAAAGTATTGCTCTAATTCAGAAGAGGAGAGTAAGTCTTCAGACTTGGGAGTTCTAATCCCATCTTTATCTATGTAGAAAGTGTGAGGTCCATTTTGTATAATGGTCCTAGTTAGTGAATACTCCGATTTTTTCCGTTTAATACCCGTCCTTACGTATAAATGAAAAATACTTCCGTATTTCGTACTATTGCTGGACCTAATGAAAAATACTTGAACTTTTGACCAAAAAAGTTTAATACGCGTATTTAACGTTTTAACGTATAATACTCCCGAATAACGTTTTAACGTATAATACTCCCGAATAAAACTTCTTCCATACAAAATTGTAGCGAATGAGTTGTCATCCAAAATATTATAAGTTATAGTAATTAGTTATTATCAAATAGTTTCGTACTATTTCCTTATTATAAATATTTTTTTGAAAGAGTAATAATGTAAAGAATAATATTTTCTTTATTATTAATATTTATTACTATAAATATTTAAAAGTATTTATTAGAAAACATGAAAAGTATTTTGAAATAGCTATATATATGCATGCGTGTATAATGTATATTTACATGCATCTTGAGTCTTATGTGTTATACTATTAATTTTGAAAATAATTAAGGCTTAAGATTAGGGAATGCACATTAAATTTTTTTATACAAGTTTTGATTAAAAATAGTTTGATATGATTTTACATAAGTAATGTGTTAGTCATTGGTAGGTAGTGCATTTATCGAAAATAATAAACAGATGAGTACATGCTATACAAATTATTTTGTAATATGATAAAAATATGAAAAGATGGCAATGTGGGACACAAATAACTCATTATATATGCTAAACTACTAAGAAATGCGCCCGTATTTTTAATTCCGAATGAATAACCAGTATACGAATTATACGCCTACGTACATAATGCTCGAATTAATCAAATCCCGAATTTTATAGCCGAATTTTTACTAACGTAATTTTAACATAAAATCGTATAATACACGTACGTACCGTACCATGATTTATTTCTGTCTCGTATTTAACTAACTATGATAATGGTCCAAAGCTTCATGTGTTGATCAATGATGAACATTTTCATCAAGGCTTTCCAGTGAGCAAAATTTTCTCAACCAAATAGAGGAGGTCTGTTAGCAGCTCTTCCCTGAGAGAAACCACCATCACCTGCAGTACTCATGATCATCAGATGGTTAAATCTATACAGTGATAAAAGCTCTGATACCAATTGGAAGTGTGAGTGTGCAGGTGTTAATGCAACTAGGATGCTCTAGAAGGGGGGGGGGGGGTGAATAGAGTATGCAAAGTTTTAAAAAAATTGCTCGGGAGATGAACACTTGCGAAAACAGTGAAGTTCAAGGCCTAGAAAACTAGTTCAAGCCCTTGGAAGAAATGCAGTTTGTATAAAGCGAGTAAGCCTTTTTCAAGGCCTTGAAAACAAGTTCAAACCCTTGAAAAACATACAGTTTTGTATGCTGCAAATACTATGAAAAAGAATGAACTGTAAATGCAAGGGACAAGTGATTTATAGAGTTCAGTCCACTTGGAACTACGTCTCTACCTCATGGATTAGATCCCTGCAGGCACAATTCTTATTAATCAAAAGCTAAGCCCTAGAACTCAAGCACAAAGAGTTCCCTTACTCTGTTACAGCTTGTGGTTTTCCCTAACTTGTCTAGTACCTACTCTAGCTAGCTGATTAACTAAGAATTCTCTATTTCTCACTTTGAACAATCCTTGAGAATGAATATAGAGATAATACAGAAATGATCTACCAATGGAGTACAATACAGAAGAACACTTAGAGTGTAGAAAATGCATTGAGGTATGCATTGATCTTCTGTGAATGGATTGGAAGAATAATGAGCTTCTTTGATGCTTGTTGTTAACGACATAAAATTGCATGTTTTAGTATGTTAATGAACTCTTCATAACTTGCTAATATGTGTAATTTAGCTATTTTATCTCTCTTACTAGACTTATGTTTGTCTTTGTAGTTTCGCTTGTTTTTATCTTATTTTGTAGGCAAAGACGTGATTTAGAACGCAAGAGGCTAGTTGGGAAAGCTTGAATGAGGAATTGAGAGGCTTTGGAGGGGCCAAGAGAAGTGAAGAAGGATTTAGAGGGGCTTATATTGAATAAATCAAGTGAAAAACATGCCAAAATTGAAGAAAATGCTAGTTAAAGGCTAAATTGCAAGTCAAAAGTGACGTCAAGGGCATTATAGACAAGATTATAACGGACTTGGGGCTAAAGTGCTAGATTTTAAACGTTTCAAGGGCTTTTATGAAGATTTTATAACGGAATTGGGGTAGAGTTGCTATTTTCCAAATGTTTTGAAGAAGAAACGGGAGTATTTTAAATTATTACAGCAAAGAGGGGGGGGGAGCCGGGTGAAATTTCACCTAAACAGTTCACAGACGCGTCTTCCCCCTCTCTTCTCTCTCCCTCACGTGAGACACAGACGACGAACCAGAGGAACCTCCATTGTTATGCTCCGAAGCTTCTTCGAAGGCCTCCCTGACCTCCTTTCTTCACCAAATCAATTGAAAACGGTCTCAATCTCCTCCCTAGCCTGATATCTACCCAGCCAAAGCCTCAATTCGGCCCAAGACCAAGCCAACAAGAAACCCCCAATTCTCTAGGGTTCTTAGGAAGAGATGAAATCGACGAACGAGAAGGATGGCTTGTTGGATTTAAGTATTGATAATGGAAACATCATTTCTCTCTTACTCTCTTGAATCTTTAAATGTCTAGCTAGTTAAATTGTTGGGTTACTTGATGAAGTTGGATGGCTTGTTGTGAAGTTTTCAATTGTTCTTCAAGTTGTCACAAGTTTGGATGTCGAGTTCATTGAATTCGTTTGTCGAAAGACAAATCCGAGTTGTGGCTTGATCTTGTATGTGGACTCACTTAGATGAGTACATATCCTTGATGCTTGACATAACTCGATTTTGGGTTTCACTCTTGAATTTATGAGCTAGACATTCATCTTTGCTTTAGAATCCATGCTTCTTCACTTGATACAAGTTTTGGGTGTTGAACTTCATTTACAAGTTCTCTAGCGGAGTCAATTGACCGAACTTCACTTTCATATCGACTAGTTCTATCGAATCGTAGTAGTATTAGTATTCGTTTCCTTTGTTTCTTACTTGAATTCTCAAACTTGCTCCATCACTAGTGGTGGATTTGATAGCTTGGCGAGCTCTAAAGCCTATGAGAATTTGTTACTTGTTTAGTCAGTCGTTTTTCTACTCGCTATTGCTAGTATAGTAAATCATTGTTACTTGGGATTTTGTCGAACAAGTTTTTGGCGCCGTTTCCGGGGAGAGGCTAGGCTTTAGATCTGATTTGCTTTGCTTTTTTAGTATTTTTCTTGACATTTTCTCTATTTGCTTTTGGTTACTTAAAGCTTGTGAGATTCAAGAGGGCTTGTGAAATTCATCAAGTACCTCTCATCTACTTTCTTGAAAAAAAATGTCTCATGAACATTTTGGACTTGGTGAGAGGCCTAACGTCCATTCACATCCTTACTACTATGCATCTACTAGACATGAAAATTATTCGAAGGAATCAATGCGTTCCATGCGTGAACGTGCTATTGAAAATGGTGATTATTTTCCTAAGAATGATTATTCTTGACATGATAGTAGGACACTAGATTAAACATCTCATGCTTCTTGTGCACAATCACCTCCCTCAAACACTTACATGTTTTTGAACTCTCATGATTCTAGAACTTATCAATACAATGATATGATGTGTGAATCAAGAGGAGTTAATCATTTGGAGAGAGAAGCTTATGTGAATGAGGAACTAGAGAGGCCTATACGTGATTCTCTAGAGGAGACATTTCAAAAATATCTACAAGGCGCAAAATAACTAAGAGATTCAATAAGAGAACTAATAGAATCACAAAGTAAACTTGAAGGATCATTTAGAGAAGTAGAAGGATCGTTTTTTCACTCGATTGACAGAGTTGAATCCTTAAATTCACAATCTCAAGATGATGAGTCTCTTGCATATAGTACTCACTTTTCACAAGACTCGTCATCATATGAGTCTCAAGTTCATATTCACACACATCACGAGCTTGCTCAAGATCAAATTTTAGATGATGTGTTTGATGATGGAGTTGTTGCCACTAGGATAGGTGATTGTGTTCATTTCACATTTGCACATTCTAAAGAAGCAAGTGATAGTGATATTGGTAGTGAGATTGATATTTTGATGATGACTCTTCAACCCATGAAAGGAGTGAAGCCATTTTGGATGTCTCACATAGTGACACTTGTGAAGAGGAGTCGCAAAATGGAAATCACTCATGTGATGAGTTAGAGGTCAAATTTGATGCTACCACTAGTGAAGGGAATGTAGACTTGTCTTGTGCTCTAGAAGAGCCTAGTACTTACCAGAGTTCCTATGATCTTGATTGTGACGAAATTGAAGTTTTATTGGGAGGTACTCCAGTTAGTATTGATACGTCTAATGAAGATTCGGGGAGCTATGCTCGTATTTCTGACGGAATTGAATTTTACTTGAATGCTCCCTTGGATTCTATCATTATGGAAGATGTGCCTAAGGGTTTGGATGAGGCTTCAAGTTCTCTAATTATTTTAACTCCCACTTGTGAAGCCCCATCCCCAAATCCCTATGAATTATTTAAAACTGACGAGATTGATGATTCACAAGTTGCCACCATCTCTCAAGTTTTGATTTCAAGTAAAAATTTGGCAACTTATGAAGACCCATTCTATGATTCAATTCATTTGAGGATTTCAAACCCTTTTCTTAAGATGATGCATGACATGAACACTTGCTCAAGATTAATCGTTAGATTTTGTTTGCATCTCTGATTCATCTTTTGTGTCTTGCCCCTACTTCTCCTATCTATTCTAATTGGTGAATCAAACTTTTTAAGGGAGAAGTACTTTTCTAAGAATGAAGTAGGGGCATGGAATGGAAAGAAATTTCCAAGATTGGGTGTGGGATAGCATCATTTCCTTTGTTCCACCTCCCTAGTTGTAAATAAATAAATTAGTTTAATTCTATTTCTTGCATTTTTTTTCTATTTTCTATGAACATTTTGTAGGTTGCTCTTGGAGGAGGACTTGTGCTTGGTGGCCAAGAAAGCTAAAATAAGGTCTATCTATCCCTTATCTCCTATATGAACTTGTATGCTCTTCCATTGTTCTCACACATTGAGGACAATGTGACATTTTAGTTGGGGGGTCGGAAGTAGATATATTACTTGACTTAAATGGTTACTAGCATGCTTTTTCTTCATTAGTGATTTACATGAAAATTTAAAAAAATCATAGAAATTACAAAATTGAAAATTTTGAAAAAATGTGTGAACCTTTCATGAGAAGCATCACTCTTTCCCCGTGTCAAACCATAGGTTTTCTTTTCATTTATTTGGTAGTTTTATTTATTTTAGACTTTCTTCTTGAGTCTAGATTTTATTTTCTTATTTGATAGCTTTATTCAGTCTTAGGAAGTTATAGTTGAGTCACTTATTTTAAAAAAAATATAAAAAAATGAATGAAGAAAATGAAGAAAAAAATGAGAAAAGTGAAAAGGGAGAATTTTAGGAAACTAGATGTTTTCAAAGAATGAAATCTCTTAGTCCATGTTTTTTTTATTTTTATTTTAAAGAGGAATTCTTTGCTTATACTCAATACATCTACACCAATATCCCCACCTTCCGCGATATCATGCGTTCTCACAAAGCGACACACTAAAATTTACGATTCATGTTTAAGTCCTTCAAGCTAAGTTGATCACATAAACTTTGACGTCTTACTATTTTTGATAAAGGGTGCATTTTCTAAAGCTATTTTAACTTCACAAAAAGATTTTATTCTAATCGTTTTTGCGGTGGAAACTTGTAGCCCATTGGAGTGGTGGTTACCAATGACACCCCATGCGATGTCTAAGAAATAGAGGGGTGTCCGTTGATAATGTTACGTCACCACCTAGATAGCTCCCTTGGTTTAGCTTAAAAATCCTACTCGCTTGTATATTCCTCTGTTTTTGTTGTGGGTCTTGGAGAGCCTTGGATTGGAGGTAAAAAAAAAATGTTAATGCTATAAATTTCGAAAAAAAAAAGAAAAAAAATGAAATTATGATAAATCGCACCATCTATAAAAAATCCTCAAAAGGATCATACAAGCCCACAACCACATTTCCCCTTCTTACACAATTTTTTTCAAAGCTTTGGAAGTCCATCCAACATGGGTGCTTTTGAATAAGTGTGAGAATGTCTAGTTTCATGTGATCCTTATTTTTTAAGGCATACTTTCTCGCAAATTGGACTTAATTTAACAAGTTTTGTGGTTCGCATGAGTCACCTTCTACCAAACACCGCCCACATTTGTATGAGTATATGCTTAGACGTCCATAGGCTTCTTTCTCAATCTTCTTGGACTTTGAGAGTTTATTTGAGGAAACATTTATGCATTCTTCTTTTCCCCCACCAAAAAAATTAAAATTAGCTAGTAACTCTCAGTATTTTATTTCTTTGAGTTCTCACTTAGGATAGATAATGTGTGTGTGCGTTTTTGTAAATATTTGAGTCTAGTTTAGAATTGAGTCAAGCCTTGTCTAGTTGAGTGTGTGTCTCTCATGATTGGTTCTTAACTAGATTACTTCTCTTATCGCTCTCTTTGCCCGAGGACGAGCAAAAAGGCTAGTTGGGGGGTGTGTCAACGACATAAAATTACATGTTTTCAGTATGTTAATGAACTCTTCATAACTTGCTAATATGTGTAATTTAGCTATTTTATCTCTCTTTCTAGACTTATGCTTGTCTTTGTAGTTTTGCTTGTTTTTATCTTATTTTGTCTGCAAAGACGTGATTTATAACGCAAGAGGCTAGTTGGGAAAGCTTGAATGAGGAATTGAGAGGCTTTGGAGGGGCCAAGAGAAGTGAAGAAGGATTTAGAGGGGCTTATATTGAAGAAATCAAGTGAAAAAGATGCCAAAATTGAAGAAAATGCTAGTTAAAGGCTAAATTGCAAGTCAAAATTCAAGTCAAGGGCATTATAGACAAGATTATAACGGACTTGGGGCTAAAGTGCAAGATTTTAAACGTTTCAAGGGCTGTTATGAAGAGTTTATAACGGAATTTGGGTAGAGTTGCTATTTTCCAAATGTTTTGAAGAAGAAACGGGGGTATTTTAAATTATTACAGCAAAGAGGGGGGGGGGGGGGAGCCGGGTGAAATTTCACCTAAACAGTTCACAGACGCGTCTTCCCCCTCTCTTCTCTCTCCCTCACGTGAGACACAGACGACGAACCAGAGGAACCTCCATTGTATGCTCCGAAGCTTCTTCGAAGGCCTCCCTGACCACGCTTCTTCACCAAATCAATTGAAAACGGTCTCAATCTCCTCCCTAGCCTGATATCTACCCAGCCCAAGCCTCAATTCGGCCCAAGACCAAGCCAACAAGAAACCCCCAATTCTCTAGGGTTCTTAGGAAGAGATGAAATCAATGAACGAGAAGGAATTGGACGAATTCAACGGTGGAGATAAAGCCTTGGAGGCTACGAAATCAAACCCTCAAGTCTATATAATAGTAGATGGAAGCAATTTCAGAAAACTCTTCTCTGAACCGACGGTGGAGAGGCTCTGTTTTGGGTCTCTCTGTTTCTCCTCTCTCTCTCCGATTTCACCTAATTTTGGGCTTTTTCTTGATGCGCCTGAGCTCTCTTTGAGCATAATCAGGGCCAAGAACAATAGAAAGAGGAAGAGAGGGAGAGAGGAGGTTGTTTTGATCCATTTGGGGGCTGCTTTGTTACTGTCTCTGCTCTGTTCTTGAGCTGCTACCGTGATTTCTTCTTTCTGCTGTGTTTTGGGTCGGTAGCAGCAACGGCAGCTGAAGTTCTTTGTAGTGAATTAATATCTAGCTAAGTAATAGTCGTTTTAAGATAATCCACAAGTATGGTGTTATTCAATTTGTAGTTTCAAGTGTTTGAGAGGTTGAATTGGTGATAACTTGTGTTGGATTCAAGTATTGATAATGGAAACATCATTTCTCTCTTACTCTCTTGAATCTATAAATGTCTAGCTAGTTAAATTGTTGGGTTACTTGATGAAGTTGGATGGCTTGTTGTGAAGTTTTCAATTGTTCTTCAAGTTGTCACAAGTTTGGATGTCGAGTTCATTGAATTCGTGTGTCGAAAGACAAATCCGAATTGTGGCTTGATCTTGTATGTGGACTCACTTAGATGAGTACATATCCTTGATGCTTGACATAACTCGATTTTGGGTTTCACTCTTGAATTCATGAGCTAGACATTCATCTTTGCTTTAGAATCCATGCTTCTTCACTTGATACAAGTTTTGGGTGTTGAACTTCATTTACAAGTTCTCTAGCGGAGTCAATTGACCCAACTTCACTTTCATATCGACTAGTTCTATCGAATCGTAGTAGTATTTGTATTCGTTTCCTTTGTTTCTTACTTGAATTCTCAAACTTGCTCCATCACTAGTGGTGGATTTGATAGCTTGGCGAGCTCTAAAGCCTATGAGAATTTGTTACTTGTTTAATTAGTCGTTTTTCTACTCGCTATTGCTAGTATAGTAAATCATTGTCTAAGCTTCCTCTCCTTGTGGATTCGACTCCGGACTTGCCGGATTATTACTTGAGACGATATCCTATACTTGGGATTTTGTCGAACACTTGTCAATCCAGAAATCTTTATATTTTTTTGCTTGTTGAGTGTTGTGTCTCGTTGCTTCAGAATTGGGCTCTATTTAAACTTCAAACAGCTCTGCAAATCTTCCCAAATTTTCAGCAACAAACTTCCTATTTTGTAGGAAACATAGTTTGACTTCTTTGACATCTTCTCCAATGGTTGGATGATCACAATCTTCAGAGATTTTGTTGTGATATTTCGTTTAAACACCTTGAGAAGCAGTCATCCAAGTCTTATTGATCACAGGATCAAAATGTTCAAGTATTTCCAAATCTGCCAAATTAAAGTTTAGGAAACAATTCTCCAAAACTTGGAAATAAAATTTCCTGCAATATCAAAGTCAAACAGATGATATTCTATGTTCAAATGTGTTAGAATAATTTTTCTTTCATCATCTAATAACAGTGAATCAAATATATGAAAGATAGAGAGGGAATCAACTCAGAGAGCTTGCAGAAAACTCCCCCTGAGAATGTTCATACTGGTTAAACAGTTTCAAGGTTTTGAATCCAGTTTCAAGGCCTTGAAAATAGCTAAACTATTTCAAGCACTGATAACTAATTCAATGCTTTGAAAGCTGGTTCAAGGCCTTGAAATAGCTTAACTATTTCAAGCCTTGCACAACCTGATCTGACACTCTCAAATGAGATGGAACCTCCTGAGTATGTGCATCTAATGCATCAATACACTCAGCTTCTGTGACAGAACCGAAAACTGAATCTTGCATGTAACCCTTTCCATCTCACAGTTCCACCATTAAGGCAAAACTCAAAACTCAACTACGATCTGAAATCATTCTTATCGGTTTGGAAGCTCGCATCAGTACAACCCTTTGTACTCCACCCCTCCGTATATCAAGAATGCATCCTTATTCATTCTCAAGTACTTAAGAATATTCTTAACAGCAATCCAGTGACTCTCACCCGGATTGGACTGGTATCTACTTGTAATACTCAAAGCATATGACACATCTAGTCTAGTACATAACATGGCGCACATGATAGATCCAATAGCATGCATATGGGATCTTACTCATGTGGTCCTTATCAATCTGATTGGAAGGACAGTGAGCCTTCGTAACGGTAACTCCATGTGACATGGGCAAGAATCCTTTCTTTGATTCCTGCATGTTGAAGCGGTTCAACACCTTGTCAACATATGTACTTTGATTTAGGCCGAGCAACTTCCTTGATCTATCCCTGTAGATCTTGATACCAAGTATATAAATTGCATCCCCTAAGTCTTTCATTGAAAATAAATTCTCTAGCCAATCTTTAACATATTGCAAGGTAGGGACATCATTTCCAGTGAGTAGTATGTCATCCACATACAAGACCATAAACACTATAGAGCTCCCACTAAACCTTCTTGTAGACACAATATCCATCTTCGTTCTTGATAAAGACAAGCTATTTGACTGCATCATCAGAGCAAAGATCCCAACTCCTAGAAGCTTTCTTCAACCCATAAATGGACCGTTGCAACGTACACACTTTGTGGCATGCTCTCGATCCTCAATATCCTCTGGTTGTGTCATGTATACATCCTCAAGGAGGTTTCCATGAAGAAACGCTGTTTTGACGTCCATCTACCAAATCTCATAGCCCTGATAAGCTATAATAGCAAGTAAGATGCGAATGGATTTAAGAATCACAACTGGGGAAAAGGTTTCGTCATAGTCAATACCATGAATTTGTCTGAAGCTTTTTGAGACCAATTTCTCCTTAAAGGCAATCACATGGCCATCTATGTCTGTTTTCTTCTTGAAAACCCACTTGCACCATATGGGCCGAGCCCCATCAGGTGATCCCACTAAAGTCCATACTTTATTGGTATACATGAAATCCATTTCAGATCTCTTGGCCTCTAGCCATTTTTGAGATTCCAGCCCCTTTACAGCCTCTCCATAGGTTGTACGCTCATCATCATCCATGAGCAATATATCACCAGGTTCATTCACAAAAAGTCCGTACCTATCTGGCCTCTGACGTATCCTACCAAACCTACGAATCTCTTGTGTTTCTTGGGCATGTTTCCCCACAACATCTTGTGGTTCCTGCTCATGTTCCATCGTAGGATCAATGCTTTGTGGTTCTTGAACATTGTCAAGTTCTAGAGACCTCCCTTGGGCTACTTTTAGAGACAAACAGTATTTCTAGAAATACACCGGTCCGAGCTATAAACACTTTGTTCTTGGTTGAATTGTCGAAATAATATCCTCTCATATCCTTAGGATATCCACAAATTTACACTTTTCCGATTTGGGTCCGAGTTTATCTGACTGTAAACTCTTTACATAAACCTCGCAACCCCGAATCCTCATGAACGACCAACTGGGACGCCTCCCAGTCCATATCTCATTTGGCGTCTTCATAACTGATCTCAATGAAAAACGGTTAAAGGTAAGATAGCTGTTAATATAGTAAGGCCTCAAAATGAAATTGGAAGATCTAGCTGATTCATCGTAGATCGAACTATGTGAAACAAGATCCGATTCCTCCTCTCTGACACACTATTCCATTCTTAATATGATCTGTCAAACAGGTCACTATACTTATGCTATTCTTTCTGGTTTTTTCCTTAACTTGTTTTCAAGTTTTTGCAGGGCTAGACTTTGGTCAAACCTGCATAACCAAACCAAAACAGCCGTTTAAATATAGCTGTTGAAAGAAGCTGTTAGGTGGTTGAGGATTTATAGGAATTCTTTCCTAAAATCTCTCAGGTTATTGCTGACAGTATTTTATAAACTGGTGTGCTCACTGAACTCCCTCGGAGAGATCCAAGTGTGCACCTCAAGTCGAGAATAAGGACATAGTGAGTTGTAGGGTGTGTGTAGGGAGAGAGCAAGTACTTTGCAACAGAGAGAGAGAGAGACAGCTTAATGGCTAGTGTAGAATCAGGTATGCATTCGTTGTACCAGTCTGTCGCAACGGAGGGCTAACGATACTATATATAGTGGGGAAGTGACCGTTGTGGGTGGGGGGGGGGTTAATTCACCATAAATGGCGGCTCAATGTTATCCCCCATAACGACACGTTCGACCGTGTATATAAGAACCGTTAGGAACCTGACTGTACATACCGGAGACCGTTATGAGGTCAAGCCGGGTTTATAGGACTTGGTCATTAAGTCTCTTAAAGCAGTTACAAAGGGTCGCGCGCGATGGGCCTTACCTTAGCCTCCAAACCACTAAGTGCCTACAAGTCCCGTGTTGGTACGCGAGGGCCCCGTCTCGCAGCCCCCGCCCGGATAAGCATAGGTAGTTATCCGGTGTATATGGAGAACAGCTGGGTGTGCTAGATGGCTGCCACGTGGCTGTGGTCCGTCTGTCCAAAAAGCTGTATCTACACTAGCCCCTTTTTGCGCGAATATCACGCGCGCGTCCGTTGTGCAGTCGCGCAAAATCAGCCGTGCGTGGGCCCCACGCAGATGCTTTGAATATTGATAAAAAAATCAAATTCTTATCCCCCGGTCATAGCCATGATTACCTAGGGTTTAGAAGCGCCGTTTAGCTTTTGACGAAGCATGGTCACTGCGAAGCGAATCAGACGCAATCCCTGATTATTCGCCTATCTTCGAGGCAAGGATAGCTGGTAGGTCGTCAATTTCGCCGGATTCCAAAGTGTCGGTGACTCAGCAGACGTCAGTAGTCGTGACTCTTCAATCTGAAGGCTTATTGAAACCCTTTGCTCTCTTCATTTAGAACTTCTCCATTGTAGTTTCTTCCGAGTTCGTATGCATCAGAGAGAGAATCCTTTGATTGAAGCATAAACCTTCGATCAAGTTCTTGATCAGCTTGCTTACACCTTCTCTGAAGTGATTCAAGCTCTCAATCGTCAACACGTTGAGTAGTTATAACTCCTTTTGAAAAGTTGTGGTCGAGTTTTGCGGATACTCTTCTCCCACTTTTTTTCTTTCCTCTTTCATGTCGTTGATTTGTAATCTGCTGCTATATGCCCACAGAAATGGCCCCAAAGAAATCAAACAAGGAGGCCGTTGAAGTGCAGGAGCTTCCCAAGGAATTTTAGTGTAGGGCTCCTTATCTGGGTGGCGATGATTTTTATTTGTCTACGATCCGGGGAGACGCTCCCCTGGCGTCTCCTCCAGTTGCTGCTTTCGAGTTGAAACCCGAACCAAGCAGGGAAGATTTGGATCTAGCTAATGCCCATGATGTACAGAGGCTTATTATTGAAGCTGGTCTGGTCCCTTTCAATAACGTCTTTTTCCAGGCCTTCCTAGAGAAGCTTGACGGGATGTATGAATGGACCACATTCATCCTTAGCAATCATGAGGCGGTGTTGAAGCAAGCCGGGATTTATAACACCATTCGCGCGACCAGAGGTTTCAACCTCAAAGGTGACCAGGACATGCTAAGGGTCCTGTTTTTGCGTTACTCAAGGAGAACCCATACATTCCACTTTTCTTCCTTTGAGTCTGCGCCTACCCTTGAAGATGTGGAAAATCTGTTGATGCTTTCGAGCATGGGAGCTTTTGAACCTCTGGACGAATTAGAGGTTGATGACGAACTTACTCCTTATACGCAGATGCAGAAGCGTGTTACTACCTTGAGAAAAGCCGCCGCGCGATGGGCACCTGACGCAATTAAACCCTGTGGTACTTTCTTCTCAGTTTCCTCCAGCGCGGAGAACATATGGTCCAAATGGCTCATGTTCTTTTAAAGATACTATGCCAAGCCCGCCATCATTGAGAAATTGCTCAAGGGAAATCCCAAAGCGTTGATTTTTACCGACAGAGAAGGATTCCAATGGTCGCTGTGCAGCTTCCTGTTCGTGAATTCTCTACTTTATGTGTCTGCTCCTTGTAGGTAAATCGCGTTTTTTTTCATGCGCGTCTAGTTGCTGCCTAAACAGTCATACTTTTACTTGATTATTTTGCCACTTATCGAAGATATCTAGGCTTGCGAGCGTGTATCATGATTTGTTGTAGCTTAGCAGTGAATGTTTCATGACTCTTGGTGAGTGTGGAATCTTTTAGACCTTTTTAGGCTCAAGTCCCCAGGAGCCGCCATTATTATTTGAACCAGCGTGCCACCTTAGCATTAAATGAAGCGTGCCTGTCACACAGTGGGCCCCACCCTCATCATTGCCTAGGGCTACTGTATCGTCATAGTCTTTAATAGGGCCATCGATTCTTGCTCATTTTCGAGATGTTGCTGATTCGGCAGGGAAACTGAAGAGTCTCCTTTGAGACCTATATAAACCCCCTTTATTGATGTTTCATTCTTCATCTAGGCTCCTGTGATTGGCTAAATGCCACGTCTTCTGGGTCCTTGCCCTTCTTTTCGTTTTTCTTCACCCCTTTTCAATCAGTATCGGTTGTGGTCCATTGGCTTTAAATCTGTGCGTTGTGCTATAGAAATGACTCCCAAGGAAGTAGCTGAAGAATCCCGGAGTTGTCATGGTCTTTTGGAAGACCAACTGTGTAAGCTCTTTTGTTGGAATGAAGACATCTTTTCCCTTATCATGTTTGTAGGGGTCACCTCCGGTGGTCCTCCGGCGAAGAGCAACTTTATGCCGATTCTTATGCCAGCAAGTAATGAGTGGTGTGCATCTCCGTTGGCTTTCCATCGGAGAACTATTTGCCACCTTTGTTTCAACCATGGAGAAAAAGGTGGGTGTGCTTTTTCTTACACACGATCGGCTTCATACCCCATGAGCTATTCCCCCATTTGTTCTTCACATCAGCAACCTTCATTGAATGAAGTTCATTTGGCATCTCACCACGGCAGGGGCATCGACAAGAGCTCTGTTTTGGTCGAGAATGTCGATGGCAGCATCACGCTTCGTAGTTGTAGAGTCATGTAAGAGTGTTCCTTAAGAACACTTTGATTTTCGGTTGCAATCCTTCTTTTTCGTTTGTAAACCTTGCTTTAGGCTGCTATCTAGACAGATAAATTGTATGCCGAATTTGACTGTTATGATGTTATGTTTTTTTTCATTCGCTATCTTGTCTACTATAGTAGACTTTTAACTCACGTATTGACTTGCCATTCAATGGAGCAGATAGATTCTGATCGCGCTTAGCTGATATCTGAATAGTTAGGACTTTTATTTCTGCTACTATCTAGACAGATAGGCTTTAATCGTTTTTGGCTTCTATCTAAACAAAAAGGCTTTGTATTTTGCTGCTATCTAGACAAATAGGCTTTGATCGCGTTTGTCTGCTATCTAGACATATAGGCTTTGTATGGTGCTACTATCTAGACAGATAGGCTTTGATCGCGTTAAACAGATAGGCTTTTCATTTTGCTGCTATCTAGACAGATAGGCTTTGTAACTATCTAGACATGTAGGCTTTGATCGCGTTTGGCTGCTGTAGATACTGCTTTATGACATGGCAGATCTAGGCCACGTGGCAACCATCCAGCACACCATATTGTGCTCCACACACACAGGATCACCAGCCGAGCTGATCCATGTGGGGGCTGCGAGACAGAGCCCTCGCATACCACTGCACGGGACTTGTAGGGATTTGTGGTTTGGAGGCTAGAGTAAGCCCTGTCGCGTGCGAGCCAAGCCCGCGCGCGACCTTTAGTAACTGTTTTGAGAGATTTATGGCACGAGCTCCCTAGACCCGGTCAATCCGGTCAAACCCGGTCAACCTCGTAACGGTTCCGGTACTTGCGCACCACGTGCTCTAACGGTTCCTATATACTCGGACGAACGTGCCGTTATGGTTAAGCCAATTAAGCCGCCATTAATGGGCGCATTAACCACACTACAACGGTCACGTTCTCCAGTATATATATATCGTTAACCTTTCCATACAAAGGAGAACAACACTGCCATACGCGGAAGCTCTGCCAAACCTCTGTCTCTCTCTCAGACATTGCTACTGACTTACTCTCTCCCTACACACACCCCTATTCTTCCTGTGCGATCCCTGATCCACTACGTACGGTGTACACGGAGGTCTCCCTGCCGGAATCTCTTGTGCACATTTTGGTGAACCCGACGTGAAACTTACCAGCAAAAGCAACCATGTCTCAGGAGGATGATGTCAGCAACCGGTCGCCTTCCACCGAAACTCCCTCGGGAGACGAAGCCCGCCGTACTCCGACGACTCCCGGCGAGGCACCAACTTTGGAGTCTTTGGACGCCACTGTCCAAAGTCAGGCAAAAGCTCTCAAGTCTCAATCTGCGCAGTTGGAGCGGATCCTGGCCGTTCTGGGCACCCTTGCGCCAAATCCTCCACCAGGTACCGCCACCCCTCAGGGAGGAGGAACCCCTACTGCTCCAGGATTGGGAGTATCGGCCACGCCTCCCAACCCTCATCTGCAAACTCCACCGTCAGCAGCGCAGCTGCCTTCGATCCAAGGATCAACAGCGCAAATGCTACCCCCTGCCGCTCACGCCTCTCAGCCCACGGCTTTGGCGTCTAACCCAACTTTGCAGTACACTATGCCTCCACCGGCGACCATATGGGGAAACGCGGGTAGCCAATACACTCTCAATCCTCCGGCGACATATGTATCGCCACCGCCTACGGCAGCCCCTCCGGCAGCTACCGAAGGAAGCCTCCCAGAATGCATGACATCCTTGCAGAAGCGCGTGGACTCCATCCTAGCTCATCAATCGCTCGCGGATACCATCATCCCGAAGCTAGACAACGATCCACCCATCCCACGAGAAATTTATCTCATGCCTAACCCGGCAGGGTACAAGGCTCCCAAATGGGACAAGTTCGAAGACGTCAATGGAAACGCTCATGAGCATGTCATGCGTTTCATCGATGTCATGGGTCCATACGGAGCTGATCCCAAACTGCTGATGCGAGAGTTCCCAAAGACTCTTGGGAACGTAGCATACAAATGGTACCGGACGTTGGAGCCCGGATCTGTGAAGACTTGGGACGACATGGTCCAGAAGTTCTACACCAAGTTCTTCCAGATGGAAGAGAAGGTGACGATGATCCACCTCTCGCGGATGTATCAGAAACGCGAGGAAGATGGAATCACTTTCATCAAGAAATTCAGAGCGAAATCCTTAGAATGCAAGGACACAATGCTCGAGAGTCGGCTCGTAGAGATATGCCTGCAGTGCATGCGAGATGAGTACAAGAGCATGCTAATCAATTTGCAAACACCCACATTTTCAAAGCTCATCGAGTGCACGATGAACATCGAGCCCATCGTCGAGAGACAGAGAAAGAAGAGCGCTCCAGAACGACCTGCGAGCGGCACCACCTACAAGATCGGCAGATTCGGCTACAAGCGAGGACGCGAAGCTGAGGTCAATGCAGTTTCGCCCCAAAAGCAAGCAAAAGTTACAAACTTCGACGCGCCGCCCCTGCCCTGCTCGGTGGAGGAGGCAAGCGATCTCTGCAGACAGTGGCGTAAGGACGGCGTCCTCCCACCGCTCGAGAAAGCACCCTCCAAGGAGATGACGAGGGACCCTAAGTGGTGCGAATACCACGGCAAGGTCATGCACCCCACAGCCGAGTGCAAGAAGCTCAGATTCGCACTCGATCAGAAGATGAAGAGCGGCGAACTCATCGTCAGCGACCATCGGAAGGATGTGCGCAACAACCCGCTGCCTGCCCATACAGATTCGGGCTCAAAAGGCAAAGAGGTCGCCATGATCTCGATAGTTGACTTGGAAGAAGTCGCAGAGGATGGTCTGCCCATCGTTGCTGAAGTCCATGAAGATGAAGACTACAGCATGGACACGGAAGATGAGCGTGCCGACCGCATGAAAGGGTCGCACGGCTTCGACAGATTCTTCAACGAGATGAACTTCTCCGAAAAATGTCGAGCGGACATGACAAAAGCAATCTTAAGGGTAGCAGAGGACTACGAGGAGGACCTCGTGGTCTCCAACGGGAAAGTCGTCAGGGCGTCCCGTTCCACAGAAAAGATTATGACCTTTTCGGCCAGCGACAAAAAGACAGATGCGAGCCACCAGAGGCCCCTGTACGTGACCGCCATCATCAACGGCGTCGAATTCAAGCGAGCATTCGTCGATGGAGGAGCAGCGGTCAATGTTGTTCCACTCCACACACTGAAGCTAGCAGGGATCCCCGAGCACAAGGTAGTCAAGCGTCCATCCCCGCTGGTGGGATTCGGAAGCGATTCCAGAATGACGATCGGGTGGATCCGCCTGGGCGTTCAGATCGGCAAAATCAAGTGCTCGGCGAAGTTCTATGTCATAGACGCGAACACCACATACCACATGATCATAGGTCGGGCCTGGATTCATCGCTTTGACGCAATCCCTTCAACGGCTCACCAAGTGATGAAAGCTATCTGGAACGACAGGATCGTCGAGATACCGGCCTCAACTAACCCGTTCAACTTGGACGAAGCGCATCTCAGCGAGGCGGTGTGGTTCACCGAGATGGCGGACGAGCAAACACCCGGACCATTCAACCCTACTCCTTTACCTCTCTGGGAGGACATCAAGGACCAGTCACCTGCAGGCGTGATGGTGACAAGGGGAGACACCGAAGAAAAGCCGCCTACCCACGAAGAGGCGCCGCGCATCGCATATCATCGCAAGAGTGTCTACACTCTGAAGAGGATCGCAAAGCACGACCCCGAGGGCAAGGAGATAGAGAGCTTCTACGCCAACGGGAAGAAATGCTATCGCATATGAAGGTGCGCGGGGACGTCCTCACACGGGCATGGGGATGTCCCTGGGCAAATCAATCAAATCGAGCAAGTTGCGCTCACAGAAGAGCCAACACAGGGCGCTCCAGAGGAGAAACTTAAAGAAGCCCCCGAATGCATGGAAGACAGGCCAAGACCACAAAAGCAAGAGCTTAAGGAAGTGTTCCTCAGCCCGAACGAGGAAAAGAAAAGACCAGTCTTCCTGAGTGCGGACCTCACAAGCGAAGAGGAACAAGGACTGCTGCAGCTCCTAACTGAGTACAAGGACGTGTTCGCATGGGAATACGACGAGATGCCGGGTCTGGACACGAGCATCACTATGCACCGTTTAGACATCATCCCAGGGTCTAAACCGGTCAAGCAAAGCACCAGAAGCTTTAGGCCGGAGCTCAACGTGAAGATCAAACAGGAGATTGTCAAGCTCCTAGATGCCAAGTTCATAGAGCCCAATCACCATCCCACATGGTTGGCCAACATCGTGCCAGTGGTGAAGAAGAACGGACAGCTCCGCATCTGCGTGGACTTCCGAGATCTTAATCGCTTCTGTCCTAAGGACGATTTCCCGCTGCCTAACATCGATTTACTCATTGATTCAACAGCAGGCCATCGCATGTTCAGTTTCATGGACGGCTTCAGCGGGTACAATCAAATCAAGATGGATCCCGAAGATGCAAGGAAAACTGCATTCATCACTCCCGTGGGGGTATTCAACTATACGGTAATGCCATTCGGTCTTAAGAATGCAGGCGCAACCTATCAGCGGGCCATGATGGCCCTATTCCACGACATGATGCACAAAGAAGTGGAATTCTATGTGGATGACCTGGTAGTCAAATCCAGGCATGAAGCAGATCACCTTGCAGACCTGCGAAAGGTATTCAACAGATGCAGGAGCTTTCAACTGAAAATGAACCCCATGAAATGCGCGTTCGGCGTGACTTCGGGGAAGTTTCTGGGATGCGTAGTCCATCGCCAAGGAATTGAGCCTGACCCTGCGAAAGTGTCAGCCATCACCAGCATGACACCACCTCAAGACCAAAGTACCTTGAAAACATTCTTGGGAAAATTGTCATATCTGCGGAGATTCATCCCGGCAATCGCCGAAATCACATGCTGCTTCAGCACTCTTCTCAGGAAGGACGCCGCGTACAACTGGGCTCCTGACCATGAAGCGGCATTCGAAAAGCTAAAGGAGATACTTACATCCCCGAAGATTATGATCGCGCCTCAACTGGGATCGCCGCTGCTGCTATATCTTACATCAACAAGGAGATCTATAGGAGCACTCTTGGCCCAGGTATATGAGGGACAAGAGAGGCCTATCTATTACATCTCTCGCATTGTGCAACCTGCTGAATCAAGGTACACGGACATCGAACGTCATTGCCTTGCCTTATTCTTCGTAATAGAGAAGTTGAGACACTACTTTGCATCGCACAAAGTAGTGGTGGTCACCAAAAGCGACCCCATAAGATACCTACTAACTCACACTACTCCGGGTGGGAGATTGGCGAAATGGTACATGACCATCTCTCAGTACGATATCACATGCGTAAAACCAAGAGCGATCAAGTCGCAGGCGGTAGCAGATCTGCTGGCACAGTTTCCTGACAACAGTCACGAACCTGTGATCGAGGAAGAACTCGAAGGCCCTGAAATCTACGCGATCGACGTGCCCTATTGGACCCTCCACTTCGATGGTTCGTCAACCAGAAAAGGCGGAGGCATTGGGATAGTCTTGACAAAGCCGGACGGGGAAGTCATACAGATGTCCGCGAAACTCAACTTCGCAGTCACGAACAACGAGGCGGAATACGAGGCTCTGATCGCGGGACTCCGTGCGGCGAAAGCTTTGGAAGTGAGCAACTTAACAGTCATGGGAGATTCCAAACTGATTGTTAAACAGGCCTCGGGCGAATATGGTTTAAAGGAGATCAACCTCCTACCATACCGCACCCTAGTGCAAAAGCTGATGCAGCAATTCTGCGACGTGAAATACGAGCACAAACCCCGAGCGGACAACAGGCATGCAGACGCCTTAGCAACTCTGGGATCTAAGGTCAGCATAGACAAATGCCCCGCAAGGATTTCCATCGAAGTGCGAACATCGTCGGCATTAACAGAAGATGCGTGCGACGACGAACACATGGATGACGCAGACTGGCGAAAAGCAATCCTGCAAGCTATTGCGAAAGGCACCAGCAGCGAGGGCTGGGCACTCACGAAAGGATACTGTATCCACGACAACACCCTTTACTACAAGGGTCCCGGAGGAATACTCATGCGATGTGTCTCCGAACAAGAGGGACAACAGCTGTTAGAAAAGATTCACCAGCACGCTTGCGGAGAAAGCGAGGTGTCAATCTACAGGAAAGCTCAGAGATACGGCATCCATTGGCCAAGCATGTCTACAGCCGCAGCCCTGATACAAGGGAAGTGCGAAAGTTGCGCACTAATCAAAGATTCTCTTCTTGTCGCTCTAATCGACGACGACACAGACTGGAGAAAGCCATTGTTTGAATTCCTCACCAAAGGCACTATACCCGAATCGAGAAAAGAGGCAGACAAATTGAAGAGGAAAGCTTCTCGATATGTGGTTCAGGAAAATCTGCTTTGGCGAAAAGGTCATGAAGGCAACTTGCTGCGATGCCTAGACGATAGGGAAGCACAAGAAGTCATGGACCTCTCCCACCAGGCGGAACACCAGGGAGGTGCGAAATTATGCAGACAGCTTCTCTCAATTGGATACTTCTGGCCCACGATGGAAGTCGATTGCCGCACCAAGGTGCGACGCTGCCAAGAATGTCAATTCAAAGGGAACCTAGTGCACGCTCCCGCCGTGGACCTACATGCACTAGGAACGCCATGGCCATTTCACACATGGGCTTTGGACTTCATTGGCCCCATCCCACCAACGTCACATGGGAACCATTTCATTCTCACCGCAACTGAGCTGTTCACCAAATGGGTGGAAGCAATACCACTGAAGACGGCAAACGCGCTGGCTGTGGTCAACTTCATCATGGAAAACATCGTATGCAGGTTCGGAATCCCGAATACTATTCTTTCAGATAACGGTACTCCTTTTGTTAATCGTCAGGTAGCTACAAAACTTGCGGAGTACAATATCAGGCAGATATGCTCTACCCCCTATTATCCAAAGGGAAACGGGCAAGCCGAGGCGACTAACAAGACGCTGCTGAGAATTCTGAGCAAGATGGTCGCAGATGACCACAAGAAGTGGGCCGACTCTCTTAACATAGCTCTGTGGGCCTACAGAACTTCTCCAAGGACACCCACAGGGGCCTCGCCATTTCTACTATGTTATGGGGCCGAAGCTGTGGTACCTGCGGAGGTCAGAGTCAATTCGGCAAGGCTGGCCTTCCACGCGCTCTACGAAAACCAACGCGATCATGATTTAGTCTTGCTGGAAGAAAAGCGAGAACAAGCCAAAAGGACTAACAAGCGGTACCAAGAAAGAATCGCTCGCGCCTACAACAAGACAGTCCAGCGACGGGATTTCGCAGTTGGCGACCTGGTCTTGCGCGCATCTGATCACTGCATGCGAGAGGCAACCCACCCAAAGTTCGTAGCTAATTGGGAGGGACCCTTCGAAGTCACAGAAGTCTTCGATAGCGGCTACTGCAGCATACGAAGGTTGCACGGCACAACCTCAACCCCAAGCTCAGTCAACATGCGCTGGATCAAGAAGTACTATCCCTAACTTCTCTTGTTTCATACGTTTTATGATAACGTTGCTTAATGTCTCATGTGGCTACGATATTCGCAATCTCCTCTCCCATATGAGAGGATTGTAATCCTATCTCTCCCATATGAGAATGTCATAATAAAAGAATTCTCCCAAATGAGAAGTTCACATTTATCAGCTGTTTATGTTGATTATCTAATTTGTTACAACTATTAACAATGATTTATGCGCTTCAATAGTAACAAATGTAAACACGATCTTAAATGATCATCGAAGCCTATCCCTTACGATAGCAAACGCGATCTTAACTGATCATCAAAGCCTATCTCTTACGATAGCGAACGCGATCTTAAACGATCATCAAAGCCTATCTCTTACGATAGCGAACGCGATCTTAATTGATCATCAAAGCCTATCTCATATGATAGCAAACGCGATCTCAATCGATCATCTAAAGCCCATCTCCTACGATGGCAGCCACTACAAATGCGATCTTAATCGATCATTTAAAGCCTATCTCTTACGATAGCAATTAAATACAAATGGGATCTTAATCGATCATCTAAAGCCCATCTCCTACGATGGCAGCTACTACAAATGCGATCTTAATCGATCATTTAAAGCCTATCTCTTACGATAGCAATTAAATACAAATGGGATCTTAAGTGATCATCTAAAGCCCATCTCCTACGATGGCAGCTACTGCAAATGTGATCTTAATCGATCATTAAAGCCTATCTCTTACGATAGCAGTTACCCGCGAATGCGATCTTAAGTGATCATCTAAAGCCCATCTCCTACGATGGCAGCCACTACAAATATGATCTTAAGTGATCATTAAAGCCTATCTCTTACGGTAGCAATCAAATGCAAGTGCGATCTTAAGTGATCATCTAAAGCCTATCTCCCATGGTAGCAATCAAATGCAAATGCGATCTTAAGTGATCATTAAAGCCTATCTCTTGCGATAGCAGCCAAATGCAAATGCGATCTTAAGTGATCATTAAAGTCTATCTCTTACGATAGCAGCCAAACGCAAGTGCGATCTTAAGTGATCATCTAAAGCCTATCTCTCACGGTAGCAATCAAATACAAATACGATCTTAAGTGATCATTAAAGCCTATCTCTTGCGATAGCACCCAAATGAAAACACGATCTTACATGATCATCCAGAGTCTATCTTTTGCGATAGCAGCGAAATACAAAAACGATCTCAATCGATCATCTAACGCCTATCTCTTGAGATAGCGGGCCATACAGATGCGATCTTATAATGATCTCCTCAAGCTTATCTGTTACGGTAGCAATTTTGGTTAATTATCCAAACCCGTCTGATATGATGGCAACATGAGTGCAGAGTTATCTTATTAGATCTTCTAAAGATCTGTCTGCTATGATAACAGTTTATGCGAGAAAACGATCTCAGACAAAGCCTATCTTCTATGATAGCAATTTGCACAACGATCTTGATTGATCTCTGGAAAATTATCTGGAACGATAACAACGTTGTGAACGTGATCTCATACGATTTACAACGACCAACTACAAGCCCATCCGTCAAGATGGCACAGCTGCGAAATAACGATCTCGAATGATCTAGTGAAATATCTGTAAATTGACATCGCATATGTGAAATCATTACATGTCATTATGCAAGGCAAAACAAGCCGAAACGCATGCGAAATTGTATTTTGTTACAAAGAACAGATGATACAAATACTACTTATCATTATGAGTCAAATGACTTACAATTTGTCTATCTAGATAGCAGCTTACAAGCGAAAAGCTCGCATCTAACTACACAGCCAACATGGCTTACAATACATTCGAAAAATGGCTGATAAGCCAGAAATGCGCCAAGGGAACTCTCGACTAAGAAAAGAGAGAATCCACCGGTCCTGACACCGGCAGCACAGTACGCAGATCCGCGGTCGAAGATCCGTAGCAAGTAGGATGCATCTGCGAAGAGATTAACTCACCATTCGCTACATCCTTAGCGGCCAGAGCCGGGCAAATCCACGTCCAAAGATCTTGGGGTCTGACGAAACCCCTGTCTGATCAAGATATGTACCAGAGGAACCACCTGTTCCGGCATATGCCGTTGTGCACAACAGGGGAAGCCGTCATTCCTCTGCTACCGGGCTCCTTGTCATGATAGACAAGGGCGTTGGCGAGCCTCCTGAGTTCAAGAGCGAAGAGGCAAGAAACTCTCCTCCGGAGATGCTGGAGGAGAATCACGCCGTTCATTACGAGACGGTAGCACGGTCACTACGGCGCTGCACCTCGCCACGAGGCGGCCGGAAACATGACCTGCACACATAATACACGAAGAAATTTCTTCGAACACACATGAGGTATTATCTGCATCCTCTTTATGATGGTTATAAACGGCGATGAGCCTCATAAAGTGGATCTTGGAAACTATTTCTATGGCACAAAGCGCAAACTCAGGATTCAAAGCCTGAAGTTGCCATGAATCAACGAAAAACAAGCGTTAAAGCCAGCAGTCGTAAGGACTCACGGCAAAGCACATGTTTGGGATGAAGAACCCAAATGGCAAAGACAGGGTTTATATAGGCCCTGTAGAGACTCTTCGGTTGCTTAAGATGAGTCAGCAAATTCAAAAAGAGGGTAAGTTCAATCACTTACGCCTTGGAAAGCGGTAACAATCAATTACCCTACTAAAGGCTACGACGATTCAGTTGCGTATCCTAATAAATGACGGATAGTCATGATTCGGATGGACTTCCCAACGGAAGCGTGCTTATCTGCCGAGAAATTAGCGCGAAAATCAAGCAAAGAATCAATTGCTGATGTCATAATTGGATATGCACAGAAATGTCCAATCAAATCCCGAAAGGGGCAAAACGGGCAAACTCATTGTTTGTTGTTAAAAAAAAGAAGGGGGAGAAACCCTAGCAATATCACATTAATGTTCAAAACATTACATTAATGTCTCAGCCATTTTCCTGTTTTCTTTTCAAAATTCGAAAAGTCAAAACAAATTTTTGACTAAGGAGTCCTGGGGTGCGAACTGCTCGCTCAGCTTCTCCACTTGTTTCACTTCTTGCTTCAGTTGCTCGCACTTGGCATTCATTTCCTGATACAGCTTTACAGCTTCATCAGCCTTTTGCTTTTGCTGCTCCACCTTCTGCATCTCAGCTGCGAGATTCTGGTGACCGAGATTCAAAGTCACAGCTGCGCGAATCAGTGTAACTCTGTCCTTGAGGAATTTGAAGCCAAGTCTGCCTTGGACTTTGAGCACGAGATTTTGGCACATGCCACACAGCAATTCAGCACTCTGGGCCGAAATGGTCGCAGGTGTAGCCGCACACAGCTGCTCTAGTATCCAGATGGCTTCAGTAAGGAATAGCCTCCTGTCAAAAGGACTGATCTCCAGACACCTCACAAACGATCGGGGGTATCTGAGGCGCATTCGAACCACCCAGTCTACATCGGTTTGCTTCAAACCTGAGACGTCAAAAACAAGTCATGATGTCAAAACTAGCAAGCAAATAATGCGACGTACGAATGGTAAAATCTCTGCTTACCGGTCCCTTCCAGAATTTCATGAATAGAAGGAATGCGAGCCACCGGGTTGTTCGAAGACTGCCCTCGCTCCATGGCTCTCCTATCAGCTGCGAGCTCCAAACTCTCATAGTTAGGAGGAAGAGTGTAAGCTGCACCAGCTGCGATTACATTCCCAACCTGCGAGCCCCAAATGCTCCACGCAGGAATGGGTGCTCCTGGCTCAGTCATCGCCGGAGGCACAACCGAGGTCGCTGGACGGACATTCCCGGATGCGGAAATGGCAGCATCGCTTGCCCTTTCCTCCTCACCACCAGTACGGACACTTTCGTCCATCCGCACAGCATCAGCTTCGACATCATCGGAGAGCTCGATGACATCCTCGAGACGCTCACTTACATGTCCAGCGTCCGCGACGGGCTTCTCAGTATGAGAGCTCGAGATTGGAACATGGGATGCAGAAGGCTGACTTCTCTGCTCCAGCTCAGGTTCCTCAGCATGACCTGCGATACCAAATGCGACAATATGAGGTAACTTGTGTTATAAGTTATTTCACTATCTTTGCTAAAGCTAAGAATAAGCACCTCCACGCGAAGGTGGGATTAAGGTATCCTCATCGTACACTAGGGACGTGGAACCGTGCCCTATCAGTGTATCTTCACTAAGCAAATCTTTAAGAGAAGCGTGACCTGGGACGCGAGTAAACCAGTCATGACTTTGCTTCAAGTGACTTAAGCCTAGTATGCGCATATCACTCAAAATAATTACCTGAGGGTTCTCCGCATTTGCTTACCAACCAACGGCGAATGTCAGGCTTTGACACACCGTGCTTTAACGCACCCACAATTACATCTCTATAAGTAACTGCGAGATTGAAGATCTCACCTTTATCGCCACCTGCGATCTCTGCGAAGTCCGCTTGGACTTGCTCTAGCTCTGCTGTGTCCTCTCCAGGAACCTCATCTTCCTCCTCCACATGAGGAGCCACTTCTTCGGGAAGCTCGTCTTCCTCGCCAGTTGGACGCGCTAAGTCGTCAACATGCCGCTCCTCGAGGCTCCGCTGTTTCACAAGCTCGAGTTCCTCTTCCTCTCGCTGCCTTCTTCTCGCAGCAGCCTCCGCGGCTGTCCTCCGGGATTCAGCAAGAACATCCTCGCTTATGGGATCATCTGAAACGCCAGCATGGGCATTTCTCTTTTGCCTCTTGGCCACGAGGCCACCAACGGCTTCATCATCATCACCTGCGAATATACAAAATTGGTTCAAAGAAAAGAACTGCATAGAAGTTATGATAAAGGACAAGAAAATGCGGCGGAAGTACCTCCTGACTCTTCCTCGCGCATCACAACTGTTCCTTCTTCTTCTTCTTCATTACTTGCTTGGGGCTCCTGCCCCTCTTCCTCTTCCTCTTGATTGAATGGAACGAAGGTTTCAACTGCGAGATCTTTTCGCACCTTGCCGGGCATACGACCCTTACCTTTGTCCTTGACAGAAAGGGACCTCGCTGGGGGCGAAGCTGGAGCGCTCCTAGGGGAAGAAATCGTAATCCCCTTTTGCCTAGGCCTCTTCGCTCTCGGCGCCGCAGTCGCTGGAGGGGACGGGTCATCTCTAGGAGGAGACGGAGCCGGAGGGTTGTCTATCAGCGAGTCAGCAAAAGTGTTCATGACCCCGCGAACTTTTGTTTCGACCTCGGCATCCATCCTCCATGCTAGCCGATACGACTCCCCCCTTCTTCTGATCGCAACAATGGTATCCACCAGCGATTTGGAACGGTCACCAGCTGCGAACCTCCGCACATGACACTAGACAATACAGAACAAAAAGTATCAGTGCAAGCAAATCAAAGAGCTCAAAGCACACAAGGAAACTGCTTACCTCAGCAAACGCCTTGCTATATTTGATGACCTGCGTGTCACCCTTCTTGATTGCATCGACCTGCTCCTTCAGAATGAAATCGGGGCACAAATGATTCTCGCGGTCCAACAACGAGTAGCAACCGTACTCAGACTCGCTCAAACTGCAATTGGGGCGAAACGGAAAAGAGTTTCTCTTGATCAAGGGGGCCCTTCCTGGCTGCGCTGCCGCCTCCGTCTCCATCCTCGTATGCTGGGCAATCCAGTATGCGATCCAATTCTGGGAGCAACCACCCCTGCGAGTTCCCGCAGGCTGCTCAAAGGGAAGATTGCTCATAAGGACCGTCTTGCATTCCTTTGTCAGCAAGCGCTTGTAGCACCCTCTAACGATAGACTGGGGCCAGATTGATGGGGCCACCGCATCGAAACCAAACTGAGGAGAGACCCGAGTGGGGTCAACATCCACTGTAAGCCTTTCATATCGTGGCGCGAGCTCACGAATATGCTCTGCAAGTGCAGGAAGAGAACCCCGCAGACACCAGCAAAAGAACTCACGATAGCGCTCGTGGAAATGCGGTCCCTTTTCAAAGAGAAGGTCTTCTGACAAGACCATACCTTCGGAGGGGTATAGCTTCGGGAACCACCGCACATTCTCAACACGTGTGGCGTAAGGCCTGGCAGTGAACTCCCTTCGCTTGTCGCATATCAAGCTCCAAGTACACTTGGTGTTGCTTGCCCCGAACCATCTCGCAGCCCTTCCGCTGTTGAGCGCTTTCGTCTCGCCTGGGGGACACCACTTCTCAAGTGGGAGGGGAGTTGGAGCATAAGACGGCCAACGCTCGAAAACCCACATTGTCAAAAAGCTGATTTTGACAAAGGTCAGAACATCGAGGCGGCCACGCGATTCCCTCATCGCCAGAACCAGCTGATCCAGCCTGTAATATAGCGTGCCCAAGACCAAGGGTCCAAGTGCGACTCTCTGGCCAAGAGCGAGCCTCACGGCAAGTGGCAGCACATGGTAGAAGACCCCATCGTGGGGGTGACCATCAATCAGATACCTCGACAGCCAAGCGCAGAGAAAGGCGCAAAGGGTCAAATGATAGCCCTTGCCCTCTACGTAATTCTCGGCCTCCGGGTCCTCGCTAAAAAGCTTCTTAGTAATGCTGCTGCTCGCATAGTCTCGGAAGAAGTACTGCAACCACTTGTTCCAGGTATTCTTCGCGGACGTATCAACCAGCTGCCAGTTCGGAAGATGTTTTGTACTGGTCCACCGAGTGGAGATTTTCTTCACCTCTGCTAGGCACTCCTCCATCTGCGCGTACAAGGCTAATTCCGCAGATGTCCTTAAGTGACTCAAGGGGTCCACTTCGCCCATGGGGGAAAGCTCATACAGCATTTGAACGTCCTCGAGAGTGGGGGCAGCCTCGAACTCAGCAAAGTGAAACGTGTGAGTCGCAGGCGAATAGCGGGACAGAAGGTCTAGAAGCATGGACTGATCCAACTTCACGGCAGCACCCTTCATAGCACGAACAGCAAAGAAAATGCCGGCTTCATCAAGAGTTTCGGCGTAATTACCCAACACGTGGTCAGTCCACTCGTCCATATAGTCCAACTTCTGGACAAATGCCTGAGTAGAAATCGCAGTGTATGGGAAGTGCCCGTTCTCGATTCCCAATCGAACCACATCCTCGGAGCCAACTAACTCGAGCAAGGCTGAGTTAACTGGGCGAGTCAGTGTCAACAACCGCTCAACGGGAACAGGATCAGGCATCCTCTTCGCCTTCACCCTCGCGTGGTAAAAATCTTTCCCACCCAGAAAGGGGGCTTTTCGCCACAGAGACTGCGGAAGCTCCGGCATCTCTTCATCTTCCTTGACGGGTCTGGTTACCCTTGTTTTGGCCATTCCTGCGAAAGGGCAAAAAAAAAGGGGGGGGAGAAATACCACACCAGTCAGTTTGAATTTTGAATTCGAGACTTATGCAAAGGAATGCAAACAGTTCCGGTGCCGATTTCAGAAATTGGGTAATTGCAAGATCCAATATCGTCGAAAGAGTAAAGCGAAGCGGGTTTAAAGATCAAAGCCTCTTCACAGATTTCATGAGTTTACGGATTCAACGCAGTTCAAGACAAACGCCGGAATTTTAAAATCAAAAAGTAAACGAGGCCAACCTTGTTTCCTTGAAGCCTGCTTAGAGATGCACAATTGAAGAATACGATTTGCAGTCTTGAACTGATGATTGATTATTTGGATCTGCTCTCGAAGATCTCCGGGTACCATTCACTTTAAGAGAAAGAAGCAATGCCTTGCAATGATGGGATACAAGGTATTTATCCAGAAGAATGAAGGGTTGCGTCCCTTCAGTAGTCGAATCGCAACCGTCACCGTCGTGTCGCGCAATCACAGGACGGGCTGACGTCACGCCTAAAACCCTAAAGGTCAGATGGCACGACTCTAGGGGTTTTAGGTCATAATTACACGCACGGGGGCTGAATCTACCCGTATTTGAATTGGTACGTGACGACGACGCGCATGTTGGTTTCCGCGCATGGAAGCCTATACAGCTACAAGCCTTCACGCGCAGAAAGGGGGCTAATGTAGATACTGCTTTATGACATGGCAGATCTAGGCCACGTGGCAACCATCCAGCACACCATATTGTGCTCCACACACACAGGATCACCAGCCGAGCTGATCCATGTGGGGGCTGCGAGACAGAGCCCTCGCATACCACTGCACGGGACTTGTAGGGATTTGTGGTTTGGAGGCTAGAGTAAGCCCTGTCGCGTGCGAGCCAAGCCCGCGCGCGACCTTTAGTAACTGTTTTGAGAGATTTATGGCACGAGCTCCCTAGACCCGGTCAATCCGGTCAAACCCGGTCAACCTCGTAACGGTTCCGGTACTTGCGCACCACGTGCTCTAACGGTTCCTATATACTCGGACGAACGTGCCGTTATGGTTAAGCCAATTAAGCCGCCATTAATGGGCGCATTAACCACACTACAACGGTCACGTTCTCCAGTATATATATATCGTTAACCTTTCCATACAAAGGAGAACAACACTGCCATACGCGGAAGCTCTGCCAAACCTCTGTCTCTCTCTCAGACATTGCTACTGACTTACTCTCTCCCTACACACACCCCTATTCTTCCTGTGCGATCCCTGATCCACTACGTACGGTGTACACGGAGGTCTCCCTGCCGGAATCTCTTGTGCACAGCTGCTATCTAAACATATAGGCTTTCCATTTTGGTGCTTTCTAGACAGATAGGCTTTGTGAGTTGCAATTGGTTGCTACCATATGAGATAGGCTTATACTCATGCTTAGATGCTATCTAAAGGGATAGGATTTTAAATTCGCGATTTAGCTGCTATCATATGAGGTAGGCTTACGTTCGCATTTTGCTGCTATCTAAACAGATCGGCTTTGTTTTTGTGAGCGGTTGCTATCTAGGCAGATAGGCTTATACCTCATGCATCGCTGTAAAGTGGCAAGGTGAGTCTGATAGTTAATCCGAAAAGGGATTCCCCATGAGAGGGTTATTATTACTCATGAGAACTTCATATGGAATATCCATGGGCACACAGTTGTTAATCACAAAACCCAGTAAAGAGAAGGCTAAAGATAATACCGTCGCGTTTTTGAGTGGCGTTGGAGTGGCATTAGTCCCGTGGCAGTCTTCAGATGCGGTAGCACTTCCTGCCGTTAGAGTAGAAACTACTTACCTTCCTGCCCTCATTGTCATGCTCGATGACCCTTTTTAGGGTGTATACACTCTTTTTATAAGCAACCTTGGGAATCTCCCACCGCGCGGACTCCTCTTTAGATTTATCTTGCATCACCATTACTCCAGCTGGTGACTGCCCCTTGACATCCAACCACTTGGGTAAGGGAGTTGACTGAAACGGGGCTGGAATAGGTTCATCCACCAATTCTGTAAACCGTACAGCCTCGGAAAAATGTGCTTCTTCTAGGTTAAAGGGATTCACCGAGGCAGGTATTGTGACCACTCTGTTCTTCCAAATGGCCTTCATAACTTGGTGAGCCGTGGAGGGTACAACGTTGAAGCGATGGATCCATGCCCGGCCAATAATCATATGGTAAGTGGTATTGGCCTCGATAATGTGAAATTTGGCCGAACACTTGATCTGGCCAATCTGAATTCCCAATTGAATCCAGCCAACTGTCATTTTTGAGTCGCTTCCAAAACCCATTAGTGGTGACGGCTTCTTAACAATCTTGTCTTGGGGAATCCCTGCTAACTCCAAGGTACTGAGAGGGATGACATTCACTGCAGCTCCTCCATCAAAAAAGGCCCTCTTGAACTCAACATGATTGTAGTGGCCGTTACGTACAGCGGCCTCTGATGATTGGCATCAGTCCTCTTGTCTGATTCGTAAATGTTATGCTCAAACCACCTGGTCGTGCGGCCGTCACAACCCTTCCGTTGGAGATGACCAATTCTTCCCCATGGTCCTCAGCCACCCTCAAGATCGCCTTTATCATCTCATGCATGCAGTTGTTCAAAAAGTTCATCTCATCGAAGAATTTAACAAACTTGGCAGAGTCCTTCATCCGCTCAGCACGCAAATCTTCTATGTCGACACCGTAGTCTTCATCGTTATAAACTTCCGCGATTACTAGGGCCTCTTCATCCGCAACCTCCTCAAGGTCCGTAGTCGATATCATAGTATCTCCTTTCCTTAGGTTCCTGCCTCGTGTGAGACGACAGGGGGTTGTTGTGCACATCCTTCGTTGGCTCATTGACCACCAACTGGCCCTCCTTTATCTTCCTGTCTACCAACCACCGGAGCTTTTTGCACTCTCTGGTTGGGTGTAGTACCTTCCCGTGGCACTTTCACCACCTTGGATCATGCATCTGGTGAAACAACCCTGGATCTCGGTTCAGGGTTCACGCGACTATCGATAACCAAAAGTAGAAATATACTATTAAGATTACATTTCGTTTAAATACACAAACTTGAGAAGATATGTTTACAAATGTAATGTGTTTGAAATAAACTATATGATCTAATCTCAGCTACACGTCCTCGTCTCGATCCGCGTTCCCATTTCCCAAACTTGATTGACGACCTGCGGTTTTAAAATGGCAAATGCCGACGCAGTTTTGAAGAAATAATCAGTAAAAACTGAGTAAATACATACTACAACATGTAAAGCAACGAGTGGCACGGAAGCATGAGTTGAAACAAATTAGAAGATTTAAACAATAAAGCTATCATGTTGGAGACTTTGGAACAACTGGAAGTAAACGAGTAACAAAAACCTCTCAATTTAATAACATTGAGAAACCACGAGTAGTTGGGAACATACCCAGAGTAAACAAGTCCATTTAAGAGGATAAATTAGTTCATGAGTAGCCAAAGCATTTCAAATCATTTCAATTGATTAGGGCAATCCAGAGCCACAAACAACATTAATAAAGTAGTCAATTTTCAATTTTGACTTCAATCAACAGTTTAATTTAGCTGAGGCGTGTCAAGAGCCACCAGCAGGATCGATGTAAATAGAGGGATCACGAAATACTCACTAAGGGTTCCTTCTAGGGTCTATCAAACCCTATTTCACCCGAGCGTTAAGGGAGCCCATTCGTCAACCCCGCTCACAACATTAGCTAAAAGGACTTAAGTGTCGACACCCCTATACCGTAGTGACCCTTACAAGTATAAGTAGCACTCTATAGCTCTATAAACCCCTTGGCCTCAATATCTTGATATATTTTGGCTCATCGGGGGCGGATTTTTGAACATTGACGTTCTATCCAATAATAAGAAGCATTGCTTCAATGGTCTTAGCCATAAGAAAATGGAGGATCGCTTGACGCCTCCCATTAATAACAGTACTCTGTACATCGTCCTAAGTATATTAGAGGTATTTTATTCCTTCTATTTCACATAACCAGAATCAGAATATCAACATTTCACAAGTAATTTTCGAGAGTTCTCAAAGGAGATGAATAGAATAGGTTAACAACATTAAAGTGGAAAACATGCATTCTCATACTTTTTCATATAACAAGCATTCATTTGAAACATCGAACGCATACGCACATTTTGATATGAAAAGGTCGTACATATGTACTTACCACTAAGATGAAGCACAATCAAAAGCAAGAAACTAAGCCTAGCATTCCGACGACAACCGCTCTCTCCTACGAGGTCGATGTCTACAATCACACGTATGACGTACTCGTTATAACCAATTTACACATTTATAATACGAATGCAAACTGTAGGGTTTTGATTCATGGATCGCGCAAACGGAAGCATAATCAAACAAACAAACAACCATGCAAAACCCTCCAAGGATCACAAGTCTAGATGCATAACGATAGTGAAGGTAAGAATTCATGAACACACCTTTGGGTTCTCCTTGATGACTTCAAACGCGAATAGTGTCACGTTCTCTATAGTTGATCCACGCCTAGAGTTGCTCCTAGATCTCCCTAAATCCTTGGTGCTAGCCCGGAATGAGAGGAGGGTGAAGGAATCACGCAAAACGAGACAAAAGAGGGGCTCGGCCCTCTTTTTGGCCGACGGGGTGAGGGGGCGGCGGCAAGGTTCGGGTTCGGCCCTTGTAGCTTGCTCTCTCTCTCTCCTTTGTTCTCTCCCACTCTTGTTATGATCTCTAAAGAGCATAAGTTATGAGGAAGGAAGGAAGGAGAGTCCTTTATATAGTCCAACAACTCCTTGTTAACTACCTAAAGGACTTATTCTAGTCCTACTAGAATTCAATTTAGTCCCTTCCTTGCAAATTAGTCCCTACTAAGTTTGCAAGGGTTTGCAAAGTGATCCTTCTAATTAATTAATCCAATTAATTAATCCCAAATCTAGTACAACTCTATATAGCGTGTGACCCCATAGGTTCTATCTAGTTGGTAGCAACTATTTGCTAATATGGAGCGGTTTCTAGCAAAACATCCATTCTAGCCAACTAATAGAATAGTCATCTAGACAACCTTGTACAAGTAATTGTCTCATCCCTTTGCCTCCATATCCGGATTGGACACGAGACATACAAGTCACACTCGTATATCCAATCCATAGTTTCTCGATCCATGGAATAGCCTTATTCGTGCAAATAACATCAATATCCCATATTGATTTATTTGAGTCTGGCCAGACATTCTATAAGCACTATCCTTCGAGTGGCCTAGGATATTTTCTCCCGTTATGTGGGAGGGGCAAATCCTCTCTACGTCCACTACGATCTCTAAGCTTGCTTCTCATTGTATCCAGTACACGCCTTTATAACTACCCAGTCACGGTGTAGCGTTTAACGCTACCAAGATCACAATGATCCACAACTAGAATATCTAGTGACTTCAAGTCTAAGGATGACAATACCATTGTACCCGAGAAGCACTTGTGACTCAACATAACATGTATGTAGCCTTCTCGGTGATGGGTCAATCCAGTGCAACATTCCGTAATGCACACCTATGTGTTGGATCGTGATATCTCCATATCAATCCAACCCCATACTAGTCTATAGATGATTGTCCCATTTAATCATTATACTTGACTAGGGATATTTAAGATAAACAACACAATTGTAAATCTAAGGACTTCATTATATTAAATATCCAATAAATAATAAATGAATTTTCTAGCCATATACAAATTCATACTAAACTAGATTGCCTCTAGGGCATCTATTCCAACAGTCTCCCACTTGCACTAGAGCCAATCTGGCGCATCTCGTATGCCCATACTCCTAGTGTGCCCTTCATGCTTCCACTGCGTGAGAGGCTTCGTAAGCGGGTCTGACAGATTATCATCTGTAGGAATCTTGCATATCCGAACGTCTCCTCTATCGATAATATCTCGAATCAGATGAAACTTCCTGAGCACATGCTTGGACTTCTGGTGCGATCTTGGTTCCTTTGATTGCGCGATCGCCTGACTGTTGTCACAAAACAACTCCACTGGATCCGCAATGCTAGGGACCACACCAAGTTCAGAAACAAACTTTCTGATCCAAACAGCCTCCTTTGCTGCCCCATTTGCAGCAATGTACTCAGCCTCTGTTGTAGAATCAGCTACCGTCTCTTGCTTGGAACTCTTCCAGCTCACCGCTGCTCCATTCAGGCAAAACACATATCCCGACTGTGATCTAAAGTCATCTCTATCGGTTTGGAAGCTTGCATCAGTGTAACCCCTTACACGCAACTCTTCCTCACCGCCAAACATCAAGGAAGCATCCTTAGTTCTTCTCAAGTACTTTAGGATGTTCTTGACAGCAATCCAGTGACTCTCACCTGGATTGGATTGGTATCTGCTTGTCATACTCAAGGCATATGACACATCTGGTCTGGTACATAACATGGCGTACATGATAGATCCTATGGCTGAGGCATAGGGAATTCTACTCATGCGTTCCTTCTCAATCTCATTGGAAGGACAACCACTCTTCGAAAGAGTGATTCCATGTGACATGGGCAAGAATCCCTTCTTGGAATCTTGCATGTTGAACCGTTTAAACACCTTGTCAATATATGTACTTTGACTTAGGCCTAGCAACCTCTTAGATCTATCTCTATAGATCTTTATATCGAGTATATAGGCTGCTTACCCTAAGTCCTTCATTGAGAAACACTTTCCTAGCCAATCTTTGACAGATTGCAGCATGGGAATGTCGTTTCCAATGAGTAGTATGTCATCCACATACAAGACCAGAAAAGCTACAGAGCTCCCACTAACCTTCTTGTAGACACAAGACTCATCTTCGTTTCTGATGAAGCCAAACTCTTTGACCACTTCATCAAAACATCGATTCCAACTCCTAGAAGCTTGCTTCAATCCATAAATGGATCGTTGCAGTTTACAGACTTTGTTGGCTTGCTTTGGATCCTCAAAACCCTCCGGCTGTATCATATACACGTCCTCGAGGAGATTCCCATAAAGGAATGCTGTTTTGACATCCATCTGCCAAATCTCATAGTCGTAGTATGCTGCAATTGCAAGTAGGATTCGGATGGATTTGGTCATAGCGACTGGTGAAAAGGTTTCATCATGGTCAATACCATGAATCTGTCTGAATCCTTTAGCCACCAATCGGCCCTTATAGGTAATCACATTACCATCCATGTCGATCTTCTTCTTGAAGACCCACTTGCACCCTATGGGACGCGCCCCATCAGGTGGTTCCACCAAAGTCCATACTTTGTTGGTATACATGGATTCCATCTCGGATCTCATGGCTTCAAGCCACTTCTTCGAGTCTGGGCCACTCATGGCCTCCTTATAGGTAGTAGGCTCATCATCAATGAGCATCGTGTCACCGGAATCAGTCACGAGAAGTCCGTACCTCTCGGGTTCCTGGCGCACTCTACTAGATCTACGAAGCTCTTGTGTTACCTGAACAGGTGGATCCACAACTGTTTGTGATTCCTGTTCATGTTCCATAATCGGTTCAGTGATTTGTGGTTCTTGAACCTCTTCAAGTTCTACATTCCTCCTACTTGCTTCTTTAGAGACAAACTCTCTTTCTAGAAACACGCCGGTCCGAGCAACAAACACTTTGTTCTCGGTTGGATTGTAGAAGTAGTATCCCTTAGTTTCCTTAGGGTACCCCACAAATTTACACTTATCCGATTTAGGCCCTAGCTTGTCTGATTGTAAACGTTTTACATAGACATCGCAGCCCCAAATCCTCATGAACGACAATGTGGGACGCCTCCCACTCCACATCTCATATGGTGTCTTCATGACTGATTTAGATGGAACACGGTTAATGGTGAAAGCTGCACTTAATAGAGCGTAGCCCCAAAATGATAATGGAAGATCGGTTTGACACATCATAGACCGAACCATATCCAATAGGGTTCGATTCCTCCTCTCAGACACGCCATTCCATTGTGGCTTTCCGGGTGGAGTGAGTTGGGACACGATCCCACACTCTCTAAGATAGTCGTCAAACTCTTGGCTCAAGTATTCTCCTCCACGATCCGATCGTAGAGCCTTAATACTTTTGCCAAGTTGCTTCTCTACTTCATTCTTGAATTCTTTGAACACTTCAAAGGATTCGGATTTTGCCCTCATAAGGTACACAAATCCATATCTACTGTAATCATCAGTAAATGTAATGAAGTAGACATAACCACCCCTGGCAGGCGTGGCAAATGGCCCACACACATCGGTATGTATGAGCGCCAATTGCTCACTAGTCCTCTCACCTTTCTTATTGAAAGGGGACTTTGTCATTTTTCCCAATAAACAAGCCTCACATGTCTCATATGATTCAAAATCAAATGAGTCTAGTAATCCATCCTTATGGAGTCTAGATACACGTTTCTCATTTATGTGGCCTAAACGACAATGCCATAAATAAGCAGGATTTAAATCATTTATTTTAATCCGCTTGGTATTAATGTTGTAGACAGGATTGCTTAGATCAAGGACATAAAGTCCATTAAATAATTGCGCACTAAAATAGTGAATATTATTCAAATAAAAGGAACAACAATTGTTCTTTATTGAAATAATAAAACCTTCCTTGTCTAAACAAGAAATAGAAATAATGTTTCTGCTCATAGCAGGCACAAAATAGCAATTATTTAATTCTAAAACTAATCATGAAGGCAGAGATAGCTCGCACACGCCTATGGCCAACGCAGCAACCTTTGCTCCATTCCCAACGCGCAGATCTACCTCCCCTTTAGCCAATCTTTTACTTCTCTTTAGATCCTGCATATTTCGACAAATATGAGATCCACATCCAGTATCTAATACCCATGATGTAGAGACAGTTAAATTGACATCTACAACAAAATTACCTGGTGTTGGTGGAATCACTATTCCAAGCCTCTTGTCCTCCAGATATTTTGGGCAGTTCCTCCTCCAGTGTCCAGGTTGACTGCAGTAGTGACACTCACCCTTAGTCACAACCTTGGCAATCCCACCAACAGGCTTAAGGGCTTGTTCCTTGGACTTGGCAACTGACTTGCCTTTGCCCTTGGAGGAAGAGGCAAACTTTTTGCCCTTTCCTTTATGCACCATCATAATGGCCTTGCCCTTACCCTTGTTGATGCTCTGTTCAGCCGTCCTCAACATGTTGAGCAAATCTGGCAGTGGTTTAACGATCTCGTTCATGTTATAGTTCATAATGAACTGTCCATAACTCTCGGGCAACGATTGCAACACGAGATCGGTTGCCAACTCTTGGCCGACCGGGAACCCAAGCCGGGCGAGATTCTCCAAGTACCCGATCATTCGGAGTACATGGGGTCCCACCGGGTTCCCTTCTGCCAGATGACATTTTAACAGTGCCTTTGAGACCTCATACCTCTCTACCCTCGCCTGCTCTTGGAAGAGCTGCTTTAGATGTTCGATCATATCGACAGCATTCATGTTCTCATGTTGCTTCTGAAGCTCAGAGGTCATGGTGCAAAGCATTAGGTAGGCCGCATCATTAGTGTCATCAACACGCTTTTGATACGCCTTTAAGGGCACAGGTGTTTGGTTCTCTGGACCTTCTGGAACATGCTCCTCTATTGCGTACAGTTTCTTCTCTTGCTTGAGAACAATTCTCAAGTTTCTGTACCAATCAAGAAAGTTGGTTCCAGAGAGCTTGTCCTTCTCAAGGACAGATCGTAGGGAATTTTGTGAACTCGATGAGTTGTTTGCCATTTGGAATTCTACAAAAGGAAAATACGCAAGTTTTAGTATTTGTGAATTTTGACTATATTTAATAATGGCTAGTTTATTAAATATAGCTCCCACTATTTTTCTACGGATTAATAACCCTCAAGATATTAATGCGGAAAATATCCTTATATTTTCTAGTGGGCCAAGATCCATCTTTTCATCTCCTTATGAGCTTGCTTTGGCAAGTCACCCATAATTTGATTACTTCTAGGTAGGAACGATTTCCAATTGCATCCCATATGCAACTCTTGGTTCAACCGGGCAAATAACTCCTTATTTATCCATCCATATGGATAATCCCAATTGATTGCCTCTAGGTTTCTTAATCAAATTAATAGCCTAGTTGTGTTCAACCTCTTATCTAAACAATTGCACATTGTTACGTGCCATCGCATTCCATCATTATGAACCAAGTCGCCATGCTTTGGCACGCACGAACTTGATAAATAATGATGATAATGAGTGTTTAAATAACGAGAAGGCAAAAACACAATATTGAATTTTGAGGGATTTTCAATTCAATTTTAATTGGTTTTGTTGATCAATATCAACTAATCTATCTATTTGATATTGGGCACAACTCCAAATAATAGATCCGGGTTGTCTAATTATCTTATTATCCTAATTGCATGCATCATCCATACACCAACCACACAAATAATAAGACAATAAATAAACAACCACAAAACAGAAATTAAACGTGATGTGGATATGGCCTTTTCTAGACTAAGATAATTCCAAGCCAATGGAATTATCTATGAACCCTAAGCAAACACATCTCCATGCGTCTTGATCTTTTGGTCCATCCTTCATAGTCATGTGGAATGCTCCATGCTCCATGCTCCATCTTTTGTGGCTCCTTTTTGGCTTTGGGCTTCTTTTCTCCAATCTTGGCTAACAATCTACTTTATCTAGCACTAGCTAATATCTGTACTAAATAAAATAAATCTCACAAGTTGAGAAAAAAATGGCACGCAGGCCATAAACCCCTAATTAATTATTACAATTAATTGATCAGCTCGCAGGCCGTAAAACCAAAACACAAAATTAAACATCCACATCAAACCACATCCTAAGGCCATATCCAATCACCATGCGATTTGCACATAAACAGTTAAAATCCAATTTTAACGCGCTTGGTCAATTTTAATTGATTTTAGGATTTCTAGGGTTAAAACGGTCCATGGGCCCAACAATCCAATTGCCCGGGCCCAACAAAGTGAACCATAAGGCCCTAGCAAGGGGGCGGTCCCCTAGGGGCCGAACCTCCTTATGGAGGTTGTTTCCAAAACAACCTCCTTGCTTGGAGCCCAAGTTTGGTTGTTTCCTTGTTTTGGGAGAACTCCTTCTTCCCCAAGGATGCCCAAACCCTAGATCTAAGATCCTAAAATTTCTCAAACTCACCAATTCATGCATCCAATGCAAAATTGGGTCTTGTTATGATCTAATTATTGACAAATTGCATCCCATGCTTGATTTGTCTTTGTTTTACGCGATAAACAACAAATTAAGGTGTAAAACAACAAGAATGTAACACATAAACTACGTTTATGCTCTATAACCTGGCTCTGATACCACTGTAGGGTTTTGATTCATGGATCGCGCAAACGAAAGCATAATCAAAAAAACAAACAACCATGCAAAACCCTCCAAGGATCACAAGTCTAGATGCATAACGATAGTGAAGGTAAGAATTCATGAACACACCTTTGGGTTCTCCTTGATGACTTCAAACGCGAATAGTGTCACGTTCTCTATAGTTGATCCACGCCTAGAGTTGCTCCTAGATCTCCCTAACTCCTTGGTGCTAGCCCGGAATGAGAGGAGGGTGAAGGAATCACGCAAAACGAGACAAAAGAGGGGCTCGGCCCTCTTTTTGGCCGACGGGGTGAGGGGGCGGCGGCAAGGGTCGGGTTCGGCCCTTGTAGCTTGCTCTCTCTCTCCTTTTTTTTCTCCCACTCTTGTTATTATCTCTAAAGAGCATAAGTTATGAGGAAGGAAGGAAGGAGAGTCCTTTATATAGTCCAACAACTCCTTGTTAACTACCTAAAGGACTTATTCTAGTCCTACTAGAATTCAATTTAGTCCCTTCCTTGCAAATTAGTCCCTACTAAGTTTGCAAGGGTTTGCAAAGTGATCCTTCTAATTAATTAATCCAATTAATTAATCCCAAATCTTTTACAACTCTATATAGCGTGTGACCCCATAGGTTCTATCTAGTTGGTAGCAACTATTTGCTAATATGGAGCGGTTTCTAGCAAAACATCCATTCTAGCCAACTAATAGAATAGTCATCTAGACAACCTTGTACAAGTAATTGTCTCATCCCTTTGCCTCCATATCCGGATTGGACACGAGACATACAAGTCGCACTCGTATATCCAATCCATAGTTTCTCGATCCATGGAATAGCCTTATTCGTGCAAATAACATCAACATTCCATATTGATTTATTTGAGTCTGGCCAGACATTCTAGAAGCACTATCCTTCGAGTGGCCAAGGATATTTGCTCCCGTTATGTGGGAGGGGCAAATCCTCTCTACGTCCACTACGATCTCTAAGCTTGCTTCTCATTGTATCCAGTACACGCCTTTATAACTACCCAGTCACGGTGTAGCGTTTAACGCTACCAAGATCAAAATGATCCACAACTAGAATATCTAGTGACTTCAAGTCTAAGGATGACAATACCATTGTACCCGAGAAGCACTTGTGACTCAACATAACATGTATGTAGCCTTCTCGGTGATGGGTCAATCCAGTGCAACATTCCGTAATGCACACCTATGTGTTGGATCGTGATATCTCCATATCAATCCAACCCCATACTAGTCTATAGATGATTGTCCCATTTAATCATTATACTTGACTAGGGATATTTAAGATAAACAACACAATTGTAAATCTAAGGACTTCATTATATTAAATATCCAATAAATAATAAATCAATTTTCTAGCCATATACAAATTCATACTAAACTAGATTGCCTCTAGGGCATCTATTCCAACACAAACATACATGTCACATAGTCCTAAATCTCCCTAATGCACATACAATGATGTTTAATTATCAAAATAAGTCCAACAAAATACCTAGAAGTTCAAACATTCAAGTTTTCTAAAAAGTGTGAAACTACAATTCTGGACAGAATTGTAGCTCTGACTTTGGAGCCGTATTTACCATATCAACTCATCTCCTAAAATCTTGAAATTAATGTATGATGAACCTATATGTGTCTACTTTCAGAAACATCAAGAAAATCATGCATAGCTATTATAAAACTCAAGTTACAAAAATAACAAGGACTGCTATGCAGAGACAAGTTTGGAAGAAAGTTTCAATTTTGAAGAACAATTACCACTACTTGGAGAATAGGAAAAATGCCCATATTCTCCAGAATGAATCCCTTATGTGTCTAGTTTTAACACAACAAATATTTGGTGCCATAAGTTTCTGGAAATAATATTTTTAACAAAAATGGTAAAACTTGTCCAAAAACAGAATTTCAGAAAACATGCAACTTAGAATGAGCATATCTCCCTAACCGTAAAGGCTATGGAGTTGAATTTTCTTCCAAAATGACCCTATTTGAGTCTATTTTCAGAATATGAAAGATTTAAAAATTCCACGGAGACAAAATTTAGAGATAATATACGTTTTTTACAAACTGGTCAGATTGTATGAACATGCAATTTTTTCAAAAATCAACAAGAATGGTTCTAATGATACATGCAACTTGTAAAGACTTGATTTTCACCCAAATAACATCATTTCAGGCATTAAGTAAGACTTTTACATGCTCTTGACACAAATGATCAAAACCCTCTTGGGTAACAATACAAAGAAGATAACATTCACAACATGCATGTGGGTTCTAGTGTGGGTTTCATGAAATAGTCAAAATTTTGGAGTCAAACACATGATCTAACTATGGAAATGAAGAATAAATCATGGAGATGAAGAAATCTAAGATGAAATTTCATCAATCAAAGCAAAAGATGGACATGCATGAATGAATTGAAGACTAGAAGAAATGTTACCCCAACATTCAAGATGATGGTGAGGAAAAGAGTGAAATGGGTCTTCAATTCATGAGTAGAATGGTGAAATGACTCCCCTCCATAGTTGTATAGAGCTTGGAATCAATTATTTCATGCTTTGGATGCTACAAAATGAAGTTTTCATGGTGTTTTTGTGAGGTCAACTCCCAAAAACGGGAATGATATTTGAAGAGAGAGAAGAGAGCTTGTATGAATGCTCTTGAAATGAAAATACATATGAATAATTGAGAGGAAGAAATGGGATTGATTGAGGATGAGTGGGATGATTGTGTTTGAGTGTTCTTGATGAGAAGGTGATGAAAAGGAAATGAAAGAGAAAGAGATGGTGAGTGAAAAGTGTGTAGGAAGTGTTTGAGATGAACATGGAGGTAGATGGATGTCACAAGAGTGTAAATAGAGTTTAGCTAGCATTATTTTATTGGAGTTGGCCAAAATTGTGGAGAGTGTACTTGGAATGTAAAAAAATCAATTACATTAGTTGTGGGATGGAGTTGAAGAATAGAAACATAGAGCAATGAGGGTAAGATTGTAATTCTCACTTACCAACAATCACATAAAAGTTATTAGTATTATTTTTTTTATAAATTATAAACTTAGCAAATAATTTCAAATATGATGCTATGTATATAAATGTCAAAAATTCACTTTTATAAAACTACAAATAAGTTCCAAATATACAAAATAAATTTTATATAATATTGCTTAACTTTTCCAAACCCCCAATTAACCCCAAAACGAAATTCTAGATAATCATTCATGTCCATTGACACCCTTAAACTTTAAAACTAAAAAGAATTCAAGAACGAGTTTGAAATATAAATTTATTGAAATTCTCGCATACTTTTCTAAAATTACCAAATAAGCTCAACTAAAATACGGGGTATTACATTATATCCCCCTTAAAATGAAGCTTCGTCCCCGAAGCTTAAGAAAAACCTTTTTGTAAAACTACGACGTGATTCACGAGAATGCAACTAATGCACATGAGACTTGTATGCAATGCTAATGCACATGCAACACTTAATTAACGAGAAACGCGCTCTCGATCGGGAAAGTCTTTTCTCACTTGAATCATAGTAGGAGTTCAAATACAATTAGCTTGAGTAAAAGGTCGACACTACATTTTGAAAGGTCTAGACCAACATACTAGTTATCACGTTTACAAGGCGATTCGAAAATTTTATAGCATTTAAACAAATCTCGAAATTTTAGGAAAAATTCTTTGATCAAAAATAACTTGTCATTTTGCTTTGCTCAACCGCATGAAAAATGTTGTCTTACCTGTATAGGATTAGATAAACCAATCACCTCAAATGTTCCACGCATACGAGGGAGGAAAGAACACTACGTGTCGTCACACAACGTGTTTCTCCATCACAACTCGCATGTGTTTCGAATGTTCCAACTTAGTCTACACAGCGGGTACAACTCATAGTACCGTCGTACTAAGAGTCACGCCAGCGGACTGCTAAACAAAGTGGTCCATATCACTTGGCATTTGGTATCTCCGCACCCAATTATATTTTTTGTCAAAATCATTTTTTTTATGAATACCTTTTTTTTGTCAAAACTTTCTAATTTTGGAAACGACCAAGTCAAGTTAACTCAAAATAAAATAAAGTACTATCTTAAAATTTGCGCTCATAGGTAAGAAAAGAATGGTCTCAGGGTATTTAAGTCAAAAGGTCGTTACTCTCTCGTAGACAAGGTAGGATGACCAAGCAAAGGAACACGGATTGACATCACACGACAATGTCAAATCATTTCTATATAGTAAGTAAACATGCTCATAGGATAGCAAACATATAAATAAGCAAGTAGATTCCGCATGGAGCACGTACCAATTAGCAAGTAACAGCTAATCAACAAGTACGGTACAAATCGTGTTTAAGAATACGTAAGTACCCCAAAATCCCCCGCGGCTTGCTTACTTTGTTATTACCAAATTGAGATACCCTTGTCAATTTTAAGTTTTGAAAACATTTTATCTTTCTTATGCTCTACTAATGGAAATCGATCAGTCACTTTAACCGAAGAACCGATGCTCTGATACCAGCTGAAACAACCCGGGATCTCGGTTCAGGGTTAACGCGACTATCGATAACCAAAAGTAGAAATATACTATTAAGATTACATTTCGTTTAAATACACAAACTTGAGAAGATATGTTTACAAATGTAATGTGTTTGAAATAAACTATGTGATCTAATCTCAGCTACACGTCTTCGTCTCGATCCGCGTTCCCATTCCCCAAAACTTGATTGACGACCTGCGGTTTTAAAATGGAAAATGCCGACGCAGTTTTGAAGAAATAATCAGTAAAAACTGAGTAAATACATACTACGACATGTAAAGCAACGAGTGGCACGGAAGCATGAGTTGAAACAAATTAGAAGATTTAAACAATAAAGCTATCATGTTGGAGACTTTGGAACAACTGGAAGTAAACGAGTAACAAAAACCTCTCAATTTAATAACATTGAGAAACCACCAGTAGTTGGGAACATACCCAGAGTAAACAAGTCCATTTAAGAGGATAACTTAGTTCATGAGTAGCCAAAGCATTTCAAATCATTTCAATTGATTAGGGCAATCCAGAGCCACAAACAACATTAATAAAGTAGTCAATTTTCAATTTTAACTTCAATCAACAGTTTAATTTAGCTGAGGCGTGTCAAGAGCCACCAGCAGGATCGATGTAAACAGAGGGATCACGAAATACTCACTAAGGGTTCCTTCTAGGGTCTATCAAACCCTATTTCACCCGAGCGTTAAGGGAGCCCATTCGTCAACCCCGCTCACAACATTAGCTAAAAGGACTTAAGTGTCGACACCCCTATACCGTAGTGACCCTTACAAGTATAAGTAGCACTCTATAGCTCTATAAACCCCTTGGCCTCAATATCTTGATACATTTTGGCTCATCGGGGGCGGATTTTTGAACATTGACGTTCTATCCAATAATAAGAAGCATTGCTTCAATGGTCTTAGCCATAAGAAAATGGAGGATCGCTTGACGCCTCCCATTAATAACAGTACTCTGTACATCGTCCTAAGTATATTAGAGGTATTTTATTCCTTCTATTTCACATAACCAGGATCAGAATATCAACATTTCACAAGTAATTTTCGAGAGTTCTCAAAGGAGATGAATAGAATAGGTTAACAACATTAACGTGGAAAACATGCATTCTCATACTTTTTCATATAACAAGCATTCATTTGAAACATCGAACGCATACGCACATTTTGATATGAAAAGGTCGTACATATGTACTTACCACTAAGATGAAGCACAATCAAAAGCAAGAAACTAAGCCTAGCACTCCGACGACAACCGCTCTCTCCTACGAGGTCGATGTCTACAATCACACGTATGACGTACTCGTTATAACCAATTTACACATTTATAATATGAATGCAAACATACATGTCACATAGTCCTAAATGTCCCTAATGCACATACAATGATGTTTAATTATCAAAATAAGTCCAACAAAATACCTAGAAGTTCAAACATTCAAGTTTTCTAAAAAGTGTGAAACTACAATTCTGGACAGAATTGTAGCTCTGACTTTGGAGCCATATTTACCATATCAACTCATCTCCTAAAATCTTGAAATTAATTTATGATGAACCTATATGTGTCTACTTTCAAAAATATCTAGAAAATCATGCATAGCTATTATAAATCTCAAGTTACAGAAATAACAAGGACTGCTATGCAGAGACAAGTTTGGAAGAAAGTTTCAATTTTGAAGAACAATTACCACTACTTGGAGAATAGGAAAAATGCCCATATTCTCCAGAATGAATCCCTTATGTGTCTAGTTTCAACACAACAAATATTTGGTGCCATAAGTTTCGAGAAATGATATTTTTAACAAAAATGGTAAAACTTGTCCAAAAACAGAATTTCAGAAAACATGCAACTTAGAATGAGCATATCTCCCTAACCGTAAAGGCTATGGAGTTGAATTTTCTTCCAAAATGACCCTATTTGAGTCTTATTTCAGAATATTAAAGATTTAAAAATTCCACAGAGATAAAATTTAGAGATAATATACGTTTTTTACAAACTGGTCAGATTGTATGAACATGCAATTTTTTCAAAAATCAACAAGAATGGTTCTAATGATACATGCAACTTGTAAAGACTTGATTTTCACCCAAATAACATCATTTTAGGCATTAAGTAAGACTTTTACATGCTCTTGACACAAATGATCAAAACCCTCTTGGGTAACAATACAAAGAAGATAACATTCACAACATGCATGTGGGTTCTAGTGTGGGTTTCATGAAATAGTCAAAATTTTGGAGTCAAACACATGATCTAACTATGGAAATGAAGAATAAATCATGGAGATGAAGAAAGCTAAGATGAAATTTCATCAATCAAAGCAAAAGATGGACATGCATGAATGAATTGAAGACTAGAAGAAATGTTACCCCAACATTCAAGATGATGGTGAGGAAAAGAGTGAAATGGGTCTTCAATTCATGAGTAGAATAGTGAAATGACTCCCCTCCATAGTTGTATAGAGCTTGGAATCAAGTTTTTCATGCTTTGGATGCTACAAAATGAAGTTTTCATGGTGTTTTTGTGAGGTCAACTCCCAAAAACGGGAATGATATTTGAAGAGAGAGAAGAGAGCTTGTATGAATGCTCTTGAAATGAAAATACATATGAATAATTGAGAGGAAGAAATGGGATTGATTGAGGATGAGTGGGATGATTGTGTTTGAGTGTTCTTGATGAGAAGGTGATGAAAAAGAAATGAAAGAGAAAGAAATGGTGAGTGAAAAGTGTGTAGGAAGTGTTTGTGATGAACATGGAGGTAGATGGATGTCACAAGAGTGTAAATAGAGTTTAGCTAGCATTATTTTATTGGAGTTGACCAAAATTGTGGAGAGTGTACTTGGAATGTAAAAAAATCAATTACATTAGTTGTTGGATGGAGTTGAAGAATAGAAACATAGAGCAATGAGGGTAAGATTGTAATTCTCACTTACCAACAATCACATAAAAGTTATTAGTATTATTTTTTTTTATAAATTATAAACTTAGCAAATAATTTCAAATATGATGCTATGTATATAAATGTCAAAAATTCACTTTTATAAAACTACAAATAAGTTCCAAATATACAAAATAAATTTTATATAATATTGCTTAACTTTTCCAAACCCCCAATTAACCCCAAAACGAAATTCTAGATAATCATTCATGTCCATTGACACCCTTAAACTTTAAAACTAAAAAGAATTCAAGAACGAGTTAGAAATATAAATTTATTGAAATTATCGCATACTTTTCTAAAATTACCAAATAACCTCAACTAAAATACGGGGTATTACATCTGGTCTTTCGTGGGTTTGTGCTCCAGGGGATGTAGGATCCCGTCTTTGTGCTATCTCTTTCAAAGGTCTATTGCACCCTTAATCTAACAGGGCAAAGGTGGTGCCTCCTGGAGCGCGGGCCGCTGTTGTTTGTTGGGGGATGATACTGCATGGACACTGACATATCGCATCCGCTTGTAGCAGAACTGCCCTAATTTGAAGTTGGGACTCTCCTGTGTTCGCTCATTAGCGTACATCTTTTTCATCCTTTCCACCAACGGCTCCACGTTCCAGATGCTTTCCATCAGTCTGGAAAAGGTAGGCGTATTTAGGTTAATGAACATACCTTTGTATTTATCGTGCATGCCTTGAAGGCATATCTCCACTAGTCGACTTTCCAGCGTCGTCGATACACTCCAAGTACTTGGCCCTGAACCTTTTAATGAAGGCGACTCCCTCCTCGTCATGCCTCTGGTACATGCGTGAGAGATGGATAGTGGTGTCGTTTTCTTCGACTTGGAAGAATTTGGTATAGAACTTCTTCACCATGTCTTCCCATGTCTTGACGGAGCCCGCTTTCAGGGTCCTATACCACTTGTACGCGACAGCTCCCAGAGACTTGGGAAAATCACGCATCAATAACCTGGTGTCTGCCCCGTGTTGGCCCATCATATCAACGAATCACATCACATGATCGTGTGCATTCCTGCCGACCACATTGAACTTCTCCCACTTGGGTGCTTTGTATCCAGTAGGGTTGGGCATCAAGTAGATGTCTCGCGGAATGGGAGAAGAGCTGTCAACCTTTGGGATTACAGTATCTACGAAGCTCTGCTTCGCAATGATGCTATCTATACGTTGTTCCAAGGCCGCGAAGCCCGGAATGTAAGACATTGTTGGATCATAGGAAGGTGGCGGCGGAAGTGCAGGGCTGCCTAGATTCCCACATGCGTGATAAGGCACTGCCGAGTATGACGTAGGGTTCCCCATCGTCATCAGGGAGGATCTCGTCGGGATGCCCAGCACCTGAGGCCCAAGGCCACCGGAAAAAGAAGATTGTGCAACAGACGTATGCAGTATAGATGTGGTTGTCGCCACTGGTAGGGGAAACGGGGCTGTCAGTTGTGGGACTGAAGCCCATGTGGTGGTGTTTTGAGCAATCCTTCCCAATATTGACATAATTTGAGCTATCTGGGTGGACTGGGCTGCATCATCTGGGCCTGAATCTGAATCGTGGCTTGGAGTACCTCTAAAGAAGGTCCACCACCGGTAGCTGTCTGGGCACGAACGTTGGTGTTAACAACGATGTTGAGTGGGCCCTCGTTCCTTGAGGTTTCCTCGGTCGAAGGGTACCGGTCACCGTCACGACCGTTTCCATCGGAAGACATTTCTTCTGGTAGGTTTTGAAGGGTGAAAGCTTTGAAAATGAGTGTTCACGTCGGGTTCACAAAATTGTGCTCACTGAAATCCCTCGAAGAGATCCAAGTGTGCACCTCAAGTAGAGAATAAGGACATAGAGAGTTGTAGGGTGTGTGTACGGAGAGAGCAAGCACTTTGCAACTGAGAGAGAAAGAGACAGCTTAATGGCTAGTGTAGAATTAGGTATGGATTCGTTGTACCAGTATGTCGCAACAGAGGGCTAACAATCCTATATTTAGTGGGGAAGTGACCGTTGTGAGGGGGTTAATGCACCATAAATGGCGGCTTAATGGTAGCCCCCGTAACGGCACGTTCGACCATGTATATAGGAACTGTTAAGCACCTGACCTTACATACCGGAGACCGTTATGAGGTCAAGACGGGTTTATAGGACTTGGCCATTAAGTCTCTTAAATCAGTTACAAAGGGTCGCGCACGAGCTTGGTTGTCGCACGCGCGCGACAAACCTTACCCTAGCCTCCAAACCACTAAGTCCATACAAGTTCTGTGTTGGTACGCGAGGGCCCTGCCTCGCTGCCCCCGCGCGGATAAGCATAGGTAGTTATCCGGTGTATATGGAGCACAACTGGGTGTGCTAGATGGCTGCCACGTGGCTGTGATCCGTCTATCCAGAAAGTTGTATCTACAACTGGATTTGAATTGCAAGCTAAATATAGATAATAACACGGAAACAGTAGGGTGAAAAGACGTGAGAAGATCAATCAACAACCATTCAAGAAGATTGAGAGCTCAACATTGAAGAAGATCAATCATATCAATCACTTCAGATATCTGAAGAACACTTCCAAGCTTCACTGCTTATTCTATTTGTAAAATTCATTGGATTTTCTATACCTCACCAACGGTTATAAGTTAGTTGTTCATGTGAAAAACAAGAGATTTTTGTTGTTTCATTAGATTGTAGCTGGAACTAGATAGGTTTGGAACCACAAGCTGTATAAGTGTAAGGAAGTTCACTTAGGCTTGAGATCTAGGGCTAAGTATGTGATTAATAAGAAGGTGTTTAAATCCTAGAGAGATAGTATCCCTCAGGTGGAGAGTAGGCCCATTGGTGGCTTAACTACGTAAAAAATCACTGTGTCATCTTCTTTACATTTCTGAATTTCATTCCATTCAAGACTGTTCATCACAGAGCTTCTCAAAAGCTTTGGAGAATTTCCTGTTTCAAACCTTTGAAGCTTCTGATACTTACAAATTAATTAAAACTATTCCTATACTTGTTCAAAGCTTTGGAAATCTATTCAATCTCTTTGTAAAGTTTTAAAATCCCATTTTTAGCAAAATATCGCACATTCTATTCACCCCCACCCCTTCTAGAGTATCTTGATCATGTATTTTACCTGCATTACACACTTTCAATTGGTATCAGAGCTTGGGTCACTATAAGGATCTAACTATCTTGTGACAATGAGTAATGTAGGTTATGGAGGATTCTCACAACGAAGGGAAGCTAACTGACCTCTACAGTTCTCTGGTGACAACATTTTTCACTAGAAAGCTTTGATTAAGATGTTCATCATAGATCAGGACATGGAATTATGATCAATCACTAAGAATGGCCCCTCTATATTTATATTCTATTCTACTGCAGATGGAATTAGAATTGTTAAGACTGAAGAGGATCTTTCAATTACTGAATTGGAAAAGGTATCAAAGAACTATAAAGCTATGGACTTATTATATTGTGCTCTTACTGCAGATGAGTTCAACAGAATATCCAACTGCAAAAGTGCCAAGGAAATTTGGGAAAAATTGGTGGTAACATTTAAAAGGAGGTAGCCAGGTCAAGCAGACCAAAATCGAAATTCTTCTGAGGAAGTATGAGCTATTCAAGATGAATTTTGATGAATCCATCAAGGACATGTTCAAAAGGTTCACAGACATTGTGAATAACCTAGAGTCCTTGGGCAAAACATTCTCAAATGAAGAAAAGGTCAGAAAGATTATATGAAGCCTTCCAAAAGTAAAGTGGGAACCAAAGACCACTCCAATTGAGGAAGCTCAGGATTTGAACCTTTTGGAGCTAGATGATCTGCAAGGCAAGTTGCTCACTCATGGGATCTCCATGAAGAAAGTGCATGGTGATATAAGCGAAAACATCAAGAACCTGACTGTGACGACCCGTCACACTTTTTAATATAAAAATTATCGATTAACGATAAACACGCGGAAACTATCAACCATTCTGGCACTTCCAAACGTCAAAAACTCAACCAGGAGGACACACTGTCCTCTGAAACCACATTTTTATAAATTATCTGAAAATCTGGTACGTGACTGAATTATTTAAAATTACACCAACTCGTCAAAAATGACATTTTCTATAATATCTGACCCAAAAGAATAATTTACAATAATTAGCTAAAAATAGCTAAAAAAACATAGTTAACTAAAAATACAAATTTTAGCAACTTCTCCGCGATCTAGTCGCGCTCCGGCTCAACCTATAAAACAGAGGGGTGAGCCAAAATAGCCCAGCAGATACTGCCTAACCACTGGCGTAGAAATCTAAAATTTTCTTAACACAATAGTCAGTTATTACACATCAGCATGCGACACCAAATTCACAAACAACGTAATTTATCAATCACCCAAACAATTATGAGATAGCTAAAAAGCAGTAAAATCACAGCAACAGAGTATACAGAAATAGACTTTAATTGCAGAAAAACTAGAAGTTACATTTCCCCTACCTCTTCAAAATTGGCGATAAATTACTTAAACAGTGAGGTTGGAGATGAAATCCAATATGCGAGCCTCTTCTAAAACCCTATGTATTGCTATCTCTAGATCTCCTTGGGTTTCTTACTAAACCACCCGTCCCTCCCATTCATTTAATAATGGTTAATAAAAATAAAACTTAATCCCAAACTTGCTTAGTCATTGTGGTTCTTATATCAAGAAAATACTATGAAAACAAGCTAAGAGGTTACTCGTGCACATATGACGAGTCAAAGGTAAAATGAGTCATGTAAATCTAGCAATTCAACTTTCAGGTACTTAAAACAATTGATAGCAACTTTTGTTGACTTCGTCATCCACTTGGATTAGTACATACATCATAGAAATCACAATGTAAGTTGAGAACACAAGATGATCACTACAGTTCCAATTAACATGCATGGCACCATCCCAAAATCGCAAACAAGCACATGGACATGCACGTATACAACTTATAGCTAAATTTGTACCAACCAATTCTCTGTTTTTACTTCAATCCCCATAATTTGAGAACCAAAATATTACCAAGAATCATAGTTCAACCATAGCAATAATATATGACCTAAAAGAGTTTCTGATGACATGCTAGCATATGAAAACTTGTACACTAAGAATTATGCTTTAATATTTTTTTTGTTAAAACGATGTCTCACAATCTATCCACCTTAAAATAAATTTCGTCTCGAAATTATTAAAAAATCATTTACTGACACAAACACCAACTCATATACTCCCTAAATTAAGTTTCATGAACACACATACAAAAACCAAGTACAAGCCACGAAATAAATTTGCATGATTTCATGCACTCTCATTAAAATATTCATGCACTCATGCATAATAAATAAACAATACCAATATAGCCCCACCTAACGCTTGTACAAGTTTATACATGCAATTGTTTGAAGTATGACATCTGATAACAAAAGTTGACCCATCTTGGGTACATATAATCAAATACAATGGATAGCTTTTCATCCATATCATACTACACACAAAACAAACGTGTTATTGCAACTATATACAACCAAACCAAGTCACATGGGAGTTTAGACAAGAACACATCATTCTACCAAAAGTGTTTTAGAATTTTCTTTAACCTCAAGTTTCATTAATATTAAATTTACTTTTTAGCTTTAGAAATATCACGTACCATCTGTGACGATCCGTCACACATTTATTAATAAAACTTATCGATTAACGATAAACGCGCGGATCAATATCAACCAATCTGACTCTTTCAGACAGAAAAACTCATAAGCAGGATACACAGTCCTCTGAAACACCACTTTTAATCAAATTTATGAAAAACTGGTACGTGGCTGAATTATTTATAAAGTTACACCAATTCGTCAAAATGACAATTTTCTATAAATATATGGTCAAAATAATAATTTACAATAAATTACTAAAAACAGCTAAAAACAACTACTTTAGCTAAACAATTCACTTTTTAGCAATTAACACCGCAATCTGTTCCATTCTTGTTCAACTTGTAAAATAGAGGGGTGAGCCAAAATAGCCCAACAGGTACCGCCTAACCACTGGCGTAGAAATCTAAAATCTACTTAACACAACAGCCAGTTATTACACATTAGCATGCAACACCAAATTCACAAACAACGTGATTTACCAATCACCCAAACAATTATCTTATAGCTAAAAAGCAGTAAAAGCACACCAGGAGTATATACAGAAATAGACTGTAACTGCAGGAAACTTAGAAGTTAGATTTCCCCTACATTTTTAGAGTCAAACTATGCCAAAAGCATGAATTTACGAGATTGAGAACAAAGGTTTGGAGTTCCTAGAACTCACTGTTCGAACAACCCAAAATGGAATACTCTGCCTTACTATTTTACTCTCTCTCTCTCTCGTCCCATATTCTCTTCACTGAAATTGTGCATGAAACATTGACAACAAACTCTCTGTCTTTCATGCCCTCACCAAAAAAAAAAAATATTACCAGTGGAGTAGTATAAACTTCATGACCAATAAATGCTAATAGCATGCCAGTAAATATATTAGTCAACAAATGAGTCACATTTCTTATTTTAGAACCAAGTGAATGAACCTACAAAGTGCCACCCGTCCAAAACCCTCATAAGAATGACTAAGCAATTTTAGTAGATAGGCATTGACAAGTTTACATATACCCAAATAATTACAATAGTCAATATGTATTCATTTGTCACAAAAATACCACACATATTGTATACATATCATAAAGATGTGCTTTCTGTTCACTTTACCTATAAAGCATGAGACCTAAACAATCATGCATGGTACCAAACTTTTACAACTTTAACCCACAAAGGTTTAGAAAAGAATAATATATCACATGTAAGAAAGTTTCAATATTTCAGACGTAGATATAGATTCTCATAGCTTCATTTTTTTTAAGTAAACTATTTTTTTCTGTATTTTGATTTAATACGGGGACTCACAATCTATCCCACTTAAAATAATTTCGTCATGAAATTTATTTTCGCCAAAATATCACTTTTAATTTACAAAAATGATACACACCAAAAGAAATATAACTTTAACCCTACAATTATCACCAATTTACATATACCTCTTTTAAGGTGTCCTCTTTTAAAATAAAAGTACAACCTACCATTCACATAAAAGATGATTCACTTAGTTTTACAAATAGCCACATATTAAATCAATATATGACTACGCATACTTCACAGTTCACAAATGCATGCACGCTCATTTGAACATACTAACATAATGGGAGTTCTTACCACATGACCATTATGTTGGCATCAGCAGAATACAACGAATAGTATTACCCACTTATGAAAGTCATGAAGAAGAAACAACCAACATACTATAGATCCAACTAAAATGTGATTGGCCAAAGCACTCATTTTAGTTAATAGTTCTATGTAAATACGACTATCACAAGCAGTTCTATGTAATACAATCCATCCAATCTATAAAACTTTGTTGATAATTTGATTTTCACTTAAAAATAATCACCTTTTTAGAAAATGTCACGTACCACCATAGCTCATTACCTCCACCACCCAAGCAGTGCTAGAATGTGTATCCCTAGCTCGATAGTGCGGTGGCTCACAAGTCTGGTGACTCACAAGTGTCTACCTCTTGTACGACACCCGTCACAGACACCCGCCAAAATACCCGCCGAAACCTAGATACACTATCCGTACTTCCGGTTGGGTTCTGCCTCTGATACCATTGTGACAATCTGTAACAAATTTATTAATAAAACTTATCGATTAACGATAAACGCGCGGATCAATATCAACCAATCTGACACTTTTAGACAGCCAAAAACTCATCAGCAAGACACGAAGTCCTCCGAAACACCACTTTTAATCAAATTTCTGAAAAATTGGTAGGTGACTGAATTATTTATAAAGTTACACCAATTCGTCAAAATGACAATTTTCTATAAACATCTGGTCAAAATAATAATTTACAACAAATCGCTAAAAACGGCTAAAAATAACTATTTTAGCTAAACAATCCACTTTTTAGCAATTAACACCGCAATCTGGTCCATTCCTGTTTAACCTGTAAAATAGCGGGGTGAGCCAAAATAGCCCAGCAAGTACCGCCTAACCACTGGCGTAGAAATCTAAAATCTACTTAACACAACAGCCAGTTATTACACATTAGCATGCAACACCAAATTCACAAACAGCGTGTTTTATCAATCACCCAAACAGTTATCTGATAGCTAAAAAGCAGTAAAAGCACACCAGCAGTATATACAGAAATAGACTGTAACAGCAGGAAACTTAGAAGTTAGATTTCCCCTACCTGTTTCGAGTCAAACCATGCCAAATGCATGAATTTATGAGATTGAGAACAAAGGTTTGGAGTTCCTAGAACTCACTGTTCGAACAACCCAAAATGGAATACACTGCCTTACTATTTTTCTCTTTCTCCGTGTCCCATATTCTCCTCACTGAAATTGTGCATAAAACATTGACAACAAACTCTCTGTCTTTCATTCCCTCACCCAAAAAAAAAAAATATTACCAGTGGATTAGTATAAACTTAAAGACCAAGAAATGCTAATAGCATGCCAGTAAATATATTAGTCAACAAATGAGTCACTTTTCTTATTTTAGAACCAAGTGAATGAACCTACAAAGTGCCACCCGTCCAAAACCCTCATAAGAATGACTAAGCAATTTTAGTAGATAGGAATTGACAAGTTTACATATACCCAAATAATTACACATAGTCAATATGTATTTATTTTTCACAAAAATACCACACATATTGTATACATATCATAAAGATGTCATTTCTGTTCACATTACCTATAAAGCATGAGACCTAAACAATCATGCATGGTACCAAACTTTTATAACTTTAACCCACAAAGGTTTAGAAAAGAATAATATATCACATGTAAGAAAGTTTCAATAATTCATACGTAGATATAGATTCTCATAACTTCATTTCTTTTTTAAGTAAACTATTTTTTTCCGAATTTTGATTTAATACGGGGTCTCACAATCTATCCCACTTAAAATAATTTCGTCGTGAAATTTATTTTCGCCAAAGTATCACTTTTAATTTACAAAAATGATACACACCAAAAGAAATATAACTTTAACCTTACAATTATCACCAATTTACATATACCTCTTTTAAGGTGTCATCTTTTAAAATATAAGTACATCCTACCATGCACATAAAAGATGATTCACTTAGTTTTACAAATAGCCACATATTACTTCAATATATGACTACGCATACTTCAGAGTTCACAAATGCATGCACGTTCATTTGAACATACTAACATAATGTGAGTTCTTACCACATGACCATTATGTTGGCATCAGCAGAATACAACGAATAGTATTACCCACTTATGAAAGTCATGAAGAAGAAACAACCAACATACTATAGATCCAACTAAAATATGATTGACCAAAGCACTCATTTTAGTTAAAATTTCTATGTAAATACGACTATTACAAGCAGTTCTATGTAATACAATCCATCCAATCTACAAAATTTTGTCGATAATTTGATTTTCACTTAAAAATAATCACCTTTTTAGAAAATGTCACGTACCACGATAGCTCATTACCTTCACCACCCAAGCAGTGCTAGACTGTGTATCCCTAGCTCGATAGTGCGGTGGCTCACAAGTCTGGTGACTCACAAGTGTCTACCTCTTGTACGACACCCGTCACAGACACCCGCCAAAATACCCGCCGAGTCCTAGATACACTATCCGTACTTCCGGTTGGGTTCGGCTCTGATACCATTGTGACAATCCGTAACACATTTATTAATAAAACTTATCGATTAACGATAAACGCGCGGATCAATATCAACCAATCTGACACTTTCAGACAGACAAAAACTCATCAGCAAGACACGCAGTCCTCCGAAACACCACTTTTAATCAAATTTCTGAAAAATTGGTACGTGACTGAATTATTTATAAAGTTACACCAATTCGTCAAAATGACAATTTTCTATAAACATCTGGTCAAAATAATAATTTACAACAAATCGCTAAAAACAGCTAAAAATAACTATTTTAGCTAAACAATCCACTTTTTAGCAATTAACACCGTAATCTGGTCCATTCCTGTTCAACCTGTAAAATAGCGGGGTGAGCCAAACAAGCCCAGCAAGTACCGCCTAACCACTGGCGTAGAAATCTAAAATCTACTTAACACAACAGCCAGTTATTACACATTAGCATGCAACCTCAAATACACAAAGAGCGTGATTTATCAATCACCCAAAAGTTATCTGCTAGCTAAAAAGCAGTAAAAGCACACCAGCAGAATATACAAAAATAGACTGTAACAGCAGGAAACTTAGAAGTTAGATTTCCCCTACCTGTTTCGAGTCAAACCATGCCAAATGCATGAATTTATGAGATTGAGAACAAAGGTTTGGAGTTCCTAGAACTCACTGTTCGAACAACCCAAAATGGAATACTCTGCCTTACTGTTTTTCTCTTTCTCCCTGTCCCATATTCTCCTCACTGAAATTGTGCATGAAACGTTGACAACAAACTCTCTGTCTTTCATTCCCTCACCCAAAAAAAGAAAAATATTACCAGTGGATTAGTATAAACTTCATGACCAAGAAATGCTAATAGCATGCAAGTAAATATATTAGTCAACAAATGAGTCACTTTTCTTATTTTAGAACCAAGTGAATGAACCTACAAAGTGCCACCCGTATAAAACCCTCATAAGAATGACTAAGAAATTTTAGAAGATAGGCATTGACAAGTTTACATATACCCAAATAATTACACATAGTCAATATGTATTTATTTGTCACAAAAATACCACACATATTGTATACATATCATAAAATGTGCTTTCTGTTCACATTACCTATAAAGCATGAGACCTAAACAATCATGCATGGTACCAAAGTTTTACAACTATAACCCACAAAGGTTTAGAAAAGAATAATATATCACATGTAAGAAAGTTTCAATATTTCAGACGTAGATATAGATTCTCATAACTTCATTTTTTTTAAGTAAACTATTTTTTTCCGTATTTTGATTTAATACGGGGTCTCACAATCCATCCCACTTAAAATAATTTCGTCATGAAATTTATTTTCGCCAAAATATCACTTTTAATTTACAAAAATGATACACACCAAAAGAAATATAACTTGAACCCTACAATTATCACAAATTTACATATACCTCTTTTAAGGTGTCCTCTTTTAAAATATAAGTACAACCTACCGTGCACATAAAAGATGATTCACTTAGTCTTACAAATAGCCACATATTATATCAATATATGACTACGCATACTTCACAGTTCACAAATGCATGCACGTTCATTTGAACATACTAACATAATGTGAGTTCTTACCACATGACCATTATGTTGGCATCAGCAGAATACAACGAATAATATTACCCGCTTATGAAAGTCATGAAGAAGAAACAACCAACATACTATAGATCCAACTAAAATGTGATTGACCAAAGCACTCATTTTAGTTAATAGTTCTATGTAAATATGACTATCACAAGCAGTTCTATGTAATACAATCCATCCAATCTGTAAAACTTTGTCCATAATTTGATTTTCACTTAAAAATAATCACCTTTTTAGAAAATGTCACGTACCACCATAGCTCATTACCTCCACCACCCAAGCAGTGCTAGACTGTGTATCCCTAGCTCGATAGTGCGGTGGCTCACAAGTCTGGTGACTCACAAGTGTCTACCTCTTGTACGACACCCGTCACAGACACCCGTCAAAATACCCGCCGAGTCCTAGATACACTATCCGTACTTCCGGTTGGGTTCGGCTCTGATACCATTGTGACGATCCATAACACATTTATTAAATCGATTAACGATAAACGCGCGGATCAATATCAACCAATCTGACACTTACAGACAGCCAAAAACTCATCAGCAAGACACAAAGTCCTCCGAAACACCACTTTTAATCAATTTTCTGAAATATTGGTGCGTGACTGAATTATTTAGAAAGTTACACCAATTCGTCAAAATGACAATTTTCTATAAATATCTGATAAAAATAATAATTTACAACAAATCGCTAAAAACAGCTAAAAATAACTATTTTAGCCTAACAATCCACTATTTAGCAATTAACACCGCAATCTGGTCCATTCTTGTTCAACCTGTATAATAGCGGGGTGAGCCAAAATAGCCCAGCAAGTACCGCCTAACCACTGGCGTAGAAATCTAAAATCTACCTAACACAACAGCCAGTTATTACACATTAGCATGAAACACCAAATTCACAAACAGCGAGATTTATTAATCACCCAAACAGTTATCTGATAGCTAAAAAGCAGTAAATGCACACCAGCAGTATATACAGAAATATACTGAAACTGCAGGAAACTTAGAAGTTAGATTTCCCCTACCTGTTTCGGGTCAAACCATGCCAAATGCATGAATTTATGAGATTGAGAACAAAGGTTTGGAGTTCCTAGAACTCACTGCTCGAACAACCCAAAATGGAATACTCTGCCTTACTGTTTTTCTCTTTCTCCCTGTCCCACATTCTCCTCACTGAAATTGTGCATGAAACATTGACAACAAACTCTCTATCTTTCATTCCCTCACCCCAAAAAAAAAAAAAAAATATTACCAGTGGAGTAGTATAAACTTCATGACCAAGAAATGCTAATAGCATGCCAGTAAATATATTAGTCAACAAATGAGTCACTTTTCTTATTTTAGAACCAAGTGAATGAACCAACAAAGTGCCACCCGTCCAAAACCCTCATAAGAATGACTAAGCAATTTTAGTAGATGGGCATTGACGAGTTTACATATACCCAAATAATTACACATAGTCAATATGTATTTATTTGTCACAAAAATACCTCACATATTGTATACATATCATAAAGATGTGCTTTCTGTTCACATTACCTATAAAGCATGAGACCTAAACAATCATTCATGGTACCAAACTTTTATAACTTTAACCACAAAGGTTTAGCAAAGAATAATATATCACATGTAAGAAAGTTTCAATATTTCAGACGTATATATAGATTCTCATAACTTCATTTTTTTAAAAAACTATTTTTTCCGTATTTTGATTTAATACGGGGTCTCAAAATCTATCCCACTTAAAATAATTTCGTCATGAAATTTATTTTCGCCAAAATATCACTTTTAATTTACAAAAATGATACACACCAAAAGAAATATAACTTTAACCCTACAATTATCCCCAATTTACATATACCTCTTTTAAGGTGTCCTCTTTTAAAATAAAAGTACAACCTACCATTCACATAAAAGATGATTCACTTAGTTTTACAAATAGCCACATATTAAATCAATATATGACTACGCATACTTCAGAGTTCACAAATGCATGCACGTTCATTTGAACCTACTAACATAATGTGAGTTCTTACCACATGACCATTATGTTGGCATCAGCAAAATACAACGAATAGTATTACCCACTTATGAAAGTCATGAAGAAGAAACAACCAACATACTATAGATCCAACTAAAATGTGATTGACCAAAGCACTCATTTTAGTTAACAGTTCTATGTAAATACGACTATCACAAGCAGTTCTATGTAATACAATCCATCCAATCTATAAAACTTTGTCCATAATTTGATTTTCACTTAAAAATAATCACCTTTTTAGAAAATGTCACGTACCACCATAGCTCATTACCTCCACCACCCAAGCAGTGCTAGACTGTGTATCCCTAGCTCGATAGTGCGGTGGCTCACAAGTCTGGTGACTCACAAGTGTCTACCTCTTGTACGACACCCGTCACAGACACCCGCCAAAATACCCGCCGAGTCCTAGATACACTATCCGTACTTCCGGTTGGGTTCGGCTCTGATACCATTGTGACGATCCGTAACACATTTATTAATAAAACTTATCGATTAACGATAAACGCGCAGATCAATATCAACCAATCTGACACTTTCAGATAGCCAAAAACTCATCACCAAGACACACAGTCCTCCGAAACACCACTTTTAATCAAATTTCTGAAATATTGGTACGTGACTGAATTATTTATAAAGTTACACCAATTCGTCAAAATGGCAATTTTCTATAAATATCTGGTCAAAATAATAATTTACAACAAATGGCTAAAAACAGCTAAAAATAACTATTTTAGCTAAAGCATCAACTTTTTAGCAATTAACACCGCAATCTGGTCCATTCCTGTTCAACATGTAAAATAGCGGGTGAGCCAAAATAGCCCAGCAAGTACCGCCTAACCACTGGCGTAGAAATCTAAAATCTACTTAACACAACACTTAGTTATTACACATTAGCATGCAACACAAAATTCACAAACAGCGTGATTTATCAATCACCCAAACAGTTATCAGATAGCTAAAAAGCAGTAAAAGCACACCAGCAGTATATACAGAAATAGACTGTAACTGCAGAAAACTTAGAAGTTAGATTTCCCCTACCTGTTTCGAGTCAAACCATGCCAAACGCATGAATTTATGAGATTGAGAACAAAGGTTTGGAGTTCCTAGAACTAACTGTTCGAACAACCCAAAATGGAATACTCTGCCTTACTATTTTTCTATCTCTCCCTCCTCCCATATTCTCCTCACTGAAATTGTGCATGAAACATTGACAACAAGCTCTCTGTCTTTCATTCCCTCACCCAAACAAAAAAAAATATTACCAGTGGAGAAGTATAAACTTCATGAACAAGAAATACTAATAGTATGCCAGTAAATATATTAGTCAACAAATGAGTCACTTGTCTTATTTTAGAACCAAGTGAATCAACCTACAAAGTGCCACCCTTCCAAACCCCTCATAAGAATGACTAAGCACTTTTAGTAGATAGGCATTAACAAGTTTTCATATACCCAAATAATTACACGTAGTCAATATGTATTTATTTGTCACAAAAATACCACACATATTGTATACATATCATAAAGATGTGCTTTCTGTTCACATTACCTATAAAGCATGAGACCTAAACAATCATGCATGGTACCAAACTCTTACAACTTTAACCCACAAAGGTTTAGAAAAGAATAATATATCACATGTAAGAAAATTTGAATATTCAGACGTAGCTATAGATTCTCATAACTTAATTTTTTTAAGTAAACTATTTTTTTCCGTATTTTGATTTAATACGAGGTCTCACACTGACACTCAAGTAAAAAGACAATGAGAAATCCCTATGTCTTGAACAGGAAAATGATAATGATGAGGAAGCTTTAGCTTTAATCTACAAAGCTTTGAACAGAATACTGAAAATGAAGAAAAAATTTGGGAACAAGGACTACAACAATGACAAGTTCAGATCCTCAAGCAGCAAGGATCACACAGGTAAGTCTTTTTCACATTCATATAAATCTAAAGTAATGTATTGATGTGAATGTTGAGATGCGGATCACCTGGTTAGAGATTTTCCATAAAAGAAGAAGAGCATGCATTTCCCTTAAGGAAACTGACAACAGAAGGAACAACTATGGTTGCCTCATTTAGTGATTCTGATTCAACAAGTGATTCAGGTTCAGGTGAAGAACAAGCTAATATTTGTCTAATGGCTGAGCATGAAGAAGGAAACAGCTCAGACAAGCACATTGAGGAAATGGTAAAGAATTTACTTGCTAGTCCTACTGATGTTTTACCTGAAATTATCAAAAGCATGTTTTTAGATGAGGAAAACTACAAAAATGAGATGGATTCTTTGAAGGTAAAAGTTCATGAGCGGGCAAAGGAAAATTTAATTGGTTTTTCTCGATAAGACTCTTGAAGTATTTTAGTCAAAAATTGACAGTGACTTCAAAGCCTTGGATAGCAGGTTCAAAGCTTTGAAGGCACACGTATAAGAAGTTGTGGAGCAAAACTCTCTTTTAAATGATAAGTATGTTGATCTAAAACATCATTCATATGATTTAGAACAACAGAACATTTCCTTGACATAGAAAACTTAAAGAATCAATAAAGGTTTTATCAAGATTTACCGGCTCATAACATAACCATAATGTCATGCTTGAAGGAAGTCTGCATTCTGTACACAAAAGTGGAATTGGTTACAATCCAAATTTTCCAAATAAGAACCAAACCACCTTTGTGAAATAAAAAAACAGACATTCTCTAAAATGAAGCAGATTTTGGTTCCTAAAGGAACCAGACCACCTAATATGGTTGATTCTGAATATGAGTCCAAATTATACACTTGGTCTAATAGCCTGTTGAGGCATTTATTGAATTTTGTAGGCTGTCACCAAAAGTAAGGATCATAAGTGGATTTTAGACATTGGTTGCTCGAGGCATATGAGTGGAAAGAATTCTCTATTCACAGAACTTGAAGAGCATACTGGAGGAACAATCACACTTGGTGACAAGGCAAAATGCAACATCATTTGCATAGTTAGTATTGGTAATGAATGTACAAGTTCAGTTTTTGATGTCTATTTGGTAGATGGATTGAAATATAATTTATTTTGCATCTCTCAATTATGTGATAAGGGTAATAAAGTTATTTTTGACAAAGCGAAATGTGTGGTGGAAGATGAAAAATCAGGAAATTGCATACTCACTGCTCCAAGAGCATATAATGTTTATGCTATGAGTACTAACAAAGTTGCAGGAGAAAAACCTAAGTGTCTCAAAGATTTGAAGGAGGACTCAAAGCGCTGGCACAAAAAACTTGGGCATATAAGCATTTACACAATGAACAAGCTTATCTCAAAGGACTTCGTAAGAGGATTACCAGCTATGAACTTTAAAGATGACAAGCTAAATAACTTTGTAAGTTCTACTTGACCTTAGAGTTGATGCATATGGACTTATGTGGTCCTTTGAGAGTTCAAAATTCTATGCTTGTTGTGGTAGATGATTACTCTATATTTACTTGGGATATGTTTATTAGAAAAAATCAGAAGAACTATTTGAATTCTCAAAGCTTTGTAAGGAGCTTCTGACTTTGAATTTTTTTCCTGTTGCAACTATTAGTAGTGATCGTGGTAGAGAATTTGATCAACTTGACTTCGATTTATTTTGTGCACAACATGGCATCTCACACAAATTTTTTGCACCAAAACCTCCTCAGCAGAATGGAGTAGTTGAGAGAAAGAATAGGACACTTGAAAATATGTATAGAACCATGCTTGTTGTTAACACTGCTAACTATGTGCTAAATAGATGTTTGATTAGGCCTATCTTGAAGAAAAATCCATATGAACTTTTCAAGGGTAAAATTCAGGTGTTTCTTATTTCAAACATTTTGGTTGTACTTGTTACGTGAATGAGATGCATTTGATGAGTGAGCAGAAGCAACTTATTTTGTGTCCGTGCCCGTTATGTCTGACGAAACTAGCCGCAAGTTTTACCGATCACTAAAGTTGTAGAATCTTCAAGGGAATATGAGAGTCTTAAGATATGTTGGTTTGCTTTTCGAGATTGCCCAATCTATAACTAAAAAGAAAAAGTATATGTTGTTCTTTACGTTGTTGCATTGTCTAAAGTCATGTAGATTGCATAGTCCGGTGTTTGAGTCGTTGTATCCAAGGTAAAGTAAAGATATATGTGAATCTTGGAAGCAAGTTTAACTTGGGACGAGCAAGATGGTAGTGTGGGGGAATTTGATAGCGCCTTTTTGGAGTTATATCTTATTGCCATTTTCCACGTTATAATGATATATTTGAGCTTAACTGCAGAGAATATGTTGTGTTATCTAACTTGATGCTTCATATGTGTTATATTGTTAGTCCGGGCGTTTCTATGCATATTTATTTTTTATTTGTCAAATATGATCGCTTGGTATGTTTTTTCATGTTGTCTTGGGAGGAACGGATGCTAATCAGTTGATAGGGAAACATGGAATGAACTTCAGAAATTGTGGGAGCTCAAGTGAAATGAAGATAAGCAAAGTTGGAGAAGTCGGAGTGATCATTCTGCACTAATTTGATCATATCTGGAGTTATAAAAATATTGGGAGTGAGACTGGTGCCAAATAAAAGTAGACTCAAAGAGCTTTCCAATGATAGGTCACAGAGCTTAATCGAAGATCGGACGAAGAAGTTATGGTCTGGAGAAGTCAGTGGCCAAATACAGGAGCAACTTGCCAGTGCATTTCGGCCCGGAATGCACCCTATTTTGGCCCGAAATGCCCTGACACTAAAGTCCGATTCTTGGGGCAAATACTCAATTCTAAAGGACAACCTAGGTGGCGTGGAGACCATTGACGCACGAAAAAGGAAGAGAGAGACGGTGGAAGGAAGATCTGGGAAGAGGCGATTCACGCACATCTTCGAGGATTTTATCGTTTGATTCTTCTTATTCTTCTCTTATGCTACTTTTTATGGAGAATATGATGTTATCAAGCTATTTCATTTCTATCTAAACTCATAGCTAGGTGATTATGGAGAACTAGGGTTTTACTTGATTGATTCTTGGATTCATGGATTTACTTCATGCTTAAAGCTTAATTTCACTTTTGATTCTCATCATTCTTCTAGTCAAGTTCTTAATTCTTCGCATGTGAGGCTTGATCACCCATAATATGTTAGTTATCTAGGAGAGTGTATGAACGTAACTTAACCCTAGGTTTATGAAGAGTAGAAAGACATTCTTAATATTCTTGAGACTGAGAGGTGAAAGAATGAGAGTGATCACTTAAAGATTTGTTTCAATTGATTATGCTAGAGTAATAACATTGCGAGGTTGAAAGGTCTTGTAGGTACCTTTAGCATATCAATTAGAGTAACGTGATCAACAACATCAGGCTGAAAGGATTTGTTGTTTATTATAGTACAGTGTGACACGTGATTGAAAGATATGTGTTGCGAGTATAATCTGGTATGCTAGAGGAAAAAATGAAGTGTTGTGAACAGAATCTGAAATCAATTGAATACCCTAGGGACCCTAAATCATCTAGTTTCTCCATATTCTAAGTTTATTCTCTCAATTACAGTTCGTAGTAATTAGAGCCACTTGATTGAGGGTGGCAACCTTACAAACATTCAAACTCTTTCAACCGGTTACTTTGTGTCAAAATTTGATTAAAGATTGGCTGATAGCGTCTCAACTCCCTGTGGGTTCGACAACTCGGAGTCCAAAATACTCCAAAATACTACTTGACCGTACACTTGCACAGTACGCGTAATTTAGGCGCGTCAGGACCACGGCGCTACACTCTTTATTTAGAGTCATGTTTCAAATCCATCCATGCGCCTCCTGTTAGATAATAGATCCTTCAAAAATTTTGCGTACTTTGGCATTTGTGAAATGGCCTCCGCGAAAGGATATTAATATGCAACTTCTTGAAGATATCTACAAACTTCTTGAAGTGCATTGCATCCTCTTGGCTCTTCAACCTCTGCGCGTATGGCACACACATACTGTACTTTTCCTTGGGCTTTTGCTTCACCTCCGACTTCCTCACCGTGTCCTTTGATTGGGGACTCACGGTGGGCATAGGAATATTTTCATCCAATGCCTTCTCAGTGGCCTTAGTAGCTTCCGCTCGTGCGTGGCTAGGATATGGTGGATCCTCAGTAGTGATGCCACTGCGATTCGTGATAGCATTCAATTGCTAAGCGGGATAGTCTTTGCAGGAAGCATGCCCGGTGGAAGCTTAGTGTTCTGATTTGCTATCTTCCCAATCTGCGTCTCATGGCTCTTCATAGTGGCCTCAATAGAAACCATCTTCTCATTTATCTTTGATAACAGGATGTAAAAGTCTGGCTCTTGTTGTTGTTGTGCCTGCTGCTGCAGGAAGTGCCTCTGATCTTGATATTGAGGATTGGGCTGCTGACCTGGTTCATATAGTCCCCTGTTCGGGTTGGCATAGCATAATTAGGTGTTGGAATAGATGCCGTAAAGGCAATCTAGTTTAGAATGAATTTATTTTGGCTAGAATATTCATTGTGTTATTTATTAGATATTTAATATAATGAAGTCCTTATATTTAAAATTGTTTTTTTTATCTTAAATATCCCTAGTCCATTATAATGATTAAATGGGACAATCATATATAGACTTGTATGGGGTTTATTTGACATGGAGATATCATGATCCAACACATGGGTATGCATTAAGGGTAATGGCATACTAGATTGAACCATCTCCGAGAAGGCTACATACATGTTATGTAAAGTCACAAGCGCTTCTCGTGGTGACAACGATATTGTCATCCTTAGACTTGAAGTCACTAGATTATCTAGTTGTGGATTATTGTGATTTTCGTATCGTCAAACGCTACACCATAACTGGGTAGCCATAAAGGCGCGTACCGGATACAATAAGAAGCAAGCTTAGGAATCTTAGTAGACATAGATAGAATCCCTCCCACATAACGGGAGAAAATATCTGAGGCCACTCGAGGGATAATGCTTATGGAATGTCTAGCCATACTCAAATAAATCAATATAAGATACTGATGTTATTTGCACGAATAAGGTTGTTCCCAGGATCGAGAAACTATGGATTGGATATACGAGTGTGACTTGTATGTCTCGTGTCCAATACGTATATAGAGACAAAGGGATGTGACAATTACTTGCACAAATTTTGTCGGATGACTATTCTATTAGTTGTCTAGAATGGATGTCTTGCTAAAGACCGCTCCATATTAGACAATTGTTGCTACCAACTAGATAGAACCTGTGGGGTCACACGCTACATAGGTTTGAAATAGATTTGGAATTAATTAATATGATTAATTAATTATAAGGATATTAATTCTCATAACATAGTTTAGTGAGAGAGAACAAAGGAGAGAGAGCAAGACACAAGGAGGCGGAACCCGACCCCCTTAGTCCGCCCCCTACCCATCGGCCACAAAGAGAGGCCGAAGCCCTCTCTTTGATCCTCATTGCGTGATTTATTCTTCCTCTTCCTCCGGTCCAAGCTAGCACAAAGGAGAATGAAGATCTATACATCAACCCTAGGCGTGGATCATCTGTAGAGACGTGACACAATTCACGTTACAAGTCATCATAGGAGAACCCTAAGGTGTGTAACATGATTCTTCCTTTCCCATCGTTATGATTCTCTTCGTGTGATCCTTGGAGGGTCTTGAATGGATAATTTATCCTTCCGCTGCGTATCCATGATCAAAACCCTACAGTGGTATTAGAGCCACTGGTCGTAGAACATATATGTGGTTTATGTGATACGTTTTGATAGTTTTACACTTTAAATTTGTTGTTTATCGCGTAAAACGGACAAATCAAGCATATGATGCAATTTTCAATAATCCAAACAACAATACCTTGTTTTTGCATTGGTGCATGAACTAGTGAGTTTGAGAAATTTTAGGATCTTAGATCTAGGGTTTGGGCACCAATTTGGAAACTAGTTTCAAATTTGGAAACTTTTTGGACTCGGGGAACAAGGAAGGAGTTGTTTTGGAAACAACTAAGGAGGTTCGGCCCCTAGGACCGCCCCTCTCCCTTCCTTGCCACCCAAGACACATAGGCCGAGGGACTAGGCGGTCGGCCAACCCCACAGGTTGGGCCGGCCGGCCTAGGCTCGGCCCAAATTGGCTCCAAGGTGTTTCGACCATATGATTGTGGGCCCCTTGGACCGTTTTAAACCTAGAAATCCTAAAATCAAATAAAAATTGACCAAGCGCGTTAAAATTGGATTTTAACTGTTTGTGTGCAAATCGAATGGTGGTTGGATATGGCTTTAGGATGTGGTGTGATATGATTTTTTAATTTGGTGGTTTGGTTTACAGCCTGCGAGCCGATCATTTTAATGTAATAATTAATTGGGGTTTACGACCTGCGAGACGATTTGTTTTCCTTGTGAGATTTATTTTATTTAGTATAGTTGCAGCTAGTGCTAGATAGAATAGATTGTTAGCCAAGATTGGAGATAAGAAGCCCGAAGCCAAAGAAATCCATAAAATATGGAGCATGGAGAATTCCACATGACTATGAAGTATGGACCAAAAGATGGAGGCACATGGAGATGTGTTTGCTATTTAGGGTTCACAGAAATTTCCATTGGCTGGGGAATATCTTAGTCTAGAAAAGGCCATATCCATATCACGTTTTCTTTATTTTGTGGTTGTTTATTTTTCTGTCTTATTATTTTGTGATTGGTGTATGGATGATGCATGCAATTAGGATAATAAGATAATTAACAATCCGGATCTATAATTTAGAGTTGTGCCCAAACTCAAAATAGATAGATCAGTTGATATAGATCAACAAAACAATTAAAATTGAATTTTAGAATCCCTCAAAATTCAAATTTTATGTTTTTTCCTTCTCGTTATTTAAACACTCATTGTCATCATGCTTTATCAAGTTCGTGCATGCCAAAGCAGGGAGACATGGATCATAATGATGTAATGCGATGGCACAAACAAGTAATGTGAAATTGTTTAAATAAGAGGTCGGGCACAACTGGGTTATTAATATGATTAAAACCTATAGGCAATCAATTGGGATTATCCATGTGGATTGGATAAATAAGGAGTTGTTTTCCCAATTAAAACAAGAGTTGTATGCGATGCAATTGGAATTGTTCCTACCTAAAATAGTCAAATTTTGGGTGACTTGCCAAAGCAAGATTAAAAGGAGATGAAATATGGATCTTGGACCCACTAGAAAATATACTGATATTTTCTGTATTAATATCTTGAGGGTGATTAATCCTTAGAAAAATAGTGGGATCTATATTTAATAACCTAGCCATTATTGAATATAGTCAACAGTTCACAAATACTAAAACGTGCGTATTTACCTTTTGTAGAATTCCAAATGGCAAACAACTCATCGAGTTAACAACAATCCCTACGCTCTGTACTTGAGAAGGACAAGCTCTCTGGAACCAATTTCCTTGATTGGTTCAGAAACTTGAGAATTGTTCTCAAGCAAGAGAAGAAACTGTACGCAATAGAGGAGCATGTTCTAGCAGGTCCAGAGAACAATACTCCTGCAGCCCTAAAGGCGTATCGGAAGCGTGTTGATGACGCTAATGATGCATCCTGCCTTATGCTATGCACCATAACCTCTAAGCTTCAGAAGCAACATGAGAAAATGAATGCAGTCGATATGATCGAACACTTGAAGCAGCTCTTCCAAGAGCAGGAAAGGGTTGAGAGGTATGAAGTTTCTAAGGCATTGTTCAAATGTCATCTGGCTGAAGGAAACCCTGTGGGATCTCATGTACTCCGTATGATCGGATACTTGGAGAATCTCGCACGACTAGGGTTCCCGGTAGGCCAAGAGTTGGTCACCGATCGCGTGTTGCAACCGTTGCCTGAAAGTTATGGACAATTCATTATGAATCATAACATGAACGAGATCGTGAAACCACTGCCAGATTTACTCAATATGTTGAGACAGATGAACAAAGAATCAACAAGGGTAAGGGGAAGGCCATTATGATGGTGCAGAAAGGAAAGGGAAAAAGGATTGCCTCATCCTCCAAGGGAAAAGGCAAGTCAGTTCCCAAGTCCAAGGAACCTGCCCTTAAGCATGTTGGTGGTATTGCCAAAGGTGTGACTAAAGGTGAGTGTCACTACTACACTCAGTCTGGACACTGGAGGAGGAACTGCCCAAAATATCTGGAGGACAAGAGGCTTGGAATAGTGATTCCACCACCAACAGGTATTTTTGTTGTAGATGTCAATTTAACTATCTCTATATCGTGGGTATTGGATACTGGATGTGGATCTCACATTTGTCGAAATGTGCAGGATCTAAAGAGAAGTAGAAGATTGGCTAGAGGGGAGATATACCTGCGCGTTGGGAATGGAGCAAAGGTTGTTGCATTGGCCGTAGGCGTTTATGAGATGTCTCTACCTTCATTAGTTTTAAATTAAATAATTGCTATTTTGTGCCTGCTATTAGAAGAAACGTTATTTCTATTTATTGTTTGGACAAGGAAGGTTTTATTATTTCAATAAAGAACAATTGTTGTTCCATTTATTTTTATAATATTCACTAGTGTAGTGCACAATTATTTAATGCACTGTATGTCCTTGATCTAAGTAATCCTGTCTACAACACTATACTAAGAGGATTAAAATAAATGATTTAAATCGTTCTTACTTATGGCACTGTCGTTTAGGCCACATAAACGAGAAACGTGTATCTAGACTACATAATGATGGATTTCTAGACTCATTTGATTTTGAATCATATGAGACATGTGAGGCTTGTTTATTGTGAAAAATGACAAAGTCCCCTTTCAATAAGAAAGGTGAGAGGACTAATGAGCGATTGGCGCTCGTGCATACTGATGTATGTACATTTGCACGCCTGCTAGGGGTGGTTACGTCTACTTCATCACATTTACTAATTATTTCATTAGATATGGATTTGTATACCTTATGAAGGCCAAATCTGAATGCTTTGAAAGGATCAAAGAATTCAAGAGTGAATTAGATAAGCAACATGGAAAGAGTATCAAGGCTCTACGATCGGATCGTGGAGGAGAGTACTTGAGCCAAGAGTTTGAGGACTATCTTAAAGAGTGTGGGATCATGTTCCAACTCACTCCACCCGGAATGCCACAGTGGAATGGCGTGTCCGACAGGAGTAATCGAACACTATTGGATATGGTTCTATCTATGATGTGTCAAACCGACATTCCATTATCATTTTGGGGCTATTCTCTATTAAGTGCAACTTTCACCATTAACCGTATTCCATCTAAATCAGTCATGAAGACACCACATGAGATTCGGAATGGGAAGCGTCCCACATTGTCATTCATGAAGATTTGGGGCTGCTATGTCTATTTAAAGCGTTTACAATCAAAAAAGCTAGAGCCAAAGTCGGATAAGTGTAAATTTTTGGGGTACCCTAAGGAAACTAAGGGTTACTACTTATACAATCCAACTGAGAACAAAGTGTTTGTTGCTCGCTCCATCGTGTTTTTAGAAAGAGAGTTTGTCTCTAAAGAAGCAAGTGGGAGGACTGTAGAACTTGAAGAAGTTCAAGAACCACAAAACACTGATACTACTATGGAACATGAAGAGGAACCACAAGAAGTTGTGGAGAAACCTGTTCAAGTAGCACAAGAACTTCGTAGATCTAGTTGACTGCGCCAGGAGCCAGAGAGGTATGGACTTCTTGTTACTGAGTCTAGTGACACGATGGTCATAGATGATGATCCTACTAGTTATGAAGAGGCCATGAAAGGGCCGGACTCTCAGAAGTGGCTTGAAGCCATGAGATCCGAGATGGAATCCATGTATACCAACAAAGTATGGACTTTGGTGGAACCACCCGAAGGGGCGCGACCCATAGGGTGCAAGTGGGTCTTCAAGAAGAAGATCGACATGGATGGTAATGTAATTACCTATAAGGGAAGATTAGTGGCTAAAGGGTTAAGACAGATTCATGGTATTGACTATGATGAAACCTTTTCACCCCTCGCTATGACCAAATCCATCTGAATCCTACTTGCTATTGCAACATACTACGACTATGAGATTTGGCAGATGGATCTTAGAACAGAATTCCTCTATGGGAATCTCCTTGAGGACGTGTATATGATACACCCTGGGGGGTTTTTAAAATCCAAATCAAGCCAACAAAGCCTGTAAGCTACAACGATCCATTTATGGATTGAAGCAAGCTTCTAGGAGTTGGATTCGACGTTTTGATGAAGTAGTCAAAGAGTTTGTTTTCATCAGAAATGAAGATGAGTCTTGTGTCTACAAGAAGGTTAGTGGGAGCTCTGTAGCTTTTCCGGTCTTGTATGTGGATGACATACTACTCGGACACAGCAAACTGCTTCAACTTCGTAAGGCCGTAACTCTCACATCTGGACTATCCTTGACCTATCGCTGGAAAGCTCTTGAAGTCTAATTTCTGCCACCTCTCTCACTCTCAAATACATTGTAGCTCTCCTGATATCATAAAAAGAGTGGAGACTAGTCATTATAGCTTCTCCAACATTGCGTCTCTTTGCTCCGCTTGAGCGTTTCTTTGTTTCCGAAGTTCGTTTCTTGCCTCAAATCAATAACTACGCACTCGTTCCTGTCATAAAAGCATGAACAACCATACCAAGCGATTATAGGGTGAATTTGGTATCAAATTTTTGATTTTTAAGTTGTCTAAAAAGATGGTGTGAGAAAAGTCTGTGACACAAAAGCTAAAGACAAAAGATGTATGGGTTTGGTGAAAAAAGTTGATGTTGTAAAAAAGTCAGTGATGTGACAGTTTTGTTGTTTAGTGAAAGTTACTAACATGTCCTTTTTATCTATTTATTGACTTTCAAAAAGGTGTAATAACAATTGATTGATGAGGAAATTATTGTCATTTGTGTTGTTTGAGGAAAAAAAACACAAAAAGCTACTCAAACCCATCTTCTTTTCTTCTCCTCATTTCACACCAGAAGCCAAAAGCCAAAAGAAAAAAAAAAGATCCAGAAAGAAATTAATACCAAACCTTTGGTGTAAGTCTAAAAAGCAAAAAAGATGATTTTGGCTTAAAAGACAAAAAAAAAAATATGGTACCAAACCCCCATACTTGCCAAATAACATCAAATCATGCATGAAAACACCCGTATTTCGCAATTAAGCTCAAATTCCTCTTTTGCAGAGTGCGAATGTTTTGTTGGCTAAAACATGCTCAATATTATGATTACTCGTACTAGAACAACCAATGTAAGCTCAGAGTTAACTCCGAATTCGGAGTTATCAAATACCCCCACACTAATCTTTGCTCATCCAGAGCAAACTCCAGCTTTATACTACCACTGCATAGGCTCCCGAATAAATCCAAAGCTTTGCAACTGCATATATTTAAAAATAATACAAGTACTATAAAAAGAGTTTATATTTTTGGTGAGACTGGGCGATCCATTCAACTCAAACTGGACATCATCAAGGTCTCATATTCCCAAGATTTTTGATACTGCAGTGATCAGAAGATCTCGTGCCAGCCTAGTTAGGACAAGAACTAACACAACTTACTTCTGCTTTTGCACGCAAACCAAACGTATCCCTAATGCACACCTTACATGCTTTTACTCCGGGTGTAATGTAAATATGTTGGCTTTGGGACGGTAGAATAAGTCATTTAGAAGGTGAAAGGGGTGTACAGTACATAGAAATACAGGATCAATACTCTAGAAGGGGGGGGGGGTTAAATAGAGTATGCAGACTTTTGCTAAAATTTACAAGAATAGTGGTTTCAAAAGATTTGTAAGGTGTTCAAGGCCTTGAAATGAGTTTCAAGCCCTTGGAGTGAAAACAACTAGAGTATGAAAAGAATAAGTCTATTTCAAGGCCTTGAAATGAGTTTGGAACCCTTGAAATGAAACTATTTTGAATGTTGCAAAAGTTCTAAGTATGCAACTGAAAAGTAAATGCAAGAGACACAAGATATATAGAGTTCAGTCCGCTTGGACCTACGTATCTACCGTAGGGATCTTCTCCCTTAATGATTTTCAACAGAAGTCTTATTAATCCACAGCGAAGCCCTAGATCTCAAGCACAGAGAGAGGCCTTACTCTGCTACCGCTAGGAGTTCTCACTAACCTATCTAGTACCTGCTCTAGCTATCTGATAAACTAAGAATTCTCTATTGTTTACCTTGAACAATACTTGAGAGTGAGAACTAGAAGTATTATCAAAATGATATACAAATGAAGTTCACAAAATAGGAACAAAGAAACTAATTCTGCAGTGAGTGTGCAGTGTTCTTCTAAATCTTGGATTTAGAGAAATGAATCTGCTTCTTTGTTTCTTGTCAATCCTTGAATGTTTTTGAGTGTCTCTGTGAATTGATCTGTGTTGTGTCTCCGAATTTCTTCAGCAATTCTCCTTTTAAACACCCAGTTTGAATTGAAGATCTTCAGAATCTTCTCAACAAACTTTCCTGAAAATTTGCTTCAAATCTTGTCTCTGCTAACAGCTTCCTCCAACGGCTAGTAAGTCAGTATCTTTAGGGATACTGATTAGATCTTGTTGGAAGTATGTTGGGAAGCTTTCAAACATAGCAGTTTGATTACATAATCATATCATCAAGCAGTTACCATATCTGCAAAACATAGGCTAGAAAACAGGTTCCTATAAATAGGAAATCAAATTCCCCGCAAAATTAAGTCAAACTGATCATGTTAGATCCTGCAAACTGTGTAAAAATACATTTTCTTTCATCATCAAGTATCAACTAATCATGCACACGGGTTTAGGAGTTGGATTAATATCAGACTACTCCCCCTAAGTTCATGCATATAAATTTTAGTCAGTTTCAAGGCTTTGAAAGCTGTTTCAAGGCCTTGAAATAGACTATTTCAAGTCGTGAACCTGCATTGAACTTATAGAAGGAATGTCCTAAACGTCACAGCACACTTACATATAACCCAATCTCACACTCCCTCACGAAGATGATGAAAGCTGACCCAAATCACCTAAGATTCTACACACTCAAATCCCTTAATCTCGGTTGAAATGTCGCGAGCACAACTGTGCACGAATGTGAAACTGTTACAAAAATTTTCGGCCTGGTGTTTTGAAATAAAATAAACTAAGCACCCAATTTTTTTGTCTTTTCTATTTTTTTCCTTCTTCTCGATTGCTTATTTTTTTCTTTTTTTTTCGTTTTATTTTCTCTTATTTTTTTCAAGGGGCAGCACAATAAATAATAGTAATACAGACCAGGCGAGTTCTGCAATATACCAAAAATGTCGGGTGCCAGAAAAATACTGAAATAACATCTGAAAAGACCACCCCCACACACATTTTCGAACCATGTAGTCAATCTGTAAAAAACAGCGGTATTCAACTGAACCTCATCACCCCAAGGATGTCTAAATAGCATAGAACTTCCTTCAAATAACCATGTCAACCCAAGTCCCCATGTCGTGCGGAAAGAGTGTCACTCATACGGCTCTCCCCATGTGCTCATGGTATAATGTCGTGAGTCACCACCACAACGAATTTTGATGCCTCACTATCTCACCCATTCACGCTTCAAGTATAAAATATGAAGCTCACCCACTATCAAATATGAAAAATCTGTTCTACCCTAGAAAATCCCCCTCGACTCAGCTCCTCGTGCCGTGACGCGTAGGAAAGGTCAAAATTCTAACAATAATGCAAGTATCAAAAACAGCTTCCTAGGTCAAATGGTTACCAAGAAAAGGGTTAAAGGATCAAAGGGGCTCATTAGTGGACCTAAGGCGCGAGACAGGACGTGAGTTCCCCTATGGCCTATCAATCTACCAAATGATGTGGTGATCATGATAGCAGGTTAATGACTACCTGGTGATGGTGGTCTTGCAGCTAGTCAGTTACATGGCTCGAGGGACAACTACTTGCATTTTCTGAACTGCATTGATTCTATAACTCCCCTAAACGAATTCTCGCAGCCCTTCCTCACCTAAGTTCTTCCAATTTTAGGAAATTTTCAATCATTAATATCTCCCCAGTTTTAAGCTAAATCCTTTGCCCAATTTCAAAGAAAACGTTCTTGTTGTTATTATTATTATTATTATTATTATTATTATTATTATTATTATTATTATTATTATTATTATTATTATTATTATTATTATTATTATTATTATTATTATTATTATTATCATCATCATCATTTTTTCTTTATTTATTAGTAAAATAAGACTAATGCAGTTACAACGCCACCGCCACCACACTAGATGGTTACATGCCCTCATGGTACTTATCATCAAGCATAAAATATGGGTTGAATGAGCTGGCGTGCCTCATCAAATGGTAACGACTGGTAGCATATTTAAAAAATAAATCAAGGGATAGAAATTGAACCTGTGCACCCGAAGTCAGTTATTACAGGTTCAGACTTTTCTGCAGATTCCGGCAAAGAAGGACCGTTGACCAGTTGCTGGAAAATTTCTCGACGTAAATTGTCAACCTTCCGGGCTGTGTATATGCTCTTTGTTGGAATAGATGCCCTAGAGGCAATATAGTTTAGTATGAACTTGTTCTTGCTAGAAAATTCATTGTATTATTTATTGGATATTTAATATAATGAAGTCCTTAGATTTAGAATTGTGTTGCTTATCTTAAATATCCCTAGTCGATTATAATGATTAAATAAGACAATCATCTATAAACTAGTATGGGGTTGGATTGATATGGAGATATCATGATCCAACACATGGGTATGCATTAGGGGTAATGGCATATTGGATTGACCCATCTCCGAGAAGGCTACATACATGTTATGTAAAGTCACAAGCTCTTCTCGTGGTGACAACAGTATTGTCATCCTTATACTTGAAGTCACTAGATTGTCTAGTTGTGGATTATTGTGATTTTGGTAGCATCAAACGCTACACCATAACTGGGTAGCTACAAAGGCGTGTACCAGATACAATAAGAAGCAAGCTTAGAAATCGTAGTAGACGTATAGAGTTTTTCCATCCCTCATAACGGGAGAAAATATCCTAGGCCACTGGAGGGATAGTTCTTATGGAATGTCAAGCCACACTCAAATAAATCAATATGGGACATTGATGTTATTTGCACGAATAAGGCTTTTCCCAGGATCGAGAAACTATGGATTGGATATACGATTGTGACTTGTATGTCTCGTTTCCAATCCGGATATAGAGACAAAGAGATGAGACAATTACTTGCACAAGTTTTTTCGGATGACTATTATATTAGTTGGCTAGAATGGATGTCTTGCTGGAGACCGCTCTATATTAGCAAATTGTCGCTACCAACTAGTTAGAACATAGGGTTTAGCTAGATTCGGGAATTAATTAATATCATTAATTAATTAGAAGGATCACTTTGCAAAACCTTGCAAACTTAGTAGGACTAATATGCAATGAAGGGACTATTCCGAACTCATGTAGGATTAGGAAGGGCCTTTTGGTAGTTGACAAGGAGTTGTTGGACTATATAAAGGACACTCCTAGCTTCCTTCCCATATGAATGCTCATAACATAAGTTGAGTAGGAAGGAAAAAAATGAGAGAGAGAGAGAGCAAGACACAAGGAGGCCGAACTCGACCCCCTTGGTCTGCCCCCTTACCCATCGGCCAAATAGAGAGGCCGAAGCCCTCTCTTTGATCCTCGTTGCGTGATTTCTTCTTCCTCTTCCTCCGATCCAAGATAGCACAAAGGAGTATGAATATCTAGACATCAACCCTATTCGTCGATCAACCGTAGAGACGCGACACAATTCACGTTACAAGTCATCATAGGAGATCTCTAAGGTGTGTTACTTGTTTCTTCCTTTACCATAGTTATGATTCTCTTCCTCTCATCCTTGGAGGGTCTTGAATGGATAATTCATTCTTCTATTGCGTATCCATGATCAAAACTCTACAGTGGTATCAGAGCCACGGGTCGTAGAACATAGACGTGGTTTATGTGTTTCGTTTTGATAGTTTTACACTTTAAAATTGTTGTTTATCGCGTAAAACAGACAAAACAAGCATATGATGCAATTTGTCAATAATTCAAAAAAACAAGACCTTGTTTGTGAATTGGATGCATGAATTAGTGAGTTTGAGAAATTATAGGATCATAGATCTAGGTTTTGGGCACCAATTTGGAAACTAGTTTCAAATTTTGAAACATTTTGGCCTTGGGAAAGAAGGAAGGAGTTGTTTTGGAAACAATTCAAGAGGTTCGGCCATAGGGACCGCCCCTCACCCACCTTGCTTCCCAAGCCACCTAGGCCGAAGGCCTAGGCGGTCGGCCAACCACACGGGTTGGGCCGGCCGGCCTAGGCTCGGCCCGGGGTGGCTCCAAGGTGGTTCGGCCATGCTATGGTTGAGCCTCTTGGACCGTTTTGACCCTAGTAATCCTAAAATCAGTTAAAATTGACCGAGCACGTTAAAATTAGATTTTAACTGTTTTTGTGCAAATCACATGGTGATTGGATATGGCCTTATGATATGGTTTGGTGTGGTTGTTTAGTTTTGTGGTTTGGTTTACGGCCTGCGAGTCGATAAATTTAATGTAATAAAAATGTAGAATAAGGGTGATAAAAATAGTTTTCTTATTTATTTTTATAGACTTATAACAAGTTAGGATATGTTACTTTATTCAAAAAACTTGTTATTTCTGATAAAGAAAGTTAATTAGTTTATAATTTATCCTCTACTAAGGCTTCTTTGGATTGGGAGAAACTACTAATCGAATTATAGTTGTTTTGGGGGGAATTAATATGCTTCTCTACCCTAAATAATAAAATCAATATTTTAGTTAATCTTATAAGTTATATTTATATAACTATAGCGATGCTTTAAGATAATAAACAATATTCTGTATTAATCATGTTTTATTAATAGAAATATTATCGTTAGATTTTGGGGAAATAGTAGGGAGTTACACTTGCGTGTACAAGTAGGAGTTTGTTTGTGTTTGCGCTAGCATTGTATTAATTATGGAATTATAAATTTGTAGGCAACGAGTTCTCCGACGAAGGATACGTCGAGTACTGCGACTGATTTGCTGTGATTGCTTTTAGTTGAGGTATGTAAACATGTTAGGCCTAGACCCCTTTCCTTTTTTCTTGTCAAACTCTGTTTTATGATTTATTGCCTCAAAATGAAATATCTGCTTTAAATGTGTATTTGAGCATGTGGTTGATTTTACTAAAGTGATTTTTATCACCACTGTGACATGAGATGTTAATACGACGTAATGAGGTAACGTGGAATAGTTGTACCGGGGAATATTTATTTTGGGATTGGTCGATGTTGAATCCGGTCTCTTGACCCACTTTATTTTCTTTTTCTCGGCCGCAACAGCCCCGAGTTTGCTCATTGTACTTACCTCTCTGGGCGTAAGAAGTCTTAGGGGGGTGTCGATACTTATGGTCTTGGTAGTGTGTGATGGTTGGTCCTTCCCCTGTGAACATGATAAAATATGGATTTCCAAGAATGGACTTTTACTGTTTAAATTCGAATGTACCATTTGGACATTGGAAAAGGATTTGGGAATGTTTCCCCAAAAGTGAAGTGATAAGAGGAAAGATTGGTAAATTCTTATTTCATACTTATACTCTTACTCGAATTCTTTACTCTTCAAACTTATGTGTCGTTTTTATAAACTTCTTCATAATCTTTTTACATGTCTAGGTGTTGCTTACTCAGTATTTTCCGCTGACTTTGGAAAATGTGGTGTTTCTTTTTGTTTCTGCAGCACAGGTTTAGGTGGAAGCATGGCTTTTGGGGGAAATCGAGACTTCACAATAGTTAGGCGATTCACGTTTAGTTCTGAAACATCTATTAAATAGTTTTCTTTTTCCTAGTTTTGGATAATGCCCATATTTGTGGCCAAATAGTCTGAAGTATTACATTAATATTTTATGGACTTTGTTTGGATTATCTATTTTAAAATCTCCTTGTATCCGGGTTTAACCTCGGGTACGGAGTAACATCCCCGGGATTCCGGCTTGGTTGTTTTGGGGGTGTTACAACGTGAGTCTTGAATTCTTGAGTCCCGCTTCCGTTCTCACCGAGGGTACTCAGACTTCTCCTTGGGTAAGTTCTTTTTCAAAAACGAGCTATGGACGATACTTTATATAGTACTGAGAAGCTTCCGGAAAAACTGTTGAATTTACAAAACTGCCACTGTCAAAACCGCCTTAAAATTATGCTCTGTCCCCGTAGCTACGCACAGTTCGGCGTAGCTACTCACATAGCTATGCAGACAGTGGCCTGATCAGCTCCCAAATCTTCATATTTTCCCCCTCTCTGTGCGTAGGTAATTTTGTGTGTAGCTACGCACATAGGTACGCACACAGAGCCTTCAGTCTTTAGCTTCCAGCAGTGTTCACCCGTTGTGTACGTAGCTAAATGTCAAGTGTGTATCTACACACGCAGGTACGCACACAGCAGCTTCGGCCTTGTCTTTAGCTTCTGTTCTGTCTGCGTAGATAATTTTCCTGTGCGTAGCTATACACACACTGGCTGAAGTGTCCTTGCCTTAGCTATTTTATGAACATTTTCTTCTCTGTGTGTGTAGGTACTTGTGTAGCTACGCACACACTGACCATTTTTCTTCAACAGTGGCACAAAAAACTATTTTTTTCTCTCTGTCTGCGTAGCTACGCACAACTCTTCCGTAGCTACGCACACAGCAAACTGCTTCAACTTCGCAAGGCCACAACTCTTTCATCCAGACTCAATTTTGGCTCTGTGACCTATCATTGGAAATCTCTTGAAGTCTACTTTCATTTTCCACCGGTCTCACTATCAAATAGCCAGATAACAATGCCAATAGATATAATGAACAGAACCAAAGATCAAACTTAGCAACTAGTCCAAGCTTAATCCCAAAAATACTAAGTGGTTAAACAAACCTACTGCCACACTCATCCAAACCAAATAAGAACTGAAGTATCCCCCTAAATTTCTCTCCCTTTTTGACTTTCATCAAAAAAGTGAGAAAATGTTGGATCAAATTGCTTTTGAAAAACTTAAATACTGAAAATTTTTGAAAGAGGAAGGATGATTTCAAGGCTTTGAAAGGATTTTCAAGGCTTCGAATAAGAAAGAAAGGATGGAACAAGGTTTTGGGTCTTCATCTCCCTTAGGCTCTGCTGCTTCCTCTTGATCACTTTCTTCTTCATCATCCTCATCATCTTGCTATTCTTCTTCTTGTTCTACTCCTTCACCAGTCTTTTCAGCCACATCATCCTCAAATCGATCGCCTAAATTGAAAATGGTATGTAAGGTCAAGGAACACAATGATTTTACGGATTTCAATCATCAATGACCTACGTCTCCGCCTGAGGGATCAAATTCCTTAAGGATTTCAACAGACTTCTTATTAATCAAAAGCTAAGCCCTAGATCTCAAGCCAGGAGAATTGTTTTACTCTTGTCACAACTTGTGGTTCTCACTAACCTATCTAGTACCTGCTATAGCTAACTGATACAATAAGAATATCTTGTTGTTCCTCTTGAACAACATCACGGGATCTAGTAGTATAGAAATATAACAAGATGATATAAAAGTAATGCTCAGATGAAGAACATTGTAACACAATGAAGCAGTTTAGTTTGGAGTGTTCTTATAGGACTTGGTTGGATTATTTGATCTTTCCTCAGTGATTCTTGTCAATCCGTGAGAGATGTTTGAATGTTTGTAGTACTATGTTCTTCGTAATCTTTCTCAAAATTCTCTCTTATTATGCTAATTTGAAATGCAGAATATATAGCAACCTTGAAACATAAATTCCTAAAAATATGCAGCACATCTTTGACTCTCAACAGCTTGATTCCAATGGCTAGGTCCTTGCTTTCCTGACTTGATTTTGATCTGATCTTTCATTTGCAAGCTAAATGAATGTCTAGACAAATTTTCTTAACAATAGAAATGAATCTGCAGACATTAATTGCCACTTATACATCTCTACAAATAAGGAAACTTACTAAATTTGCTTACACGTAACTTGTTTACGGTTCCTGCAAAATAACTTAGGAAAATAATGAGATCAAGACACGTTAAATCACAAAATTAATTCGTCTTTCATCATCTAATACAATATGACCCAGTGCATGGGTTTAGAGAAGCACAGGAGTGATAACTCCCCCTCAGTTCATGCTCTTCAGTTTCAAGGCCTTGAAACCAGTTTCAAGCCTTTGAAACAAAATCTGAACTTATAATCTCCCCTTGATGAAAGAAAAAACCAATTAATCTGTCTAAACTGTTTCTCTGCAAAAGATAGACATTAGTAGCATAGAAAAAATAGTTATCTAATATCAATAGCCAGATAACAATGCCAATAGATATAATGAACTGAACCAAAGATCAAACTGAGTAACCTCCAAGCTTAATACCAAAAAATACTAAGTGGTTCAAAAAATCTACTGCCACACTCATCCAAACCAAATAAGAACTGAAGTATCCCCCTAAATTTCTCCCCCTTTTTGACTTTCATAAAAAAAGTGAGAAAATGTTGGATCAAATTGCTTTTGGAAAACTTTAAGTACTGAAATGTTTTAAAAGAGGAAGGATGCTTTCAAGGCTTTGAAAGGAGTTTTAAGACTTCGAATAAGAAAGAAAGGATGGAACAAGGTTTTGGGTCTTCATCTCCCTTAGGCTCTGCAGCTTCCTCTTGATCACTTTCTTCTTCATCTTCCTCATCATCTTGCTGTTCTTCTTCTTGTGCTACTCCTTCACCAGTCTTTTAAGCCACATCATCACCCTCAAATAGATCACCTGAGCTGACAATGGTATGTAAGGTCAAGGAACACAATGATTTTATGGAGTTCAATCATCAATGACCTACGTCTCCGCCTGAGGGATCAAATCCCTTCAGGATTTCAACAGAATTCTTACTAATCAAAAGTTAAGCCCTAGATCTCAAGCCAGGAGAATTGTTTTACTCTTGTTACAACTTGTGGTTTTCACTAACCTATCTAGTACCTGCTATAGCTAACTGATTCAATAAGAATATCTTGTTGTTCCTATTGAACAACGTCACGAGATCTAGTAGTAAAGAAATATAACAAGATGATATAAAAATAATGCTCAGATGAAGAACACTGTAACACACCGAAGCAGTTAAGTTTGGAGTGTTTTTCTGGGAATTGGTTGGATGATTTGATCTTCCTCAGTTATTCTTGTCAATCCGTGAGAGATGTTTGAATCTTTGTAGTACTATGTTCTTCGTAATCTTTCTAAAAATTCTCTCTTATTATGAAAATTTGAAATGCATAGTATATACCAACCTTCAAACAGAAATTCCTAAAAATATGCAGCACATCTTTGACTCTCAACAGCTTGATTCCAACGGCTAGGTCCTTGCTTTCCTGACTTGATTTTGATCTAATCTTTCAACTGCAAGCTTAATGAATGTCTAGACAAATTTCCTTAACAATAGCACTGAATCTGCAGACATTAATTGCCACTTATACATCTCTACGAATAAGGAAACTTACTAAATTTTCTTACATGTAATTGGTTTACGGTTCCTGCAAAATAACTTACGAATATAATGAGATCAAGACATGTTAAATCACAAAATTAATTTGTCTTCCATCATCTAATACAATATGACCGAGTGCATGGGTTTAGAGAAGCATAGGAGTGATAACTCCCCCTCAGTTCATGCTCTTCAGTTTTAAGGCCTTTAACCCAGTTTCAAGCATTTGGATTATCTATTTTAAAATCTCCTTGTATCCGGGTTTAACCTCGGGTACGGAGTAACATCCCCGAGATTCCGGCTTGGTTGTTTTGGGGGTGTTACAACGTGAGTCTTGAATTCTTGAGTCCCGCCGTTCTCACCGAGGGTACTCAGACTTCTCCTTGGGTAAGTTCTTTTTCAAAAATGAGCTATGGACGATACTTTATATAGTACTGAGAAGCTTCCGGAAAAACTGTTGAATTTACAAAACTGCCACTGTCAAAACCGCCTTAAAATTATGCACTGTCCCCGTAGCTACGCACATTTCGGCGTAGCTACTCACATAGCTATGCAGACAGTGGCCTGATCAGCTCCCAAATCTTCATATTTTCCCCCTCTCTGTGCGTAGGTAATTTTGTGTGTAGCTACGCACATAGGTACGCACACAGAGCCTTCAGTCTTTAGCTTTCAGCAGTGTTCACCCGTTGTGTACGTAGATAAATGTCAAGTGTGTATCTACACACGCAGGTACGCACACAGCAGCTTCGGCCTTGTCTTTAGCTTCTGTTCTGTCTGCGTAGATAATTTTCCTGTGCGTAGCTATACACACACTGGCTGAAGTGTCCTTGCCTTAGCTATTTTATGAACATTTTCTTCTCTGTGTGTGTAGGTACTTGTGTAGCTACGCACACACTGACCATTTTTCTTCAACAGTGGCACAAAAAACTATTTTTTTCTCTCTGTCTGCGTAGCTACGCACAACTCTTCCGTAGCTACGCACACAGCAAACTGCTTCAACTTCGCAAGGCCATAACTCTTTCATCCAGACTCAATTTTGGCTCCGTGACCTATCATTGGAAATCTCTTGAAATCTACTTTCATTTTCCACCGGTCTCACTATCAAATTCCTTGCAGATCTCCATATATTATCAAAAGAGTGGAGGCTGGTCATTCTAGCTTCTCCAACTTTGCATCTCTTTGCTCCGTGAAAGTTGTAGGTAGGTATGAAAATACATGATCAAATACTCTAGAAAGGGGGGTTGAATAAGGTATCGAAAATTTTGCCAAAAGAGTGGTTTTAAAACTAAGTGTGAATATCTAGAGTTTTTCAAGGCCTTGAACTCATATTCAAGCCTTTGAAACCAAAACAGACATAGGAATAGATAAGTGATAGTTTTCAAGGCCTTGAAATGCCTTCCAAGGTTTTGAACATAAATTTGTTTTGAGGAAGTTAACAAGACAAGTAAGGAACTGAAATGTAAGGTCAATGAACTTAATGATTTTATGGAGTTCAATCATCAATGACCTACGTCTCCGCCTGAGGGAACAAATTCCTTCAGGATTCTAACAGACATCTTATTAATCAAAAGCTAAGACCTAGATCTCAAGCCAGGAGAATTGTTTTACTCTTGTTACAACTTGTGGTTATCACTAACCTATCTAGTACCTGGTATAGCTAACTGATTCAATAAGAATATCTTGTTGTTCCTCTTGAATAACATCACGAGATCTAGTAGTAAAGAAATATAACAAGATGATATAAAAATAATGCTCAGATGAAGAACACTGTAACACACTGAAGCAGTTAAGTTTGGAGTGTTCTTCTGGGACTTGGTTGGATGATTTGATCTTCCTCAGTGATTCTTGTCAATACGTGAGAGATGTTTGAATCTTTGTAGTACTACGTTCTTCGTAATCTTTCTCAAAGTTCTCTCTTATTATGCTAATTTGAAATGCATAATATATAGCAACCTTCAAACAGAAATTCCTAAAAATATGCAGCACATCTTTGACTCTCAACAGCTTGATTCCAACGGCTAGGTCCTTGCTTTCTTGACTTGATTTTGTTATTATCTTTCATCTCTAAGCTTAATGAATGTCTAGACAAATTTCCTTAACAATAGCATTGAATCTGCAGACATTAATTGCCACTTATACATCTCTACAAATAAGGAAACTTACTAAATTTGCTTACACGTAATTGGTTTACGGTTCCTGCAAAAAAAGCTTAGGAAAATAATGAGATCAAGACATGTTAAATCACAAAATAAGTTCTTCTTTCATCATCTAATACAATATGACCCAGTGCATGGGTTTAGAGAAGCATTGGAGTGATAACTCCCCATCGGTTCATGCTCTTCTGTTTAAGGCCTTGAAACCAGTTTCAAGCCTTTGAAAAAAAATTTGAACTTATAATCTCCCCTTGATGAAAAACAAAACTAATTAATCTGTTTGAACTGTTTCTCTGCAAAAGATAGACATTAGTAGCATAGAAAAAATAGTTATATAATATCAATCGCTAGATAACAATGCAAATAGATAGAATGAACTAAACCAAAGATCAAACTGAGCAACTAGTCCAAGCTTAATCCCAAAAATACTAAGTGGATAAACAAACCTACTGCCACACTCATCCAAACCAAATAAGAACTGAAGTATCCCCCTAAATTTCTCTCCCTTTTTGACTTTCATCAAAAAAAGTGAGAAAATGTTGGATCAAATTGCTTTTGAAAAACTTCAATACTGAAAATTTTTGAAAGAGGAAGGATGGTTTCAAGGCTTTGAAAGGAGTTTCAAGGCTTCTAATAAGAAAGAAAGGATGGAACAAGGTTTTGGGTCTTCATCTCCCTTAGGCTCTGCTGCTTCCTCTTCATCACTTTCTTCTTCATCTTCCTCATCATCTTGCTGTTCTTCTTCTTGTGCTACTCCTTCACCAGTCTTTTCAGCCACATCATCCTCAAATAGATCGCATGAACTGAAAATTGTATGTAAGGTCAAGGAACACTATGATTTTACAGAGTTCAATCATCAATGACCTACGTATCCGCCTGAGGGTTCAAATCCCTTCAGGATTTCAACAGACTTCTTATTAATCAAATGCTAAGCCCGAGATCTCATGCCTGAAGAATTGTTTTACTCTTGTTACAACTTGTGGTTCTCACTAACCTATCTAGTACCTGCTATAGCTAACTTATTCAATAAGAATATCTTGTTGTTCCTCTTGAACAAAATCACGGGATCTAGTAGTAAAGAAATATAACAAGATGATATAAAAATAATGCTCAGATGAAGAACACTATAACATACTGAAGAAGTTAAGTTTGGAGTGTTTTTCTGGGACTTGGATTGGATGGTTTGACCTTCCTCAGTGATTCTTGTCAATCTGTGAGAGATGTTGGAATCTTTGTAGTACTATGTTCTTCGTAATCTTTATTAAAATTCACTCTTATTATGCTAATTTGAAATGCAGAATATATAGCAACCTTCAAACAGAAATTCCTAAAAAAATGCAGCACATCTTTGACTCTCAACAACTTGATTACGACGGCTAGGTCCTTGCTTTCCTGACTTGATTTTGATCTGATCTTTCATCTCCAAGCTTAATGAATGTCTAGACAAATTTCCTTAACAATAGCACTGAATCTGCAGACATTAATTGCCACTTATACATCTCTACAAATAAGGATACTTACTAAATTTGCTTACACGTAAATGGGTTACGGTTCCGGCAAAATAACTTAGGAAAATAATGAGATCAAGACATGTTAAATCACAAAATTAATTCATCTTTCATCATCTAATACAATATGACCCAGTGCATGGGTTTAGCGAAGAAAAGGAGTGAAAACTCCCCCTAAGTTCATGCCCTTCAGTTTCAAGGCCTTGAAACAAGTTTCAAGCCTTTGAAACCAAATCAGAACTTATAATCTCCCCTTCATGAAAGACAAAACCAATTAATCTGTCTGAACTGTTTCTCTGCAAAAGATAGACATTAGTAGCATAGAAAAAAAATTTATATAATATCAAAAGCCAGATAACAATGCCAATAGATATAATCAACTGAACCAAAGATCAAACTGAGAACCTAGTCCAAGCTTAATCCCAAAAATACTAAGTGGTTAAACAAACCTACTGCCACACTCATCTAAACCAAATAAGAACTAAAGTATCCCCCTAAATTTCTCTCCCGTTTTGACTTTCATCAAAAAAAGTGAGAAAATGTTGGATCAAATTGCTTTTGAAAAACTTAAATACTGAATTTTTTTGAAAGAGGAAGGATGATTTCAAGGCTTTGAAAGGAGTTTCAAGGCTTCGAATAAGAAAGAAAGGATGGAACAAGGTTTTGGGTCTTCATCTCCCTTAGGCTCTGCTGCTTCCTCTTGATCACTTTCTTCTTCATCTTCTTCATCATCTTGCTGTTCTTCTTCTTGTGCTACTCCTTCACCAGTCTTTTCAGCCACATCATCCTCGAATAGATCGCCTGAACTCAAAATGGTATGTAAGGTCAAGGAACACAATGATTTTACGGATTTCAATCATCAATTACCTACGTCTCCGCCTGAGGGATCTAATCCCTTCAGGATTTCAACATACTTCTTATTAATCAAAAGCTAAGCCCTAGATCTCAAGCCAGGAGAATTGTTTTACTCTTGTCACAACTTGTGGTTCTCACTAACCTATCTAGTACCTGCTATAGCTAACTGATTCAATAAGAATATCTTGTTGTTCCTCTTGAACAACATCACGAAATCTAGTAGTAAAGAAATATAACAAGATGATATAAAAATAATGCTCAGATGAAGAACACTGTAACACAATGAAGAAGTTTAGTTTGAAGTGTTCTTCTAGGACTTGGTTGGATTATTTGATCTTCCTCAGTGATCCTTGTCAATCCGTGAGAGATGTTTGAATGTTTGTAGTACTATGTTCGTCGTAATCTTTCTCAAAATTCTCTCTTATTATGCTAATTTGAAATGCAGAATATATAGCAACCTTGAAACAGAAATTCCTAAAAATATGCAGCACATCTTTGACTCTCAACAGCTTGATTCCAACGGCTAGGTCCTTGCTTTCCTGACTTGATTTTAATCTGATCTTTCATCTGCAAGCTTAATGAATGTCTAGACAAATTTCCTTAACAATAGAACTGAATCTGCAGACATTAATTGCCACTTATACATCTCTACAAATAAGGAAACTTACTAAATTTGCTTACACGTAATTGGTTTACGGTTCCTGCAAAATAACTTAGGAAAATAAAGAGATTAAGACACGTTAAACCACAAAATTAATTCGTCTTTCATCATCTAATAAAATATGACCCAGTGCATGGGTTTAGAGAAGCACAGGAGTGATAACTCCACCTCAGTTCATGCTCTTCAGTTTCAAGGCCTTGAAACTAGTTTCAAGCCTTTGAAACAAAATCGGAACTTATAATCTCCCCTTGATGAAAGAAAAAACCAATTAATCTGTCTGAAATGTTTCTATGCAAAAGATAGACATTAGTAGCATCGAAAAAATAGTTATATAATATCAATAGCCAGATAACAATGCCAATAGATATAATGAACTGAACCAAAGATCAAGTTGAGCAACTAGTCCAAGCTTAATACCAAAAAATACTAAGTTGTTCAACAAATCTACTGCCACACTCATCCAAACCAAATAAGAACTGAAGTATCCCCCTAAATTTCTCCCCCTTTTTGACTTTCATAAAAAAAAGTGAGAAAATGTTGGATCAAATTGCTTTTGGAAAACTGAAGTACTGAAATGTTTTAAAAGAGGAAGGATGATTTCAAGGCTTTGAAAGGAGTTTTAAGGCTTCGAATAAGAAAGAAAGGATGGAACAAGGTTTTGGGTCTTCATCTCCCTTAGGCTCTGCAGCTTCCTCTTGATCACTTTCTTCTTCATCTTCCTCATCATCTTGCTGTTCTTCTTCTTGTGCTACTCCTTCACCAGTCTTTTAAGCCACATCATCACCCTCAAATAGATCACCTGAGCTGACAATGGTATGTAAGGTCAAGGAACACAATGATTTTATGGAGTTCAATCATCAATGACCTACGTCTCCGCCTGAGGGATCAAATCCCTTCAGGATTTCAACAGAATTCTTACTAATCAAAAGTTAAGCCCTAGATCTCAAGCCAGGAGAATTGTTTTACTCTTGTTACAACTTGTGGTTTTCACTAACCTATCTAGTACCTGCTATAGCTAACTGATTCAATAAGAATATCTTGTTGTTCCTATTGAACAACGTCACGAGATCTAGTAGTAAAGAAATATAACAAGATGATATAAAAATAATGCTCAGATGAAGAACACTGTAACACACCGAAGCAGTTAAGTTTGGAGTGTTTTTCTGGGAATTAGTTGGATGATTTGATCTTCCTCAGTTATTCTTGTCAATCCGTGAGAGATGTTTGAATCTTTGTAGTACTATGTTCTTCGTAATCTTTCTAAAAATTCTCTCTTATTATGAAAATTTGAAATGCATAGTATATAGCAACCTTCAAACAAAAGTTCCTAAAAATATGCAGCACATCTTTGACTCTCAACAACTTGATTCCAACGGCTAGGTCCTTGCTTTCCTGACTTGATTTTGATCTGATCTTTCATCTCCAAGATTAATGAATGTCTAGACAAATTTCCCTAACAATAGCACTGAATCTGCAGACATTAATTGCCACTTATACATCTCTACGAATAAGGAAACTTACTAAATTTTCTTACACGTAATTGGTTTACGGTTCCTGCAAAATAACTTAGGAAAATAATGAGATCAAGACATGTTAAATCACAAAATTAATTCGTCTTTCATCATCAAATACAATATGACCGAGTGCATGGGTTTAGAGAAGCATAGGAGTGATAACTCCCCCTCAGATCATGCTCTTCAGTTTCAAGGCCTTGAACCCAGTTTCAAGCATTTGAAACAAAATCTGAACTTATAATCTCCCCTAGATGAATGACAAAACCAATTAATCTGTCTGAACTGTTTCTCTGCAAAATATAGACATTAGTAGCATAGAAAAAATAGTTATATAATATCAATAGCCAGATAACAATGCCAATAGATATAATGAACTGAATCAAAGATCAAACTGAGCAACTAGTCCAAGCTTAATACCAAAAAATACTAAGTGGTTCAAGAAACCTACTGCCACACTCATCCAAACCAAATAAGAACTGAAGTATCCCCCTAAATCTCTCCCCCTTTTTGACTTTCATAAAAAAAGTGATAAAATGTTGGATCAAATTTCTTTTGAAAAACTTAAGTACTGAAAATTTTTAAAAGAGGAAGGATGATTTCAAGGCTTTGAAAGGAGTTTTAAGGCTTCGAATAAGAAAGAAAGGATTGAACAAGGTTTTGGGTCTTCATCTCCCTCAGGCTCTGCAGCTTACTCTTGATCACTTTCTTCTTCATCTTCCTCATCATCTTGCTGTTCTTCTTCTTGTGCTACTCCTTGACCAGTTTTTTCGGCCACATCATCATCCTCAAATAGATCACCTGAACTGACAATGGTATGTAAGGTCAGGAACACAATGATTTTACGGAGTTCAATCATCAATAACCTACGTCTACACCTGAGGGATCAAATTGTAGGGTTTTGATTCATGGATGCGCAACGGAAACACAAACAATCATAACCCATGCAAAACCCTCCAAGGATCACAAGTCAAGATACATAACGATGGTAAAGGAAGAAATCAATTAACACACCTTAGGGTTCTCCTTTGATGACTTCAAACGCGAATTGTGTCACGTTCTCTAGAGTCGATCCACGCCTAGAGTTGATTTCTAGATCTTCCAATCCTTGGTTCTAGCCCGGAAAGAGGAAGGGGAAGAAGAATCACGCAAAACGAGACAAAAAAGGAGGTGTTCGGCCTCCTTGTGGCCGACGGGACGGGCGGCGGCGAGCTAGGGGGCGGCGGCTCCTTAGCTTGCTTGCTCTCTCTCCTTTTTGTCACTCCCACTCAAGTTATGATCAATTAAATCATAAGTGTGGGAAGGAAGGAGTGTCCTTTATATAGTCCAACAAATCCTTGCCAACTACCTAAAGGACCTATTCTAGACCTACTAGAATTCAATTTATTCCCTTCCTTGCAAATTAGTCCCTACTAAGTTTGCAAGGTATTGCAAAGTGATCCTTCCAATTAATTAATCCAATTAATTAATTCCCAAATCTAGTTCAAATCTATATAGCGTGTGACCCCATAGGTTCTATCTAGTTGGTAGCAACACTTTGCCAATATGGAGCGGTTTCTAGCAAAACATCCATTCTAGCCAACTAATAGAATAGTCATCTTGACAACCTTTGTACAAGTAATTATCTCATCCCTTTGTCTCTATATCCGGATTGGACACGAGACATACTAGTCACACTCGTATATCCAATCCACAGTTTCTCGATCCATGGGAATAGCCTTATTCGTGCAAATAACATAAATATCCCATATTGATTTATTTGAGTCTGGCCAGACATTCTATAAGCACTATCCCTCGAGTGGCCTACGATATTTGCTCCCGTTATGTGGGAGGGACAAATTTATCTACGTCCAATACGATCTCTAAGCTTGCTTCTTATTGTATCCGGTACACGCCTTTATAACTACCCAGTTATGGTGTAGCGTTTAACCCTACCAAAATCACAATAATCCACAACTAGAATATCTAGTGACTTCAAGTCTAAGGATGACAATACCATTGCACCACGAGAAGCGCTTGTGACTTATCATAACGTGTATGTAGCCTTCTCGGAGATGGGTCAATCCAGTATGCCATTACTCCTAATGCATACCCATGTGTTGGATCATGATATCTCCATATCAATCCAACCTCATATTAGTCTATAGATGATTGTTCTATTAATCATTATAATCGACTAGGGATATTTAAGAATATAACACTTATATTCTAAGGACTTCATTCATGTTAACATATCTCGATATCGATAACATAATGAATCGTAAATCCACATGTTTGTCACAATAAATTGATTACCTCTAGGGAACAATTCCAACAGTCTCCCACTTGCACTAGAGTCAATCTCCTGCATCATATGCCTATTAATCTAGTGCGGCCCTCCACGCTTACGATGAGCAGGGGCGAGACATCTGCTGGTACCTTGCAAATATTCACATCTCCTCTATCAACAATTTGATTGAGATTGAATATTTTGAGTAAATGCATCTTATGTATTGATTTACTCAGTCCTCTATGTTAGAATCAGTAACTGAATCTTGCCTGGAACCTTTCTAGCTCACACTCGCTCCCACTAGGGCAAAACATAAAAATCGACTTTATAATATGAAATCTTCTTTGTTAGATTTGAAGTTTGCATCACTGTAACCCCTTACAGCAAACTCTTCATATTATCTATTTATCAAGAATTCATCCTTTAGTTCTTCTCAAGCACTTAAGGATAATCTTGATAATTATCAGTGACTCTCACCCAGATTTGACTGGTATCTTTGTGTCATACCATATGACACGTCTGGCCTGGCACATAACATGGCGTATCTCATGAATTTTATTCATACGGTTCCTTCCCAATCTATTTGGAAAGACAACTAATCTTCAAAAGACCAAATCCATGTGACATAGGTAGAATCCATATTCTATACATGTTGAACCATTTCAACACCTTTGTCAATTTATGTACTATGACTTAAGTTGCACAACCATCTTGATCTATCTTCATAGATCCTCATAGGTTGCTTCGCCTAAGTCTATAATTGAAGATTAATTCCCTAGTCCATCTACGTAAGATTTCCAAGTAGGGACGTCATCCCCAATTATTAGAATGTCTCCACATACAAAGCCAGAAAAATAACTGTGCTACCACTAACCTTCTTGTAAACACAAGTATCATCTTCAATTTTGATGGAACCAAACTCCTTTTATTGCATCATTAATTTGAAGAGTCCAACTCCTAGAAGCTTGATTCAATCTATAGACAGATTGCTACACGCAAGATACGAATGGATTTAAGCATCACAACTGGGAAAGATTTCGTCATAGTCTATACTATGAACTCACATGAAATCCTTACACAACCAATTGTCCCTTAAAGGTAATCATATTACCATCCATGTTGGTTTCATCATAACCCACTTGCACCTTTTAGGTGGTTCCACCGAAGTCCATACTTTGGTTGTATACATGGATTCCATTTTGTATCCCATGGCTTCTAGCCATTTCTGAGAGTATGGCCCACATTGGCCATCTCATAGGTTGTAGGCTGATCTCGATGATTAATATATCACTGGTTATGAGAAATCCTTATTTCTCTAGTCCCTCGATATATCCTACCTGACCTACGAGGTTCTTGTGTTTTCTGAGTAGGTTGCTCCACAACACCTTGTGATCCTGCTCATGTTCCATCAAAAGGATCAATGTTTTGTTGTGGTTCTTGAACTTCTTCTAGTTCTACTGTCCTCCCACTGTTTATTTTAGAGACAATCTCTACATAGAAACACTGTGGTTCGAGAAACAAACAGTTTGTTCTTGATTAGGTTGTAGAAATCATATCCTTTTCAGGATATTCCACAAAACATTTATCCGACTTGGGTCCAATTTTATTTGTAAACTCTTTTACATAAACTTCATAACCCCAAATCTTTATGACTGACATACTAGGACGTTTCCTAGTCCATTCTCATATGGTGTTATTCATAATCAATTTTTGATGGAACAAGGTTAAGGGCAAAATTTACTGTAATTAGAACATAGCCCCCAAAAGTAAACTGGAAGTTCTGTTTGACTCATCATGGACCGAACCGTATCCTACAAGGTTCGAACTCTCGTTTTAGAAACGCCAAACCCATGTGGCGTGCTAGGTGGAGCGAGTTTTGGATCATATCCAACACTCCCATAGATTCTTCTCAAACTCTTGACTCAAGTACTCTCTTCTACGATCCAATCGTAGAGCCATAATACTTTTGCCAAGCTGGTTCTCTACTTCATTCCTGAATACTTTGAACAGTTCAAAGGATTCTTATTTGTTTCTTCATAAGATACACAAATCCATATTTCTCTGATCCCATCAGTAAATATGATGAAGTACTGAAAACCATCTTTAGCTTTTCTGCTTAGCGGCCTTCATACATCAATATGTATGATTCCCAAAAGATCATATCTTTGCCTAATAAGTCTTAAATGTCTCATATGATTCAATAATCAAATGAGTTCTGAAATCCATCCTCATGGAGTTCTAGATATGTATCACTTATTTATGAGGCCTAAACAATAATGCTAAAGACAAGTGAACTTCATATCATAATATGAAAACTTCTTGGTATTAATGTTATAGATGAAATTATCATGATCAAGGATGTACAATCCTCTTAGACAAAATTGCATTACAATCATGCATATCAGAATAAATGGAACAACATTTGTCCTTTATTATGATAGAGAGCTTTCTTGTCCAAACAAGAAACTATGATAATGATCCTAGTCATAGCAGGGACATAATCACTTTTGTCTAATTCATGAACAATTTCAAAAAGGTAGAAATAATTCCCTATGGCTTATTCAGCAACCCTTTGCTTCACAGCCCCACGTGTAGGTTTATTTCTTCCTTATCCAATTGTCTTCATCTCTTGAGATCCTACACACTTCCATAAATGTGAGATCCTCATCTAGTATCATATACTTATGATGATGAGATAGACACATTGATTTCTATAACAAAAATACCCAAATCGGAATTCATAATTCCTTTATTATTTACTTCCATGTACTTTGGGTAGTCTCTCTTCCTTTACACTACCTCTGGGACTTTTAAGGATACTTGGTTTTAGCAACATGCTTGCTTTATATTCATTGGGTCGGCGCAAACCATTTGCCCTCACCCATGCTGTTAACCATTAACAGTTTATCCATGCCCATTACTAGTGTTTTGTTTAGTGATTCTCAATCATATTGAGTAAATCTTTGAACAAAACTATAATTGCATCCAATGCAATTCTTGGTCAACTTGGGCGAATAACCGTTTATTCTTTATCTATCTCATAGAGAATTCCCATTCACTAATGTTTCAATCATATTGAATTAGCTTATTTGCATAAGCGCAAAGTGGAGCAACACTTCAAACCTTTCATGTTTAGCTCGCTCTTTTTGAAAGAGCTTCTTTCAGTGTATGATCATATCATACTTCTCCATGTTTCTCTTCTTGCTTCCAAAGCTCAGAGTTCATGGCAGCTAGCATGAGGCAAGTCATAACCAAAGAACCATTCTTTGGTGTTCCTTTCATAGGTTTTAGTGTGTTTTTGGTAGTCGGTGGAAGAGAACTTTATGTTCTACGAAGTACAAAAAATTCTCTTTTATTTGAGAACAATTCTCAATTTTATACCAGGCTAGAAAATAGATAAAGTCGCGTTTTTGTTTGTTTAATGCCATGGGCATTCAACATAATAGGATTATGCAAAGTTTGTGACGTTTAACTATATTTAACAAGGATTAAAATTGTAAAACATAGCTCCGACTATTTTACTACGGATTAATAAACCTCAAGATATTAATGCGGAAAATATCCTTATATTTTCTAGTGGCCAAGATCCATGTTTCATCTCCTTATGAGCTTTCTTTGGCAAGTCACCCATAATTTGACTACTTTAGGTAGGAACAATTCCCACTGCATCTCTTATGCAACTCTTGGTTCAATTGAGCAAATAACTCCTTATTTATCCATCCGTATGGATAATCCCAATTGATTGCCTCTAGGTTTTAATCATATTAATAGCCTAGTTGTGTTCAACCTCTTATTTAAACAATTGCACATTACTTGCTTCTGCCATCGCATTCCATCATTATGAACCAAGTCGCCGTGCTTTGGCATGCACGAATTTGATAAATCATGATGATAACGAGTGTTTAAATAACGAGAAGGCAAGAACACAATATTTGAATTTTGAGGAATTTTTAAATTCAATTTTAATTGTTTTGTTGATCCATATCAACTAATCTTTCTATTTGAGTTTCGGCACAACTCCAAATAATAGATCTGGGTTGTCTAATTATCTTATTATCCTAATTGCATGCATCATCCATACACCAACCACAAAATAATAAGACAATAAGGTAAACAACCACAAAACATAAATAAAACGTGATGTGGATATGGCCTTTTCTAGACTAAGAAAATTCCAAGCCAATGGAATTTTCTATGAATCCTAAAAGCAAACACATCTCCATGCGTCTTGATCTTTTGGTCCATCCTTCATAGTCATGTGGAATTCTCCATGATCCATGCTCCATCCATGCTCCACGTAATTGGTTTACGGTTCCTGCAAAATAACTTAGGAAAATAATGAGATCAAGACACGTTAAATCAAAAAAATTAATTCGTCTTTCATCATCTAATACAATATGACCCAGTGCATGGGTTTAGAGAAGCACAGGAGTGATAACTCCCCCTCAGTTGATGCTCTTCAGTTTCAAGGCCATGAAACAAGTTTCAAGCCTTTGAAACAAAATCTGAACTTATAATCTCCCCTTGATGAAAGAAAAAACCAATTAATCTATCTGAACTGTTTCTCTGCAAAAGATAGACATTAGTAGCATAGAAAAATAGCTATATAATATCAATAGCCAGATAACAATGCCAATAGATATAATGAACTGAACCAAAGATCAAACTGAGCAACTAGTCCAAGCTTAATACCAAAAAATACTAAGTGGTTCAACAAACCTACTGCCACACTCATCAAAACCAAATAAGAACTGAAGTATCCCCCTAAATTTCTCCCCCTTTTTGACTTTCATAAAAAAAAGTGAGAAAATGTTGGATCAAATTGCTTTTGGAAAACTTAAGTACTGATATGTTTTGAAAGAGGAAGGATGATTTCAAGGCTTTGGAAGGAGTTTCAAGGCTTCGAATAAGAAAGAAAGGATGGAATAAGGTTTTGGGTCTTCATCTCCCTTAGGCTCTGCAGCTTCCTCTTGATCACTTTCTTCTTCATCTTCCTCATCATCTTGCTGTTCTTCTTCTTGTGCTACTCCTTCACCAGTATTTTGAGCCACATCATCACCCTCAAATAAATCACCTAAGCTGACAATGTTATGTAAGGTTAAGGAACACAATGATTTTATGGAGTTCAATCATCAATGACCTACGTCTCCGCCTGAGGGATCAAATCCCTTCAGGATTTCAAGAGACTTCTTACTAATAAAAAGCTAAGCCCTAGATCTCAAGCCAGGAGAATTGTTTTACTCTTGTTACAACTTGTGTTTTTCACTATCCTATCTAGTACCTGCTATAGCTAACTGATTCAATAAGAATATCTTGTTGTTCCTCTTGAACAACATCACGAGATCTAGTAGTAAAGAAATATAACAAGATGATATAAAAATAATGCTCAGATGAAGAACACTGTAACACACGTAAGCAGTTAAGTTTGAAGTGTTCTTATGGGACTTGGTTGGATGATTTGATCTTCCTCAGTGATTCTTGTCAATATGTGAGAGATGTTTGAATCTTTGTAGTACTATGTTCTTCGTAATCTTTCTCAAAATTCTCTCTTATTATGCTAATTTAAAATGCATAATATATAGCAACCTTCAAATAGAAATTCCTAAAAATATGCAGCACATCTTTGACTCTCAACAGCTTGATTCCAACGGCTAGGTCCTTGCTTTCCTGACTTGATTTTGATCTGATCTTTCATCTGCAAGCTTAATGAATGTCTAGACAAATTTCCTTAACAATAGCACTGAATCTGCAGACATTAATTTCCACTTATACATATCTACAAATAAGGTAACTTACTAAATTTTCTTAAACGTAATTGGTTTACGGTTCCTGCAAAATAACTAAGGAATATAATGAGATCAAGACATGTGAAATCACAAAATTAATTCGTCTTTCATCATCTAATACAATATGACCCAGTGCATGGGTTTAGAGAAGCATAGGAGTGATAACTCCCCCTCAGTTCATGCTCTTCAGTTTCAAGGCCTTGAAACCAGTTTCAAGCATTTGAAACAAAATCTGAACTTATAATCTCCCCTTGATGATAGACAAAACAAATTAATCTGTCTGAACTGTTTCTCTGCAAAAGATAGACATTAGTGGCATAGAAAAAATAGTTATATAATATCAATAGCCAGATTACAATGCCAATAGATATAATGAACTGAACCAAAGATCAAACAGAGCAACTAGTCCAAGCTTAATACCAAAAAATACTAAGTGGTTCAACAATCCTACTGCCACACTCATCCAAACCAAATAAGAACTGAAGTATCCCCCTAAATTTGTCCCCCTTTTTGACTTTCATAAAAAAAAAGTGATAAAATGTTGGATCAAATTGCTTTTGAAAAACTTAAGTACTGAAATTTTTTAAAAGAGGAAGGATGATTTCAAGGCTTTGAAAGGAGTTTTAAGGCTTCGAATAAGAAAGAAAGGATTGAACAAGGTTTTGGGTCTTCATCTCCCTTAGGCTCTGCAGCTTCCTCTTGATCACTTTCTTCTTCATCTTCCTCATCATCTTGCTGTTCTTCTTCTTGTGCTACTCCTTCACAAGATTTTTCGGCCACATCATCATCCTCAGATAGATCACCTGAACTGAAAATGGTATATAAGGTCAAGGAACACAATGATTTTACGGAGTTCAATCATCAATAACCTACGTCTACGCCTGAGGGATCAAATTGTAGGGTTTTGATTCATGGATGCGCAATGGAAACACAAACAATCTTAACCCATGCAAAACCCTCCAAGGATCACAAGTCAAGAGACATAATGATGGTAAAGGAAGAAATCAATTAACACACCTTAGGGTTCTCCTTTGATGACTTCAAACGCGAATTGTGTCACGTTCTCTATAGCTGATCCACACCTAGAGTTGATTTCTAGATCTTCCAATCCTTGGTGTAGCCCGGAAAGAGGAAGGGGAAGAAGAATCACGCAAAACGAGACGAACAAGGAGGTGTTCGGCCTCCTTGTGGCCGACGGGGACGGGCGGCGGCGAGCTAGGAGGCGGCGGCTCCTTAGCTTGCTTGCTCTCTCTCCTTTTTGTTCTCTCCCACTCAAGTTATGATCAATTAAATCATAAGTGTGGGAAGGAAGGAAGGAGTGTCCTTTATATAGTCCAACAAATCCTTGCCAACTACCTAAAGGACCTATTCTAGTCCTACTAGAATTCAATTTAGTCCCTTCCTTGCAAATTACTCCCTACTAAGTTTGCAAGGTATTGCAAAGTGATCCTTCTAATTAATTAATACAATTAATTAATTCCCAAATCTAGTTAAACTCTATATAGCGTGTGACCCCATAGGTTCTATCTTGTTGGTAGCAACAATTTGCCAATATGGAGCGGTTTCTAGCAAAACATCCATTCTAGCCAACTAATAGAATAGTCATCTTGACAACCTTTGTACAAGTAATTGTCTCATCCCTTTGTCTCTATATCCGGATTGGACACGAGACATACTAGTCACACTCGTATATCCAATCCAAAGTTTCTCGATCCATGGGAATAGCCTTATTCGTGCAAATAACATCAGTATCCCATATTGATTTATTTGAGTCTGGCCAAACATTCTATATGCACTATCCCTCGAGTGGCCTAGGATATTTGCTCCCGTTATGTGGGAGGGACAAATTCTAGCTACGTCCACTTTGATCTCTAAGCTTGCTTCTTATTGTATCCGGTACACGCCTTTATAACTACCCAGTTACGGTGTAGCGTTTAACGCTACCAAAATCACAATAATCCACAACTAGAATATCTAGTGAATTCATGTCTAAGGATGACAATACCGTTGCACCACGAGAAGCGCTTGTGACTTATCATAACGTGTATGTAGCCTTCTCGGAGATGGGTAAATCCAGTATGCCATTACTCCTAATTCATACCCATGTGTTGGATTATGATATCTCCATATCAATCCAACCCCATACTAGTCTATAGATGATTGTCCTATTAATCATTATAATCGACTATGGATATTTAAGAATATAACACTTATATTCTAAGGACTTCATTCATGTTAACATATCTCCATATCGATAACATAATGAATCGTAAATCCACATGTTTGTCACAATAAATTGATTGCCTCTAGGGAATAATTCCAACATGAATCCCTTCAGGATTTCAACAGACTTCTTATTAATCAAAAGCTAAGCCCTAGACCTCAAGCCAAGAGAATTGTTTTACTCTTGTTACATTTTGTGGTTCTCACTAACCTATCTAGTACCAGCTATAGCTAATTGATCCAATAAGAATATCTTGTTGTTCCTCTTGAACAACATCACGAGATCTAGTAGTAAAGAAATATAACAAGATGATATAAAAATATTGCTCAGATGAAGAACACTGTAACACACTAAAGCAGTTAAGTTTGGAGTGTTCTTCTGGGACTTGGATTGAATGATTTGATCTTCTTCAATGATTCTTGTCAATCCGTGAGAGATGTTTGAACCTTTGTAGTACTATGTTCTTCGTAATATTTCTCAAAATTCTCTCTTATTATGCTAATTTGAAATGTATAATATATAAAAACCTTCAAACAGAAATTCCTCAAAATATAATGCACATCTTTGACTCTCAATAGCTTGATTCCAACGGCTAGGTCCTTGCTTTTCTGACTTGATTTTGATCTGATCTTTCATCTTCAAGCTTAATGAATGTCTAGAAAAATTTCCTTAACAGTAGAACTGAATCTGCAGACATTTATTGCCACTTATACATCTCTAGAAATAAGGAAACTTACTAAATTTGCTTACACGTAATTGGTTTACGGTTCCTACAAAATAACTTAGGAAAATAATGAGATCAAGACATGTTAAATTACAAAATTAATTCGTCTTTCATCATCTAATACAATGTGACCCAGTGCATGGGTTTAGAGAAGCATAGGAGTGATAACTCCCCCTCAGTTCATGCTCTTCAGTTTCAAGGCCTTGAAACGAGTTTAAAGCCTTCGAAACAAAATCTAAACTTATAATCTCCCCTTGATGAAAGACAAAACCAATTAATCTGTCTGAACTGTTTATCTGCAAAAGATAGACATTAGTAGCATAGAAAAAATAGTTATATAATATCAATAGCCAGATAACAGTGCCAATAGATATAATGAACTGAACCAAAGATCAAACTGAGCAACTAGTCCAAGAATAATACCAAAAAATACTAAGTGGTTCAACAAACCTACTGCCACACTCATCCAAACCAAATAAGAACTGAAGTATCCCCCCAAATTTCTCCCCCTTTTTGACTTCCATAAAAAAAAGTAAGAAAATGTTGGATCAAATTGCTTTTGAAAAACTTAAGTACTGAAATTTTTCGAAAGATGAAGGATGATTTCAAGGCTTTGAAACGAGTTTCAAGGCTTCGACGAAGAAAGAAAGGATGGAACAAGGTTTTGGGTCTTCATCTCCCTTAGGCTCTGCAGCTTCCTCTTGATCACTTTATTCTTCATCTTCCTCATCATCTTGCTGTTCTTCTTCTTGTGCTACTCCTTTACCAGTCTTTTCGGCCACATCATCACCCTCAAATAGATCACCTGAGCTGACAATGGTATGTAAGGTTAAGGAACACAATGATTTTATGGAGTTCAATCATCAATGACCTACGTCTCCGCCTGAGGGATCAAATCCCTTCAGGATTTCAATAGACTTCTTATTACTCAAAAGTTAAGCCCTAGATCTCAAGCCAGAAGAATTGTTTTAATCTTGTTACAACTTGTGGTTCTCACTAACCTATCTAGTACCTGCTATAGCTCACTGATTCAATAAGAATATATTGTTGTTCCTCTTGAATAACATCACGAGATCTAGTAGTAAAGAAATATAACAAGATGATATAAAAATAATGGTCAGATGAAGAACACTGTAACACACTGAAGCAGTTATGTTTGGAGTGTTCTTCTGGGACTTGGATTGAATGATTTGATCTTCCTCAGTGATTCTTGTCAATATGTGAGAGTTGTTTGAATCTTTGTAGTACTATGTACTTCGTAATCTTTCTCAAAATTCTCTCTTATTATGCTAATTTGAAATGCAGAATATATAGCAACCTTCAAAAAGAAATTCCTAAAAGTATGCAGCACATCTTTGACTATCAACAGCTTGATTCCAACGGCTACGTCCTTGCTTTTCTGACTTGATTTTGATTTGACCTTTCATCTGCAAGCTTAATGAATGTCTACACAAATTTCCTTAACAATAGCACTGAATCTGCAGACATTAATTGCCACTTATACATCTCTACAGATAAGGAAACTTACTAAATTTTCTTACACGTAATTGGTTTACGGTTCTTGCAAAATGACTTAGGAAAATAATGAGATCAAGACATGGTAAATCACAAAATTAATTCGTCTTTCATCGTCTAATACAATATGACCTAGTGCATGGGTTTAGAGAAGCATAGGAGTGATAACTCCCCCTCAGTTCATGCTCTTTAGTTTCAAGGCCTTGAAATCAGTTTCAAGCCTTTGAAACAAAATCTGAACTTATAATCTCCCTTTGATGAAAGACAAAACCAATTAATCTGTCTAAATTGTTTCTCTGCAAAAGATAGACATTTGTAGCATAGAAAAAATAGTTATATAATATCAATAGCCAGATAACAATGCCAATAGATATAATGAACTGAACCAAAGATCAAACTGAACAACTAGTCCAAGCTTAATACCAAAAAATACTAAGTGGTTCAACAAACCTACTGCCACACTCATCCAGACCAAATAAGAACTGAAGTATCCCCCTAAATTTCTCCCCCTTTTTGACTTTCATCAAAAAAAGTGAGAAAATGTTGGATCAAATTGCTTTTGAAAAACGTAAGTACTGAAAATTTTTGAAAGAGGAAGGATGATTTCAAGGCTTTGAAAGGATTTTCAAGGCTTCGAATAAGAAAGAACTGATGGAACAAGGTTTTGGGTCTTCATATCCCTTAGGCTCTGCAGCTTCCTCTTGATCACTTTCTTCTTCATCTTCCTCATCATCTTGCTGTTCTTCTTCTTGTGCTACTCCTTCACCAGTCTTTTCAGCCACATCATCACCCTCAAATAGATCAACTGAACTCACAATGGTATGTAAGGTCGAGGAACACAATGATTTTACGGAGTTCAATAATCAATGACCTACGTCTCCGCCTAAGGGATCAAATCCCTTCAGGATTTCAACAGGCTTCTTATTAATCAAAAGCTAAGCCCTAGATCTCAAGCCAGAAGAATTGTTTTAATCTTGTTACAACTTGTGGTTCTCACTAACCTATCTAGTACCTGCTATAGCTAACTGATTCAATAAGAATATCTTGTTGTTCCTCTTGAACAACATCACGAGATCTAGTAGTAAAGAAATATAACAAGATGATATAAAATAATGCTCACATGAAGAACACTGTAACACACTGAAGCAGTTATGTTTGGAGTGTTCTTCTGGGACTTGGATTGGATGATTTGATCTTCCTCAGTGATTCTTGTCAATATGTGAGAGTTGTTTGAATCTTTGTAGTACTATGTACTTCGTAATCTTTCTCAAAATTCTCTCTTATTATGCTAATTTGAAATGCAAAATATATAGCAACCTTCAAACAGAAATTCCTAAAAGTATGCAGCACATCTTTGACTCTCAACAGCTTGATTCCAACGGCTAGGTCCTTGCTTTTCTGACTTGATTTTGATTTGACCTTTCATCTGCAAGCTTAATGAATGTCTACACAAATTTCCTTAACAATAGCACTGAATCTGCAGACATTAATTCCCACTTATACATCTCTACAGATAAGGAAACTTACTAAATTTTCTTACACGTAATTGGTTTACGGTTCCTGCAAAATGACTTAGGAAAATAATGAGATCAAGACATGGTAAATCACAAAATTAATTCGTCTTTCATCGTCTAATACAATATGACCTAGTGCATGGGTTTAGAGAAGCATAGGAGTGATAACTCCCCCTCAGTTCATGCTCTTTAGTTTCAAGGCCTTGAAATCAGTTTCAAGCCTTTGAAACAAAATCTGAACTTATAATCTCCCCTTGATGAAAGACAAAACCAATTAATCTGTCTAAATTGTTTCTCTGCAAAAGATAGACATTTGTAGCATAGAAAAAATAGTTATATAATATCAATAGCCAGATAACAATGCCAATAGATATAATGAACTGAACCAAAGATCAAACTGAACAACTAGTCCAAGCTTAATACCAAAAAATACTAAGTGGTTCAACAAACCTACTGCCACACTCATCCAGACCAAATAAGAACTGAAGTATCCCCCTAAATTTATCCCCCTTTTTGACTTTCATCAAAAAAAGTGAGAAAATGTTGGATCAAATTGCTTTTGAAAAACGTAAGTACTAAAATTTTTGAAAGAGGAAGGATGATTTCAAGGCTTTGAAAGGATTTTCAAGGCTTCGAATAAGAAAGAACTGATGGAACAAGGTTTTGGGTCTTCATATCCCTTAGGCTCTGCAGCTTCCTCTTGATCACTTTCTTCTTCATCTTTCTCATCATCTTGCTGTTCTTCTTCTTGTGCTACTCCTTCACCAGTCTTTTCAGCCACATCATCACCCTCAAATAGATCAACTGAACTCACAATGGTATGTAAGGTCGAGGAACACAATGATTTTACGGAGTTCAATAATCAATGACCTACGTCTCCGCCTAAGGGATCAAATCCCTTCAGGATTTCAACAGACTTCTTATTAATCAAAAGCTAAGCCCTAGATCTCAAGCCAGAAGAATTGTTTTAATCTTGTTATAAATTGTGGTTCTCACTAACCTATCTAGTACCTGCTATAGCTAACTGATTCAATAAGAATATCTTGTTGTTCCTCTTGAACAACATCACGAGATCTAGTAGTAAAGAAATATAACAAGATGATATAAAATAATGCTCAGATGAAGAACACTGTAACACACTGAAGCAGTTATGTTTGGAGTGTTCTTCTGGGACTTGGATTGGATGATTTTATCTTCCTCAGTGATTCTTGTCAATATGTGAGAGTTGTTTGAATCTTTGTAGTACTATGTACTTCGTAATCTTTCTCAAAATTCTCTCTTATTATGCTAATTTGAAATGCAGAATATATAGCAACCTTCAAACAGAAATTCCTAAAAGTATGCAGCACATCTTTGACTCTCAACAGCTTGATTCCAACGGCTAGGTCCTTGCTTTTCTGACTTGATTTTGATTTGACCTTTCATCTGCAAGCTTAATGAATGTCTACACAAATTTCCTTAACAATGCACTGAATCTGCAGACATTAATTCCCACTTATACATCTCTACAGATAAGGAAACTTACTAAATTTTCTTACACGTAATTGGTTTACGGTTCCTGCAAAATGACTTAGGAAAATAATGAGATCAAGACATGGTAAATCACAAAATTAATTCGTCTTTCATCGTCTAATACAATATGACCTAGTGCATGGGTTTAGAGAAGCATAGGAGTGATAACTCCCCCTCAGTTCATGCTCTTTAGTTTCAAGGCCTTGAAATCAGTTTCAAGCCTTTGAAACAAAATCTGAACTTATAATCTCCCCTTGATGAAAGACAAAACCAATTAATCTGTTTAAATTGTTTCTCTGCAAAAGATAGACATTTGTAGCATAGAAAAAATAGTTATATAATATCAATAGCCAGATAACAATGCCAATAGATATAATGAACTGAACCAAAGATCAAACTGGAAAACTAGTCCAAGCTTAATACCAAAAAATACTAAGTGGTTCAACAAACCTACTGCCACCCTCATCCAGACCAAATAAGAACTGAAGTATCCCCCTAAATTTCTCCCCCTTTTTGACTTTCATCAAAAAAAGTGAGAAAATGTTGGATCAAATTGCTTTTGAAAAACGTAAGTACTGAAATTTTTTGAAAGAGGAAGGATGATTTCAAGGCTTTGAAAGGATTTTCAAGGCTTCGAATAAGAAAGAACTGATGGAACAAGGTTTTGGGTCTTCATATCCCTTAGGCTCTGCAGCTTCCTCTTGATCACTTTCTTCTTCATCTTCCTCATCATCTTGCTTTTCTTCTTCTTGTGCTACTCCTTCACCAGTCTTTTCAGCCACGTCATCACCCTCAAATAGATCAACTGAACTGACAATAATATGTAAGGTCGAGGAACACAATGATTTAACGGAGTTCAATAATCAATGACCTACGTCTCCGCCTAAGGGATCAAATCCCTTCAGGATTTCAACAGACTTCTTATTAATCAAAAGCTAAGCCCTAGATCTCAAGCCAGAAGAATTGTTTTAATCTTGTTACAACTTATGGTTCTCACTAACCTATCTAGTACCTGCTATAGCTAACTGATTCAATAAGAATATCTTGTTGTTCCTCTTGAACAACATCACGAGATCTAGTAGTAAAGAAATATAACAAGATGATATAAAATAATGCTCAGATGAAGAACACTGTAACACACTGAAGCAGTTATGTTTGGAGTGTTCTTCTTGTACTTGGATTGGATGATTTGATCTTCCTCAGTGATTCTTGTCAATATGTGAGAGTTGTTTGAATCTTTGTAGTACTATGTACTTCGTAATCTTTCTCAAAATTCTCTCTTATTATGCTAATTTGAAATGCAGAATATGTAGCAACCTTCAAACAGAAATTCCTAAAAGTATGCAGCACATCTTTGACTCTCAACAGCTTGATTCCAACGGCTAGGTCCTTGCTTTTCTGATTTGATTTTGATTTGACCTTTCATCTGCAAGCTTAATGAATGTCTACACAAATTTCCTTAACAATAGCACTGAATCTGCAGACATTAATTCCCACTTATACATCTCTACAGATAAGGAAACTTACTAAATTTTCTTACACGTAATTGGTTTACGGTTCCTGCAAAATGACTTAGGAAAATAATGAGATCAAGACATGGTAAATCACAAAATTAATTCGTCTTTCATCGTCTAATACAATATGACCTAGTGCATGGGTTTAGAGAAGCATAGGAGTGATAACTCCCCCTCAGTTCATGCTCTTTAGTTTCAAGGCCTTGAAATCAGTTTCAAGCCTTTGAAACAAAATCTGAACTTATAATCTCCCCTTGATGAAAGACAAAACCAGTTAATCTATCTAAATTGTTTCTCTGCAAAAGATAGACATTTGTAGCATAGAAAAAATAGTTATATAATATCAATAGCCATATAACAGTGCCAATAGATATAATGAACTGAACCAAAGATCAAACTGAACAACTAGTCCAAACTTAATACAAAAAAATACTAAGTGGTTCAACAAACCTACTGCCACACTCATCCAGACCAAATAACAACTGAAGTATCCCCCTAAATTTCTCCCCCTTTTTGACTTTCATCAAAAAAAGTGAGAAAATGTTGGATCAAATTGCTTTTGAAAAACGTAAGTACTGAAATTTTTTGAAAGAGGAAGGATGATTTCAAGGCTTTGAAAGGATTTTCAAGGCTTCGAATAAGAAAGAACTGATGGAACAAGGTTTTGGGTCTTCATATCCCTTAGGCTCTGCAGCTTCCTCTTGATCACTTTCTTCTTCATCTTCCTCAACATCTTGCTGTTCTTCTTCTTGTGCTACTCCTTCACCAGTCTTTTCAGCCACATCATCACCCTCAAATAGATCAACTGAACTCACAATGGTATGTAAGGTCGAGGAACACAATGATTTTACGGAGTTCAATAATCAATGACCTACGTTTCCGCCTAAGGGAACAAATCCCTTCAGGATTTCAACAGACTTCTTATTAATCAAAAGCTAAGCCCTAGATCTCAAGCCAGAAGAATTGTTTTAATCTTGTTATAAATTGTGGTTCTCACTAACCTATCTAGTACCTGCTATAGCTAACTGATTCAATAAGAATATCTTGTTGTTCCTCTTGAACAACATCACGAGATCTAGTAGTAAAGAAATATAACAAGATGATATAAAATAATGCTCAGATGAAGAACACTGTAACACACTGAAGCAGTTATGTTTGGAGTGTTCTTCTGGGACTTGGATTGGATGATTTTATCTTCCTCAGTGATTCTTGTCAATATGTGAGAGTTGTTTGAATCTTTGTAGTACTATGTACTTCGTAATCTTTCTCAAAATTCTCTCTTATTATGCTAATTTGAAATGCAGAATATATAGCAACCTTCAAACAGAAATTCCTAAAAGTATGCAGCACATCTTTGACTCTCAACAGCTTGATTCCAACGGCTAGGTCCTTGCTTTTCTGACTTGATTTTGATTTGACCTTTCATCTGCAAGCTTAATGAATGTCTACACAAATTTCCTTAACAATGCACTGAATCTGCAGACATTAATTCCCACTTATACATCTCTACAGATAAGGAAACTTACTAAATTTTCTTACACGTAATTGGTTTACGGTTCCTGCAAAATGACTTAGGAAAATAATGAGATCAAGACATGGTAAATCACAAAATTAATTCGTCTTTCATCGTCTAATACAATATGACCTAGTGCATGGGTTTAGAGAAGCATAGGAGTGATAACTCCCCCTCAGTTCATGCTCTTTAGTTTCAAGGCCTTGAAATCAGTTTCAAGCCTTTGAAACAAAATCTGAACTTATAATCTCCCCTTGATGAAAGACAAAACCAATTAATCTGTTTAAATTGTTTCTCTGCAAAAGATAGACATTTGTAGCATAGAAAAAATAGTTATATAATATCAATAGCCAGATAACAATGCCAATAGATATAATGAACTGAACCAAAGATCAAACTGGAAAACTAGTCCAAGCTTAATACCAAAAAATACTAAGTGGTTCAACAAACCTACTGCCACCCTCATCCAGACCAAATAAGAACTGAAGTATCCCCCTAAATTTCTCCCCCTTTTTGACTTTCATCAAAAAAAGTGAGAAAATGTTGGATCAAATTGCTTTTGAAAAACGTAAGTACTGAAATTTTTTGAAAGAGGAAGGATGATTTCAAGGCTTTGAAAGGATTTTCAAGGCTTCGAATAAGAAAGAACTGATGGAACAAGGTTTTGGGTCTTCATATCCCTTAGGCTCTGCAGCTTCCTCTTGATCACTTTCTTCTTCATCTTCCTCATCATCTTGCTTTTCTTCTTCTTGTGCTACTCCTTCACCAGTCTTTTCAGCCACGTCACCACCCTCAAATAGATCAACTGAACTGACAATAATATGTAAGGTCGAGGAACACAATGATTTAACGGAGTTCAATAATCAATGACCTACGTCTCCGCCTAAGGGATCAAATCCCTTCAGGATTTCAACAGACTTCTTATTAATCAAAAGCTAAGCCCTAGATCTCAAGCCAGAAGAATTGTTTTAATCTTGTTACAACTTGTGGTTCTCACTAACCTATCTAGTACCTGCTATAGCTAACTGATTCAATAAGAATATCTTGTTGTTCCTCTTGAACAACATCACGATATCTAGTAGTAAAGAAATATAACAAGATGATATAAAATAATGCTCAGATGAAGAACACTGTAACACACTGAAGCAGTTATGTTTGGAGTGTTCTTCTTGTACTTGGATTGGATGATTTGATCTTCCTCAGTGATTCTTGTCAATATGTGAGAGTTGTTTGAATCTTTGTAGTACTATGTACTTCGTAATCTTTCTCAAAATTCTCTCTTATTATGCTAATTTGAAATGCAGAATATGTAGCAACCTTCAAACAGAAATTCCTAAAAGTATGCAGCACATCTTTGACTCTCAACAGCTTGATTCCAACGGCTAGGTCCTTGCTTTTCTGATTTGATTTTGATTTGACCTTTCATCTGCAAGCTTAATGAATGTCTACACAAATTTCCTTAACAATAGCACTGAATCTGCAGACATTAATTCCCACTTATACATCTCTACAGATAAGGAAACTTACTAAATTTTCTTACACGTAATTGGTTTACGGTTCCTGCAAAATGACTTAGGAAAATAATGAGATCAAGACATGGTAAATCACAAAATTAATTCGTCTTTCATCGTCTAATACAATATGACCTAGTGCATGGGTTTAGAGAAGCATAGGAGTGATAACTCCCCCTCAGTTCATGCTCTTTAGTTTCAAGGCCTTGAAATCAGTTTCAAGCCTTTGAAACAAAATCTGAACTTATAATCTCCCCTTGATGAAAGACAAAACCAGTTAATCTATCTAAATTGTTTCTCTGCAAAAGATAGACATTTGTAGCATAGAAAAAATAGTTATATAATATCAATAGCCAGATAACAGTGCCAATAGATATAATGAACTGAACCAAAGATCAAACTGAACAACTAGTCCAAACTTAATACAAAAAAATACTAAGTGGTTCAACAAACCTACTGCCACACTCATCCAGACCAAATAACAACTGAAGTATCCCCCTAAATTTCTCCCCCTTTTTGACTTTCATCAAAAAAAGTGAGAAAATGTTGGATCAAATTGCTTTTGAAAAACGTAAGTACTGAAATTTTTTGAAAGAGGAAGGATGATTTCAAGGCTTTGAAAGGATTTTCAAGGCTTCGAATAAGAAAGAACTGATGGAACAAGGTTTTGGGTCTTCATATCCCTTAGGCTCTGCAGCTTCCTCTTGATCACTTTCTTCTTCATCTTCCTCAACATCTTGCTGTTCTTCTTCTTGTGCTACTCCTTCACCAGTCTTTTCAGCCACATCATCACCCTCAAATAGATCAACTGAACTCACAATGGTATGTAAGGTCGAGGAACACAATGATTTTACGGAGTTCAATAATCAATGACCTACGTTTCCGCCTAAGGGAACAAATCCCTTCAGGATTTCAACAGACTTCTTATTAATCAAAAGCTAAGCCCTAGATCTCAAGCCAGAAGAATTGTTTTAATCTTGTTACACTTTGTGGTTCTCACTAACCTATCTAGTACCTGCTATAGCTAACTGATTCAATAAGAATATCTTGTTGTTCCTCTTGAACAACATCACGAGATCTAGTAGTAAAGAAATATAACAAGATGATATAAAATAATGCTCAGATGAAGAACACTGTAACACACTGAAGCAGTTATGTTTGGAGTGTTCTTCTTGGACTTGGATTGGATGATATGATCTTCCTCAGTGATTCTTGTCAATATGTGAGAGTTGTTTGAATCTTTGTAGTACTATGTACTTCCTAATCTTTCTCAAAATTCTCTCTTATTATGCTAATTTGAAATGAAGAATATATAGCAACCTTCAAACAGAAATTCCTAAAAGTATGCAGCACATCTTTGACTCTCAACAGCTTGATTCCAACGGCTAGGTCCTTGCTTTTCTGACTTGATTTTGATTTGACCTTTCATCTGCAAGCTTAATGAATGTCTACACAAATTTCCTTAACAATAGCACTGAATCTCCAGACATTAATTCCCACTTATACATCTCTACAGATAAGGAAACTTACTAAATTTTCTTACACGTAAATGGTTTACGGTTTCTGCAAAACGACTTAGGAAAATAATGAGATCAAGACATGGTAAATCACAAAATTAATTCGTCTTTCATCGTCTTATACAATATGACCTAGTGCATGGGTTTAGAGAAGCATAGGAGTGATAACTCCCGCTCAGTTCATGCTCTTTAGTTTCAAGGCCTTGAAATCAGTTTCAAGCCTTTGAAACAAAATCTGAACTTATAATCTCCCCTTGATGAAAGACAAAACCAATTAATCTGTTTAAATTGTTTCTCTGCAAAAGATAGACATTTGTAGCATAGAAAAAATAGTTATATAATATCAATATCCAGATAACAATGCCAATAGATATAATGAACTGAACGAAAGATCAAACTGAACAACTAGTCCAAGCATAATACCAAAAAATACTAAGTGGTTCAACAAACCTATTGCCACCCTCATCCAGACCAAATAAGAACTGAAGTATCCCCCTAAATTTCTCCCCCTTTTTGACTTTCATCAAAAAAAGTGAGAAAATGTTGGATCAAATTGCTTTTGAAAAACGTAAGTACTGAAAATTTTTGAAAGAGGAAGGATGATTTCAAGGCTTTGAAAGGATTTTCAAGGCTTCGAATAAGAAAGAACTGATGGAACAAGGTTTTGGGTCTTCATATCCCTTAGGCTCTGCAGCTTCCTCTTGATCACTTTCTTCTTCATCTTCCTCATCATCTTGCTGTTCTTCTTCTTGTGCTACTCCTTCACCAGTCTTTTCAGCCACGTCATCACCCTCAAATAGATCAACTGAACTGACAATAATATGTAAGGTCGAGGAACACAATGATTTTACGGAGTTCAATAATCAATGACCTACGTCTCCGCCTAAGGGATCAAATCCCTTCAGGATTTCAACAGACTTCTTATTAATCAAAAGCTAAGCCCTAGATCTCAAGCCAGAAGAATTGTTTTAATCTTGTTACAACTTGTGGTTCTCACTAACCTATCTAGTACCTGCTATAGCTAACTGATTCAATAAGAATATCTTGTTGCTCCTCTTGAACAACATCACGAGACCTAGTATTAAAGAAATATAACAAGATGATATAAAAATAATGCTCAGTTGAAGAACACTGTAACACACTGAAGCAGTTATGTTTGGAGTGTTCTTCTGGGACTTGGGTTGGATGATTTGATCTTGCTCAGTGATTCTTGTCAATATGTGAGAGTTGTTTGAATCTTTGTAGTACTATGTACTTCGTAATCTTTCTCAAAATTCTCTCTTATTATGCTAATTTGAAATGCAGAATATATAGCAACCTTCAAACAGAAATCCTGAAAAGTATGCAGCACATCTTTGACTCTCAACAGCTTGATTCCAACGGCTAGGTCCTTGCTTTTCTGACTTGATTTTGATTTGACCTTTCATCTGCAAGCTTAATGAATGTCTACACAAATTTCCTTAACAATAGCACTGAATCTGCAAACATTAATTGCCACTTATACATCTCTACAGATAAGGAAACTTACTAAATTTTCTTACACGTAATTGGTTTACGGTTCCTGCAAAATGACTTAGGAAAATAATGAGATCAAGACATGGTAAATCACAAAATTAATTCGTCTTTCATCGTCTAATACAATATGACCTAGTGCATGGGTTTAGAGAAGCATAGGAGTGATAACTCCCCCTCAGTTCATGCTCTTTAGTTTCAAGGGCTTGAAATCAGTTTCAAGCCTTTGAAACAAAATCTGAACTTATAATCTCCCCTTATGAAAGACAAAACCAATTAATCTGTCTAAATTGTTTCTCTGCAAAAGATAGACATTTGTAGCATAGAAAAAATAGTTATATAATATCAATAGCCAGATAACAATGCCAATAGATATAATGAACTGAACCAAAGATCAAACTGAACAACTATTCCAAGCTTAATACCAAAAAATACTAAGTGGTTCAACAAACCTACTGCCACACTCATCCAGACCAAATAAGAACTGAAGTATCCCCCTAAATTTCTCCTCCTTTTTGACTTTCATCAAAAAAAGTGAGAAAATGTTGGATCAAATTGCTTTTGAAAAACGTAAGTACTGAAAATTTTTGAAAGAGGAAGGATGATTTCAAGGCTTTGAAAGGATTTTCAAGGCTTCGAATAAGAAAGAACTGATGGAACAAGGTTTTGGGTCTTCATATCCCTTAGGCTCTGCAGCTTCCTCTTGATCACTTTCTTCTTCATCTTCCTCATCATCTTGCTGTTCTTCTTCTTGTGCTACTCCTTCACCAGTCTTTTCAGCCACATCATCACCCTCAAATAGATCAACTGAACTCACAATGGTATGTAAGGTCGAGGAACACAATGATTTTACGGAGTTCAATAATCAATGACCTACGTCTCCGCCTAAGGGATCAAATCCCTTCAGGATTTAAACAGACTTCTTATTAATCAAAAGCTAAGCCCTATATCTCAAGCCAGAAGAATTGTTTTAATCTTGTTACAACTTGTGGTTCTCACTAACCTATCTAGTACCTGCTATAGCTAACTGATTCAATAAGAATATCTTGTTGTTCCTCTTGAACAAAATCACGAGATCTAGTAGTAAAGAAATATAACAAGATGATATAAAATAATGCTCAGATGAAGAACACTGTAACACACTGAAGCAGTTATGTTTGGAGTGTTCTTCTGGGACTTGGATTGGATGATTTGATCTTCCTCAGTGATTCTTGTCAATATGTGAGAGTTGTTTGAATCTTTGTAGTACTATGTACTTCGTAATCTTTCTCAAAATTCTCTCTTATTATGCTAATTTGAAATGCAGAATATATAGCAACCTTCAAACAGAAATTCCTAAAAGTATGCAACACATCTTTGACTCTCAACAGCTTGATTCCAACGGCTAGGTCCTTGCTTTTCTGACTTGATTTTGATTTGACCTTTCATCTGCAAGCTTAATGAATGTCTACACTAATTTCCTTAACAATAGCACTGAATCTGCAGACATTAATTCCCACTTATACATCTCTACAGATAAGGAAACTTACTAAATTTTCTTACACGTAATTGGTTTACGGTTCCTGCAAAATGACTTAGGAAAATAATGAGATCAAGACATGGTAAATCACAAAATTAATTCGTCTTTCATCGTCTAATACAATATGACCTAGTGCATGGGTTTAGAGAAGCATAGGAAGAATAACTCCCCCTCAGTTCATGCTCTTTAGTTTTAAGGGCTTGAAATCAGTTTCAAGCCTTTGAAACAAAATCTGAACTTATAATCTCCCCTTGATGAAAGACAAAACCAATTAATATGTTTAAATTGTTTCTCTGCAAAAGATAGACATTTGTAGCATAGAAAAAATAGTTATATAATATCAATAGCCAGATAACAATGCCAATAGATATAATGAACTTAACCAAAGATCAAACTGAACAACTAGTCCAAGCTTAATACCAAAAGATACTAAGTGGTTCAACAAACCTACTGCCACCCTCATCCAGAACAAATAAGAACTGAAGTATCCCCCTAAATTTCTCCCCCTTTTTGACTTTCATCAAAAAAAGTGAGAAAATGTTGGATCAAATTGCTTTTGAAAAACGTAAGTACTGAAAATTTTTGAAAGATGAAGGATGATTTCAAGGCTTTGTAAGGATTTTCAAGGCTTCGAATAAGAAAGAACTGATGGAACAAGGTTTTGGGTCTTCATATCCCTTAGGCTCTGCAGCTTCCTCTTGATCACTTTCTTCTTCATCTTCCTCATCATCTTGCTGTTCTTCTTCTTGTGCTACTCCTTCACCAGTCTTTTCAACCACGTCATCACCCTCAAATAGATCATCTGAACTTACAATAATATGTAAGGTCGAGGAACACAATGATTTTACGGAGTTCAATAATCAATGACCTACGTCTCCGCCTAAGGGATCAAATCCCTTCAGGATTTCAACAGACTTCTTATTAATCAAAAGCTAAGCCCTAGATCTCAAGCCAGAAGAATTGTTTTAATCTTGTTACAACTTGTGGTTCTGACTAACCTATCTAGTACCTGCTATAGCTAACTGATTCAATAAGAATATCTTGTTGCTCCTCTTGAACAACATCACGAGATCTAGTAGTGAAGAAATATAACAAGATGATATAAAAATAATGCTCAAATGAAGAACACTGTAACACACTGAAGCAGTTATGTTTGGAGTGTTCTTCTGGGACTTGGGTTGGATGATTTGATCTTCCTCTGTGATTCTTGTCAATATGTGAGAGTTGTTTGAATCTTTGTAGTACTATGTACTTCGTAATCTTTCTCGAAATTCTCTCTTATTATGCTAATTTGAAATGCAGAATATATAGCAACCTTCAAACAGAAATTCCGAAAAGTATGCAGCACATCTTTGACTCTCAACAGCTTGATTCCAACGGCTAGGTCCTTGCTTTTCTGACTTGATTTTGATTTGACCTTTCATCTGCAAGCTTAATGAATGTCTACACAAATTTCCTTAACAATAGCACTGAATCTGCAGACATTAATTGCCACTTATACATCTCTACAGATAAGGAAACTTACTAAATTTTCTTACACGTAATTGGTTTACGGTTCCTGCAAAATGACTTAGGAAAATAATGAGATCAAGAAATGGTAAATCACAAAATTAATTCGTCTTTCATCGTCTAATACAATATGACCTAGTGCATGGGTTTAGAGAAGCATTGGAGTGATAACTCCCCCTCAGTTCATGCTCTTTAGTTTCAAGGGCTTGAAATCAGTTTCAAGCCTTTGAAACAAAATCTGAACTTATAATCTCCCCTTGATGAAGGACAAAACCAGTTAATCTGTCTAAATTGTTTCTCTGCAAAAGATAGACATTTGTAGCATAGAAAAAATAGTTATATAATATCAATAGCCAGATAACAATGCCAATAGATATAATGAACTGAACCAAAGATCAAACTGGACAACTAGTCCAAGCTTAATACCAAAAAATACTAAGTGGTTAAACAAACCTACTGCCACACTCATCCAGACCAAATAAGAACTGAAGTATCCCCCTAAATTTCTCCCCCTTTTTGACTTTCATCAAAAAAAGTGAGAAAATGTTGGATCAAATTGCTTTTGAAAAACGTAAGTACTGAAAATTTTTGAAAGAGGAAGGATGATTTCAAGGCTTTGAAAGGATTTTCAAGGCTTCGAATAAGAAAGAACTGATGGAACAAGGTTTTGGGTCTTCATATCCCTTAGGCTCTGCAGCTTCCTCTTGATCACTTTCTTCTTCATCTTCCTCATCATCTTGCTGTTCTTCTTCTTGTGCTACTCCTTCACCAGTCTTTTCAGCCACATCATCACCCTCAAATAGATCAACTGAACTCACAATGGTATGTAAGGTCGAGGAACACAATGATTTTACGGAGTTCAATAATCAATGACCTACGTCTCCGCCTAAGGGATCAAATCCCTTCAGGATTTAAACAGACTTCTTATTAATCAAAAGCTAAGCCCTAGATCTCAAGCCAGAAGAATTGTTTTAATCTTGTTACAACTTGTGGTTCTCACTAACCTATCTAGTACCTGCTATAGCTAACTGATTCAATAAGAATATCTTGTTGTTCCTCTTGAACAAAATCACGAGATCTAGTAGTAAAGAAATATAACAAGATGATATAAAATAATGCTCAGATGAAGAACACTGTAACACACTGAAGCAGTTATGTTTGGAGTGTTCTTCTGGGACTTGGATTGGATGATTTGATCTTCCTCAGTGATTCTTGTCAATATGTGAGAGTTTTTTGAATCTTTGTAGTACTATGTACTTCGTAATCTTTCTCAAAATTCTCTCTTATTATGCTAATTTGAAATGCAGAATATATAGCAACCTTCAAACAGAAATTCCTAAAAGTATGCAACACATCTTTGACTCTCAACAGCTTGATTCCAACGGCTAGGTCCTTGCTTTTCTGACTTGATTTTGATTTGACCTTTCATCTGCAAGCTTAATGAATGTCTACACAAATTTTTTTAACAATAGCACTGAATCTGCAGACATTAATTCCCACTTATACATCTCTACAGATAAGGAAACTTACTAAATTTTCTTACACGTAATTGGTTTACGGTTCCTGCAAAATGACTTAGGAAAATAATGAGATCAAGACATGGTAAATCACAAAATTAATTCGTCTTTCATCGTCTAATACAATATGACCTAGTGCATGGGTTTAGAGAAGCATAGGAGTGATAACTCCCCCTCAGTTCATGCTCTTTAGTTTCAAGGGCTTGAAATCAGTTTCAAGCCTTTGAAACAAAATCTAAACTTATAATCTCCCCTTGATGAAAGACAAAACCAATTAATATGTTTAAATTGTTTCTCTGCAAAAGATAGACATTTGTAGCATAGAAAAAATAGTTATATAATATCAATAGCCAGATAACAATGCCAATAGATATAATGAACTTAACCAAAGATCAAACTGAACAACTAGTCCAAGCTTAATACCAAAAAATACTAAGTGGTTCAACAAACCTACTGCCACCCTCATCCAGACCAAATAAGAACTGAAGTATCCCCCTAAATTTCTCCCCCTTTTTGACTTTCATCAAAAAAAGTGAGAAAATGTTGGATCAAATTGCTTTTGAAAAACGTAAGTACTGAAAATTTTTGAAAGAGGAAGGATGATTTCAATGCTTTGAAAGGATTTTCAAGGCTTCGAATAAGAAAGAACTGATGGAACAAGGTTTTGGGTCTTCATATCCCTTAGGCTCTGCAGCTTCCTCTTGATCACTTTCTTCTTCATCTTCCTCATCATCTTGCTGTTCTTCTTCTTGTGCTACTCCTTCACCAGTCTTTTCAGCCAAGTCATCACCCTCAAATAGATCAACTGAACTGACAATAATATGTAAGGTCGAGGAACACAATGATTTTACGGAGTTCAATAATCAATGACCTACGTCTCCGCCTAAGGGATCAAATCCCTTCAGGATTTCAACAGACTTCTTATTAATCAAAAAGCTAAGCCCTAGATCTCCAGCCAGAAGAATTGTTTTAATCTTGTTACAACTTGTGGTTCTCACTAACCTATCTAGTACCTGCTATAGCTAACTGATTCAATAAGAATATCTTGTTGTTCCTCTTGAACAACATCACGAGATCTAGTAGTAAAGAAATATAACAAGATGATATAAAAATAATGCTCAGATGAAGAACACTGTAACACACTGAAGCAGTTATGTTTGGAGTGTTCTTCTGGGACTTGGGTTGGATGATTTGATCTTCCTCACTGATTCTTGTCAATATGTGAGAGTTGTTTGAATCTTTGTAGTACTATGTACTTCGTAATCTTTCTCAAAATTCTCTCTTATTATGCTAATTTGAAATGCAGAATATATAGCAACCTTCAAACAGAAATTCCTAAAAGTATGCAGCACATCTTTGACTCTCAACAGCTTGATTCCAACGGCTAGGTCCTTGCTTTTCTGACTTGATTTTGATTTGACCTTTCATCTGCAAGCTTAATGAATGTCTACACAAATTCCCTTAACAACGGCACTGAATCTGCAGACATTAATTGCCACTTATACATTTCTACAGATAAGGAAACTTACTAAATTTTCTTACACGTAATTGGTTTACGGTTCCTGCAAAATGACTTAGGAAAATAATGAGATCAAGACATGGTAAATCACAAAATTAATTCGTCTTTCATCGTCTAATACAATATGACCTAGTGCATGGGTTTAGAGAAGCATAGGAGTGATAACTCCCCCTCAGTTCATGCTCTTTAGTTTCAAGGCCTTGAAATCAGTTTCAAGCCTTTGAAACAAAATCTGAACTTATAATCTCCCCTTGATGAAGGACAAAACCAGTTAATCTGTCTAAATTGTTTCTCTGCAAAAGATAGACATTTGTAGCATAGAAAAAATAGTTATATAATATCAATAGCCAGATAACAACGCCAATAGATATAATGAACTGAACCAAAGATCAAACTGAACAACTAGTCCAAGCTTAATACCAAAAAATACTAAGTGGTTCAACAAACCTACTGCCACACTCATCCAGACCAAATAAGAACTGAAGTATCCCCCTAAATTTCTCCCCCTTTTTGACTTTCATCAAAAAAAGTGAGAAAATGTTGGATCAAATTGCTTTTGAAAAACGTAAGTACTGAAAATTTTTGAAAGAGGAAGGATGATTTCAAGGCTTTGAAAGGATTTTCAAGGCTTCAATAAGAAAGAACTGATGGAACAAGGTTTTGGGTCTTCATATCCCTTAGGCTCTGCAGCTTCCTCTTGATCACTTTCTTCTTCATCTTCCTCATCATCTTGCTGTTCTTCTTCTTGTGCTACTCCTTCACCAGTCTTTTCAGCCAAGTCATCACCCTCAAATAGATCAACTGAACTGACAATAATATGTAAGGTCGAGGAACACAATGATTTTACGGAGTTCAATAATCAATGACCTACGTCTCCGCCTAAGGGATCAAATCCCTTCAGGATTTCAACAGACTTCTTATTAATCAAAAAGCTAAGCCCTAGATCTCCAGCCAGAAGAATTGTTTTAATCTTGTTACAACTTGTGGTTCTCACTAACCTATCTAGTACCTGCTATAGCTAACTGATTCAATAAGAATATCTTGTTGTTCCTCTTGAACAACATCACGAGATCTAGTAGTAAAGAAATATAACAAGATGATATAAAAATAATGCTCAGATGAAGAACACTGTAACACACTGAAGCAGTTATGTTTGGAGTGTTCTTCTGGGACTTGGGTTGGATGATTTGATCTTCCTCACTGATTCTTGTCAATATGTGAGAGTTGTTTGAATCTTTGTAGTACTATGTACTTCGTAATCTTTCTCAAAATTCTCTCTTATTATGCTAATTTGAAATGCAGAATATATAGCAACCTTCAAACAGAAATTCCTAAAAGTATGCAGCACATCTTTGACCCTCAACAGCTTGATTCCAACGGCTAGGTCCTTGCTTTTCTGACTTGATTTTGATTTGACCTTTCATCTGCAAGCTTAATGAATGTCTACACAAATTCCCTTAACAACGGCACTGAATCTGCAGACATTAATTGCCACTTATACATTTCTACAGATAAGGAAACTTACTAAATTTTCTTACACGTAATTGGTTTACGGTTCCTGCAAAATGACTTAGGAAAATAATGAGATCAAGACATGGTAAATCACAAAATTAATTCGTCTTTCATCGTCTAATACAATATGACCTAGTGCATGGGTTTAGAGAAGCATAGGAGTGATAACTCCCCCTCAGTTCATGCTCTTTAGTTTCAAGGCCTTGAAATCAGTTTCAAGCCTTTGAAACAAAATCTGAACTTATAATCTCCCCTTGATGAAGGACAAAACCAGTTAATCTGTCTAAATTGTTTCTCTGCAAAAGATAGACATTTGTAGCATAGAAAAAATAGTTATATAATATCAATAGCCAGATAACAACGCCAATAGATATAATGAACTGAACCAAAGATCAAACTGAACAACTAGTCCAAGCTTAATACCAAAAAATACTAAGTGGTTCAACAAACCTACTGCCACACTCATCCAGACCAAATAAGAACTGAAGTATCCCCCTAAATTTCTCCCCCTTTTTGACTTTCATCAAAAAAAGTGAGAAAATGTTGGATCAAATTGCTTTTGAAAAACGTAAGTACTGAAAATTTTTGAAAGAGGAAGGATGATTTCAAGGCTTTGAAAGGATTTTCAAGGCTTCGAATAAGAAAGAACTGATGGAACAAGGTTTTGGGTCTTCATATCCCTTAGGCTCTGCAGCTTCCTCTTGATCACTTTCTTCTTCATCTTCCTCATCATCTTGCTGTTCTTCTTCTTGTGCTACTCCTTCACCAGTCTTTTCAGCCACATCATCACCCTCAAATAGATCAACTGAACTCACAATGGTATGTAAGGTCGAGGAACACAATGATTTTACGGAGTTCAATAATCAATGACCTACGTCTCCGCCTAAGGGATCAAATCCCTTCAGGATTTCAACAGACTTCTTATTAATCAAAAGCTAAGCCCTAGATCTCAAGCCAGAAGAATTGTTTTAATCTTGTTACAACTTGTGGTTCTCACTAACCTATCTAGTACCTGCTATAGCTAACTGATTCAATAAGAATATCTTGTTGTTCCTCTTGAACAACATCACGAGATCTAGTAGTAAAGAAATATAACAAGATGATATAAAAATAATGCTCAGATGAAGAACACTGTAACACACTGAAGCAGTTATGTTTGGAGTGTTCCTCTGGGACTTGGATTGGATGATTTGATCTTCCTCAGTGATTCTTGTCAATATGTGAGAGTTGTTTGAATCTTTGTAGTACTATGTACCTCGTAATCTTTCTCAAAATTCTCTCTTATTATGCTAATTTGAAATGCAGAATATATAGCAACCTTCAAACAGAAATTCCTAAAAGTATGCAGCACATCTTTGACTCTCAACAGCTTGATTCCAACGGCTAGGTCCTTGCTTTTCTGACTTGATTTTGATTTGACCTTTCATCTGCAAGCTTAATGAATGTCTACACAAATTTCCTTAACAATAGCACTGAATCCGCAGACATTAATTCCCACTTATACATCTCTACAGATGAGGAAACTTACTAAATTTTCTTACACGTAATTGGTGTACGGTTCCTGCAAAATGACTTAGGAAAATAATGAGATCAAGACATGGTAAATCACAAAATTAATTCGTCTTTCATCGTCTAATACAATATGACCTAGTGCATGGGTTTAGAGAAGCATAGGAGTGATAACTCCCCCTCAGTTCTTGCTCTTTAGTTTCAAGGCCTTAAAATCAGTTTCAAGCCTTTGAAACAAAATCTGAACTTATAATCTCCCCTTGATGAAAGACAAAACCAATTAATCTGTCTAAATTGTTTCTCTGCAAAAGATAGACATTTGTAGCATAGAAAAAATAGTTATATAATATCAATAGCCAGATAACAATGCCAATAGATATAATGAACTGAACCAAAGATCAAACTGAACAACTAGTCCAAGCTTAATACCAAAAAATACTAAGTGGTTCAACAAACCTACTGCCACACTCATCCAGACCAAATAAGAACTGAAGTATCCCCCTAAATTTCTCCCCCTTTTTGACTTTCATCAAAAAAAGTGAGAAAATGTTGGATCAAATTGCTTTTGAAAAACGTAAGTACTGAAAATTTTTGAAAGAGGAAGGATGATTTCAAGGCTTTGAAAGGATTTTCAAGGCTTCGAATAAGAAAGAACTGATGGAACAAGGTTTTGGGTCTTCATATCCCATAGGCTCTGCAGCTTCCTCTTGATCACTTTCTTCTTCATCTTCCTCATCATCTTGCTGTTCTTCTTCTTGTGCTACTCCTTCACCTGTCTTTTCAGCCACGTCATCACCCTCAAATAGATCAACTGAACTGACAATAATATGTAAGGTCGAGGAACACAATCATTTTACGGAGTTCAATAATCAATGACCTACGTCTCCGCCTAAGGGATCAAATCCCTTCAGGATTTCAACAGACTTCTTAATAATCAAAAGCTAAGCCCTAGATCTCAAGCCAGAAGAATTGTTTTAATCTTGTTACAACTTGTGGTTCTCACTAACCTATCTAGTACCTGCTATAGCTAACTCACTCAATAAGAATATCTTGTTGTTCCTCTTGAACAACATCACGAGATCTAGTAGTAAAGAAATATAACAAGATGATATAAAAATAATGCTCAGATGAAGAACACTAAAACACACTGAAGCAGTTATGTTTGGAGTGTTCTTCTGGGACTTGGATTGGATGATTTGATCTTCCTCAGTGATTCTTGTCAATATGTGAAAGTTGTTTGAATCTTTGTAGTACTATGTACTTCGTAATCTTTCTCAAAATTCTCTATTATTATGCTAATTTGAAATGCAGAATATATAGCAACCTTCAAACCGAAATTCCTAAAAGTATGCAGCACATCTTTGACTCTCAACAGCTTGATTCCAACGGCTAGGTCCTTGCTTTTCTGACTTGATTTTGATTTGACCTTTCATCTGCAAGCTTAATGAATGTCTACACAAATTTCCTTAACAATAGCACTGAATCTGCAGACATTAATTGCCACTTATACATCTCTACAGATAAGGAAACTTACTAAATTTTCTTACACGTAATTGGTTTACGGTTCCTGCAAAATGACTTAGGAAAATAATGAGATCAAGACATGGTAAATCACAAAATTAATTCGTCTTTCATCGTCTAATACAATATGACCTAGTGCATGGGTTTAGAGATGCATAGGAGTGATAACTCCCCCTCAGTTCATGCTCTTTAGTTTCAAGGCCTTGAAATCAGTTTCAAGCCTTTGAAACAAAATCTGAACTTATAATCTCCCCTTGATGAAAGACAAAACCAATTAATCTGTCTAAATTGTTTCTCTGCAAAAGATAGACATTTGTAGAATAGAAAAAATAGTTATATAATATCAATAGCCAGATAACAATGCCAATAGATATAATGAACTGAACCAAAGATCAAACTGAACAACTAGTCCAAGCTTAATACCAAAAAATACTAAGTGGTTCAACAAACCTACTGCCACACTCATCCAGACCAAATAAGAACTGAAGTATCCCCCTAAATTTCTCCCCCTTTTTGACTTTCATCAAAAAAAGTGAGAAAATGTTGGATCAAATTGCTTTTGAAAAACGTAAGTACTGAAAATTTTTGAAAGAGGAAGGATGATTTCAAGGCTTTGAAAGGATTTTCAAGCCTTCGAATAAGAAAGAACTGATGAAACAAGGTTTTGGGTCTTCATATCCCTTAGGCTCTGCAGCTTCCTCTTGATCACTTTCTTCTTCATCTTCCTCATCATCTTGCTGTTCTTCTTCTTGTGCTACTCCTTCACCAGTCTTTTCAGCCACGTCATCACCCTCAAATAGATCAACTGAACTGACAATAATATGTAAGGTCGAGGAACACAATGATTTTACGGAGTTCAATAATCAATGACCTACGTCTCCGCCTAAGGGATCAAATCCCTTCAGGATTTCAACAGACTTCTTATTAATCAAAAGCTAAGCCCTAGATCTCAAGCCAGAAGAATTGTTTTAATCTTGTTACAACTTGTGGTTCTCACTAACCTATCTAGTACCTGCTATAGCTAACTGATTCAATAAGAATCTCTTGTTGTTCCTCTTGAACAACATCACGAGATCTAGTAGTAAAGAAATATAACAAGATGATATAAAAATAATGCTCAGATGAAAAACATTGTAACACACTGAAGCAGTTATGTTTGGAGTGTTCTTCTGGGACTTGGATTGGATGATTTGATCTTCCTCAGTGATTCTTGTCAATATGTGAGAGTTGTTTGAATCTTTGTAGTACTATGTTCTTCGTAATCTTTCTCAAAATTCTCTCTTATTATGCTAATTTGAAATGCAGAATATATAGCAACCTTCAAACCGAAATTCCTAAAAGTATGCAGCACATCTTTGACTCTCAACAGCTTGATTCCAATGGCTAGGTCCTTGCTTTTGTGACTTGATTTTGATTTGACCTTTCATCTGCAAGCTTAATGAATGTCTACACAAATTTCCTTAACAATAGCACTGAATCTGCAGACATTAATTGCCACTTATACATCTCTACAGATAAGGAAACTTACTAAATTTTCTTACACGTAATTGGTTTACGGTTCCTGCAAAATGACTTAGGAAAATAATGAGATCAAGACATGGTAAATCACAAAATTAATTCGTCTTTCATCGTCTAATACAATATGACCTAGTGCATGGGTTTAGAGAAGCATAGGAGTGATAACTCCCCCTCAGTTCATGCTCTTTAGTTTCAAGGCCTTGAAATCAGTTTCAAGCCTTTGAAACAAAATCTGAACTTATAATCTCCCCTTGATGAAAGAAAAAACCAATTAATCTGTCTAAATTGTTTCTCTGCAAAAGATAGACATTTGTAGCATAGAAAAAATAGTTATATAATATCAATAGCCAGATAACAATGCCAATAGATATAATGAACTGAACCAAAGATCAAACTGAACAACTAGTCCAAGCTTAATACCAAAAAATACTAAGTGGTTTAACAAACCTACTGCCACACTCATCCGGACCAAATAAGAACTAAAGTATCCCCCTAAATTTCTCCCCCTTTTTGACTTTCATCAAAAAAAGTGAGAAAATGTTGGATCAAATTGCTTTTGAAAAACGTAAGTACTGAAATTTTTTGAAAGAGGAAGGATGATTTCAAGGCTTTGAAAGGATTTTCAAGGCTTCGAATAAGAAAGAACTGATGGAACAAGGTTTTGGGTCTTCATATCCCATAGGCTCTGCAGCTTCCTCTTGATCACTTTCTTCTTCATCTTCCTCATCATCTTGCTGTTCTTCTTCTTGTGCTACTCCTTCACCTGTCTTTTCAGCCACGTCATCACCCTCAAATAGATCAACTGAACTGACAATAATATGTAAGGTCGAGGAACACAATCATTTTACGGAGTTCAATAATCAATGACCTACGTCTCCGCCTAAGGGATCAAATCCCTTCAGGATTTCAACAGACTTCTTAATAATCAAAAGCTAAGCCCTAGATCTCAAGCCAGAAGAATTGTTTTAATCTTGTTACAACTTGTGGTTCTCACTAACCTATCTAGTACCTGCTATAGCTAACTCACTCAATAAGAATATCTTGTTGTTCCTCTTGAACAACATCACGAGATCTAGTAGTAAAGAAATATAACAAGATGATATAAAAATAATGCTCAGATGAAGAACACTAAAACACACTGAAGCAGTTATGTTTGGAGTGTTCTTCTGGGACTTGGATTGGATGATTTGATCTTCCTCAGTGATTCTTGTCAATATGTGAGAGTTGTTTGAATCTTTGTAGTACTATGTACTTCGTAATCTTTCTCAAAATTCTCTATTATTATGCTAATTTGAAATGCAGAATATATAGCAACCTCCAAACCGAAATTCCTAAAAGTATGCAGCACATCTTTGACTCTCAACAGCTTGATTCCAACGGCTAGGTCCTTGCTTTTCTGACTTGATTTTGATTTGACCTTTCATCTGCAAGCTTAATGAATGTCTACACAAATTTCCTTAACAATAGCACTTAATCTGCATACATTAATTGCCACTTATACATCTCTACAGATAAGGAAACTTACTAAATTTTCTTACACGTAATTGGTTTACGGTTCCTGCAAAATGACTTAGGAAAATAATGAGATCAAGACATGGTAAATCACAAAATTAATCCGTCTTTCATCGTCTAATACAATATGACCTAGTGCATGGGTTTAGAGAAGCATAGGAGTGATAACTCCCCCTCAGTTCATGCTCTTTAGTTTCAAGGCCTTGAAATCAGTTTCAAGCCTTTGAAACAAAATCTGAACTTATAATCTCCCCTTGATGAAAGACAAAACCTATTAATCTGTCTAAATTGTTTCTCTGCAAAAGATAGACATTTGTAGCATAGAAAAAATAGTTATATAATATCAATAGCCAGATAACAATGCCAATAGATATAATGAACTGAACCAAAGATCAAACTGAACAACTAGTCCAAGCTTAATACCAAAAAATACTAAGTGGTTCAACAAACCTACTGCCACACTCATCCGGACCAAATAAGAACTGAAGTATCCCCCTAAATTTCTCCCCCTTTTTTACTTTCATCAAGAAAAGTGAGAAAATGTTGGATCAAATTGCTTTTGAAAAACGTAAGTACTGAAATTTTTTGAAAGAGGAAGGATGATTTCAAGGCTTTGAAAGGATTTTCAAGGCTTCGAATAAGAAAGAACTGATGGAACAAGGTTTTGGGTCTTCATATCCCTTAGGCTCTGCAGCTTCCTCTTGATCACTTTCTTCTTCATCTTCCTCATCATCTTGCTGTTCTTCTTCTTGTGCTACTCCTTCACCAGTCTTTTCAGCCACGTCATCACCCTCAAATAGATCAACTGAACAGACAATAATATGTAAGGTCGAAGAACACAATGATTTTACGGAGTTCAATAATCAATGACCTACGTCTCCGCCTAAGGGATCAAATCCCTTCAGGATTTCAACAGACTTCTTATTAATCAAAAGCTAAGCCCTAGATCTCAAGCCAGAAGAATTGTTTTAATCTTGTTACAACTTGTGGTTCTCACTAACCTATCTAGTACCTGCTATGGCTAACTGATTCAATAAGAATATCTTGTTGTTCCTCTTGAACAACATCACGAGATCTAGTAGTAAAGAAATATAACAAGATGATATAAAAATAATGCTCAGATGAAGAACACTGTAACACACTGAAGCAGTTATGTTTGGAGTGTTCTTCTGGGACTTGGATTGGATGATTTGATCTTCCTCAGTGATTCTTGTCAATATGTGAGAGTTGTTTGAATCTTTGTAGTACTATGTACTTCGTAATCTTTCTCAAAATTCTCTCTTATTATGCTAATTTGAAATGCAGAATATATAGCAACCTTCAAACAGAAATTCCTAAAAGTATGCAGCACATCTTTGACTCTCAACAGCTTGATTCCAACGGCTAGGTCCTTGCTTTTCTGACTTGATTTTGATTTGACCTTTCATCTGCAAGCTTAATGAATGTCTACACAAATTTCCTTAACAATAGCACTGAATCTGCAGACATTAATTGCCACTTATACATCTCTACAGATAAGGAAACTTACTAAATTTTCTTACACGTAATTGGTTTACGGTTCCTGCAAAATGACTTAGGAAAATAATGAGATCAAGACATGGTAAATCACAAAATTAATTCGTCTTTCATCGTCTAATACAATATGACCTAGTGCATGGGTTTAGAGAAGCATAGGAGTGATAACTCCCCCTCAGTTCATGCTCTTTAGTTTCAAGGCCTTGAAATCAGTTTCAAGCCTTTGAAACAAAATCTGAACTTATAATCTCCCCTTGATGAAAGACAAAACCAATTAATCTGTCTAAATTGTTTCTCTGCAAAAGATAGACATTTGTAGCATAGAAAAAATAGTTATATAATATCAATAGCCAGATAACAATGCCAATAGATATAATGAACTGAACCAAAGATCAAACTGAACAACTAGTCCAAGCTTAATACCAAAAAATACTAAGTGGTTCAACAAACCTACTGCCACACTCATCCAGACCAAATAAGAACTGAAGTATCCCCCTAAATTTCTCCCCCTTTTTGACTTTCATCAAAAAAAAGTGAGAAAATGTTGGATCAAATTGCTTTTGAAAAACGTAAGTACTGAAAATTTTTGAAAGAGGAAGGATGATTTCAAGGCTTTGAAAGGATTTTCAAGGCTTCGAATAAGAAAGAACTGATGGAACAAGGTTTTGGGTCTTCATATCCCTTAGGCTCTGCAGCTTCCTCTTGATCACTTTCTTCTTCATCTTCCTCATCATCTTGCTGTTCTTCTTCTTGTGCTACTCCTTCACCAGTCTTTTCAGCCACGTCATCACCCTCAAATAGATCAACTGAACTGACAATAATATGTAAGGTCGAGGAACACAATGATTTTACGGAATCCAATAATCAATGACCTACGTCTCCGCCTAAGGGATCAAATCCCTTCAGGTTTTCAACAGACTTCTTATTAATCAAAAGCTAAGCCCTAGATCTCAAGCCAGAAGAATTGTTTTAATCTTGTTACAACGTGTGGTTCTCACTAACCTATCTAGTACCTGCTATAGCTAACTCATTCAATAAGAATATCTTGTTGTTCCTCTTGAACAACATCACGAGATCTAGTAGTAAAGAAATATAACAAGATGATATAAAAATAATGCTCAGATGAAGAACACTGTAACACACTGAAGCAGTTATGTTTGGAGTGTTCTTCTGGGACTTGGATTGGAAGATTTGATCTTCCTCAGTGATTCTTGTCAATATGTGAGAGTTGTTTGAATCTTTGTAGTACTATGTACTTCGTAATCTTTCTCAAAATTCTCTCTTATTATGCTAATTTGAAATGCAGAATATATAGCAACCTTCAAACAGAAATTCCTAAAAGTATGCAGCACATCTTTGACTCTCAACAGCTTGATTCCAACAGCTAGGTCCTTGCTTTTCTGACTTGATTTTGATTTGACCTTTCATCTGCAAGCTTAATGAATGTCTACACAAATTTCCTTAACAATAGCACTGAATCTGCAGACATTAATTGCCACTTATACATCTCTACAGATAAGGAAACTTACTAAATTTTCTTACACGTAATTGGTTTACGGTTCCTGCAAAATGACTTAGGAAAATAATGAGATCAAGACATGGTAAATCACAAAATTAATTCGTCTTTCATCGTCTAATACAATATGACCTAGTGCATGGGTTTAGAGAAGCATAGGAGTGATAACTCCCCCTCAGTTCATGCTCTTTAGTTTCAAGGCCTTGAAATCAGTTTCAAGCCTTTGAAACAAAATCTGAACTTATAATCTCCCCTTGATGAAAGACAAAACCAATTAATCTGTCTAAATTGTTTCTCTGCAAAAGATAGACATTTGTAGCATAGAAAAAATAGTTATATAATATCAATAGCCAGATAACAATGCCAATAGATATAATGAACTGAACTAAAGATCAAACTGAACAACTAGTCCAAGCTTAATACCAAAAAATACTAAGTGGTTCAACAAACCTACTGCCACACTCATCCAGACCAAATAAGAACTGAAGTATCCCCCTAAATTTCTCCCCCTTTTTGACTTTCATCAAAAAAAGTGAGAAAATGTTGGATCAAATTGCTTTTGAAAAACGTAAGTACTGAAAATTTTTGAAAGAGGAAGGATGATTTCAAGGCTTTGAAAGGATTTACAAGGCTTCGAATAAGAAAGAACTGATGGAACAAGGTTTTGGGTCTTCATATCCCTTAGGCTCTGCAGCTTCCTCTTGATCACTTTCTTCTTCATCTTCCTCATCATCTTGCTGTTCTTCTTCTTGTGCTACTCCTTCACAAGTCTTTTCAGCCACGTCATCACCCTCAAATAGATCAACTGAACTGACAATAATATGTAAGGTCGAGGAACACAATGATTTTACGGAGTTCAATAATCAATGACCTACGTCTCCGCCTAAGGGATCAAATCCCTTCAGGTTTTCAACAGACTTCTTATTAATCAAAAGCTAAGCCCTAGATCTCAAGCCAGAAGAATTGTTTTAATCTTGTTACAACGTGTGGTTCTCACTAACCTATCTAGTACCTGCTATAGCTAACTCATTCAATAAGAATATCTTGTTGTTACTCTTGAACAACATCACGAGATCTAGTAGTAAAGAAATATAACAAGATGATATAAAAATAATGCTCAGATGAAGAACACTGTAACACACTGAAGCAGTTATGTTTGGAGTGTTCTTCTGGGACTTGGATTGGATGATTTGATCTTCCTCAGTGATTCTTGTCAATATGTGAGAGTTCTTTGAATCTTTGTAGTACTATGTACTTCGTAATCTTTCTCAAAATTCTCTCTTATTATGCTAATTTGAAATGCAGAATATATAGCAACCTTCAAACAGAAATTCCTAAAAGTATGCAGCACATCTTTGACTATCAACAGCTTGATTCCAACGGCTAGGTCCTTGATTTCCTCACTTGATTTTGATCTGACCTTTCATCTGCAAGCTTAATGAATGTCTAGACAAATTTCCGTAACAATAGCACTTAATCTACAGACATTAATTGCCACTTATACTTCTCTAGAAATAAGGAAACTTACTAAATTTGCTTACACGTAATTGGTTTACGGTTCCTGCAAAATAACTTAGGAAAATAATGAGATCAAGACATGTTAAATCACAAAATTAATTAGTATTTCATCATCTAATACAATATGACCCTGTGCATGGGTTTATAGAAGAATAGGAGTGATAACTCCCCCTCAGTTCATGCTCTTCAGTTTCAAGGCCTTGAAACCAGTTTCTAGCCTTTGAAACAAAATCTTAACTTATAATATCCCCTTGATGAAAGACAAAACCAATTAATCAGTCTGAACTGTTTCTCTGCAAAAGATAGACATTAGTAGCATAGAAAAAATAGTTATTTAATATCAATAGCCAAATAACAATGCCAATAGATATAATGAACTGAACCAAAGATCAAACTGAGCAACTAGTCCAAGCTTAATACCAAAAAATACTAAGTGGTTCAACAAACCTACTGTCACACTCATCCACACCGAATAAGAACTGAAGTATCCCCCTAAATTTCTCCCCCTTTTTGACTTTCATCAAAAAAAGTGAGAAAATGTTGGATCAAATTGCTTTTGAAAAACTTAAGTACTGAAATTTTTTGAAAGAGGAAGGATGATTTCAAGGCTTTGAAAGGAGTTACAAGGCTTCGAATAAGAAAGAAAGGATGGAACAAGGTTTTCGGTCTTCATCTCCCTTAGGCTCTGTAGCTTCATCTTGATCACTTTTTTCTTCATCTTCCTCATCCTCTTTCTGTTCTTCTTCTTGTGCTACTCCTTCACCAGTCTTTTCAGCCACATCATCACCCTCAAATAGATCACGTGCACTGACAATGGTATGTAAGGTAAAGTAACACAATGATTTTACGGAGTTCAATCATCAATGACCTACGTCTCCGCCCGAGGGATCAAATCCCTTCAGGATTTCAACAGACTTCTTATTAATCAAAAGTTAAGCCCTAGATCTCAAGCCTGGAGAATTGTTTTACTCTTGTTACAACTTGTGGTTCTCACTAACCTATCTAGTACCTGCTATAGCTAACAGATTCAATAAGCATATCTTGTTGTTCCTCTTGAACAACATCACGAGATCTAGTAGTAAAGAAATATAAAAAGATTATATAAAAATAATGCTTAGATGATGAACGCTGTAACACATTGAAGCAGTTAAGTTTGGAGTGTACTTCTGGGACTTGGATTGGATGATTTGATCTTCCTCAGTGATTCTTGTCAATCCATGAGAGAGGTTTGAATCTTTGTAGTACTATGTTCTTCGTAATATTTCTCAAAATTCTCTCTTATTATGCTAATTTGAAATACAAAATATATAGCAACCTTCAAAAAGAAATTCCTAAAAATATGCAGCACATCTTTGACTCTCAACAGCTTGATTCCAACGGCTAGGTCCTTGCTTTTCTGACTTGATTTTGATCTGATCATTCATTTGCAAGCTTAATGAATGTCTAGAGAAATTTCCTTAACAATAGCACTGAATCGGCAGACATTAATTGCCACTTATACATCTCTACGAATAAGGAAACTTACTAATTTTTTTTACACGTAATTGGTTTACGGTTCCTGCAAAATAACTTAGGAAAATAATGAGATCAAGACATGTTAAATTTTCTTAATTCGTCTTTCATCATTTAATACAATTTGACCCTGTTCATGGGTTTAGAGAATCATAGGAGTGATAACTCCCCCTCAGTTCATGCTCTTCAGTTTCAAGGCCTTGAAACCAGTTTCAAGCCTTTGAAACAAAATCTGAACTTATAATCACCCCTTGATGAAAGAAAAAACCAATTAATATGTCTGAACTGTTTCTCTGCAAAAGATAGACATTAGTAGCTTAGAAAATATCAATAGCTAGATAACAATGCCAACAGATATAATGAACTGAACCAAATATCAAACTGAGCAACTAGTCCAAGCTTAATATCAAAAAATACTAAGTAGTTCAACAAACCTACTGCCACACTCATCCAAACCAAATAAGAACTGAAGTATCCCCCTAAATTCTCCCCCTTTTTGACTTTTGTTCCTTGACCTTTCTTTTTCTTGAGCTTCAAGTATTTGAGTAGAAACCCATAATCCACACTGTGTTCTTCATCTTGTTCCTGAATAGTCTTTGCCCCTGCATATGTATCTCCATCAGCCTGTTTCCCAGTACCCTTATTCTCAGCAGTTTCATCCTCAGTATTGTGTTCATCAAGCAGATCAGATTTAGATCCTCCCTTCACTGATCCTTTCGGAGCTTGAAACTTCTTCTTCCACATGGATAAAATTGATACTTTTGAACAAACTTTCGACCATATACTTTATATGTCTGAAATTAATACCCAACTCATACTGACCCTTCTTCAATTCATCCAATTCATTCTCAATAAAGTCTAGCCTTTGAAGAACTTTTTATTGGTCATGATATTGAAAGGGTAGGGTTGACGGAGAGATCAGGGATTTAAGATTTGGGAACTTCTTTACCTGCAACTTTTCAATAGACAATTCATATTAGAGCTTCCAAGCTCCCTCACTGGTTTTCACAATTCCAATCCTTTGAAAAGTCTTTTCATCAAGCACTCAAAAACAAGTAGTAATTGTCTCTTCCCTATCAACTGGAATTTCAAGGTGTGTAAAGAAGAGTGTGAGGAGGTTGGCATAGGGTAGAGGATGTTTCCTTGGCTTGGTGCATGAATAAAGCATGTGCTCCATTACAATGCTTGGCAAGACAATTTCATAACCATGCATAATCAGATACATCAAATACAGTAGCCTATCAGACAACAACTCTTTTGAATTCTCCTTAGGTACTACACACCTCATTAGAATGGTAAAAAAAATATTGGCTTCAACAGTTAACACATAGTGAGTCAACTGTTTTGAGGTAGTAGCTACACCAGGCAAAAAGAACTATTCCTTAGCCAACTTTAAAGCATCAAGCTTGCTAGGATGATTGTCTATATTTTACCTCTTTGGACAACTTAAGACATTTTTAAAATCACCATGATCTAACTCCAAGTTAATCCCATCCACCTTAAAAGATATAGTCAAAGCCAAGGTTTTCTCTTGTTTCAAGTTCAGGTAAAAAAAATCTCTTGTTTCAAGTTCAGGTAAACATTGTAAGCCTAGGGTATGCAACTTCAGAGGGTTTAAGGATCTTCCAGAGAGAACTTTGTTTCAATTTCTTTAGTCATCCAGATTCATACCATTCAACATGCTAGTACTGATCATCTACAGTAAGCTATAGGAGTAGAAACAAAACCATCTAACCAATTCCCTCCTGCAGAATGAATGATAAACCACTTGCTAGAAAGAGTTTTCTTACCAGAAGGGATTTCTTTTCAGAGTAGATCTGAAGTTATTTCTCTGTGTTCTTCTCTGATTCCTAAATCTCATTCCCAGTAACCTTCTCTTTCCCTTTTATCTGATTTATGAGGCTTCTTCTTCACCTTCTTCAGGCTACCAATTTGAACACCTTTCTGTTTCCCAGAAGAAGTAATTGGATCTGACTTCTTTTTGCTGGAAGCAACTGATAATCCTTGTCCTTCTTACTTCTCTTCTTTAGAGGAGGAGAAGGTGGCCTTGGTGCACTAGGATTTTTGGAACTAGATCCCTCACTAATTGCTTGAACTTCTTCTTCCGCAACTATTCTCTTCTTCCCTGAGGTTTTCATTGAGCCTCCAGCCATCTGATTCTCTCAGAGGTTCTTCGTGAGTCCATTAGGGTTTGGTTTTTTTAGAAGAGAGAGAGGTAGGTCTGCTAGAAACGAGAGAGAGAGAAGAAGAGAAGATAAGTACTTCAGTTTTTGAGTTTGAAGAGGAAATTGAATATTCCCAAATATGTGAAGAAGGAAGGTTTGTGTGAAATTCAAATTTTGTGTGTGACGTGTGGAAGGAAATAATATAATACTGATTTGGAAAAGATTTGTTTTAAAAGGTAAAAAAACAATTTTAGGAAATTATCTAGAGAGATAACACCGAGCATTGGTGATCCATTCATTGACTATATGGCATACATATTTATTTTCAAAGCTTTTTAAAGAATTTCAAGGCCTTGAAAAACGGTAATACTACATGCAAATATACATCACCTTTCAATGCACAAATGATAAAGATACATCACCTTTCTCCACATGATCTCTGACGAAATGGTGTCTGACTATGTGCTTAGTCTTTGAATGTTGTAATGGATTCTTTTTAATTAAGATTACATTAGTGTTGTCACATTTGATGGCAGTATCTCCGAAGTCATAACCCAAATTTCGCATATGTTGAGCTATCCACATCACTTGAGAGCAGCATGCTCCATCTGCTATGGATTCAGCTTCTATTGTTGATAAAGCTACTAAAGTTTGCTTCTTAGAGTGACAGCTTATCAGGGATGATGCAAGGAACTTGCAACACCCTGAAGTGATTTTTCTATTACCTTTGTATCCTTCAAAATCAGCATTTGAATATCCACACAAAGCGAAGTTAGACTGTTAGAATACCAAGCCCTAAGTTTTTGGTACCATTTAAATATGTAAAGATTCTTTTGACAGCAAAAAAGTGAGACTCTTTAGGATCAACTTGAAATCTATCACACATACAAACACTAAACATGAGGTATGACCTGCTTGCCGTAATAGAGCAGTGAACCAATCATACCTCTGAATTCTTTCTCATGAGTCTTTATGAAAAGAATGTTATCAACTAAGCCTCTTTTAAAACCATTTTCAAGTAGGAATTTTGACAATCTTTCATACCAAGCTCTTGGAGCCTATTTCAGATCATAAAGGGCTTTGTCAAGCCTATAAACATAGTTAGGAAACTCATAACTTTCAAATCCAGGAGGTTGAGCAACATAAAATTTCTATTGAAAATATCCATTTAGTAATGCACATTTAACATCCATTTGAAAAAGTTTGATGTTCTCATGAGATTCAAAAGCAAGTAATATTTTGATGTCTTCAAACCTGGCTAGAGGAGCAAAAGTCTCCTCATAGTCTATACCTTCTTCCTGGTTGTAGCCTTGAGCTACTAGTTTTATGTATAATAACCTTACCAATTTTATCCAGCTTGTTTCTGAATACTAACCTTGTTCCAATAACAGACTGATCTTTGGGAGGAGGAACTAGATTCCAAACCTCGTTCCTCTCAAATTCATTGAGCTCACTTTGCATAGCAATGATCTAGTATGCTACTTGAAGTGCTTCTTTCACATCCATGGGTTCTACAAGAGGTACAAAAGCATTAAAAGCACACAAGTTGCTTAACAGAGATCTTGTTTGTGTACCGGTGGATGGATCAAAAATTATGTTTTATGCTGGATGAGATGACAGATATTTGAACTTCTTTCTTGGTGTCAAGGGTTGTGGTTCACCAGGAATCTTTTCAAGGCTTTGAGATCCTGATGTTGGGGCTTGACCCCTCTGTGTTTCTTAAGATACTGTTTGAAGGATTTCAAACCTATTTTCAAGGCTTTGAAAATTTATTCCATTTTCGTACAAGTTATTCTTGGAACCATTTTCTGGAATCTGATTCATCCTCTGACTCATGCTTGTTCAGATTCAAGTCTGCAAAACCATCACTCAAAGAACCAGCATAGCCTTCATAAAAAATAACATGTATACTTTCCTCAAAAAGCTTGGTTCTTTTATTGTAAATCATATATGCTTTGCTATTCAAGGAATACCAAGAAATGTACCTTCATCACTTCTGGCATCAAACCTGACAAAATTATCCTTATCATTGTTGTGAACCAAAAAGTACAGCCAAAATATTTGAAATAAGAGATGTTTGGATTTCTCCATTTGAAAATTTCATGAGGAGTCTTCTTCAAAATAGTCATAATTAGGAACCTGTTCAAAATATAATTTGCAGTGTTTACAGCCGCTGCCCAAAAAGATTTTGGCAACTTGCTCTCCAAAAGCATTGTCCTAGACATGTCCTCAAGTGTCCCGTTCTTACTTTCAACTATACCATTATGTTGAGGAGTTCTAGGAGAGGAAAAGTTGTGAGAGATACCAAACATGGAAAAAAATAAATCAAACTCTAGTTGATAAAATTATCTTTCATAATCAGTTCTAATTGAAGCAATGGGTAGGGTTTCAAAGTTTGGAGCTCTTTACATAATTTTGAAAATTCTAATAAAGCTTGAGCTTTTCTCTAAGAAACATAACCCACGTAAATCTAGAGAAATCATCTACAATAACCAGCATGTACTTCTTACCCTTTGAAGTTGGCACTCTCATAGGATCACACAGATCATATGAACTAATTCAATAGGTGTAGATGTACTTACGAAGTTCTTGGGCTTGAAAGAGCTTTTTGTATGTTTACCTTGAGAACAAGCCTTGCATACCTCTTCATACTTGAACTTGATGGAAAGAAGACCTCAGACTAGGTCTTTGGAAACCAATTTGTTCAGTATATGCAAGCTGATGTGTCCAAGCTTTATGTGCCAAAGTGCTGAATCTTCTTTCAAGGCCTTGAGACACTTCAGACTTTCTTCTGCAACTTTGTTAGTATTCAAACAATAAACATTGTTTGACCTTGAACAAGTGAGGATGGAATTGCAAGATATTTCATCTTGCACACGAATTTTCTCCTTGTCAAATACAACCTTATTACTTTTGTCACACAATTGTGATACACTAAGCAGATTAAACTTTAAACCATCTATAAGATAAACATCTGAGATAGAATCTATAGAACCATTACCAACTTTACCAATTCCTACGATGTCGCATTTGGCTTTGTCACCAAGTGTGATTGTCCCTCCCGATTGTTCTTTCAATTCAGTTAATAAAGAACTCTTGCCACTCATGTGTCTGGAGCAACATCTATCCATAATTCACTTATGTTTTTTGTTCTTGGTGACAACCCGAACACACCATTCACTGCCTTACCCAGCTGTTAGACCAAGTGTGAAATTTGGATTCATATTCATTATTACCCATGTTAGGTGTCTAACCCCTTTAGGAACCCAAATCTGTCTCACTTGACCCTAAAGTTGGAATGGAAAAGTGTTCATCATAATGTGAGGTTCTCTTCTTGTAAAGGGACAAGTCATATTAACTTGACCAAACTTGCCACAGTAACGGCACTTTGGAGAAGTTTTGCTACTTGGTTTCACAAATCGGGTACTGTTGTTCTTTGGAAATGGATTATATTCAATATTCGTTTTGTGAAAAGAGCGCAAACTTCTTCCAAGAATCAAGTTGAGATTGTGTTCTCAGCAAGAAATTTTTTCATAATCTTCTTAGAGTCTTGAAGTTTCTGAGTTAGAGTATTCTTCTGTTCCTCTAATTCATCATGCCGGGGTTTTAGAGAAACAAGGTTATCACTCAAAAGAGAGTTATCTATGACTACTTCCTTGACTTGAGTTGTCAAGGCCTTGAAATTGGCTTCCAAGGTTTAAAAACTCTGTCTGTTTTTAACTGAGTAATTTCATGATTCTAGTTCTCACAAATTAATGAAAAATTCCTTTTTCTTGCTCATGAACTTTCTCCGTTAAATACTTGATTTCATTTAAATAATCTTCTTTATTGAAAGGCATTGTTCTAACAATTTCAGAAAGCACATCTGCAGGTTCAGACATAAAACTGTTCACCATTTCCTCAATGTTCCTTTCTGAACCTTCATCATGCTTGTCCATAAGTAATAGGTTAGCTTGATCTTATTCAGAATCTGAGTCACTCCATGAAGCTAAAATAGCCTTATTCCTTCTGTCATCATCTTTCTTTTGAAAGTGTTTTCTTTTCTTGTGAGGAAAGTCTTTGATCAAGTGCATGCATCACAACCCTCAAAGAAATTCACTACTTTAGACTTATTACCATGAGAAGATGACTTACCTTTGTGGTCTTTCCTACTTGAATATCGGAAATCTTTAATTCCAAAGTTCTTCTTCATCTTCAGGATCCTTGTCAAGTCTTTGGAATTGAGAGCAAAAGGATCTTCTTCATCTTATTCTTTTTCAAGGATTTAAGGTTGTTCACTCTCTTTAGCCTTGATTGCCAGATTCTTGACACTCTCTGGTAATCCTCCATCATCTTTAATCATGGAGATCTCATGTGTGAGTAGCTTTCCCTGTAAATAAGCAAGCTGGAGAGATGATAGATCTTGAGCTTCTTCAATGGGTGTGGTCTTTGGTTCTCATTTGGCTTTGGGAAGACTTCCCAAGATCTTTCAGACTTTATCTTCATTTGATAATACTTTCCCCAGGGATTCCGGATTGTTGACAATATCTTTAAATCTTTTTAACATGTCTTTGATGGATTCATCTCCATTCATCTTGAATAGTTCATAAGGAAGATATTGATCTTGGTTTGCTTCACTTGGCTGGTTCCTTAAAAAGTAAACGCCAGTTTATCCCATGTCTCCTTAGCAGTCTTGCATGTGGATATCTTGTTAAACTCATCTGCATTCAAAGCACAATATAAGAGATTCATAGCTCTTTAATTCATAGCAAGCTGTTCTAATTAAGAATTAGAGAGAGATTTTTCAGGTTTGGGAGTTTTAATCCCAACCTTTTTGTGTATATAAAACATGTGAGGTCCATTCCAGATGATAGAGCAGATTTCAATGTCCTAATCAATGATGAACATTTTCATCAAGGCTTTCCAATGTAGAAAGTTGTCTCCACATAACAAAAGAGGCATGTTAGCAGCTCTTCCCTGTGAGAAACCACCATCACCTACAATACTCATTATCACAAGATTTTTAGATCTCTATAATGATACAAGCTCTGATACCAATTGAAAGTTGTATGCAGGTATGAAAATACAAGATCAAATACTCTAGTAGGGGGGTGAATAGAGTATGGCAACTTTTGCCAAAAGAATGGTTTTAAAACAAAGTGTGAAGCATAGTTTGAAATACCGTTCCGTTCCGGCCGAAATGGACCGTAACGCCTCGTTTCAGTAGAGAAACGGAACATAAATGCTTTTGTTTCGTTTTAGTTCAAATTCCCGACCATTTCGGGATATTTCAGTGCATTTCGGGTAGTTTCGGCTAAATTCGGTCCTTATAGGGCAATTTCGGATGGGGCCATTATGTAATTTTTAAAAATTTTACTTCTTTAAAAACTACAAAATAACTTCTCTTAACAAGATTGGAACTTCTTCATGCATTGTTAACCACGGCAGCACCTCATGCCTTATGCTACCGTTTCCAAATTAAATATTTAACACTAATTATTCGAAATTAAATATATTTATTATTATCCAACTAACTAACTACTTATAGAGACTACATACAAAGTGCATATCAACTAAATACATGCTATGTACACAAAAACTAACTAGATATTACAAAGTACAAACATTCTAACGTTTATTTTAAGTTTAAAACTAATTAATTCATTCCAATAGCTCTAGTCAGTATTTTTTTTATCCTTTAGAGCGGCTACCCAATTTTTTTAGAGAAATAAAAAAAAAATAGGAATAAATACTAACACTATTTTTTTATTTGAGCATGTTACATGTATATTTTATGTGATAAAATGTTGTTTGTCAATATTCTTTACAGTAATGTGGGATGAGAGATTCGGAAAAAAAAAAATAATGATTATAAATTTCAATATTATATTATATATTTATTCTATATGGGTTACAAATTTATTTTGATAGAATTAATAACTTATTTTGAAAAATTTTGTAATTATGTCGTAGAATATATGCAAATATCCTTGCACAATTGCAACCCAAGATATAAATATTTTAAATATATCAATATTTTGGGTCCGTTTCATAAATAAATAAAGTTAGTCCGAAAGGAATCACCGAAATACACCGATACCGAAATGTTTTGCTCCAGTAGCAAAATCGAAACGTTGTCCGGTACGGTATTTCAAACTATGGTGTGAAGAGCTAGAGTTGTTTCAAGACCTTGAACTCAGATTCAAGCCTTTGAAATCAAAACAGACATAGGAATAGATAACTCATAGTTTCCAAGGCCTTGAAATGCCTTTCAAGGCTTCGAACAGAAATCCGTTTTGAGGAAGTTAATAAGACAAGTAAAGAACTTAAATGTAAGGGCAAGGAACACATTGATTTTATGGAGTTCAGTCCTCAATGAACTACGTCTCTGCCTGAGGGATCTAATCCCTTCAGGATTTCAACAGACTTCTTATTAATCAAAAGTTAAGCCCTAGATCTCAAGCCAAGAGAATTGGATTACACTTGTTACAGCTTGTGGTTCTCTCTAACCTATCGAGTACCTGCTCCAGCTAACTGATTCAATAAGAATCTCTTGTTGTTCCTCGTGAACAACACCATGAGATCAAGTAGTAAATAAATATAACAAGATTATATACAAATAAAACTCAGATGAAAAACATTGTAACACGGTGAAGCAGTTAAGCTTGAAGTGTTCTTACGGGAATCGGATTAGATGATATAATCTTCCTCAATGATGCTTGACAATCCTTGAGAGTTGTTTGAATCTGTTTAATACTCTGTGCTTCCTTATCTTTCTCAAAAATCTCTCTTATTTTGCTAATTTGAAATGTAGAATACATAGCAACCTTCAAACAGAAATCCCTAAAATATGCAACATATCTTTGACTCTCAACAGCTTGATTCCAACGGCTAGTTGTTTGCTTTTCTGACTTGATTTTGATTTGATCTTTCATCTGAAGACTTACGGAATGTCCATACAACCTTCCTTAACAATAGCATTGAAGCTGCAGACATTAATTGCCACTTAAACATCTCTGCAAATAAGGAAACTTTCTAAAGCGTGAACTATTTCTTTTGCACACTGCATGAACTCCACCTCATGAGGATCCATGTATAGTGCAGGTTCATTGATTGATCCAGCTTATTTGACATAATATACACAAATGTATTTTTAGGCAATAATTTTGTGCTTCGATTCTCATTGGAGACGAAGAGCCTCTTTTTGCATCAAGTTGATGTTTTTATCCTCCATAGCACTCATCTTCATATTTTTACTTCCTTCATTTACTTAAGTATTTATTCTTTTTTTGCTACTACCATTTTCCCTTCAGACATAATATAATATTCTCGCTCAACCTTTCTCTGACATCAACATATGCCCACTTCTATGTATCGGCCCATTCCCCTCTTCATATTTTAACCACTTTCTTCTTTCTCTTTGAAGGTTGTGTCTTTGATATACCTTGATCTCTTAACATATACTAACTATCATGACGTCTTCAGCTGAGGACTTTCGCGAAGCACCACTGATGAGAGAAGGACTAGCAAATGACGGGCCATCATCCCCTTGAACGATCTCAAGGTCAATATCTTCACCAAGCTCCCTAAAAACAAGGTGATGTCTCAACGCCTGCTGAATTAAATTTATAGAATCAATTAAAGTATTCATACCCAGCCCGCCTTCCGAAAGAAACATTCAGCATGACAGATCAAGCCATAGCTGAAAATATCAAAGTCTCTAATTGGTCTGCAGTGTTTCAAATGAATAATTGATGCTGTCAAATGAGTAATTAAATTGGTGCAATAGATGGTTTGATAACTCGTCGGAGCACGTGCATCTCTGGTGTAAACCTGTAGGGAAACGTTCGTTGCAAGACCTCGAGTAACTCCTGAGGGGTTGTGTAAGAGTAACTCTGATACACTGACGGGAAATGAAGATTCAAGAGTGTCCTTAAGATGAAACGTCTTCGCGTTTTCACTTTTTATGCTAACCGCGCCCGTATAGGGTCAAATTGTGAATTATAAAACACACACACACACACACACACACACACACACACACACACACACACACATATATATATTTAGGGATGAGAACATATATGATAAAATGGGTTTTTGTTGTGAAACGAGAATTGTGAGAGACAAGAAAATAAAGAGAGGCAATAGTGTAGGGAGGAGAGTACTGAGATGTGTATTATTATCCAACCCTAAGCCTCCTTATATAAGCATTAGGGTGGGCTAACGGGCCAATAACTATATCAACTGGTCTTACAACATGTGTCGGATATTCACCTAACACTCCCCATTGAATATTCACCACTTAGGATGCCTCATTAAAACCTTGTCATGAATAACCCAGTGGGACAAAATCAATAACTAAGGAAAAGAGTACATCTACTGAATTCTATTAGCTCAACATTAGAGATGACATTCTTCTGGAATGCATATGAATAGTCCTTGCAACCTCGTTAAAACCTTACTTGGAAAAACCCTGTTGATAACTCCGTTTTCGGAGTTATTTTATGCCTTTTATTTCTACATTTTGCGTGCTTATAATGGAGAATTTGTCGTCTTTTGAGTAAATTGAGCGTAAATGTGAAAATATGAGTTCATGTGCAATACTTGTTGAATCCGGGCGTTTCTTTAGATTTATGAGCTTTTTATTGTGATATGATCGCGGGTTGTGTTTTCGTGTTGTGATTCGCAGGAAAACAGGGCTTGGATGATCGTGCGGGATTTGGAAGCGAACTTCGGAAACGAGGAACTCAAAGACAAGTCAAGAGGAGAGTCAAAAGTCAAAGGAAGTCAATGGAAAGTCAAAGGAAAGTCAAACAGAAGAGAAAGGTCAAAGAAAAGTCAAAGAAAGTCAAAGGAAGCAAGAAGGGGGCTGGAACACAGTGTCTTCGTGCGAAGACATTTGTCTTCGTGCGAAGACAACACTTAGCCAAATTTTCAAGTCTGCAGAATTCTCTTCGCAAAACAACATGCAGTATCTACATGAGAAGATCTTCGCACGAAGAGGCAGAAGTCTTCGTACGAAGACTCTTCGTGCGAAGACAACTGTCTTCGTGCGAAGAGATCGTGGTTCAGCAGCATATTTTTGGGGCTTTTCCGTATTATTTCCAAACTTTGTAATATTGTTATGGGAACGTATTTAAGACTTTTAGGTCGTCTTTTTCAGTAGTTTTTGAGGATTAGAGACATCTTTGGAGATCAAGAAGCTAGGAGAGAGCTTAGGAGCTTTTGGGATCATTCGTTTGAATTCTAAACTCTCGTTTTTCTTGATTTTCATGTTTAAACTCATTATAATCGTTGTTTTGATTATGAATACGAGTAGCTAAACACCTTTTGCTGGGAATTCTCGTTTGGTGTAGCTAGGGTTTGATCTAAAGTCAATGTTTTGATGATTGTGATGCATGCTTTAGCTTAATCTCTCGTGTTTATTCATTATTATGGTTTATTTGCATTCTTAATCTTATTATCTTTGCGAGTAGCTAACGTAGAGATAGAATTAATTAGTTTCACGCGGTAACTCCGTGATAACTAGTCGGTAAATCGAATAATCCACCTAGTCGTATCAATGTTTGGTAACTCGGCATAGTTAACTAGGATCGTTAAAGTAGAATCATAATCTTAAAGCGTACTTAAACCTAAATTAGGCTTGGTAACTCGGTTTAGTTTAGTTTAAGTATAGTGGATTTACTTGGTAACTCGGTAAGTTCAACGTTGCTTGATTAATAGTGAATAACACGTGGTTGTTTTACGAATCAAAACGTAAATTTAGATCGATCTAGTGAACCTAGAGAATTCCCGGTGCTTTTCCCTTATTGATAGAAACTTCCAAATATTCATTCTTTATTAATCGTGAATTATTTCACTTGGTTAATTGAGAATTTTGCGTTTAATTTCTTAGAATTAGATAAAAACACATCTTGCGACTTGCCCACATAAGGTATAGAATAATAATTAATTTAAACAAAGTCCCTTGGGTTCGACAACCCGGATTTCCGGTTTATTACTACACACGACGGCTGTGCACTTGCAGTTGGAACGTGTCAAGTTTTTGGCGCCGTTGCCGGGGACTTCGGCTAAATTAGTTATAATTCCTAGCCTTAGGGATTTTAATTTATTGTTTATATCCGTTACTCACCTACGTTTTGCGTGTTTCGTGATTTCAGGTTGATTTACTCGGTGCATGACCCGTTCTCGAGACGAGCCTTTGTATCCAACGTTTGAAGACCCGGAATCCTTATTAAAAGCACAGCGTAGAGACAAGAGGAATTCAAGCTCAGTAGTTATGGACGAAGAAACGAGAGCTGAGTATGAGAGGATCCGCAAAGGTTTGCAGGATGCGGAAGCAGCTAGAGTTGCAGCTGTAGAGGAGGCTGCACGAAGAGCCGCAGAAACTGAAGAGGTGAGAGCTCAAATGGCTGAGATGCAGGCAAGGATGGATCGCATGGCTCCCCCAAATCCACAACCACGTCATGGTGTGGGGGCACAAGTGGCGAACATCGGTGGGAACAACAATGGTAATAATGGGGAAAACAACAGGCAGAACAATGCTGAGAATGAAGAACGCCCGATGGTGGATTATTTCAGGACTACTCCAGCATGTTATCAGCCTACCATTGTCAGGCCGCAGATCAATGCCCAACACTTCGAGTTGCGCCAACATATGATCAACATGGTTCGTGATGAGTGTGCATTCAACGGAGCTCCAGGAGATGACCCCAATCATCACCTGCTGGTATTTGAGCAGATCACTTCAACCCTGCACGATCAGCGAGTTCCAGATGAAACGGTTAAGCTTTTACTATTTCCATTCTCCTTATCTGGAAAAGCCAAGAAGTGGCTTATGGAGCTGCCAGCTGGTAGCATAGTGACATGGGCAGATTGTTGCCATGAGTTTTTGAGGAAGTATTTGCCACCATCCAGAGTCGCGCAGCAGATGGCAGAGATTGCAAAGTTCACTCAGGATGAAGACAGCTCTTTGGGAGATGCATGGAGAAAGTTCAGCCAAATTCTCCGTAGATGTCCGAATCATGGAGAGCCATGGCACAAGCTCTTCCATTATTTCTACACTGCATTGGACAAGGAGACAGCTGACCAATTGGATATGCTAGCTGGAGGTAATTTTATGGGACTTGGAGCACAGCGAGCTCAAGATTTGCTGAACAATGCGTCAAAGAGAGAGACTACACGATCTGAAACGCGTAGGTATTCCAAACCGGGGGATACATCCTTAGTCAACAAGATTGAATCGATGGAACAAAAGTTGGAATCCATGACTTCAGCATTTCACGGTATGCACCCCCCAACTCAGAAGCCCATGGGTGAATTACTAGCAGATGAAAGCCAGGGATATGATAACAGTGTTGAGGATGTGAATTTTATGCGACAGCAGCAATGGCCTAACACCTATCATCCCAACAATCGTAATCACCCCAACTTCAGCTATGCCAATCCAAACAGTGGATTATATGCACCCGGACAGAGACCCAATGTTCCATATCAGGCGAGGCAAGCTCCACAACAGCAGGCTCCACAAAAAGAAGAGCAAGAGACAAATGCCCTATTGAGAAAGCTCCTAGCTAATCACGACAGGATGGAGAGCGCGATTGTCTCAATACAGGCAACAATAAAAAGCCATGAGACTCAGATTGGGCAAATCGCCAATCAAAATGTCAAGCTTCCACCAGGCATGCTTCCAGCAAATACCATCACTCCTAACGAGCAGCTGAATGCCATCACAACTCGCAGTGGCATCACTACTGAGGATCCTCCATATCCTAGCCACGCGCGAGCTGAGGCAACTAAGGCCACCGAGAAAGCTTTGGATGAAGAGATTCCCGTGCCTACCGTGAGTCCCCAATCAAAGGACACGGTGAGGAAGTCGGATGAGAAACAGAAGCCTAGGGAGGAATATAGTGTGCGAGTGCCATATCCGCAGAGATTGAAGAGCCAAGAGGATGCCAAGCATTTCAAGAAGTTTGTTGATATCTTCAGGAAACTGCACATCAATATACCTTTCGCGGAGGCAATCTCACAAATGCCTAAATACGCCAAATTTCTCAAGGACCTCCTTTCTAATAGGAGGCGCATGGATGATTTTGAGACCGTTACTCTAAATGAGGAGTGTAGCGCCGTTGTGCAAAAAGCGCTGCCAAAGAAGATGAAAGATCCGGGCGGTTTCATCATTCCTGTTACATTGGGAGACGCATTTCATGGGAGGGCATTGTGTGACCTTGGTGCGAGTATTAATTTGATGCCTACATCGGTTTTTGAGCAACTTGGTGTGGGAGATCCTAAGCCTACCAGGATGTGCTTGCAGATGGCTGATCGCACAATAAAACGCCCCAGGGGTGTTTTAGAGGATGTACTAGTGAGAGTTGAAGGACTCATCTTCCCAGCGGATTTTGTGATCTTAGACATGGAGGCTGACGAGGATGTTCCTCTTATTTTGGGCCGTCCATTCCTGGCCACTGGGAGGACTATCATTGATGTGGCTAATGGGGAGTTGACTATGCAGATCAATGATGAGAAGGTGGCCTTCAATGTATTTGAGGCTATGAAGTTTCCCGCATACGCGGTGAGCGAACAGTGTTTTGGTGTGGAGGCATACACGCTGAACGAGGAGGACGATATTTTGTTGGAGCAACTATATGAGGAGCTTGCTCTATTTGATTCCAGCGAGAAAGAGCAAGCTTTGGATGTTCATTGGCGCCCACCATTACCCCTCTTTAATGAGGGAAGCAGGAAGATCCTTACTCCTTCTCTTATTACTGCTCCTGTTTTAGAATTAAAACCTTTACCTGTTCATTTGAAATATTTATATTTGGGATCTAATGATACTTTACCTGTGATTGTATCTGCATGTTTGGACAGGGAACAGGAGGAGCAGCTTCTTGAGGTACTACAGAAGAGGAAAGCAGCTATGGGATGGACAATAGCAGATATTAAGGGGATCAGCCCCACAGTTTGCCAGCATAAGATCAGGCTCATGGAAGACAAGAAGCCGGTAGTTCAATTTCAGCGCCGCCTCAACCCTCACATGCAGGAGGTGGTGAAGAAAGAGGTGCTTAAATGGTTGGAAGCAGGTATCATCTATCCGATTTCCGACAGCACGTGGACTAGCCCGGTACAATGTGTTCCTAAGAAGGGAGGTATAACTGTGGTGGAAGGGGAAAAAGGTGATCAAATTGCCACACGCACCGTTACTGGGTGGAGAGTTTGCATGGATTACCGCAAACTCAATGACGCCACTTTGAAGGATCATTTTCCCCTCCCATTCGTGGACCAGATGCTTGATAGGCTAGCTCACCATTCACACTACTGCTTTTTGGATGGATATTCTGGGTATAATCAGATAGCGATTGAGCCAGCTGACCAGGAGAAGACAACATTTACTTGTCCATATGGGACGTTTGCATTCAGACGCATGCCATTCGGGCTATGCAATGCCCCAGCTACGTTTCAGAGGTGCATGATGTCTATCTTCTCAGATATGATGGAGCAGAAGTTTGAAGTCTTCATGGATGATTTTTCACTTTATGGTGATGGGTTCGAAGATTGTCTCCAGCAGCTAGCTCGGGTACTGGACAGATGTATTGACACCAACCTAGTGCTTAACTGGGAGAAGTGCCATTTCATGGTGACCGAGGGAATAGTGTTGGGGCACAAGATCTCCAGTAAAGGTTTAGAGGTAGACCGGGCGAAGATTGAGGTGATTGAGAAGCTTCCTTACCCTACGTCTGTCAAAGGGGTACGGAGTTTCTTGGGACATGCAGGTTTCTATCGGCGCTTCATTAAGGATTTTTCGAAAATCACAAAGCCTTTATCTGGTTTGCTTGAGAAAGATGCCGTGTTTGATTTCAATGAAGACTGCAAGACAGCTTTTGATTTGCTCAAGAAGAAGCTGATTAGTTCTCCCATTATAGCCACTCCAGACTGGACTCTACCGTTCGAACTTATGTGTGATGCCAGCGATTACGCGGTGGGAGCAGTGCTGGGACAGCGGAAAGACAAGGTAGCTCATGTTATTTACTATGCTAGTCGTACTCTTAACACTGCACAGGTTAATTATGCCACCACGGAGAAAGAGATGTTGGCTATTATCTTCGCATTGGACAAGTTTCGTCCATATCTTGTGGGTTCCCAGGTGACTATTTTCACGGACCATGCAGCCCTCAAATATCTTCTTGCTAAGAAGGATGCGAAGCCTAGATTGATCCGATGGGTGTTGCTGATGCAAGAGTTTGATATAGTGATAAAGGACAAAAAGGGTGTAGAGAATGTTGTTGCAGACCATTTGTCACGACTGGATAACGAAAAACAAGAAGATGTGCCGATTAGAGAAGATTTTCCAGACGAACAACTTATGGTAGTGGTAGCAGCTGTGCCTTGGTTTGCGGATTTGGCAAATTTCAAGGCGCTCAAAATTGTTCCGAAAGACATGACGTTTCATCAGAAAAAGAAATTTTTCGCAGATGCACGACACTATTTCTGGGATGACCCTTATTTGTTTAGGTTGGGAGCTGACAATGTGTTGAGAAGATGCGTAGCTGAGCCAGACACTTTGGACATTCTTAGACACTGCCACGAATTGAATTGCGGAGGACACTTTGGCAAAGCGCGTACTGTGGCAAAGGTATTGCAAAGTGGATTTTACTGGCCTACTTTACATAAAGATGCTCATCTATTTGTGCAGCAATGTGATCGATGTCAGAGAACCGGCAATATCTCCAGCCGAAACGAGATGCCTCAAAATTTCGTGTTGGAAGTAGAGCCTTTTGATGTCTGGGGCATCGATTTCATGGGACCATTCCCGTCTTCACTTGGTAATCTTTATATATTGTTAGCTGTGGATTATGTGACCAAGTGGGTGGAGGCAATGGCTTGCCCGAAGAACGATGGAGCTACTGTAGAGAGATTTGTGCGGAAGAGCATTTTTACGCGGTTTGGAACTCCAAGAGCCATAATCAGTGATGAAGGATCGCATTTTGTGAATAAAGTCTTTGCCAATGTCTTGAGCAAATATGGGGTAAAGACGCATAAGATATCACTGGCCTATCATCCGCAGTCGAATGGGCAAGCAGAAGTGTCTAACCGAGAGATAAAAGGGATTCTGGAGAAGACAGTCAACCCGGGACGCAAGGATTGGTCTCTGCATTTAGACGATAGCTTATGGGCATACAGGACTGCTTACAAGACTCCTTTGGGCATGTCTCCCTATCAGTTAGTGTTTGGGAAGTCATGCCATCTTCCGGTGGAACTTGAGCACAAGGCATTCTGGGCTTTGAAGAAGATTAATTTGGACGCTAAGCTCTCCGGTGAGCTACGAAAGCAAGCGCTACTTGAACTTGAAGAATTTCGGTTGATGGCGTATGAAAGTGCGAGAATCTATAAGGAAAGGACAAAACTGTGGCACGACAGGCACATCATCCCGAGAGACTTCAAGGTAGGACAGAAAGTGTTGATCTTCAATGCAAGACTAAAACTGTTTCCAGGGAAATTGAAATCTAGGTGGAGTGGTCCCTACACGATTACTGAAGTTTATCCATGGGGATCTCTTGAGGTAGAGGACGCAAATGGGAACAGGTTTAAGGTAAATGGCCAGAGAGCAAAACCGTACGTGGACGGGAATTTCATTGGAGTCATTGAATGGCTTCATGCAACTCCCGCAACTTGAGAAGTCTCTGAGGTAACTGGGTCGGGCCGTCGACCTTAAATTACACAGCGCTTGTTGGGAGGCAACCCAACCTATTTACTGCTTTAGGATAGATTTTAATACTGTTTTGTAATTTTTATTCGGTTTGATGTTATTGAGAGGTGCGAGAGAGTGGATTTAATGTTTCCAATGAGTATGTGCAGGAATACGAGGTGAAAGGCCTATTTCGGATCCCCCTTCTTGATGCGCGCGTGCGAAACAGAGTAAAAAGTCCAGATTTGCAGCTAAATACGCGTATCGGGATCCGAAGTGAAGAAATTGAAGATAGAAGCCATTCCTGCATCTATTCAACACACGCACCTGGGGAAGATCATGTTCCCGGACTCCCCGTCTTGATTTGCGCAAGAATTTGATTAGAGAACGGAGAAAGCTAGCACGCCGGCACGGATTACGAGGTGAAATTTTGAAGGACAGACTAAAATGAGAATTGAACAATGCCAACGTGTGGGGGTGGTCGAGAGCTTTCTGTAGACGGGTGGATCGCGCAAATCGGAGTCCGGATGAGAAAGTTACGCCAAAAAGGATGTTTTCGCAAGTAAAACGAGGCCAAAAGCATCCGGAAATGCAAAACGTGCCTTGGAACGCGTGAAATTGACAAATAAAACATTCCCCGGATTTTGGGAGTGTTTTAAGGTGAAAAGGGAGTCTCGAGGTCGAGGAGATCCTTCGGAAAGCAAAGGCACGATCGAAGACGCGAAAAATCGACAAAAAGGATGTTTTTGGCACAATTCAGAAGTGTCTTCGTACTAAGACAATTGTCTTCGTACGAAGACATTGTACTTAGAAAAATTTTTGACCCTCTGAATTGTCTTCCTATAACAGCTCTCAGTATCTATGTGAGAAGGCCTTCGTGCGAAGACAATTTGTCTTCGTACGAAGACTCTTCGCACGAAGAGAAACGTCTTCGCACGAAGACATCGCGCGGAAAGACTAAATTGTCCAGGACCAGATAGCTGTTTGGGGGTTATAATGTGGGGGCTTTTTGGACTTTTTGGCACTCACTTGAAGGTTAACCAGCTGGTCTTCGTTCCTATTCTTCATTCTTCATCTTCACAACTCAGTTCTTCTCCCCATAGCCGAACCTACTCCAATTCACCCCCACACTTGTTTCTTCACCAAATTCATCAACCCACCTAGGGTTTTGCTCGCAATTACAAGGAGAACAAGGTTCCAGTGGTTGTTTTGAGAGAGAGTGCAAGAACAGAGAGCAATTAGAGGAGAAGAAAGCTAGGGTTTTGAAGGCAAAGTGAGAAATTGGACGACTTGGAGGTTGATTTACCTTTCGGACGAGAAGGGAACATTGACGGGGACTACGCAAGGAGTACGGGGCAGCAAGAAATTCAAAATTTCGACAAATTTTTCCGGCACCATCAAAATCAGTCGGGTTCGTCAAATTGGGAAATTTTTGCGTCCGTAAGACTTGCTCCGGACGCGTAGGTACTATCTAAACTTTGCAATTTCATAATCGAGTCTTAGGCACATTGAGTAAAAGCCCGGTTATATTTGTTGCGCTTAGAAGCGTATTTGGGGGCGATTGCGTAAAGTCCTAGGAACTACTTGTTACGTGCCTACGTGTTTCGTTTTGTTTACACTTCTTGTTCACGTGCACCAGTGTTGAATTGCTTGTTTTACTTGGATTTGAATTTGAAATGGCGGGTGGTAAGAAGAGAAAGACGGGAGAGGGTTCGTCTCAAGAAGCATCGGGATCGGGCGATCCCCAATTGGAGATACCGCCTACTCCCCAATATGCAATCTTGACGGCCCCTTTCCCGGCTAAACCGGGAATTGTTGGTCGACGAAAGGCAAAAGCTAATTTGAAAGAGCGTAGTATTGCGCCCGGTTATTATGATAGCTACCGTTTCGTCACCCACGAGGCCCATCTTGACTCTCGTAGAGATACGTATTTGACTAAGAACGGGCAGCCCGAGAAAGCCTTTCCTTTGCACGAGGACATGCCTCAAGCAATTAAGGAAATTTATGAGCGTGAGAAGCTTGAAAATTGGTTTAAACTGGTAGGGCAGTCTAGTTCACACATTACGAGAGAGTTTTTGTTCAATTTGCGTTATGCAAAGGACGGTGAGAGTCAAGACCCTCGTCTCGTTTACTGTCGGAACGAGTGGATAGTCTTCACGCCAGAGACTATCGCTCTCGCCATGGGTTTCCCCGCTTTGAAAGATGGTTGTGGGTTAGAGACGGTTCTTCGTAGTGAGAACCTTTGGTCTCGTCTAAATGCTTTTTGCTTTGCGAAGGGGGTTGATCCATGGGACAGGAAGGGAGAGGTGATTTATTGGAAGGCCGAGAAGAGGTTTTATAGGCCGGAGGCTAGGTGGTGTTGTGAAGTGCTAGAAAACTGGGTTTTAGGAATCACACGAAACCCTAGTTATACTTTCCGCCTTTCGGTTTGGGCCCTTTGTCTTTACACCGGGGTTAGAATTGATATCCCCAAACTGATTTGGGAGAACTGTCTTGAGAGGGTGTCTAGGACAAACAAATTGGGCCCCGGTCATACCTGCTTGATCACTCACCTAGCCAAAACTGCCGAGGTAGTCATAGGGAGAGATATGGACTTGAAACCGTTTACGGCTAGGAAGTGGCACAGGTTTGACGAGACAGCGAGGAAGAAGGGCAAGGGTAGGAGGATGAACACCTCTAGGTTTGACAACCAGGTTGCCTACGACCACCTGAGAGAGGAGATGGCCCGGGATAGACTCGAGAGGAGACGCCAGTTTGCCCACACTCGGGACAATCAGGCGAAGCTGGGGGGTTTGATCCAGATGGTTGGCCAGTGGGTGATACAGTCTAGTGGTCAGGCACCGGGGGAGTTTGTTCCACCAGTCCCGACGGCGGATCCGTGGTTTCAGGAGGATGACTTTGAGTATGAGGTTCCGCCGAGTGAGGATGAGGAAGAAGAAGATGATGAGGATGAGGAAGATGAGGAGGAAGATGACGAGTAGTGGAGTGTGCCCTCGCGCTAGAATTGTTGAGTCCTCGTGTTATCGTTGAGGACAACGATGCATTCTAGTGTGGGGGTGGTTGAATCCTTGTTACTAGTCAGTGTCGTGTCTTTGCATCGCCAGTGTTTGCATATAGTTAGATGTTTTTGGTTATGTCCTTATTTTTCTTTTTGTTATTCATCTTTGCGCACGTTTTGGTATTTTGAGTCAACCTACCATTGTTGAGTCGTAATTGAGTTGGCCTTGCATATAGTATAGGAATTTAAAAAAAAAAAAAAAAAAAAAAAATTAAAAATGTGAAAAATCCAAAAAAATTAAAAATTTGAGAAAGGGCAATTGAAAAAAGCTGAAAATTCGGTAAAATCGAGAGGCGTGAGACTTTTAGGCATAGGGCGTGAATCGCGATCGAGAGTGACAATGTGAGAGTCCCTTAGTAAGTATAGAGAAACTCTCTTTACGGGAATGCGTGCCTATTTTACACTCAAATTTAATTCTTTCAAATTTAAAGTGTGTGCCTAATTTTCTTACAAGAGTTGAGCTAGGTGTGAGCTAAACAAGCCGAACGTTCTTGTGTTCGTCTTAGGTAGTCGCCAACCCGCCTCGTAGTGGCACACAGAACAGCTGTGCGAGGTGTGTATTAGAGCACTCACTGCTTCTAGAACTTACCTTGTAGGACCACTAGCAAACCCGTATTTGAACCATGGATTCTTTGACAACCTTTGGACTTAGGGTGACGATTCTTGGCCTTCAGCATTGATTGGTTAGAATCACCACTTTAGTGCGTCACGAGGGTGTTGTAGTTGAGGGGGTTCGATGAGGGAGTACTTCATGCTATATTTGTGTGAGTCTTGCATATCGCATGCACTTCATTTGTGATCTTCGAGGGGAATGCGAGGGTGAGTGAGAGTAGGCTTGCGCACTTCGGTGTGGCGGTGTTCCATGGCATTACAACATGGACACAAGTGAGGAGAGCCGTGAGTGTGTACATCTAATACACGCGAAACTTGGGTTGGGGGAATTTAATAGGTGGATCGTGCTAGGTACCGGATCTTACTCATCATGGTGTGGGAGGTTTGGTTGGATTAGGCACGAGACAGACATTTGATCGACTACGTGAGAGGGGACAGGATTACATTCGAGTGTGGGGGTGTCGACATTTGACTTCGGACATCGAGATTGCACTTGCGACGACTCCATCCCCACACATGTTCTTTTATGTTAGCGGCCTTGTTGATTTACACCGAGGATTTTATTGAGATAGGGAGAGGCTTTGATTTGTGATTTATACGTGATTTTGATAGTGTCTCTCCTTACGATTACATGATAGCTTGGCACTTGGAAGACCACTCGGGAAAAGAGATTGAAGGAATTTTGCAAGATTTTGAGAGATGTAGGAAAAAAAAAAAAAAAAAAAAAAAAAAAAAAAAAAAAAAAAAAAATCAGAAAAAAAAAAAAGAAAAAAAAAGAAAAGAGAGAAAAAAAGGAGAGATGAATAAAGGTTGAATGAGAAGCTTTATGGAAGAACGAGTGGAGAAGCGACTAGTTCACAAACGGGAAAATTTTAGTTTATGCATCATTCATGACGATGGCCGCGGAAATCGTAATTGTACCGGGGTTTGAGGGGATCGAGGGCCGGAGATGGTGAGTTTCGGGCTTGGTTTCCATTATTGTTGTGAGGGTGTGTGAGCTTTGGTGTTTGTGAGAATGTGACGCTTTAGGACTTGTATTTGATTCTTATCCTATTTGTCCCTAAAGCCTCATCATTTAAACCCGTTAGCGGATTAGGAGCTCGGACCTTGAACGTGGCTTAGCCTAGCGTAGCCTTTTATTTTGTGGCACACATGAAAAGGTATTGCATTCTTGTACGTAGTAAAGTTAGGTTCTCTATACTAGCTAGGGGGAATTCATGTTGACGAATTTGATTTCGAATCATTCCTTGTGCCTAGATTTCTCATCGCTTCGTGTGAATCGGTTTAAGCTAATGGAGATTGCCCAATCTCGCAAAAGAAAAAAAAAATTTGTATTTCAATACTTGCATTGTGAATATTGCATTTGCATATAGGTGCATTGTGTATAATCGAGTCGTGTCGACTAGTAGGAAGGATGGTTGGTGAACGGTTCTACTCGTATTAGTATGCAAGAGTTTTTGGTATTGTATGCAATGTGAGGTAGTAGTATGCAAATGGCGTAGGGAAGTATGCAATGAGTAGTATGCAAAGTTGGATGAATTGCGGAAAAGCGAAAGAAGCTTTGACTTGAGAAGAGATGAAATTGACTTGAGAGATTTGCTCGGGACGAGCAAAAGGTAGTGTGGGGGTAGTTGATAACTCCGTTTTCGGAGTTATTTTATGCCTTTTATTTCTACATTTTGCGTGCTTATAATGGAGAATTTGTCGTCTTTTGAGTAAATTGAGCGTAAATGTGAAAATATGAGTTCATGTGCAATACTTGTTGAATCCGGGCGTTTCTTTAGATTTATGAGCTTTTTATTGTGATATGATCGCGGGTTGTGTTTTCGTGTTGTGATTCGCAGGAAAACAGGGCTTGGATGATCGTGCGGGATTTGGAAGCGAACTTCGGAAACGAGGAACTCAAAGACAAGTCAAGAGGAGAGTCAAAAGTCAAAGGAAGTCAATGGAAAGTCAAAGGAAAGTCAAACAGAAGAGAAAGGTCAAAGAAAAGTCAAAGAAAGTCAAAGGAAGCAAGAAGGGGGCTGGAACACAGTGTCTTCGTGCGAAGACATTTGTCTTCGTGCGAAGACAACACTTAGCCAAATTTTCAAGTCTGCAGAATTCTCTTCGCAAAACAACATGCAGTATCTACATGAGAAGATCTTCGCACGAAGAGGCAGAAGTCTTCGTACGAAGACTCTTCGTGCGAAGACAACTGTCTTCGTGCGAAGAGATCGTGGTTCAGCAGCATATTTTTGGGGCTTTTCCGTATTATTTCCAAACTTTGTAATATTGTTATGGGAACGTATTTAAGACTTTTAGGTCGTCTTTTTCAGTAGTTTTTGAGGATTAGAGACATCTTTGGAGATCAAGAAGCTAGGAGAGAGCTTAGGAGCTTTTGGGATCATTCGTTTGAATTCTAAACTCTCGTTTTTCTTGATTTTCATGTTTAAACTCATTATAATCGTTGTTTTGATTATGAATACGAGTAGCTAAACACCTTTTGCTGGGAATTCTCGTTTGGTGTAGCTAGGGTTTGATCTAAAGTCAATGTTTTGATGATTGTGATGCATGCTTTAGCTTAATCTCTCGTGTTTATTCATTATTATGGTTTATTTGCATTCTTAATCTTATTATCTTTGCGAGTAGCTAACGTAGAGATAGAATTAATTAGTTTCACGCGGTAACTCCGTGATAACTAGTCGGTAAATCGAATAATCCACCTAGTCGTATCAATGTTTGGTAACTCGGCATAGTTAACTAGGATCGTTAAAGTAGAATCATAATCTTAAAGCGTACTTAAACCTAAATTAGGCTTGGTAACTCGGTTTAGTTTAGTTTAAGTATAGTGGATTTACTTGGTAACTCGGTAAGTTCAACGTTGCTTGATTAATAGTGAATAACACGTGGTTGTTTTACGAATCAAAACGTAAATTTAGATCGATCTAGTGAACCTAGAGAATTCCCGGTGCTTTTCCCTTATTGATAGAAACTTCCAAATATTCATTCTTTATTAATCGTGAATTATTTCACTTGGTTAATTGAGAATTTTGCGTTTAATTTCTTAGAATTAGATAAAAACACATCTTGCGACTTGCCCACATAAGGTATAGAATAATAATTAATTTAAACAAAGTCCCTTGGGTTCGACAACCCGGATTTCCGGTTTATTACTACACACGACGGCTGTGCACTTGCAGTTGACGAAAACCATAGCGAAGGAAAAAGAGTGTCGCATTTGGATTGTATCTCCCCCTCTTTCTAACACCTTTGTACCTGACAAATAAATAAATTGCAATACAGAAACCTAACGATATTCGATTAACAATCAAACTAAGTAAAATGCATATGCACCTATAACTACTCACGAGTGTAAACTTTGATTTGTATCAGGAAACTAATATAATCTCATGGGACAAACCTCCATGGAACTTCACAAATACAATCCTATTGTAACTAGTTGCATCATATTCTGTTGTACCTTAGTCCCCAAGACTAAAACAACATTATCATCATTCTCACCACGAGAAGATTATATTTATGAGAATTTAGCATGATCCATATCATGTATGGTCTCATTTATGAGTGCCACGCTTAAAAGTGGACATAAAACCAAACCAAAGTCCCACGCTTAACAGCGGACATAAATCCCATGCTTAGTGGCGGATATGTAATATCCACATAGATCCCCGCTTAACAGCGGATATGTAGTATTTGCATAGACTGTAGTTCACGCTTCGGGTTGTTAGTACTTTGAGTACTATACATTATGCTCTACATGTTTAAATAATTATGTAACCCGAGCAGTTGTCTATGTGTGTGTTGATTTTCTATTGGCCAGTAATTTTAAGACACCTCTTTTTCCCATATGATAAATCACGTGATTTTACAAGAACTTTCTCAAGATAAACATCATCATTCATAGTAGGATCATACTATTGTATTAATTTACGTTTAGATACTCTCATAGCTATTGGCCTCTTCTGAGGCTATTTAATTATCAATGTTAGTTTTGATCCAAGGTTGATGATGTATATATGAACCCCCCAAGATTTCTCCAGAATCTTGTGTTCTTAATTTGTAAAGCATTGATATACCCATATCCCAACATAATTTTAGATGCTTTTATTTTCATTCCTATTATGGAGGATCAAAATATTTACACAAGTGTAGATACTGCTTTCCAGATAGACAGATCATCGCCACGTGGCAGCCATCCAGCACACCTAGCTGTGCTCCATACACACCGGATCACCACCCGTGCTGATCCACGTGGGGGCTACGAGACAGGGCCCCCGCGCACCATAACACGGTACTTGTAGGGACTTAGTGGTTTGGAGGCTAGGGTAAGGTCCGTCGCGCGCATGCGACAACCAAGCTTGCGCGCGACCTCTGGTAACTAACTGAGAGATCCTAGGATTACGTGTCCCGTTAATGCAGCTGATCTCATAACAGTCTTCGATACTTGCGGGCAGATGCATAACGATTCCTATATAACACGGTCGAAAGTGCCGTTGGGGGTTCTACCATTAAGCCGCCATTTATGGTGCACTAAACCCCCCAACGGTCACTTTCCCACTATATATATAGGATCGTTAGCTCCCGTTGAGACACAAGACTCATAAGACACATTGGTCCATTACCATAGCTTACTATCTCTCTCTCACAAACAGTTACCAGTGCTTACTCTCTCCCTACACACACCTTACAACTCTCCGTGTTCTGATTCCCTACTTGAGGTGTACACTTGGAGATCTCTCGAGGATTTCCTTGTACACATTTTGGCAAACCCAACGTGAACATCCACCTTCAAGAACCTCAAAATTCTCCCATAATGTCTTCGGAACAAGCCATTCATCACGGAGACTAGTCTCCCTCCCATGAGGAGACCTCAGGAGAGGATGGACTGCTCAACACCACTCCCAACACTCGGGCTCCGGTTGTCGCTGAGGGAGACCCCTCCTTGGAGTCTTTCCAAGCCACGATACTGACACAAGCCCGGGCCATGGAAGCTCAATCTGAGAAAATCGCTCAGATCATGGCGATTATGGGAAAGGTGGCCCAGAACGTTTCCCCAGGGGCTTCTGCCTCATTTCGGTCAACTTCACTGCCCCCACCAGGGATAGTGTCCACATCAATAGGCACCTCGATAGTGCATGTCTCTGCTGCCCAGGCTCCTCTTTCAGGTGGCCCGGCAAGCCAGACCCCACCATTCTCATCGGGCTTGTCCCTAACGATGGCAGGGAACCCCACCGCATATCCTGCATAATCTCTATATGCAAGTGGAGCCCTAGGAAGCCATGGGCCTCCACCTCCGCCTCCTTACAACCCCAGTATGCCCTACATTCCGGGCTTTGGGCCCACAGCTCCATCCTATGGAGGAACACCTGCTAGTATGGCGGCTATCGAACAAAGGATCGACAGTATCATCGCCAACCAGAGTTTCGCAGACACTATCATCCCCAAGGTAGACACTGCGCCTCCCATTCCGCGGGATGTCTATCTGATGCTAAATCCCGCAGGATACAAAGCGCCCAAATGGGACAAGTTTGATGAGGTCAGTGGGAACGCGCACGAGCACGTGATGAGATTCATGGACATGATGGGCCCGTATGCAGATAATACTCGGCTACTCATGCGCGAATTTCCCAAATCTCTGGGAACTGTCGCATACAAGTGTTACAGAGCTCTCGAATCGGGATCTGTCAAAACATGGGATGAGATGGTAAAGAAATTCTATAAGAAGTTCTTCCAGATGGACGAACGAGTCACAACCATTCACCTCTCCCGGATGTACGAAAAGCCTGACGAGGAAGGCGTCGCCTTCATCAAGAAATTCAAGAACAGGTCCTTGGAGTGCAGCGACGAAGTCTTGGAGGGTCGTCTGGTCGAAATATGCCTGCAAGGCATGCGCGACGAGTACAAAGGTATGTTGATTAACTTGAACATGCCCACTTTCTCGAAGTTGATTGACTGCACCAGGAACGTTGAGCCCCTGATAGAAAGGATGCGAAAGAGACTCGCTAGTGAGCATACACCGACGAATCCCAGCTACAAGGTCGGAAGGTTCGGTTACAAGAGGCCGTGAGACACCAACGTCCATGTCGTGTCACCATCCAGCAAGCAACAACGACCCAAGCCACAGGTGGCGCCGCCACTACCCTGCTCAATCGAGGACGCGATTGATCTCTGTAAAAGATGGCGGAAACACAGAATCTTGCCACCCTTTGAGCGCAAACCTACAAGAGAGCAATTCAGAAACCCCAGGTGGTGCGAGTGTCATGGCCAAGTGTCACACCCAACGCAGGAGTGAAAAAATCTCAGATGGATGGTGGACAGGAAAATAAAGGAGGGCCACCTGTTCATACACGAGTCGGCCAAAGATGTGCGTAATAATCCCCTGCTGTCTCATGCGAGGCAGGAACCCAAAGGGAAGGAGGTCGCTATGATCTCGATAACTGATCTGGAGGAGGTCGTAGATACAGAAGTCCCGATTTTCTCGGAGGTGCACGAAGAGGAGGATTACGGTATTAACAAGGAGGATTCGCGAGCTGAGCGAATGAAGAATTCCGCCAAATTTGCTAAGTTCTTCGATGAAATGGGCTTCTCACCCGACTCCAGGAACAAAATTACCAAGGCCATCCTCAGAGCGGCAGAGGACTATGGGGAAGACCTAGTAACCTCGGACGGTAGGATTGTTAGGGTCGTTCGGCCGGAGGGACCCATCATGACATTCGATGAGTCAGATAAGAAGACTATCGCGAACCATCAGAGACCACTGTACGTGACGGCTGCCATCAACCACGTGGATTTTAAAAGGGCATTCGTCCACGGCGGAGCCGCGGTGAACGTTATTCCCCTTAGCACCCTGGAGACGTCGGGGATCCCCAAGAACAAGATAGTTAAAAATCCATCGCCCCTCACAGGATTTGGCAGCGATTCCAGGGTGACCCTGGGGTTGATTCACTTGGGGATCCAAATCGGGCAGATTAGTTGTTCTGCCAAGTTTCAAGTTATCGAAGCCAACACGACTTACCACATGATCATTGGGCGCGCGTGGATTCACCGCTTCGACGATGTGCCCTCGACAGCTCATTAGGTGATGAAGGTCATCTTGAAAGAGAGGGTGGTTACGATACCTGCTTCCGTGAATCCTTTCAATATGGAGGAGGCGCACTTATCCGAGGCGGTATGGTTCACATAATTGGAGGACGGGCCATGTCCAGCCCCATCACGGACAGCTCCTCTGCCCAGATGGGAGGACATCAATGATCAGTCACCAGCAGGAGTAATGGTGACAAGGGAGGAAGCAGGAGAGAAGCAGCCCATGAGGACAGAGACCTCCGGAGTGGCCAAAAACATCTACACCTTGAAAAGGGTTATCAAACATGATGAAGATGGCAGACAGGTGGCAAATGTTTACTCCAACGGAAAGAAATGCTACTGCATCTAGAGGAACCTTAAAGGTGCGCTCTTGTGATCAACTGTTGGATACGATCTTTATTTATCAACTGGTCTTGTTTATCCGTACTTGTTACAACCAGTTCAAAGCCTATCTCATATGGTAACGGCTAAACGCGATCAAAGTTTATCTTCTAAAATAGCACGAAGCCTATATCATACTGTAGAAGCCAACCGCGATCAAAGACTATCTGCTAGGATAGCACAAAGCTTATCTCATATGATAGCAGCCAAACGCGAATAAAGCCTATCTGCTAAGATAGCACAAGCCTACCTCATATGGTAGCAGCCAAACGCGAATAAAGCCTATCTGCTAAGATAGCATAAGCCTACCTCATATGGTAGCAGCCAAACACAAATAAAGCCTATCTGCTAAGATAGCATAAGACTACCTCATATGGTAGCAGCCAAACGCGAATAAAGCTTGTCTGGTGACACAACTGAAGCTTATCTCACATGATAGCAGTTAAAATAAGGCCTATCTCATAAGATAGCAGCCAAACATAGTCGGAGCCCATCTACTAGGAGGGCAACAGAAAGTTCAAGGTCTATCTCATATGATAACAACAGAAATTTATTCCACACGATACATAATCTGTCTCCCAGAATGGCAGAGTTGAAAACCTATTCGAATGGGTAGTACGCAAAAAGGCAACGCGCAAAACTAGCAAACACAAACATAGTATGAATACGCGAATGGAAGCAGATATACAAGTCTATCTTATTAGATGAAACAACCAAAAGGGCAGAGTAAAATTTACCTGTCTAGATAGCAGCAGAAAACAAATCCCCAAAAAAGGGTGCAAGGAATCATATTCCTACGCTAAAAATCCTAGATTAAGGGCCTAACTATGGAAAGCTCGTCGTCATCGTCGACGTCCTCGACCAAAACAAAACTCTCGCCGCAACCACGGCAAGATGCCAAATGAACTTCAAGGAATAGATGAGGGAAACAGCTTTGGGAATAAATCTCGTTCGAAGAAGCTAACGTCGAGCAAGTGTCTTGGCTGACGAACCCTTGGAAGACATTCCTATAGCACAACATAACTCTACGGGCCATGGAATGGAACTCAGGTGGATGAAGGAATAGAGGAATGCAGAAAAGAATATGGGGAGAAGACATCCTTTCAATGGCGGAAGCTCAGAGGGGTGGTAGTAATGAAGAAGAAAATAACAAGGAAGGGGAGGTTTAAATAGGGCCCGAGGAAGACTCTTCAGTTGCCAGTAACGCCTCGAGAATCGGGCGAGAATCAATTGTATTACTAAAGCATACGGCGTTATAGTAAACCTAGGTAATAATGAAGGGATAGTCTACTATGGGGCAGTCATGCCTTATCAGGACGCCACGCTGGCACGACGATCCATACAGTCATGATGGTTTCTAGGAATTTGAACCATCATCAAGGCATTGAATATTGAGATCTTTTCAAGGTATGACGGACAGTGACGTACACGCGCCAGTTTATATGCTTGAATCAAAAAGGCAAAATATCAAGTTAAAGTATAAGCATATCTCTTAAGATAGCAGCACGTGCAAAATGACGTGAAATAACATCAAAATCATAATCTATAACGACGGATCAACTGGACTACTGCTTCATTCTTTAAAGAAGTCTTTCAAAAGGGAGTCTTTCGCGGATAGCTTGAGCGATTTTGTTGCAAGTTCTGCAATGCGAGCTTTCACCTCTTCATAATGCTTCAAGGCAGCTTCATACTCCCGGGCCATCTGCTCATACGCCTCCCTGCGAGCCTTAAGGGCCAGTGTCTCCTCTCTGAAAGAAGTATACTCAGTTCCAAGACTGGAAGAATTGCGAGCTCTGGTCAGTCTTTGCACGAGGAAGTCCAAATCCAGTCGACCCGCCGCAGTCTCTTGAAGTCTCTGAACGAGCGCGAGAAGATCTTGAGCACTGGCAGCTGTGGTACTTTTAAGGGTTGTTTTAAACAATCTTTCCAAGAGAGCAGCCATCTCTCTGAAAAGATTCCCTCTGTCTTCTGGTGCCAGCTCCAGTACTCGAGCAAACGAAGCAAGAAAGGTCACTCGCATCTTCATTAGCCATTCCAAACAGGCTTGGTCGATATCTGTGCATAGAAGCAGGACAAAACAATGAGAGAAACGCGAACCTAAGAGTCGGGGAAATAGGATAAAAAGAATGAGCTTACCAGTCCCTTCGACGATCTGTTGAAAAGGAGCAACAGATACTGCTACCCGCAAGCCGTCTTGAATTTCCTCGACCAACTTCTGATCCGCCATCACCTCGCGCGCAAAGTACGACTCAGGAATTATAAAATTCCTCGCGGGTACGACAGGGTTTGCAGCTTGCGAGCCCCACACTTCAAAGGGATTCTCAGAAAAGAGAGAGTCCATATCAAAACCTCATGCGGGATCTTCGCTCCTCGCCATGCCTAGCACAGGGACAGAACTTAGGTTGGCATGCCCGACCTACTCAGCACTCTGAGTAACAGGAGGGTCAAGCTCTGCAGGAATGGCGGGCTCAGCAGACATAGCATCACGTGCAATATCTTCGATGTTCCTCTCGAACAGCGTTTCAGACTCTTGCTCGACGTTAGCTTCTTCCGAGGAAATAGGTATCGCTTTGGCAGGAGATGTGATGAGATCTTCCTGTACTGGGATTCCCCCCTCTTGCTCAATAGTGAGCTCCGCGTCTGGATGATCCTCAACCACTGGAGTCTCTTCCATAAAGACTTGCCCTGGAAAGCCTGCACCAGACACATTATCACCAGACTCAGAAATTACTTAAGCTCCGCGAGGACGACGGTGCACCAAAGGACAAGGGTCAGGTTCTGCAAAAATAATGTGTCATTATCACGCCCTCAGAAAGGAAAAGAATAAAACTACAACACAAGCATAAGCGGGAACAGAATGGAAAAACCTCTATTAAAGTTATCATCGGCACTTCCCCACTTATATGGGGTACCCGCGCAATTTTCATGTTGAAAGTTATCATCGGAACACTTCAATCTAGCATGACCTGCTTGGGATTAAGAAAGATTATGCATCTAGCGTACGAAAAGGAGGGGTATTACGTGTGGCCAGAGCAGTGACTTACCAGAGGGTTCCCCACATTGATCCCTTACCCACATACGAATGTCACAAATGGGCACGCCATGATATAAAGCACCAGTTACAATGTCACAGTTGATAAACCAAACTTAAAAAATAGTACCTTCTTCGTCTTCGTCGCCGACGAGCTCATGAAGTGCTAGCTGCGCCTGGTGAAGTTCATCCACAGTTTTTGAGATAAAACGAGAGAGGCGCGAATGACCTGAGCGTGTGCGCGGCCTTCGCATTCCAGTGCCTTCATGATTACCAATCTCGGTGATGCTTCGTCTCTTGGAAAGCTCAATGCGCTCTGCCTTCGATAACTTCTCTTGCAGAGACTGCTTCTGTGCCATTCGCCGGGACTCCTCAACGGCTTCCTCCTCAGTCATAATGGTCTTTCCTTTGAGCGGGCTATCATTGTCATCTAAAAGAGGAAGACAGAAGAAGGTGAAAAACATTCCAGGAAACTTTAAATAAGCAACGATATTTTTCTAGACAAACCTTCTTTCTCCCAGGCGACAAAGTCTGAGACTGGTTCAGGGAGTGATTTCTTCTTTAGAGAAGCAGGTTTCTTCTCCGCTGGAGAGGCTTTCTTAGGAGCAGGCTCATTTCGCGCGCGCTTCAGTGGCCGAGCTGGCAGATCGTCAGTCGCAAGGGCATCGACACCTCTCTTTTTCATATCTTTAAGAAATGGTGCGAGGAAGGCTTCAAGTCCATTCGAGAGCGCGCTCCTAATCCTTTCTTCCATGCGCAGCACTGGGGGGATGGCGTCGTCAGCATATTTCTTCTTTGACTGAAAATGGTCCACAAGTCCCCCGATGCGATCCCCTGAGGCGAAGCGCCTTAGGCATCACTGTTGAAGAAAATAACAAAGTATCAAGAAACATGGGGAATAAGGTGACTCGAGTAGAAGAAAATGTATAAGGAGTATACAATACCTCTTGAAAGTCTCTCGCGTACTAAGCCCGCGAGTCAAGGGAGTCCTGCGTGACTGCGGTCTTTTTCTCATCCAAAATTAGTTGTGGACAAAAATGGTCTGCAGCTAACAGCGAATAGTACACATAGGGGGCCCAACCTCGGGAAAGATTAGACTTGAAGGGGTAATCCTTGAACAGAGGAGCAAGTGCCTTGTAAACTTGCAGTTGAACCTGTGGGTTTGTTAGACGACGAACCTGAGTTTTCCATAAGGCCACCCAACAGCTGTTACCTTTCCCATTCTCCTTCTTGAAGGCTGCACAAGGGGAAGTTCTGCGAGAAGCAACTCACGGCTCTTGTCAAAAATTATCCCATCATAGAAGTCCTTGGCAGGGAGTTCGTACCACATGGGTGGCGCGATGGTATCAAAACCCAGCTGAGGCGCCACGTGAAGAGGGTCGAAGTGGAAATTTATGGGCGCGTACATGCAGAACTCAGTTCCAGGGGCGTACTCTGACAAAGCAGGCAAATAAGCCCGTCTTCACCAGTTCACGTACTAACCATAGTGACGGGGTCCACTGATAATGTGCCATGTGCGGAGAGGAGTATCAATGTCGGGATACATATCCCCCTGAAACGTGATATTGTCCAACTCCTTGACATAAGGACGGGCTACGAAAGAATCATCATCGTCACAGACCAAAGAAAAATTGCGGCGAGCATTTTTGGTGTTAAACAACCGCTAGAAGCGGGGACACAAGAAAGATTCCTCGCATATTGGGGCATTCCATAATTCGACAGTAGTGGGTATAGGGGCATATGAAGGCCATCGCTCAAAACCCCACATGGTCAAAAAGCCGATGTTGGCAAAACACATGATATCAGCTCCGCCCTGTGATTGCTCAACATTTGCCACTGCTAGATCAAGACAATAAAATAGAGAACCCAAGACAAGATGTCCAAGGGCAAATCTCTTACCAAGGGAAAGCTTCACCGCAAGCGTGAGTACATGGACAAAAACTCCATCTCGCGGACTTCCATCTATAAGGAAGCGTGACAACTAGACACAGAGAAAACAACACATGGAGTACTCACATCCTTCTCCCGCAGTGGAAGTAACCTCATCTGGAGTCTCCTCCTGAATTTTCTGGATAATATGAGGTTTGGGGAAGTCCTTGAAAAATAACATGATCCACTTAGACTTTATGTTCGTCGCGCGGCAGAAACTGCCATAAAAGTATCAGCAAGTTTCATCGCCTCAGGAGCCCATTTTGAAGCAGCCTTCCTTAAGGTCGCGACGCATTCCAGCATCTGGCCGTGTAGAGCAACTTCTTCATCAGAACTAAGTGCTTCCAAAGGATCGAATGCTCCCATGCTCGAAAGCATCAGGAGATTCTCCACATCTTCTAGACTACGTGTGGCCTCACGGGATGCGAAGTGGAATGTGTGAGTCTTTGGGAAGTATCGAGAGAATAGGACCTTTAACATGTTCTGGTCAGCTTTCAAATCGAAAACCCTGGTCGCGCGAATAGCATGATAAATTCCAGCTTCCATCAACACAGCCTCATGATTGTCAAGAACGTAATCAGTCCACTCGTCCATCCAGTCCAGCTTCTCCAAGAAAGCTTGGACGAGAACATCGTTGTAGGGCTAAAGGCCAGCCTCAATACCACATCTATGAACATCATGAATCTCTGCAAGATCCCACTCCTCTCTATCTAGTTCAGGTTCTAATCCCAAGTCCGTGCCTCAAGAAGAGGCTTTAGGGGTGTACCCTCGTATAGAGGCCAAGTAGAAGTCATCACCCCCAAAGTAGGGGGATTTTCTCCATAATTCGTTGGGTAATTCTGAGGATTCAGTGGTGTTTTTGGGAGCCATCACTGCAAAGAATAAAGGGACAAGATCTCATGAGTCATAGGAGCACGCAGAAAAAAAAAAGGGGGAGAAGGAAGTATAAGAAATAGACTGTTTTAATTGCAAAATCCAAAAGGTGGAAGTTCAAACTACCTTGTCCACGCCTGAGTAATTGGATTACTCTGGAAAAATTGTCGAGGATTTGATCACAAAATTCGTCAAAGGACTCTTCTTCCTGTTGTGGGAGCTCTCTCCAATGCATACGAACTCAAAAGTGCAACAATGGAAAAGTTGCAATCGAAGGAATAATGAAGTTTAAATAAACCCTTGAAATGTCACGCCTATTGACGTTTGATGAGCCAAGCAACGCTTCGATTGCTTAGAAGGTTTGACATTTGATCTATCCCTGCCTCAAAAATAGGCGAGTTTGGATAGCAATTGATTAAGTCAACAGAAGCCACGCTTCATCAAAGGCTAGACGGCGTTTCCCAAAACCAAGGCAATCATGGCTGTGAATGGGGGCTATGGGTATTCGAATTCAAAACAAAAAGGCCCGCGTGAGCTTCACGCACGGTTGATTTTGCGCGACTGCACAACAGAAGGGCGTGTGACAATCGCGCAAAAGGGGGCTATTGTAGATACTGCTTTCCAGATAGACAGATCATCGCCACGTGGCAGCCATCCAGCACACCTAGCTGTGCTCCATAAACACCGGATCACCACCCGTGCTGATCCACGTGGGGGCTACGAGACAGGGTCCCCGCGCACCATAACACGGGACTTGTAGGGACTTGGTGGTTTGGAGGCTAGGGTAAGCTCCGTCGCGCGCATGTGACAACCAAGCTTGCGCGCGACCTCTGGTAACTGACTGAGAGGGTATGAAAATACGACTCATAAGCATATTTATAGCTTAGGTTCAATCAAAGCTCATGGACTAAGAACATCTTCTGGATGTTCTACTTTGATTAAAAAGAAATACATAAAGTGTAAATTTTAAAAGAAAATAAGACGAGCTCTTCAGGAGGGTAGATCATTATTCAATATTTTTAGATATCTCTTCAGGAAATTTCTTATTAAAAGATTTTAGAACAGCAGAATCTAATATTCATAACTGCAAGTTATGATATCATGTAACATGTAACTTCCCGTACATATGACATGGCCGAATTTCACATTCATTGCGATTACGAAACCTCTTCAGGAGGTTTTTTTATCATAATAAGTAAAAAAAAAAAAAAAAAAAAAAAAAAAAAAAAAAAAAACTGGATTAAAAAAAAATTAAGTGCACAAAAGTAAACTAAATTAAAGAACGAGAAACGCAACCTCTTCAGTAGGATTAGTAATAACAAGCGTTTGAGGTGTTTTAGACATCTCTTCCGGATGTAATAATGATATTTAATTATCTCTTCTGGAGATGTAAAAATAATATGTAACTTCATGTTACTAGCCATGTAATAGCGGAATATTCTTTATGAACTTATTTGATGATGTTACTTCGGGTTACAATCACATCATCATGTAGTTCACAACTTCAAGTGGGAAAACATAACTCTTTCTAAGCATTTACAGCTCAAACTAGTACAAGATCATTGACTACTACAAACTCTTCAGGAGGTGTAGTTGATAAAAAAAAAAAAAAAAATCATCTCTACTTGAGATATGATAGTAACATACTATGACTTCTGATCATAACTAAAAATAGTTATCGCAATCTTAAACTACGATCAATCAACCATGTATTTCACAATTTCATGTGTGAGGATATGATGTTAGTAATTATGTGAATAGCTCAAAGCCATTGAATGGTCAGGGGTTATGAAAACCAAAAATGTCTTCTGGAGATACATATAATAATATAGTTTTATAACATCAGGCCACAAAACATGTCGTAACTTCAGATTAAGACCAAAAATGCATGTAACTCATAACTTCAGGTATGAAACATTGACTTTTGTAAACGCAATAATATTTTCAAACAATATATAGTCTCAATTAAAAACCTCGGGAGGAGACTTTATTTGGTTAATGAATAGTTCGAAAAAATAATTAAACTGGTCGAAAGAAGTTATGGAAATCATCTTTGCACAAAATTGATCGGTAGAGAATAAATGAGCCTAACATATAGTAAATAGTAACTAATAGAGAGTAAAACCACATAACACTTCTATACTTTACTGCAGTTGAAACCCAAAAGAAATAAGTACTGAAAAAGTATAACCTTAGTCAAAGACTCATCCCATGTAGTACAAAAAGACAAGACTAACTTTGAGTGAAACTTTTCCACCATCGACTGTGAACAAGAGAACTAGAAACATAATATGCACACCATATGCATCATATAGATCGTACCGAATTTGGGTAGAATCTCGACTTTAATCCAACTAAAAGAATTACAACTTTGTGTTACCGTAAATAAAGGCATAAAAAACTTTTTGTATTTGCACGTTGTACAAGTAGTTCTTATGCAGAGAGAATAAAAAAGAATTCTTTTCAATTTTTAGATCTAATATATGGAGACTTGTGTGGATAGTAAAAGACACTAAACTTTCTTCCTCTTTATTTCACCCCTTTCGTGTATAAGTCGAAACAAGCATACCTCTAGATTGGTCTGATTTTCTCATGTCTCATCCTTAGAGTTATCCTGTTGATAACGTGTTGTGAAAGGAGAATTGAGAGAGACAAGAAAATAAAGAGAGACAATAGTGTAGGGAGGAGAGAATTGAGATGTGTATTATTCTCCAACTCTAAGCCTTCATTGAAATACTCCGTTATTTAGAAACGGGCATTTTCTAATAATATTGGGTGTTAATATGATATTAGTATAAGTTTGGGTACTAGTTGTTATTATTTAAAAGTTAATTTTAATGTTATAAACTACTTAAGGGTTATTATGTATTTTTTCTAACTTATATAGTGTCTATATTTAAACCTGGGGTGGTATGTGTTCTATGCCTAAATCAAGGGGGTTAAAGTGTCTTTTCCCCAAAGTCATCATCATCTTCTTCCTATCCTGCGGCAGGAGAGTTCCTCTGACTCCATCGCCGCCCAAACATTACCACCGCCTCAAATCACCACAAAATTCACCAAAACCCGTCCCAATACACTCCTACTTCAGTAATGACCCAATCTTGCTCACCAAGAAAACCAATTTCGCCCAAAACGTGGTCCGATTCGGAATCGGAAAAATCGAAGTAGGTCTCCTCTTCCCGGTTGAATTTCTCACCTCTCCCCCTATAAAAACCACTGGAATCGAGAGCAATTCTCAAACCAACATCAGCTCTCTCAATCTCCACCTAGATCTCTCTCTCTCTCTCTCCCACTTTTATCCGTTCAGGTCGCCGGAACCCGACTGAACTTGACCTAGCAGAGCCCGGCTGAGCCCAGCTCCGCCACCCCAGATGCCGTCGCCCAGCCGCCGTCCGCCACCGCCGGCCTCGCCACCATCATCCCCGTCCTCCTTCTTCTCCATCGGGTAAGAAAACCAGGCTGTTTCTTCTTCCTTTTATTTCTTTTGTTTTATTCTTTTAGTTTATCATTATTATTATTATTATTATTATTATTATTATTATTATTATTATTATTATTATTATTATTATTATTATTATTATTATTATTATTATTATTATTATTATTATTATTACTATTATTATTATTATTGTTATTATTATTATTAGAAGATAGTTAATATTATTAGTTGGAAAGAAGGAGACCAAGTGTGGGCGAGGCCCAGTGGTCAGCTGTTAATACGTAAGAGCTCGGTGGGTATGAGATCTAGGATCCGGGTTTGAAACTCACAAGAGGCTGTTTGTTTTTTTATACATGTTTAAAGTAAGTTTTTTTACTCATCTTTACCTAAAACTAAAAATGTAGAATAAGGGTGATAAAAATATTTTTCTTATTTATTTTTATAGACTAATAACAAGTTAGAATATGTTACTTCATTCAAATAAATTTTTTATTTCTTTTAAATAAAGTTAGTTAGTTTATAATTTATATTCTCTACTTAAGGCTTGTTTGGATTGGGAGAAACTACTAAAGAACTATAGTTGTTTTTGGGGAAAATAATATGCTTCTCTACCCTAAATAATAAAAGCAATAGTTTAGTTAATCTTGTAAGTTAGAGCTTTTGACAGAAAACCCCCTCCCAGTTTCGCTTCGCTGACACTTAACTACATGCAGTATTGGTTTTACCACCTATCATCTCTGCAGTTTGCAAATTTGCGACATTTGGGTCCAAATAGACTAACACCTTTAACTTACGTTAGATAAGTGAGTGACATTTTAGTATTTTAATACATCAAAGGGGATAGTGTGGTCTTTTCTCATTTGTTTTTCTTTTTTCTTTTTTGTTTTTCACTATTTTAATTTTTTTAAATATACTCTTTTCTTTTTTTGCTTCTCATATTTATGTAACGGAAGTTAACGGTGTTAGTCCATTTGGACCTAAGTGTCGCAATTTTACAAACTGCGGAGACGATAAATGGTAAAACCAATACTGCATGTAGCTAAGTGTCAGCGAGATGAAACTACGAGGGGGTTTTCTGTCAAAATTTCTATAAGTTAAATTTATATTACTATAGTGATGTTGTACGATAATAAATGATAGTCCGTATAAATCATGTTTTATTAATGGAAATATTATCGTTAGATCTTAGGTAAATAGTAAACATGTCAGGCCTAGTGCCCGTACCTTATTTCGTGTCTAAATTGTGTTTTGTGATTTATTGTCTCAAAATAAAATATCTGTTTTAAATGTTTATTTGAGCATCTTGTTGGTTTTACGAAAGTGACGATGTCACAACTATCACATGAAGAATTAATAAGACGTAATGATGTAAAGTGAAATAGTTGTACGAGGGATCTTTATTATGGTTTGTTAGTTGTTGAATACGGTCTCTCGACTCGTTTATTTGGTTTACTCGGTTGCAAGTCCCCGAGCTTTGCTCCATGTACTTACCTCTCTGGCCGAAAGAAGTCTTAGGGGGGTGTCGAAACTTATGGTCTTGGTAGTGTGTGATGGTTGGTACTTCCCCATGTCAACAAGATAAAATATGGATTTCCAAGATTGGATTTAATGTTTAAATCTGAAAGTCCCGTTTGGACATTGAAAGGATTTGGGAATGTTTCCCGCAAGTGAAGTGATAAAAGGAAAAGATTTGGTGAATTCTTATTTCATACTTATACTTCATCTCTTTCAAACTACTGTGTCATTTTATAAACATGCCTCATAATCTGTTTACATGTCTGGGTGTTTATTTCCTCAGTATTTCCGCTGATTTTGGAGACTGTGGTGTTTCTTTTTATTTTCTGCACCACAGGTTTCGGTTGAAGCTTGGAGTACCAGGAGTGCGACTCACATACAGGAGAATTTTAGTAGATCACATTTATTTACTTTAGAACTTCAGTTAGACTTAGAGAATTTCTAGATTGGAACAATGCCCATATTTGTTGCGAAATAGTTTGAATTATTAAATTAATATTTTATGGACTTTGTTTGGATTCTCTGTTTTAAAACCTCCTTGTATCCGGGTTTAACCTGGTGTACAGTTGGTATCAACAAGGCTATCAAAAAGCGAATCTATAACATGTAGGAGAAATTTAAAATAGACATAGGGTTTGACAAGCCGTTGGGAATTTGGGTAGTATTGGATAGGGTTGTTATGTGTTTAAAAATTATGAAAATAGGCTTAGTAAGCAAGTATTCCCACCCACCCCCTCCTAGCTAAGAACTTTGGCCTACTCGATTAGCTAAAGAATATGGGTTTGAGCCTTACATTGGAGTATGGGTTAGGTAATCACGAGTTGGGCATTGTTTTCGAAAGCCTGTGTGATCAACGTGTGTGCAAATACATGTGAAACTAATTGCTTAATGATCAATGTGTTGTATTTCTTGATTAGTTGCTCATTATTTTCCATGTATTGCATTTCTTTTTACTTATACTTTAGGGTATTGTATGAACGCGACACGCTCTAACCACAAGTGTATGGCCGTCGTGTGTAGTAATAATCCAGAAATCCCGGTTGTCGAATCCAAGGTACTTTGTTAAATCAGTTATTATATCTAATCATATGTGGCCAAGTCGCGAAGTTGTTTGTTTTCCTAAATTTAATAAAATGAAATGAAAAGTATCTCAATTAACTATGAATTTCTTCACAATTGACGAAGACACAATTTTAGGAGTATTCTTATAAAAGAGACAAGTGCTGGGAATTCTTCTTGTGGGTTACTAAGGATTCTTTGAATGTTATTTTGATATTTGGAACGCAAATACGCTACTCTTATCAAACGAGCATTCTACAAATTACCGATTTACCAAGCAATTTGCCTACACTTACTTTCAACTTAGACCGAGTTACCAAGTCTAATTCAATTACAAGAATGCATTATCGTATTTTAATCTACTCTTTGATCCTAATTAACAATACCCATTTATGAGATAATGATACGACTAGGTGATTATCTTGATTTACCGACTAAATCTCATGGATTTACGACACAAGTTCTAATTTAGTTTGCTCCTACGTTAGCTACTCGCAAGAACATGGAATAATCAAACACAAGATAATCATAATAAGAGGAGAACGCATAATTTTAATCCAACGAACGAATCAAAGCATCAAAACATTCATTCAAGCAAACTCTAGTTCTCCAACAAGTAATTCCCAGCAATAAAGTGTTTAGCTACTAAAAAACATGATCATAATACCAAGTTTGATGGTCATAAACAAGAACTAGAGATAAGAAAGAGTTTAGGAATCAAAAGAAGTATCCACACGGTTCTCAAGCTTCACTGGTGATCCCTAGCTCTCAAAACACGTCCAAAATATGCTCCAACTACTCATAATCACGACCTAATTAGCTTAAATACGTTTCCATAATGCTATAACAAAGTTTGGAGAAATTGTAGAAAAACCCCGGCGAAATCCGTCCATTCCAGCGATGTCTTCGTACTAACAACTTTTTCTTCGCACGAAGGGTCTTCGTACGAAGAGTTTGCCCTCTTCGTGCGAAGACCTTCTCACTTTGGGGCAGTTCCTCTTTCTGGGAAGACTTTTGGCAGCATCAAAATATTTCTAAGTCTTTTTGTCTTCGCACGAAGATAAATCTCTTCGCACGAAAATACCTTCAGTCACCTTCTTTTGGCTTCTTCTTTGAGTTCCTCCTTTCCGAAGCTCGTTTCTATTCCCCGCATAAACATCCAAGCCCTATTTTCCCGCGAATCACAACAAGAAAACACAACCCGCGATCATATCATAATAAAAGCTCGAAATTACACTAGAAACGCCCGGATTTAACAATAATAACTCAAGAACTCATATTCTCCAATTTTAGCATCACTCACTCAAAAGACGGCAAATTATCCATGTTGAGCACGCAAAACGTAGCAAAATAAGGAATAAAATAACTCCGAAAACGGAGTTATAAACTACCCCCACACTACCTTTTGCTCGTCCCGAGCAAATTCCCAAGCCATAACAAACTCTCAAGCCAAAATCCTCTCACTTCCCTCAATCACTCCAACTTTGCATACAAAAACTATTCATCGTTGCATACTTCCCTACGCCATTTGCATACTTATACCAATCATTTCATACGGGTCCGAGTTCGAAACCAATCCACAAACCATCCTTTTACTAGACAACACGACTCGATTATACATAATGCACTTATATGCAAATGCAATATTCACAATGCAAGTATTGAAATAACACATTTTTTTTTCTTTTTGCGAGATCGGGAAAACTCCATTAGCTTAAACCAGTTATCATGAAGCGAAGAGAAATCTAGATACAAGGCATGATTTGAAATCAAATTCGACAATGAGAATCTCCCCTAGCTATTATAGAAAGCCTAGCCTTACTACGTACAAGAATGCACTACCTCTTCGCGTGTGCCAACAAAATAAGAGGCTACGCTAAGCTAAGCCACGTTCAAGGTTCGAGCTCCTATTCCACTAACGGGTTAGAATGATTAGGCTTAGGAAAAAAAGGATAAAAATCATGTATAAGTCCTAAAGTGTCACATTCTCACAATAATACCACATCTCACACACCCTCGCAACGATGATAGAAACCGAACCCGAAACTCACAATCTCCGGCCCTCGATCCCCTCAAACCCCGGTACAATTACGATCTCCACGGCCACCTTCGTGATTCGTGCACAAGATGAAACTTCCCGTTGATGAACTAGTTGCTTCTCCACTCGGTCTTCAAATGAGCTCCTATTTATTCCATTATTCCAACTCTCCTTTTTTTTTCTCTTTTACCTTTTTTTTATTTTTTTTTTCTTTCTTTTTTTTTCATCTCTCTCAATTTTCCCGAAAATTCCGCAATACAAATCCCGAGTGGTCTTCCAAGAGTCAAGCCAAAAAATAAGATGAAAGGGGGAGGAAATAATCAATTTGTTGAATACATATCACTAGTAACTTCATCTCCCCCTAACTCGATGAAATCCATGGTGTCACAAAACTAACCCGCAAACAAATCAAAGCACATGTGTGGGGATGGAGTCTTCGCAAGCTCAACCTCGATGTCCGTAGTCAACGTTCGACACCCCCACACTCGAATGTAATCACGCTCCCTCTCAAGTAGTCAATCAGATGTATGTCTCGTGCCTAATCCAATCGAACCTACAACACCACGATGAATGAAATCCGGTACCTAGCATGATCCACCAATGAAATTCACCCAACCCAATTTTGCGCGTATTGGATGTTACGCACTCATGGCTCTCCACATTGTGTCCATGTTGTAACGACATGGGACACCGCCACACCGAAGTGCGCAAGCCTACTCTCACTCACCCTCGCATCCCCACGTAAATCACAAATGAAACATAAGCGATATGTAAGACTCACAAGAATATATCATGAAGTACTCCCTCATCGAACCCACTCAACTACAACTCCCTCGTGACGCACTAAAGCGGTGATTCTAAATGATCAATGATGAAGGCCAAGAATCGTCACCCTAAGTTAAGAGGTTATCAAAGAATCCAAGGTTCAAAGCCGAGTTTTCTAGTGGTCCAACAGGGTAAGTTCTATAAGCAGTGAGTGCTCTAATACATGACCTCGCACAGCTGTTCTGTGTGCCACTACGAGGCGAGTTGGCGACTACCTAAGACGAACACATGAACATTCGGCTTGTTTAGCTCCCACCTAGCTCAAATCTTGTAAGAAAACTAGGCACACACTTTAGATTTAAATTAAGTTCGTGTGTAAAATAGGCACGCATTCGCATAAAGAGAGTCTCTCTATACTTACTAAGGGGGACTCACGTTGTCACTCTTTTGATTGCCCTTTTCTCAAAAAATTTAATTTTTAGGATTTTTAATTTTTATGATTTTTTTTTTCTAAACTATATGCACGGTCTACTCGATTTAATGACTCGACAAGGTTAGGGTGACTCAATAAAAATAAAAGTGCAACAAAATTATAAATAATAAAGGTGAAAATAAGGACATAACAAAAAACTAATCTACATGTGACAAGCGATGCAATGACTCGACACTTGGCTAGTAAAAGGTGTAAACCTCCCCCACACTAGGATGCATTGTTGTCCTCAACGATACGACGAGGACTCAACAATCCTAGAATAAAGGATCTCTCCCCTACTCATCCTCATCATCATCGGGGCCCACGTTCGGGGCTAACGTCTAATGCTCTCCACACTTAGGATCTTCTTCTTCTTCTGAGTCTCCATCTGCGGACTCCTCATCACTAGGTGGGATCGGATACTCGAACCCATCCTCTTGGAACCAAGGATCAGTGTTCGGAACCGGTGGGACAAATTCGTCTTCTGGCAATCCACTAGACTGAACTACCCATCGCCCCACCATCTGGATCAAATTACCCAGTTTCACCTGATTGCTCCTGGTGTGAGCAAATTGGCTTCTTCTCTCTAATTGATCCCGGGCCATCTCTTCTCTCAACTTATCATACCCCACTTGGTTGTGAAATCTAGAAGTTTTTGGCTTCTTTCCCTTTGACCTAGTTTTAACAGACTCATCAAATTTAGACCACACCCGGTCATCAAATTTTTCAGCATCCGTGACCGCCACCTCTACCTCAGCAGTAGCCAAATGAGTCAAAAGACAAGTATGACCAGGTCCTAATTTGTTATTTATAGATCCTCTCTCAATACAATTATACCAAATCTTCTTAGGGATGTTTATCCTATCTCCAGGCCACATACATAAAGCCATGACACAAATCTTGAATGTGTAAGTTGGGTTCCGCGTGATTCCCAGAACCCAATTCTCTAATAGCTCACAGGACCACCGAGCTTCGGGCTTGAACTCATTCTTATGAGCCCGCCAACACGGCCTCCCCGCCTATCCCATGGGTCTTTCCCTGGTTTAAAAAAAAATTTATTCCCCCTCGGGAAAAATATTTCCCCTCCTCATGGTGGCATGATAAGCACACGCCTCTCGCAGACTCACGCTTGAAGACTATCCACTTGCCCCGACAATAAACCATCCGTGGGTCCTAGCTCTCTCCATCCTTGGCATACCTCAAATTAAGAAAAATTTCCCTAGATATATTTATGCTAGATTTTCCTACCAATTTGAACCAGTTGTTCAATTTCTCGCGAGTAAAAATACCTTTAATACCGTCATGCATATCATTATGCAAAGGAAATTCTTTCTCAGGTACCCCCCTTCTTTTTCAAGTATGTGTCATTGTAGGCGTCAAGGTGAGCCTCATATGTCACTAACCAAAAACTATCATACACCCCCGGGCCTATCTTATGTTGTTGAATACCCGCGGGCCTCTTCCTATGAACAACAACTCCCGGGTCCTCAGGGATAGGAGTCTCCAATGTAGAATAGGTGGGTGATGGTGGTATCTCGGTCCAAAATTCACCCGACCCGGATGCATCGTGAGACGTACCCTCACCGGTTTTTCTCTTTTAGGTGCCATTTAGGATGTAAGAAAATAACAAAATATATGAACTGTGCACCGTGACAGGGAGTGTAAACAAAAGCAAGTAAGCACGTAGCAATTAAACACGTAAGCTTAGGACTCTAATCAATCGCCCCCAAGCACGCTACTAAGCGCAACAATAAAATTGGGCTTTTACTCAATTGTGCATAAGACTCGTAAAGAGAGAATTTAGGACGTACCTACGTGCCCGGAGCAAGTCTTACGGGCAGGATTTTTCAGAAAATCCGGCAAGAAGGTCCGTTTTGGGTAGCCGAATTTTTTTGCGATGAATTCTTCAATAAATTGGTGCACTTTGCTCCATGTGACGTCCCCTTCTTAAGTCTCTTCTTCGCCAAAAGTTGAATCACCCTCCTTCTTGTTGAATTTTCGGATCTAGGAAGAAAACCCTAAACCCACTTTGAAGCTTTTCTCTCTCTTGTTTCCACTTCAGCCAAAATCAATCACCAAGCCTTGACCACCTCTGAATCGCGAGAAAAACCCTAGCTTGATTGTGAGATTTGGTTTAAGTTTGAGTTGGGAGGGAGAGAGGTATGCGTCGGCTATGGAGGTTGAGAGAAAGAGAGAATAGAGAATGACGAAGAACCAGCCGACGGGTCCTTGATGTGGAAAAAAAATTACGAAAAGTCATGTATGCCCCTCCCTTACTCTTTCCCCCACTTCTTCCGTCGCTGGGCAGAAGGGTATTTACGTGCCTTATCTTCGTGCGAAGAGACTACTGTTCGTACGAAGGATCTTCGCACGAAGACTTTAATGTCTTCGCACGAAGGCCTTCCCAGAAAGGGGCAGCTCTTGGTTTTTAGAAGAGAAAAATCATGTCCAAAAATTTTCTAAGTATTTTCTGTTAGTACAAAGAAATTTTTCTTAGTACTAAGAGAATCCTAGACAGCTCCAAAAACATCCTTTTTCGTCATTTTTCGTGTCTTTGACCGTGTCTTTGCTTTCCGAAGGATCTCCTCATCGTCGAGACTCCTTTTTTTATATTAAAAAAAATCCCAAAGTCCGAGGAATCTTTTATTCTTCCGTTTTATGCTTCTCGAGACACTTTTTGCGTTTCCGGATGTTTTTGATCGCGTTTACTCACTTGAGCATCCTTTTTGGCATAACTTCCTCGTGCAAACTCCGATATACACAATCCACCTGTCTACGGAAAGCTCTCAACAACCCCCACACAATGGCACTCTTCGATTTCGCTTTCAGTTATGTTTTCAAAATTTCACCTCGTAATTCGTGCCAATGTGCCAGCTTCCCTGCTCTTCAATGAAATCTTCGCGTATATCAAGATGGGGAGTCCGGGTTTGTGATCTTCACAAGGTGCGTATGCTGAATGAGTGCAAGAGTAACATCAAACTTCAATTTCTTCATTTCGAATCCCGATACGCGTTCTGGGCTGCTATTTCTCAAATTTCAATCCGTTCTTCACGCGTGCATCAAGAAGGGGAATTCGGAATAGGCCTTTCACCTAGGAATCCTGCACATACTCATTATAAACATTAAATCCACTCTCTCGCACCTCTCAAATAAATCAAACAGAATAAAACAAATAAAACAGTATTGAAAACCTAAACTACAGCAATAAAAAAGTTGGGTTGCCTCCCAACAAGCGCTTGTAATTTAAGGTCGACGGCCCGACTCAGTTACCTCAGAGATACTTAAATAGCAGGAGTTGCATGGAGCCATTGAATGACTCTAATTAAATTCCCATCCACATACGGCTTTGCTCTCTGGCCATTTACCTTGAACCTATTCCTATTTGCATCTTCCACCTCAAGAGAACCCCATGGATAGACTGCAGTAATCGTGTATGGTCCACTCCATCTAGATTTCAACTTTCCTGGAACAACCTTCAGCCTAGCATTGAAGATCAATACCTTATGTCCAACCTTGAAGTCCCTCGGTATGATATGCTTATCGTGCCACTGCTTGGTCCTTTCCTTGTAAATTTTTGCACTCTCATAAGCCATCAACCGAAATTCTTGCATTTCGAGTAACACCAGTTTCCTTCGCTCACCTGATAGCTTAGCATCCAAGTTGATCTTCTTCAAGGCCCAGAACACCTTGTGCTCAAGTTCTACCGGAAGATGACATGACTTCCCAAATACTAGTTGGTAGGGAGACATTCCCAAGGGATAGACATTAGTAGCATAGGAAAAATAGTTATATAATATCAATAGCCAGATAACAATGCCAATAGATATAATGAACTGAACCAAAGATCAAACTGAGAAACTAGTCCAAGCTTAATACCAAAAAATACTAAGTGGTTCAACCAACCTACTGCCACACTCATCCAAACCAAATAAGAACTGAAGTATCCCCCTAAATTTCTCCCCCTGTTTGACTTTCATTAAAAAAAATGAGAAAATGTTGGATCAAATTGCTTTTAAAAAACTTAAGTACTAAAAATTTTTGAAAGAGGAAGGATGATTTCAAGGCTTTGAAAGGAGTTACAAGGCTTTGAATAAGAAAGAAAGTATGGAACAAGGTTTTGGTTCTTCATCTCCCTTAGGCTCTGCAGCTTCCTCTTGATCACTTTCTTCTTCATCTTCCTCATCATCTTGCTGTTCTTCTTCTTGTGCTACTCCTTCACCAGTCTTTTCAGCCACATCATCACCCTCAAATAGATCACCTGAACTGACAATGGTATGTAAGGTCAAGGAAGACAATGATTTTACGGAGTTCAATCATCAAGGACCTACGTCTCCGCCTGAGGGATCAAATCCCTTCAGGATTTCAACAGACTTCTTATTAATCAAAAGCTAAGCCTTAGATCTCGAGCTAGGAGAATTGTTTTACTCTTTTTACAACTTGTGGTTCTCACTAACCTATCTAGTACATGCTATAGCTAACTGATTCAATAAGAATATCTTGTTGTTCCTCTCGAACAACATCACGAGATCTAGTAGTAAAGATATGTAACAAGATGATATAACAATAATGCTCAGATGAAGAACACTGTAACACACTGAAGCAATTAAGTTTGGAGTGTTCTTCTGGGACTTGGATTGAATGATTTGATCTTCCTGAGTGATTCTTGTCAATCCGTGAGAGAGGTTTGAATCTTTGTATTACTATGTTATTCGTAATCTTTCTCGAAATTCTCTCTTATTATGCTAATTTGAAATGCAGAATATATAGCAACCTTCAAACTGAAATTCCTAAAAATATGCAACACATCTTTGACTCTCAACAGCTTGATTCCAACGGCTAGGTCCTTGCTTTTCTGACTTAATTTTGATCTGATCTTTCATCTGCTAGCTTAATGAATGTCTAGACAAATTTCCTTAACAATAGCACTGAATCTGCAGACATTAATTGCAACTTATACATCTCTACAAATAAGGAAACTTACTAAATTTGCTTACACGTAATTGGTTTACGGTTCCTGAAAAATAACTTAGGAAAATAATGAGATCAAAACATGTTAAATCACAAAATTAATTAGTATTTCATCATCTAATACAATACGACCCTGTGCATGGGTTTAGAGAAGAATAGGAGTGATAACTCCCCCTCAGTTCATGCTCTTCAGTTTCAAGCCTTTCAAACAAAATATGAACTTATAATCTCCCCTTGATGAAAGACAAAACCATTTAATCTGTCTGAACTGTTTCTCTGCAAAAGATAGACATTTGTAGCATAGAAAAAATAGTTATATAATATCAATAGCCAAATAACAATGCCAATAGATATAATGAACTGAACCAAAGATCAAACTGAGCAACTAGTCAAAGCTTAATACCAAAAAATACTAAGTGGTTCAACAAACCTACTGTCACACTCATCCAAACAAAATAAGAACTAAAGTATCCCCCTAAATTCATTCCCCTTTTTGACTTTCATCAAAAAAAGTGAGAAAATGTTGGATCAAATTGCTTTTAAAAAACTTAAGTACTAAAAATTTTTGAAAGAGGAAGGATGATTTCAAGGCTTTGAAAGGAGTTACAAGGCTTTGAATAAGAAAGAAAGTATGGAACAAGGTTTTGGTTCTTCATCTCCCTTAGGCTCTGCAGCTTCCTCTTGATCACTTTCTTCTTCATCTTCCTCATCATCTTGCTGTTCTTCTTCTTGTGCTACTCCTTCACCAGTCTTTTCAGCCACATCATCACCCTCAAATAGATCACCTGAACTGACAATGGTATGTAAGGTCAAGTAACACAAGATTTTACGGAGTTCAATCATCAATGACCTACGTCTCCGCCAGAGGGATCAAATCCCTTCAGGATTTCAACAGACTTCTTATTAATCAAAATTTAAGCCCTAGATCTCAAGCCTGGAGAATTGTTTTACTCTTGTTACAACTTGTGGTTCTCACTAACCTATCTAGTACCTGCTATAGCTAACTGATTCAATAAGAATATCTTGTTGTTCCTCTTGAACAACATCACGAGATCTAGTAGTAAAGAAATATAATAAGATGATATAAAAATAATGCTTAGATGATGAACGTTGTAACACACTGAAGCTGTTAAGTTTGGAGTGTACTTCTGGGACTTGGATTGGATGATTTGATCTTCCTCAGTGATTCTTGTCAATCCGTGAGAGAGGTTTGAATCTTCGTAGTACTATGTTCTTCGTAATCTTTCTCAAAATTCTCTCTTATTATGCTAATTTGAAATACAAAATATATAGCAACCTTCAAACAGAAATTCCTAAAAATATGCAGCACATCTTTGACTCTCAACAGCTTGATTCCAACGGCTAGGTCCTTGCTTTTATGACTTGATTTTGATCTGATCTTTCATCTGCAAGCTTAATGAATGTCTAGAGAAATTTCCTTAACAATGGCACTGAATCTGCAGACATGAATTGCCACTTATACATCTCTACGAATAAGGAAACTTACTAAATTTTCTTACACGTAATTGGTTTACGGTTCCTGCAAAATAACTTAGGAAAATAATGAGATCAAGACATGTTAAATTTGATTAATTCGTCTTTCATCATCTAATAAAATATGACCCAGTTCATGGGTTTAGAGAATCATAGGAGTGATAACTCCCCCTCAGTTCATGCTCTTCAGTTTCAAGGCCTTGAAACCAGTTTCAAGCCTTTGAAACAAAGCCTGAACTTATAATCTCCCCTTGATGAAAGAAAAAACCAATTAATATGTCTGAAATGTTTCTCTGCAAAAGATAGACATTAGTAGCTTAGAAAAAGCAGTTATATAATATCAATAGCTAGATAACAATGCCAACAGATATAATGAACTGAACCAAATATCAAACTGAGCAACTAGTCCAAGCTTAATATCAAAAAATACTAAGTAGTTCAACAAACCTACTGCCACACTCATCCAAACCAAATAAGAACTGAAGTATCCCCCTAAATTCTCCCCCTTTTTGACTTTTGTTCCTTGACCTTTCTTTTTCTTAAGCATCAAGTATTTGAGTAGAAACCCATAATCCACACTGTGTTATTCATCTTGTTCCTGAATAGTCTTTGCCCCTGCATATGTATCTCCATCAGCCTGTTTCCCAGTACCCTTATTCTCAGCAGTTTCATCCTCAGTATTGTGTTCATCAAACAGATCAGATGTAGATCCGCCCTTCACTGATCCTTTCGGAGCTTGAAACTTCTTCTTCCACATGGATAAAATTGATACTTTTGAACAAACTTTCGACCATACACTTTATATGTCTGAAATTAATACCCAACTCATACTGACCCTTCTTCAATTCATCCAATTCATTCTCAATAAAGTCTAGCCTTTGAAGAACTTTTGATTGGTCATGAGATTGAAAGGGTAGGGTTGACGGAGAGATCAGGAATTTAGGATTTGGGAACTTCTTTACCTGCAACTCTTCAATAGACAATTCATAGTAGAGCTTCCAAGCTCCCTCACTGGTTTTCACAATTCCAATCCTTTGAAAAGCCTTTTCATCAAGCACTCAAAAACCCGTAGTAATTGTCTCTTCCCTATCAACTAGAATTTCAAGGTGTGGAAAGAAGAGTGTGAGGAGGTTGGCATAGGTTAAAGGATATTTCCTTGGCTTGGTGCATGAATAAAGCATGTGCTCCATTACAATGCTTGGCAAGTCAATTTCATAACCATGCATAATCAGATACATCAAATACAGTAGCCTATCAGACAACAACTCTTTTAAATTCTCCTTAGGTACTACACACCTCATTAGAATGGTAAATAAAATATTGGCTTCAACAGTTAACACATAGTGAGTCAACTGTTTTGAGGTAGTAGCTACACCAGGCAAAAAGAACTATTCCTTAGCCAACTTTAAAGCATCAAGCTTGCTAGGATGATTGTCTATATTTTACCTCTTTGGACAACTTAAGACATTTTTAAAATCAGCATGATCTAACTCCAAGTTAATCCAATCCACCTTAAAAGATATAGTCAAAGCCAAGGTTCTCTTGTTTCAAGTTCAGGTAAAAAAAATCTCTTGTTTCAAGTTCAGGTAAAACAAACATTGTAAGCCTAGGGTATGCAACTTCAGAGGGTTTAAGGATCTTCCAGAGAGAACTTTGTTTCAATTTCTTTATTCATTCCAGATTCATACCATTCAACATGCTAGTACTGATCATCTACAGTAAGCTATAGGAGTAGAAACAAAACCATCTAACCAATTCCCTCCTACAGAATGACTGATAAACCACTTGCTAGAAAGAGTTTTCTTACCAGAAGGGGATTTCTTTTCAGAGTAGATCTGAAGTTATTTCTCTGTGTTCTTCTCTGATTCCTAAATCTCATTCCCAGTAACCTTCTCTTTCCCTTTTATCTGATTTATGAGGCTTCTTCTTCACCTTCTTCAGGCTACCAATTTGAACACCTTTCTGTTTCCCAGAAGAAGTAATTGGATCTGACTTCTTTTTGCTGGAAGCAACTGATAATCCTTGTCATTCTTACTTCTCTTCTTTAGAGGAGGAGAAGGTGGCCTTGGTGCACTAGGATTTTTGGAACTAGATCCCTCACTAATTGCTTGAACTTCTTCTTCCGCAGCTATTCTCTTCTTCCCTGAGGTTTTCTTTGAGCCTCCAGCCATCTGATTCTCTCAGAGGTTCTTCCTGAGTCCATTAGGGTTTGGTGTTCTTAGAAGAGAGAGAGTTAGGCGTGCTAGAAACGAGAGAGAGAAAAGAGAGAAGATAAGTACTTCAGTGTTTGAGTTTGAAGAGGAAACTGAATATTCCCAAATATGTGAAGAAGGAAGGTTTGTGTGAATTTAAATTTTGTGTGTGACGTGTGGAAGGAAATAATATAATACTGATTTGGAAAAGATTTGTTTTAAAAGGTAAAAAACAATTTTAGGCAATTATCTAGAGAGATAACACCCAGCATTGGTGATCCATTCATTGACTATATGGCATACATATTTATTTTCAAAGCTTTTTAAAAAATTTCAAGGCCTTGAAAAACGGTAATACTACATGCAAATATACATCACCTTTCAATGCACAAATGATAAAGATACATCACCTTTCTCCACATGATCTCTGATGAAATGGTGTCTGACTATGTGCTTAGTCTTTGAATGTTGTACTGGATTATTTTTAATTAAGATTGCATTAGTGTTGTCACATTTGATTGCAGTATCTCCGAAGTCATAACCCAAATTTCGCATATGTTGAGCTATCCACATCACTTGAGAGCAGCATGCTCCATGTGCTATGGATTCAGCTTCTATTGTTGATAAAGATACTAAAGTTTGCTTCTTAGAGTGACAGCTTATCAGGGATGATGCAAGGAACTGGCAACACCCTGAAGTGATTTTTCTATTAACTTTGTATCCTTCAAAATCAGCATCTGAATATCCACACAAAGCGAAGTTAGACTGTTAGAATACCAAGCCCTAAGTTTTTGGTACCATTTAAATATCTAAAGATTCTTTTGACAGCAACAAAGTGAGACTCTTTAGGATCAACTTGAAATCTATCACACATAAAAACACTAAACATGAGGTATGACCTGCTTGCCGTAATAGAGCAGTGAACCAATCGGACCTCTGAATTCTTTCTCATGAGTCTTTATGAAAAGAATGTTATCAACTAAGCCTCTTTTTAAACCATTTTCAAGTAGGAATTTTGGCAATCTTTCATACCAAGCTCTTGGAGCCTGTTTCAAATCATAAAGGGCTTTTTCAAGCCTATAAACATAGTTAGGAAACTCATAACTTTCAAATCCAGGAGGTTGAGCAACATAAAATTTCTCTTGAAAATATCCATTTAGTAATGCACATTTAACATCCATTTGAAAAAGTTTGATGTTCTCATGAGATTCAAAAGCAAGTAATATTTTGATGGCTTCAAACCTGGCTAGAGGAGCAAAAGTCTCCTCATAGTCTATACCTTCTTCCTGGTTGTAGCCTTGAGCTACTATTTTTATGTATAATAACCTTACCACTTTTATCCAGCTTGTTTCTGAACACCCACCTTGTTCCAATAACAGACTGATCTTTGGGAGGAGGAACTAGATTCCAAACCTCGTTCCTCTCAAATTCATTGAGCTCACTTTGCATAGCAATGATCTAGTATGCTACTTGAAGTGCTTCTTTCACATCCTTGGGTTCTACAAGAGGTACAAAAGCATTAAAAGCACACAAGTTGCTTAACAGAGATCTTGTTTGTGTACCGGTGGATGGATCAAAATTATGTTTTATGCTGGATGAGATGACAGATATTTGAACTTCTTTCTTGGTGTCCAGGGTTCTCCAGGAATCTTTTCAAGTCCTTGAGATCCTGATGTTGGGGCTTGACCCCTCTGTGTTTCTTAAGATACTGTTTGAAGGCTTTGAAACCTATTTTCACGGCTTTGAATATTTATTCCATTTTCGTACAAGTTATTCTTGGAACCATTTTCTGGAATCTGATTCATCCTCTGACTCATGCTTGTTCAGATTCAAGTCTGCAAAACCATCACTCAAAGAACCAGGATAGCCTTCATAAAAAATAACATGTATACTTTCCTCAAAAAGCTTGGTTCTTTTATTGTAAATCATATATGCTTTGCTATTCAAGGAATACCAAGAAATGTACCTTCATCACTTCTGGCATCAAACTTGACAAGATTATCCTTATCATTGTTGTGAACCAAAAAGTACAGCCAAAATATTTGAAATAAGAGATGTTTGGATTTCTCCATTTGAAAATTTCATGAGGAGTCTTCTTCAAAATAGTCATAATTAGGAACCTGTTCAAAATATAATTTGCAGTGTTTACATCCGTTGCCCAAAAAGATTTTGGCAACTTGCTCTCCAAAAGCATTGTCCTAGACATGTCCTCAAGTGTCCCGTTCTTCCTTCCAACTACACCATTATGTTGAGGAGTTCTAGGAGAGGAAAAGTTGTGAGAGATACCAAACATGGAAAAAAATAAATCAAACTCTAGTTGATAAAATTCTCTTCCATAATCAGTTCTAATTGAAGCAATGGGTAGGGTTTCAAAGTTTGGAGCTCTTTACATAGTTTTGAAAATTCTGATAAAGCTTGAGCTTTTCTCTAAGAAACATAACCCACGTAAATCTAGAGAAATCATCTACAATAACCAGCATGTACTTCTTACCCTTTGAAGTTGGCACTCTCATAGGATCACACAGATCATATGAAGTAATCCAATAGGTGTAGATGTACTTACGAATTTTTTGGGCTTGAAAGAGCATTTTGTATATTTACCTTGATAACAAGCCTTGCATACCTCTTCATCCTTGAACTTGATGGAAGGAAGACCTCAGACTAGGTCTTTGGAAACAAATTTTTTCAGTATATGCAAGCTGATGTGTCCAAGCTTTATGTGCCAAAGTGTTGAATCTTCTTTCAAGGCTTTGAGACACTTCAGACTTTCTTCTGCAACTTTGTTAGTATTCAAACAGTAAACATTGTTTGACCTTGAACAAGTGAGGATGAATTGCCAGATATTTCATCTTGCACACGAATTTTCTCCTTTTCAAATACAACCTTATTACTTTTGTCACACAATTGTGATACACTAAGCAGATTAAACTTTAAACCATCTATAAGATAAACATCTGAGAGAGAATCTGTAGAACCATTACCAACTTTACCAATTCCTACGATGTCGCATTTGGCTTTGTCACCAAGTGTGATTGTCCCTCCCAATTGTTCTTTCAATTCAGTTAATAAAGTACTCTTGCCACTCATGTGTCTGGAGCAACATCTATCCATAATTCACTTATGTTTTTGGTTCTTGGTGAAAACCTGAACACACCATTCACTGCCTTACCCAACTGTTAGACCAAGTGTGAAATTCGGATTCATATTCATTATTACCCATGTTAGGTGTCTAACCCCTTTAGGAACCCAAATCTGTCTCACTTGACCCTAAAGTTGGAATGGAAAAGTGTTCATCATAATGTGAGGTTCTCTTCTTGTAAAGGGACAAGTCATATTAACTTGACCAAACTTGCCACAGTAATAGCACTTTGGAGAATTTCTGCTACTTGGTTTCACAAATCGGGTACGGTTGTTCTTTGGAAATGGATTATATTCAATATTCGTTTTGTGAAAAGAGCGCAAACTTCTTCCAAGAATCAAGTTGAGATTGTGTTCTGAGCAAGAAATTTTTTCATAATCTTCTTAGAGTCTTGAAGTTTCTCAGTTAGAGTATTCTTCTGTTCCTCTAATTCATCATGCCGGTGTTTTAGAGAAACAAGGTTATCACTCAAAAGAGAGTTATCTATGACTACTTCCTTGACTTGAGTTGTCAAGGCCTTGAAATTGGTTTCCAAGGTTTAAAAATCTTTGTCTGTTTTTAACTGAGTGATTTCATGATTCTAGTTCTCACAAATTAATGAAAATTTTCTTTTTCTTGCTCATGAACTTTCTCCACTAATACTTGATTTCATTTAAATAATCTTCTTCATTGAATGGCATTGTTCTCACAATTTCAGAAAGCACATCTGCAGGTTCAGACATAAAACTATTCACCATTTCCTCAATGTTCCTTTCTGAACCTTCATCATGCTTGTTCATAAGTAATAGGTTAGCTTGATCTTATTCAGAATCTGAGTCACTCCATGAAGCTACAATAGCCTTCTTCCTTCTTTCATCATCTTTCTTTTGAAAGTGTTTGCTTTTCTTGTGAGGACAGTCTTTGATCAAGTGCATGCATCACAACCCTCAAAGAAATTCACTACTTTAGACTTATTACCATGAGAAGATGACTTACCTTTGTGGTCTTTGCTACTTGAAGATCGGAAGTCTTTAATTCCAAAGTTCATCTTCATCTTCAGGATCCTTGTCAAGTCTTTGGAATTGAGAGAAAAAGGATCTTCTTCATCTTATTCTTTTTCAAGGATTTGAGGTTGTTCACTCTCTTTAGCCTTGATTGCCAGATTCTTGACACTCTCTGGTGATTCTCCATCATCTTTAATCATGGAGATCTCATGTGTGAGTAGCTTTCCCTGTAAATAAGCAAGCTGGAGAGATGATAGATCTTGAGCTTCTTCAATGGGTGTGGTCTTTGGTTCCCATTTGGCTTTGGGAAGACTTCCCAAGATCTTTCAGACTTTCTCTTCATTTGATAATGCTTTCCCCAAGGATTCCGGATTGTTGACAATATCTTTAAATCTTTTTAACATGTCTTTGATGGATTCATCTCCATTCATCTTGAATAGTTCATAAGGAAGATATTGATCTTGGTTTGCTTCACTTGGCTGGTTCCTTAAAAAGTAACCACCAGTTTATCCCATGTCTCCTTAGCAGTCTTGCATGTGGATATCATGTTAAACTCATCTGCATTCAAAGCACAATATAAGAGATTCATAGCTCTTTAATTCGTAGCAAGCTGTTCTAATTAAGAATTAGAGAGAGATTTTCAGGTTTGGGAGTTTTAATCCCATCCTTTTTGTGTATATAAAACATGTGAGGTCCATTCCAGATGATAGACCATATTTCAATGTCGTAATTAATGATGAACATTTTCATCAAGGCTTTCCAGTGTAGAAAGTTGTCTCCACATAACAAAAGAGGCATGTTAGCAGCTCTTCCCTATGAGAAACCACCATCACCTACAATACTCATTATCACAAGATTTTTAGATCTCTTTAATGATACAAGCTCTGATACCAATTGAAAGTTGTATGCAGGTATGAAAATACAAGATCAAATTCTCTAGTAGGGGGGGTGAATAGAGTATGGCAACCTTTGCCAAAAGAATGGTTTTAAAACAAAGTGTGAAGCATAGTTTGAAATACCGTTCCGTTACGGCCGAAACGGACCGTAACGCCTCGTTTCAGTAGAGAAACGGAACATAAATGCTTTTGTTTCGTTTTAGTTCAAATTCCCGACCATTTCGGGATATTTCAGTGCATTTCGGGTAGTTTCGGCTAAATTCGGTCCATATAGGGAAATTTCGGATGGGGCCATTATGTAATTTTTAAAAATTTTACTTACTTCTTTAAAAACTACAATATAACTTCTCTTAACAAGATTGGAACTTCTTCATGCATTGTTAACCACGGCAGCACCTCATGCCTTATGCTACTGTTTCCAAATTAAATATTTAACACTAATTATTCGAAATTAAATATATTTATTATTATCCAACTAACTAACTACTTATAGAGACTACATACAAAGTGCATATCAACTAAATACATGCTATGTACATATAAACTAACTAGATATTACAAAGTACAAACATTCTAATGTTTATTTTAAGTTTAAAACTAATTAATTCATTCCAATAGCTCTAGTCAGTATTTTTTTTATCCTTTAGAGCGGCTACCCAATTTTTTTAGAGAAATAAAAAAAAAATAGGAATAAATACTAAAACTGTTTTTTTGTTTGAGCATGTTACATGTATATTTTATGTGATAAAATGTTGTTTGTCAATATTCTTTACAGTAATGTGGGATGAGAGATTGGGAAAAAAAATAATGATTATAAATTTCAATATTATATTATATATTTATTCTATATGGGTTACAAATTTATTTTGATAGAATTAATAACTTATTTCGAAAATTTTTGTAATTATGTCGTAGAATATATGCAAATATCCTTGCACAATTGCAACCCAAGATATAAATATTTTAAATATATCAATATTTTGGGTCCGTTTCATAAATAAATAAAGTTAGTCCGAAAGGAATCACCGAAATACACCGGTACCGAAATGTTTTGCTCCAGTAGCAAAATCGAAACGTTGTCCGGTACGGTATTTCAAACTATGGTGTGAATTGCTAGAGTTGTTTCAAGACCTTGAACTCAGATTCAAGCCTTTGAAATCAAAACAGACATAGGAATAGATAACTCATAGTTTCCAAGGCCTTGAAATGCCTTTCAAGCCTTCGAACAGAAATCCGTTTTGAGGCAGTTAATAAGACAAGTAAAGAACTTAAATGTAAGGGCAAGGAACACATTGATTTTACGTAGTTCAGTCCTCAATGACCTACGTCTCTGCCTGAGGGATCTAATCCCTTCAGGATTTCAATAGACTTCTTATTAATCAAAAGTTAAGCCCTAGATCTCAAGCCAAGAGAATTGCTTTACACTTGTTACCGCTTGTGGTTCTCTCTAACCTATCGAGTACCTGCTCCAGCTAACTGATTCAATAAGAATCTCTTGTTGTTCCTCGTGAACAACACCACGAGATCAAGTAGTAAATAAATATAACAAGATTATATAAAAATAAAACTCTGATGAAAAACATTGTAACACGGTGAAGCAGTTAAGCTTGAAGTGTTCTTACGGGAATCGGATTAGATGATATAATCTTCCTCAGTGATGCTTGACAATCCTTGAGAGTTGTTTGAATCTCTTTAATACTATGTGCTTCCTAATCTTTCTCAAAAATCTCTCTTATTTTGCTAATTTGAAATGTAGAATACATAGCAACCTTCAAACAGAAATCCCTAAAATATGCAACATATCTTTGACTCTCAACAGCTTGATTCCAACGGCTAGTTGTTTGCTTTTCTGACTTGATTTTGATTTGATCTTTCATCTGAAGACTTAAGGAATGTCCATACAACCTTCCTTAACAATAGCATTGAAGCTGCAGACATTAATTGCCACTTAAACATCTCTGCAAATAAGGAAACTTTCTAAAGCGTGAACTATTTCTTTTGCACACTGCATGAACTCCACCTCATGAGGATCCATGTATAGTGCAGGTTCATTGATTGATCCAGCTTATTTGACATAAGATACACAAATGTATTTTTAGGCAATAATTTTGTCCTTCGATTCTCATTGGAGACGAAGAGCCTCTTTTTGCATCAAGTTTTTGTTGTTCTCCTCCATAGCACTCATCTTCATATTTTTACTTCCTTAATTTACTTAAGTATTTCTTCTTCTTTTTCTACTACCATTTTCCCTTCAGACATAATAGAATATTCTCGCTCAACCTTTCTCTGACATCAACATATGCCCACTTCTATGTATCGGCCCATTCCCCTCTTCATATTTTAACCACTTTCTTCTTTCTCTTTGAAGGTTGTGTCTTTGATATACCTTGATCTCTTAACATATACTAACTATCATGACGTTTTCAGCTGAGGACTTTCGCGAAGCACCACTGATGAGAGAAGGACTGGCAAATGACGGGCCATCATCTCCTTGAACGATCTCAAGGTCAATATCTTCACCAAGCTCCCTAAAAACAAGGTGATGTCTCAACGCCTGCTGAATTAAATTTATAGAATCAATTAAAGTATTCATACCCAGCCCGCCTTCCGGAAGAAACATTCAGCATAACAGATCAAGCCATAGCTGAAAATATCAAAGTCTCTAATTGGTCTGCAGTGTTTCAAATGAATAATTGATGCTGTCAAATGAGTAATTAAATTGGTGCAATAGATGGTTTGATAACTCGTCGGAGCACGTGCATCTCTGGTGTAAACCTGTAGGGAAACGTTCGTTGCAAGACCTCGAGTAACTCCTGAGGGGTTCTGTAAGAGTAACTGTGATACACTGACGGGAAATGAAGATTCAAGAGTGTCCTTAAGATGAAACGTCTTCACGTTTTCATTTTTTATGCTAACCGCGCCCGTCTAGGGTCAAATTGTGAAATATAAAACACACACACACACACACACACACACACACATATATATATTAAGGGATGAGAACATATATGATAAAATGGGTTTTTGTTGTGAAACGAGAATTGTGAGAGACAAGAAAATAAAGAGAGGCAATAGTGTAGGGAGGAGAGTATTGAGATGTGTATTATTATCCAACCCTAAGCCTCCTTATATAAGCATTAGGGTGGGCTAACGGGCCAATAACTGTATCAACTGGTCTTACAACATGTGTCGGATATTCACCTAACACTCCCCATTGAATATTCACCACTTAGGATGCCTCATTAAAACCTTGTCATGAATAACCCAGTGGGACAAAATCAATGACTAAGGAAAAAGAGTACATCTACTGAATTCTATTAGCTCAACAATAGAGATGACATTCTTCTGGAATGCATATGAATAGTCCTTGCAACCTCGTTGAAACCTTACTTGGAAAAACCCTGTGGGACGAAAACCATAGCGAAGGAAAAAGAGTGTCGCATTTGGATTGTATCTCCCGCTCTTTCTAACACCTTTGTACCTGACAAATAAATTAATTGCTATACAGAAACCTAATGATATTCGATTAACAATCAAACTAAGTACAATGCATATGCACCTATAACTACTCACGAGTGTAAACTTTGATTTGGATCAGGAAACTAATATAATCTCATGGGACAAACCTCCATGGAACTTCACAAATACAATCCTATTGTAACTAGTTACATCATATTCTATTGTACCTTATTCCCCAAGACTAAAACAACATTATCATCATTCTCACCACGAGAAGATTATATTTATGAGAATTTAGCATGATCCATATCATGTATGGTCTCATTTATGAGTGCCACGCTTAAAAGTGGACATAAAACCAAACCAAAGTCCCACGCTTAACAGCGGACATAAATCCCATGCTTAGTGGCGGATATGTAATATCTACATAGATCCCCACTTAACAGCGGATATGTAGTATTTGCATAGACTGTAGTTCACGCTTCGGGTTGTTAGTACTTTCAGTACTATACATTATGCTCTACATGTTTAAATAATTATGTAACCCGAGCAGTTGTCTATGTGTGTGTTGATTTTCTATTGGCCAGTAATTTTAAGTCACCTCTTTTTCCCATATGATAAATCACGTGATTTTACAAGCACTTTCTCAAGATAAACATCATCATTCATAGTAGGATCATACTATTTTATTAATTTACGTTTAGATACTCTCATAGCTATTAGCCTCTTTCGAGGCTATTTAATTATCAATGTTAGTTTTGATCCAAGGTTGATGATGTATATATGAACCCCCCAAGATTTCTCCAGAATCTTGTGTTCTTAATTTGTAGAGCATTGATATACCCATATCCCAACATAATTTTAGATTCTTTTATTTTCATTCCTATTATGGAGGATCAAAATATTTACACAAGTGTAGATACTGCTTTCCAGATAGACAGATCATCGCCACGTGGCAGCCATCCAGCACACCTAGCTGTGCTCCATACACACCGGATCACCACCCGTGCTTATCCACGTGGGGGCTACGAGACAGGGCCCCCGCGGACCATAACACGGGACTTGTAGGGACTTACTGGTTTGGAGGCTAGGGTAAGGTCCGTCGCGCGCATGCGACAACCAAGCTTGCGCGCGACCTCTGGTAACTAACTGAGAGATCCTAGGCTTACGTGTCCCATTAATGCGGCTGATCTCATAACAGTCTTCGATACTTGCGGGCAGATGCGTAAAGATTCCTATATAACACGGTCGAAAGTGCCGTTGGGGGTTCTACCATTAAGCTGCCATTTATGGTGCAATAAACCCCCCAACGGTCACTTTCCTACTATATATATAGGATCGTTAGCTATCGTTGCGACACAAGACTCATAAGACACATTGGTCCAGTACCATAGCTTACTATCTCTCTCTCACAAACAGTTACCAGTGCTTACTCTCTCCCTACACACACCTTACAACTCTCCGTGTTCTGATTCCCTACTTGAGGTGTACACTTGGAGATCTCTCGAGGATTTCTTGTACACATTTTGGCAAACCCGACGTGAACATCCACCTTCAAGAACCTCAAAATTCTCCCATAATGTCTTCGAAACAAGCCATTCATCACGGAGACCAGTCTCCCTCCCATGAGGAGACCTCAGGAGAGGATGGACTGCTCAACGCCACTCCCAACACTCGGGCTCCGGTTGTCGCTGAGGGAGAACCCTCCTTGGAGTCTTTCCAAGCCACGATACAGACACAAGCCCGGGCCATGGAAGCTCAATCTGAGCAAATCGCTCAGATCATGGCGATTATGGGAAAGGTGGCCTAGAACGTTGCCCCAGGGGCTTCTGCCTCATTGCTTTCAACTTCACTGCCCCCACCATGGATAGTGTCCACATCAATAGGCACCTCGATAGTGCATGTCTCTGCTGCCCAGGCTCCTCTTTCAGGTGGCCCGGCAAGCCAGACCCCACCATTCTCATCGGGCTTGTCCCTAACGACGGCAGGGAACCCCACTGCATATCCTGCATAATCTCTATATGCAAGTGGATCCCTAGGAAGCCATGGGCCTCCACCTCCGCCTCCTTACAACCCCAGTATGCCCTACATTCCGGGCTTTGGGCTCACAGCTCCATCCTATGGAGGAACACCTGCTAGTATGGCGGCTCTCGAACAAAGGATCGACAGTATCATCGCCAACCAGAGTTTCGCAGACACTATCATCCCCCAGGGTAGACAGTGCGCCTCCCATTCCGCGGGATGTCTATCTGATGTTGAATCCCGCAGGATACAAAGCGCCCAAATGGGACAAGTTTGATGAGGTCAGTGGGAACGCGCACGAGCACGTGATGAGATTCATGGACATGATGGACCCGTATGCAGCTAATACTCGGCTACTCATGCGCGAATTCCCCAAATCTCTGGGAACTGCCGCATACAAGTGGTACAGAGCCCTCGAAGCGGGATCTGTCAAAACATGGGATGAGATGGTAAAGAAATTCTATAAGAGATGGACGAACGAGTCACCACCATTCACCTCTCCCGGATGTACGAAAAGCCTGACGAGGAAGGCGTCGCCTTCATCAAGAAATTCAAGGCCAGGTCCTTGGAGTGCAGCGACGAAGTCTTGGAGGGTCGTCTGGTCGAAATATGCCTGCAAGGCATGCGCGACGACCACAAAGGTATGTTGATTAACTTGAACATGCCCACTTTCTCGCTAGTGAGCATACACCGACGAATCCCAGCTACAAGGTCGGAAGGTTCGGTTACAAGAGGCCGCGAGACACCAACGTCCATGTTGTGTCACCATCCAGCAAGCAACAACGACCCAATCCACAGGAGGCGCCGCCACTACCCTGCTCAATCGAGGACGCGATTGATCTCTGTAAAAGATGGCGGAAACATAGAATCTTGCCACCCTTTGAGCGCAAACCTACAGGAGAGCAATTCAGAAATCCCAGGTGGTGCGAGTGTCATGGCCAAGTGTCACACCCAACGCAGGAGTGAAAAATCTCAGATGGATGGTGGACAGGAAAATAAAGGAGGGCCAGCTTTTCATACACGAGTCGGCCAAAGATGTGCGTAATAATCCCCTGCCATCTCATGCGAGGCAGGAACCCAAAGGGAAGGAGGTCGCTATGATATCGATAACTGACCTGGAGGAGGTCGTAGATACAGAAGTCCCGGTTGTCTCGGAGGTGCACGAAGAGGAGGATTACGGTATTAACAAGGAGGATTCGTGAGCTGAGCGAATGAAGAATTCTGCCAAATTTGCTAAGTTCTTCGATGAAATGGGCTTCTCACCCGACTGCAGGAACGAAATTACCAAGGCCATCCTCAGAGCGGCAGAGGACTATGGGGAAGAGCTAGTAACCTCGGACGGTAGGATTGTTAGGGTCGTTCGGCCGGAGGGACCCATCATGACATTCGATGAGTCAGATAAGAAGACTAGCGCGAACCATCAGAGACCACTGTACGTGACGGATGCCATCAACCACATGGATTTTAAAAGGGCATTCTTCCACGGGGGAGCCGCGGTGAACGTTATTCCCCTTAGCACCCTGGAGACGGCGGGGATCCCCAAGCACAAGATAGTTAAAAAGCCATCGCCGCTCATAGGATTTGGCAGCGATTCCAGGGTGACCCTGGGGTTGATTCGCTTGGGGATCCAAATCGGGCAGATTAGTTGTTCTGCCAAGTTTCAAGTTATCGAAGCCAACACGACTTACCACATGATCATTGGGCGCGCGTGGATTCACCGCTTCGACGATGTGCCCTCGACAGCTCATTAGGTGATGAAGGTCATCTTGAAAGAGAGGGTGGTTACGATAACTGCTTCCGTGAATCCTTTCAATCTGGAGGAGGCGCACTAATCCGAGGCGGTATGGTTCACATAATTGGAGGACGGGCCATGTCCAGCCCCATCCCGGACAGCTCCTCTGCCCAGATGGGAGGACATCAATGATCAGTCACCAGCAGGAGTAATGGTGACAAGGGAGGAAGCAGGAGAGAAGCAGCCCATGAGGACAGAGACCTCCGGAGTGGCCAAAAACATCTACACCTTGAAAAGGGTTATCAAACATGATGAAGATGGCAGACAGGTGGGAAATTTTTACTCCAACGGAAAGAAATGCTACTGCATCTAGAGGAACCTTAAAGGTGCGCTCTTGTGATCAACTGTTGGATATGATCTTTATTTATCAATTGGTCTTGTTTATCCGTACTTGTTACAACCAGTTCAAAGCCTATCTCATATGGTAACGGCTAAACGCGATCGAAGTTTATCTTCAAAAATAGCACGAAGCCTATATCATACTGTAGAAGCCAACCGCGATCAAAGACTATCTGCTAGGATAGCACAAAGCTTATCTCATATGATAGCAGCCAAACGCGAATAAAGCCTATCTGCTAAGATAGCACAAGCCTACCTCATATGGTAGCAGCCAAACGCGAATAAAGCCTATCTGCTAAGATAGCATAAGCCTACCTCATATGGTATCAGCCAAACACAAATAAAGCCTATCTGCTAAGATAGCATAAGACTACCTCATATGGTAGCAGCCAAACACGAATAAAGCTTGTCTGGTGACACAACTGAAGCTTATATCTCACATGATAGCAGTTAAACTAAGGCCTATCTCATAAGATAGCAGCCAAACATAGTCAGAGCCCATCTACTAGGAGGGCAACAGAAAGTGCAAGGTCTATCTCATATGATAACAACAGCAATTTATTCCACACGATACAGAATCTGTCTCCCAGAATGGCAGAGTTGAATACCTATTCGAATGGGTAGTACGCAAAAAGGCAACGCGCAAAACTAGCAAACACAAACATAGTATGAATACGCGAATGGAAGCAGAAATACAAGTCTATCTTATTAGATGAAACAACCAAAAGGGTAGAGTAAAATTTACCTGTCTAGATAGCAGCAGAAAACAAATCCCCAAAAAAGGGTGCAAGGAATCATATTCCTACGCTAAAAATCCTATATTAAGGGCCTAACTATGGAAAGCTCGTCGTCATCGTCGACGTCCTCGACCAAAACAAAATTCTCGCCGCTACCACGGCAAGATGCCAAATGAACTTCAAGGAATAGATGAGGGAAACAGCTTTGGGAATAAATCTCGTTCGCCGCCCTCCCATCCGAGTATTGGTGGCAAATAGTTCTCCAACGGAAAGCCCCCAGGGCAACACCTCAACCATTACGCTTCAATTCAAGAGTCAGTGAAGGAACCGTATTTGCCGGAAACCCACTGGGGGTGGTACCTGCGAACATGATAAAGGAAAAGACGCCTTCTTTCTAATAGAGAGGCCTACGCTGCCGATTCTCATGAAGGTTGGACGAATCAAGTGTCTTGGCTGACAAACCCTTGGAAGACATTCCTATAGCACAACATAACTCTACGGGTCCATGGAATGGAACTCAGGTGGATGAAGGAACAGAGGAATGCAGAAAAGAATATGGGGAGAAGACATCCTTTCAATGGCGGAAGCTCAAAGGGGTGGTAGTAATGAAGAACAAAATAACAAGGAAGAGGAGGTTTAAATAGGGCCCGAGGAAGACTCTTCAGTTGCCAGTAACGCCTCGAGAATCGGGCGAGAATCAATTGTATTACTAAAGCATACGGCGTTATAGTAACCCTAGATAATAATGAAGGGATAGTCTACTATGGGGCAGTCATGCCTTATCTGGACGCCACGCTGGCACGACGATCCATACAGTCATGATGGTTTCTAGGAATTTGAACCATCATCAAGGCATTGAATATTGAGATCTTTTCAAGGTATGACGGACACTGACGTACACGCGCCAGTTTATTTGCTTGAATCAAAAAGGTGAAATATCAAGTTAAAGTATAAGCCTATCTCTTAAGATAGCAGCACGTGCAAAATGACGTGAAATAACATCAAACTCATAATCTATAACGACGGATCAACTGGACTACTGCTTCATTCTTTAAATAAGTCTTTCAAAAGGGAGTCTTTCGCGGATAGCTTGAGCGAGTTTGCTGCAAGTTCTGCAATGCGAGCTTTCATCTCTTCATAAGGCTTCAAGGCAGCTTCATACTCCCGGGCCATCTTCTCATACGCCTCCCCGCGAGCGTTCAGGGCCAGTGTCTCCTCTCTGAAAGAAGTATACTCAGTTCCAAGACTGGAAGAATTGCGAGCTCTGGTCAGTCTTTGCACGAGGAAGTCCAAATCCAGTCGAACCGCCGCAGTCTCTTGAAGTCTCTGAACGAGCGCGAGAAGATCTTGAGCACTGGCAGCTGTGGTAATTTTAAGGGTGGTTTTAAACAATCTTTCCAAGAGAGCAGCCATCTCTCTGAAAAGATTCCCTCTGTCTTCTGGTTGCAGCTCCAGTACTCGAGCAAACGAAGCAAGAAAGGTCACTCCCACCTTCATTAGCCATTCCAAACAGGCTTGGTCGATATCTGTGCATAGAAGCAGGACAAAACAATGAGAGAAACGCGAACCTAAGAGTCGGGGAATTAGGAGAAAAAGAATGAGCTTACCAGTCCCTTCGACGATCTGTTGAAGAGGAGCAACAGATACTGCTACCCACAAGCCGGCATGAATTTCCTCGACCAACTTCTGATCCGCCATCACCTCGCACGCAAAGTACGACTCAGGAATTATAAAATTCCTCGCGGGTACGACAGGGTTTGCAGCTTGCGAGCCCCACACTTCAAAGGGATTCTCAGAAAAGAGAGAGTCCAGATCAAAACCTCATGCGGGATCTTCGCTCCTCGCCATGCCTGGCACAGGGACAGAACTTAGGTTGGCAGGCCCGACCTCCTCAGCACTCTGAGTAACAGGAGGGTCAAGCTCAGCAGGAATGGCGGGCTCAGCAGACATAGCGTCACGTGCAATCTCTTCGATGTTCCTCTCGAACAGCGTTTCAGACTCTTGCTCGACGTTGGCTTCTTCCGAGGAAATAGGTATCGCTTTGACAGAAGATGTGATGAGATCTTCCTGTACTGGGATTCCCCCCTCTTTCTCAATGGTGAGCTCCGCGTCTAGATGATCCTCAACCGCTGGAGTCTCTTCCATAAAGAATTGCCCTGGAAAGCCTGCACCAGACACATTATCACCAGACTCAGAAATTACTTAAGCTCCGCGAGGACGACGGTGCACCAAAGGACAAGGGTCAGGTTCTGCAAAAAAAAATGTGTCATTATCACGCCCTCAGAAAGGAAAAGAATAAAACTTCAACACATGCATAAGCGGGAACATAATGGAAAAACCTCTATTAAAGTTATCATCGGTACTTCCCCACTTATATGGGGTACCCGCGCAATTTTCATGTGGCAAGTTATCATCGGAACCCTTCAATCTAGCATGACCTGCTTGGGATTAAGAAAGATTATGCATCGAGCGTACGAAAAGGAGGGGTATTACGTGTGGCCAGAGCAGTGACTTACCAGAGGGTTCCCCACGTATATCCCTTACCCACATACGAATGTCACAAATTGGCACACCATGATATAAAGCACCAGTTACAATGTCACAGTTGATAAAGCAAACTTAAAAAATTGTACCTTCTTCGTCTTCGTCGCCGACGAGCTCATGAAGTGCTAGCTGCGCCTGGTGAAGTTCATCGACAGTTTTTGAGATAACGCGAGAGAGGCGCGAATGTCCTGAGCGTGAGCGCGGCCTTCGCGTTTCAGTGCCTTCATGATTAGCAATCTCGGTGATGCTTCGTCTCTTGGCAAGCTCAATGCGCACTGCCTTCGATAACTTCTCTTGCAGAGACCGCTTCTCTGCCATTCGCCGGGACTTCTCAACGGCTTCCTCCTCAGTCATAATGGTCTTTCCTTTGAGCGGGCTATCATTGTCATCTAAAAGAGGAAGACAGAAGAAGGTGAAAAACATTCCAGGAAACTTTAAATAAGCAACGATATTTTTCTAGACAAACCTTCTTTCTCCCAGGCGACAAAGTCTGAGACTGGTTCACGGAGTGATTTCTTCTTTAGAGAAGCAGGTTTCTTCTTCGCTGGAGAGGATTTCTTAGGAGCAGGCTCATTTCGCGCGTGCTTCGGTGGCTGAGCTGGCAGATCGTCAGTCGCAAGGGCATCGGCACCTCTCTTTTTCATATCTTTAAGAAATGGTGCGAGGAAGGTTTCAAGTCCATTCGAGAGCGTGCTCCTAATCCTTTCTTCCATGCGCAGCACTGGGGGGATGGCGTCGTCAGCATATTTCTTCTTTGACTGAAAATGGTCCACAAGTCCCACGATGCGATCCCCTGAGGCGAAGGGCCTTAGGCAGCACTGTTGAAGAAATAACAAAGTATCAAGAAACATGGGGAATAAGGTGACTCGAGTAGAAGAAAATGTATAAGGAGTATACAATACCGCTTGAAAGTCTCTCGCGTACTAAGCCCGCGAGTCGAGGGAGTCCTGCGTGACTGCGGGTCTTTTTCTCATCCAAAATTAGTTGTGGACAAAGATGGTCTGCAGCTAACAGCGAATAGTACACATAGGGGGCCCAACCTCGGGAAAGATTAGACTTGAAGGGGTAATCCTTGGACAGAGGAGAAAGTGCCTCGGAAACTTGCAGATGAACCTCTGGGTTTGTTAGACGACGAATCTGAGTTTTCCAGAAGGCCACCCAACCAGCTGTTACCTTTCCCATTCTCCTTCTTGAAGGCTCCACGAGGGGAAGTTCTGCGAGAAGCAACTCACGGCTCTTGTCAAAAATTATCCCATCATAGTAGTCCTTGGCAGGGAGTTCGTACCACATGGGTGGCGCGATGGTATCAAAACCCAGCTGAGGCGCCACGTGAAGAGGGTCGAAGTGGAAATTTATGGGCGCGTATTTGCAGAACTCAGTTCCAGGGGCGTACTCTGACAAAACAGGCAAATAAGCCCGTCTTCACCAGTTCACGTACTAACCATAGTGACGGGGTCCACTGATAATGTGCCATGTGCGTAGAGGAGTATCAATTTCGGGATACATATCCCCCTGAAACGTGATATTGTCCAACTCCTTGACATAAGGACGGGCTACGAAAGAATCATCATCGTCACAGACCAAAGAAAAATTGCGGCGAGCATTTTTGGTGTTAAACAACCGCCAGAAGCGGGGACACAAGAAAGATTCCTCGCATATTGGGGCATTCCATAATTCGACAGTAGTGGGTATAGGGGCATATGAAGGCCATCGCTCAAAAACCCACATGGTCAAAAAGCCGATGTTGGCAAAACACATGATATCAGCCCTGCCCTGTGATTGCTCAACATTTGCCACTGCTAGATCAAGACGATAAAATAGAGAACCCAAGACAAGATGTCCAAGGGCAACTCTCTTACCAATGGAAAGCTTCACTGCAAGCGTGAGTACATGGACAAAAACTCCATCTCGCGGACTTCCATCTATAAGGAAGCGTGACAACCAGACACAGAGAAAACAACACATGGAGTACTCACATCCTTCTCCCGCAGTGTAAGTAACCTCATCTGGAGTCTCCTCCTGAATTTTCTGGATAATATGAGGTTTGGGGATGTCCTTGAAAAATAACATGATCCACTTAGACCTTATGTTCTTCGCGCGGCAGAAACTGCCATAAAAGTATCAGCAAGTTTCATCGCCTCAGGAGCCCATTTTGAAGCAGCCTTCCTTATTGTCGCGACGCATTCCATCATCTGGCCGTGTAGAGCAACTTCTTCATCGGAACTAAGTGCTTCCAAAGGATCGAAGGCTCCCATCCTCGAAAGCATCAGGAGATTCTCCACATCTTCTAGAGTACGTGTGGCCTCACGGGATGCGAAGTGGAATGTGTGAGTCTTTGGGAAGTATCGAGAGAATAGGACCTTTAGCATGTTCTGGTCAGCTTTCAAATCGAAACCCTGGTCGCGCGAATAGCATGATAAATTCCAGCTTCCATCAACACAGCCTCATGATTGTCAAGAACGTAATCAGTCCACTCGTCCATCCAGTCCAGCTTCTCCAAGAAAGCTTGGACGAGAACATCGTTGTAGGGGTAAAGGCCAGCCTCAATACCACATCTATGAACATCATAAATCTCTGAAAGAACCCCCTCCTCTCTATCTGGTTCAGGTTCTAATCCCAAGTCCGTGCCTGAAGAAGAGGCTTTAGGGGTGTACCCTCGTATAGAGGCTAAGTAGAAGTCATCACCCCCAAAGTAGGGGGATTTTCGCCATAATTCGTTGGTTAATTCTGAGGATTCAGTGGTGTTTTTGGGAGCCATCACTGCAAAGAATAAAGGGACAAGATCTCATGAGTCATAGGAGCACGCAGAAGAAAATAGGGGGAGAAGGAAGTATAAGAAATCGACTGTTTTAATTGCAAAATCCAAAAGGTGGAAGTTCAAACTACCTTGTCCACGCCTGAGTAATTGGATTACTCTGGAAAGAAATTCGAGGATTTGATCGCAAAATTCGTCAAAGGACTCTTCTTCCTGTTGTGGGAGCTCTCTCCGATGCATACGAACTCAAAAGTGCAACAATGGAGAAGTTGCAATCGAAGGAATAATGAATTTTAAATAAACCCTTGAAAAGTCACGCCTATTGACGTTGATGAGCCAAGCAACGCTTCGATTGCTGAGAAGGTTTGACATTTGATCTATCCCTGCCTCAAAAATAGGCGAGTTTGGATAGCGATTGATTAAGTCAACAGAAGCCACGCTTCATCAAAGGCTAGACGGCGTTTCCCAAAACCAAGGCAATCATGGCTGTGAATGGGGGCTATGGGTATTCGAATTCAAAATTCAAAAAGGCCCGCGTGAGCTTCACGCACGGTTGATTTTGCGCGACTGCACAATAGAAGGGCGCGTGACAATCGCGAAAAAGGGGGCTATTGTAGATACTGCTTTCCAGATAGACAGATCATCGCCACATGGCAGCCATCCAGCACACCTAGCTGTGCTCCATAAACACCGGATCACCACCCGTGCTGATCCACGTGGGGGCTACGAGACAGGGTCCCCGCGCACCATAACACGGGACTTGTAGGGACTTAGTGGTTTGGAGGCTAGGGTAAGGTCCGTCGCTCGCATGTGACAACCAAGCTTGCGCGCGACCTCTGGTAACTGACTGAGAGATCCTAGGCTTACGTATCCCATTAATGCGGATGATCTCATAACGGTCTCCGATACTTGCGGGAAGATGCGTAACGGTTCCTACAGACACGGTCGAAAGTTCCGTTGGGGGTTCTACCATTAAGCCGCCATTTATGGTGCACTAAACCCCCCCCCCCCCAACGGTCACTTTCCCACTATATATATAGGATCGTTAGCTCCCGTTGCGACACAAGACTCATAAGACACATTGGTTCAGAACCATAGCTTACTGTCTCTCTCTCACAAACAGTTACCAGTGCTTACTCTCTCCCTACACACACCTTACAACTCTCCGTGTTCTGATTCCCTACTTGAAGTGTACACTTGGAGATCTCTCGAGGATGTCCTTGTACACAACAAGCAAACATTTATTCTTAATGTGTATACCCATAAAATATCCATTACTCATAAGACACCCATCTTGTTGGAATTTTAAAGCTTACACTAGTACATACCCAAAAAAGACAATAAATTTTAATTCGCGTCATGAAATAGGACCCATACTCCCCCTCATGATGTGAATATTATAACCCTGATTATAAAGATACATTGATGATTCTTCAAGCATCAAATTTTCTCATATGTACTCACGTGTAAACCAATCCTCAAATTCAAATAAGAATATAGACAAGAAGCAATCTCTTGGACACCGTAGTTCTCTAATCAAAGCTACTTCGAGAAACCCAAAAAAAGACGTAAATGTCAATATTTTTATTCAAAAATTGAGTGGTGTTTACAATCCTTCAGGCACTGAAATCAATCTAATAATTTATCAACCATTGAAATTAGATATCATGAGTTAGATTGATTTATATGAACCAGTTCAGGGGTTTAATCTCTTTCAGATACTTTTACGTCCACAATTATGACCGCCTCTATAGTCATGTGGGTTTAGACCATATATAATAAAGTGATTCGCTTCAAGGAATGCACTACCATTCTCTTCTGGGAATGGGCTCACATGAATCGGTAATTAGCAATGACAATCATGTCTACGATCTAATATTTAGGTAGACATAATTTTTGTAAATATAGGAAGCAAAGATTCTTTGAGAGATCATTATTTTCTTCCTTTTTTTAGTAACAGTAATAGGAGAAGAAAAATTAAAATATAAAAAAATGTAAATTAACAGAAGAAAAAAAAATAGGCAATCGAAACTTCTGGTCCGATGAGTGTAGATTCTCTCTTCAAGGAGATCTCTTGACATAACTTTATAACACCATGTTATAGGTATCTTCATAATTTTCATAACTTCGGGTATGAAAATACGACTCATAAGCATATTAATAGCTTAGGTTCAATCAAAACACATGGACTCAGAACATCTTCTGGGTGTTCTACTTTGATTAAAAAGAAATACATAAAGTGTAAATTTTAAAAGAAAATAAGACGAGCTCTTCAGGAGGGTAGATCATTATTCAATATTTTCAGATATCTCTTCAGGAGATTTCTTATTAAAAGATTTTAGAACTGCAGAATCTAATATTCATAACTGCAAGTTATGATATCATGTAACATGTAACTTCCCGTACATATCACATGGCCGAATTTCACATTCATTGCGATTAGGAAACCTCTTCAGGAGGTTTTTTTATCATAATAAGTAAAAAAAGAAAAAAAACAAAAAAAAACTGGATTAAAAAAAAATTAAGTGCACAAAAGTAAACTAAATTAAAGAACGAGAAACGCAACCTCTTCAGGAGGATTAGTAATAACAAGCGTTTAAGGTGTTTTAGACATCTCTTCCGGATGTAATAATGATATTTAATTATCACTTCTGGAGATGTAAAAATAATATGTAACTTCATGTTACTAGCCATGTAATAGCGGAATATTCTTTATGAACTTATTTGATGATGTTACTTCGGGTTACAATCACATCATCATGTAGCTCACAACTTCAAGTGGGAAAACATAACTTTTTCTAATCATTTACACTCAAACTAGTACAAGATCATTGACTACTACAAACTCTTCAGGAGGTGTAGTTGATAAAAAAAAAAAAAAAAAAAAAAAAAAAAAAATCATCTCTACTTGAGATCTGATAGTAACATACTATGACTTCTGATCATAACTAAAAATAGTTATCGCAATCTTAAACTACGATCAATCAACCATGTATTTCACAATTTCATGTGTGAGGATATGATGTTAGTAATTATGTGAATAGCTCAAACCCATTGAATGGTCAGGGGTTATGAAAACCAAAAATGTCTTCTGGAGATACATATAATAATATAGTTTTATAACATCAGGCCACAAAACATGTCGTAACTTCAGATTAAGACCAAAAATTCATGTAACTCATAACTTCAAGTATGAAACATTGACTTTTGTAAACGCAATAATATTTTCAAACAATATATAGTCTCAATTAAAAACCTCGGGAGGAGACTTTATTTGGTTAATGAATAGTTCGAAAAAATAATTAAACTGGTCAAAAGAAGTTATGGAAATCATCTTTGCACAAAATTGATCGGTAGAGAATAAATGAGCCAACATATAGTAAATAGTAACTAATAGAGAGTAAAACCACATAACACTTCTATACATTACTGCAGTTGAAGACCCAAAAGAAATAAGTACTGAAAAAGTATAACCTTAGTCAAAGACTCATCCCATGTAGTACAAAAAGACAAGACTAACTTTGAGTGAAACTTTTCCACCATCGACTGTGAACAAGAGAACTAGAAACATAATACGCACACCATATGCATCATATAGATCGTACCGAATTTGGGTAGAATCTTGACTTTAATCCAACTAAAAGAATTAAAACTTTGTGTTACAGTAAATAAAGGCATAAAAAACTTTTTGTATTTGCACGTTGTCCAAGTAGTTCTTATGCAGAGAGAATAAAAAAGAATTGCTTTTCAATTTTGAGATCTAATATATGGAGGCTTGTGTGGATAGTAAAAGACACTAAACTTTTTTCCTCTTTATTTCACCCCTTTCGTGTATAAGTGGAAACAAGCATACCTCTAGATTGGTCTGATTTTCTCTTGTTTCATCTGTAGAGTTATCGTGTTGATAACGTCTTGTGAAACGAGAATTGAGAGAGACAAGAAAATAAAGAGAGACAATAGTGTAGGGAGGAGAGTATTGAGATGTGTATTATTCTCCAACTCTAAGCCTTCATTGAAATACTCTGTTATTTAGAAACGGGCATTTTCTAATAATATTGGGTGTTAATGATATTAGTATAAGTTTGGGTACTAGTTGTTATTATTTAAAAGTTAATTTTAATGTTATAGACTACTTAAGGGTTATTATGTATTTTTTATAACTTACATAGTGTCTATATTTAAACCTGGGGGTGGTATGTGTTCTATGCCTAAATCAAGGGGGTTAAAGTGTCTTTTCCCCAAAGTCATCATCATCTTCTTCCTATCCTGCGGCAGGAGAGTTCCTCTGACTCCATCGCCGCCCAAACATTACCACCGCCTCAAATCACCACTAAATTCACCCAAACCCGTCCCAATACACTCCTACTTCAGTAATGACCCAATCTTGCTCACCAAGAAAACCAATTTCGCCCAAAACGTGGTCCGATTCGAAATCGGAAAAATCGAAGTAGGTCTCCTCTTCCCGGTTGAATTTCTCACCTCTCCCCCTGTAAAAACCACTGGAATCGATAGCAATTCTCAAACCAACATCAGCTCTCTCAATCTCCCTCTAGAGCTCTCTCTCTCTCTCTCTCGCACGTTTATCCATTCAGGTCGCCGGAACCCGACCGAACTTGACTTAGCAGAGCCCGGCTGAGCCCAGCTCCGCCACCCCAGACGTCGTCGTCCAGCCGCCGTCCGCCACCGCCGGCCTCGCCACCATCATCCCCGTCCTCCTTCTTCTCCATCGGGTAAGAAAACCAGGCTGTTTCTTCTTCCTTTTATTTCTTTTGTTTTATTCTTTTAGTTTATCATTATTATTATTATTATTATTATTATTATTATTATTAGAAGATAGTTAATATTATTAGTTGGAAAGAAGGAGAGGAAGTGTGGGCGTGGCCCAGTGGTCAGCTGTTAATACGTAAGAGCTTGGTGGGTATGAGATCTAGGATCCGGGTTTGAAACTCACAAGAGGCTGTTTGTTTTTTTATACATGTTATACATTTTATAGACTTATAACAAGTTAGAATATGTTACTTTATTCAAATAAATTTGTTATTTCTTTTAAATAAAGTTAGTTAGTTTATAATTTATATTCTCTACTTAAGGCTTGTTTGGATTGGGAGAAACTACTAAAGAACTATAGTTGTTTTTGGGGAAAATAATATGCTTCTCTACCCTAAATAATAAAAGCAATAGTTTAGTTAATCTTGTAAGTTAGAGCTTTTGACAGAAAACCCCCTCCCAGTTTCGCTTCGCTGACACTTAACTACATGCAGTATTGGTTTTTCCACTTATCATCTCTGTAGTTTGCAAATTTGCAACATTTGGGTCCAAATAGACTAACACCTTTAACTTACGTTAGATAAGTGAGTGACATTTTAGTATTTTAATACATCAAAGGGGATAGTGTGGTCTTTTCTCATTTTTTTTTTCTTTTTTATTTTTTGTTTTTCTCTATTTTAATTTTTTTAAATATATTCTTTTCTTTTTTTGCTTCTCATATTTATCTAACGGAAGTTAGCGGTGTTAGTCCATTTGGACCTAAGTGTCGCAATTTTACAAACTGCGGAGACGATAAATGGTAAAACCAATACTGCATGTAGCTAAGTGTCAGCGAGATGAAACTACGAGGGGGTTTTCTGTCAAAATTTCTATAAGTTATATTTATATTACTATAGTGATGTTGTACGATAATAAATGATAGTCTGTATAAATCATGTTTTATTAATAGAAATATTATCGTTAGATCTTGGGTAAATAGTAGGGGTCACACTTGCGCGTACAAGTAGGACTTTGTTTGTGTTTGCGCTAGCATTGTATTAATTATGGAATTATAAATTTGTAGGCAACGAGTTCTCCGACGAAGGATACGTCGAGTACTACGACTAGTTTGCTGTGATTGCGATTTGTTGAGGTAAGTAAACATGTCAGGCCTAGTGCCCGTACCTTCTTTCGTGTCTAAACTGTGTTTTGTGATTTATTGTCTCAAAATAAAATATATGTTTTAAATGTTTATTTGAGCATCTTGTTGGTTTTACGAAAGTGACGATGTCACAACTATCACATGAAGAATTAATAAGACGTAATGACGTAAAGTGAAATAGTTGTACCAGGGATCTTTATTATGGTTTGTTAGTTGTTGAATACGGTCTCTCGACTCGTTTATTTGGTTTACTCGGTTGCAAGTCCCCGAGATTTGCTCCATGTACTTACCTCTCTGGCCGAAAGAAGTCTTACGGGGTGTCGAAACTTATGGTTTTGGTAGTGTGTGATGGTTGGTACTTCCCCATGTCAACAAGATAAAATATGGATTTCCAAGATTGGATTTAATGTTTAAATCTGAAAGTCCCCTTTGGACATTGAAAGGATTTGGGAATGTTTCCCGCAAGTGAAGTGATAAAAGGAAAAGATTTGGTGAATTCTTATTTCATACTTATACTTCATCTCTTTCAAACTGTTGTGTCATTTTATAAACATGCCTCATAATCGGTTTACATGTCTGGGTGTTTATTTGCTCAGTATTTCCGCTGATTTTGGAGACTGTGGTGTTTCTTTTTATTTTCTGCACCACAGGTTTAGGTGGAAGCTTGGAGTACCAGGAGTGCGACTCACATATAGGAGAATTTTAGTAGATCACATTTATTTACTTTAGAACTTCAGTTAGACTTAGAGAATTTCTAGATTGGAATAATGCCCATATTTGTTGCGAAATAGTTTGAATTATTCAATTAATATTTTATGGACTTTGTTTGGATTCTCCGTTTTAAAACCTCCTTGTATCCGGGTTTAACCTGGTGTACGGAGTGACACCCGGGGCTTCTGGCTTGGCCAGTTTGGGGGTGTTACAGTTGGTATCAACAAGGCTATTAAAAAGCGAATCTATAACCTGTAGGAGAAATTTAAAATGGACATAGGGAAATAATTTAAAATTTGACAAGCTGTTGGGAATTTGGGTAGTCTTGGATAGGGCTGTTATGTGTTTAAATATTATGAAAATAGGCTTAGTAAGCAAGTATTCCCACCCACCCCCTCCTAGCTAAGAACTTTGGCCTACTCGATTAGCTAAAGAATATGGGTTTGAGCCTTACATTGGAGTATGGGTTAGGTAATCACGAGTTGGGGATTGTTTTCGAAAGCCTGTGTGATCAACGTGTGTGCAAATACATGTGAAACTAATTGTTTAATGATCAATGTGTTGTATTTCTTGATTAGTTGCTCATTATATTCCATGTATTGCATTTCTTTTTACTTATACTTTAGGGTATTATATGAACGCGACACGCTCTAACCACAAGTGTATGGCCGTCGTGTGTAGTAATAATCCGGAAATCCCGGTTGTCGAATCCAAGGTACTTTGTTAAATCAGTTATTATATCTAACCATATGTGGGCAAGTCGCGAAGTTGTTTGTTTTCCTAAATTTAATAAAATGAAATGAAAAATATCTCAATTAACTATGAATTTCATCACAATTGACGAAGACACGATTTATAGGAGTATTCTTATAAAAGAGACAAGTGTTGGGAATTCTTCTTGTGGATTACTAAGGATTCTTTGAATGTTATTTTGATATTTGGAACGCAAATACACTACTCTTATCAAACGAGCATTCTACAAATTACCGATTTACCAAGCAATTTGCCTACACTTACTTTCAACTTAGACCGAGTTACCAAGTCTAATTCAATTACAAGAATGCATTATCGTATTTTAATCTACTCTTTGATCCTAATTAACAATACCCATTTACGAGATAATGATACGACTAGGTGATTATCTTGATTTATTGACTAAATCTCATGGATTTACCACACAAGTTCTAATTTAGTTTGCTCCTACGTTAGCTACTCGCGAGAACATGGAATAATCAAACACAAGATAATCATAATAAGAGGAGAACGCATAATTTTAATCCAACGAACGAATCAAAGCATCAAAACATTCATTCAAGCAAACCCTAGTTCTCCAACAAGTAATTCCCAGCAATAAAGTGTTTAGCTACTAAAAAACATGATCATAATACCAATTTTGATGATCATAAACAAGAACTAGAGATAAGAAAGAGTTTAGGAATCAAACGAAGTATCCACACGCTTCTCAAGCTTCAATGGTGATCCCTAGCTCTCAAAACACATCCAAAATATGCTCCAACTACTCATAATCTCGACCTAATTAGCTTAAATACGTTTCCATAATGCTATAACAAAGTTTGGAGAAATTGTAGAAAAACCCCGGCGAAATCCGTCCATTCCAGCGATGTCTTCGTACGAACAACTTTTTCTTCGCACGAAGGGTCTTCGTACGAAGACTTTGCCCTCTTCGTGCGAAGACCTTCTCACTTTGGGGCAGTTCCTCTTTCTGGGAGACTTTTGGCAGCATCAAAATATTTCTAAGTCTTTTTCTCTTCGCACGAAGATAAATCTCTTCGCACGAAAAGACCTTCAGTCACCTTCTTTTGGCTTCTTCTTTGAGTTCCTCCTTTCAAAAGCTCGTTTCTATTCCCCGCATAAACATCCAAGCCCTATTTTCCTGCGAATCACAACAAGAAAACACAACCCGCGATCATATCACAATAAAAGCTCGTAATTACACTAGAAACGCCCGGATTTAACAATAATAGCTCAAGAACTCATATTCTCCAATTTTAGCATAATTCACTCAAAAGATGGCAAATTATCCATGTTGAGCACGCAAAACGTAGCAAAATAAGGAATAAAATAACTCCGAAAATGGAGTTATAAACTACCCCCACACTACCTTTTGCTCGTTCCGAGCAAATTCCCAAGCCATAACAAACTCTCAAGCCAAAATCCTCTCACTTCCCTCAATCACTCCAACTTTGCATACAAAAACTATTCATCATTGCATACTTCCCTACGCCATTTGCATACTTATACCAATCATTTCATACGAGTTCGAGTTCGAAACCAATCCACAAACCATCCTTTTACTAGACAACACGAATCGATTATACACAATGCACTTATATGCAAATGCAATATTCACTATGCAAGTATTGAAATAACACATTTTTTTTTCTTTTTGCGAGATCGGGAAATCTCCATTAGCTTAAACCAGTTATCATGAAGCGAAGAGAAATCTAGATATAAGGCATTATTTGAAATCAAATTAGACAATGAGAATCTCCCCTAGCTGTTATAGAAAGCCTAGCCTTACTACGTACAAGAATGCATTACCTCTTCGCGTGTGCCAACAAAATAAGAGGCTACGCTAAGCTAAGCCACGTTCAAGGTTCGAGCTCCTATTCCACTAACGGGTTAGAATGATTAGGCTTAGGGACAAAAAGGATAAAAATCATGTATAAGTCCTAAAGTGTCACATTCTCACAATAATACCACATCTCACACACCCTCGCAACGATGATAGAAACCGAACCCGAAACTCACAATCTCCGGCACTCGATCCCCTCAAACCCCGGTACAATTACGATCTCCACGGCCACCTTCGTGAATTGTGCACAAGATGATACTTCCCGTTGATGAACTAGTTGCTTCTCCACTTGGTCTTCCAATGAGCTCCTATTTATTCCATTATTTCAACTCTCCTTTTTTTTCTCTTTTACCTTTTTCTTCTTTCTTTTTTCTTTCTTTTTTTTCATCTCTTTCTATTTTCCCAAAAATTCCGCAATACAAATCCCGAGTGGTCTTCCAAGAGTCAAGCCAAAAAATAAGATGAAAGGGGGAGGAAATAATCAATTTGTTGAATAAATATCACTAGTAACTTCATCTCCCCCTAACTCGATGAAATCCATGGTGTCACAAAACTAACCCGCAAACAAATCAAAGCACATGTGTGGGGATGGAGTCTTCGCAAGCTCAACCTCGATGTCCGTAGTCAACATTCGACACCCCCACACTCGAATGTAATCACGCTCCCTCTCAAGTAGTCAATCGGATGTATGTCTCGTGCCTAATCCAACCGAACCTACAACACCACGATGAATGAAATCCGGTACCTAGCACGATCCACCAATGAAATTCACCCAACCCAATTTTGTGCATATTGGATGTTACGCACTCATGGCTCTCCACATTGTGTCCATGTTGTAACGACATGGGACACCGCCACACCAAAGTGCGCAAGCCTACTCTCACTCACCCTCGCATCCCCACGTAAATCACAAATGAAACATAAGCGATATGTAAGACTCACAAGAATATATCATGAAGTACTCCCTCATCGAACCCCCTCAACTACAACTCCCTAGTGACGCACTAAAGCGGTGATTCTAAACGATCAATGATGAAGGCCAAGAATCGTCACCCTAGTCAAGAGGTTATCAAAGAATCCAAGGTTCAAAGCCGGGTTTTCAAGTGGTCCAACAGGGTAAGTTCTATAAGCAGTGAGTGCTCTAATACACGACCTCGCACAGCTGTTCTGTGTGCCACTACGAGGCGAGTTGGCGACTACCTAAGACGAACACATGAACGTTCAGCTTGTTTAGCTCCCACCTAGCTCAAATCATGTAAGAAAACTAGGCACACACTTTAGATTTGAATTAAGTTCGTGCGTAAAATAGGCACGCATTCCCGTAAAGAGAGTCTCTCTATACTTACTAAGGGGGACTCACGTTGTCACTCTCAGTCGCAAATCATGCCCTATTCCTAAAATTCTCACACTTCGTGATTTATAAAATGTTAGCCTCTTTTGATTGCCCTTTTCTCAAAAAAAATAATTTTTAGGATTCATAATTTTAATGATTTTTTTTTCTAAACTATATGCACGGTCTACTCGATTTAATGACTCGACAAGGTTAGGGTGACTCAATAAAAATAAAAGTGCAACAAAATTATAAATAATAAAGGTGAAAATAAGGACATAACAAGAAACTAATCTACATGTGACAAACGATGCAATGACTCGACACTTGGCTAGTAAAAGGTGTACACCACCCCCACACTAGGATGCATCGTTGTCCTCAACGATACGACGAGGACTCAACAATCCTAGCATAAACGCTCTCTCCCCTACTCATCCTCATCATCATCGGGGCCCACATTCGGGGCCAACGTCTAATGCTCTCCACACTCAGGATCTTCTTCTTCTTCTGAGTCTCCATCTGCAGACTACTCATCACTAGGTGGGATCGGATACTCGAACCCATCCTCTTGGAACCAAGGATCAGTGTTCGGAACCGGTGGAACAAATTCCTCTTCTGGCAATCCACTAGACTGAACTACCCATCGCCCCACCATCTGGATCAAATTACCTTGTTTCACCTAATTGCTACTGGTGTGAAATTGGCTTCTTCTCTCTAATCCATCCCGGGCCATCTCTTCTCTCAACTTATCATACCCCACTTGGTTGTCAAATCTAGAAGTTTTTGGCTTCTTTCCCTTTGACCTAGTTTTAGCAGACTCATCAAATTTAGACCACACCCGGTCATCAAATTTTTCAGCATCCATGACCGCCACCTCTACCTCAGCAGTAGCCAAATGAGTCAAAAGACAAGTATGACCAGGTCCTAATTTGTTATTTATAGATCCTCTCTCAAGACAATTATACCAAATCATCTTAGGGATGTTTATCCTATCTCCAGGCCACAGACATAGAGCCATGACACAAATCTTGAATGTGTAAGTTGGGTTCCGCGTGATTCCCAGAACCCAATTCTCTAATAGCTCACAGGACCACCGAGCTTCGGGCTTGAACTCATTCTTATGAGCCCGCCAACACGGCATATCTCCCCGCCTATCCCATGGGTCTTTCCCTGGTTTAAAACAAAATTTATTCCCCCTCGGGAAAAATATTTCCCCTCCTCATGGTGGCATGATAAGCACACGCCTCTCGCAGACGCGGGAACCCAAGGGCGATGCGGATAGACTCAGGCTTGAAGACTATCCACTTGCCCCGACAATAAACCATCCGTGGGTCCTAGCTCTCTCCATCCTTGGCATACCTCAAATTAAGAAAAATTTCCCCTAGATATAATATGCTAGATTTTCCTACAAATTTGAACCAGTTGTTCAATTTCTCACGAGTAAAAATACCTTTAATAGCGTCAGGCATATCATTATGCAAAGGAAATTCTTTCTCAGGTCTCCCCCTTCTTTTTCAAGTATGTGTCATTGTAGGCGTCAAGGTGAGCCTCATATGTCACTAACCAAAAACTATCATACACCCCCGGGCCTATCTTATGCTGTTGAATACCCGCGGGCCTCTTCCTATGAACAACAACTCCCGGGTCCTCAGGGACAGGAGTCTCTAATATAGAATAGGTGGGTGATGGTGGTATGTCGGTCCGAGATTCACCCGACCCAGATGCATCGTGAGACGTACCCTCACCGGTTTTTCTCTTTAAGGTGCCATTTAAGATGTAAGAAAATAACAAAATATATGAACTGTGCACCGTGACATGGAGTGTAAACAAAAGCAAGTAAGCACGTAGAAATTAAACACGTAAGCTTAGGACTCTAATCAATCGCCCCCAAGCACGCTACTAAGCGCAACAATAAAATTGGGCTTTACTCAATTGTGCATAAGACTCGTAAAGAGAGATTTTAGGACGTACCTACGTGCCCGGAGCAAGTCTTACGGGCAGGATTTTTCAGAAAATCCGGAAAGAAGGTCCGTTTCGGGTCGCCGAATTTTTTTTTTCGATGAATTCTTCAATAAATTGGTGCACTTTGCTCCATGTGACGTCGCCTTCGTAAGTCTCTTCTTCGCCAAAAGTTGAATCACCCTCCTTGTTGAATTATCGGATCTAGGAAGAAAACCCTAAACCCACTTTGAAGCTTTTCTCTCTCTTGTTTCCACTTCAGCCAAAATCAATCACCAAGCCTTGACCACCTCTGAATCGCGAGAAAAACCCTAGCTTGATTGTGAGATTTGGTTGAACTTTGAGTTGGGAGGGAGAGAGGTATGCGTCGGCTATGGAGGTTGAGAGAAAGAGAGAATAGAGAATGAAGAAGAACCAGCCGACGGGTCCTTGATGTGGAAAAAAAATTACGAAAAGTCATGTATGCCCCTCCCTTACTCTTTCCCCCACTTCTTCCGTCGCAGGGCAGAAGGGTATTTACGTGCCTTCTCTTCGTGCGAAGAGACTACTGTTCGTACGAAGGCTCTTCGCACGAAGACTTTAATGTCTTCGCACGAAGGCCTTCCCAGAAAGGGGCAGCTCTTGTTTTTTAGAAGAGAAAAATCATGTCCAAAAATTTTCTAAGTATTTTCTGTTAGTACGAAGACATTTTTCTTAGTACTAAGAGAATCCAAGACAGCTCCAAAAACATCCTTTTTCGTCATTTTTCGTGTCTTTGACCGTGTCTTTGCTTTCCGAAGGATCTCCTCATCGTCGAGACTCCTTTTTTTATATTAAAAAAATTCCCAAAGTCCCGGGAATCTTTTATTCTTCCGTTTTATGCTTCTCGAGACACTTTTTGCGTTTCCGGATGTTTTTGACCGCGTCTACTCACTTGAGCATCCTTTTTCGCATAACTTCCTCGTGCAAACTCCGATATACACAATCCACCTGTCTACGGAAAGCTCTCAACAACCCCCACACAATGGCACTCTTCGATTTCGCTTTCAGTCATGTTTTCAAAATTTCACCTCGTAATCCGTGCCAATGTGCCAGCTTTCCCTGCTCTTCAATGAAATCTTCGCGTATATCAAGATGGGGAGTCCGGGTTTGTGATCTTCACAAGGTGCGTATGCTGAATGAGTGCAAGAGTGACATCAAACTTCAATTTCTTCATTCCGAATCCCGATACGCGTTTTGGGCTGCTATTTCTCAAATTTCAATCCGTTCTTCACGCGTGCATCAAGAAGGGGAATCCGGAATAGACCTTTCACCTAGGAATCCTGCACATACTCATTATAAACATTAAATCCACTCTCTCGCACCTCTCAAATAAATCAAACAGAATAAAACAAATAAAACAGTATTAAAAACCTAAACTACAGCAATAAATAGGTTGGGTTGCCTCCCAACAAGCGCTTGTAATTTAAGGTCGACGGCCCGACTCAGTTACCTCAGAGATACTTAAATAGCAGGAGTTGCATGGAGCCATTCAATGACTCTAATTAAATTCCCATCCACATACGGCTTTGCTCTATGGCCATTTACCTTGAACCTGTTCCTATTTGCATCTTCCACCTCAAGAGAACCCCATGGATAGACTTCAGTAATCTTGTATGGTCCACTCCATCTAGATTTCAACTTTCCTGGAACAACCTTCAGCCTAGTATTGAAGATCAATACCTTATGTCCAACCTTGAAGTCCCTCGGTATGATATGCTTATCGTGCCACTGCTTGGTCCTTTCCTTGTAAATTTTTGTACTCTCATAAGCCATCAACCGAAATTCTTGCAGTTCGAGTAACACCAGTTTCCTTCGCTCACCTGAGAGCTTAGCATCCAAGTTGATCTTCTTCAAGGCCCAGAACGCCTTGTGCTCAAGTTATACCGGAAGATGACATGACTTCCCAAATACTAGTTGGTAGGGAGACATGCCCAAGGGAGTTTTGTATGTTGTCATGTATGCCCATAGACTGTCATCCAAGTGTAGAGACCAATCTTTGCATCCCGGATTGACTATCTTCTCCAGAATTCCCTTGATCTTGCGGTTGGATACTTCAGCTTGCCCATTCGACTGCAAATGGTAGGCTAGTGATATTTTGTGGGTCTTCACCCCATACATGCTCAACACATTGGCAAAGACTTTGTTCAAAAAATTTGATCCCTCATCACTAATAATGGCCCTGGGAGTCCCAAACCGCGTGAATATGTTCTTGAGCACAAATCTCTCTACGGTCTCACCTTGGGACACGCCAATGCCTCCACCCACTTGGTCACATAATCAAAAGCCAAGAGGATATAGAGATTACCAAGTGAAGAGGGGAATGGCCCCATGAAATCAATGCCCCAAACATCAAACGGCTCCACCTCCAACACGAAATTATGAGGCATCTCATTTTGGTTGGAAATATTGTCGGTTATCTGACACCGGTCACACTGCTTCACAAACAAACTAGCATATTTATTCAATGTAGGCCAAGTACCTTTGCCACTGTGCGTGATTTGCTGAATTGACCTCCACAGTTCAACTCGTGGTAGTGTCTAAGAATCTCCAATGTGTCTGGCTCAGCAACACACCTCCGCAGTACATTAGCTGCTCCCAGCTTGAACATATAAGGATCATCCCAGAAATAATGTCGCGCATCTGCAAAGAAATTCTTTCTCTGGTGGGAGTTCATGTCTTTGGGGATAATATTGAGTGCCTTGAAATTTTCCAAGTCGACAAACCAAGGCACAGCTGCAACCACTACCATTAGCTGTTCATCTAGAAACTCTTCTCTGATTGGCACCTCCTCATGCTTCTCATTCTCCAAACGTGATAAATGGTCAGCCACTACATTCTCCACCACTTTCTTGTCTTCGATCTCTATATCAAATTCTTGCATCAACAATACCCACCTAATTAATCTCGGCTTGGCATCCTTCTTGGTGAGTAGGTACTTGAGTGCAGCATGGTCCGTAAAGATAGTCACCTAGGAACCCATAAGATATGGACAAAACTTGTCCAATGCAAAAATAATAGATAAAATTTCTTTCTCGGTAGTAGCATAATTTACATGTGCATATTTCAAGGTCCAGCTAGCATAATAGATAACATGGGCTACCTTGTCTTTTCGCTGTCCCAGAACTGCTCCCACCGCATAATAACTAGCATCACGCATGAGCTCAAATGGTAGGGTCCAGTCTGGTGTGGTGATGATAGGCGTGCTAATCAGCTTCTTCTTGAGAAAATCAAAAGCTGTCTTGCACTCTTCATTGAAATCAAATACTGCGTCCTTCTCAAGCTATCCAGACAAAGGCTTTGTGATCGTCAAAAAGTCTTTAATGAAACGCCGGTAGAACCCTGCATGTCCTAAGAAACTCCGTACCCCTTTGAAAGATGTAGGATATGGAAGCTTCTCTATCACCTCAATTTTTGCCCGGTCCACCTCTAATCTAAGCCCTTGCTTGAAATCTTGTGCCCCAACACTATCCCCTCGATCACCATGAAATGACACTTTTCCAAGTTGAGCACTTGGTTGGTGTCAATGCATCTGTCGAGAACCCGAGCTAGCTGATGTAGACAGTCTTCGAACCCATCACCGTATAGTGAAAAATCATCCATGAAGACTTCAAAATTCTGCTCCATCATATCGGAGAAGATAGACATCATACACCTCTAGAATGTAGCGGGTGCGTTGCATAACCCAAATGGCATGATTCTAAAGGCAAAAGTTGCATAGGGAAAAGTGAATGTCACCTTTTCCTGGTCAGCTGGCTCAATTGCTATCTGATCATACCCTGACTACCCATCCATAAAGCAGTGATAAGAATGGCGCACCAGCCTATCAAGCATCTGATCAACGAATGGGAGAGGAAATTTGTCCTTCAATGTGGTATCGTTGAGTTTGCGGTAATCCATGCAAAATCTCCACCCAGTAACGGTACGAGTGGCAATCTGATCACCTTTTTCCCCTTCAACCACAGTAATACCTCCCTTCTTAGGGACACACAACACCCGGCTAGTCCATGTGATGTCGAAAATCGGATAGATGATACCTGCTTCCAATCATTTAAGCGCCTCTTTATTCACCACCTTTTGCATTTGAGGGTTGAGGCGGCGCTGATATTGGACTACCGGCTTCTTATCTTCCATGAGCCCTATCTTGTGCTGGCAAACTGTAGGGTTGTCCCCTTGATATCTGCTATGGTCCATCCCATAGCTGCTTTCCTTTCCTGCAATACCTTGAGAAGCTGCTTCTCCTGTCCCTGTCCAAACATGCAGTTACAATCACAGGCAAAGTCTCATTAGATCCCAAGTATAAATATTTTAAATGAACAGGTAAAGGATTTAATTCTAAAACAGGAGCAGTAATAAGAGAAGGGGTAAGAATCTTCATGCTTCCCTCATTAAAGAGGAGTAGGGGCTGGCGCCAATGAGTCTCCATAACTTGCTCTTTTTTGCTAGAATCAAGTAGAGCAAGTTCTTCATATAGCGGCTCCAATAAAATGTCATCCTCCTCATCCGGTGTGTATGCCTCCACACCAAAACACTGCTCACTTACCGCATACGCCGGGAACTTCATAGCTTCAAATACATTGAATGCCACCTTTTCGTCGCTAATCCGCATCGTCAACTCTCCATTGGCAACATTAATGATAGTCTTCCTCGTGGCAATGAGTGGTCGTCCCAATATGAGTGGAACATCATCATCAGCTTCCATGTCTAGAATCACAAAATCCGCGGGGAAGAGGAGTCCTTCGAATCTCACTAGAACATCCTCCAACACGCCCCTTAGGCGTTTGATGGTACGATCTGCCATCTGCAAACACATATGATTCAGTTTTGGATCCCCTACACCAAGTTGCTCAAATACTGATGTGGGCATCAAATTTATGCTTGGGCCAAGATCACACAATGCTCTACCATGGAATGCATCTCCCAATGTCACAGGAATGATGAAACTGCCCGGATCTTATTTTCTTTGGCAACACCTTTTGCACCACGGCGCTACACTCTTCATTCAAAGTCACAGTCTCAAATTCATCCATGCGCCTCCTATTGGAAAGGAGGTCCTTGAGAAACTTAGCATACTTGGGCATTTGTGAAATGGCCTCCGCGAAAGGAATATTAATATGCAACTTCTTGAAGATATCCAAAACCTCTTGAAGTGCTTTGCACTCTCTTGGCTCTTCAATCTATGCGGGTATGGCACACGCATATTGTACTCCTTAGGCTTTTGCTTTTCCTCCGAATTCCAACTCGTGTACTTTGATTGGGGAATCACGGTAGGCACAGAAATTTCTTCATCCAACGCCATCTCATTTGCTTTCGTCCCTTCAGCTCGCACATGGCTAGGATATGGCGGGTCCTCTGTAGTAACTCCACTGCGAGTTGTGATAGCCTTCAGTTTTTCTGGCGGAGTGATAGTGTTAGATGGGAGCATGTCAGGTGGAAGTCTAGTATTCTGATTGGCTATCTGTCCAATCTGTGTCTCATGACTTTTCATTGTTGCTTCCATGGAGACAATCTTGCTCTCAATTTTGTCTTGACTAGCTAACAGGTTCCTCAACAACGCGTTTGTATCTTGTTCTTCTGATTGTGGAGTCTGTTGTTGTGGAACCTTTATTGAGCTTGGTATGGAAAATTTGGCCTTTGACCTGGTGCATATAATCCACTGTTTGGATTGGCATAGCTGAAATTGGGGTGGTTGCGGTTACTCGGATGATATGAGTTAGACCATTTCTATTGTCGTGGTTGACCCATGTAGTTCACATCTTCAATACCATCTCCATATCCCTGATTTGCATCTGCTACCATCTCTCCCCCTGACTTCACTTGTGCTGATGGATTCATATTACTGAAAGCCAAAGTCATAACTGCCATCTGATGCTCAAATTTTTGTTCCACCTTTGACTCAATCTTACTAACCAATGCCCCATCTGATTTTGTGTTTCTATGAGTCTCAGACCTCGTGGACTCACGTTTTGCCACATTATCCAGCAGATCCCGGCATCTCCGTAATCCTAGGCCCATAAAATTTCCATGATCCATCATATCCAGTTCATTTGCAGTCTCTCTGTCTAGAGCTTTATAAAAATAGTGTAGAAGTTTGTACCATGGCTCTCCGTGAGTAGGGCATTAGCGAAGGAGCTGGTTGAACTTTCTCCACGTGTCTCCCAGAGAATCATCTTAGTGTTACGTAAATTTTGTTATATCATCCATCCGTTGAGCAACCTTGGACGGTGGGAGATATTTCTTGAGAAACTCCTTGCAACACTCTGCCCATGTAGCGATACTGCCTACTGGAAGTTCCATAAGCCATGTCTTTGCTTTTACCGATAAGGAGAAAGGAAAAGGCATGAGCTTTATCGTCTCGAGTGGAATTCTCTGATCGTACATAGTGGAGGTAATTTGCTCGAAATTGAGCAAGTGTTGATGTGGATCATCACCTGCAGCTCCAGTGAATAAGCACTCATCCCAAACCATGTTTATCAACGGTTGGCGTATTTCGAAATGGGCGGCGTTGATTTGTGGCCTGAAAATAATGGGTTGGTAACCTTCTGGTGTAGTCCTGAAGTAATCCACCAAAGGACGCTCATCCTCTTCAGCATTATTCACCTGCGCCGCCACATCCTGTGCATTTTCCCCCAGTTGTTATTACCTCCGTCATTTCTCGCTTGTACCCCCATACCAAGACATGGTTGTGGATTTGGAGTGTTCAAGCGGGCCATAGCAGCTTGCATCTCAGTCAACTGAGCTCTGAGCTCCTCAGTCTCCCTTTCTCGATTTGCTGCATCTTCCACAGCTGCAACTCTAGTTGCTTCCGCATCCTGCATGTTTTTGCGGATCCTTTCAAACTCAACTCTAGTTTCATCATCCATGGTAACTGAGCTTGATTTCCCCTTGTCTCTACGCTATGCTCGTAACAGGGATTCCGGGTCTTCAAGTGTATGATGCAAAGGCTCGTCTCCAGAACGGGAAATGCACCGTAAAAGCTAACCTGAAATCACAAATCACCCAACACGTAGGTGAGTAATAGATATAAACAGAAAATTAAAATCCCTAAGGCTAAGAATTATAACTAATTTAGCCAAAGTCCCCGGCAACGGCGCCAAAAACTTGACACGCTCTAACCACAAGTGTATGGTCGTCGTGTGTAGTAATAATAAGGAAATTCGGGTTGTCGAACCCAAGGGACTTTGTTAAATCAGTTATTATATCTAACCTTATGTGGGCAAGTCGCGAAATTGTTTGTTTTCCTAAATTTAATAAAGTGAAATGACAAATATCTCAATTTGCTATGAATTTCTTCACAATTGACGAAGAGAAGAATTATAGAAGTTTTCTTATAAAAGAGACAAGTGCTAGGAATTCTTCTTGTGAATTAATAAGGATGCTTTGAATGTTATTTTGATATTTGGAACGCAAATACACTACTCTTATCAATTGAGCATTCTACAAATTACCGAGTTACCAAGCAATTTGCCTACACTTACTTTCAACTTAGGCCGAGTTACCAAGTCTAATTCAATTATAAGCATTCATTATCGTATTTTATTCTACTCTTTGATCCTAATTAACACTATCGAGTTACGAGATAATGATACGACTAGGTGGTTATCTTGATTTACCGGCTAGATCTCATGGAGTTACCACACAAGTTCTAATTTAGTTTGCTCATACGTTAGCTACTCACAAGAACATGGAATAATCAAACACAAGATAATCATAATAAGAGGAGAACGCATAATTTTAATCTAAAGAACGAATCAAAATATCAAAAAATTTATTCAAGCAAACCCTAGTTCTCCAACAAGTAATTCCCACCAATAAAGTGTTTAGCTACTACAAAACATGATCATAATACGATGTTTGATGATCATAAACAAGAACTAGAGATAAGAAAGAGTTTAGGAATCAAATGAAGTATCCACACGCTTCCCAAGCTTAAATGTTGATCCCTAGCTCTTAAAACACGTACAAAATATGCTCCAACTACTGATAATCACGACCTAATTAGCTTAAATACGTTTCCATAATGTTATAACAAAGTTTGGAGAAATTGCAGAAAAACCCCGGCAAAATCCGTCTATTCCAGCGATGTCTTCGTACTAACAGCTTTTTCTTCGCACGAAGGGTCTTCGTACGAAGACTTTGCCCTCTTCGTGCGAAGATCTTCTCACTTTGGGGCAGTTCCTCTTTCTGGGAAGACTTTTGGCAGCATGAAAAAATTTCTAAGTCTTTTTCTCTTCGCATGAAGAGACCTTCAGTCACCTTCTTTTGGCTTATTCTTTGAGTTCCTCCTTTACGAAGCTCGTTTCCATTCCCCGCATAATCATCCAAGCCCTATTTTCCTGCGAATCGCAATAAGAAAACACAACCCGCGATCGTATCACAATAAAAGCTCAAAATTACACTAGAAACGCCCGGTAACAATAATAGCTCAAGAAGTCATATTCTCCAATTTTTGCATAATTCACTCAAAAGACGACAAATTCTCCATGTTGAGGACGCAAAACGTAGCAAACTAAGGAATAAAATAACTCCAAAAACGGAGTTATCAGAATGATACAATAGGTTATAGTGTGGGATTATGGCTAATAGACCACATCGGTACTACACCAGAAGAAGTAGCCAAGTCCCAATGGAAGCCCCAAACAACAACAACAACAACAACAACAACAACAACAACAACAACAACAACAACAACAACAACAACAACAACAACAACAACAACAACAACAACAACAACAACAACAACAACAACAACAACAACAACAACAACAACAACAACAACAACAACAACAACAACAACAACAACAACAACAACAACAACAACAACAACAACAACAACAACAACAACAACAACAACAACAACAACAACAACAACAACAACAACAACAACAACAACAACAACAACAACAACATGGAGCAGTTCTTTGCCCAATTCACTCAAATGGCTCAGACTATGAACAATGGAGAGCATAACACGGCCAACTGGGCAAAGAAGGTGGCTTACATGAAGCCTGAAAGTTTTACAGGCAATGTGGATCAAGTGGAACTTGAAGATTGGATCGATTAGATAGACAAAATCCTTGAATTAGTTGAGTGTCGTGACAACCGCAGGGTAGTTTGCGCGGCGTTCTACCTGAAGAACGAGGCAAACATCTGGTGGAGGAACTCACGTCAAGCTTTCTTGGCTCAATCCAAATGCAATTGGGAAGCTTTTCACACTGCTCTTCGCACACGCTTCTATCCATCTCATATCCAGGATCAGAAGTACATAGAGTTTGTGAACTTGAAGCAGGGAAGAGATTCTGCGACGGAATACTTCAATAAGTTCATGGAGTTAGCCCGATTCTCAGGTCACCTAATGCCTGATGAGGAAACAAAGGTTGGGAAGTTCATGTCAGGTCTGCAACTCCATCTGCAGAAAGACTTAATGTGCAGAACATATGACACTCTTCAAGAGGCGTATGATAGAGCTGCAGCTGTTTGGCGCATCCAAGAGGCGCAAGATGAGAATCGTGGAAAGCGCAAGGGTGATAATGCTTGGAGCAATGGTAACAACCAAGGTAGAAACAACCATGGTGGGAAACTTAGTCACTTGAACTAAGTTATTATTGCAAGTGATAATGCTTGGAGCAATGGTAACAACCAAGGTAGAAACAACCATCGTGGAAAGCGCAAGGGTTTTCTCCTCGAAGTTATTATTGCAAACGGTGCCACCAGGACCATCCCGGAGTGGACTGTGCAGGAAACTTAGTCACTTGCATTAATTGTGGCAAGAGGGGTCATCGCGCTTATGAGTGTCGTTCATCGTCAAATGGGAACCAACATGCAAACCAAGGAGGAAACTACCAGGGAAACCGGCAGTTCAATGGCAACAATCATAGCGGAAACAGGAACTATGGCAACTGCAACAATCAGTATGATGGGAGCAACAACTATGGAGGACAACAGAGGAACAACCAATGAAGTGGGGGAACCATCAACGCTCCATCTATTGCCAACAACAACTATGGAGCTGGTACAGCAGCAACCACAGCACATAATGGGAATGTTGCGCGGATTGCTGTGATGAGCAGGACCCAGGAGAAATGATAGATTAAAGAATTAGAATGGACGATAGTAGTTTCTCGCCCACCCTCACCTATAAAGCATTTTTGATACTTGTGTCTTTTGGTTTCTTTGAAAATGAGAAATTATTTTAGAACCTACCTTCAGTTTTTTGGAAAAGTGAATTTTTTTTGGAATTCTAGTTGGAATAGTCTATCAAACAATATTGGAGTTTCCCTTTTCATTGAAATATTGACCATGTTAAGATTCTAGGTACCTTTACAAGGGGCACGTGTGACAAGAGTGTTAATCTTTTAAAGGTCTTATGGACAAATTACCTCACAAGATAGGCAACATGTGAAGCGAGGGATGGTATGAGGAAGAAGCGTTGTCACATTTTGACGAGATATTTTGAGTTCCGGGGACGTCACTCCTCTAAGGGGGAAGGATGTAATACTTCGGTTTTTAAATACATCATTTAGTACTTCTTATAGAATATTGCTCATCGGGCATGACAATGGGGTTACATTTAGTAGTTATACCCTAGAATGGAGACTTATACCTTAGTGGTTGAATTTAGTTTAAACTTCGAGGACGAAGTTTTCTGTAAAGGGTGAAGGATGAAATACCCCGTTATTTACTAACGGACATTTTCTAATAGTATTAGGTGTTAATATGATATTAGTATAAATTTGGGTACTAGTTTTTATTATTTAAAAGTTAATTTTTAATATTATAAACTACTTAGGGGTTATTATGTATTTTTCTAACTTATATAGTGTCTTTTATTTAAACCTGGGGGTGGTATGTGTTCTATGCCTAAACAAAGGGGGTTAAAGTGTCTTTCCCGAAAGTCATCATCATCTTCTTCCTCTCCTGCGTTGAGCAGGAGAGTTCCTTCGGCTCCATCGCCGCCCAAACACCACCACCGCCTCAAATCACCACTAAATTCACCAATACCCGTCCCAATACACTCCTACTTCAGTAAAGACCCAATCTTGCTCACCAAGAAAATCAATTTCGCCCAAAACATAAACCGATTCGGAATCTGAAAAATCGAAGTGGGTCTCCTCTTCTCGGTTGAATTTCTCACCTTTTCGCCTATAAAAACCCCTAGAATCGAGAGCAATTCTCACACCAATATCAGCTCTCTCTCAATATCCCCGACCGAGCAGAGCCCGGCTGAGCCCAGCTCCGCCACCCCCGACGCCGCCGTCCCGTCGCCGTCCGCCACCGTCGGCCTCGCCACCATCATCTCCGTCGTCCTTCTTCTCCATCGGGTAAGAAAACCCGTCTGTTTCTTCTTCCTTTTCTTTCTTTTGTTTCATTCTTTTAGTTAGTCATCATTATTATTATTAGTATAATTATTATTATTATAATAAGATAGTTAATATTATTAGTTGGAAAGAAGGAGACCAAGTGTGGGCGTGGCCAGTGGTCAATATTGATACGTAAGAGCTTGGTGAGTATGAGATCTAGTATCTGGGTTTGAAACTCACAAGAGGCAGTTTGTTTTTTTATACATGTTTAAAGTAATTGTTTTTACTCATCTTTACCCAAAAATAAAAGTGTAGAATAAGGGTGATAAAAATATTTTTTTTATTTATTTTTATAGATTATGACAAGTTAGAATATGTTGCTTTATTCAAATCAATTTGTTATTTCTTCTAAATAAGGTTAGTTAGTTTATAATTTATATTCTGTACTAAGGCTTGTTTGGATTGGGAGAAATTACTAATAGAATTATAGTTGTTTTTGGGGAAAATAATATGCTTCTCTACCCTAAATAATAAAATCAATAATTTAGTTAATCTTATAAGTTATATTTATATAACTATAGCGATACTTTACAATAATAAACGATAGTCCGTATAAATCGCGTTTTATTAATAGAAATATTATCGTTAGATCTTGGGGAAATAGTAGGGGGTCACACTTGCGTGTACAAGTAGGACTTCGTTTGTGTTTGCGCTAGCATTGTATTAATTAGGGAATTATAAATTTGTAGGCAACGAGCTCTCCGACGAAGCATACGTCGAGTACTACGACTAGTTTGCTGTGATTGCGATTAGGTGAGGTAAGTAAACATGCCAGGCCTAGTGCCCATACCTTCTTTCGTGTCTAAACTGTGTTTTGTGATTTATTATCTCAAAATGAAATATCTTATTTAAATGATTATTTGAGCATCTTGTTGGTTTTACAAAAGTGGCGTTGTCACAACTATCACACGAAGAATTAATAAGGCGTAATGACGTAAAGTGGAATAGTTGTACCGGAGATCGTTATTATGGTTTGGTCGTTATTGACTACGGTCTCTCGACCCGTTTATTTAGTTTACTCGGTTGCAAGTCCCCAAGATTTGCTCCATGTACATACCTCTCTGGCCGCGAGAAGCCTTAGGGGGGTTTCGACACTTATGGTCTTGGTAGTGTGTGATGGTTTGTTCTTCCCCGTGTCAACAAGATAAAATATGGATTTCCAAGATTGGACCTTTAATGTTTAAATCTGAAAGTCCCGTTTGGACATTGGAAAGGATTTGGGAATGTTTCCCACAAGTGAAGTGATTAAAGGAAAAGATTTTGTGAATTCTTATTTCATACTTATACTTCATCTCTTTCAAACTATTGTGTCTTTTTATAAACATGCCTCATAAATTTTTTACATGTCTAGGTGTTTATTTACTCAGTATTTCAGCTGATTTTGAAAAATGTGTTGTTTCTTTTTAGTTTCTGCACCACAGGTTTAGGTGGAAGCTTTGAGTAACGGGAGCGCGACTCACATATAGGAGAAGTTTAGTGGATCACATTAATTTACTTTAGAACTTCAGTTAGACTTAGAGAATTTCTGGATTTGAATAATGCCCATATTTGTGGCGAAACAGTTTGAAGTATTACATTAATATTTTATGGACTTTGTTTGGATTCTCTGTTTTAAAACCTCCTTGTATCGGGGTTTACCCTCGGGTACGGAGTGACACCCCGGGCTTCGGGATTGGCCAGTTTGGTGGTGTTACATTCTTATATAGGCATTACGGTGGGCTAACGGGCCAGTAACTGTATATAATTGGGATTACAACATGTGGTTATATTCACCAATAACCCAGTCCATATTTCATAACAGTTTCTGATATTTACGTATTCGAAATCACTATTATGTTCTAAAGTGTTAGTGAAAATATAGTAACTACATTAAATATAGTTAGATTCTGTAAAAATGACCAAGACTTTAAATATATGGAATTGTTCAATTATTAGTTTCCAAGTCTTGATTAAATTTTTCCTCCAACATTTCTTTCAAAAACTTCCTTTAATAGAATGAATCTAATGGTTCAGATTAAAATAATCATACGGTCTAAAAGTAATTTCAATTTCTTGAAGATTAAACCGTCCTCATATAGATATGGAAAATGATGAATAAAAAAAGATATGGAAAAATTTAATTGGAGTGGAGCACGAGTTGTGATTTTCTCTAAGAGAACAAACATATGTGATCAATTTAGTGCATGTTTGGTACGTCATGTCTTAATTAAAGTTTAATTAAAAAATCTCTCTTTTTGATAGTTTCAATTGTTATAGCACAATATATAAAAGATTTTTTTAACACAATATACACAAGATTTTTTTTTTTGAGTTAATCATTTTTTGGGTTTGAACCAGGGACCTCATTATGCGGCTTCAAGATGCTATACCGCTAATCTAGCACCCTTTTGCTATGCAAAATCTCAATGCAATTAGTCTCCAGTTTCCAACTTTACTTGTATTTCTTAATTACGTAATGATTGGTATACATGGTTAGCACAACTCGTAGATGGTTGGGTCCCTCAAACATGAGGTCTACTGGAGATGTTTGGATAAACTTAAGTAAGCTAGTAGTTGGATAGACTAAATTAAATAAAATTGTTTAGATACTTTTAAATTAATTAATAATTCATTATGCAAAATATTAAGTAATGAAAAAAGGTAATTCGAATACAAAAAAATTCAAAATGTATTCAAATTACAAAATGACTGGGATATTCTAACGAATTAGAATCTCATGATTATGGGCCGAATATCTGGTTCATTATCCGGAATTCCGGAGGATCCTAATGGGTCGCTCCAACGTCACATACAGTTATCATTTTCATTGCACACAAAAATCGAAGATTTTAACTCGATCTTCTCACTAACCCTTTAAGGCTTTCGAGTGGTGTGTTCTAGGCTATGCCAGTGCTCCAAGTGCCATCCATCATTCATCATGGCATGATCAACCGTAATGAGTAAGAGTACATGAGTTTCTGATTTTCATAAGAAACAAATTGTCATGCAGCAAAGGCAGAGAGAATGGCAACACGAGTAGTCATTATGGAGAAGTCCATCCATAAGTCATAATTAATTTTGCGAATAAATCATTCATAGATTGAAATAAGTTCATATTCCAGTGAACCACTTAAACACTAATCCCTTCCTTGATCCAGATGTTTCAAATATCAGAACAGAACATCTCTGAGAAACAACCAACCTAAATTGACCCTCAGTGAACATGCTCTCCAACATGGACCCCAATAAGATGTCTCCAAGGGGTTCTATCCTCAAGGAAGTAAAAAAAAAAAAAAAATGAGGTTTTGAAACAAGTGGCGATAGAAAGAAAAAAGATGGTCTTTCGATTTGGATAAATATGAAGAGCCTACAACAACATGATTAAATAAAATGTTGAAACATTCAACATAGTGCATTTTCAACTTACCCTACCCCCATTAATGAGATTAATTTAGACACCATGTTCATCATTTACACAACATTGTGTTAATGAGATGGACTTAGACACTGTGTTCATCATTTTCAACTTACCCCCATTAATTAGATTGATTTATTCTGGATGCTTTATTGGGACAGGTTGCATTTTTCGTACCTCTTTCCAATATTGTGCACTTCCCAAAAAAAGTAAAAAAAAAAATAGAGGATTCAACAAGGTCTTGGCTCTCCCCGGCCCCAACGGATCATACTTCCAAAAGTTGTGAACAATTTCTTGCCCCAGATCCCCTTTTCTGCTGCCTTGGTGTCTCAATAGGTGGAAGTGCTTTTAGCGTTGACACCACCTCACTCTTGCCCTCTCAACCCCTTATTTCTCATTATTCACCTCTCCACCGACAAAATCTTTCTAAGGCTAGAATTTCCCAAATTCAAGAGCTTGGCAATTCTAGCCCCTTGCTCTGCATTTTATCCCATTTGCCACATAGGTATTCCTACCAATTTTTCATCCACATATACTTAGTTTTGCATATCATATAAATTAATAGTAATATTTTTACATAACAAAAATAAATTATCATTTCTCACAAAAAAATGTTTTGAGATGTTATAAAAAAAAAAGCAAAAAAAAAAAAAACAAAATTGTTTAAAAAAAATGTTTTGAAAACACTAGTTTTGAAAATACTGTTTTGAGAAGAAAAACAATGAAAAACTATTTTGTTGGAAAAAAACAGTTTTGAAAACTGTTGTTTTGCAAAAACTAATTTTGAAAAAAAAATTGTATAGAAACTATATTCGAAAAATTGTTTTGAAAAAGCTGTTTTGAATATTAAAAAATATTTTGGAAAAATACTAGTTTTGCAAAAATTGATTTAAAATAAATTTTATAGTTACTATAAATTGTGTTTTTTTATATAATTTAATATTGAAATCAACATTCACATGTGAAAAAAAATAAATATATAATTTTAACAATAAAATTCCATAACTAAAAGTATTATTAAGATTGAAATCACTTTTATACTTTTTATAAAACAGTGAGAAGTGTCTTGCCTCTCCCCTTGTGCCAACGGGTGGAAGCAGACTTCAAAAAGTAGTGAACACTGTCTTTCCCTAGAGCCCTAGAGCCCCTTGCCTTCTGCCCTGTCCCTGGTGCCTCAACGGGTGGACATGCTCTAACTCGGCTCGTCTGAGGTTGAAATGGTGAAATGTACAACAATTCTACTTGGTGTGAAGTTTGAAAACTTCTTACTTGTTGCAACAAAGCATTTTTGGAAAAAATATGTAAGTTAACATATTTGGGATCAATAGTGGTAACCTTACATGCGAATATGGGATTTGGTAGTGGTCGGGGACCAGGATAATGTCCTAGTATAAGTTAAAGATCATATAAATCATATCACAGTTGGTATTTTTACCATATAAATCTCTCTCTCTCTCTCTCTCCAATTCTCTCAAGTGTTATTTAAGTGTTCTTGATGTTCTTCATCTAGTAGCAAGCTCAATTCCCTACCTCATTTCAAACAAAACTTGGAACTCGGTAGTTATCTCTCTAGCTTCATTTCAAGCTCTCGAATCATGTGTATCTCTGGTTTATTTCTTGCGTCTGTCTCTGGTGTAAGATATTAGATAATACACCAGAGATAAACTAGAGAACCACATGCTTTGACTGTCTGAAATGAAGCTAGATACATGATTAACCTAGTTCCTAGCTTTGCTTGAGATGCATTGACGGATAGAGCCTGGTAGAATAGGAACAACATCAAGAACACTTGAAGAACACTCGATATAATTTAAGAGAGAGAGAGAGAGGGATATGAGACAGATTACCAACTAAGATATGATTTTTCGCTTATAGGGGCCGGTGCACAAAAGGGTCCAACAGAGTAGAATGCTTTCCAAATAAAGACTAGCTAGAAATTTTGTGTTCGATCAACAAGTCTACTAGGTTTACATGACGAAATGGACGATGAAGAAGAGCTCACTGTTAGACTCCCAAAAGTTGTTGGTGTTGGTTTGCACGAGAGTGGGATAAGACGCTTACACAAGGCGGGGTAGGGGGTCGCTAATCAACATGCGATGGGGATGGTGGAGGGGCGGTGGAGGTCATGGGCTAATTCGCCTTTCCCATGGCGCCCATGTAGATATGTGTTTGTTCTTCTTGATTTATTTGACAATGAACGGTTGGAGATCATTTCTTGGTTTATAGTTAATAATGTTCGGTTGATTACATAAAGACTCATTGTTGTCATAGTGTATTTACAATAAATATATATATATATAATAAGAAAGTTCAGTCGGGTGAGGGGAACCCACGGTTGTGGATAGTCTTATCATCTTAGAGAATGTCTTATTATTTATGGAATTGTTGTAGCTGTGTATAATTTTATAATATTGTATTGTGTCGAGCAAATATTTAAGTTTAAATCATTTTCAAATCTTCTCTGTTAAGAATTTTAAATAATCACTTTGTAATATTGGCAATATGTATTTATGTGTGTACGTCGTTGATCATGACTTCGTCGAGCACGTCGAGGAAGATGTGGTTTACAAGTAAAGGCAATGCTAGCATTTCCTTGACTCTAAAGGTGAGTTTACATGTGAAACTACTTGCTGTGGTGAATAAGTTGTTGTACTTGATTCTCTACTTGGTGAACATGTCTCACTGGAAACAACGATTTATATCCCTTCTCATGAGAAACCTGTCTCACTGAGATGGTTTAATATTTGATCGGGAAAGGCTTTTCCGAGTGAGAGTTGTTTATTTTTTGATCAAAAATGATTCCGAGCTAAGATAGTTGTTAATCAGGAAACGTTTTCTCAACTAAGATAGTTTATTAATCAACTGGGAAAGGTTTTCTTTACTGATATTGTTTACTTTTTTATTGGGGGTCGGGAAAGGTTTTCCCTAATTGAGATATGAAAATGATTATTTGTAAGTCGTGTTATGTATGGACATGCATTCTATGAAATTATGTTCTTATCGGTCGTATTTTGTATGGACATGCATTTTGTGAAATGATAAGAATAGTTTTCCTAGTCGTGTCCTGGATGGACATGCAATTTGTGGAAGAACATTACTGTATTTTAGACACATTCAACATTTGGGAATTCTTTATGAAATACCTTGGTAAATGAAATCCTATTTGTGAGATCACATATGTTACTCTTCAAATATTTTGCAATATTTTAAACATAGAAATCAATGACCTTTCTAGCCATAATGTTTACATGCTAATGTGTTTTCTCAATCAAATTTTACTGTTGTTCTCAAAATTGCGCCTTGCGTTTTATTCCCCCGTAGTGTATGCTTATTTTTCTTTGGGCAACCCGCTGAGATCACGTACTCATTCCTTCATGCAAGCAGTGGAACTTATTAAATAATCGGTGAGCACATTTTTAGATAAAATCTCTTTTGTTAGGCTAGATGTGTAGTTTGGACTCATCAATTAATTATGTAATCTTTAAATTTTCAATTAGCAGTTGGATGTTCGTTTTCACTTACTTGTTTCATACTACTCCTTGTACGAACAGATAATTCTTTGAACGAAAGACAACTTCGGTCTATGGCTTTGGCTTGAGAATCGGGGTTGTTACAACCAATATATGGTATCGAACCAGCTGCAAGCCGTGTCGATGATTTGATTTTTTACTTTATCCTAAAATAACCCCCCGGTTTTGGGGAATTTAAAAAATGATTGCAATTATTTGGTTATATTTCATAGTGTTTTAAAGTAAAATCTAGGGACTCTTTAGCAAGATGGTTGTTATGGTTTTTAGTTTTATACCAAATGATTTGTTTAAAGTGTGTGTTCTGAATGGTTAAAAATTCATATTTCACACCATTTTTTCTAGTTTTTTTCTTGGTGAAAAAAAAATAACTTTTGGTGGGTTTTTCTTAGGTTTATTTCTGTGACACACAAAGACGATATTACCCTTGCATTGTAGACGTATGAAATTGGAAATTGTCTCTCATTTTGGTAGTTCTCGAACTTTTTAGTCTCGCATGTATTTTTTTCTATCCTTAAAAAAAACTCAAGTCGCGCATATTTCACACTATAAATTTCATGTCCGATCTTCTTAGCATTATTTAGGATCGACCATATTTTTGTGTGCTAATTTTCTTATATTTCTGCTACCTGTTATACAATGTTGCATTGTAAGAGTTATACATGGATTAATGTTGATTTGTTTGTGAGTTTTATTTTTATTTGTACAAACAACTATACCTTATATGCACAACGAAAACTATGCCATTTCATCCATAACATCCATAGCTTCTACCAAACAAATTTCTTCATTTTTTAATCCAGGTTAAAAATCATCACCAAACACAACGGTTTAAACAGAATTTATAGAGAAATGTCAACCACAATCCATAAATCAGTTTTTTCGTGAAAAATCATTCAACCAAACTCACTCTTAGTATACAAAACGATATAAAGCTTTCTAAATTATTGAATATTTTTGCTAATCAAATCATCAGCTCATAGTGACCCCGGTGAATAACGGATACTTGTCTATGAATGATACATTATGGTTATCGAATTCATTATATTTATTAGTATTTCATTTATTAAATTTGAACTCTTATGGCATCTCCAACACCATGAGGACGGGGAGGGTATGGATAGAAAAACGTATAGGAATATGGTCAAAGTCCAAACCTGTGGGGGGAGGGGGGATATGGGGACAATTTTTCCTTGGGTGTGGGATTGTTAGGGGGGATGTTTTACTGTTTTACACGATTACGGTATAAACTGTTAAATTATATATAATACGATTGGATTATGATTTGTATGTGCTACAATCATAAAGTTGTATATGATACAATATGGTATACTATATATATAAGATGTTCAGAAAAATCGTATAATGACATACGTAGTGTATTGAAAAATCATATGTATACGTATTTTACAATAAAAACGTATATAAGATATACATAGTGTACAGTAAAAATGTATATATGACATGCGTAGTATACAGTAAAATCGTTTATATAGTATACTCCGTGTACTATAAAATCGTATATATAATATATCTAGTGTACTGTAATGTCGTAAATTTGATATACGTAGTGTACTGTAAAATCATATATATGATACATGTAGTTTACAGTAAAATCGTATATTTGATATACGTAGTGTACTGTAAAATTGTATATATGATATACGTTATTTACAGTAAAATTGTATATATATGATACACGTAGTATACTTTAAAACTGTATATATGATATACATAGTACATCCTGAAAATTGTATATATGATATACGTACTGTGACTGCTGGGGTTTGGGCAAAGAAGAGAAAATTTGAATTTTCTCTTCATAGAGAGGTTTGACCAAGGCAAGGGGAAAGAAAAATTATTTTTCCTCACCCAACTGGTTTCGGCCTCGATGTGCCCCCCCCCCCCCCCCCCCGCCCCCCTCCTTATCCATTCTGAATGCCTCAACTGAATAAATTTACATATTTTACACCCCCCCCCCTTGTGTGTCGTCCCTCTCGACCCGGTAATCATAGTTGGTAATTTTGAATTAATTTTTATTCGTCTTATTTGTTGTTTAATCGTATGGTGCGTGGACGTGGCCTAGATGTGTGATTGGTTTGTTGTGGTTTGGTTTTAATAATTTTTTATGTAATCAAAATACGGCATGCGTGTCGTGCCTCTCTATTTATTTTAGATTTTTTCTCTTCTCATCTAAATATCCGCGTTTGTGAGGTTTCTACATAGAAATTTGTATAGATAGTTAGAGGTGATTAATTCCATTGAAGCAACAAAGGAGAAGGCGCACACGCTTGGATACTTGGACTAGAAGAAGGAAGCACCTGCTGAAGAAGAGATTGGCGTTCTTATAGTTCTATAGATATTCGCATTGTCTTGGGAATATCCTTAAATGCTTAGGGGCCACATCCATGTCGCGTTTATATTATTTATGTCTTATTTATGTTGATGTATGCGATGCATGTTTGAACGTTAAACAAGACAATAATTGAATATGAATCTTTCTATCTAAATTGCCCAATTCGTTTGAAACGATCAGTCGATGAGATCAACTATAACAAGGTGGATATTCAATCAGGATTGCCCAACCCGTTTGGTTAGATCAGTTGATGAGATTAACTAAAATAGGCAAATCCCTCAAACTTAAAATATCAAGTTATTGACTTCTTTTTCTTAGCACTCGTCAAGACCTTGATCGATTCATTGTGGGATTTCCAAAGCAAGGTAATTTTATTTATCAATGGTATGGCGCCGTTGCATAAGCAAGTAATATGCAATTATTAAGCAAACGGTCTAACTTAATAAGCTACTTCAATATGATTGAAAGATTAGAGGCAAGTTAATTGGGTACTAGTCTATATGATAGTTATGAATAAGAAGTTATTCACCCAATTGTTCCAAGAGTTACATTGGATGTAATTTGAAATTTTTTTCCTGCCTTAATAACTGAATTATGGGTGACCAACCAACCTTGGCTCGAAAGAGGGTCAAATATGGATCTTGGCCCGCTAGATGAATATGTGATATTTTTCCTTTTTATGGTGAGGATCATTAATTCGATAAAAATAGTGGAAGCTATGTTTAATAATAAGTCCTCGTTAAAGATAGTACATCGTCAAAATACTTGTGCAATTCTTTTTGTGTTAAATAACAATAGAATCAAACAAACAAAAGCTCGACTTTCTCGCTACGATCTGTCTTTGAGAAGGAAAAGTTGTCTAGAATCAATTTTCTAGACTGGGAAACAAATTTGAGAATTGTTCGCAAACGAGAAGAAAAAGTTGTAGATCCTACAGCAGAAAGTTTCTTCCCCACTTGCTGCCAATGCCACTAAAGCCCAAGGAAGGGACACCAAAAGATGATTCTTTGTATGTGACTTGCCTCATGTTAGCTGCCTTGAACTATGAGCTTTGGAAGCAAGATGAGAACATGGACGCGTATGATATGATCATACATTTAAACAAGCTCTTTCAAGAGTAAGCTAGACATGAAAAACATGTTTGAAGTGTCAAAAGCTGTGCTCAAAAGAAATTTACTCAATATGATTGAGAATCGCTGAACAAAGCACTAAAAATGGAAAAGGCAAAGCCATGTTGATGGTCAACAACAAGGGTAAGGAAAAAATATTTGCCCAGAACCTCAAGGGTAAAAGCAAGTATGTTTATAGAAGCCGAGGAAGTTTCCTTGAGACCCGAAGGTTGTATAACTAAATTAGACACATGTCATCTTTGCGATTTGGCTGGTCATTGGAAGAGGAACTATCCAAAGTACCCGGAAGAAAATAATAAGGGAATTATGAATTTCGCACCAGGTATCTTCGTTATAGAAGTCAATGTGTCTATCTCATCATCATGGGTATTAGATACCGGAAGAAGATCTCACATTTGTTGAAATGTGCAGGATCTTAAGAGATGTAGACCATTGAATAAGGGAGAGATACACCTACACGTGGGGAAATAAAGCAAAAGTTGTTGAATTAACCGTGGGAACTTATCATGCATCTCTACCTTCTGGAATTATCCATAAATTAGACAAATGCTATTATGTCCCTGCTATGAGTAGGAACTTTATCTCAGTTTCTTGTTTGGACAAGGAACGTTTCTTTTAGAATAAAGGACAAATGTTGTTCCATTTATTTTGGTAATATGCATTGGTGTACTGCTAAAGGTAACATCGGTCATAGAGGTTAGTAAGATCACTGACAATCCTATTACTTGGGTAGCATTGATGTACTACTTGATACCGCTCAATGTTTGTAATTGTTACTGCCAACGTAATTAGGAACCTAATAGGTCACACACATATAATGGATCTAATTGGAATTAGTTTCTCGTCTGTTGACTAAAGAGCAATAATGAATTGATTGGACTAAAGTGTAAACTGTACTCATTAGTTCGACTAAGAGCAATTGTGGACTAGAATGCAAACTAATTCAAACTGTTGAATTAAAGGGTAAAGATGAATTGTCTAGCCTATAAATATGATTCATAGGCTATAAAATTCAGTTTTGATTCATTCCTACACCCACACATACAATAGAGAGAAATGAGGAAGAGATACAAAAAGAGTTTTGTCTCCCTAGGGTTCGGCCACCCCATAGCCGCCCCCTCTAGGAGGCCACGGCAAAAGTGATGCCGCTCCCTCATGCTGCCACAGCCTGGATTGGATCCCGTTAGCGTGCAAGTCCAGATTCGTCAATCTTGTGAGACAATATCCTCCTTTATCTTCAAGAGGCTAGCAACCTAGAAGATGAAGTCCAGTTGAGATATGTTCGTCTGGATACCGTAGAGGCACCAGTTCTTCAATATGCGCTAGTGATCGACACCAGTTAGTTTGATGGTAGTTTGTGATAACTCTCTATTAGAGTTATATTTCTTGCACGTTTTACATCATTTTGCATGCTTTACGGGTTGATAATCTTAGTTTCATGCTATGAATTGGGAGAAATATAGCATGCCTGAGCGTTTGAGCATAAATGTGTACTCCAGGCATTTTTTGTGTAAATTTCAAGCTTTTATCGTCACATTTGATCTTCCGGTATTTGTTTTGTGTTGTGCGTTTCAGGAAACGGAGGCTCGAGAATGTGAATGGGAGGTGGAATGAACTTCGTAAGGACGAGAAGGATCAAGAGCATGATGGAAAAAAAGCTTATCAAGCCGTACAGCACGCCAACGGGATCTTCCGGTATTTGTTTTTTATTGCTGGGAAAAATAAATCTCTTTTTCTTTTATTCTTTAGTCTTTTCTCCACCCGTCTTCAACTCCATCATGCTCTTGAACCTTCTCGTCCTTCCGAAGTTCATTCCACTTCCCATTCACATTCCCGAGCCTCCGGTTCCTGAAACGCATAACACAAAACAAATACCGGAAGATCAAATGTGACAATAAAAGCTCGAAATTTACACTAAAAATGCCCGGATTACACATTTATGCTCAAACGCTCAAGCATGCTATATTTATCCCAATTCATAGAATGAAACTAAGATTATCAACCCGTAAAAGCATGTAAAATGATGTAAACCGTGCAAGAAATATAACTCTAATAGAGAGTTATCAAATCCCCCACACTACCTTTTTGCGCGTCACGAGCAAAATCAAATCTCACACTACGTTTTAATCCACCGAATTGCATACAACGTAACTAGCCATGTGACACAAACAACACACACACACACGACCATGCAAATCTACATGAACTATACAATGCAACTCGATTATAAACAATGCAAATATTAAAACAACGTATATGTTTTTCTTCTTTTCTTTTGCGAAATCGGGCAATCTCAATTGGTTCTAACCGGATATCATGGAGTGATGAGAAATCTAGAAATAAGGCGTGAATTGAAACTAAAATTGACAACGAGAATTTCCCTTAGATCTTATAGAGAGCCTGTCTTTACTAAGTACAAGAATAACCTACCTCTTCGCGTGTGGCGACAAAATAAGAGGCTACGCTAGGCTAAGCCACGTTCAAGGTCCGAGCTCCTATTCCACTAACGGTTTAGAATGTTGAGGCTTAGGGACGTAAGCATAATCATGATGAAACAAGTCTTAAAGTGTCACATTCTCACAATTAAAACCCCATCTCACACAACCTCACCACAATGATAGAAACTGCAACCCCAAACTCACCGTCTCCGTCCCTCGATTCCCTCAAACCCCGGTACAATTACGATCTCCGTGGCCATCGTCATGAATCGTGCATGAAATGAACACCGTCGTCAATTAAGTAGTTGCTTCCACCACTCTATCTCCTTTAAGCTCCCATTTATTCCATTATTTCATCTCTCCTTTTTTTCTCTCTTTTTTTTATTGTTATTTATTTTTTATTTTTTCTCAATCTCTCAATATCCCTAAATGCTGCAATAATTATACCCGAGTGGTCTTCCAAGAGTAGGTAAGCAAATATGAACAAGGGGGAGGAATTAACCAAAACGATGAATATGTATCACACACAAGATCCATCTCCCCCTAATCCCGATTAAGTACACGGTGCCACCAAACGAACTGCAAACAATCGAAGCACATGTATGGGGGTGGAGTCGTCGCAAATGCAATCTCTATGTCCGTAGTCAATAGTCGACACCCCCACACTAGCATATATCCATGTCCTCTCTCACGTAGTCAAATAGATGTAAATTTTATGCCTAATCCAACCGATCCTCCTACACCCTGATGATGAAAAGAAACGATCCCTAGCACGAACCACCAATGAAAATTAACCAACCCCATTTTCGTGCGGATTAGACGTCACGCACTCATGGCTCTCCAAAGTTGTGATCCATGGTGTAATGACATGGACCACCGCCACACAGAAGTGCGCAAGCCTACTCACTCACCCTCTCATCCCCTCGAGAAATATCAAATGAAGCGCATGTGATCATGTAGGACTCACAAAGATGTGCAAATAAGATCTCCCTCATCGAAACCCCTCAACTACAACTCCCTCGTGACACACTAAAGCGGTGATTCTAAACGATCTATGATGAAAGCCAAGAATCGTCACCCTAGGTCAAAGGGTTATCAAAGAATCCAAGGTTCAACACGGGTTTTCTAGTGGTCCTAGAAGGTGAGTTCTATAAGCAGTGAGTGCTCTAATACACATCCTCGCACAGCTGTTATGTGTGCCACTACGAGGCGGGCTGGCGACTACCTAAGACGTACACATGAACGTTTGGATTTTTCAGCTCACACCTAGCTCAACACTTGTAAGAAAATGGGGCACACACTTTAGGTTTGAATATCAAGTAAGTGTATAAAATAGGCAGTCACGCCCGTAAAGAAAGTCTCTCTATACGTACTAACGGGAACTCACATTGTCTTTCTCGGTCGCAAGTCATGCCCTATGCTAAAGTCCCGACACTCCTCGATTTTACCAAATTTTAGCTTCTTTTGATTGCCCTTTCTCAAATTTTCATTTTTTTTTTAATTTTTCTATTTTTTTTTATAATAAATCCTAACTCTATATGCTTTTGGCCAACTCAATTAATCACAAGTTTTGGGTAGGGGACTTAATAAAGTAAAAGTGTCAAACAATGCATACTACACAATCTAACACAATACGAAAATATATTAAAAACACTACACTAACCACGCAATACTCACAATACTACACAACTACATTTAACAAGGCTATGCAAGGCGAAACATGGCTAGTGAAAGTAGACGCAACCCCCCCCCCCCCCCCACACTTAAGTGTTTCGTTGTCCTCAACGAATTTATAGATAATGGAGGAGGACTCATCGCTTAAATGTGTTGGTGGTGGATATCCAAAATTACTCCTCAAAACATACAAAGACGAGAGAGAGAGTATGAGGTACCCGTGGTTCCCGGACCTACATGGGCAATGTGCCCGTAAAAATGAAACAAGAAGGGGTCTTGTGGACCGTTGACAGTTTTCGGAAAAGTCTCGCCTCCCGTCCGGATTCCGATGCGCCTACTAAGCATTCTCCATCACGCGCATCAAAAAGGGGAATCCTGAGCGTCTTCTGTACCTTTGTCCCTGCACACTGATTGAAGAATTGACACAACTTTCTCTCACCCCTTAAAATCATATATGGAGAACTAAAAGGAAAAAACAGAAATAAATAGCATCCTACTCTACATTGGGTTGCCTCCCAAGCAGCGCTTGTAATTTAAGGTCGACGGCCTGACCCGGTTACCTCAACCGAAAAGAAAAAGTGGAGAATGCTTTATCCCTCCACTTCTCTTCTTCCACCATCTCTTTTCCATGATATTTTTCTCACGGGCACCCATGTGCTCCGACGATGGTGGAGAGTTCTGGAAGCTAACTCCTTTCATCTTGCAGTTGATCTTCTTGATCATCTTCCACAAAGTACCACTAGGCTCAAATGCATCGCTCTCCATAAATTTTCCCAATAGTACCTCCTTGGTGCTAGATGCTCTTCAAATGACCCATGCGATTCATCCACACCCCCACACTTGTTGGTTTCAAATTTCTTAACTATGGCGTGTGAATCATCAATATAATAGCCAATAGAATAAGAATTTGAAAACTGCCCGGGATGTTCTTCCCCATATGAATCTCCATACACAACTCTTCCCAAATCATCGCAGACTTTATTAATATGAGATATGGAGAATTATTCAAAGATCAAAGTTGGGGATTTTACCTCAATAACCATGGGCCCTGTTTCTTCATCAGCACTCCACAAGCTCCAAATGTTGGTTTCTTCCCATTCATGCCAAGGAAGCGGGGGGGCCTGCGGTCTTGGCTCGCAATTCGGCAAATCTTCCCATCTTGGGCACATATGTCCACCCCAGTCTGAATCAGATTCTGAGTCCTCATAAATGGCAAAGTCCACCAATTGTTCCTGGACACTACAGTCTTTGCTCGGGTTAGGTATCTCTTCTTCCACTTGTGGTGTTGATGATGAAGGTTCAATACGAGGCTCACTGTCATGTGGCAAGGGCTCCTCTTGTGGCTCTTGAATACTAGATTTCCCTGCTGTTGACAATTTTTCTACTCGTTTCTTTATCCTCTCCATCATCTCCCTCACGTATTCCCTACCTGTGGCTGGATCCTCTTGTGGTAATTGTGCAGCTATGGACAAAAAGTTGGAGCACACTTGGATGTCCTCCATAATAATACGTCGTTCTGCCATACTCGCTGTTGAGTCTTCTTGGTGCCGATGAAGCTGGGGTGTATGAACTCGACATGAGTCTCTATTATCGTGCCAACTGCCGCATCGACAGCACCAAACTATGCATGCGTTGTCTTCTTCATGGTTACCCCTGCAGTAGAAGCAGTCGGGGGGACCCAAATAATAGTCTTCGCTCCACATGCTTAGTAGAATCTTCTGCTTCCTGTGGTCCTGAAAAAACAAACTCAAATGACACCCGTGAAGCACAGAGATAGAGAATAGAACAAAATAAAACTAAACTAAGAGAAAAGTACTCTAAACTAATTCCTAATTATATAATCTACCGCTGTCCCCGGTAACGGCGCCAAAAACTTGACGCGATTTCTTAACGCGTATGCGCAAGTGCACGGTCAAGTAATATAGGGGTGGTATTTCAACCCTGAGTTATCGATCCCACGAGGACATACTCTAGACTATTTAGTTAGTTAATTAATTTAGAATATGGTACAGGAGGAAGAATTATGATAAAAGCGGTTGTCGCCCCCGAACAAGCGACTGAATTAAAATAACAACTAACTAATATTTTTGTACTTTCATATTTAATAAACAAGTATGGAGAAACTAGGCGATCTCTAGATCACCTAGGGCTGTAGACGATTTCCGGTTCAGCCATGTAACACGTCAATCATATTTTAGTTCAGCCTGGTAATAGACTATGACATTATCCTGTCGGTCTCATGTCATTTTACGTCTCGGTTGACTACAATATCCTCTCGGTCTCATGTTGTCTACCGGTCCATTCTAGCAGGTCATCTACTGGTACGATAATTGGTCCTGTCGGTCCACCGTTTCATGGAACAACTAAACAATCCTACTGAATCTACCCACACTAGGGCAACCCTAACACTTCTCCTTTTCGGTCTGGGTGATTCGTGATTGTGTTCAAGTTCTCTTCACAATGAGGTTGAGTCACTGTCGTGCACTCATCTAATTAGGTAGTACGTCGGGTAGCTACTCCATTCATATTAAAGACTAAGCATAGAACAAGAACGTGTAACTAGAACGAATATTAACTTTAAGCAATAAACTGATTCATGAAATCAACCCTAGTTTTGTTGAATACAAATCATATCCTAGTCGTGTCAATAGACTAAGATCAACAACAAGTTCAAGAAACTAACATTCAATTGATGAATCAAATCCAAACACATTAAATTGAGTCTGAAATTCTGAAAATAACCGTCTACTTAAACCCTAGGCTCTCGTAGAGATGCCTAGCAAAGTATTTAGTTAATCTTGATCAAACTACCAAAATATAATAGTTTTTCCATAACTAGATTAAGAGAGAATAAGAAGAAGATAGAACCTAGGTCTTCAATGGAGGAGTCTTGAGTTCTTCATCTTCGTTCTCCTCTTCTTTTCTCTCTCCGTACGTGAATCAATCCCCCCCCCCCAAACGTGAATCCTCTTTCTCCCCAGCTCCTAGGTCACTTAATACAAGATTCCCCTCACTTCTAGCCCAAAAGTTCTTAAAAATTACATTGAAATCCCATATTTCCGTGTATTGGGCATCAGACTTGTCTTAAGACCAGCAGCGGGTGGTTTTAAGTGGATTTTGCCCAGAATTCTAAGTATAGACTGGTCTTAAGACCAGTTTACTGGTCCTAAGACAAGTCTGGGAAAAAAATCTCTTTTTCTTTTATTCTTTAGTATTTTCTTCACCCGTCTTCAACTCCATCATGCTCTTGAGCCTTCTCGTCCTTCCGAAGTTCATTTCACCTCCCATTCACATTCCCGAGCCTCCGGTTCCTGAAACGCACAACACAAAACAAATACCGGAATATCAAATGTGACAATAAAAGCTCGAAATTTACACAAAAAAAATGCCCGGATTACACATTTATGCTCAAACGCTCAAGCATGCTATATTTCTCCCAATTCATAACATGAAACTAAGATTATCAACCCGTAAAGCACGCAAAATGATGTAAAACGTGCAAGAAATATAACTCTAACAGAGAGTTATCAGTTTGTATGAGGTAAACCTCTAATCATCATATTATGCTCATTCACATAAGTCCTTGGTGGGTTTTGGCAAATTATTTTGTTATTTTCGCTGCGTTTGATTGCCCAAAACCCAACAGAAATAGATCTGGCCAGAAGAGACTTGGGTGCTTTTGTAGTGGCGTGAGACGGGATTGTGATGGCAGTTTGCATGTTAGGCAGGGTGGCAGAGAGGGTTTGTAGAGAGGGGAGAGAGTGTAGATAGAATGGTTAGTAACCATAAGGGGCAGAAACAAGCCGAATAGAGGCGGGTACCACCTTAACGGGCACGACTCCTTGAAAATAATACTAGGCTCGAGCCCGGTTCGAGCCGTTTTCAAGCTCGGCATATGCTTTGTTGCACTTCAACTTAATATATTAAAAACTTTAATTCGAATATTAAGAAGCTTTAAGTCTCTAAATATACAAATTATAATTTGTAATAACAAAAATTTGCAACTAATTACCTAACGTGCTAGGGCCTTGTTTGTTTTTCTTCTTATATTTGAGGGATTCACAGTGCTAGGACAACTAATGAAGGGATTGATAGTGCTAAGATTACTATTACTGAGTGTGTTATAAGATGGTGTTTGATCGAGTATACGATTAGAGATGGACAAATAACTAAAATTATCAAATCGCCCTTTATTAGAAATAGAGGACAGCCATAACATGAGGATAGGTGTAAAAGATGAGGGTACCAGCCTACCACGTATACTTAAGCCTGTGTTTCATGTCTTGTGAGTGCTAAAAAATGGGCCCATTTATAAGCCCCTACTTCTCTTTTGCAACAAACACCGGCTTCATCAATAATGCAATCCTATCCCACCAAAATAGTGAAAGCAAACGACTATCCCACCGAAATAGTGAAAGCACAAACATGGCATGTTCAGGCTCAAAGTTAGTATGGCTTGGCTCACTTTGTACATGAGCCGAGCCAGCTCATGAGCTGCTCAAGCCCATATGCAGCCGTTTTCCGTAGAACATTCTTGCAAATAGAATTCAGTAATTCCACGAAATCAAAAAGCAGCCGTTATAAACCACGAAAACATTGTGACATTTACACCAGGTAATGTACAGTCAAATGTCTCAGCGAACAAAGGTTGAAAACTGAGTACTCTTAAGTTTGGCCATCGAAAATTCTCTGCGAAATCATGGTACATCACATCATCATAAGTTATAAACCCCATTGTATATTCATAGGACAACATTTTCGGGGACAACCATGTCAAGGACCAACATTGACAGCCCACAGAAAGAAAATAAAGAACTTGCAAAAAAAGCCGGCAAAATTTAAGTCCTGCGAAAGATGAAAAGCTATAACTAAACTAGGCAGCTGCCCCATTTGCTGCTTCCTCATCCATAGGCTCTGCTTCACCAGACTCAACTTTCTCGCCCTTCTTAGCTGCAAAGACGAGACAGGATAACGTAACACCCATTAACACTAGGTTTATAGGTGCCAGTGAAGTAGATCATGCTTTTAAAAGTTAGTCCTTAAACATGATTTCTCGAATATACCTTTCTTCTTCTTGCCTCCACCTTTCTTCTTAGACTTGATACCCAGAGCTAACCAAGCTTTGATCTCAGGATCATCGATGATCTTAGTTGGCTGGAGTTCTTGAAGAGAATGGGACGTAATACGATCTGACCCATTAGGCATTAACAGAACAGTGAATTTGATATGGGCTACAAAATCACCTGCACAGACAACAGAATACCCCAAATCAGATAGCATATTACTGTTGCTACAATATATTCCCATCTTTACTTTAAAGGTTTTGTCCACGCGGTTATTCTCTTTTCGGTTACAAGTTTCTATTCAAACTTTTAAATCATAATCAGGTGTCGAATTTCTTACCAGGTTTCTCATGAAGAACAGGGTAAGGCTGTAGCAGATCATGGTTGACACATTCAACCAATCCCAACCGAGCACGCTTCTCTTCCAAAGCCCTAGCCAAACATTTGGAACAATTCAAGCGGCGTAGTTTGAACAGATGGACAAAAAAAAAAGCATGCATCTCCATGGAAATGTGATACATATATAGATATATAACAAACCTTGCTGTAAATGGCATGATGGGGAATTTCTGGCTAATCTCACTGAATATGAACCTAGAAGCTTTCATCTTCAAGAGATAATTCTTGTCAACTGCTCTTTTGTAGATAGTTGTTTGCTTCTCATCTAGTAGCTTTGGCTGTCAATAAACCCAAACAGTGAGCTAATACTCAAAGCAAGAAGAAAACACACATTATCCCTCATCCACACATTATCCCCCATCCACACAGACAATACATAAGCGCAAATCAAGAAATTACCTTGCCGTCACCAGTACTTGTCACTATATCAACTGCATAAACTTCGTTTTCCTCAAACTCTGCATCATCTACCCTTGTATCAGGATTTGTAATGCTAAGAACAACTTTGTTCCCATCAATCACAAACTGCTTCAACTGGTGACTGAGGACACCCTCCACAATTTTGCAGTCATAAGCGGCAGCAACCTTCTGAATTGCTTCTGTTACATCTTTATTCTGCAAATGACGAATAGAATTTAGTGATCAAACTAAAAGACATGTGTCATCATCCAGTTTATTATGTACAGTACCGAAATAAAATACAATGAGAGAAAGATCAAGCAGAATAGAATTAGCTTACAAGACCACACATGCATCATATAGTAGCCTCTAAGCACACTCCGTATTTAATTTTTTAGAGCGCAAACTAAGCTTATGTGAAGCTGAATTACATCAGTTACAAAAGGCGAGGAGTGGCTACCGGGTACTCAAGTAAATTGTAGCATTCATAGCCGTTTAGCAAGAACATTTAGATTTGCAGTCAGATGAAGAGAGAATGATATGTATAGTTGAAATGTATCCAGTATAAAGTAAACCAACCAGTAAGATGAATAGAACAGATTAGAGTAAGAGAGGCCTTGCTCAAATGGTAAAAAAAAAAACTACATTAATTGAAAGATTCAGCATCTTCTATGAAGAAATTTCACAATCAAAATAATAAACATCATGTGTATGAAATTCATATTCCTAGCAATACTTAGTGTGAAACATTCGGTCGCAACTGAATGGTACCCTATCAGAGTAACTATGACAAAAAGCATCATTTGGATTGTTCACCCATAGCTTCAGACAAGTTTCATCATTTAGAGGTACCAGAACGTACAGTCCAAAAGGACCACAGTCGTGCCATAACTTGTCCTACACTTCTGGCAATTAAAGCAACCACAATTACACCGCGCAAAGAGTTGCACATCCAGCAATTAAAACAACCATGATAACGTCACAAAAGAGGCCAGTGGTATGTGTAACAATTTCTCGTGAGAATAAAGATCAACCAATATCCGCATGCTCTCTTAAGATTTTTTTTATGAATGTCTCTCTTAAGAATTCATTCCAAGGAGGAGAACATTAGGACCAACTGGAATTAAAGTACACCAAGTAGTCCAAATCACACTATCACTGAAGTAACTGTTACATTTCAGAAAATGGAATTTTTAGCCATTTACTAAAATTGACTTGGTAGAATCTTAAGTGCATTTTTGAGAAAATGGAATTTGAAGCCATTTACTAAAATTTACTCACTCCGTCCCATAATACTTGTCGCTTTCAAAGTCCAACTTTTTAAGGGGACATGCATTGATTACACGCATAATTGAATTTTGTAATGATATTGACAAGATTATCCATTCTTTCTTCATATCCAACACACTAATATTTCCTTTTTAGTAGACATTATTGTCAATGTGTCCTTTTCCAAACATAAAAAATAGAACCGGCCAAAATAACATCCTGACATAGTTAACTATGGGACAGAGGGAGTACTTGGTAAGAAGCCATAGTACTATTGGATAGAACTATTAGATTGTGTAACGCAACTGTCCTACACTTATGATACATGTTTGCAAGTTCTAATATCTTTCTTGATTCAAACAACCATATCTGCATGTGAGCCTGAAAGTTGTCACTCGTAACATCTCTTCTAGCCTTGGTGGGGAGTCATGGCCCTTAAGGGTGTACTCATATTACAATATGCAAGACATAAACCAACAATTAAGAATGCATGCTTTCAAGTCGTAACGTGTAAGAGAGTCTAAATATGAATAAAAGGAGATGAACATCTCAAAGAACCTGTTGATCTAAAGAACAAACTTTTCCTACAGAGAATCATCAAAGGTGTAATTTTCCTCTTAAAGTGAATATCTTCTTCTTCAAAACATTTCTTTTGGAGTAAGTTGACCTTCCTAATACGATATTATCCTTCCAGTGTTAATCCACTGTTGCAGGGTGCACCTACATTACTTTAAACTGTCATTATAAAAAGTATCTTCCACTGATGGAATGGAGTCAAATTATTTCTTACTTGAAATTTCATGTTCTAAAGACATATAATTTTGTACTCCAAATCGGAGCAACACTAACCTCCCATTGTACTCCAAATCATCAATGGTGTATGTTTCCTCTTAAAGTGAATATCTTCTTCAAATTCATTTCTTTTGGAGTAAGTTGACCTTCCTCATACGGTATTATCCTTCAAGTGTTACCAGTTCCTGGGCATTACAATCCACTGTTGCAGGGTGCACCTACATTACTTTGAACTCTCATTATGAAAAGTATCTTCCACTGATGGAATGGAGTCAAACTATTTCTTGCTTGAAATTTCATCTTCTAAAGACGTACAATTTTTGTACTCCAAATCGGAGCAACACTAACCTCCCATTGGATACATTCAATCCCCGTTACATTTTCTTTCACCAACTCCACATAACAGCCATAATGAAAAATACTTTAGCAGCTCCAATAATTTTTGCATTAATGAACATCAAGTTTTTGGTTCAAGATACTATCTACCATGCTTTCCAGTTTTGCTATTGCTATCTGAGATCTCATTGCTTGTAGTTCAGCAAAAGCCTACATAATCTCGAACCATGAACTTCATTAACAAAATAAATCTACCCGGTGAAGGATCTATCCTCTGTTATCGGTATCGGGCAATACTCGATTCATATTGTACGATACGATACGATACATGCCATCAACGTTACGTATCGTTCGCTGTATCGCTAATGAAAGTGTATCAAACTGTATCGAGCAATACACATCTGAAACGATATGTATCACGTATCTCACAATACGTTTGAGAACTAAAACGAGGCTAGATTTGTTAGAACCCATTGATATATATCTTCATATTACATGGATTATATGAATATTTTGTTAGATGGTCCTACTTCCCCAGGTTTGCCTCAATTATGCTAGTCAAAAATGCTCGTTTATTTTAAATGCTTGATAATTGATCTAACACTTGATAAAATTCCAGATAGAAGACGAATTGTTCTATTTACATGACTCTAGTGGAATATGGCTGTGTTCGTAGTGGGGACTCATTAGAGATCTCTAACTTTAGTATTCCTGTTTTATGTTCCATTAAATTGGGTACTTTTACCACACACAAGCAAGAATAATTGACTACTATAACGATGCCACATAGATATACCCTACATATAACTGACAACCTACTCAATTCTTCTACTTCACTATTACTCACTTATGTAATGTGAACATGATATTCATTATTGGACACTGTCTAAAATATATAAACATCCCCTTATAATGGGACTCTATAATCTAGCTGCATATAAAAAAAGTTAATACGTGCTGGTTAGACTACTTGATCAACCTCTATACGTATTTAAGACATAGTCTCTGTAAGAAAGTAAATGCCAGATGCAACCATTCACAATAAGGGTCAGTATATATTTTTTAAGTTGTTTTAAGAAGGGTGTGTGTATTGTTCCTATACGCGATACGATGCAATACACGATACGAAAATCCCACTATCGATACACGAGACGTATCAAAAGATATCCATCTCAAAAGATCACACATGCTGCACGAGCTACATCGCCTACTTAGTGGCCATGTTTCAGCATGAAGCACTCAATCACTAAATAATAGTTGAGTTAACGTTTATAAAAGAAAGAGCTATTTTTTAGTTAATTAATAGTGATCTTTTTTCGTGTTCCACCCGCTGTTACAGTCTACTATAATGACATCATAGCAACAATCATAAGCATACAACAATTACTGAGAGGGAATCAATCATTAGAACTTAAATTGGTATCATACTACGTGCGTGAAAAATCAAAACAAAATCTAGTAAGATATTTACCTTCTTTCCTGGCCTTATAAGCCTCAGAGCCACTTCCGCAGCAGTGTTTGCCGCAGCAATGACGTCAGCTTGACGACCAGTGACTGGTCCTTCCTGAAGCACATGGGTGTGTGCAACTAAAGCAATGAAACCATCTATATGACACCCCATGTCACTGCATTCAAAAAAAAAAAAAAAAAAAAAAAAAAAAAAAAAAAACTGTAAACCACGTCATAAAAATGGGCTTCCCAGTCATAAGAACATAATTCTGGTTCAAAATGGAACTTACATCTTCAAAATATCACCTGTTTCCAACACAGTCTCGTCACTAGCGAGTGGAGAGAAGTGACATATAGTGTTGTTCACAGAAATACACGTTGGAAAGGCTACTCCCCTCTCAATCTTCTTCTTCACATTTTTGTACATATTTCCAGTTTGCCTGCAAGTGAGAAATCCAAAATTGCAGACTGCACGATAAGATTATCTGGTCCATTGACTCGACGAATCATCAAAAAAACAATCTACTTTCGAGAAGATTTTTGCTCAGTTACTTATTCGGCATAGAGACCTTCAATTCGTATATACTCCTCCTAAAGATATCTGGCTATATCAACTAAGTATGGCATACTAACCTAATAAGCAAAACCTACCTTGTACATATTATCATTTACACAATCAAGGTCTACACAAAATCTTTTGCTGCAAGTTAAAGGCTAGTAGAAGAAGCTCAAACAATTCCAATCTACCAATTACAGGAGTCTAAGAACATGTGTCCCAAGTCAAAACCAGGGAAGTAACAAACACCATTTATCTCATTTTTTACTACAGGATGGTACAACCAAGATTAGAAGAGATGATAATTTTCATAATACTCTTATACATGCATCATGAACAGATGAATGGTAGCTTGTGTATTCTCATTTGCAGAAGGAACTTACTCTCTGATGAACGAATCAGCCTTCTCACAGATATCAACAATCTTAGCTTTCGGTTTGCATTCCGTCAGTACCAGCTGCAAAGCCTCTGCAAAATCATTCAAACCTTTCATCAGAATCAAGCGATGGGACAAACATCCACATACTCGAAGACCTAGAGAGCTTTCTAATCAGGTCCGGTCTCCTCAAAGATGGTGATTAACGAGAGAAACAGAACAGAAAAAAAAATGAGATACTAACTGTTAGCGATCTCTGCAGCGCTCTTGTATTTGGTAACGACTTCAGGAGATGAGAGATCCAACTCCTTCTCTTCCCTTTCTTCGTCCGACATCACTTACAGCTGTGATCAACAACTCACAAAATCACACACAAATGAGTAACACGAATTGAACCATTACTCACAAGAATTAATCAAATGGAGAAACTGGGTCAGCAAAATGGAACGGAGATGACCCACCTGATAAGTCGCCGAAACGGATGGTTGAAGATGGATAGAACTAGGGTTTTAGCAGGGAGGAGGTGACAGGGTGGTCGCAAACAGAGAAATGGTGTATCGCGGTGGTGAAAGGGTTTGGGGTCGGCAGTATTTGTTTATATATGGAGGATAATAAGCGTTACAGAGAGAGACTGGATTTTGGGCTAGGGTTTTTTGCTTTTTTTCTCCATTTATCCAACTTTTTGTTTACTACTCACCCCCATAAGGTTCTCATTTTTACGCTAATGTTTGGGTGTGGCAGGAAAACTTGGCATATCTACTGGGTCACACTCTCCGGATATTATCAAAACATCGCTTTCTTCAATTCAAATAAAAAACATCGCTTTCTCATGGACAAGAGTTTCCATTTTGTAATCTTTACTAAGCATTTAACCATTAAGTTACAAGAATTAGTAAGGTATGAGAATATATATACTTTTTGATTGTACGGAAATTAAAAAACAATAAACTAACTATCGAATAACATCATCTTTCTGATAACAAGCTGAGCAAGCTCAGAGGGAGGATCCTGCATGATCACCAAAATCTCTTCTTGTTGCCTTCCTTTCTTGGCCAGATTGTCAGCCAGCTCATTGTTCTCCCTTGGCATGTACTCAATGTTGCATTCGCAGCCTCTCATGAGAATGGCAATATCTTCAGTAATGGCTTTGAGAGGAAAGTTATCAGGGAAGTCTCCATTGATGCATTTGATGGCTTCTTTTGAGTCACTCTCAATGAGCACATTTCTCAACTGCTCTTGGTGGATGATGACAAGACCTCTATGAATCCCCCAGAGCTCGCATCTTCAAGAGCTAAACTATGAGAATATGAAGTATGGGATTGCAGATAATATGATTTCTTCTAGACTCAAATAAAACAAGCATTACCTAAAGAATATACTTTATGAAACTTGTTAGCCTATTATTTACAGCAACGCCTTAAATGTAACGATATATATTCGTTTTATACTTTTCATAAATGGATTTACAGAAGATTACAATATATCCGTTCACTCCGACTTCGGCGTTGGGTCGGCCGATATTTAGCATCATTTATGTTGATGAGATTATTGATTAATACGTATTATGGGAGTTTTGTACTCTTACCGAGTCTGGATTTAGTCTTACAAGAATGGTGTTGCATGTGAATGATTTCAGTCATACTACCTAACTATCATATAAATTAGGCTGAAAGACATTTTCCACCCTCCTTTTATCGACAAAATACATTTCGCCCCCGGATTTATTGATAAATATTTTTTGCACCCATATCAGAGTTAAAAACTAATGGAGTACTAACGGAGGGGTGAAAAGACAAAAATACCCCTGAAAATTGAGAAATTACCACACTATAAATGTCTTTCCTCTTCTATTCCTAACCCTAACAATCTTATCTCTTCCTCTCTCTCCTCATCTCTTCTCTCCCAATCAATATGCTATCTCTCCCTCTCCCTCTCCATCTGCTCTTCTCAGCCAAATCTCTCTCTCTCATCTCTTCCTCTTTCTCTCCCAACACAGTTCATCCACCACCATTGACCACCTGCATGTCTCCCTCCTCCTTCTATGTCCCACTCTCTGTTCCTCTCCTTCGTCCTCCACCTGCACCCCTCTCTCTCCCCTTCTCTAACCATTCTGCCCAGAAACACCACGAACCCTCTTGAAATCAGTCGATACAGGGAGGCAATTTCACTAGAGGCAACGGCAACAGCGACCAGTCGATCTACGATGAGAATGCTCGCCGACGAGAACTTCGCGAAGAAGCACACAGGTCCCGGAATCCTCTCGATGTCGAACTCGGGACCTGGAACGAACTGATCTCAGTTCTACATCTACACTGAGAAGACGGAGTGGCTGGACGGCGCAGGAAGGTCTGAGGGTGTGAGGCAATCTAGTAAGACCAACAATTGGGATGCATCTCTCATTCAACACACAAATTCTTGTTCAGGACTGCGATCTTAGCTAGGGTTTTCTTGTTCAGGTGGTGGCTCCAGCTGGGTTCATGGCGGAGAGCAGTACAACAATAATCTTCACCCCCTCTTCTCTCTCTGTTTCTCTCGTTCTCTAGTGACCCATCTCTCTCTATTTTCCAGATCCAGTCAATTTGGCTGAGGTGGAGGTGCTTGATTAAAGGTGGTTGTTAGGAGGCTACAGGAAGTTTTGGTGTAAATGATGGATGGTTTGTTGGAGGGAATTTGCTATTTATTGCGATGGTGATGAAGGCAGATTGTGGGTCAGACGGGAGAGTAGTGGTGATGGTTCGATGGTTGTGAAATTGGTAAAAGAGGTTGTGGTGGTGAGCGGAGGCAGTAGGTGATTTGGTCTTAGGGTGAATTAATGGATTGAGGTGAGGTCATTGAGGTGGTGCTTTGGCTAGGATTTGTGTGTGGTCAATTTGGTAGTCATGGTAATAGCAGGTCGTTGGCCTGGGTTTCTTTGTTGTGGTGGTGGTGGGGGGGGGGGGGATTTGGTGGTAGTGTTAGGAATGGATGCCCTAGAGGCAATCTTATTTTAGTATGATATGTGTTGTTTATCTTAAATATCCCTATTCTGTTATATTGATTAATAGGACGATCACTATAGACCAGCATGTGGGTAGATTGATATGGAGATATCAAGTCTAACACATGGGTGCATTATACACATTAGTATGCATTATGTGATAATGACATACTTGATTGACCCACCACGAGAAGGCTACATTAATTATGTTAACGTCACAAGTGCTTCTCGTTGTGACAATGCTGAAAGTTTGTAATGTAAGTATAAAACAGGATCTAAATACTCTAGAAGGGGGGGTTTGAATAGAGTATGCTAACTTTTGCCAAAACACAGTCTTTTAAAACTTAAATATAGTAAACTGTTGATATCTCAAAACTTTGAAACAGTTTTGAGAAACTTGAAGATATAACTGCATAATACAGAGGCTTCAAATCTTTGAGATTTGGAAAGATCCAAAGCTTTGAAACTTCCTTTTTAGACTGAATGTAAAGATAACAAAAGTAAGCAACATGAACACAAGGATTTTACAGAGTTCAGTCACAATTGGACCTAGTCTCTCCCTGAGGGGTCTTATCCTTCCAGGAATCAAACACTGCTTCTTATTAATCACCCATATTTAGCCCTATATCTCAAGCCTAAGTGAACTACCCTTCACCTATTACAGCTTGTGGTTCCAAACCTATCTAGTTCCAGCTACAATCTTTTGAAACAATAAGAACCTCTTGTTGTTCACTTGAAAAACCAAACTACTAAGTTTAGTTAGGTTTCATAAATATAAAATGAATAATACAATTCAGTACAAGTAGAAGAACTCAGAAAAAAATAAGGTGATGAAGCATGGAAGAGTTCTTCTGATCTGATGAATGATCTTGCTTCTGCAATGTCAATGGCCTGATGAATCTTGAAGATTTGAATGATATGAACTCTCCTGTTTTTAGCACACTTCAAATCTCGCGAAGTCAGTCTTAATCTCTACTCTCTATTCAAATCAAAGTGCTGATCACTTTAAATAACAGTCTGCAACCAACTGAGAGATTTTAGGAACATAAATCCTATAAATCCTCATCCTGATATGCCTCTTTCAAAATCTATGTTTGAATAGCTATCTGATTTGTTTATGGACATTGGAACGCCCAACAAACCTGGATAAACTCAGCAAACAAGATCAAACAACATCAAGACAATCTAGCATCAAGATCTGTTTAGCAGCATGCTAACAGTTCATGAGAAAACTGGGCTAGATTTGTCTTGTAATAAACTTATATATTCGATCTATTGAATATATCAAATAACCAGTATAGAACAAGTTTTATTAGTCAATAATAGATTCATAACAAGTTCTGAATCACACAGAAATAACTTGCATACACAAAATTGATCAGATGAACTTAGCAGTGAAGAGTAACCAATGAATCTCAAAGCTTTGAAGCTTTGCCTGCTAGTTCAACAGAATGAACTTGGATTTTGAATCCATCTCAATCCTGCATATTTGTTAATCAGAATATAAATAACTAATGCATGTATAGTGTCATTCCATATCAAAAACAAAAACCTGCACCAAACAGTTAGACAACTATATATATTCATATGACTACAGTAACTCAAAGCTTTGAAGCTTTGAATACTTAGACCAACTTCCTGCTTGTGTTTCTGGCTTTCATCATCAAGGAATCAAAGCTCTCTGCATATGCATTCATATATTAATATCAAGGAGCTTCAGACTTATCAATCTCTTCCTTGATGAAAGACAAATTATGAACAATTTCCTGCAACTCTCAAACACAAGTAATTCACAAGTTCTGATAACAGTTTTAACCTAAAAAAAAATTTAAACTTAACAAAATATAATACTTCAACCAAATAAACACAAAATACTGCATAGCTTAGCCATAACCAAGCAATAACCACCAACTCGCTCCTACTTATTACAAAACATAACACAAAAGCAAATAAAGCACATAATCTTCTCCCCCTTTTTGGCTTTCAACAAAAGAGAAGAAGCAATGTAGGATCTCGTTTAGAGTGTTTTGAAGAAAAACAGAAAACTTAAACAAACTTCAACTTGAGAGAAGAAAGAAGAAAGAAATAGAAGGGTAACTTCAAAGCTTTGAAGATTCAGCTTCATGATCCTTCTTTGTAGACTTCTTCCCAGACTTGGCTTTTTTCCTTACCCTTGTCCCGAACTTCTTCCTGAATTTCTTTAGCTCTTTCAGCCTCTGAATTTCCTTCAGCTTCAGCTGGTTCTTCTCTTTGCTCATCTTGTTCAGTACCTTCGCACCCTGTGCTTCCTTAGTTTTCATTTTTTCACAACTTCATCAACAAGCTTGTCCAAATCAGCAGCTTCCTTTTCAGTAGTCTCTTCATCATTTTCCTCATCACCACCCTCTTCCTTAGATTGATCAAAAAGAGCTCTTGATGTAAGAACAATAGGAACTGGTTTCTTCTTCTGCTGCTGCTTCTTAAGAGCCTCACCAAGTACTTCATCTGAATCAATACTTGTTTCCCTGCTTTCTGAAGAGGGTATCTTCTCTAAGTTCAAACCTTTGATGATGATGTCTAGCTTATTGTTCACCAAACCTTTGAACTTGGTGAAATCTGTAGAAAGGTCAAACAAACCTTGCCTCAGATCTTCCAATCCATCTTCCAAAACCTCAACTATGTCCAATATTTGTGAGAAATCCAGATTACCAGTTACTTTGGGGGTTGTTGCAGCTCTAGGTTTGATAAATTCTTTCTCCTTCAACTCTTTAGGACTTAACTCAGAATAGAACTTCCACTTTCCTTTGGCGGTATAAACAATCACAATCCTTTGAAGTGATGCCTCATCTACTACTCCAAAACCAGCAGTAATCTTCTCCTCATACTTCAAAGAAACTCCAAAATATTTGAAAAATAAAGGTAATACATTGGCATAAGGTAGGGAATGGTTCCTAGTCCTAGTGCCACAGTAAACCATATGTTCCATCACTACAGTAGGAAGGTCTACCTCAAACCCTTGACATATAAGATACATCAAGATCAACACTTTGTCTGTCACCAATTCTTTGGAATACTATCCGGGAACTACCATCTCATGATGATGGAAAATAGAATTTTGGCTTCACAGGTAAACACAGAGTGTGTTAACTGTTTTGGTTCAGAAGGGGTTCCCTCCAAGAAAAACAAGGCTTTGGCCTTCTCCGAAATCTCCTTCCTATCAGGGTGATCACTAATCTTGTACTTCCTAGGAACTCCCAAAACTTTGGCAAACACTTTGTGATCCAACCTAATGCCCACACCAGCCACTATCATCCAGTTCTTGAATTAAATTCAGATAAAACAGTCTGGTTAGCCTAGGGTAAGCCTCAGAAGGTGGATTCAACAAACTCCCAATAGATGAATTCCTCAAATTCTTAATGTAGTCTAACTCCATAATATCCAACAAATTAGTACTAATTAGACTACAAAAAGAGACTTTGAATGATGCATACCCATCCATCCACACAGCTTGAACCTCAGAATTGACAAACCAAGATTCAGGCAATAGGTACTTACCAAAATTTGTAGCCTTCTTGGTCTTCACTGCACTGTATTTCACTCTTTTCCTTTATGGAGTTGCTTCACCCTTCTTCTCATCAACTTTCTTATCCTTTGAAGATGGCACATTCTTATTTTCACTTTTCTCACCAGTCACTTCCTTCTTCTTCTTGCTTGATTCTTCCCCTTGATCCTTATTCCCCTGTTCTTTGTCCTTCACCACTTCTTCTGTAGCAGACTCAGATTCTGACTCAACCACTGGATCCGCTTGAACTTCCTTTCCCTTCTTGACCTTCTTTGAGGGTGGAGATGTCTCATGAACACTGGCTGTGTCCTCTGAATCTAACCCATGAATGGTGATCTTCCTGTTAGCCTTCCTCTTCACCCTCTTGTTGGAATTCTAGCCTTGCTGCTTGACTCTCAGACTTGCGTTCCACTTTGGCTAGGGTTGAGAAGGTTTGAGAGAAAAGGGAGAGAGAGAGATATAGACGAAGATATAGAAGTAGAGAGTGAAAGAAATTAGCCCTGAAGTTGGCTTAAGTAGGTAGAAGAGATTGATTTAAAAAGGGAAATTGCTTGCAAAAAGATTGCAGAAGATTTCTGAAGATATTTTGAGATATTTTATCCAAATCGCTGAACATTTGAATTATTCTGTAATTATCTGAAAAGATATTACAAAATAATCCACGATCCAATTTATTAAAGAATACAAATCCACTTAATCAAAGCAGTGTAACAGTGGTTCAAAGCTTTGAGAAGTTTCAGGCCAACACAGAAACTTCAAAGCTTTTATCCATACTTTCAAGGCTTAAGAAAGTATGATCTCAAGGCTTTGAGATCCACACATATAATACACATAGAGACTAATACTCCCCCTAAACCAATGCATCCTTGTTTAACATAACCAATTCAAGCCTTAGGGATGAAAACCTCTCACCTGACAATGGTTTAGTGAAATACCAGCTATCTGCTTAGAAGTAGAAATAAAAGATAGAACAATATCACCTTTTTCAGCATGATCTCTATGAAAATGATGTCTCACATCTATGTGCTTTGTCCTTGAATGCTGAACTGGATTCTTTGATATAGAAATGGCACTAGTATTGTCACAGTTGAAAGGCACATTTCTGAATTCATATCCAAGATCTCTTAGCTATTGGGCAATCCATAAAACATGTGAGCAACAAGCTCCAGCTGCAATGTATTCGGCTTCTGCAGTTGATAGAGCTACTGAATTGTGCTTCTTTGAATGCCAACTAATCAATGATGAACTAAGGAACTAGCAACATCCAGAAGTAATCTTTTTGTCTACTTTGTATCCTGCAAAGTCTGCATCTGAATAACCACTCAACATAAAGTTATATCTTATTGGATACCAATGCCCCAAGTCTTTGGTTCCATTCAAATATCTGAAAATCCTTTTCACAACAATCAAATGACTTTCTTTAGGATCAGCTTGAAATCTAGCACACATGCATACACTAAACATAATGTCTGGTCTACTAGCAGTTAGATATAGTAGTGAACCAATCATACATTTGTAATCCTTTTGATTCACACTCTTACCATTTGTATCTTTGTCTAAAGACAGTGATGAACTCATAGGAGTCTTAACTACCTTGGACTGTGACATGTTATAATTGTTTAATAAGTCCTGGGTGTATTTCCCTTGATGCACAAAAATTCTTTTCTTCATTTGATGTACATGAAGTCCAAGAAAGAAATTTAGTTCTCCCATCAAGCTCATCTCAAATTCCCTGCACATTAGACTTGAAAACTCTTTCAAAAGAGCATCATTAGTAGCACCAAATAGAATATCATCAACATATATCTGTACTACTAACAAATCATTTTCATGATTCTTTATAAATAGAGTTTTGTCAACAAGTCCTCTCTTGAAATCATTTTCCAGCAAAAACTTAGAGAGTCTGTCATACCAAGCTCTTGGAGCTTGCTTAAGTCCATACAAGGCTTTGTCAAATTTTTAAACATGATCAGGAAAGGTGTCATTTTCAAAACCTGGTGGTTGAGCAACATATACTTCTTCTTGTAAATATCCATTCAGAAAAGCACATTTGACATCTATTTGAAAAAGCTTTATATGATTATGTGATGCAAATGCAAGAAGTATTCTGATGGCCTCTAACCTTGCAACAGGAGCAAATGTTTCCTCATAGTCAATGCCTTATTCTTGATTATATCCATGTGCAACCAGTCTTGCTTTATTTCTTACAACCTTACATTTCTCATCAAGTTTGTTTTTGAACACCCATCTGGTTCCAATCACAGAATGATCCTTTGGTTTAGGAACCAAATTTCATACTTTGTTCCTTTCAAACTCATTCAACTCCTTATGTATTGCAATGATCCAATCTGCATCTTCTAGTGCTTCTGTAGCATTCATGGGCTCAATAAGTGATACAAAAGCACTGAAAGCACACAAATTCCTCAGTTGGCCTCTTGTTTGAAATCCAGTAGTTGGATTTGATATGATATTCTCTGCAGGATGATCTGATAAATATTTGAACTTGTTTCTGGGTGTCCAAGTGTATGGTCCTTCAAGGCTTGGAGTTCTTGACACAGTAGAAGGAGCATGAAAGTTTCTTTCAGTTTCAGTCTCAAGACTTTGAGATTTTGACTCAGCAGGGGGTTTAAGGCCTTGAGATTCTTCTGAATGTTTATGCTGCTTAGTTTTGCTTCTATTGACTTTCTCAAAGTCATCATCAGCCTCATACTTGTTCAAATTGAGATCTGTAAAACGTTCACTCAGAGAATCATCAGTACTTTCATCAAAAATTATATAAATGCTCTCCTCTACAATCTTAGTTCTCTTATTGTAAACCCTGTAAGCTTTGTTAGTTTGAGAAAAGCCAAGAAAAACACCTTCATCACTTCTAGCATCAAACTTACCAAGATTGTCTTTGCCATTGTTATGCACAAAACAAGTACAGCCAAAAGGCTTAATATAAGCAACACTAGGCTTCCTGCCTTTCAACAATTCATAAGGAGTTTTCTTCAAGATAGGTCTGATCAGACATCTATTGAGCACATAATTGGCAGTGTTAACAGCTTCTCCCTAAAAAAAATTTGGCAAATTACTTTCAAGTAACATGGTTCTAGACATGTCTTCAAGAGTAATATTTTTCCTCTCAACTGCACCATTCTGCTGAGGAGTTCTAGGTGCAGAAAAGTTATGTGAGATACCATGCTTTGCACAAAATAAATCAAAATCAAGTTGATCAAATTATCTACCATGATCACTCCTAATAGATGCAACAGGTAAATTTTTCAAAGGTTGAAGCTCTTTACAAAGTTTTGAAAATTCGGATAATGCTTCAGACTTATCTCTAATAAGCATAACCCAAGTAAATCTGGAATAATCATCAACCAAAACAAGCATATATCTCTTACCTTGGGTGTTTGTACCCTTGTAGGACCACACAAGTCCAAGTGCATCAATTCTAAAGGTCTAGAAGTAATTACAAAGTTCTTTGGCTTGAATGAACTTCTGGTCTGTTTACCTTGAGTGCATGCCTTGCAAATCTCATCATCTTTGAATTTCAGGATTGGCAATCCCTTACCATGTATTTTGAGATGGGTTTGTTCAAAGTATGCATGCTTACATGACAAAGCTTTCTATGCCAAAACTTTGAGTCATCATTCAAAGCTTTGAGACATTTCAGACTATCACCTGCAACTTTGTCAGTACATAATGCATAAACATTATGTGACCTAGGAGCAGTGAGAATGCAATTGCCTGATTTTTCATCTTGCACCACACATTTCTCCTTGTCAAAAACTACCTTATTACCTTTATCACAAAGATGAGAAATACTCAACAAATTATACTTAAGACCATCAACTAAATAAACATCAGAAATTCAATATGCAGAGTTGTTACCAATACTTTCTATACCAATTATGTTGCACTTTGCTTTGTCACCAAGTGTGATTGTTCCTTCTGATTGCTCTTTAAGATCAGTGAATAAAGATTTCTTTCCACTCATGTGCCTGGAACATCTACTATCCAAAATCCATTTCTGATCTTTCAAAGCTTTGGTGACAACCTGCAAAATTCAATTAGTGCCTTAACAGGCTATTAGACGAAGTGTATAATTTGGATTCATACTTAGAATCAACCATGTTAGGTAGTCTAACTCCTTTTGGAACCCAAATCTGTTTCATTTGTCCCTTAAGCTGATAAGGATAGGTGTTCCTCATTATATGAGTTTCTGTCCTTATAAAGGGGCAAGTTGATTTCACATGTCCAATTTTGCCACAATAGTGACATTTTGTAGAATCTCTGCTTCCTGATCTTACAAATGTGGTTTGGTTTCTTCTAGGAAAATTTGGATTATAACCAATTCCACTTTTGTATACAGAACGCATAGTCCAAGCATAAGATTTAGCTTATGTTCTGAGCTAGCAAAAGTTGAAAGAATTTTCTTAGATTCTTGAAGGTCATTAGTCAAAGAAGTGTTTTGTTGTTCTAAATCATCTGAGTGACTCTTTAGATCAAAAAATTTGTCAGTTAAAAGAGTGTTCTGATCAACCACTTCTTTGACCTGTGATTTCAAAGCTTTGAATCTGCTGTCCAAGGCTTTGAAGTCACTATCAATTTTCAACTTAGTAGCTTCAAGACACTTGTTTTGAAAAACCCAATCTAAATTTTCTTTTGCTCGCTCACGAACCTTCATTTTTAAGGAATCAATCTCATTCATGTAGCTTTCCTCATTTAAAAACATACTTTTGAGGATCTCAGGTAAGACATCAGCAGGACTAGATAAAATATTATTTACCATGTCTTCAATTGGCTTCTCAGTAGAGTGGTCTTCTTGATGTCCAGCCATTAAACATAGATTGGCTTGCTCTTCATCAGAATCTGAGTCTGAAGAGTCTGAATCACTATATGAGGCTACAATTGCCTTCGTCCTTCTGTTTTCATTTTTATTCTTAGGAAATTGTATGCTTTTCTTACTTTGAGGGCAATCTCTTACAAGATGATCTGCATCTCCACATTCATAGCAATTTATAAGTTTAGGTTATGTGAATGTGAAGTAGACTTACTTTTCAGATCCTTGCTGGTTGAGGATATGAATTTTTCTTTGTTGTAGTCCTTGTTTCCAAAATTTCTCTTCTTCTTCTTCCTCTTCTTCTTCAGAATTCTGGCCAAAGCTTTAGGAAATCAGGGCTAAGGCTTCTTCTTCTTCATCATCATCATCCTCCTGTTCAAGGCTTTGGGATTTTTCAATGTCTTTTGCCTTGAGTGCCAGGTTCTTGATGTTGTCACTCAATTCACCATCAACCTTCTTCTTGGAAATCTCATGAGTGAGCAGTTTTCCTTGTACATCATCAAGTTCCAAATGCTTAGGTCCTGAGCCTCCTCAATTGCAGTTTTCTTAGGCTCCCATTTGGCCTTTGGCAAACTTCTGAGTATCTTCCCGACCTTTTCCTCATTTGAGAAAGCTTTTCCCAAAGATTCCAAGTTGTTCACAATATCTGTAAATCTTTTGAACATATCTTTGATGGATTCATGAGGATTCACTACTAGAAATCTTAGCAAATACCACATTTTATTTGTAGCATTTGAACAAATGCAGTAATTGATACCCTAAAGCAGCATTATTATTAATGTTGCAAACTAAATGCTGTAATATTGCAACATTAATTCAATAATGCTGCAACTTTTAGAAAAAACAGAATATAAATTGCAATAATGCTGCAATGTTTGGCTAAACAGCATACACATTGCAGCATTAATCACATTAATGCTTCTTTTTTACAAATATGATGTTTTACTTTGCAGCATTAACAAACTAACGCTGCAATAAAAAAAAGTGAAAAAAATATACTTTGCAGCATTCATCACATTAATGCTGTTTTTAACATAAGATTGCTTAGTATTGCAGCATTACAAAAAGTAAGTAATGCTGCTATCTCAAACCTTGGGGGGGGGGGGGGGGAGGAAATTCAAAATTTTCACTAAACATTTGGGGGGAATTCAAAATTAACCAAAATTAACCAATAGAAAAACCCTAACAACACCCACACCAAACACAGCTGCCCCCATTTGAATACTCAGAGAGAGAGAGAGAGAGAGACAGAGACAGAGAGAGGCTTTCAGTGCTGCTGGTGGAGGTCACCATGGACTTCACCGCGTCTGTGGTTGAATTGCTGGTCGATGCCGCCGAAGCCGCCGCCAAAGATGGCGAAGAGAGAGGAGAAGGACGTCGTCCTGTCTTTCGTCAACACCTCCTTCTTCGTCCCCGTTGCTGTCTATTCGAGAAGAAGATGGACGGATCTGAGAGACGGTGGCGGATTTGGCGATCGATATCCAGATCCGGCGGCGACAGAGGTGGTTGCGACGGCGACCGAGGTGCTGGAGGCGGCGACCGGGGTGCTGGAGGCGGCGATCGTAGGAGTTCTTTTTCTCTCTCCATCTCTCTGCTTTCTCTGTTACCAGAAAATCCATCGGCTTCTGCCTCTCCCCTCCTTCTTCTGTTTCTCTTCTGGATTTTCTTATTCCTCTTGTAATTTAGAACAAAAATTGTTTGTGCTACATTTTTAGATCTGTAATTTGGAACAAAATTATTTATGTTACTAGTTTGAAATCTGTTTTATTTTATTTGTTGTTGTTGTTGGCTGTGGTGGTACCGGTGGTGGTGGTGGTGGTTGTGGTGGTGGTGGTGGTGTGAACAGATAGACAGAGAGGCAGAGAGTGGGACACATCATAATATTTGTGTGAGAAGGCAAGGGCAAAATAGTCTTTTTAATAATGTTGGAAAGAAGAATAAAGATAATGATACAAAATGAAGAATAATGATAATGATGCAAAAGACATTTCAAAAAAAAAAAATGATGCAAAATGGAAGAATAAGATGAAAAAGGAATAAAATGAGAGAATAAAAATCAACAGATGAAGTGAAATGCATCATTAATCTATAATAATGCTTCAAAATTATGTGCAAAATGCAGCATTAAAGTCCAATAATGCTGCAATTTGTTTCCAAAATGCAGCATTAGTGTAAATGCTGCAAGGTGTGACTAGAACTGCGCTGCATTAGTTTATGCTGCAAGTTAATGCTGCTTTTCTTTGCAGCATTAGCTTAATGATGCAATGGAAAAAACAGCACTGGCTAATGCAACATTAGCATTAATGCTGCAATTAGTGTTGTTTTTGCTATATACAACATTAAATTTAGCAAAAACCGCATTAATCTAATTACGCTTTTGCTATGATTTCTAGTAGTGGATTCATCTTAAATAGTTCATACTGTCTCAAAAGGATATTAATCTTCGTCTGCTTGTCTTGGCTGGTTCCTTCATAAGTAACAGTCATCTTGTCCCACATATCTTTTGCACTTTTGCAGTTGGATATCCTGTTGAACTCATCTGCACTAAGAGCACACTATAATAAGTTCAAAGCTTTGTAATTATTTGATACCTTTTCCAGTTCAGTAACTGTGAGATCTCCATCAGGTTTGACACTTCTAACTCCATTGACTGTAGTATAGAACAAGTTTGGGCCATTCACAACAATAGACCATAGTTCCATGTCCTGGTGTATGATGAACATCTTCATCAATTTCTTCCAATGCACAAAGTTATCACCACAAAACAGTGGGGGTCTATTAGCTTCTCTTCCCTGTGAGAATCCTCCATCACCTACATTACTCATTGTCACAAGATTGTTAAATCCTTAAACAGTGACCCAAATATCTGATATAAGTTGAAAGTTTGTAATGTAAGTATAAAGCAGGATCTAAATACTCTAGAAGGGGGGGGGGGTTGAAAAGAGTACTCTAACTTTTGCCAAAATACAGTCTTTTAAAACTTGAATAGAGTAAACAGTTGATATCTCAAAGGTTTGAAACAGTTTTGAGAAACTTAAAGATATAACTGCAGAATACAGAGGCTTCAAAGCTTTGAGATTTGGAAAGCTCCAAAGCTTTGAAACTTCATGTTTAGACTGAATGTAAAGATAACAAAAGTAAGCAACAGAAACACAAGGATTTTATAGAGTTAAGTCACAATTGGACCTAGTCTCTGCCTGCGGGATCTTGTCCCTCCAGGATTCAAGCACTGCTTCTTATTAATCACCCAAATTTAGCCCTAGATCTCAAGCCTAAGTGAACTACCCTTCACCTATTACAACTTGTGGTTCCCAACCTATCTAGTTCCAGCTAAAATCTGTTGAAACAGTAAGAACCTCTTGTTGTTCACTTGAACGAAAAAACTACTAAGTTTAGTGAGGTTTCAGAAATATAGAATGAATAATACAATTCAGTACAAGTAGAAGAACTCAGAAAGAATAAGCTGATGAAGCCTTGAAGAGTTCTTCTGGTCTGATGAATGATCTTGCTTCTGCAATGTCAATGGCCTGATGAATCTTGAAGATTTGAATGATTTGAACTTTCCTGTTTGTACCACACTTCAAATCTCACGAAGATCAGTCTTAATCTCTGTCTCTCTATTCAAATCAAAGTGGTGATCACTTTAAATAACAGTTTGCAACCAACTGAGAGATTTTAGGAACATAAATCCTATAAATCCTCATCCCTGATATGCCTCTTTCAACAGCTATGTTTGAATAGCTATCTGATTTGTTTATGGACGTTGAAATGCCCAATAAACCTGCATAAACTCAGAAAACAAGATCAAACAACATCAAGACAATCTAGCATGAAGATCTATTTAGCAGTATGCTAACAGTTCATGAGAAAACTGGGCTAGATTGTCTTGTAATAAACTTATATATTCAACCTGTTGAATATATCAAATAACTAGTATAGAAAAAATGTTATTAGTCAATAATAGATTCATAACAAGTTCTGAATCACGCAGAAATAACATGCATACACAGAATTGATCAGATGAACTTAGCAGTGAAGAGTTACCAATGAATCTCAAATCTTTGAAGCTTTGCTTTCTAGTTCAACAGAATGAACTTGGATTTTGAATCCAACTCAATCATGCATATTTTGTTAATCAGAATATAAATAACTAATGCCTGTATAGTGTCATTTCATATCAAAAACAAAAACCTGCATCAAACAGTTAGACAACTATATATATATATGCATATGACTACAGTAACTCAAATCTTTGAAGCTTTGAATACTTAGACCAACTTCTTGCCTGTGTTTTTGGCTTTCATCATCAAGGAATCAAAGCTCTCTGAATATGCATTCAAATATTAATATCAAGGAGCTTTAGACTCATCAAATGGTACTGTGGTCCTTAGACTTGAAGTCACTAGATAATCTAGTTGTGGAATATTATGCTTTGATATTATCAAATGTTACACCGTAACTTGGTAGCTATAAAGATATTTATCGGGAATGATAGGAACCAAGATTAGAGGTGTTAGTGATGTAGAGAGGATTTGTCCCTCCCACATAAGAGAGTGAACATCCATGGCCACTCGAGGGGTAGAGCTTATAGAATGTCTGGCCAAACTCCGATAAATCAATAGAAGATATTGATATTATTTGCACGGGTAAGTCTATTCCCAGGATCGAGAAACTATGGATTGGATATACGAGTGTGACGTTTATGTCTCGTGTCCAATTCGGATATAAAGACAAAGAGATAATACAATATGGTAACATTGGTCACAAGGTTTTTCGGATCACTGACTATTTCTATTGGTTGGGTGGCATAGATGTGTTGGTAGACACCACTCTATGTTAGTAATTGTTACTACCAACTAAGTAGAAACCTATGGGGTCACACAACCTATGGATTAAACTAGACTTTGGGATTAATTAGTAGGACTAATTAATAAGAATGATCAATACGCAACAACAAGCAAACTTAGTAGTACTAATTTGCAAAGTGGACTAATTTGTGTATGGACAGGATTAGTACTGGGGAAAATATGTAGTTAATAAGGAGTTATTAACTATATAAGGGAACTCTTAGATTATATCTCCATATGCTTTCATAGTTGAGAGAGAGAGAACAAAGCAAGGAGAGAGCAAGACAAGGAGCCTGAAACCCCCCCCGTCCGCCCCCTCTCTGCGTCGTCGGCCTCGTGAGGCGCGTAGCCTGGTGTTGTCCCGTTTGCGTGATCTTCTTCTTCTTCCTCCTTCCTCCTATTTCTAGCACAAAGACGTTGGAAGGACTCCGGTGCAATCCTAGGTGTGGATACTCGTAGAGACGTGGACACAATTCTGCGTGAAAGTGATTAATTCTGACAAACAAGCTACACACCAATTCTTCCTTTGCTACTTTATGATGGCTTGTCCTGCGATTCATGGAAGGTCTTGAACAAAATTATTTTATTGTATTTTCGTTGCGTAATCTGTATCAAAACCCTACAGTGGTATCAGAGCCACAAGTCGTAGCGCATAACGTAGTTTTATGTGTTACCGTTATATCATTTTTACACCGTATCTGTTATTTTTTTTGCGTAAAATTGATATTGGCATAATGATGCAAACTGAATATGATTCAGTAGACGATGAGCTAATTTTACGTATCGTAATGAAATTAGCGAATTCCGTTCACAGATTATGTGTATTTTGGTGTTTCGAAAAACTAGAGTTTGGAAACAATTGAGAAAAAAGGTTTTTCTCTACAATTGGATAATTTCTCACAAGGAAACAAGGTGGGTTCGGCCAAGGAGACCGCGCCCCTTAATTGTGGCGCAAGCAACGAGGCCGTGGGCCTAGCCGGGGCGGCCAATCGCCGGTTTGACTGCGCAGGTTGGTCTGACCGGCCTAGGCGCGGCCCGGGCAGTCCCCAGGAGTTCGAGCAACTTGTTTGGTGGACCCCTTGGAACATTTTGACCCTAGAAAATACTAAATTCAATTAAAATTAACCAAGCGCATTAAAATTGAATTTTAACTGTATTATGTGCTTATGCATAGTGATTGGATGTTGCCTTAGATGTGTTCGTGGATGATGTGGATGTTTTATTTTGTGGTTTGGTTTTATTATAATTAATGTAATCAATTGAGTTTTACGGCCTGCGTGTCGTCTTCTCCTGCACTTGTGAGGTATGTCTATTTAGTATAGGTGCTAGCTAGTATTAGATAGTTAGATGATAGCCAAGACATGGAGAAAAAGCTTGAAAACCAAATAAATAGCATTATTCCACAAGCTAAGGCACTTGGACTAAAGATGGAGGCACATGGAGATGATCTTGCTATTTTTTAGGGTTTATAGATATTCTCATTGGCTTGGGAATATCTGAGTCTTAGGAGGCCACATCCACATCATGTTGATTTATTGTCTTCTTATTTATTTTCGGTGTATGGTTGATGCATGCAAAACGTAACAAGATAATAATTTAAAATCCGGATCTTATATTTGGGATTGCCCAATCCAAATAAGTACCCGGTTGATAGGATCAACAAAACAATTAAAAATTGAAAAAGAAATACCTCAAAGAAAATATTGCGTTTTGCCTTCTCATTACTTAACACTCGTCCAAACTATAATGCATTAAACTCGCGCTTGCCAAAGCAAGGCGATTTTATTCATCATAGGATGGCGCGATGGCACAAGCTAGTAATGTGCAATTTTTGAAGTAAGAGGATGAACGCAACTAAGCTACTTCAATAGGATTGAAAGCTTAGAGGCAAGGCAATTGGGATTATCTATGAGATAGAATAATAAGGAGTTATTTTCCCAATTGAACCAAGAGTTGCATATGACGCAATTGGAAGGTGCTCCTACCTAAATATCTAGTGACTTGCCAAAACAAGCTCAAGAAGAGGTAAATATGGATCTTGGCCCACTAGAAAGTATGATATTTTTCTCACTAATGGTGAGGGCTATTAATCAGAGAAAAATAGTGGGAGCTATATTTGATAATATAGACATTGTTAAATATAGTCATTAGTTCACAAAATACTAAAACTTGTACATTTCTCATTTTGTAGAATTCTAGTGGCAAACAATCAATCTACATCAACTCATCATTGCAGACTGTCCTTGAGAAGGATGAGTTGTCTGGAATCAATTCTCTGGACTGGTACACAAACTTGAGAATTGTTCTCAAGAATGAAAACAAACTGTACATTCTAGAGGAACCAATTCCAGAACCACCAGCGGCCAATGCTTTCGCTGCCATTAGGAAAGAACATGAGAAGATCGTTGCCGATTCACACGATGTGACTTGCCTGATGCTATGCACCATGACCTTTGAGCTTCAGAAGCAACATGAGAACATGGAGGCGTATGATATGATCATACATTTGAGGCAGCTCTTCCGAGAGCAATCCAGGCATGAGCGGTATGAAGTATCTAAGACCTTGTTCAAATTTCATCTATCATAGGGGAACCCAGTGGGACCTCACGTACTATGCATGATCGGGTACCTGGAGAATTTCATACGCCTGGGGTTTCCGGTGGGTCAAGAGTTGGCCACTAATCTCATCCTGCAATCATTGCCGGATAGTTATAGCTAGTTCATCATGAGCTATAATATGCATGAGATCAACAAACCTCTGTCGGACTTGCTCAATATGTTGAGGACACCTTAACAAAGCATTAAGAAGGGAAAAGGCAAGGCGATAATGATGGCCAATAAAGGGAAGAGCAAACAAGTTGCTTACCTCCAACAGGAAAGGTAAGGTAGTTACAAAGCCCAAGGAAGTTTCCTTGAAACCTGCCGACGGGGTGGTTAAGGGCGCATGTCACTATTGTAGCCGGACTGGCCAATAGAAGAGGAACTGTCCCAAATATCTAGAAGATAAAAGGCTTGGAATAGTGATTCCACCACCACCATGTATTTTTGTTATCGATATCAATATATTTATCTCTTTATCTTGGGTATTGGATACTGGATGTGGATCTTACATTTGTCGAAATGTGCAGGATCTAAAGAGAAGCAGACGACTGGCTAATGGGGAGATAGACTTGCGCGTAGGGAATGGAGCAAGAGTTGCTGCATTAGCCATAGGCGGTTATGAGTTATCTTTACCTTCAGGATTTATTCTAGAATTAGACAATTGTTATTTTATGCCTGCTATGAGCAGAAACATTATTTCAGTTTCTTGTTTGGACAAGAAAGGTTTTTCTATTAAAATAAAGGACAAATGTTGTTCCATTTATTTTGATGGTTTGCATTATTGTAATGCTTTATTGTCTAATGGATTATATATCCTTGATCTAGATAATTTCGTCTATAACAAAAATACCAAGAGGATTAAAACTAATGATTTAAATCCTACTTATCTACTTCATTGTCGTTTAGGCCATATTAACGAGAAACACATTTCCAGACTCCACAAGGATAGATTTCTAGACTCATTTGATTAGGAATCATATGAGAAATGTGAATCTTGTTTATTAGGAAACATGACAAAGTCACCTTTCAAGAAGAAAGGTGAGAGGACTACCGAGTTATTGGCACTCATACATACTGATGTATGTGAACCGTTTTCCACGTCTGCCAGATATGGTTATCTTTATTTCATTACATTTGCTGATTACTTCAGTAGATATGGCTTTGTATAGATTATGAAGCCCAAATTAAAATCCTTTGAAATGTTCAAAGATCTCAAGAATGAAGTAGAGAAGCAACTTCGCAAGAGTAATAAGGCTCTACGATTGGTTCGGGGAGAAGAATCCTTAAGCCAAGAGTTTGACGATTATCTTAGAGAGTGTGGGATTTTATCCCAACTCACTCCACCTAGAACGCCACAATGGAATGGCGTGTCCGGGAGGATGAATTGAAATATGTTGGACATGGTTGATCTATGACGTGTCAAACTGATATTTCAATATCATTTTGGGGACACGCTCTATTAAGTGCTGCTTTCACCCTTAAATGTGTTCCATCCAAATCGTTCATGAAGACACCACATGAGATATGGACTGGGATGCGTCCCATAGTGTATTTTATGAAGATTTGGGGTTGCGATGTCTATGTAAAACGTTTACAAACAGACAAGCTCGGGCCAAAGTCGGATAAGTGCAAGTTTGTTGGATATCCTAAGGAAACGAAAGGATATTATTTCTACAACCAGTCGAGAACAAAGTGTTTGTTTCCCGGACCGGTGTGTTTCTAGAATGAGAGTTTGTCTCTAAAGAAGCCAGTGGGAGGACTGTAGAACTTGAAGAAATTCAAGAACCACAAACCACTGATCCTACAATGGAACATGAACAGGAACCACAAGATGTTGTGGAGCAACCTATTCAAGTTACACAAGAACTTCTTAGGACGAGTAGGGTGCGCTAGGAGCCAGAGAGGTATGGACTTCTCGTTACTGAGCCCGGTGACGCACTACTCATGGATGATGAGCCTACTACCTATGGAGAGGCTATGAAAGGGCCACACTCTCAGAAGTGGCTTGAAGCCATGAGACCTGAAATGGAATCCATGTACACCAACAAAGTATGGAATTTGATGGAACCACCCCAAGGGGCTCGGCCCATAGGGTGCAAGTGGGTCTTCAAGAAGAAGACCGACATGGATGGCAATGTGATTGCCTATAAGGGCCGAATGGTGGCAAAAGGATTCAAACATATTCATGGTATTGACTATGATGAAACATTTCCCCAGTCGCGAGGACCAAATCCATTCGATTTTTACAGGCTATTGTAGCTTATCACGACTATGAAATTTGGGAGATGTATGTCAAAACAGTGTTTCTGTATGAAAACCTCCTTGAGGATGTGTACATGAAACAGGCAGAGGGTTTTGAGTATCCAGAGCATGCCAACAAAGTCTGTAAGTTGCAGCGATCCATTTATGGATTGAAGCAAGCTTTTAGGAGTTGGAATCTACGTTTTGATAATGCAGTAAAAGAGTTTGGCTTCATTAAGAACGAAGAAGAGCCTTGTGTTTGCAGGAAGGTTAGTGGGAGCTCTGTTGTGTTTCTAGTTTCAAGATCTATATGGATAGATCTGGGAAGCTGCTCGGCCTAAGCCAAAGTACATATATAGACAAGGTGTTGAAACGGTTCAACATGCAAGAATCGAAGAAAGGATTCTTGCCCATGTCTCATGGAGTCACCCTTTCGAATGCAAATTATCCTTCCAATCAGATTGAGAAGGACCGCATGAGTAGGATCCCATACACTTTGGCTATTGGATCTATCATGTACGCCATGTTATGTACTAGACTAGATGTGTCATACGCTTTGAGTATGACAAGCAGATACCCGAATCCGCGTAAGAGTCACTGGATTGTCGTCAAGAATATCCTTAAGTACTTGAGAAGAACTAAGGATGTATTCTTGATAAATGGATGGGATGAAGAGCTAAGTGTTCAGGGTTACACTGTTGTAAGCTTCCAAACCGACATAGATGATTTCAGATTGTAGCTAGGATTCGTGTTTTTCCTGAATGGAGGAGCTGTGAGCTGAAAAAGTTCCAAGTAAGAGACGGTTGCTGATTCTACAACTGAGGCCGAGTACATTGTTGTGTGTGGCGCAACAAAGGAGGCTATTTGGATTAAGAAGTTCATCAATGAGCTGGGTGTGGTTCCTAGTATTGTGATCCCATAGAGTTGTGTTGTGACAAAACAGGGGCGATTTCACAATCCAAGGAACCCAGGTCACACCAGAAATCCAAGCACGTACTCACGAAGTTCCATCTTATTCAAGAGATTGTTGATATAGGAGATGTGAAGATATGAAAGATTCCTTCAGAAGAGAATCTGCCAAATCCACTTACAAAGCCGCATGTTCAACACAAGCATGAAAGGCACACTGGATCTATAGGCATACGAGATGCACAAAATTGGCTCTAGTGCAAGTGGGAGACTGTTAGGAATGGATGCCCCAGAGGCAATCATATTTTAGTATGAACATTATTTTAGCTAGAATATTCATTGTATTATTTATGGAGATATTTAAAATAATGAAGTCCTTAGATTGCAATGTGTTGTTTATCTTAAATATCGCAATTCCATTATATTTGTAAGTTCAGCTTGTTTCAAAGGCTCTCTTTCAAGGCCATGAAACAATTATCAAAGGTTTGAAACATACACTGCAGTATATAGCTTGAACTTAGGGGGAGATTTTGATTCAAATATGTTTCTTGATCTCCTATGCTTGATTATATCTTACTTGACGATGAAAGACAAACCATTTTGATACTCTAAACTATGGCTAATCTATATGTTTGAATAAGTTTTTGTAGGGATAAAGAGTTACCTATTTTGCAAGGATTGTGTCCTTATCTGTATGTTTTATAGAAAGGAAATTGGATTGACAATTTGATTCTGTGATTATGCAAACTTTTCTGGCCCTTCCTAACATACTGAACTGCAAGATCAAGATAGTATCTTTGAAGATACAGAGCAACTAGCCGTCAGGAAGATCTGTTAAAGAAGTCAAGATTTGCTGCCGATTCTTAGGGAAGTTTGTTTTGAGAAGATCATGAAGATCTGAAATTCAAACTAGACGCATAAGAGAGGGACTGAAGAAATTGAAAGAGAGGACGAACACAGAGACACTCAGGATTGACAAGCAACACAGAAGGAGATTCATTTTAATCAATCCACTCATTAGATGATCACTGCACACTCAACTACTTTATCAGTTCTTAGTGTTCTTCTTTCTGATCTTAATTTGTATATCATTCAGATAATACTTCTTATATCTTATTCTCATGATTTGTTCAATTGAACAATAGAGTATTCTTGTTTCAGTTAGCTAGAGCAGGTACTGATAGGTTAGTAAGAACCACAAGCTGTAAAAGAGTAAGGGAACTCTCTGTGCTTGAAATCTAGGGCTTAGCTTTTGATTAGTAAGAATTAAGTTGAAAATCCTGCAGGGATCATGTCCCTGAGGTAGATACGGAGGTCCAAGTGGACTGAACTCTATGAATCTCTGTGTCTCTTGCATTTATCTTACTGTTATGTACTTAGCTTAATCACTGCACAAAACATGTTTTCAGTTCAAGGACTTGAAAGCCATTTCAAGGCCTTGAAAACTATCTGCATTCTATCTACTATCTGATTTGATTCCAAGGACTTGAAATGCCTTGAAATACTCACTGCTTGCCACAAAATTCTTTGAAATCACTCTTTTAGCAAAAGTTGCCATACTCTATTCACCCCGTTCTAGAATATTGATGCCGTAATTCTACCTACACTACGGTCTTTCAGTTGGTGTCAGAGCTTGTATCACTGCATAGATTTAACCATCTTGTGATTATGAGTACATTAGGTGATGGTTGTTTCTCTCAGGGAAGAGCTGCTAATAGACGTCCTCTATTATGTGGTGACTACTTTGTGCATTGGAAAGCTTTGATGAAAATGTTCATCATTGATCAAGATATAGAGTTGTGGACTATCATACAGAATGGTCCTCATACATTCTACACAGAGAAAGATGGGACAAAACTCCCAAAACTGAAAATTCACTTTCTGCTTCTGAGTTAGAACAATTTTCTAAAAATTACAGAGTTATGAATCTCTTATATTGTGCTTTAAGTGCAGATGAATTCAACAGGATTTCAGGCTGCAAGACTGCTAAAGAAATATCGGACAAGTTGGTGGTCACCTTTGAAGGAACCAGCCAAGTCAAGTAGACAAATATCAACATATTGTTAGATAGTATGAACTGTTTAAAATGAATGGAGAGGAGTCCATAAAGGACATATTCAAGAGGTTCACTGACATTGTCAGTAATCTGGACTCATTGGGAAAATATTTTTCCAATGAAGAAAAGTCAGGAAGATCTTGAGAAGCCTTCCCAAAGCCAAACGAGAACCAAAGACTACTGCTATTGAAGAAGCTCAAGATCTATCATCTCTTCAACTTGATGATTTACAAGGAAAGTTGCTTACACATGAAATCTCCATGAATGAAGTTGATGGAGAACTTCCAGAAAGTGTCAAGAACTTGGCTCTCAAGGCTAAAGAGAGTGAGCCATATCAAAGACTTGAAAAAGAAGAAGATGACGATGAAGATCCCTTTGGTCTAATTTCCAAAGCCTTGACTAGAATTCTCAAGATGAAGAAAAGATTTGGAAACAAAGACTTCAGCATGGATAAACTCAAATCCTCCAGTAGCAAAGACTACAAAGGTAAGTCTTCTTCCCATGGTAATAAGCCTAAATCAATGAATTGCTTTGAGTGTGGTGATGCAGGACATTTGATTAGAGACTATCCAGACAAGAAAAGCAAACACTTTCAGAAGAAAGCCCATGACAGAACAAAGAAGGCTATGATAGCTTCTTGGAGTGATTCAGACTCCTCAAGTGATTCTGAATCTGAGGAAGAACAGGCGAACCTCTGCCTTATGGCCAAGCATGATGAAAGTTAGGAAAAGAATATTGAGATAATGGTAAACTGTTTGATTTCAAAACCAACATATGTCCTCTCTGATTATCTTAGAACAATGCTTTTAAATGAAGAGGACTATGTGAAAGAGACCATGATTTTGAATTAAAAGGTTCATGAGAAAGAAAACGAAAACCTACAGCTTGTTTTTCCAAATTAGAATCTAGAAATTTCTCATAAGAAATCTGACAGAGATTTCAAGGCCTTGGAAACCAGTTTCAAAGCCTTGAAAACTCAAGTCAAGGAAGTACACTGAAAACTCTTTTTTGAGTGACAGCATTGTTGCTCTAAAACACTAATTTGATGAATTGGAGGAACAAAGGACTACTCTAGCTGAGAAACTTCAAGAATCGAAGAAATTTATGACCAAACTTACTGGCTCAGAACACAATTTAAACCTGATTCTTGGAGGAAGCTTAAAGTCTGTTCACAAAACTAGTATTGGTTACAATCCAAATTTTCCAAGAGAGAACAACACCAGATATGTGAAGGCTGGTAGCAGAACTTCTCCTAAATGCCATTATTGCAACAGAATTGGTCATGTTAAGATGACTTGTCCATTCAAAAGAAGAGACCCTCACATAATGAGGAACACTTTTCCTGTTCAACTTAAAGGACAAGCTAGACATATTTGGGTTCCTAAAGAGGTTAGAACACCTAACATGGTTGACCCTAAATATGAATCTAAATTCCACACTTGGTCTAACTGCTGGGTAAGGCAGTGAGTGGTGTTTGCAGGATGTCACCAAGAACAAGAAACATAAATGGTTTATGGACAGTGGTTGCTCCAAACACATGAGTGGAAAGAGATCCTTATTCTCATAATTAAAAGAGCAATATGAAGGTTCAATCACACTTGGTGACAAAGGCAAATGAAACGTCTAGGCATTGGTAAAGTTGGTACAATATATGAAAATTCTATTTCTGATGTCTATTTAGTTGATGGCTTGAAATTCAATTTGCTTAGTGTATCTCAATTATGTGACAATGGGAACAAGGTTATTTTTTACAAAGAGAAATGTGTGGTGCAAAATGAGAAATCTAGAATTGCATCCTCAATGCCTCAAGGTCAAAAAATGTTTATACTTTGCACACTAACAAAGTTGTCGGAGAAAGTCTGAAGTGCCTCAAGGCCTTGAAAAAGGATTCAAAGCCTTGACACAAAAAGCTTGGACACATTAGCTTGCATACTTTAAACAAGTTAGTCTCTAAAGGCCTAGTAAGAGGCATGCCCTCTATCAAATTCAAGGATGAAGAGGTATGCAAAGCTTGTGCTCAAGGTAAACATACAAGAATTTCATTCAAGCCGAAGATGTAATACCCCAGTATTTTGGGGGTATTTTTAGTAGATTCATGAATATTTTGGGCCATTAGTACAACTTATAAAAGTAATTTCTTTTTAGTTTTTATATATATACTTATATATATATATATATATTTGTATAAATATTTATTAGGAAAAAATAAAAAACTTCTTTTTATATTTTATTGCAAAAGTTATGGTAGTGAATTAAAATGTTTAGCTATTAAAATGTAATGTGTCGTATAACGTTTTTAACGTGACTGTTTAATTAGTTTTACGTAGTGGAACACCGTGTCATGCGGTGCTCCAGCCACACCCAAACTTTCTCTCTATCATCTTCCCCATCTCCTTCAACGAGCTGGAGATGTTTCTTCTCCTTCTCCGAATCAAACACCGCCACCCTTGCCGCCTCCAATCACCACTAAATCACCCTAATTTCGTCCCAATTCAGTCTCTATTCGACAAAGACCGATTATTTCTCACCAAGCAATCAATTTCACCCAAAATTGTGACCCAATTCGGAATCGAAATCAACGATGTAGCACTCCCACTCTCCGCCGTATTTCTCACCCACAAGCCTATATAAACCTCTCAAAAACCAGTACTTTTCACACCCAAAAGCAATCCAACTCGCTCTCAATATCTCCCGAAGCTCTCCCTCTCTCTGCCCGATTGGCCGAGCAAAAACCTGGCCGAAAAAACTTGCTGATTTCGACTGGAGCCCAGCCGAACCCAGCGCCGGCTCCGTCCCACCGTGCGAAGCCGTCCTCTCCTGCGTCTTTCTTGCCGTCCGACGAGTTGTAGCAGCAGCGACGGTTCTCTCGGCCGTCGCCATCGCCGCCGTCGTCCTCCTCTGTTCCGTTGTTTCGTTCGGTAAACACCAAGCCCACTGTTTTAATTTTCTATTCCAATTAGTTACTTGTAAAGCATCTGGTGTTGAGGGGTGATGGTTGTAACTTGTTAAAAGTAGAAAATTGGATGTTTGAATTGTGGATTTGAGGAAGGTGAATGAAGAATTCTGTACATGCCCATAGGTTGTAAGGGGGAGGGTAATTTATGTTATTTTGCAAACTTTGGTGGTACTTACTGTTGATTACTACAATAGTGGGGGGTGTTAGTTGTAGCTTATGAAAAGCTATTATTTTCTTACTAAACTTATATTTTGGCTTATGTAATTAAGGATATTATGTTAAGATATAATAAATATATATTTTTTGTAAATATAGTATTTACTAATTATGTTTAATTAGTTTCTATGTTCTAAACACAAAATTGTATTACAAGTTATATATAACTATAGTTATATCATGTTCGTATAAATCGTATTCTTATTTAATAAAAGTCATCTTTCACTTCAAATTTTGGGGAAATTAAATAAGGGGTTATATGCATTGCATATAGGACTTTGTTGTGCTATTGGCGTGCTACCAAAACATTAATTAGGGATATGTGATATTGTAGATTCAGAGTTCGTAGGAGGCGAGTTCATTGAGGACCCGTACTACGAGTAGTTGCGTGCTTGCTTTCATGTGACGAGCTCTCTCTTTCCAAGTAAGTTTATAGGAACAACACCTTTAACTGTCTAAATTGTGATTTTTGTGTGAGATATTCCCAAATTGTCAGTTCAGTTATACATTGCGATATTTGAAATATTACTCTAGTGATATATTGGATGAATGATGAAAATATGATAATGGAATTAGGACGATGTATAGAGGATGTTGTGAAGGCTACGGCCAGAGGCGCACGTAAGACGATCCTCCTCAGGGTTCATACCCATTTATGAAAGATTTGGAAACTATGATACTACCTATGCATGTGTAGGTCACTACTGTATAGGGGTGTCGAAACTTAAGGTCTCATTGTATGGTTTGGGCGGGGTAGCATTAGGCTATCTACTAACGTCGTGGGTGAATTGGGATGGACTGTGATATCCCAAGAAGAACCCCTATTTTATTATTTATTGAATCGTGACCTCTCTGTCTACATCGTACCTGTTGGGGCTCGTAGGCTACGTCTCAATCAAATAAACGATTAAAATGTGGTTACTGGTTATCTCTCTGTGTTAGCCCAAAACTCTGTTTTACATGTTGTGATATATGTTTACTCAGTTTTTGCTGACAAACTTTTACTGCATCGGCTTTTGCCATTTGAAAACCCCGAAGGTTACAAATAAAGTGGGAGAACGCGTACACGTAAGCTGAAGATCAGGATCAGGCAGCCAGGAAGTATTTCAATTATCTAGGAAGTATTTTATTGAGAATTTAGATAATGTTATTTCTTATTATTTCAAACGTTTGTTGGAGGATTTATCCGGTTTTTATCAATTAAATGAACTTTGGATTCACGTTTGGTTGTACTAGCTAGTAACGGTAGGTTCCAGGGTTGTTTCAAAAGAACTTTGTAAGTACTACCAGAACTATTGAATTACTGCATATGGATCTCTGTGGTCCTATGAGAACTCCAACTCCAAAGGGTAAGAAGTACATGTTAGTCATTGAGATGATTTCTCTAGATTTACTTGGGAATGTATCTTAGATATATATATGAAGCTCTATAAAAAAAATTCAAATCTTTTTAAAGAGTTTCAAACCCTGAAAAACCTGCCCATTTCTTCAATTAGTAGTGATCATGGTAGAGAATTTGATCAACTGGAATTTGATTTATTTTGTGATAAGCATGACATATCTCACAACTTTTCTTCTCCAAGAACTCCTCAACAGAATGGTGTTGTTGAAAGAAAGAACAGGACTCTTGAAGACATGTCAAGGACAATGCTTCTGGAGAACAAATTGCTAAAATCATTTTCGGGAGAAGCTGTAAATACTGCCAATTATATACTTAACAGGTGTCTGATTAGGCCTATCTTAAAGAAGACCCCCTATTAGCTTTTCAAAGGAAGAAATCTAAACATGTCTTACTTCCAACCTTTTGGCTGCACTTGTTTTGTTCACAATAACGGTAAGGACAATATTGGTAAGTTTGATGACAGAAGTCATGAAGGTATCTTTCTAGGTTATTCACTGACTAGCAAAGCTTATAGAGTTTATAATAAGAGAACCAAACTTGTTGAGGAAAGTAATCATGTTATTTTTGATGAAAGCTATGATGCTTCTTTGAGTGAAAGTTTTGCAGACTTGAATCTGAACAAGCATGAGTCAGAAGGTGAAGCAAATCCTTCAAATGGTTCCAAGGAAAGCTTGTAGGAAAACAAAAGGAATTTTCAAGGCCTTGAAAATGAGTCTCAAAGCCTTGAAAAATAACATCAAGAGAATCAAAGGTACAAGCCATTTCAAGTTCTGAAAGATCCGAGAAGCTACTTGGAGAACCTGAGCCATGGACACCAATGAAGAGATTCATATATCTTTCATCTCATCCAGTTAACGACATTAAATCTCATCTATCCACTGGAACACAGACAGGATCACAGTTGAAGAATCTATGCTCTTTTAATGCTTTTGTTTCTCTTATGGAGCCTAAGAATGTGAAAGAAGAATTACAAGAAGCAGACTGGATCATTGTAATGCAAAGTGAACTCAATGAATTTGAGAGGAACGATGTTTGGATTCTGGTACCTCCACCTAAAGATCAGTCTGTAATTGTCACCAGATGGGTATTCATAAATAAGTTAGATGAGAATGGCAAGGTAATAAAAAATAAAGCAAGACGGGTAGCTCAAGGCTACAACCAGGAAGAAGGTATTGATTATGAGGAATTTTTGCTCCTGTTGCAAGGTTAGAAGCAATTAAAATGTTACTTACTTTTGCATCTCACAAAAATAGGAAACTTTTTCAAATGGATGTGAAATGTTCCTTTCTAAATGGATATTTGCAAGAGGAAGTTTATGTTGCTCGACCTTATGTTTTTCAAAATGATGATTTTCTAGGTCATGTTTATAAACTAGATAAAGCTCTTTATGGTTTGAAACAAGGTCCAAGGGCTTGGTATGAAAGACTGTCAATGTTTCTACTTGAAAATGATTTCAAAAGAGGATTAGTAGATAAAACCTTTTCATAAAGACTCATGAGAAAGAAATCCTAGTAGTTCAAGTATATGTTGATGATATTCTATTTGGAGCTACTAATGAATCTCTTTGCAAGGTTTTCTCAAGTCTTATGAGCAGGGAATTTGAGATGATCTAGATGGGAGAGTTAAACTTCTTTCTTGGACTTATTATACTTAAAATCAAGAAATGAATCTTTCTGCATCAAAACAAGTATACCACGGACTTGTTAAACAAATACAATATGTCTCAGTCCAAGGTAGCAGAAACCCCTGTGAGCTCTACACTGTCCTTATACAAGGATCAAACTGGTAAGAGTGTAAATGTGAAAGAGTATAGAGGTATTTAAACAAATACAATATGTCTCAGTCCAAGTTAGCAAAAACCCCTATGAGCTCTACACTGTCCTTAGACAAGGATCAAACTGGTAAGAGTGTAAATGTGAAAGAGTATAGAGGTATGATTGGATCATTTCTATATCTCACTGCAAGTAGACTAGATATCATGTTTAGTGTTTGTATGTGTGATAGATTTCAAGATGATCCTAAAGAATCACACTTGGTTGCTGTCAAAAGAATTTTTAGATATCTCAATGGTACCAAAGACTTGGGGCTTTGGTAACCTAAACAATCTAATTTCTCTTTGTGTGGCTATTCAGATGCTGACTTTGCAGGTTTCAAAGTTGACAGAAAAAGCACTTCAGGGTGTTGTCAATTTCTTGGATCATCCCTGATCATTTGGCATTCAAAGAAGCAAAACTCAGTAGCTTTATCAATAGTAGAAGCTGAATACATAGCAGCTGGAGCTTGCTGTTCACAAGTGTTATGGATAGCTCAGCAAATGAGAGATATTGGATTTGATTTCAGAGATATACCTATCAAATGTGACAACACTATTGCAATATAAATTACAAAGAATCCACTTTAGCACTCAAGGACCAAACACATAGATGTTAGACATCATTTCATCAGATATCATGGTGAGAAAGGTGATGTTACTCTTGAATTTGTGTCTACTAACATGCAATTGGAAGATTCCAGAAGATAGATTCTCAGCTATGGGATTATAATTGGGCATGCTAAATAAGGAAGCATTGGTTTAGGGGGAATCAGGTAAGTATTATATGCTTCAATGTTTTGAATGGATTTTTATAGCCTTGAAAATATTTTCAAAGCCTTCAATTTATTTGCTTCAGCAGTATAGCATTTCAAGGCCTTGAAATGCTTTCCAAAGCCTTGAAAATAAGTCTGTATAGTCAATAAATTGGATCTTCAATGTTGGGTGTTATATCTGTAGATAATTACTTAATATTGCCTTACCTTTTTAATTTTTTTTTTCAAAATTAGTATTATATTATTTCCTTTCCCACGTCACACGTACACAATTTTGAATTTAACTGATTCTGCACATCTTAAAAGATTGGGATATATTTTGTTTCCTTTTCAAACTCAAACTCTTCAGTATTTATCTCTTTCCTTCTCTCTCTTTCTCTCTCTCTCTCTCTCTCTCTCTCTCTCTCTCTCTTTCGTATCACTTCTGCCGATCTCTTCTATACCCTCAAACCCTAATAAGCACGAGACGAACTTCTGATAGAATCAAGATGGCTGGAGGTTCAAAGAAAGGTTCAGATATGAAGAGAAAGACTGCTGAGGAAGAGGTTCAAACCCTAAGTGATAATTCCTGTTTCAGAACCCCAAGTGCAGAAAAGGCTCTTTCTCCTCCAAAGAAGAAGATCAAGAAGGATCAAATTTCAACTTCTAGCAAGAAGAAGAAGACATATCAGTCTGCTCCTGAGAAACAGCTAGAGGAACAGATTGCTAGTCCTAAGAAGGTGAAGAAAGAGAAGCTTACAAAATCTGACAAAGGAAAAGGGAAGGCTACAGATGAAGAACCAGAAAATAACACTAGAAAAGAACTACAGATCTATTCGGAGAAGCAACAATCCCCTGGTACGAAATCTGGCATTAATAGCAAGTGGTTTGTTACTAATGTTGCTAGAGGATTGTGGTTAAAGGTTTTGCTTCTAGAATAGTAGCTTACTGCAGTATGATTATTGTTCACATGTTGTAAAGTATGAATCTTGAGTGCATTAAGAGGTTGAAGAAAAGTTCTATTTGGACAATCCTAAACTCTACATAAGTTGCCTACCCTAGGCTCACTATACATGAAGTAAATCAAGACTCTAAAATTGGTGATTACATCTAAAGTGGCTGGCAACATGGAGTTAGTTCACTTGAGTTTGCCAATGTTTTAGGTTGCCCCAAGAGGTATAACACATACAACTATCCCAAAAAGAGTGAAGCCTTAAAACTAGATAGAGAAGAGTTCTTTTTACCCAATGCTACTACCTCCTCAAAGCAGTTAACACACTATGTGCTAAGTGTTGAAGCCAAAGTTCTTTATACCATCCTAATGAGGTGTGTAGTGCCTAAGGATAATTCAAAAGATTTGTTGTCTGACAGGATGTTGTACATGATGTACTTGATTTTGCATGGTTATGAAATTTATCTTTCTACAATTGTGATGGAACACATCCTTTATTCCTAGACTAAGGAAAGAAATCACCCATTGCCTTATGCCAACCTGTTATCTCTTTTCTTCCAACACCTTGAGATCCCAAATGACAGAGAAGAAACTGGTACCAATGGTTTTGGTATGCTCGATGAGAAAGCATTTGAAAATATTGGAATCGTGAAAACCAGCGAGGGAAATTGGAAGTTATACTATGATCTGTCTGAAGAAGAGTTGCAATTCAAGAAGTTTCCAAAACCAAAGTCCTTGACCTCTCCTTCAAACCTACCCTCTCAATCTCAAGACCTCTCCAATGTGCTTCAAAGACTTAATGTTCTAGAGAAGGATATAAATGAGTTGAAGGAAAATTAGAATGAGTTTTGCACCAAGTTCAAACAAGTGAGGTATATGGTTGCAAGCATCTTCAAAAGCATCAATGTGATCCATGTGGAAGATGAAGTTTCTCAGGCTACAGTAGGATCAAAGAAGGCTAGTTCAACCAGACTTATTCAGTGAGCATACTACTCAAGATGAGGCTACAGGGGCAGTGGACACATGGAAACAAGTTGCTCGAGAATAGGGTGGTGAAGAACAGGAACAAGGTGATGCAGATAGTCCAGACTCAGGGATTTTAATCAAGGATCTTAATAAGGAGAAAAACAAGGAAAACATTCCAGAGATAGTGACTGCGGCAGAACTTTTTGATGAAGAAGTGGTTGCTGATGCTGGTGATTAAGTTGCTCAAGAAGAAGAACAAAAAGGTGATGAGGATGATGAAGAATAAAGTGGTGACGCAGATGCTGATCCAAAGGGAGATGGAGAACAAAACCCCTTTTCTTTCCTCTTCTTCTTCTCTTTCTTTTCAAGGCCTTGATCCTCTCTTCAAAGTCCTGAAAAGTTTCTATCTCTTAAAACTTTTTTTAAGCTTTCAAAAACTTTGATCCAAAATTTTCTCATTCTTTTTTATGAAAGTCAAAAAGGGGGAGAAATCTAAGTGTTTATTTTTGGTACTTTTGCTGGTTTAGAGATCTAGTTTAGACCAGTAAGTTTTGCTTGGATTATTTGGATATTTTGTGCTTCGGCTTATTATCAGAGATTATCATGGTTATATGCTCTAATCACTACTTTTTTGCAGAGACCTAGTTCTTAAAAGAATTATGCCTTTTTCTTTAATCAAGGGGGAGATTGTAAGGTCAGCTTGTTTCAAAGGCTTGAAACAACTTCTCTGTTTCAAGGCCTTGAAACAGTTTTCAAAGGTTTGAAACATACACTCTAGTATATAGCATGAACTTAGGTGGAACTTTTGATTTAAATGTGTTTCCTGATCTCCTATTCTTTATTATATCTTACTTGATGATGAAAGAAAAACCATTTTGAAACTCTAAACTGTGGCTAATCTATTTGTTTGAGTAAGTTTTTGCAGGGATAAATAGTTACCTATTTTGCAGGGATTGTTTCCTTATCTGTATGTTTTGCAGAAAGGAAATTGGATTGACAAATTGATTCTATGATTATGAAAAATTTTACGGACCTTCCTAACATACTAACCTGCAAGATGAAGTCAGTATCTTTGAAGATACTGAGCAACTAGTCGTTGGGAAGAGATGTTAAAGAAGTCAAGATATGCAGCTGATTTTTAGGGAAGTTTGTTTTGAGAAGATCCTGAAGATCTGCAATTCAAACTAGCTGCATAAGAGAGGGAATGAATGAAGAAATTAAAAGAGAGGACGAACACAGAGACACTTAGGATTGACAAGCAACACAGAAGGAGATTCATTTCACTCAATCCACTCAATAAGAATATCATTGCACACTCAACTGCTTCAACAGTTCTCACTGTCCTTCTTTATGATCTTAATTTGATATCATTCAGATAATAATTATTATATCCTATTCTCGTGAGTTGTTTAAGTGAAAAATAGAGAATTCTTTTTGTATCAGTTAGCCAAAGTAGGTACTAGATAGGTTAGTTAGAACCACAAGCTGTAACAGAGTAAGGGAACTCTCTGTTCTTGAGATCTAGGGCTTAGCTTTTTATTAATAAGAATTGAGTTGATAGAGTATTGATCTTGTATTTCTACCTACACTACTGTCTTTCAATATTGATTAATAGGATGATCACTATAAACTAGTATGTGGATAGATTGATATGGAGATATCAAGTCTAACACATGGGTATGCATTATGTGGTAATGGCATACTGGATTGACCCACCATGAGAAGGCTACATTAATTATGTTAATGTCACAAGTGCTTCTCGTTGTGAAAATGGTATTGTGGTCCTTAGACTTGAAGTCATTAGATACTCTAGTTTTGGAATATTATGCTTTGATATTATCAAACATTACACTGTAATTGCGTAACTATAAAGATAGTTTTCGGGCATGATAGGAAGAAAGCTTAGAGGTTGTAGTGATGTAGAGAGGATTTGTCCCTCCCACATAAGAGAGTAAATATCCATGTCCACTCGACAGGATTCAGATATATCAATATGGGATACTGATGTTATCTGCACGGATAAGTCTATTCCCATGATCGAGAAATGAATCGGATATACGAGTGGGACGTTTATGTCTCGTGTCCAATCCGAATATAGGGAAAAAGGGATAATACAATATGGTAACATTGTTAAAGGTTTGTGAGATCACTGACTATTTCTATTGGTTGGGTGGCTTAGATGTGTTCCTAGACACCTCTCTATGTTAGTAATAATTACTGCCAACGAAGTACAAACCTATGGGGTCACACACGCTATGGATTAAACTGAACTTTGGGATTAATTAGTAGGACTAATTAATAATAAGGATCAATACACAACCACAAGAAAATTTGGTAGGACTAATTTGCAAAGTGGACTAATCCGTGTATGGACAAGATTAGTATTTGGGAAAATATGTAGGTAATAAGGAGTTATTAACTATATAAGGGAGCTCCTAGCTTATTTCTTTATATGCTTTCATAATTGAGAGAGAGAACAAAGCAAGGAGAGAGCAAGACAAGGAGGGCGACCCCACCCCCCGCCGTCCGCCCCCTCTCTTTGCCGTCAGCCTCGTGAGGCGCACGACCTGGTGTTGTCCCGTTTGTGTGATCTTCTTCTTCCTCCTTCCTCCCGTTGCTAGCACAAAGACATTGGAAGGACACCGGTGCAATCCTAGGTGTGAATACTATTGGGTTTTGTAACGGATTACGCGCGTAATTAAACAAATAAGATCCGCACAAGACCCACCAAGGATCACAGGATGAGAATTCATAATGATAGTGAAGGTTCAAGTAACGATTACCTTTTTTGTCTCCTGTGATGACTTCAAACACAAAATTGTGTTCGCGTCTCTATAGCTATTCCCTGCATAGGATGAAGAACTAGATTCCTCCACACCTTTTTGCTAGAAACCGGTAGAGGAAGTGAAGGGGTGTACAGTAGGTAGAAATTCAGGATCAATACTCTAGAGGGAAGGGGGGGTTGAATAGAGTATGCAAACTTTTGCTAAACAATGCAAGAATAGTGGTTTCAAAATATTTTTAAAGAGATTCAACGCCTTGAAATGGGTTCAAGCCCTTGGAATGAAAAAAGTTAGAGTATACAAAGAATAAGTCTATTTCAAGGCCTTGAAATGAGTTTCAAACCCTTGAAATGAAACTTTTTTGAATGCCGCAAAATTTCCAAGTAAGAAACTGAAAAGTAAATGCAAGAGACACAAGATATATAGAGTTTAGTCCACTTGAACCTATGTATCTACCTCAGGGATCTTCTCCTTGCAGGATTTTCAACACAATTCTTATTAATCCACAACCAAGCCCTAGATCTCAAGCACAGAGAGATGCCTTACTCAGTTACAGCTTGTGGTTCTCACTAACCTATCTAGTACCTGCTCTAGCTATCTGATTAACTAAGAATTCTATATTGTTCACTTTGAACAATCCTTGGGAATGATAAGTAGACGTATTATCAAAAAGATATGCAAATGAAGTTTAGATGAGAAGAACACTAGAAATGAATCTGCAGTGAGTATGCAGTGTTCTTCTGATGCTTGGATTGAGAGAGATGAATCTGCTTCTTTGTTGCTTGTCAATTCGTAAATGTTTTGAGTGTCTCTGTGAATTGCTCTGTGTTGTTGTGTCTTTGAATTCCTTCAGCAATTCTCCTTTTAAACACTTAGTTTGAATTGAATATCTTTAGAATCTTCTCAACAAACTTTCCTGAAAACTAGCTTCAAATCTTCACTCTTCTAATAGCTTCCTCCAACGGCTAGTAACTCAGTATATTCAAGGATACTGATTTGATCTTGTTGGAAACATGTTTGCAAAGCTTTTAAACACAACAGATTGATCACAGAATCAAATCATCAAGCAGTTTCCTTTTCTACAAAACATAAGTTAGGAAACAGATTCCTATAAAATAGTAAGGCACAATATCCTGTAAAACTGAGTAAAAAACAAATGATGTTAGATACTGTAAATTTAGTCAAAATACTTTGTATTTCATCATCAAGTATCAACTAATCAAGCACAGGGGTTTAGGAGCTGAATCAAGATCAGAAACTCCCCCTTAGTTCATGCATATAGAGCACATCTAGTTTCAAGGCTTTGAAAGCTGTTTCAAGGCCTTGAAATAGACAAGCTATTTCAAGTCTTGAACCTACATTGAACTTACAATCTCCCCATTGATGAAAGACAAAACCACAATTTGTCAATATGTTTGATACCGTGATTCTGCAAAAAATACTCATTAGCACATAGCAGAATAAATCATAACACATAATGTCAATACATAATGTCCAAAAGATCCAACTTATTAAACCAACTGCAAAGAGAAAATAACAACAAAGTTTTAGATAAGCCTACTGACCAAACCAGGTCTCTAAACACAAAAGTAAACATAAAATACCCTAAATTTCTCCCCCTTTTTGACTTTCATCAAAAAGAACGAGAAAAATGTTGGATCAAAGTATTTGGAAGACTTTTAAAGACTGTTTTAAAAGATGAAATTTTCAAGACTCTGAAAAGGATTCCAAGTACTTGAAAAGGAGCAGAAAGAGTAGGCAAGAGTTAACGGGTAGGGACTTCATCTCCTTGCTGCTCTGCATCTTCTTCCTGACTATTTCCCTCATCATCAACCTGTTCTTCTTCTTGTTGAGCCACATCAACATCAGCCTCACCTTCACCTTCACCTTCAAATAAGTCAGCTGCAGTCACAATCTCTGGAACACTTGACTTCTTTGATTTCTTCTTCTTGAGATCTATAAGTAGTGCTCCTGAATCTGGACTGTCAACTTCTTCCTCTTGATCTTCATCCACTTGGTCATCAACCACCTGCTTTCCTTTATCCTTTACCTGAGCAGCCCCATCTTGAGTTGATTGTACACTGAGCAGATCCTTGGCTGAATCAACCTTTTTAAGTACCCTTTGCAGCTTGAGATACTACTTCAGGCACATCAAACACAGTTATGCTTCTGAACATGTTTTCAACCATATACTTCACCTGCCTGAGATCAGTATCAAATCCATGTTGATTCTCTTTCACTCATCAATGTCCATATGAAGTCCATTTATCAACTGAAGAACCAAGGAGTTATCTTGAGGCTGAGAGGTTTGGCTTGAAGTTGGGGTCAAGGTATAGGGTTTGAGGAATTTCTTGGAGCTCAACTCTTCTTCTGTCAAGTCTGAGTATAGCTCCCAAATCTTAGCACTTGTTTTCACTGCTCCAATCTTCTCAAATGCCTGTCATTAAGCATACCAAACCCAATAGTGATAATCTCTTCCCTATTAGTTGGAATTTCAAAGTGTTGAAAGAATGAGGTGAGAAAATTGGCATATGGCAAAGGGTGTTTTCTTTGGTTGGTTTGGCTGTATAGCATGTGATCCGTCACAAGTTTTGAAAGATCCACTTTATAACCATGCATAACCAAATACATTAAGTGCAACAACCTATCAGTGATCAGTTACTTTGAGTATTCCCTTGGTACCACACATCTCATCAAGATAGTAAACAAAACATTGGCTTCAACAGTTAGCACAAAGTGTGTTAAGTGTTTAGATGAGGCAGGGGTATTGGGTAGAAAGAACTCTTATTTTGCTTGTTTCGGGGCTTCAATCTTAGGAGGGTAGTTACTGGTATCATACCTCTTAGGATAACCTAGAACATTGGCAAACTCAGAGTAATCTAGTTCCATATCAATGCTAGCAATTTTGCTTTGAATAACCAGGTTTGTAGTGTTCTTGAGTTGTTTCGGGTTTAGGTAAAAGAATCTGGTGAGTCTGGGGTAGGATAACTCCGGAGGGTTCAAAAAAAACCAAAGAGAGCTTTTCTTCAACATTTTGATACACTTCAGATTCATACCATGTAACATAGAAACACTGATCATACTACAGAATGCAACTGATCTAGAATCAAATCCATCTAGCCACTGACCTCTAGAAACATGAGTAATAAACCATGTATTATCAGGTATTTCTTCTTTTCTGAATAGATCTGTAGGGCCTTCTCAATGTGTTCTTCTGGTTCATTCTCTGGTTCATCCTCTGTCACTTTTTCTTTTCCTTTGCCTTTGTCTGCTTTGTCACCCTAATTTTTCACCTTCTTAGGGCTACCAATCTGAATCCATTTCTATTTCTTGAGCAGACTCTACTGTCTTCTTCTTCTTCTTCTTGATGGACACTGGTGTCTCATCTTTCTTAGCCTTCTTTTTGGGAGGAAGAGGTGCCATGTCTTCTGCAGTAGCAGTCTTTGAAATGGAATCTCCACTGATGGTCTGAACCTTTTCCACAGTGGCCTTTCTTTTCTTCTTAGTGCCAACCTTTGAACCAAGAGCCATCTTGATTCTGTCAGAGGCTCTCCAAGTGCACATTAGGGTTTGGGGAGAAGAAGTGAGAGGTAGGATAGATACGAAGGAGAGAAAGAGAGAAGAAGACAAATAGAAGAGAGTTTCAGTTTGAAAATGAAACTAAATATTCTTTCTGATCTTTGAAGATCTGCTGAATCAAAAAGTATTTAAATTTTGTGTGTGCCGTTGGAAATAAAAGGTATAATACAATTTTGGCTGAAAAGGGGTAATTGAAAAATTGAGGGGCAATATTGAGCAATTATCTATAAAGATAACACCCAACATTCAAAGATCCAAAATTATTGACTAAGTAGCATACAGTTTTATTTTCAAGTCTTTGGAATTGGTTTCAAGACCTTGAAAAGCTATATGAATGAAGAACATATACTCAAAGCTTTGAAAAGATTTTTAAGGCTTTGAAAATCAGTTCAAACCTTTGAAAAACATAATACTTACCTAATTCTCCCCCTAAACCAGTGCTTCCTTATTTAGCATGTCCAGTTCCAATTTTAAGACTGAGAATCTTTCATCTGGCAATGGTTTAGTGAAGATTTCTGCAATTTGCAAATTAGTAGAAACAAATTCAAGAACAATATCACCTTTTTCAGCATGACTCTGATGAAGTGATGTCTAACATCAATATGCTTTGTTCTTGAATACTGAACTTGATTCTTTGTAATTGATATTCACTTGTGTACTCACACTTGATAGGAATATCTCTGAAATCAAATCCAAGGTTTCTCATTTGTTGTGCTATCCATAACACCTGTGAACAACAAGATCCAGCTGCTATGTATTCAGCTTCAGCTGTTGATAGTGCAACTGAGTTTTGCTTGTTTGAATGCCAGCTGATCAAAGATGATCCAAGAAATTGAAAACATCCTGATGTACTCTTTCTATCAACTTTATATCCTGCAAAGTCAGCATCTGAATAGCCACACAAAGAGAAGTTAGATTGCTTAGGATACCATAGCCCTAATTCTTTGGTACCATTGAGATATCGGGATATTCTGTTAATTGCAGTCAAGTGTGATTCTTTAGGATCAGCTTGAAATCTAAAACACATGCACACACTGAACAAGATATCTGGTCTACTAGCTGTGGTAGAGTAATGATCCAATCATACCTCTATATTCTTTCACATTCACACTCTTACCAGGTGTGTACGAGAGAATCCTTTAGGGAGGATTCAATATACACCAAGAGCAGAGGATCAGGACACAGGAAGAGTAGAGTTGTGTATAGGGAGAGAGTAAGGCAATAGTACTGTATGAGAGAGCGACATAATTTTGGCAGAGCTTCCGCGTATCTCAAGTGATTCGTCCTTTTATGGAAGGGTTAACGATCCTATATATAACATAGAATGTGACCGTTGTAGTGGGTTAATGCGCCCATTAATGGCGGCTTAATTAGCTTAACCACAACGGCACGTTCATCCGCATATATAGGGACCGTTACGCACGTCGTCCGCGTATACCGGAACCGTTATGAGGTTGACCGGGTTTATGGAGCTCGTGTCATAAATCTCTCAAAGCAGTTACTAAAGGTCGCGCGCGGGCTTGATTGTCGCTCGCGCGTGACAGGACTCACTCTAGCCTCCAAACGACTAAGTCCCTACAAGTCCCGTGTGGTGGTATGCGAGGGCCCTGTCTCGCAGCCCCCACATGGATCCGCGCGGGTGGTGATCCTGTGTGTGTGGAGCACAGCTAGGTGTGCTGGATGATCGCCACGTGGCTAAGATCTATCTTTCTAGAAAGCACTATCTACATTAGCCCCCTTTCTGCGCGTGAAGACACATAGCCGGATAAGCTTCAACGCGCAGGAACCAATGTACGCGTCGCTGCCACGCACCAATTCAAATACACGCAAAATCAGCCCTCGTGCATGCCATTATGACCTAGAATACCTAGAGTCGTGCCGTCTATTCTTTTAGGGTTTTAGGCGTGACGTCAGCTTGTCCTATGATTGCGCGATTCGACTGTGACGGTTGCGATTCGACGACTGAAAGGACGCGACTCCTCATTGTTCTTGAATAAATACTCTACGCCCTCCATTGTTGCAAAGCTTCACTTCTCTCTCTAACTGAATGATACCCGGAAGCCTTCGAGAGCAGATTCAAGTAATCAACCATCAGTTCTTCCTTGTCAATCGTCTCCCTCAACTTGCTTCACCAAAACAAGGTTGGCTTTGCTCAATTCCATTAATGTACTCAAATATTCTTTGAACTGCCTTGGATCTGTAAACCCATAGCTATTTGGAATATATCTTTCATTGATAACTGCAAAAGAGGCTATTTTCATAAACCATGAACTGATTGAATCACTAGATTGTGACAATTTTATATTTAGAACTTCTTCAATTATGAACTTATAAACCCAGAATTGACCCCGAACTGTTCATCTTCTCTTGACAAAACATAATTGCTTCCTGAAATTCAAACTGAAAGTGCATATAGTTCTCCCCCTTTTTTTTCTTGCTCTTCTACAGAAATGGCCAAGACAACAGGATCCAAACCCATTAAAGAGGCCGAAGAAATACCTGATCTTCCCAAGACCTTGTGGAGAAAAGCCCCCTATTTGGGTGGAAAAGATTTCTATCATGCTAGGGTTAAGGTGAAGAATCTACCGGCTCCTGCTCCCTCCGGACAATTGCGGACATTGACCCCGCCTACCAATGCAGCCATGCTAGAGTTAATCGACTCCAAGGATGTGGTTAGACTAGGAATTGAAAATGAGTTTTTCCCTCATACTGCAATTTCCACCCAGGCCTTTGTCCAAAAGTTGGACCTGATGGGTGAGTGGATTGACCATGTATTGACCCACCATGCCATCACATTAGACGATGCTGGAATTTAATTCGCAGTTCGTGCTATGAAGGGTGCTTCCGTGAAGTTGGATCCGTCCATGCTTCTAAACCTTTTTTCTCGCTATTCACCGGCGACTCACACCTTCCATTTTGCTGAGTTCGAGGCTGCTCCTACTTTGGAAGATGTGCACATGTTGTATGACCTTTCTTCCATTGGCGAGGTGGATCCCCTGAGCCCTTTGAGGACTTCTCCAGAGCTTACTCTGTATGCGCAGATGGAAGAATGCCTACACGAGGTGAAGAAGATCTCCACTCGTTGGACATCTGCGAAAGTTCTTCCTGACTGGCAGCTTGTTGATACTTCTGCGAAGAACACCTGGGGAAAATGGGTGCAATACTTCTTCCGCGACTATGCGAATAGTCGTATCACCAAGAAACGTCTGGACAAGAATCCAAATGCGAAGAATTATGTGGAGGGGAAAGGATACCATCTAAACTTGTGTGGCTTCCTCTGTGCCTGCCTGTCGAGGTACTTGATTGATGGTCACCCTCATGATGGGGTTTTCTATCATGTCATTCCCCTTGCGGTCAAGTTAGCCCTCGGCCAGAGAGTCGCACTTGGGCCTCTGGTCTTGGGCACTTTATATCACACATTGGACCAATTGGTAGTGGCGATCAAGGACTCTCGCGGTCGTCTTGATGTGTTGACTTATGTCAACATCGCATTCCTTACCATGTGGGTTTTTGAGCGATGGCCCTCCTATGATCTGTTCCTTCTTGGCCCAACAAATGGTGTGTCCCAGGTTCAGAGACTGAACTTTCCAGTCGGAGAGCTGCTCGATGGTTTAGAACCAATCTTCCCAAGTGCACCTGGAGCCTGATATGCGATGACCGGAGCAAGTTTACGGCTAGGCCTTATGCCACGCGTATTGAGAATGTGCGATGGTTCCCGAAGCTGTATCCCACCAAATCTCTTGCTTATTCAGAAGAACTCCTTTTCGAAGGTCATGAGCGCTATCATGAGCGCTATCGCGAATTCTTCTGCTGGTGTTTAAGGGGCTCTCTCCCTGCTCTTGCTGAGTATGTTCCTGAACTTACTCCCAGGTATGAAAGGATCACAGTCGATGTTGATCCAACTCGCGTTTCTCCCCAATTTGGTTTTGATGCGGTGGCGCCTTCCGTTTGGCCTAGATCAATCGTAAGAGGCTGCTACAAGCGACTGTTGTCTAGCGAGTGCCAAACGATCTTTTGGAGCAACTTGCCCTTCGTTCAACCCTCAGGTGGCCGTGAAGGTCGCCTCTCCAAAAATTGGATTTCTTACTGGACTACTCAGCAGGCCTGGTTCGAGACGCAGTCGGCTCCTCAGCCCAGCAGAGCTCCTACAATCAAGAGGAATGCCTTCCCATTCCGTCCTAATTACAGCTTGGATGATTCCCAATATGGCTTCTACTCCTTGTTGGATCTTGACAATCACTTGTGCCCATCCACCATTCTTGAGGAGAAGATGGCCGCTGTTAGGGATGGTGCTTCGCATGTTATCAAGTACACCGAAGATTTTGCCAAGGTAAACAATTTCCTTTTTCGTGTTAAACTCCCTTTTCTTTGATGCCTTGAAACTTATTCCCATTTTTTGTTTTAGTGCTATTTGAGGAGGTTCGCATCTGGAGAGCGCTCCAAATCGCTGATCAACTCCATCGTTACCACGAAAAGGCAGGGCGAGAAAATTCTTTTAACAATAGGAATGGCTCCCCAGGTAGAGACTCGGATTCGCGAGGTAATGAATGCGTTCGCTGGCTCTCTGATAGACAATACCCCGGCTCTGTCTCCTCCCAGGAATGCTCCGTCTCCTCCACCAGATGTTGCCCCGAGGGCCAAGAGACAAAAGCAGAAGGGTATTACAATCTCCTCTCCTCCTAGGAGTGCTCCAACTTCGTCTCCTGCGAAGTCTCTTTCTTCTAAAGACAAAGGCAAAGGTCGCATGCCAAGCAAAGTGCGGAATGAGCTCGCAGTTGAGTCTTTCGTTCCTTTTGGTCAGGAAGATGAGGAAGAGGATGTCGAGGAAAGAGAAGTAAGGGGAAGAGGTGATGAAGAAGAAAGAGATGAAAGCGAAAGAGAAGAAGAAATAGGTGAGATGCAAGAAGAAGACTCGGAAGGTATCTCAACAAACTTGTCTTCTTCATACTTTTAGCTCTTTGCAATAGTTATTGAATAGTTTGTTCTTTCGCAAGTGAGGACACAAAAACCATCAGCGGCCTTCTGGCCAAGGAAAAGAAGAAAACCAAGGGTTCTTGCTCTGGCGTTTCCAGCGAAGCCATAGACGAAGATATACTTGCTGAGTCTGAGAGAACGGCTTCTGAAGCCGCAGAGAGAAGGAGAAAGATCGAAGAATATGAGATTGAGCTCATAAAGAGGAGAAGTTTGAAAGAACAGCATGTTGATGATTTGGATGTAGCTGCTTTGGAGCAAGCTCAAGAGGACTTTGAGGAGATCGCAGGTGGCAAAGAAGGTGAGATTTTTAACCTTGCTGTGACTTACCAAGAAGTAATTATTGGTGCGTTAAAGCATGGCTTATCAAAAGCTGATATTCGCCGATGGCTAGTAGGCAAGTGTGGTGAGCCCTCAGGTAATCATTCAAACAATGTTTGTAAACCGACCGTGGTAGGCCAATCATTATTGTAACGAGTTTCTTCGCACCCCAGGTCATGCTCACCTTAAAGATGTGCCTAATGAGGATAATCTAGTAGGATATGGTGTCGTATCTTTAACATATGATGAAGGTGCTGCGATCCCACCTAAGTGTGGAGGTGCTCGCTTTTGATCTATCAAAATAACAGAACACTGTATAATATAAGTTACCTCAATATCTTCCTTTCTTGCATCGCAGGCGATGCTGATGAGGGTGTGCCGGAACAAAGGGATCAGCTCCCCACACCTTATTCTCCAGAGCGAAGCTCTCACGTTGAGAAGCCTGTCGCTGCTACTGAGTATGCAGGAGAGCCTTTGGAGGATATCATCGAGGTTTCTGATGATATCGAAGCTGACAACGTGCTAATAGAAGAAGATGCTGATGTTGCAGTAGAGGAAATGGAAACAGATGATGTTGGAGCTGAAGTTCATGAAAATGAACACGTCGTGGAAGACATAGCATCACATGCATATGTTGGTGTTCAAATGAATGTTCCCGAGCCACAAGAGCCCCTCGCAGCGGAAGAGGTTCGTTGTCGAGCAGCAGCTACTACTGTTGCCATTCCTTCAACAGAGGTAGAGTTTTTAGAGGTTCCCCCAGCATGGAGTTCTTGGAGCTCACAAGTTGGAGCTGCCTTCGCACCTCTTGCGACCTACACTCTCCCTGCCAACTATGATGAGATCGAGCTCGCGGCTGACAGACGAGCCATGCAGCGGGGGCATGCTTCGGCTTTTCCAGCAATGCGCATTCCCTCTTTGCGTGAAATCCTTAAAGGGACTGGTATGTTACCATTTTTCCATTCTACACCCTTGTTTTAAAGCTTTCATGCTCTAAACTTGAATCAAATTGGTCAGGAATGAAGCAAGCCGATGTGGACTGGATGATTCAGATGCGCCTCTCATAACCCTTGTCTTTCGTGAAATCTCTGGAGATAGATCCATATGACAGAAGGCTTTTCTTAACCGAAGCCATCTGGATTCTGGAGCAATTGTCTGTGGCCACTCCTGCGACCATTTCTCCTAATAGAGCACAACTGCTTTTCAGCACATGCAAGGGGCTTCAAGCTAAAGTTCAAGGCAAGCTAGACTTTGGGTATCTTCTCAACAGGATCACCCAAATTCTCGCAGCTGTGAGTTTGAAACGCGGCTTCCACAACCTTGCATCTGAAAGAAGGAAGGTAGAGGAACAAAGGCAGAAGGCTGAAGAAGCTGTCAACCTCTTTCATGCGATGAATTCCAAGTACGAACAGCTGAAGCGAGAAGTGGACCAAGCAAGAGAGGCATCACTCTCGTTTTCTCCAGAAGACCCTTTGATCAAGGATTTATTTTAGAAACCAAAATATTTGTTTAAAACAAAATATTATTGTAATGCTAGTGCTTCTCTCCCCTTTTTTATCTGGAACTCTATGTCCCATTTTGCCCTTTTGGGGATTTGCACAAATATCTTGATGCATATCAATAATGACGTCACATGGTGACGTATCTGCCTTGATTTTCGCGCTAATGATTTATTAGATAAGCACGATTTCCTTGGGAAGCCCATCCTTATTATGAACTTCCGTAATTAATTAGGGCGTGCCACCGAATCGTCATAGCCTTTAGTAGGGTAATTGAATTTTACCTCTTTTGAGACGTAAGTAATTGATTCTTAACCGTTTTCCAAGCTTTTCTGACTCATCTAGGGAACTGAAGAGTCCCCGTAGAGTCTATATAAACCCTGCCTCTTGCTGCTTGGGTTCTTCATCCCAAAATGTGGCTTTCCATGAGTCTTTACGACCGCTGGCCTCAATGCTTGTCTTTTGTTGACTCATGGCAATTTGAGGTTGTGAAACCTGAGTTTGTGCCTTGTGCCATAGAAATAGCTCCCAAGATCTTCTTTATAAAGCTTACTGATCCTTATGACCACTTTGAAGAAGATATACATAATACCTCATGTTTGTACGCAGATTCTTCTTCGTCTATTATGTTTGCAGGTCGTATCTCCGGCTGCCTTCCGGCGAGGTGTAGTTCCATACTGACCTTTTTACCGACTCGTAATGAATGGAGTGTTTCTCCTCTAGCTTTCCTGGAGGAGAACTATTTGCCTCCACGTTCTTGACCAAGGTGTGACGAGCCATGGCGCTCGTCTTTCTGCACAATAAGCTTTCTGACCCAGGAGTTGTTCTCCACTTGTTCTTCACTGCCGCATCCGCCAGGACATGAGATTCATCTGGCACATCTCTTAGGGCCAGTAGGCCGTTCGTTTTATAGTAAGAATTTTCTTAATATGAGCTTTTTTTTATAAGCTGTTATCTAGACAGATATATTGTAAGTCATTTTGACTATTAATGAAATGCACGTTAGCATTTGCAGTTTTTGTTTGATACAACAAATTGTAATACCGCATGCATGTTTGCTATAAAACAAGTTATGTTTCTTTTGCGTTTTGCATTCGGATATTCGCCTGAATAATTCTTTTTCTCAAGTTGATGAGTTTTGCGTCGCATGGGACGTTGGTGCTGTAGCTTGTTATTTAAACATATAAGCTTATAGATCAATTAAGATCATTTCTGCCATCTCAGCAGATGGGCTTTGGATCGCATGGGATCGTGTATTATGGCTGCTATCTAGGCAGATAGGCTTTTAGATCACTTAAGATCGTATTTGAACATTGCTGCTATCTCGGCAGATAGGCTTTGGATCGCATAGGATCATACATTATGGCTGCTATGTAGGCAGATAGGCTTTTGGATCACTTAAGATCGCATTTGAACATTGCTGCTATCTCGGCAGATAGGCTTTGGATCGCATGAGAGCGCATATTATGGCTGCTATCTTGGCGGATAGGCTTTGGATCGCATAGGATCATACATTATAGCTGCTATCTTGGCGAATAGGCTTTTTGTTGTAAATAAGCAGAGAAGTAAAAATGATAAGAGACGACTAAGGTAATAAAATTCTTCTCATATGGGAGAATCCTTTTATTAAAAGCACCCTCATATGGGAGAGGCAAGATTACAAGTCCCTCATATGGGAGAGGCAAGATTACAAGTTCCTCATATGGGAGAAACAACGCATGAATTTATCAAAGTACTAGACATACATTCCAATAGACATTTGAATCCAATGTATGTAAAGAGAGAGAGAGAGAGGTTAAGGATAATACTTTTTAATCCAGCGCATATTGATCGGACTTGGGGTTGTGGCAGTCCCATGAAGCCTCTGTATTGTGCAGTAACCACTGTCAAAGACTTCTTTAACCTCGAATGGTCCTTCCCAGTTAGCTGCGAACTTTGGATGGGCTGCTTCCCGCTTGCAATGATCTGAAGCGCGCAAGACCAGGTCCCCGACCGCAAAATATCGATGTTGGACTGTTTTATTTTATGCGCGAGCGATCCTCTCCTTATACCTCTTGTTAGCCCGCTTAGCTTGCTCACGCTTTTCCTCCAATAGAATCAAGTCATGATCACGTTGATTGTCATATAATGCATGAGAGGCCAATCTCGCTGAGTTGACTTTTACTTCCGCCGGTACAACGGCTTCAGCTCAATAACATAGAAGGAACGGGGAAACTCCCGTGGGAGTCCTTGGCGAAGTTCGATATGCCCATAATGCTATGTTCAAAGAATTGGCCCACTTTTTGTGATCGTCTGCGACCATCTTGCTCAGAATTCTTAAAAGTGTCTTGTTGGTTGCTTCTGCTTGACCATTCCCTTTTGGAAAATAAGGAGTGGAACAGACCTGCCTTATGTTGTACTCCGCTAGTTTTGCGGCCACCTGACGATTTAAAAAGGGGGTGCCATTATTCGAAAGGATTGTGTTGGGGATTCCAAACCTGTATATGATGTTTTCTTGAACGAAATTGACCACTACGAGCGCATTAGCTGTCTTGAGCGGTACTGCCTCCACCCACTTAGTAAACAATTCAGTCGCAGTTAAAATAAACTGGTTCCCATGCGAGGCCGGTCGAATGGGGCCAATAAAATCCAAAGCCCAAGTGTGGAATGGACACGGTGTTCCTAACTCGTGTAGATCTACAGCGGGAGCATGCACGAGGTTGCCCTTAAATTGGCAATCCTGACATCTCTTTACCTTGGTGCGGCAATCTGCCTCCATTGTGGGACAAAAATAACCAACTGTGAGGAGTTGTCTGCATAGTTTTGCACCCCCCTGATGTTCTACTTGGTGAGATAAATCCATCACCTCTTGCGCTTCCTGGCTATCTAGGCATCGGAGTAGATTACCTTCGTGACCCCTCCGCCAGAGTATGTTTTCCTGCACCACATATCGAGCTGCCTTTCTTTTAAGTTTCTCGGCTTCCTTCCTTCGCTCGTGCTCGACTCCTTTCTTGAGAAAATCAAAGATGGCTTTCTCCAGTCCGCATCATCGTCAACCAAAGCGATTGTTAAAGAGACCTTGATCAATGCAAAACTTTCACAATTTCCTTGAATTATTGCAGCAGCCGTTGACATGTCCGGTTAATGAATCCCATATCTTTGGGCTTTTCGATAGATTGACACCTCACCTTCCCCGCAAGTGTGCTGGTGAATCTTTTCCAATAACGCTTGTCCCTCCTGCTGCGAGACGCATCGCATGAGTATTCCTCCTGGACCATTGTAGTAGAGGGCCTTGTCATGTATGCAGTACCCTTTAGTGGATGCCCAATTTTCTTTGCTCGTTCCCTCGGCGATTGCATGCATTATCGGTTTTCTCCAGTCTTCGTTATCCACGGACTCATCCTCGCATGCATTCTCTATCAATGCCAGTGACGTTCGGACTTCGATTGAGATTCTCGCAGGGCTTTTGTCTGCACTAACTTTAGATCCCAGAGTGGCCAAAGCATCGGCATGCCGATTATCAGCTCTAGGCGTGTGCTCATACCTGACATCGCAGAATTGTTGTACCAGCTTTTGCACCAAAGTCTGGTAGGGTAACAGATTTACCTCTTTCAATCCGTACTCGCATGAGGCTTGTTTGACGATTAACTTAGAATCCCCCATAACCGTCAGATTGCTTACTTCCAGTGCCCTGGCTGCACGGAGTCCTGCGATGAGAGCCTCATACTCCGCTTCATTGTTGGTTACCGGGAAATCAAGTTTCGTGGACATTTGGATGACCTCCCCATCAGGTTTAGTCAAAACGATTCCAATTTCTCCACCTTTACTTGTTGACGATCCATCAAAATGAAGCGTCCAATATGGTAACTCGACTGCATAGATCTCAGGTCCTTCTAGTTCCTCGTCGACCATGGGCTCATAGCTGTTATCTAGAAACTGTGCCAGAAGATCTGCCACTGCTTGCGATTTGATCGCTCGTGGTCAAACACACGTGATATCATATTGTGAAATGGTCATATACCATTTTTCCAACCTTCCGCAGGGAGAGGTGTGAGTCAAGAGATACCGTATGGGGTCGCTCTTTGTAACCACCACAACTTTGTGCGAGGCGATATAGTGTTTTAACTTTTCTATTACGAAGAATAAGGCAAGACAATGGCGTTCGATATCTGTGTACCTTGATTCAGCTGGTTGCACTATGCGAGAAATATAATAAATCGGCTTTTCTTGCCCTTCATATTCTTGAGCCAAGAGCGCCCCTTTGTCGACGTCTAATACAAGAAAAGCGGCGATCCAAGCGGCGGTGCGATCATTACCCTTGGCGATGTCAGCAGGTCCTTTAGCCTCCCGAATGCGGCCTCATGTTCCTCTGTCCAATTATACACAACATTCTTCTTGAGGAGATCGCTGAAGCAGAAGGTTATTTCTGCGATTGCTGGAATGAATCTCCGCAGGTAAGATAATTTCCCCAAGAACGTCTTCAGAGTGCTTTGATTTTGTGGCGCCGTCATGCTTGTGATAGCCGATACCTTCGCGGGATCAGGCTCGATGCCCTGGCGATGTATTACGCATCCCAAGAACTTCCTTGAAGTCACTCCGAATGCACACTTCATGGAATTCATATTTAGCTGGAAACTTCTGCATCTTTCAAATACCTTCCGCAGGTCCCCCAAATGGTCCGCTTCCTCTTTGGACTTGACAACCAAGTCATCAACATAGAATTCCACTTCCTGGTGCATCATGTCATGAAATAGATCCATCATCGCTCGTTGATAAGTCGCGCCCGCATTCTTGAGCCAAAACGGCATGACCGTGTAATTAAAGACTCCCACTGGCGTGATGAACGCGGTTTTCCGTGCATCTTCAGGGTCCATTTTGATCTGGTTGTATCCACTGAAGCCATCCATGAAGCTAAACATTCGGTGCCCCGCAGTGGAATCGATGAGCAGATCGATGTTGGGCAATGGGAAGTCGTCCTTAGGGCAGAAGCGGTTGAGGTCTCTAAAGTCGACACAAATGCGAAGCTGTCCGTTCTTCTTTACCACATGCACGAAGTTAGCCAACCAGGTGGGATGATGATTCGGCTCGATAAACCTGGCAGTCAGCAGCTTGACGATTTCTTGCTTGATTTTCACATTTATCTCTGGCCTGAAGCTTCTCGCACTTTGCTTTACTGGTTTAGATCCCGGGATAACATCTAGTCTGTGCATGGTCACGCTCGTGTCCAAACCGGGCATCTCATCATATTCCCAGGCAAACACATCCTTATATTCAGTCAGCAGCTACAGCAATCTTGCTTCCTCATCACTTGTGAGGTCTTCGCTCAGAAAAACGGGCCTCTTCTTTTCTTCGTCTGGGCTCAGGAACACCTCTTTCAATTTCTGCTTCTGGGGTTTCGGCTTATCCTCCATGCATTCAGGTGCTTCTTTCAGCTTATCCTCTAAAGCCTCTGATGCTGGCTTGTCCACCTCCGTGATGCGCCCGATTTGATTGATTTGCCCAGGGATATCCCCATGCTCGAATGGGGGTACCTCCGCGCACCTTCATATGCGATAGCATTTCTTTCCGTTGGAGTAGAAACTTTCTATCTCTTTGCCCGCCAGATCATGTTTCAGCACTCTTTTCAGAGTGTACACGTTCTTTCTTTGGTAGGCGACCTGCGGTGCCTCTTCGCGTGCGGATAAATTTTCCTTAGCGTCCTCCCTCGTCACCATTACTCCTGCTGGCGAATGATCCTTGATGTCTTCCCATCGAGGCAAAGGAGTCGGGTTAAATGGCCCTGGCGTTTGCTCGTCCGCCATTTCAGTAAACCATACCGCTTCAGTGAGGTGCGCCTCATTTAGATTGAAGGGGTTTACCGAAGCCGGTATCTCCACTATTCTGTCGTTCCAGATGGCCTTCATCACTTGGTGAGCTGTCGAGGGGACCGCGTCGAAACGATGAATCCAAGCTCGCCCTATGATCATGTGATACGTAGTATTCGCATCAATGACGTAGAATTTGGCTGAACATTTTATTTTTCCTATCTGGACGCCCATACGAATCCATCCTATTGTCATCCTGGAATCACTCCCAAATCCCATCAGCGGGTATGGACGTCTAACAATCTTCTTCTCCGGAATTCCTGCCAACTTTAAAGTGTTGAGCGAGACCACGTTGACGGGTGCTCCTCCATCAACAAATTCCCTCTTAAATTCGACATCATTAATCACCGCCGTTACGTACAAAGGCTTCTGGTGGCTCGAGTCCGTCTTCTTGTCACTTACGGAGAAGATCATAACCTTTTCCGTAGAGCGAGACGCCCTAAAAAGTTTCCCATTGTAGACCACGATGTCTTCCTCGAATTCTTCTGATACCCTTAGAATCGCCTTTGTCATTTCTTTCCGGCACTTCTCCGAAAAATTCATTTCGTCGAAGAACTTGCTGAACCCGTGCGACCCCTTCATTCGATCGGCACGCTCGTCCTCCGTGTCTATACTGTAGTCCTCATCGTATTGAATTTCAGCAATGATAGGCAAGCCGTCTTTCGCAATATCTTCAAGATCCATAATCGCAATCATGGCTATTTCTTTGCCTTTCGGATCTTGCTCCGCGTGAGCTGGCAGCGGATTGTTTCGCACATCCTGTCTCTGGTCGCTGACAATCAACTCTCCCTCCTTCATTTTTCGGCTCACCATGTGCCTGAGTTTCTTGCAGTCAGCTGTGGGGTGCATAATTTTTCCGTGGCACTCGCACCACTTCGGGTCCCTCATCATCTCCTTAGAGGGTATCCTTTCAAGCGGAGGCAAGATTCCATCTTTACGCCACTGTTTGCACAAGTCAGTCACTTCCTCTATCGAGCATGGTAGAGGTGGCGCGTCTGAGTTTGTAACACAGGGCTGCTTGTGCGGCGAAACTGTATTAACCTCAGCTTCGCGCCCCCTCTTGTAACTAAACCTTCCAATCTTGAAAGTGGTTCCCCTGAGGGTCGTTCAGGGGCGTGCTTCTTCTTCTGCCTCTCCACTATAGGCTCTATGTTTTTGGTGCATTCGATCAACATTGAAAAGGTAGGAGTTTGTAGGTTGATCAGCATACCTTTGTACTCATCTCGCATGCATTGTAGACATATCTCCACGAGCCTGCCCTCAAGCACTTCGTCTCTGCACTCCAAGGATTTGGCCCTGAATTTCTTGATGAAGGTGACTCCATCTTCCTCGCGCTTCTGATACATACGGGAGATATGAATCATGGTAACCTTCTCTTCCACCTAGAAGAATTTCGTGTAGAACTTCTGAACCATGTCGTCCCAAGTTTTAACAGATTCGGCCTCCAACGTTCTATACCATTTGTAGGCTACATTTCCCAAAGATTTCGGGAACTCGCGCATCAGCAACTTGGGATCGGCCCCATATGGTCCCATTACATCGATGAAACTCATGACATGCTCATGGGCATTCCCGTTGACATCTTCAAACTTGTCCCACTTAGGAGCCTTATACCCGGCGGGGTTAGGCATGAGATAGATCTCGCGTGGGATAGGCGGATCGTTATCAACCTTCGGGATAATGGTGTCCGCAAACGGTTGATTGGCCAAGAATGTCTCTATGCGCCGCTGCAGCGACGTCATACATTCCGGCGCACTTCCCCCAGCAGCAGGAGGAAGGGTTGTAGCCGGCGGGGACACATATGCTGCGGTCGGGCTAGGGGTGTAATTCACGTTTCCCAGCAGTGCCGGCGGAGGAGGCAAGGGGTATTGTGAAGAGAGGTTGGGTGCCACAGTTGGTGGTTGAGGAATATGTGTGGTAAGGGGCGGTATTTGGGCCGTTTGCCCCTGAACAGAGGGTAATTGCACCATTGCTGGTGGGGTTTGCGAATTAGGGTTAGGTGGTGTGGGTACCACTCCAGTCCCCTGGGTGGTAGAGGTTCTCCCACCCTGAGAGGCAGCAGTGCCCGATGTAGGATTCGGGGCAAGGGTTCCCAAGATGGCCACTATCCGTTCCATCTTTGCGGATTGAGCCTGAAGGGCCTTTCCCTGATTCTGGATGGTGGCGTTTAGAGCCTCCAATGTCGGATTCCCACTGACGGCCGCAGAAGTGTGACGGGTCACCTCTCCCGGTGTTGTTTCCGTGGAGGGCGATCTGTTGCTGACGTCGTCCTCGTGAGATATGGTTGCTTGCAGTGGTAAGTTTCACGTCGGGTTCACCAAATGTGTACGAGAGAATCCTTTAGGGAAGATTCAATATACACCAAGAGCAGAGGATCAGAACACAGGAAGAGTAGAGTTGTGTGTAGGGAGAGAGTAAGGCAATAGTACTGTATGAGAGAGAGACATAATTTTGGCAGAGCTTCCGCGTATCTCAGGTGATTCGTCCTTTTATGGAAGGGTTAACGATCCTATATATAACAGAGAATGTGACCGTTGTAGTGGGTTTATGTGCCCATTAATGGCGGCTTAATTAGCTTAACCACAACGGCACGTTCGTCCGCATATATAGGGACCGTTACGCACGTCGTCCGCGTATACTGGAACCGTTATGAGGTTGACCGGGTTTATGGAGCTCGTGCCATAAATCTCTCAAAGCAGTTACCAAAGGTCGCGCGCGGGCTAGGTTGTTGCTCGCGCGCGACATGACTCACTCTAACCTCCAACCCACTAAGTCCCTACAAGTCCCGTGTGGTGGTATGCGAGGGCCCTGTCTCGCAGCCCCCACATGGATCAGTGCGGGTGGTGATCCTGTGTGTGTGGAGCACAACTAGGTGTGCTGGATGATCGCCACGTGGCTAAGATCTGTCTTTCTAGAAAGCACTATGTACACCAGGTTCATCTCTGTCTAGCGATAGCACATAACTCATGGGGGTCTTAATCTCTTTCGACTGAGATATATTATACTGCTTAGCAAGTCTCTTGTATACTTGCTTTGATGTAGGAATAAGCCTTTCTTATATGATGAATTTGAAGTCCAATAAAAAATTTCAATTCTCCCATCAAGCTCTTTTCAAATTCCCTGCTCATAAAACTTGAGAATTCCTTGCACAGAAGATCATTAGTAGCTCCAAACAGAATATCATCAACATAAATTTGAACTACAAGCATGGCTTTCTCAAGAGGCTTAATGAAAAGGGTCTTATCTACTAATCCTCTTTTGGAATCATTTTCAAGTAGAAACTTAGACAATCTTTCATACCAAGCTCTTGGAGCTTGTTTTAAACCATAAAGAGCCTTGTCAAGTTTGTAAACATGATCTGGAAACTTGTCATTTTCAAAACCTGGAGGTTGAGCAACATAAACTTCTTCTTGCAAATAGCCATTTAAAAAATGCACACTTCACATCCATTTGAAAGAGTTTCATGTTCTTGTCAGATGCAAATGCCTGTAGGATTCTATTTTATTCTAACCTAGCAACAAGAGCAAATGTGTCTTCATAGTCAATACCTTCTTCTTGATTGTAGCCTTGAGCTACCAATCTAGCTTTATTCCTGGTTACCTTTCCATTCTCATCTAACTTGTTTCTGAATACCCATCTGGTGCCAATGAAAGACTGATTTCTTGGAGGAGGAACTAGATTCCAAACCTTGTTCCTTTCAAATTCATTGAGCTCACTTTGCATAGCTATAATCCAGTCGGCTTCTTGTAATGCTTCCATCACAGTTTTAGGTTCTACAAGAGAGATAAAAGCATTAAAATCACAAAGATTTTTCAACTGTGATCTGGTTTGTGTACCAGTGGTTGGATCAGAAATAATGTTATCAGGAGGATGAGATGAGAGATATTTAAATCTCTTCCTTGGTGTCCAAGGTTCAGGCTCTCCAGTTTGTTTTTCAAATCTATGAGAATTTGAAGTAGTAGCTTGTTCAGCCGTCTTCTCTGTAGATTATGTTTCAAGGTATTGAACCTTAGTTTCAAGGCCTTGAAAATGCCTGCTTTGTTCCTCTGAAGTTTACTTGGATCCTTTTGGGGATTCTTCTTCAGTATCATTATTGTGGACAAAAAAAGTACAGCCAAATGGTCTGAAGTAAGAAATGTTTGGCTTTCTTCCTTTGAACAACTCACAGGGAGTCTTCTTCAGAATAGGTCTGATCAAGCACCTGTTGAGAATATACTTTGCTATATTCACAGCTTCTGCCCAATAATGCTTTGGTATTCTGTTTTCCAGAAGAATTGTTCTTGACATGTCTTCAAGAGTCCCGTTCTTTCTTTCAATAACTCCATTCTGTTGAGGAGTTTTAGGAGCAGAAAAGTTGTGAGAGATACCATGCTTAGAACAGAATGCATCAAACTCAAGTTGATCAAACTCTCTTCCATGATCACTTCTAATTGAAGCAATAGGTAGGTTTTTCAATGTTTGAAGTTCTCTACAAAGCTTTGAGAATTCAGCGAGAGCTTCAGATTTTTCTCTAAGAAACATAACCCTAGTATATCTAAAAAAATCATCTACAATAACAAGCATGTACTTCTTACCCTTTGGAGTTGGAGTTCTCATAGCACCACAGAGATCCATATGCAGTAATTCAATGGGTCTAGTAGTATTTACAAAGTTCTTTGGTTTGAATAAGCTTCTGGTTTGCTTGCCTTGTGCACATGCCTTGCATACTTCTTCATCTCTGAACTTGATAGAGGGTAGACCTCTTAGTAAGTTCCTGGAAACTAGCTTGTTCAAGGTATGGAAGCTAATGTGTCCTAACTTTCTGTGCCAAAGCTTTGAATCTTCTTTCAAGGCCTTAAGACACTTCAAGTTTTCTCATGCAACTTTGTTAGTTTGAAAAGTATAAACATTGTTTGATCTAGAGGCAGTGAGGATGCAATTGCCAGATTTCTCTTCTTGCACCACACATTTCTCTTTGTGAAAGATAACCTTGTTACCATTATCCCAAAGCTGAGAGACACTAAGAAAATTGAATTTGAAACCTTCAACTAGATATACATCAGAAAAGGAGTTTTCAGAATCTGTACCAACTTTAGCAATATCGAGAATACTGCATTTGCCTTTTTCACCAAGTGTAATTGATCCTTCAGATTGCTCTTTCAATTCTGAGAATAGAGATCTCTTTCCAGTCATGTGTCTTGAGCAAATGCTGTCCATAAACCATTTTTGCTCTTTGATCTTGGTGACAACCTGCAAACATCATTCACTCCCTTACCCAGCTGTTAGAACAAGTGCTGAATTTAGATTCATATCCAGGGTCAACCATGTTAGGTGGTCTAACCCCTTTAGGAACCTAAATCTGTCTAACTTGTCCTTTGAGTTGGAATGGAAAAGTATTTCTCATTATGTGAGGGTCTCTTCTTCTAAAAGGACAAGTCATTTTAACATGACCAATCTTATTGCAGTAATGACATTTAGGAGAAGTTATGCTTCCAGCCTTCACAAATCTGGTATTGTTCTTCTTTGGAAAATTTGGATTGTATCCAATAACAGTTTTATGAACAGACTTTAAGCTACCTCCAAGAATTAAGTTCATGTTGTGTTATGATCATGCAAATTTTGTTTTGACTAATTTAGATTCTTGAAGTTTCTCAGTTAGAGTAGTCTTATGTTTATCCAATTGATCAACTTGATGTCTTAGATTAACAATCCTGTCACTCAGAAGAGAGTTCTCAGTGACTACTTCCTTAACTTGTGTTTTCAAGGCTTTGAACTAGTTTTCAAGGCCTTGAAATTACAGTCGATTTTCTTCTGAGAGATTTCAAGATTCTGATTCAGGCAAACAAGATGCAAGTTTTCTTTTGCTTTCTCATGAACTTTTTCTTTCAAAACTCTAATCTCTTTCAGATATTCCTCTTCATTTAAAAGCATTGTTCTAAGATAATCAGATAGGGCTTCTGTTGGTTTTGTAATCAAGCAGTGTACCATTAACTCAATGTTCTTTTCAGACATTTCATCATGCTTGGCCATAAAGCATAGGTTGGAATGTTCTTCTTCAGATTCAGAGTCACTTGAGGTTTTCGAATCACTCGAGGAAGCTATCATTGCTTTCTTTCTTCTATCATGATTTCTTCTGAAAGTTCTTGCTCTTTTTGTGTGGACAGTCTCTGATCAAGTGTCCTACATGACCACACTCAAATAAATTCATAAATTTAGGCTTATTACCATGTGAAGAAGATTTACCTTTGTAGTCTTCGCTACTGAGGATCTGTGTCTATCTCTTCTGAAGTCCTTGTTTCCAAAGTTCTTCTTCATTTTAAGAATTTTGGTTAAGGCTTTGGAAATCAAAGCAAATGTATCTTCATCATCATCTTCAGTTTCAAGGATTTGAAATGGTTCATTCTCCTTTGCCTTGAGATCCAGGTTCTTGACACCTTCTGGAAGTTCTCCATCAACTTTTTTCATGGATATTTCATGTGCAAGGATCTTTCCTTACAGGTCATCAAGTTGAAGTGATGGGAGATCTTGAGCTTCCTCAATAGCAGTAGTCTTTCGTTCCCAATTTACCTTTGAAGACTTCTCAGAATCTTTCTCACCTTTTCTTCATTGGAAACGTGTTTTCCCAATGAATCAAGATTGTTGACAATGTCAGTGAACCTCTTGAACATGTCGTTGATTGACTCATCTCCATTCATCTTGAATAGCCTATATTGCCTGAGATATATGTTGATCTTGGTTTGCTTGACTTGGATGGTTCCCTCAAAGGTCACCACAAGCTTATCCCAGATCTCCTTGGTAGTCTTGCAACCTGAGATCATGTTGAACTCATCTGCACTCAAAGCATAATATTAGAGATTCATAGCTTTATAATTTTTGGAAAATTTTTCTAACTCAGAAGAGGAGAGAGTGTCTTCAGATTTGAGAGTTCTAATCCCATCTTTCTCTGTGTAGAAAGTATGAGGACCATTCTGAATGATAGTACAGAGTTCCATATCCTGATCAATGATGAACATTTTCATCAAGGCTTTCCATTGAAAAAATTTGTCTCAGCAGAAGAGAGGAGGTCTGTTAGAATCTCTTACCTGAGAGAAACCACCATCACCTACAATACTCATAATCACAAGATGATTAAATATATGCGGTGTTACAAGATCTGATACCAATTGAAGGGGTGTATAGTAGGTAGAAATGCAGGATCAATACTCTCGGGGGGGGGGGGTGAATAGAGAATGAAAACTTTTGCTAAATAATGCAAGAATAGTGGTTTCAAAATATTTGTAAAGAGATTCAAGGCCTTGAAATGAGTTTCAAGCCCTTGGAATGAAAGCAGTTAGAGTATAAAAAGAATAAGTTTATTTCAAGGCCTTGAAATGAGTTTCAAACCCTTGAAATGAAACTGTTTGAATGATGCAAAAGTTCTACGTAAGAAACTGAAAAGTAAATGCAAGAGACACAAGATATATAGAGTTCAATCCACTTGGACCTACGTCTCTACCTCAGGGATCTTCTCCCTACAGGATTTTCAACACAATTCTTAATAATCCACAGCTAAGCCCTAGATCTCAAGCACAGAGAGATGTCTTATTCTGTTACATCTTGTGTTCTCACTAACCTATCTAGTACCTGCTCTAGCTATCTGATTAACTAAGAATTCTCTATTGTTCACTTTGAACAATCCTTGATAATTAGAAGTAGAAGTATTATAAAAAAGGTATACAAATGAAGTTCATATGAGAAGAACACTAGAAATGAATATGCAGTGAGTATGTAGTGTTCTTATGATGCTTGGATTCAGATAGATGAATCTACTTATTTGTTGCTTGTCAATCCGTGAATGTTTTGAGTGTCTCTGTGAATTGCAATGTGTTGTTGTGTCTTCGACTTCCGTCAGCAATTCTCCTTTTAAACACCCAGTTTGAATTGAAGATCTTCAGGATCTTCTCAACAAACTTTCCTAAAAACTAGCTTCAAATCTTGACTCTTCTAACACCTTCCTCCAACGGCTAGTAGCTCAGTATCTTCAAGGATACTGCTTTGATTTTGTTGGAAATATGTTTGGGAAGCTTTTAAACACAGCAGATTGATCACAGAATCAAATCATCAAGCAGTTTCCTTTTCTGCAAAACATAAGTAAGGAAACCGATTCCTATTAAATAGGAAACACAATATCCTATAAACTGAGTCAAACAGATGATGTTAGATACTGTAAACTTAGTCAAAATACTTTGTATTTCGTCATCTAGTATAAACTAATCAAGCACAGGGGTTTAGGAGTTGAATCAAGATCATAAGCTCCCACTTAGTTCATGAATATAGATCACAACCAGTTTCAAGGCCTTGAAATAGACAAGCTATTTCAAGTCTTGAACCTGCATTGAACTTATAGGAAGGAAGAGGACGAATCACACAACGGAGACCAAAAGTGGAGACTCGGCTTCTACTCTGGCCGACGGGTAAAGGGGCGGACGGGGTCGGGCGGCCCTTGTGTTGCTTTCTCTCCTTGCATTTTCTCTCCTACTCAAAGTATGTTATGGGAATTAGTTATGAGAAATAAGCTAGGAGTGTCCTTTATATAGTACAACAACTCCTTGTTAACTGTATAAAGGCCCTTATCCTAATCCTGTCCATACACAAATTAGTTCAACTTGCAAATTAGTCCTACTAAGTTTACAAGTAGTTGCGTATTGATCCTTCCATTAATTAATCATATTCATTAATTCCCAAGTCTGGTTTTATCCTGATGGCGTGTGACCCTATAGGTTTCTCCTTAGTTGGTAATAAAGTTTATTAACATGGAGCGGTGTCTAGCAAAACATCTATTCCACCCACCTAATAGAAACACTCATTACCTTGACAAACCTTGTGCAAGTATTGTCTCATCCCTTTGTCTCTACATCAGGATTGGACACGAGACATACAAGTCACACTCGTATATCCAATCCATAGTTTCTCGATCCCGGGAATAGTCTTATTGATGCTGATATATTTATTTATCTGAGTCCGGTCAGACATTCTATAAGCACCATCCCTCGAGTGGTCGTGGATTTTTCTCCCGTTATGTGGGAGGGACAAATTCTATCTACATCTCTAACATCTCTAAGTTTGCTTCCCTATCGGTGTAGCGTTTGACGATGTCAAAGCACAATATTCCACAACTAGAGGATCTAGTGACTTCAAGTCTAAGGATGGCAATACCGTTGTCACTACGAGAAGCACTTGTGACTTTACATAACTTGTATGTAGCTTTCTTGTTGTGGGTCAATCCAGTATGCTACTACTCCTAATGCATACCCACGTGTTTGATCATGATATCATCATATTAATCCAACCCCATACTAGTCATAATTGATCGTACTATTAATAAGTATAATTGAATAGGGATATTTAAGACAAACAACCACATTTGCAAATCTAAGGACTTCATTATATTAAATATCTCCATAAATAATACAATGAATCTTTCTAGCCAAAAACATTGTTCATACTAAAAAGATTGCCTCTAGGGCATCTATTCCAACAGTCTCCCACTTGCACCAGAGACAATCTTGTGCATCTCGTATGCCAATAGACCTAGTGTTCCCTTCATGCTTGCGCTGAACAAGCGGCTTTGTAAACGGATCTGACAGATTCTCTTCTGTAGGAATCTTGCATATCTTCACATCTTCTCTATTGATGATATCTCGAATAAGATGGAACTTCCTGAGTACGTGTTTGGATTGGTGTGACCTGGGTTCCTTTGATTGTCCGATCGCCCCAGTGTTGTCACAATTCAAATCTATTGGATCCACAATGAAATAACCCGGGATCTTGGTTCAGGGTTAAAGAGACAATCGATAACCAAAAGTAGAAAATTAACTACTAAGATTACATCTCATTTAATATATACAACAAATATTTCAAAAAAGAGTACAATTTAGAAAAAAATGTTGTGATCTACTAAGTGACGTCTTCGTCTCGATACCCGTTCCCATCCCCCACCATGATTGATGACCTGCGATTCTAAAATGGCAAAAGACGACGCAGTTTGAAGGAAATGATCAGTAAAAACTTTGTAAATACACAGTATGACATGTAAAGCAACGAGTAGCACAGAAGCATGAGTTCAAACAAATCAGAAGATTTAAAACAATAAAACTAACAGGTTTGGGAATTTGGAGTAGCTGGAAGTAACCGAGAAACAAAAAAACTCTCAATTTAAGAACATTCAGAAACCACGAGTATTCGGTAATATAACCAGAGTAAGCAAGTCAATTTAAGTTGATAACGATATTAGTTCATGAGTAGCCAAAACTTTTCAAATCATTTCAATCTATTAGGGCATATCCAAAGCCACAAACAACATTAATAGGTAGTCAAACTTTCTTTCAAGTTCAATTTAACCGTTAAGTTTAGCTGAGGCATGTCCAGAGCCACCAGCAGGATCGATGTAAACAGAGGGATCACGAAATAATCACAAAGGGTTCCTTCTAGGGGGTATCAAACCCTATTTCACCCGAGCGTTAAGGGAGCCCATACTTCAATCCCCGCTTACAACCATAGCTAAAAGACCTTAAGTGTCGACACCCCTATATTGTAGTGACCCTTACAAGTATAAGTAGCACTCTATAGATCTAAAAAACCCTTGTCAGCAATACCTTGGTACATTTTGGCTCATCAGGGGCGGATTTGTGAAAAATTAAGTTCTATCCAATAATAAGAAGCATTGCTTCAATGGTCTTAGCCATAAGAAAATGGAGGATCGCTTGGCGCCTCCCATCAATAACACAACTCTATACATCGTCCTAAATCTATTAGAGGTATCATATTACCTTTATTTCTCATAAACAAAGTTGGTATAAAATCTTCACAAGTCATTTCCAAGAGTTCTCAGTATAAATAAATAATCGGATTTTTTCAGTATAAATCATGCTTTTCATACTCTTCCAAGTACGACAATATTCATTTAAAACGTCACACATATGGGCACAACGTGATAATTAAAGTTCGCACACATGTATTTTATTTCTTCTCTTTACAATAGACAAAATCCGATTATCAACTTATTACAAGTAAAGTTCCAAGACTTAAAAAGAGGATTCAATTTTTATCCAAACAATTTCGAGTATTAAATCATGCTTTGCATATTTTTTCAATCGACAAATATTCATTCGAGACATCACACAAACACTCACATTTTGATAAGTAAAAGTCGCACATATGCACTTACCACTGAGATGAAGCACAACCAAAAGTAAGAAGTTAATCCTAGAACTCCAACGACAACCGCTCTCTCCTACGAGGTCGATGTCTACAATCACACGTGTAACATATTTGTTAAAACTAATTTATACATGCATTATACAAATGCGAACCTACATGCCACATAGTCCTATATGTCACCAATGCACATATAATTATGTTCACTTATCAAAATAAATCAAACAATACACTTAGGATTTTTAAAAATTCAAGTTTTCTAAAAACGGTGAAACTACAATTCTTGACAGAATTGTAGCTCTGACTTTAGAGCCATATTTACCATATGAAAACATCTGTTAAAATTATGAAATTAATTTAAGATAAACCGACATGTGTCTTATTTCAGAAACACCAAAAAAATCATTCATAGCTATTATAAAACTCAAGTTACAAAAATAACAAACACTGCTACGCAGAGAAAAGTTTGGCAGAAAGTTTCAACTTTGAAGAACAATTACTACTACTTGGAGAATAGGAAAAATGCCCATATTCTCCAGAATGAATCACCTATGTGGCTAGTGTCAGCAAAAGAAAGATTGGGTGCCATAAGTTTATGTAAATGAGATTTTTAACAAAAATTGTAAAACTTTTCCAAAAACAGAGTTTTAGAAAACATGCAACTTAGAATGAGTATATCTACCTAACCAAAAAGGCTACGGAGTTGAATTTTCTTTCAAAATGGCCCTCTCTTAGTCTTGTTTTAAAAAATTTCAAAATTTCAAAATTTCTAAGAGAAAAAATTTAGAGTTAATATACGTTTTTCACAAACTGATCAGATTGTATGAACATGAAATTTTTCAAAAATCAGCAAGAATGGTTCTAGTAGTACATGCAAGTTAAGAAGACTTGATTTTCACCTAAATAGCACAATTTTAATCATGAAAATAACATTTTTACATGCTCTTGACACAAATTATAAAAGTTCTCTTGAGTAACAAATTCAAGGAAGATGACATTCACAACATGCATGTGGGTTCTAGTTTGGGTTTCATGAAATAGTCAAAATTTTGGAGTTTAACTCTTGATCAAACCATGAAAATGAAGAATCAAGCATGGAAAGGAAGAAGTCTAAGATGAAATATCATCAATCAAAGAAAAACATGAATATTCATGTATGAATTCAAGACTAGAAGGAAGATTTACCCCAAAATTCAAGAATTGTGAGGAAATTGGTGAAATTGGGCTTCAATCCATGAGTAGAATGGTGGAATAACTCCCCTCCATGGTTATACCAAGTTTGGAATCAAGGTTTTCATGCTTGGGAGACTAGAAATTGAAATTTTGATGGTGTTTTTGTGAGACCCAAAAACGGGATGAAGTTGGGAGAGAGAAAAGAGAACATGTATGGGTGTTCTTGAAGAGAAAAAGGATGAAGAAAAATGAGAGTGAGAAAGCTAGTAGTGATGAGTGATTTAATGATGTGAGGATGGATTGAATAATCCTATAATGGGGTATACATACAAGGTGTTAGGTAGTAGTTGTTTAATTTGGGTTTGACTTGCATGGGAGAGCAAGATGAGCTTGAAAGGAATAAAAGTCTCCCAACAAATTGGTTTGGGTAGAAATAGAAAATGCCAAAATTGAGGGGTGAAAATATCAATTACATGAGTTGATGAATGGAGTTGAATGCGATGAAAGTTATAAATATAGGCAATAATATTATTATTAGAGTTGACCAAAGATATAGGATGGAAGAGTTAGATTCATATGAACAAGAGATGCAATGCTAGTTGGGGTAGAAAATGTAAAATTGATAAATGAGAGGTTTCTTTGTGAAAACTAAAAGTTGAGGGGAGAAAAAAATATTCCAATTAATAGGTAACACTAGAAAAGATAACTTTCATAAATTGTAAAATCTCCAAATAATTTCAAATAAAACACTTTGTATAAATCACTTTTAGATAACTACAAGTACTTCCCTAGTATACAAAATAAGTTTCATAACATTTTTCAAGTAAAAAAAAACTACAAAATAACCCCAAAATAAAAGAATATATCATCATAGATTTCAAATGAAACACTTATACGTTAAAATTAAGAAAGGTCATTAATAAGTTTGAAATTAAATTTCTTGAAATTCTCAAATATTTCTCCAAAATGACCAAATAACCCCTAACTTAAATACGGGGTATTACACACAATGCTAGGAACCACACCACGCTCAGTAATGAACTTCCTAATCTAGACAGCTTCCTTTGCTGCGCAACTCGCACCAATGTACTCAGCCTCAGTTGTAGGATCAGCAATCGTCTCTTGCTTGGAACTCTTCCAACTCACAACTCATCCATTAAGGAAATACACGAATCCCGACTGCGATCTGAAATAATCTCTGTCATTCGTGTAACACCTTACACGCAACTCTTCCTCCCCTCCATAGATCAGGAACAGATCCTTAGTTCTTCTCAAGTACTTTAGGATGTTCTTGATCGCTATCAAGTGACTCTCACCCGGATTAGACTAATATATGCTTGTGATACTTAACGCGTATGACACATTTGGTCTAGTACATAATATGGCGTACATGATGGATCCTGTGGCCGAAGAATAGGATACCCTACTCATGCGTTCCTTATCAATCTCATTGGAAGGAAGACAGTCATTCTTCGAAAGAGTGATTCCATGCGACATGGGCAAGAATCCCTTCTTAGAATCTCACATGTTAAACTGATTCAACACCTTGTCTATATATTTACTTTGACTAAGGCTTAGCAGCTTCCTCGATCTATCTCTATAGATCTTGATACCAAGTATATAAGCTGCTTCCCCTAAGTCCTTCATTGAGAAACACTTTCCTAGCCAATCTTCCATAGATTGCAGCATGGAAATGTCGTTTCCAATGAGTCGTATGTCATCCACATATATGACCAGAAAAGCAACAGAGCTCCCACTAACCTTCTTGTAGACACAAGACTCATGTTCTTTCTTGATGAAGTCAAACTCTTTGAATGCTTCATCAAAACGTTTATTCCAACTCCTAGAAGCTTGCTTCAATCCATAAATGGATCGTTGCAACTTGCAGACCTTATTTGCATGCTCTGGATCCACAAAAGCCTCAGGTTGTGTCATGTACACATCCTTGAGGAGGTTTCCATACAAAAATGCTGTTTTAACATCCACCTGCCAAATCTCATAGTCGTACTAAGATGCAATAGCAAGTAGGATTCGGATAGATTTGGTCATTGCGACTGGTGAAAATGTTTCATCATAGTCTATACCATTAATCTGTCTGAATCCTTTTGCCACCAGTCGGCCCTTATAGGTAACAACATTACCATCCATGTCGGTCTTCTTCTTGAATATCCACTTGCACCCTATGGGTCGATCCCCTTGGGGTGGTTCCACCAAAGTCCACACTTTGTTGGTATACATGGATTCCATCTCAAATTCCATGGCTTTATGCCACTTTTGAGAGTCTAGCCCTTTTATGGCCTCTACATAGGTAGTAGGCTAATCATCTATGAGCAACGTATCACCAGAATCAGTCACGAGAAGTCCATACCTCTCTGGCTCCCGGCGCACTCTACTTGACCTACGAAACTATTGTGTAACTTGAACACGTTCCTCCACAACATTTTGTGGTCTCTGTCCATGTTCCATAGTAGGATCACTAGTTTGTGGTTCTTGAATTTCTTCAAGTTCTACAGTCCTTCCACTTTCTTCTTTAGAGACAAATTCTCTTTCTAGAAACACGTCAGACCGAGTAACAAACACTTTGTTCTCAGTTGGATATTAGAAGTAATATTCCTTAGTTTCCTTAGGGTATCCCACAAACATACACTTATCCGACTTAGGCCCAATCTTGTTTGACTGTAAAAGTTTTACATAGACATCGCAATCCCAAATCTTCATGAAGGACACTGTGGGACGCCTCCCAGTCCACATCTCATATGGGGTCTTCATGACCGATTTGGATGGAACACGGTTAATGGTGAATGCTGCACACAATAGAGCGTAGCCCCGAAATGATAATGGAAGATCAGTTTGACACATCATAGGTCAAACTATGTCTAACAGTGTTCGATTCCTCCTCTCGGACACGCCATTCAATTGTGGCGTTCCGGGTGGACTGAGTTGGGATAAGATCCCACACTCTCTAAGATAGTCGTCAAACTTTTGGCTTAAGTATTCTCCTCCACGATCCTATCGTAGAGCCTTGATACTTTTGCCAAGTTGCTTCTCTACTTCATTCTTGAATTCTTTGAACTTTTCAAAGGATTCAGATTTGGCCTTCATAAGGTATACAAATCCATATCTACTGAAATCATCAATAAACGTAATGAAATAGACATAACCACTCCTAAAAGGCATGGAAAATGGCCCACATACATCAATATGCACGAGCGCCAATTGCTCACTACTCCTTTCACCTTTCTTATTAAAGGGGCCTTTGTCATTTTTTTCCAATAAACAAGCCTCACATTTCTGATATGATTTAAAATCAAATGAGTCTTGAAATCCATCCTTAAGGAGTCTAGATACACGTTTCTCGTTTATGTGGCCTAAACGACAGTGTCATAGATAAACAGGATTTAAATAATTTATTTCAATCCTCTTGGTATTTATGTTATAGACAGGATTAATTAGATCAAAGATATACAATCAATTAAATAATTGCGCACTACAATAACGAATACTATCAAAATAAATGGAGCAATAATTGTCCTTTATTGAAATAGTAAAACCTTCCTTGTCCAAACAAGAAATAAAAATAATGTTTCTGCTCATAGCAGGCACAAAATAACAATTATTTAATTCAAAAACTAATCATGAAAATAGAGACAGCTCGCACACGCCTACGGCCAATGCAACAACCTTTTCTCCATCCCCAACGCGCATGTCTATCTCCCCTTTAGCCAACCTTCTACTTCTCTTTAGATCCTGCACATTAAGACAAATGTGAGATCCACATCCAGTATCCAATACCCAAGATGAAGAGACAATTAAATTGACATCTATAAAAAGAATATCTGGTGGTGGTGGAATCACTATTCCAAACATTTTATCCTCCAGATACTTTGCGCAGTTCCTCTTCCTGTGTTCAGGATGACTACAGTAGCGACAATCACCCTTAGTCATGCCCTTGACAACGCCACCAACAGGTTTAAGAGCAAATTCCTTGGATTTGGCAACTTCCTTGCCTTTTCCTTTGGAGGTAGAAGCCAACCTTTTTTCCTTTCCCTTTGTGCACCATCATTATGGCCTTGCCCTTTCCCTTGTTGATGCTTTGTTCTGCTGTCCTCAACATATTGAGTAGATATGGCTGAGGCTTTACGATCTCTTTCATTTTATAGTTCATAATGAACTGTCCATAACTCTAAGGAAACGATTGTAAAATGAGATATGTGGACAACTCTTGACCCACCGAAAACCCCATTCATTCGAGATTCTCGGAGTACCCGATAATTCAGAGCACATGAGGTCCCACTGGGTTTCCCTCTGGCAGATGAAATTTGAACAATGCCTTGGAAACTTCATACCTCTCAACCCTAGCCTGCTCTTGGAAGAGCTGCTTCAAGTGTGCGATCATATCGTACACAACCAGGTTCTCATGTTGCTTCTGGAGCTCAGAGGACATGGTGCAAAGCATTAGGCAGGCTGCATCATTAGCATCGTCGACGAACTTCTGATGCGCCTTTAGGGCTGCAGCGGAATTATTTTCTGGACCCTTAGGAACTTCTTCCTCTTGAGTGTACAGTTTCTTTTCCTGCTTCAGATCGATTCTCATTATCCTGTACTAGTCTAGAAAGTTCGTTCCATAAAGATTGTCCTTCTCAAGGACATAACGTAGGGAGTGTGATGAACTTAATGAGTTGATTGCCATTGGAATTCTACAAAATGAGAAATATACAAGTTTTAGTATTTTGTGAACAAATAACTATATTTAATAATGGCTAGATTATTAAATACAACTCCCACTATTTTTCTCGGATAAATAACCATCAATATTAATACGGAAAATATCATTATATTTTCTTGTGGATCCAAGATCCATATTTAACTTCTTTTTTAGCTTGCTTTAGCAAGTCACCCAAAAATAAGTTATTTAGGCAGGAACAATTCCAATTGCATCCTTATGCAACTCTTGGTTCAATTGGGCAAATAACTCGTTATTAATCTAACCTATAGATAATCCTAATTGGTTGCCTCTAGTTTTTCAAACCTATTAAAATCACCTAGTCCAACCTCTTACTTAAACAATTGCACACTACTTGCTTGTGCCATCGCATCACATCATGATAAACCAAGTCGCATTGCTTTGGCACGCACGAGCTTGGTAATCATGAGCATGAAGAGTGTTTAAGTAACGAGAAGGCAAAATGCAATATTTAAATTGAGGAATTTTGTATTCAATTTTAATTGTTTTGTTGATCCATATCAACTGATCTTCTTATTTTGAGTTGGGCAAACTCATAAATAAAAGATCTGGGTTGTTAATTATCTTATTATCAATTTTGCATGCATCATCCATACATCAACAATAAATAATGAGACAATAAAATAAACAACCAGAAACAAAAATTAAACGTGATATGGATATGGCCACTAAACTAAGATATTCCCAAGCCAATGAGATTATTTATGAACACCTAAAAATAGCAAGCTCATCTCCATGTGCCTCCATCTTTTGGTCCATGCTCCATAGCTTCTTAGCCTTGTGGAATGCTCCATGTTGTGGTCCTTTAATTATTTGGGCTTCTTCTCCTCCATGTCTTGAATATCATCTATTTTATCTAATACTAGATAGACTATAGACTAAATAAAAAGATCTAACAAGATGAGAAGAAGACCGGCTTCTAGACCGTAAAACCTACTTAACAATTACATTAATTTTCTTAGCTCGAAAGCCGTAAAACAAACAACAAAATTAAAACTTCACAACATCCACATCTAAGGTCATATCAGATCACCATGAAAATAGAACATAAACAATTAAAATCCAATTTTAACGTTCATGGTCAATTTTAATTGATTTTGGACATACTAGGGTTAAAACGGTCCAAGAGGCCCACCATCACCATGGCCGAACCACTAAAGGACTGCCACAAAGGCCTTGGGCCGGCCGGCCCCTATGTAGGGTTTTGATTCATGGATCAAGCAACGGAAGCATAATCAAACAAATAACCATGCAAAACCCTCCAAGGTCACAAGTCTAGATGCATAACGATAGTGAAGGTAAGAAATCATAAACACACCTTTGGGTTCTCCTTGATGACTTCAAACGCGAATAGTGTCACGTTCTCTATAGTTGATCCACGCCTAGAGTTGATCCTAGATCTCCCAAACTCCTTGGTGCTAGCCCGGAATAAGAAGAGGGTGAAGGAATCACGCAAAACGAGACAAAAGAGGGGCTTCGGCCCTCTTTTGGCCGACGGGGTGAGGGCGGCGGCAAGGGGGTCGGGTTCGGCCTCCTTGTTGCTTGCTCTCTCTCCTTTGTTCTCTCCCACTCTTGTTATGTTCACTAATGAGCATAAGTTATGAGGAAGGAAGGAAGGAGGGTCCTTTATATAGTCCAACAACTCCTTGTTAACTACCTAAAGGACTTATTCTAGTCCAACTAGAATTCAATTTAGTCCCTTCCTTGCAAATTAGTCCCTACTAAGTTTGCAAGGGTTTGCAAAGTGATCCTTCTAATTAATTAATCCAATTAATTAATTCCCAAATCTAGTTCAACTCTATATAGCGTGTGACCCCATAGGTTCTATCTAGTTGGTAGCAACTATTTGCTAATATGGAGCGGTTTCTAGCAAAACATCCATTCTAGCCAACTAATAGAATAGTCATCTAGACAACCTTTGTACAAGTAATTGTCTCATCCCTTTGCCTCTATATCCGGATTGGACACGAGACATACAAGTCACACTCGTATATCCAATCCATAGTTTCTCGATCCATGGGAATAGCCTTATTCGTGCAAATAACATCAATATCCCATATATTGATTTATTTGAGTCTGGCCAGACATTCTATAAGCACTATCCCTCCAGTGGCCTAGGATATTTACTCCCGTTATGTGGGAGGGGCAAATCCTCTCTACGTCCACTACGATCTCTAAGCTTGCTTCTCATTGTATCCAGTACACGCCTTTATAACTACCCAGTTACGGTGTAGCGTTTAACGCTACCAAGATCACAATGATCCACAACTAGAATATCTAGTGACTTCAAGTCTAAGGATGACAATACCATTGCACCGCGAGAAGCACTTGTGACTCAACATAACATGTATGTAGCCTTCTCGGAGATGGGTCAATCCAGTGCAACATTCCGTAATGCACACCTATGTGTTGGATCGTGATATCTCCATATCAATCCAACCCCATACTAGTCTATAGATGATTGTCCCATTAATCATTATACTTGACTACGGATATTTAAGATAAACAACACGATTGTAAATCTAAGGACTTCATTATATTAAATATCCAATAAATAATAAATGAATTTTCTAGCCATATACAAATTCATACTAAACTAGATTGCCTCTAGGGCATCTATTCCAACAGTCTCCCACTTGCACTAGAGCCAATCTGGTGCATCTTGTATGCCCATACTCCTAGTGTGCCCTTCATGCTTCCACTGCGTGAGAGGCTTCGTAAGCGGGTCTGACAGATTATCATCTGTAGGAATCTTGCATATCCGAACGTCTCCTCTATCGATAATATCTCGAATCAGATGAAACTTCCTAACCACGTGCTTGGACTTCTGGTGCGATCTGGGTTCCTTTGATTGCGCGATCGCCCCAGTGTTGTCACAGAACAACTCCACTGGATCACACCAAGTTCAGAAACAAACTTTCTGATCCAAACAGCCTCCTTTGCTGCGCCATTTGCAGCAATGTACTCAGCCTCTGTTGTAGAATCAGCTACCGTCTCTTGCTTGGAACTCTTCCAGCTCACCGCTGCTCCATTCAGGCAAAACACATATCCCGATTGTGATCTAAAGTCATCTCTGTCAGTTTGGAAGCTTGCATCAGTGTAACCCCTTACACGCAACTCTTCCTCACCGCCAAACATCAAGAAGGCATCCTTAGTTCTTCTCAAGTACTTTAGGATGTTCTTAACAGCAATCCAGTGACTCTCACCCGGATCGGATTGGTATCTGCTTGTCATACTCAAGGCATATGACACATCTGGTCTAGTACATAACATGGCGTACATGATAGATCCTATGGCCGAGGCATAGGGAATCCTACTCATGCGTTCCTTCTCAATCCCATTGGAAGGAAAACCACTCTTCGAAAGAGTAATTCCATGTGACATGGGCAAGAATCCCTTCTTGGAATCTTGCATGTTGAACCGTTTCAACACCTTGTCAATGTATGTACTTTGACTTAGGCCTAGCAACCTCTTAGATCTATCTCTATAGATCTTTATACCGAGTATATAGGCTGCTTCCCCTAAGTCCTTCATTGAGAAACACTTTCCTAGCCAATCTTTCACAGATTGCAGCATAGGAATGTCGTTTTCAATGAGAAGTATGTCATCTACATACAAGACCAGAAAAGCTACAGAGCTCCCACTAACCTTCTTGTAGACACAAGACTCATCTTCGTTTCTGATGAAGCCAAACTCTTTGACCACTTCATCAAAAAGTCGATTCCAACTCCTAGAAGCTTGCTTCAGTCCATAAATGGATCGTTGCAGCTTACAGACTTTGTTGGCTTGCTTTGGATCCTCAAAACCCTCCGGCTGTATCATATACACGTCCTCGAGGAGATTCCCATAACGGAATGCTGTTTTGACATCCATCTGCCAAATCTCATAGTCGTACTATGCTGCAATGGCAAGTAGGATTCGGATGGATTTGGTCATAGCGACTGGTGAAAAGGTTTCATCATAGTCAATGCCATGAATCTGTCTGAATCCTTTAGCCACCAATCGGCCCTTATAGGTAATCACATTACCATTCATGTCGATCTTCTTCTTGAAGACCCACTTGCACCCTATGGGCCGCGCCCCATCGGGTGGTTCAACCAAAGTCCATACTTTGTTGGTATACATGGATTCCATCTCGGATCTCATGGCTTTAAGCCACTTCTGAGAGTCTGGGCCACTCATGGCCTCCTCATAGGTAGTAGGCTCATCATCTATGAGCATCGTGTCACCGGAATCCGTTACGAGAAGTCCATACCTCTCGGGTTCCTGGCGCACTCTACTAGATCTACGAAGCTCTTGTGTTACCTGAACAGGTGGCTCCACAACTGCTTGTGGTTCCTGTTCATGTTCCATAATCGGTTCAGTGATTTGTGGTTCTTGAACTTCTTCAAGTTCTACATTCCTCCCACTTGCTTCCTTAGAGACAAACTCTCTTTCTAGAAACACGCCGGTCCGAGCAACAAACACTTTGTTTTCGGTTAAATTGTAGAAGTAGTATCCCTTAGTTTCCTTAGGGTACCCCACAAATTTACACTTATCCGATTTAGGCCCTAGCTTGTCTGATTGTAAACGTTTTACATAGACATCGCAGCCCCAAATCCTCATGAACGATAGTGTGGGACGCCTCCCACTCCACATCTCATATGGTGTCTTCATGACTGATTTAGATGGAACACGGTTAATGGTGAAAGCTGCACTTAATAGAGCGTAGCCCCAAAACGATAATGGAAGATCGGTTTGACACATCATAGACCGAACCATATCCAATAGGGTTCGATTCCTCCTCTCGGACACGCCATTCCATTGTGGCGTTCCGGGTGGAGTGAGTTGGGACACGATCCCACACTCTCTAAGATAGTCGTCAAACTCTTGGCTCAAGTATTCTCCTCCACGATCCGATCGTAGAGCCTTGATACTTTTGCCAAGTTGCTTCTCTACTTCATTTTTGAATTCTTTGAACACTTCAAAGGATTCGGATTTTGCCCTCATAAGGTACACAAATCCATATCTACTGTAATCATCAGTAAATGTAATGAAGTAGACATAACCACCCCTGGCAGGCGTGGCAAATGGCCCACACACATCGGTATGTATGAGCGCCAATTGCTCACTAGTCCTCTCACCTTTCTTATTGAAAGGGGACTTTGTCATTTTTCCCAATAAACAAGCCTCACATGTCTCATATGATTCAAAATCAAATGAGTCTAGTAATCCATCCTTATGGAGTCTAGATACACGTTTCTCATTTATATGGCCTAAACGACAATGCCATAAATAAGCAGGATTTAAATCATTTATTTTAATCCGCTTGGTATTAATGTTGTAGACAGGATTGCTTAGATCAAGGACATAAAGTCCATTAAATAATTGCGCACTAAAATAGTGAATATTATTCAAAAAAAAGGAACAACAATTGTTCTTTATTGAAATAATAAAACCTTCCTTGTCCAAACAAGAAATAGAAATAATGTTTCTGCTCATAGCAGGCACAAAATAGCAATTATTTAATTCTAAAACTAATCCTGAAGGCAGAGATAGCTTGCACACGCCTATGGCCAACGCAGCAACCTTTGCTCCATTCCCAACGCGCAGATCTACCTCCCCTTTAGCCAATCTTTTACTTCTCTTTAAATCCTGCATATTTCGACAAATATGAGATCCACATCCAGTATCTAATACCCATGATGTAGAGACAGTTAAATTGACATCTACAACAAAAATACCTGGTGGTGGTGGAATCACTATTCCAAGCCTCTTGTCCTCCAGATATTTTGGGCAGTTCCTCCTCCAGTGTCCAGGCTGACTGCAGTAGTGACACTCACCCTTAGTCATGACCTTGGCAACGCCACCAACATGCTTAAGGGCTTGTTCCTTGGACTTGGCAACTGACTTGCCTTTGCCCTTGGAGGAAGAGGCAAACCTTTTGCCCTTTCCTTTCTGCACCATCATAATGGCCTTGCCCTTACCCTTGTTGATGCTCTGTTCAGCCGTCCTCAACATGTTGAGCAAATCTGGCAGTGGTTTAACGATCTCGTTCATGTTATAGTTCATAATGAACTGTCCATAACTCTCGGGCAACGATTGCAACACGAGATCGGTTGCCAACTTTTGGCCGACCGGGAACCCAAGCCGGGCGAGATTCTCCAAGTACCCGATCATTCGGAGTACATGGGGTCCCACCGGGTTCCCTTCTACCAGATGACATTTTAACAGTGCCTTTGAGACCTCATACCTCTCTACCCTCGCCTGCTCTTGGAAGAGGTGCTTTAGATGTTCGATCATATCGACAGCATTCATGTTCTCGTGTTGCTTCTGAAGCTCAGAGGTCATGGTGCAAAGCATTAGGCAGGCCGCATCATTAGCGTCATCAACACGCTTTTGATACGCCTTTAAGGCAGCAGGTGTCTGGTTCTCTGGACCTTCTGGAACATGCTCCTCTATTGCGTACAGTTTCTTCTCTTGCTTGAGAACAATTCTCAAGTTTCTGTACCAATCAAGAAAGTTGGTTCCAGAGAGCTTGTCCTTCTCAAGGACAGATCGTAGGGAATGTTGTGAACTCGATGAGTTGTTTGCCATTTGGAATTCTACAAAAAGGAAAATACGCAAGTTTTAGTATTTGTGAATTTTTGACTATATTTAATAATGGCTAGTTTATTAAATATAGCTCCCACTATTTTTCTACGGATTAATAACCCTCAAGATATTAATGCGGAAAATATCCTTATATTTTCTAGTGGGCCAAGATCCATCTTTTCATCTCCTTATGAGCTTGCTTTGGCAAGTTACCCATAATTTGACTACTTTTAGGTAGGAACAATTCCAATTGCATCCCATATGCAACTCTTGGTTCAATAGGGCAAATAAATCCTTATTTATCCATCCATATGGATAATCCCAATTGATTGCCTCTAGGTTTCTTAATCAAATTAATAGCCTAGTTGTGTTCAACCTCTTATCTAAACAATTGCACATTGTTACGTGCCATCGCATTCCATCATTATGAACCAAGTCGCCATGCTTTGGCACGCACGAACTTGATAAATAATGATGATAATGAGTGTTTAAATAACGAGAAGGCAAGAACACAATATTTAAAATTTGAGGGATTTTAAAATTCAATTTTAATTGTTTTTGTTGATCAATATCAACTAATCTATCTATTTGAGTTTGGGCACAACTCCGAATAATAGATCCGGGTTGTCTAATTATCTTATTATCCTAATTGCATGCATCATCCATACACCAACCACACAAATAATAAGACAATAAATAAACAACCACAAAACAGAAATTAAACGTGATGTGGATATGGCCTTTTCTAGACTAAGATAATTCCAAGCCAATGGAATTATCTATGAACCCTAAGAAAACACATCTCCATGCGTCTTGATCTTTTGGTCCATCCTTCATAGTCATGTGGAACGCTCCATGCTCCATGCTCCATCTTTTGTAGCTTCTTTGGCTTTGGGCTTCTTTTCTCCAATCTTGGCTAACAATCTACTTTATCTAGCACTAGCTAATATCTATACTAAATAAAATAAATCTCACAAGTTGAGAAAAAAATGGCACGCAGGCCATAAAACCCTAATTAATTATTACAATTAATTGATCAGCTCGCAGGCCGTAAAACCAAACCACAAAATTAAACATCCACATCAAACCACATCCTAAGACCATATCCAATCACCATGCGATTTGCACAGAAACAGTTAAAATCCAATTTTAACGCGCTTGGTCAATTTTAATTGATTTTAGGATTTCTAGGGTTAAAACGGTCCATGGGCCCAACAATCCAATTGCCCGGGCCCATTAAAGTGAACCACAAGGCCCTAGGGCCGGCCTGGCCCAAAACCCGCAAGCTAGGCCCGCGGGTTAGGGCCGCCCGGCCCCTTAGGGCGGCCAAGCTTGGGCGGCAAGCAAGGGGGAGGTCCCTAGGGGGGCCGAACCTCCTCTTGGGAGTTGTTTCCAAAAACAACTCCCTTGCTTGGAGCCCAAGTTTGGTTGTTTCCTTGTTTTGGGAGAACTCCTTCTTCCCCAAGGATGCCCAAACCCTAGATCTAAGATCCTAAAATTTCTCAAACTCACCAATTCATGCATTTAATGCAAAAATTGAATCTTGTTATGAGTAATTATTGACAAATTGCATCCCATGCTTGATTTGTCTTGTTTTACGCGATAAACAATCAAATTCGTTCCATAAAGAATTGTCATTATCCTGTACTAGTCTAGAAACTTCTTCCTCTTGAGTGTACAATTTCTTTTCCTGCTTCAGATCGATTCTCATTATCCTGTACTAGTCTAGAAAGTTCGTTCCATAAAGATTGTCCTTCTCAAGGACATAACGTAGGGAGTGTGATGAACTTAATGAGTTGATTGCCATTGGAATTCTACAAAATGAGAAATATACAAGTTTTAGTATTTTGTGAACAAATAACTATATTTAATAATGGCTAGATTATTAAATACAACTCCCACTATTTTTCTCGGATAAATAACCATCAATATTAATACGGAAAATATCATTATATTTTCTTGTGGATCCAAGATCCATATTTAACTTCTCTTTTAGCTTGCTTTAGCAAGTCACCCAAAAATTAGTTATTTAGGCAGGAACAATTCCAATTGCATCCTTATGCAACTCTTGGTTCAATTGGGCAAATAACTCCTTATTAATCTAACCTATAGATAATCCTAATTGGTTGCCTCTAGTTTTTCAAACCTATTAAAATCACCTAGTCCAACCTCTTACTTAAACAATTGCACACTACTTGCTTGTGCTATCGCATCACATCATGATAAACCAAGTCGCATTGCTTTGGCACCCACGAGCTTGGTAATCATGAGCATGAAGAGTGTTTAAGTAACGAGAAGGCAAAATGCAATATTTAAATTGAGGAATTTTGTATTCAATTTTAATTGTTTTGTTGATCCATATCAACTGATCTACTTATTTTGAGTTGGGCAAACTCATAAATAAAAGATCTGGGTTGTTAATTATCTTATTATCAATTTTGCATGCATCATCCATACATCAACAATAAATAATGAGACAATAAAATAAACAACCAGAAACAAAAATTAAACGTGATATGGATATGGCCACTAAACTAAGATATTCCCAAGCCAATGAGATTGTTTATGAACACCTAAAAATAGCAAGCTCATCTCCATGTGCCTCCATCTTTTGGTCCATGCTCCATAGCTTCTTAGCCTTGTGGAATGCTCCATGTTGTGGTCCTTTAATTATTTGGGCTTCTTCTCCTCCATGTCTTGAATATCATCTAATTTATCTAATACTAGATAGAATATAGACTAAATAAAAAGATCTAACAAGATGAGAAGAAGACCGGCTTCTAGACCGTAAAACCTACTTAACAATTACATTAATTTTCTTAGCTCGAAAGCCGTAAAACAAACAACAAAATTAAAACTTCACAACATCCACATCTAAAGTCATATCCAATCACCATGCAAATAGAACATAAACAATTGATATCCAATTTTAACGTTCATGGTCAATTTTAATTGATTTTGGACATACTAGGGTTAAAACGGTCCAAGAGGCCCACCATCACCATGGCCGAACCACTAAAGGACTGCCACAAAGGCCTTGGGCCGGCCGGCCCCTATGTAGGGTTTTGATTCATGGATCAAGCAACGGAAGCATAATCAAACAAATAACCATGCAAAACCCTCCAAGGATCACAAGTCTAGATGCATAACGATAGTGAAGGTAAGAAATCATAAACACACCTTTGGGTTCTCCTTGATGACTTCAAACGCGAATAGTGTCACGTTCTCTATAGTTGATCCACGCCTAGAGTTGATCCTAGACCTCCCAAACTCCTTGGTGCTAGCCCGGAATAAGAAGAGGGTGAAGGAATCACGCAAAACGAGACAAAAGAGGGGCTTCGGCCCTCTTTTGGCCGACGGGGTGAGGGCGGCGGCAAGGGGGTCGGGTTCGGCCTCCTTGTTGCTTGCTCTCTCTCCTTTGTTCTCTCCCACTCTTGTTATGTTCACTAATGAGCATAAGTTATGAGGAAGGAAGGAAGGAGGGTCCTTTATATAGTCCAACAACTCCTTGTTAACTACCTAGATGACTTATTCTAGTCCAACTAGAATTCAATTTAGTCCCTTCCTTGCAAATTAGTCCCTACTAAGTTTGCAAGGGTTTGCAAAGTGATCCTTCTAATTAATTAATCCAATTAATTAATTCCCAAATCTAGTTCAACTCTATATAGTGTGTGACCCCATAGGTTCTATCTAGTTGGTAGCAACTATTTGCTAATATGGAGCGATTTCTAGCAAAACATCCATTCTAGCCAACTAATAGAATAGTCATCTAGACAACCTTTGTACAAGTAATTGTCTCATCCCTTTGCCTCTATATCCGGATTGGACACGAGACATACAAGTCACACTCGTATATCCAATCCATAGTTTCTCGATCCATGGGAATAGCCTTATTCGTGCAAATAACATCAATATCCCATATATTGATTTATTTGAGTCTGGCCAGACATTCTATAAGTAGTATCCCTCGAGTGGCCTAGGATATTTACTCCCGTTATGTGGGAGGGGCAAATCCTCTCTACGTCCACTACGATCTCTAAGCTTGCTTCTCATTGTATCCAGTACACGCCTTTATAACTACCCAGTTACGGTGTAGCGTTTAACGCTACCAAGATCACAATGATCCACAACTAGAATATCTAGTGACTTCAAATCTAAGGATGAAAATACCATTGCACCGCGAGAAGCACTTGTGACTCAACATAACATGTATGTAGCCTTCTCGGAGATGGGTCAATCCAGTGCAACATTCCGTAATGCACACCTATGTGTTGGATCGTGATATCTCCATATCAATCCAACCCCATACTAGTCTATAGATGATTTTCCCATTAATCATTATACTTGACTAGGGATATTTAAGATAAACAACACGATTGTAAATCTAAGGACTTCATTATATTAAATATCCAATAAATAATAAATGAATTTTCTAGCCATATACAAATTCATACTAAACTAGATTGCCTCTAGGGCATCTATTCCAACACCCTAGCCCACACGGCAAGGCCGTGCGCTAGGGAGCCCGACCCCCTTGTCCGTGGCCTTCCTTGGGCGGCAAGGAGAGAGGGGCGTTCCCCTAGGGGGGCCGAACCTCTTTAGGAGGTTGTTTCCAAAACAACTTCCTCCTTGTTGCCCAAGTTAAGTTGTTTCCAAGTTTGAAAAACACATTTTTCCAACTTATGCCAAACCCTAGTTCTCTAGATCAAAAATTTTCACATCCTATGTGATCCAAATTCACTAATCCTTACATCCCATGTAACATTAGTTCTTATTTGGTTGAATTATATACAAATTGCATCAATATGCTTGATTTGTACGTTTTATGCAGTAAACAGTAACTGAAGTGTAAAATAGACATAATCGTAACACGTAATTAAACTACATTATGCTCTACGACCCGGGGCTCTCATATCAGTGTTGGGTTTTGTAACGGATTACACAGTGGAATTAAACAAATAAGATCCGCACAAGACCCACCAAGGATCACAGGAAGAGAATTCATAATGATATTCCAGTGATGACTTCAAACGCAAAATTGTGTTCGCGTCTCTATAGCTAGTCCACACCTAGGATGAAGAACTAGATTCCTCCACACATTTGTGCAAGAAACCGGTAGAGGAAGGAAGAGGACGAATCACACAACGGAGATCAAAAGAGGATACCGGGCCTCTTCTCTGGCCGACGGGTAGAGGGGGCGGACGGGGTCGGGCGGCCCTTGTCATGCTCTCTCTCCTTTCTTTTTCTCTCCTACTCAAATTATTTTATGAGTATTAGTTATGAGAAGTAAGCTAGGAGTGTCCTTTATATAGTCCAAAAACTTCTTGTTAACTGTATAAATGCCCTTATCCTAATCCTGTCCATACATGGATTAGTCCAACTTGCAAATTAGTCCAACTACGTTTGTAAGTAGTTGCATATTGATCCTTCTATTAATTAATCATATTAATTAATTCTCATGTATAGTTTTATCCTTATGGTGTGTGACCCTATAGGTTTCTACTTAGTTGGTAATAACGTTTATTAACATGGAGCGGTGTCTAGCAACACATCCATGCAACCCAACTAATAGAAATAGTCATTACTTTGACAAACCTTGTGAAAGTATTGTATCATCCCTCTGTCTCTACATCCGAATTGGACACGAGACATACAAGTTACACTCGTATATCCAATCCAAAGTTTCTCGATCCTGGGAATAGTCTTACCCATGCAGATAATCATCAATATCATATATTGATTTATCTGAGTCTGGCAGACATTCTATAAGAACCATCCCTCGAGTGGCCGTGGATGTTGTCTCCCGTTATGTGGGAGGGGCAAATTCCATCTAATCACTACCATCTCTAAGCTTGCTTCCCTATTGTGTCCGACTAATGCCTTTATTACTACCCACACCCAGTTACGGTGTAGTGTTTGACGATGTCAAAACACAATATTCCACAACTAGAGGATCTAGTGACTTCAAGTCTAAGGATGACCACCCCGTTGTCACTACGAGAAGCACTTGTGACTTTACATAACTTGTATGTAGCCTTCTGTTTTGGGTCAATCCAGTATGCTATTACTCCTAATGCATACCCATGTGTTGGATCGTGATATCTCCATATCAATCCAACCCCATACTTGTCTATAATTGATCTTCCTATTAATCAATAAAACTAATTGAGGATATTTAAAATAAACAAGCACACTAAGGACTTCATTATAATAAATATCTCTATAAATAATACAATGAATATTTCTAGCCAAAAACAGTGTTCATACTAAAAAGATTGCCTCTAGGGCATCTATTCCAACATATACTTGTAGAGATGTGGACAAAATTCGGCATGAAGGTGATTAATTCAGACAAACAAGGTACACACCAATGCTTCCTTTCCTACGTTATGATGGCTTGTCATGCGATTCATGGAGGGTCGTGAACGGAATTGTTTTATTGTATTTCCGTTGCGTAATTCGTATCAACCATAAAGGTAGTGGAGGTGGTTAAATTTGGTAGTCACAGTAATACAATGGATGAAAGGTTAAATAAGGCTGAGGAATCACTTCAGTTTCATGAACAACAATTAGCAAAAATTTCGAGCGCATGGCATATGCAGATAATGACCATGGGCAAAGCAGCATCATTCCTGACTTAGTTGGGGAGTGCGAAAAGGAAGACCAAGAACCCCTGGAGGTCTATAATAATGGGTCTCGTCAAGTAATAGATCCTTGGGCCGCTTCATTCTCAAATTCGAACTCATATTGGGATGAGTCTGTGACGCCTATATAACTTTTGCCTCGCATAATTCCGGAGCCATGGCATGAATGGGCGAGTGTTCACATCGCGAGCTTGTGGCCTAAGGACATTGAACGGGGTTTTAGTGGAGAACAAGCTCCTAAGTGCACTAATAATGAGTTCTCCCCAATCACTGAAGAACGCCATGAAGTTAAGGAATTACTGCATGGAGATATTCACATGGATATGTGTCACGAAATTCCTCAGTCTAATCCATATCTCTTGGAGATCATTAAATTGGGTGGATCTCATGAGGAAGACCGTAGACCCCAGTTTTATGCAACCCATGATTTACCATCCGTGATTCTAATACAAGAAAGAAAAAAGAAAGTAGGAAAGGAAGAACGCATGATTGAAACCGCTCCACATGAGAGGTTATATTCAGAGGACTGATCCTCTACTAAGGCATGTTTAAAGAATTGGAAGTAGAAGAAGAGGAGAGGTAGAATGAGGCATGTGGCGGTTAACAAATTCTCTAGTAGACAAAATTTCTAAGAGAAGAAAAGTTATAATTTGGTCTACAATTTTTTCATACCATTGTGAACTCATGCATGCTCGCGTGAAAAGAAAGTGAAGGAGAGACGATGGTGGAAGAAGAATAAATGGAGAGAAAAATATCCTTAACATATTTTGAGGTAAATGGGTGGGTCGTCGACCTTAAATTACAAGGCGCTTGTTGGGAGGCAACCCAACGTAATTACTGTGTTTAGTATAGTTGTATTTTTTATTAATATACTTTTCTAGAGAGATGAGAGAGAGGGACTAATGGTATTTTCCAAGTGACATACATGATCAAGTTATGGTAGAGTAACCCCGGTGTTTCATAGCACACTTGACCTTTACAGGGACTTATATTGGCAAATTGGGGATTCTTCAGACATGGGTTTTAGCAGAGGAGGCAGTCGACCCCGGTGTGCGAGCATACACTGACCCTAGGGGAGCATAGTGGCGCCATCACTATGTCTTAGGGACTGGTGATGAACGATTTCTTCCCCTCCCTTGAGGTGGTTGTGAGTATTTCTTCCCTCTAGCCGAATTTGTGTTAATTTCGTATGTCATAGGTCCATCTCATCTATTGGCCTACGCATTTGATTGCTGAGTTTTCTTGCATGATCTCTGAATTCGCTAAGGACAATGAAGCATTCAGTTTGGGGGTGGTTTATCTGTCTACTAGCTAATATCTGTCTTGCATAGCCAGTTACATGTAGGATGTGTCTAGGCTGTATTGTGAGTCAGCTTTGTGGTTTTTGTTATATTTTTGCATATATTGTCGTATTGTGTAGAGTATATTTATATTCAGTTAGCGCTTTTATATAATTGAGTATTAAGAGTGTAATGAAGGTAACAAATACATGATCAAATACTCTAGAAAGGGGGGTTGAATAGAGTATGGCAACTTTTTCCAGAAGGGTAGATTTAAAACAATTGGAGAAGAACTTGAAGTGTTTCAAAGATTTGAACACAATTTCAAGGCTTTGAAACCAAAACAGACAGATTAGATACACTGATAATTTTCAAGGCTATGAAAAGCCTTTCAAAACTTTGAACTGAAACCTGTTTTGAAGTAATAATAAAGATAAGTGCGGAACTGAAATGCAAGATGGTGAACACAATGATTTGTTACGAAGTTCGGTCCCAAGTGACCTAATCTCCGCGTGAGGGTTATAATCCCTCTAGTATTTCCGCAAATTCTAATTAATCAAAAGCTATGCTCAAGATATGAGGCCAAGAGTATTCCCTACCTCTTTTCCAGCCCGTGGTTCTCACTAACCTATAGTACCTGGTCTAGCTAACCGATAACAAAATATAAATTATATGTTGTTCCTCTTGAACAAACCACAAGAAATATGATTAAATGATATAGAAATGATATATAAATAAAATCTCAGATATAAGAACACTGGGAACACATCAAAGCAGTAAGCTTGAAGTGTTCTTATGGAAAATGAAATGGATTGTGTGGATGTTTGATCTTCTTCAATGATGCTTGTCAACCCGTTGGAGAGTATGAATCTGTTTGTAATGAACTGTGCTTATCTATCTCTCTGAATCACTGGACTTTCCGTCAATTCGAATTTCATAATATAAAGGAAGCTTCAAACGGAAATCCCTAAAAATCCTCTGAAGATCTTTGACTCTCTACAGCCTGATTCCAATGGCTAGCTTCTTGATTTCCTTATTTATTTTGATAAGATCTTACATATACAAGTTAAAGGAATGTTCATACAACCATCCATACTTGTAGGATCAATTGCAGACTTGGATTACCTTCTCTACAAACCTATATATAAGGAAAACTTTCGAAAGTAGATAGTAGCTAAAAATCCATGCAACCACTTAGGCAAACAATGAAATTAAGGCATTATATAACACATAAATAGTTTGTATTTCATCATATAATAAAGCATGATAAAGTATCAGAGGTTAGAGAATGATTAGGAGGAAGAACTCCCCCTGAGTTCATGTAGTGAAATGATGTGCAGTTTCAAGGCATTGAAACCAGTTTCAAAGCTTTGAAATAGCTTTGTACTTATAATCTCTTCAACTTTGAACGTATAATCTCCCCCTTGATGAAAGACAAAACCACTAATATGTGAGAACTGTATTTCTGCAAAAGATAGACATTAGAGCATAGTGAAAACAGTTATATAAGATCATAAACAAATAACTAAATAGTTATAAGCTTAATCAAAATAAAACTAAGAAAATAAAATCAAACTAAGCAGAACAACTGCCACAGTATTTAAAACATCCAAAACCATATACCCCTAAAATTCTCCTAAATTTCTCACCCTATTTTACTTTCATAAAAAAAGTGAGCAAATGGTGGATCAACCTTATTGAAAACTTATGAGTTTTAAAAGACATAAAAGTTCAAGGCTTTGTAAAAAAGAAAGAGAAGGCTGTATACAAGTTTTTCGGTCTGCATTTGTCTTGTCTCCTGTATCAACCTCTTGATCACTTCCTTCTTCCTCTTCATCCCCATTCTCTTCTTGTGCAGCCACTACTTGTGCAACTTCTTCAACAATTTCTTCATCCTCAAATAGGTCACTAATTTCAGAAAATTTCATTTCTGTTTCTCAACTTTAAGTCCTTATCCCAAGAACTGTGCTCATCAAATAAGTCTCTGGTAGATCCTGACTTCCTTGAGCATTGTGGAACTGGTGTATCCTCTTCATCCACATGAACCAAGTTGATAGTATTAAAAACACTCTCAATAATGTACTTCATCTATCTGAACTCAGTACCCAACTGATATTGACCCTGCTTGAGCTCATCTAGCTCATTCTAAATGAAGTATAGCTTCTGAAGAACTTGAGATTGGTCTTGAGTGGTAGAAGGTAGGGCTACTACAGAGGTTAAGGACTTTGGCTTCAAAAAAAAATCGCCTTTCAAGTCATCAGCAGACAATTCAGAGTAGAGCTTACATTCTCCCACACTGGTTTTCACAATTCCAATCCTTTGAAAGGACTTTTCATCTATCATTCCAAAACTAGTAGTAATTGTCTCTTCCCTATCAACATGTATCTCCAGATGTTGAAATAAAAGTGAGAGGATGTTGGCATAGGGTAGAGGATTCTTCCTATTTTTGGTACAACTATACAACATGTGTTCCATCACAATGATTGTCAAATCAGTATCATAACAATGCATTATCAGATACATTCGATATAACACCCTATCAGACAACAATTCCCTAGAGTTTTCGTCAGGTACCACATACCTCATCAAGATAGTAAACAAGATTTTTGCTTCAACTAGTTAACACAGAATGAGCTAACTCCTTAGAGGTAGTAGCTATACCAGGTAAAAAGAACGATTGCTTAGCCAACTTGATACCATCAACCTTGCTAGGGTTGTTTTCTGTATTGTACCTCTTTGGATACCCCAAGACATTAGCAAACTCAGCATGATCTAACTCCACCACAATACCAGCTACCTTAGATGATATAGTCAAGTTCAGAGTATTCACTTGTTTCAGATTCAGATAAAAGAGTCTGGTAAGCCTAGGGTATGCAACCTCAGACGGAAATAGGATTTTCCAAAGAGAACTCTGTTTCAATCTCCTAATACACTCCAAATCCATGGAATCCAACATGCTAGAACTGATCATACTCCAGTAAGAAACAAAAGCAGATGCAAATACATCTCGCCAGATACTGCTTTTAGCATTAATGATAAACCATTTAGAATGAATTGTTCTCTTACCAGAAGTTGTTTTCTCCTCTTAGTAAATCTGAACTCCTTACCCTTGTCCTTTTCTGATATATGTATCTCCTTCCCCTTAACCTTTCCTGAAGCCTGTGTCTCCTTCCCTTTGTCTGATTTCTAAGGAGTCTTTTTCTTCGTCACCTTCTTTGGACTACCAATCTGAACACCCTTTTTCTTGTCAGATGTAGTTACTGGTTTTGGCTTCTTCTTGTTTGAGGTAGCAGTCTGATCATTCTTGTCTTTCTTATTTTTCTTCTTCTGAGTAGGATGAGAGGGTCTCTAAGAAGCACTAGCAATCCTAGAACTGGACTAGCACTGATGGGTTGAACCTCTTCTTCTATAGCTTTTCTTTTCTTCCACGTGTTCTTCTTTGAGCTTCCATCAGCCATCTTGATTCATTGAGAGCTTCTCCGTGAATCCATGGGGTTAGGGTTTAAGAAGAGATAGGCCAGAAATATAGAAGAGAGAAGGGAGTAGATAAATACTAAAGAGTTTGTGTTAAAGAGGGAAACTAAATATTCCCAAATATATGTGGAAAGAAAGTTTGATTAAAATCCAAACTCCTTTGGAAAGGAAATAATTTTATATGGATGTGAAAAAGATTTGCTTAAAAAAGTAAAAATAATGTTAGGCAATTATCTACAGAGATAACACCCAACATTAGTTATCCAATCATTGAATATATAGTAAACATATTTATTTTCAAGGTTTTAAAAAGGATTTCAAGGCCTTGAAAAATTGTTGTACTGCACAAAAAAATTTCAAGACTTTGAAAAAAAATTCAAGACTTCGAAAAAAAATTCAGAAAATTGAAACAAAAGTAACTTACATGATGCTCCCCCTAAAACGATGCTTCTTTACTCAACATTCCAAGTTCTAATCTCAGGGCTGTGAATCTATCCTCTGGCAGTGGTTTAGTGAAGGTATCAGCAAACTGCATGTTTGTTGGCACAAACGACACAGATACATCACCTTTCTCCACATGATCTATAATGAAGTGATGTATTACATCAATGTGCTTAGTCCTTGAATGATGATTTCTTTGTAATTGAGATGGCACACATGTTTTCACATTTGATGGAATACTTATGAAGTCATAACTCATATCTTTCATTTGTTGAGCTATCCATAGCACTTGTGAGTAGCAAGCTCCTGCTGCTATGTATTCAACTTCTGCTGTTGATAAATCTACTAAATTTTCTTCTTAGAATGCCATCTAATCAGAGATGATCCAAGGTATTGGGAACACCCTGAAGCGCTTTTTCTATCTACTTTGTATCCTGCAAAATCAGCATACGAATAGCCACACAAAGAGAAGTTAGACTGTCTAGGATATCAAAGTCCTAAGTTGGTACCATTGAGATATCTAAGGATTCTTTTGACAGCAACTAAGTGAGACTCTTTAGGATCAGCTTGAAATCTAGCACACATACAAACACTAAACATAATATATGGCCTGCTTTCAGTAAGATAGACCAGTGAGCCAATCATACCTCTGAACTCTTTATGGTTCACACTCTTACAATTCTTATCCTTTTCTAAGGATAGTGTAGAACTCATGGGAGTTTTGGCTACCTTGGATTGAGACATATTATACTTGTTAAGCAAATCCTTGATGTACTTATTCTGGTGTAGAAAAATTCCTTTCTTCATTTGATGTACATGAAGTCCAAGAAAGAAATTTAACTCTCCCATCAAGCTCATCTCAAATTCCCTGCTCATAAGACTAGAGAAATCCTTGGAAAGAGATTTATTAGTGGCACCAGATATAATATCTTCAACATATACTTGTAATACAAGAATGTCTTTCTCTGAGTCTTTAGGAAGATATTTTTATCAACTAAGCCTCGTCTGAAACCATATACAAGTAACAACTTTGACAATCATTCATATCAAGCTCTTGGAGCTTGTTTCCGGTCATAAAGAGTTTTGTCAAGCTTGTAAACATGATTGGGAAACTCATCATTTTCAAAACTAGGAGTTTGAGCAACATAAACTTCTTCTTGCAGGTAACCATTTAGAAATGAAGATTTAACATCCATTTGAAAAGGTTTGATGTTCTTATGTGATGCAAATGCAAGTAATATTCTAATTGCTTCCAACCTAGACACATGAGCAAAATTATCCTCATAGTCTATACCTTCGTCTTGGTTGTAGCCTTGAGCTACTAGTCTTGCTTTATTCCTGATAACCTTACCATTTTTTTCCAGCTTGTTTATGAACACCCAACTTTTCCAATTAGAGATTTATCTTTGGGAGGAGGAACCAAATTCGAGACCTTTTTCCTATCAAATTCATTCATATCACTTTGCATTGCAATAATCCAGTCTGCTTCTTGTAGTGCTTCTTTCACATTCTTAGGTTCTACAAGAGACAAAAAAGCATTAAAAGCACACAAGTTCTTTAAATGAGATCTTGTGTGTATCGGTGTATGGATAAAAAATGATGTTGTCTGCTGATGAGATGACAGATATTTGAACTTCTTTTTGGGTGTTCAGGGTCCTGGTTCTCCAGGAATCTTTTCAAGGCCTTGAGAACTTGATGTAGTGGCTTGACCACCCTCTGTTCTTGAGATTCTGTTTCAAGGCTTTGAGAGCCACCTTCAAGGCTTCAAAAATCTCTTCTAGTTTCTTGCATATTAGTCTTGGACCATTCTCTCGATCTGCACCATCCTCTGACTCTTTATTTTTCATATTTAAATCTGCAAAACCTTCACTCAAAGAACCATCAATGCTTTCATCAAATATAACATGTATACTTGCCTCAACAAGCTTGGTTCTCTTATTGTAAACTCTGTAGGATTTGGTAGTCAAAGAATATACAAGGAAAATACCTTCATCACTTCTTAAATCAAACTTTTCAATATTGTCCTTACCATTGAAATGATTGTCCTTACCAGTACCTAAAGTAGACACTGGTTCGTCAAAGACGAAGACAAGAAGAACATGCCCAGTAAGTGAACGTACGATCACTTTTACTTAGAAAAATTTCAAGAAGAGAAGTGGGAGGAAGCTTCTCGATGCACTTACAAGTAAAAGTAGAAGTGAACGTACATTCACCCTCTTTTGGCCTGTAAACGTACGTTCAAGGGAAGTGAACGTGCGTTCACCCTGCGTACCAGGACTGGATTTTTGGGTTTTTCTGTTATTTTGCGATAGTTAATGATGAGGATCGACCCTAAAACTATAAGAAAGACCTGAGAATGTGGTTTTGAGGGTATAGGATGTGGGAGCGGCAGAGCACAAGGTGGGAGAGCATAACTGGACCCGGAGTCGTGGAAGCGAGAATTCTACTGTTTGCTCTCTTCTCTATTATCTTTTTATCGTTTTGTCTCAAGATCATAAAAAATCTTGTAATTATGATCATGAGCAGTAGCTAAGTACTTATTATCAGGATTTCTCAATGGTTGCTATATTTTGAATCCGTTTTTGGCAAATTATGGATTGATTCACGTTTTATGACCTCAGTTGATGATGAATGTTTATGCTATGTTTAATTCTTGTTCTTAATCTATCTTGCTATTGTGAGACATTGAAGTAGGAAGATCATAGGAAATTGGTTTGACGTACGTAGGCTAGATGAATCAGCTACGTTCTCTAAGTATAGACTTTGGTTGAGGAATCTTCAAAGCACTCTTGCTCGTTTGGCAAATCAATTTATCATCCGTGTTTCAGAACATAATCCATAAACGGTGGAAACCTTGTGAACTTCGAGAAAATCCTGATACTTGTCTCTCATAATAATCTCAATTTTACTCATTAGTTTTTATTTACATTATTAGTTCATTAAACCAAATCAAAGATTTTCCCACATAAAGTTAATCGAACTAATTAGTTCACGAGAAGTTCACTGCGATTCGACAACCCTATCTTTCACATTTATTACTAGAGCGATAACTAACACTTGCAGAAATCGTATCAAGCATAAATTTTGCATTCCCTTTCTTTCCTTCTCAGATATCTAATTAATCTTTTTGGTCCTCTAGTGGGGCATAAGGTCTTTAGGGACCATGGACATACACTAGAAACCTGAAACGCAAAATCAAATAAAAGATGAACGCAAAGAGATATTAAATAAAACAAAAAATATTAAAAAAAATAATATATAATAATTAACCGTTTCCCCCAGCAGGGTGCCTAAAACTTGATGGGGTATGGATTTAATGTACTAGCAAGTGCACTAGATCGCTTAAGTAATACCGGTAAAGTGCCGTGTTATATCGATTCCACAAAGAAAAGTTATAATTACTTAAGTAAATAACTAGTTTAAAGTATTGAACGTAACTAGGATCAGTAATAGCTGAGATGATGGGTTTTTTACCAACAAACAAGAAACGTTAAAGTAAAGACAATATGTTTTTGGTGTTTTGGTTTCTTGCAGATAAATGTGTCACAATTGTGATGGGAGACTAGGTTTTCAATGGGTCCCTAGGGCTTAAACAATTACGATTATTTTTCATAACAACACCAAATATTTTTTCTATCTATGCCAGCCAATGAGTTAGTGTGAATCCCTCTCAGTAACTCACACCGCTACGTTTCGGTCAATATTTCGTCTCTCGGTCCAACGGTGCCTAACGAATCTGTTTTAGTTAATATCACAACCCAACGGTTTACCAATCCTCTCGGTACAACGATGCCTATCAAGTCATAATCCTAACTGATCCAACAGATTGTCTAATCTTAACGAGTCACCTCTCGGCTCTTCCTTATTCGGAATTAAATCTTGTGTTCTTTTCTTATCCAGGCGTATAATGGCTCTCACTTACCAACCTAGACAACTATATTTTCTAGGTGATCAAGCCATTCAAGCATAAGATGAAACTCAGACATAAGAAACTAGATAAAGGAGCATCTAGATTATGATCCACCAAGATCATGAAATTAACGAAGTAATAATTCAAAAAAAAAGTCTAATTGTGCCCTATGTTTGAAAGGGTAAAGAGAGCACAGTCATAGACAAATTACACACGAGTACGAGTGTATCTGATAACATAAATTCTCAAATCACGACTAAGCACGATACAATGTAAGACTATAAGCGTAGAGCCAAATGGGAATGGTCCTTGTTCACAAGTAATAAAACTTTAAAGTAAAGCTAGTATACACAGTTATATGAAAACGTAAATGACACGACACTGTGTCCGCCTGAGAAGGAAAATTAGAATAAAATACCATATGCTAGCACCAACCAGTGTTATACAAATATATTGCACGAAACGTCTGATACAAGATAGACAAGAGCTATCACACTAATCAGCTACTCATCACACTACCTTTTCCCTACCTAGTATCTACATTCTCTTTAGTATCACCCCACACGATGGCAATCCAAGGCTTGCTTGAATCTAGTCGGGAACTGCACACCAACTCCTCGAGCTGGTGACCCGAGCTACATGCTGAACCTCTTTCAAGCGTGTACTCTATGACCTTTTTTCCTCCGGTAGTTCTTCAAGTGAAAACTCTCTAACCCCGTTATTCTTGAGTGAACAATTCTATACCAATAACACAAATGATACATGTATAGGATACGACACCCTAGACATGCTAAAAAAATCCTAGACCTAACAGGCATAAGAGACAAAGCCTTAGATAATACTATAGCTGACTATACACGTCCCAACAAGGGGGAAACAACTTCGTGTCAAACTCGTGTGATAGAAAAAGGGAGTCGTTTTCAATTTCATAATTAGTTTGAATTTAATGATTTTTTTTTGGGGGGGGGGGCATTGTTCATGTTTTTATATCATGGAATAAAAGTTCTTGTTTTGGTTCATGAGAGTTAACTATTTGCTTTGTTGATATTCATCTTCTCTAATTCTTTTCCAATTAATTATAACTCATGTGATGGTGTATTCACAATGATGAATCAATTGATGTGATTATTGCTTATTGCATATGTTCCATGCTACTCTAACTATGTTAGTCTATTGGACTAGAGATCTAAAAAAAGTTCATGTAATATTGAATCTTTGTATACTATTTGAGTAGGAGAAACAATTTACATATTCATTCTTGCTCCAGATTGTTCTTAGTGTTTTTTTTTTTTTGTTTATTGCAAATATACTTGATCATTTGTATGAATGTTGTTTTGTAGGATGATAAGAACATGATTGAATGAAGAAAACTTTGAAGACAAAGGTAAGTTAGTCCAAGTTGATAAAGTTTGAAGCATTCATGGACGAGCAAGATGATGCAGAAAGATGAACACCTTACATATTGTTTCTCTTTAGAAATTCAAAAAGAGTTTTTGTCCTTGAATTGACAAAGGGGGATTGAACCAGAATGATACAGGTTGTGTCAATTTAGTAATTGTAATGTTCGTAGACAATTTTCTATTCTAGTACAAAAAGTCTCGGATCATGAAGTTCATTGCATATGATTATTTTAAATCTTCTTAGAGCTTTTTATTTAGATTCTCCGTGATGCTAACTCATTCCATGCAGACATTTAAGCTTATTAGAATATAATGCAGCAAGTCGAAGATCATATATCAATCTAAAGGTTTTCAGGAATTCTTCCAAGTGTTCGGTTCCATTATTAGGTCTAAAGTATTCAAGTTGCACCAATCCTAGAGTCTAGGGACTAAACTACAGCGACTAAAAACTACAAGTGAACTAGAGAAGCAAATAAGCCTCTTTGGCACGCCCACAATGAAACATGCGCCCCTAGGGACGTGTTCAGATGTTGGACCGTTAGGGTTCGCGCTGTTTGATTCTGTTGACTTCCTCTCCAGTTGTTTTTTAAGTTCAGTCAGTCCTAAATTATTCTTCCTAGATTTTTAGGATCATATTCCTTATCTTCAAAGAGAGAGAGAGAGAGAGAGAGAGAGAGAGAGAGAGAGAGAGAGAGAGAGAGAGAGAGAGAGAGAGAGAGAGAGAGAGAGAGAGAGAGAGTTTAATTTGGAATAGATTACTTCGTTTTAATATGAGTATTTTTTAGTGATATTGATCCCATATCTTTCAAGAAGATTTTTCCCATTAAAACTCTTTTACTGATTTAATCAATTTTTTTTAATTAAAGTAAATTGGACGTTTTCAATAAAAAATAATACTTTATATTGTAAACTTGTTTTGATTGAATATTTTTTATGTATTATTATATATTATTATATTTGATTTATATTGATTGGCATTCTTTTATTAGTCGAAGAACATATTTTCTTAATTATTAAAGAGGACTTTTTCGCATCTTAATACCTTTTTCTAAATTTAGGATTTCAAAATTCAATCTGAGATTCTTCTTTTTAACTAAGTTTATTTATTTAGATTTTTTTATTAAGTATGAGTTTAGTATTTTGGTTATTAGAATATTATATTTAGTAAAACTTTTTTTTATTGATTTGATAATCATTAATTGGAGTTTGACTTTGACTTGATTTCTAAAAGTCTTCATATTAGATTTTTGCTAGAACTCATTTTTTTGGGAAAATATAAGTTTCCTTAATCTATAAATAGAGATCAAAGGTTCATAGAAAATTAAGCCGTCGGAATTCTCTGTATACTTGCATGAGGGAGGATAGAGAATTTATCTTTAGCCCAGTGTAGAGTTCACACGTAGAGAGATAGAGCGCAATCATCCCTCCTTCATAACCGGGGCCGATAGAGAGAGAAGTGTTGGAAATATGCCCTAGAGGCAATCTATCTCTTGGGGCATTTATGGATTTACGATTCATTATGTGATCAATATGGAGATATGTTAACATGAATGAAGTCCTTAAAATATAAGTGTTATATTCTTAAATCTCCCTAGTCAATTATATTGATTAATAGGAAAATCTACTATAAACTAGTATGGGGTTGGATTGATGTGGAGATATCACGACCCAACACATGGGTATGCATTAGGGGTAATATTCCACATAACGGGAGCATAACGGGAGCAAATATTTGTCGTTATGAATATCCGTGGCCACCCAATACAAATAATATTCTAGCCAATATCCGTGGCCACTTGAGGGATAGTGCTTATAGAATGTCTGGCCAGACTCAGATAAATCCATATGGGATATTGATGTTATCTGCAGGGATAAGGCTATTCCAAGGATCGATAAACTATGGATCGGATATACGAGTGTGACTTGGATGTCTCGTGTCCAATCCGGATATAGAGACAAAGGGATGAGACAATACTTGCACAAGGTTTGTCGGATGGCTATTTCTATTAGTTGGGTGGAATGAATTTGTTGCTAGACACCGCTCCATGTTAGTAAATAGTTACTACCAAATAAGTAGAAACATGTGGGGTTACACGCCAAATGGATTGAACTAGACGTTGGAATTAATTAATATGATTAATTAATTAGAAGGATCAAAACGCAACCACTTGCAAACTTAGTAGGAATAATTTGCAAGGTGGACTAATCCATGTATAGACATGATTAGGATTTGCCAAGGTGGACTAATACATGTAGATACATGATTATGACTAGTTTGCAAAGAGAACTAATCCATGTATGGACATGATTAGGACTAGTTTGCAAAGGGGACTAATCCTTACATGAGTAGGATTAGGAGATGGGTTCTTTATGTATTAGGACAAGGAGTTATTGGACTATATAAAGAATACTCCTAGCTTATTTTATCTGGACTACTACATACTTTGAGTAGGAGAGAATAAATAAAGGAGAGAGAGACAAACAAAAGGAGCGAAGCCCCGCTTTTCCGCCCCTCTACCTGTCGGCCACAAAGAGAGCCCGAACCCCCTCTTTGGCGATTCGTTGTGTGATTTCTTCTTCATCTTCCATCATTCCTAGCTAGCACAAGGAGTTGGAGGATCTAGATCTCAATCCTAGGCGTGGATCAACCGTAGAGACGTGACACTATTCCCGTTTGAAGTCATCACAGAAAACCTACAGGGTGACTATTACGCCCTTTACTATCGTTATGAATTATCTTCCTCTGATCCTTGGAGGGTCTTGTGCGGATCTATTTTAGTTTAAATCCTCCGTGTAATCCGTTACAAAACCTAACAGTGGTATCATAGCCACATGTCGTAGAGAATAACGTAGTTTATGTGTAATGATTCATGTATTTTACACTTTAATTGTTTGATTATCGCGTAAAACGGACAAATTAAGCATATTAGATGCAAGTTGAATGTGATTCAACCAAACATGAACGAATTTTACATGGGATGTAGGAATTAGTGAGTTTGAGAAATTTTAGGATCTTAGATATAGGGTTTGGGCACAAATTGGAAAGGAGTTTTCAATTTGGAAACGTTTTGGACTTGGGGAACAACGAAGAAGTTGTTTTGGAAACAACTACCAAGAGGATCAGCCCCCATGGGAACGCCCCTATCCTTCTTTGCCACCCAAGCCAACAAGGACGAAGGCCTAGGCGGTTCGGCCGACTCCACATGTTGGTCCGACCGGCCTAGGCTGGGCCCGGGCGGCTCCAAGGAGGTCGACCACTAGCTTGGTGGGCCCTATTAGACCGTTTTTTACCCTAGTGATCCTAAAATTAATTAAAATTGACCAAGAACGTTAAAATTGGAGTTTACCAGTTTATGTGCTATTCGCATGGTGATTGGATATGGCCTTAGATGTGGTTTGTTGTGGATGTTTTAATTTTGTGGTTTGTTTTACGGCCTGCGAGCCGGTATTTTTCTCAACTTGCGAGATTTATTTATTTAGTTTAGATGCTAGCTAGTACTAAATAGAATAGATAGCCAAGATTGGAGAAAAGAAGCCCAAAGAATCAAAAGGAGCCACAACATGGAGCATTGATCATTCAACAAGGCTATGGAAGATGGACCAAAAGATGGAGGCACATAGAGATGCGCTTGCTATTTTTAGGGTTCATAGATATTCTCATTGGCTTGGGAATATCTTAGTCTAGGAGGCAATATCCAAATCACGTTAATTTCTATTTTGTGGATGTTTACTTTATTGTCTTATTATTATTGTTGGTGTATGGTTGATGCATGCAATTGGATAATAAGATAATTAACAACCCGAATCTTTTATTTTGAGTTTTGCCCAACTCAAATAAGTAGATCAGTTAATATGGATCAACAAAATAATAAATAATTAATTGGAAGGAAAATCCTTCAAAACTGGAATATTCGTTTGCCTTCTCATTACTTAAACACTCATCACAACTCGATTAATCAAGCTCGTGCGTGCCAAAGCAAGGCGACTTGATTCATCATTATGTGGTGCGATGGCACATGCAATGTGCAATTGTTGGAGTAAGAGGTTGGACGTAACTCGGTATTTTTAATAAGGATTAAATGCCTAGAGGCAATCAATTGGGATTATCTATAGGATAGATATATAAAAAGTTATTTTCCCAATTGAACCAAGAGTTGCATTGGATGCAATTGGAATTGTTCCTACCTAAATAACAAACTTTTTGGTGACTTGCCAAAGCAAGCTCAAAAGGAAGTGAAATATGGATCTTGGCCCACTAGAAAATATAATGATATTTTCCGCATTAATATGGAAGGTTATTAATCCAAGAAAAATAGTGGGAGTTATGTTTGGCAATTTAAGTCCTTGTTAAATATAGTTATATGTCACAATACTTTGCATAATCCTTTTGGTGTTGAATACCCATGGCATTAAACAAACAAAACACGACTTTATGTCCTTAAGAAGGACATGTTGTCTGAAATCCTTTTTCTAGAATGGTATAAAATAGAGAATTATTCTAAAAGAAATGAAAAAATATTGTACATCGTAGAACATAAAGTTCCCCTTCCACCAACTTCCAATAACACTAAAGCCTAATGGAAGGAACATCAAAGAATGGTTCTTTGGATGTAACTTTCCTCATGTCAGCTGCCATGAACTCTGAGGTTTGGAAGCAAGATGAGAAACATGGAGGCGTAAGATATGATCATACAGTAAAAGAAGCTCTTTCAAAGAGCAAGATAGACATGAAAGGCTTGAAGTATTTCTCCACTTTGCGTTTTACCATCTCTTGCTTAGCACTCGTCATGATCAAGATGGAATAACACTACAAGAAAAATAGTCATTTGCGAGAAAAAATTGTGACGGTATATAATTCTTATCGCAAAAGAAGTTTATTTCGACGACAAAATTAAACCCTCGCAAAAGTTAAAATATTTGTATGTTTTTTTGCGATGAGGAAGCAGTCCCGTCCCAAAATAAAAATTCGTTCGTCACATAAAACTGAATTATTGGAGGGAAAATTTTGCGCCATTTTTTCCTTTTGTGATGCACTGAGTGTTATCGCAAAAGCAAACACGTCCGTCACAAATAATACGAAAATTGGAGGGAAGTTTTTGCGCCATTTTTTTATTTGCGAGACACCAAAATTTAGTTGAAAAAGTGAGCTCATACGTCACAAAAAACTTAGTTTATTGGCGGGAACTTTTCGCACCCAATATTTGATTTTATTTTTTTTGCGAGAAAGTCTAGGCTGTCCCAAACTTAAATAGACCGTCGGTAAAGATAAATAAAAATATTATTTATCTGGATCAAATCTAAGTTATGTGCAATTTAGTACATGCATATCTGCAATTTATTGAAAAATGAGTCATTTATAGTAAATTGGTTTGATCCACTCATATATGAGGTGGGCTACGTGGGGAATAAAGGGTCAATCACACAACCCAACTACAATAGAACTAGGGTTTCTTATCAATACGGAACTTGGGGGACGAGTGGGAGAGTCGATCTCTTGCTCTCACAGTTGAGAATCAAATAGTTGCACAAAGAAGGTCGAGAAGAACCTAAACCGGAAAGGAGTTCGATTGACGGAGCAACGAAGGTGTTCAATTGGTGCCCAATCCGGAGGCACGAAGTGTTTTCTGGAGTCCGATTCACACTATAAGCAAGGTATGTAGATTTAATAACTTCTCGAATGAGTGATTTTGGATTCACAATACTGATCGCCATTGTTGGTTTACCAAAGTAGGTACCTTAATTTGTTGAACAGATGATTATCTGTGACCTTCTAAGTACCAATTTTGGACTTGTTCTGTCTCTCAAAAATTTAGATCTTGATTTTGTACTCCCTGCATTTAGATCTATATGCATCTTCTCTAATGAGTCTCTTGAAATACAGGAGAAACAATCGATTAATTGAATGGTAACAGACATCCAAATAGGATGGCAAATACAAATACTGAGACTCCGGAGGGATTTTCTTTTAAAGTGGAATTGGATCAAAATGTCCAGGCAACTGAATTATGTGGTTCCACCCCTCAGGTTTGATGAAAAGACTCTTCCCCCTCTCAAGTTTGGAAAACACATTTTCACCCCTTTAGTGTGCCAAACTAAAGGGGTGAAAGTGTCATTTACCAAACTGGAAAGTGTGGAAGTGAGAAGGTGAAAGTGTCTTTTACCCTTTTAAAGATGTAATATATAGATATTAAAAAATATGACGGGCTGTGGACCGAGATGGACTGAAAATAGGCCATTTGTCACAATTTGGAATAGTGTAGGAGGTTTTTTGTGGCAAGCTGATAATGTAGTAGGTTCAGTGTCAAAAGAGTTATAATACATATGGTTTACGGTAAAAAAAATCCTGAAGCTTATGTTTAGTGTTCAATTTTTTTTGGATGTTAGGCAGCAACAGTTTTTTCCCCTGTATTCTCTTGCTTGTGTTTGAATAAATCAGGGGATTGTAACATTCTAATCCATAAGTTCTCAAGCCTAATTCCTTTCCAAAGTTGCACATCATGACTTACTGGAGGCCAACAATTTGTTTTCTTCATTTTGCTATTGGGAACATAAGCTCACGTGTGGTGATCACTCGAACATGGCTTTCAAGAACGAATGAACAACACAAAATATAAACACAGACCCACGGTACCAAATTGACAATCAAAATATCTATTGTGTTTATGTTCGCAGAAAATTAAAATTGATTGTATCACATAACTTGGACATTGTTGACCTGACTACAGTTCATGATTGTGATTCTAACTGTTTTACATTTGCAGGTTTCACGAGCGAGAAAATTGCAAGTTCAGTCTCGGTACCAGCCTATTCAGTGAGGTTAAACTCTTATCTATCTCGTACTATGTTACTTTATTTTCTTTTATTGTCCATGGTTTACCCGATTATACATTCTGATCCACTGGTTAAAGATATGGACTATGTGGTGGGTAAAGACATGCAAATTTCTTATATTATATCAAACTGTTTTTTATGAAAAGTGCAGCACATTTTTATTAGTACTTATTTTTTTAGGGAAATTTTATTATTACCTGTTGAGTACTATAGTATTCACATATATGCTTTATAATGTGATAAAATGAATATTTATGACCTTGCCTGGTTGGATTAATGTTTTACTATATGATTCCTAATTGGATATTTATTTATTTTTAATTATTTAGTACTCTTCATTTTGTCATTTTGTGATGTTATGCTGTTGTCCATTTTTCTAAAATCTCACTTTTGCAATACATAGGGGTTCACAACTGATCTTATTATATGAACTACTTTTGTAGTCTGAAGCAAATAATGGCAAGGAGCTTGGAGTTTTTCAAAGTTTCAAGATGTTTCATACTAAAAAGGATGGAGAGACATTCACAACTGAAAAGGCCAAGAATATGCATGTAAGGCATTTTGACTGAACACTAAATATTTTGTTTTGAAATTTTACTGTCTTGTTTTATTAGTTAAATGTATTAATGTTATCAGGAGAAAATGGAGAACATGAAGGCTTCTTCTTCTTCTCAAGTGGACGATTGGCATATTTATAAAGAAGTGGTAGGAGAACCAAGGCATGGCCGTGTTCTTGGGGTAGGTTCTGGACTTAGTGGAAATGATGTTTATGGGAGCAGCTCATTCAACAATGGTTGTAGCAAGCGTTGTATGGCAGATCGCATGAAGGAAAAAGAAGAACATTCTAAAGAGAAAGAGCATCTCTTGACTTGTATTACCCATTTGGAGACAGATATGACGAAGTTACGCGATGATATGCCGCAAATGGTACAGAATTTGATCAAATCATTGGGCTCACAAGCTCATACACCGAGCTCAAATATGGATTCTCCATCGCTAGTAAGTAATACATATTTTTCAGCATTCATTTAGTACCTTTAACTTCATAATTAAGCAAGAAATTGCAAATTAAATTTGCTAGTTGTCCGTTAATAATTTAGGAACGGAATCCCTATTGCAGGTTCAAAATACTACCAATGGTTCGAGGGATGGCGATGGCGATGATGAATGTTTTGAAGCCAATGACTTCTACTAGGAGACCGAGATTGTGAAAAACGGCTTGCGTAATTTTACTTGAGATTAGTTTTCTTAACTCATGTGAAAGATCCTCTAGTGTTTATTATTCCAGCACGAGTTTCTTATTTTCTTTAGTAGACATCAGTTTTTTTGTTGAAGACACCATTTGTATGCTTTAGTAGCGTTTTCGGTTGATGTGGCTGAGACACGTCATGATTTCATAGTTTGGCACTTGATGTTTGGGATACTTGTTAGGCTATTATGCCAGTTTTATTGTTTTAAGTTTCTCTGGCCAAATATTATGTTCCGCATTTGGTGATGCGTTAAAAATTTGAGTCTTGTTATGTATTCTTGGTAGTTTCAGCTGCAAAAAAGCTGATGAGATGACTTATTTTACTTTCTTATGTGTATAAGGTCTTATAAATAGTCTTTTACCATGAACAAGACTGGTTTAAAGTATGTCATTAGAGAATATGGGTAATTTTTTGTGACAACATAGCTTCATAGTAATTGGGAATTTGGGATTCGATAAAGTATAATTTTTGACAAAGAATTACAGTCCCAAAAAAAATTAATTGTGACGACCTACATTATTTTGAGATGGTTGGTTACCATAGCAAAATGGCTTTTTTACAGCAAATGAACATTATTTGTTACAACATATATCCCTCGCAAATGTTAAATTTACGATGTTTTAACTATTTTCTGACGGGTCTGTACTCTCATAAAATCTATTTTTTGTGAGGCAATGACGTTTTTCAAATATGTTTTAGTCATCGCAATACGAACAACTGTGAGGGCACACATTCATTTGCGACGGGAAATAGTGCTCACAAATACATGTATTATGATGGCTATTTTCAATTTTGAGACAGCACACTGTCGTCTCTAAATCCAAAATTTGCGACGGCTTGTCGCACAAAAGCTTTTTCCTACCATAGCTATTGTGACGCCATGCGAGGGCAAAATACCTTCGCAAATAATCTTTTGCGAGGGTGTTCTCTTTTTGCTAGAGTATTTTGCCCTCACAAAAATCATTATTTCTTGTAGTGTAAGTTCGGGCTTGCAAAAGCAAGGCTACTTGATTCATCAATATATGATGCGACGACACAAGCTAGTAGTGTGTGACTGCTGAAGCAAGAGGTCATACGCAACTAAGCTAATTCAATATGATTGAAAGGTTAGGGAATGGGTGTTATGAGATAGATAAAGAATAAAATTTATTCTCCCAAGTTGACCAGGAATTGTATTGGATGTAATTATAGTTTTGTTCAAAGTTGATTTACTCAATATGATTGAGAATCGCTAAACAAAGCACTCATAAAGGGCATATGCAAAACATGTTGATGGTTAACAGCATCGGTAAGGGAAAAAGGGTTGCGTCGACCCCACGGGTATAAAGCACACTTGTTGCTAAAACCAAGTTTCCTTAAAGTACCATAGGTGGTGTAGAGGAATAGCGACTACCCAAAGTACCTGGAAGTAATTAATAAAGAAATTATGAATTCCAATTTAGGTATTTTTGTTATAGAAGTCAATATGTCTATCTCATCATCATGAGTATATGATACCTGATGAGGATCTCACATTTATAGAAATGTGGAGGATCTCAAGAGATGTAGACAATTGGATAAGGAAGAAACAAACCTACACGTGGGGCAATGAAGCAAGGTTGCTGAATTAGCCGTAGGGAATTATCTCTACCTTTCTGAAATTGTTCATGTATTATACAAAAGTGATTACGTGTAACACCCCCAAAACCGCCAAGCCGGAATCCCGGGGATGTCACTCCGTACCCGAGATTAAACCCGAATACAAGGAGATTTTATAACAGAATATTCAACCCAAAAATCCATAAAAATATTAATTAAAAGTTTAAAACTTGTCTCGCCACAAATATGGGCATTATCCAAATGAAACTTAAAACTACTTGATGAAATAAGTCTAAATGTGAAATTTAAATTACTAGAGTGATGTGTCTCGATTTTCCCCAAAAGCCATGCTTCCACCTAAACCTGTGGTGCAGAAACAAAAAGAAACACCACAGTTTCCAAAGTCAGCGGAAAATACTGAGTAAGCAACACCCAAGCATGTAAATAGATTATGTGGCAGTTTAAAAACGACACATGAGTTTGAAGAGTAAAGTATTTGAGTAAGAGTAAAAGTATGAAATAAGAATTCACAAATCTTTTCCTTTATCACTTCACTTGTGGGGAAACATTCCCAAACTTCCTCATTTGTCCAATCGGGACTTCCAATTCTCAATCATAAAGGTCCATCCTTTTAGAAAACATATATTACCATGTTGACACAGGGAAGATCTACTAATAACTGGCTACCAGACCATAAGTGTCGACACCCCCCTAAGACTTCTTGCGGCCAGAGAGGTAAGTAGTGGAGCGAACTCGGGGCGGTTGCGACCGAGCAAAATAAAATAAAGTGGTCGAGAGACGTAGTCCACATCGACCAAAGCTCAAAATATTGATCCCCGCTACAACTATTCCACTTTACGTCTTTACGTCTTATTAATCATCTCATATGATAGTTGTGATAGAATCACCTTTGTAAAATCAGTAAACTTTCTCAAATAAACAGTTCAAGTAGATATTCAAATTTTGAGACAATAAATCACAAAAGCAGTTTAGACACGAAAGAAGGTATGGGCGCTAGGCCTGGCATGTTTACTTACCTCAACAAATAGCAATCACAGCAAATCAATCGTAGTATTCGAATTATCCTTCGTCGGAGAATTCGTTTCCTACAATTCGATAATATCTAATCAATTATTGCTAACACACAAATACAAACAAGTCCTATATGCAATGCAAGTGTAATCCCCTTATTAACTCTCCCCAACCTTGCTAACGTGAACAACATCTTTTATAATAAAATACGCTTGATAACGCTAGCGTTTATTATTTGTTAAACATACTAGGCTATAGTTATATAAATATAACTTATAAGATTAGATAAAATATCACTTTTATTATTTAGGGTAGAGAAGCATATTATTTTACTCCAAAAAACACTTTTGATTCTAATACTAGTTTCTCCCAACCAAACAAGCCTTAATAGAGAATATAAGTTATAAACTAACTATTTGAATTAAAATAAATAACAAATTTATTTGAAGAAAATAACTTATTCTAATTTGTAATAAACTTTAAGAAAAATATACTTTTATTTTTGGGTAAAGATGAGTACAAAAAGATTACTTTAAACTTGTATAAAAATAATTATCTAATTTTTACTACTATAAAGTATAACCCAACAATATTATTCTTTTCGAAAGATTAACCTTTAAACAAGAAAATAAACTTCCTAAATAAATAATTCACAAGTGTTTTAATAAGGCTTTCAAACCCTCAAAACTTCTCTTTCAAATTTTGAGTGTAGAGTAGTAAAAAAAATAGTTGCTAGCTATGAGATTCGAACCCTAGACCAACACATTACTAACAGACAACTTTAACCACTGGGCCACTGCTCATACTTGTGTTGTCTACCCAGATAATATTGTTATAACTCTAACTGTTAACTAATGGTCATAAAAAAATAAGAAACAAAAGAATAATAAGAACAAAGAACGGGTTGTCCTCTTACCCGAACTGAGCAGAGGACGACGACGACGGGTGAAGACCAGAGGGGCTCGCGGTGGTGGCGAAGGAGGAAGCCGACGGTAAGGGCGGCGGCGACGGCGACGGGTGAAGACGCCGGGGACGGTGGCGGCGTCGAACGGGGCGGTCGCGGTCGAGTTCGGTTCTCCGGACCCGGCGGCGGCTGGGTTTTTGGTTGATGATTCGAACGGGAGAGAGAGGGCGAGAGAGAGAGCTTTGTGGTGGGTTTTGATGTGGGTTTCGTTTCTGATTTCACAAGCTATTTATAGGCTTCAATTCGAAGAATCCGGCGAAGAGGAGGATTCCTCCAGGTTGATTTTTGATTCCGAATTGGTTCACTATTTTGGGCGAAATTGGTTTCTTGGTGCTAAAGAATCGATCTTTGTCGAATAGGGAGTGTATTGGGACAGAAATTGGAAGATTTGGAGTCGAATTTGGTGTTGGTGGATGTTTGGGTCGAAGAAGGAGAAGAGAACATCTCCTGTTACTACCAGGAGAGGAAGAAGATGACCAGTTTGGCTAAAAGACACTTTCACCCCCCTTAGTTAGTTAAAAGACACTTTTTACCCACCAGAATTATATTAACTGCACTATTTAAGTTACGAAAAAGACACTAAAGCCACCTAAAGCTTAAAACAATAGAAATTAACTTTTAAATAATTAAACTAATACCAAAGCTTATACTAATATTATTTTAACACCTAATATGGTTTAAAAATACCCGTTTTAATAAACTAAAACTTAATATTTGTTAAAAATACCCGTTTCTAAATAACGAAGTATTTCATCCTTCCCCCCTTAAAGAAAACTTCGTCCTCGAAGTTTAAACCAAATTCTAAACAACATAAAGGTATGAATCTCCACTCTAGGGTATAACTACCAATGACTACTAAATGCAAAACTAATGTCATGCACGATGATTAACATACTATAACGATGTACTAGAATGACGTACTTAAATTCTGAAGGGTTACATCATTCCCCCCTTGGAAAAGTGACGACCTCGGAATTCAAAATATCTCGTCAAAAAGGTGAGGATGCTTCTTCCTCATACCATCCCTCGCTTCACATGTTGCCTCTCAAAGATGTGGTCTACTATCCATAATCCCTCATTATAACCTATTGTATCCCATACAATACCCTAAAGTATAAAGTAAAAAAAATGCAATACATGGCATATAGTGAGCAGCTAATCAAGTAATATAACACATTGATCATCAAACAATTAGTTTCACATAACAGCCCTATCCAAGACTACCCAAATTCCCAACGGCTTGTCAAATTTTAAATTCTTTCCCTAAGTCCATTTTAAATTCCCCTACAGGTTTTAATTTTTCTTTTTGGATAGCCAGGCTCTGATACCAACTGTAACACCCCAAAAACCGCCAAGCCGGAAGCCCGGGGATGTCACTCCGTACCCGAGATTAAACCCGAATACAAGGAGATTTTATAACAGAATATCCAACCCAAAAATCCATAAAAATATTAATTAAAAGTTTAAAACTTGTCTCGCCACAAATATTAGCATTATGCAAATGAAACTTAAAACTACTTGATGAAATAAATCTAAATGTGAAATTTAAATTACTAGAGTGATGTGTCTCGATTTTCCCCAAAAGCCATGCTTCCACCTAAACCTGTGGTGCAGAAACAAAAAGAAACACCACAGTTTCCAAAGTCAGCGGAAAATACTGAGTAAGCAACACCCAAGCATGTAAATAGATTATGAGGCAGTTTAAAAACGACACATGAGTTTGAAGAGTAAAGTATTTGAGTAAGAGTAAAAGTATGAAATAAGAATTCACAAATCTTTTCCTTTATCACTTCACTTGTGGGGAAACATTCCCAAACTTCCTCATTTGTCCAATCGGGACTTCCAATTCTCAATCATAAAGGTCCATCCTTTTAGAAAACATATATTACCATGTTGACACAGGGAAGATCTACTAATAACTGGCTACCAGACCATAAGTGTCGACACCCCCCTAAGACTTCTTGCGGCCAGAGAGGTAAGTAGTGGAGCGAACTCGGGGCGGTTGCGACCGAGCAAAATAAAATAAAGTGGTCGAGAGACGTAGTCCACATCGACCAAAGCTCAAAATATTGATCCCCGCTACAACTATTCCACTTTACGTCTTTACGTCTCATTAATCATCTCATGTGATAGTTGTGATAGAATCACCTTTGTAAATTCAGTAAACTTTCTCAAATAAACAGTTCAAGTAGATATTCAAATTTTGAGACAATAAATCACAAAAGCAGTTTAGACATGAAAGAAGGTATGGCCGCTAGGCCTGGCATGTTTACTTACCTCAACAAATAGCAATCACAGCAAATCAATCGTAGTATTCGAATTATCCTTCGTCGGAGAATTCGTTTCCTACAATTCGATAATATCTAATCAATTATCGCTAACACACAAATACAAACAAGTCCTATATGCAATGCAAGTGTAATCCCCTTATTAACTCTCCCCAACCTTGCTAACGTGAACAACATCTTTTATAATAAAATACGCTTGATAACGCTAGCGTTTATTATTTGTTAAACATACTAGGCTATAGTTATATAAATATAACTTATAAGATTAGATAAAATATCCCTTTTATTATTTAGGGTAGAGAAGCATATTAATTTACTCCAAAAACACTTTTGATTCTAATACTAGTTTCTCCCAACCAAACAAGCCTTAATAGAGAATATAAGTTATAAACTAACTATTTGAATTAAAATAAATAACAAATTTATTTGAAGAAAATAACTTATTCTAATTTGTAATAAACTTTAAGAAAAATATACTTTTATTTTTGCGTAAAGATGAGTACAAAAAGATTACTTTAAACTTGTATAAAAATAATTATCTAATTTTTACTACTATAAAGTATAACCCAACAATATTATTCTTTTCGAAAGATTAACCTTTAAACAAGAAAATAAACTTCCTAAATAAATAATTCACAAGTTTTTTAATAAGGCTTTCAAACCCTCAAAACTTCTCTTTCAAATTTTGAGTGTAGAGTAGTAAAAAAAATAGTTGCTAGCTATGAGATTCGAACCCTAGACCAACACATTACTAACAGACAACTTTAACCACTGGGCCACTACCCATACTTGTGTTGTCTACCCAGATAATATTGTTATAACTCTAACTGTTAACTAATGGTCATAAAAAAAAAGAAACAAAAGAGTAATAAGAACAAAGAACGGGTTGTCCTCTTAACCGAACTGAGCAGAGGACGACGACGACGGGTGAAGACCAGAGGGGCTCGCGGTGGTGGCGAAGGCGGAAGCCGACGGTAAGGGCGGCGGCGACCGCGACGGGTGAAGACGCCGGGGACGGCGGCGGCGTCGGACGGGGCGGTCGCGGTCGAGTTCGGTTCTCCGGACCCGGCGACGGCTGGGTTTTTGGTTGATGATTCGAACGGGAGAGAGAGGGCGAGAGAGAGAGCTTTGTGGTGGGTTTTGATGTGGGTTTCGTTTCTGATTTCACAAGCTATTTATAGGCTTCAATTCGAAGAATCCGGCGAAGAGGAGGATTCCTCCAGGTTGATTTTTGATTCCGAATTGGTTCACTATTTTGGGCGAAATTGGTTTCTTGGTGCTAAAGAATCGATCTTTGTCGAATAGGGAGTGTATTGGGACGGAAATTGGAAGATTTGGAGTCGAATTTGGTTGGTGGGTGTTTGGGTCGAAGAAGGAGAAGAGAACATCTCCTGTTACTACCAGGAGAGGAAGAAGATGACCAGTTTGGCTAAAAGACACTTTCACCCCCCTTAGTTAGTTAAAAGACACTTTTACCCACCTGAATTATATTAACTGCACTATTTAAGTTACGAAAAAGACACTAAAGCCCCCTAAAGCTTAAAACAATAGAAATTAACTTTTAAATAATTAAACTAATACCAAAGCTTATACTAATATTATTTTAACTCCTAATATGGTTTAAAAATACCCGTTTTAATAAACTAAAACTTAATATTTGTTAAAAATACCCGTTTCTAAATAACGGAGTATTTCATCCTTCCCCCCTTAAAGAAAACTTCGTCCTCGAAGTTTAAACCAAATTCTAAACAACATAAAGGTATGAATCTCCACTCTAGGGTATAACTACCAATGACTACTAAATGCAAAACTAATGTCATGCACGATGATTAACATACTATAACGATGTACTAGAATGACGTACTTAAATTCTGAAGGGTTACATCATTCCCCCCTTGGAGAAGTGACGACCTCGGAATTCAAAATATCTCGTCAAAAAGGTGAGGATGCTTCTTCCTCATACCATCCCTCGCTTCACATGTTGCCTCTCAAAGATGTGGTCTACTATCCATAATCCTACATTATAACCTATTGTATCCCATACAATACCCTAAAGTATAAAGTAAAAAAAATGCAATACATGGCATATAGTGAGCAGCTAATCAAGTAATATAACACATTGATCATCAAACAATTAGTTTCACATAACATCCCTATCCAAGACTACCCAAATTCCCAACGGCTTGTCAAATTTTAAATTCTTTTCCTAAGTCCATTTTAAATTCCCCTACAGGTTTTAATTTTTCTTTTTGGATAGCCAGGCTCTGATACCAACTGTAACACTTCCAAAACCGCCAAGCCGGAAGCCCGGGGATGTCACTCCGTACCCGAGATTAAACCCGAATACAAGGAGATTTTATAACAGAATATCCAACTCAAAAATTCATAAAAATATTAATTAAAAGTTTAAAACTTGTCTCGCCACAAATATTAGCATTATGCAAATGAAACTTAAAACTACTTGATGAAATAAATCTAAATGTGAAATTTAAATTACTAGAGTGATGTGTCTCAATTTTCCCCAAAAGCCATGCTTCCACCTAAACCTGTGGTGCAGAAACAAAAAGAAACACCACAGTTTCCAAAGTCAGCGGAAAATACTGAGTAAGCAACACCCAAGCATGTAAATAGATTATGAGGCAGTTTAAAAACGACACATGAGTTTGAAGAGTAAAGTATTTGAGTAAGAGTAAAAGTATGAAATAAGAATTCACAAATCTTTTCCTTTATCACTTCACTTGTGGGGAAACATTCCCAAACTTCCTCATTTGTCCAATCGGGACTTCCAATTCTCAATCATAAAGGTCCATCCTTTTAGAAAACATATATTACCATGTTGACACGGGGAAGATCTACTAATAACTGGCTACCCGACCATAAGTGTCGACACCCCCCTAAGACTTCTTGCGGCCAGAGAGGTAAGTAGTGGAGCGAACTCGGGGCGGTTGCGACCGAGAAAAATAAAATAAAGTGGTCGAGAGACGTAGTCCACATCGACCAAAGCTCAAAATATTGATCCCCGCTACAACTATTCCACTTTACGTCTTTACGTCTTATTAATCATCTCATGTGATAGTTGTGATAGAATCACCTTTGTAAAATCAGTAAACTTTATCAAATAAACAGTTCAAGTAGATATTCAAATTTTGAGACAATAAATCACAAAAGCAGTTTAGACACGAAAGAAGGTATGGGCGCTAGGCCTGGCATGTTTACTTACCTCAACAAATAGCAATCACAGCAAATCAATCGTAGTATTCGAATTATCCTTCGTCGGAGAATTCGTTTCCTACAATTCGATAATATCTAATCAATTATCGCTAACACACAAATACAAACAAGTCCTATATGCAATGCAAGTGTAATCCCCTTATTAACTATCCCCAACCTTGCTAACGTGAACAACATCTTTTATAATAAAATACGCTTGATAACGCTAGCGTTTATTATTTGTTAAAACATACTAGGCTATAGTTATATAAATATAACTTATAAGATTAGATAAAATATCCCTTTTATTATTTAGGGTAGAGAAGCATATTATTTTACTCCAAAAAACACTTTTGATTCTAATACTAGTTTCTCCCAACCAAACAAGCCTTAATAGAGAATATAAGTTATAAACTAACTATTTGAATTAAAATAAATAACAAATTTATTTGAAGAAAATAACTTATTCTAATTTGTAATAAACTTTAAGAAAAATATACTTTTATTTTTGGGTAAAGATGAGTACAAAAAGATTACTTTAAACTTGTATAAAAATAATTATCTAATTTTTACTACTATAAAGTGTAAACCAACAATATTATTCTTTTCGAAAGATTAACCTTTAAACAAGAAAATAAACTTCATAAATAAATAATTCACAAGTGTTTTAATAAGGCTTTCAAACCCTCAAAACTTCTCTTTCAAATTTTGAGTGTAGAGTAGTAAAAAAAATAGTTGCTAGCTATGAGATTCGAACCCTAGACCAACACATTACTAACAGACAACTTTAACCACTGGGCCACTGCCCATACTTGTGTTGTCTACCCAGATAATATTGTTATAACTCTAACTGTTAACTAATGGTCATAAAAAAAAATAAAAGAAACAAAAGAATAATAAGAACAAAGAACGGGTTGTCCTCTTACCCGAACTGAGCAGAGGACGACGACGACGGGTGAAGACCAGAGGGGCTCGCGGTGGTGGCGAAGGAGGAAGCCGACGGTAAGGGCGGCGGCGACGGCGACGGGTGAAGACGCCGGGGACGGCGGCGGCGTCGGACGGGGCGGTCGCGGTCGAGTTCGGTTCTCCGGACCCGGCGACGGCTGGGTTTTTGGTTGATGATTCGAACGGGAGAGAGAGGGCGAGAGAGAGAGAGCTTTGTGGTGGGTTTTGATGTGGGTTTCGTTTCTGATTTCACAAGCTATTTATAGGCTTCAATTCGAAGAATCCGGCGAAGAGGAGGATTCCTCCGGGTTGATTTTTGATTCCGAATTGGTTCACTATTTTGGGCGAAATTGGTTTCTTGGTGCTAAAGAATCGATCTTTGTCGAATAGGGAGTGTATTGGGACGGAAATTGGAAGATTTGGAGTCGAATTTGGTGTTGGTGGGTGTTTGGGTCGAAGAAGGAGAAGAGAACATCTCCTGTTACTACCAGGAGAGGAAGAAGATGACCAGTTTGGCTAAAAGACACTTTCACCCCCCTTAGTTAGTTAAAAGACACTTTTACCCACCAGAATTATATTAACTGCACTATTTAGTTACGAAAAAGACACTAAAGCCCCCTAAAGCTTAAAACAATAGAAATTAACTTTTAAATAATTAAACTAATACCAAAGCTTATACTAATATTATTTTAACACCTAATATGGTTTAAAAATACCCTTTTTAATAAACTAAAACTTAATATTTGTTAAAAATACCCGTTTCTAAATAACGGAGTATTTCATCCTTCCCCCCTTAAAGAAAACTTCGTCCTCGAACTTTAAACCAAATTCTAAACAACATAAAGGTATGAATCTCCACTCTAGGGTATAACTACCAATGACTACTAAATGCAAAACTAATGTCATGCACGATGATTAACATACTATAACGATGTACTAGAATGACGTACTTAAATTCTGAAGGGTTACATCATTCCCCCCTTGGAGAAGTGACGACCTCGGAATTCAAAATATCTCGTCAAAAAGGTGAGGATGCTTCTTCCTCATACCATCCCTCGCTTCACATGTTGCCTCTCAAAGATGTGGTCTACTATCCATAATCCTACATTATAACCTATTGTATCCCATACAATACCCTAAAGTATTAACATCCCTATCCAAGACTACCCAAATTCCCAACGGCTTGTCAAATTTTAAATTCTTTTCCTAAGTCCATTTTAAATTCCCCTACAGGTTTTAATTTTTCTTTTTGGATAGCCAGGCTCTGATACCAACTGTAACACTTCCAAAACCGCCAAGCCGGAAGCCCGGGGATGTCACTCCGTACCCGAGATTAAACCCGAATACAAGGAGATTTTATAACAGAATATCCAACCCAAAAATCCATAAAATATTAATTAAAAGTTTAAAACTTGTCTCGCCACAAATATTAGCATTATGCAAATGAAACTTAAAACTACTTGATGAAATAAATCTAAATGTGAAATTTAAATTACTAGAGTGATGTGTCTCGATTTTCCCCAAAAGCCATGCTTCCACCTAAACCTGTGGTGCAGAAACAAAAAGAAACACCACAGTTTCCAAAGTCAGCGGAAAATACTGAGTAAGCAACACCCAAGCATGTAAATAGATTATGAGGCAGTTTAAAAACGACACATGAGTTTGAAGAGTAAAGTATTTGAGTAAGAGTAAAAGTATGAAATAAGAATTCACAAATCTTTTCCTTTATCACTTCACTTGTGGGGAAACATTCCCAAACTTCCTCATTTGTCCAATCGGGACTTCCAATTCTCAATCATAAAGGTCCATCCTTTTAGAAAACATATATTACCATGTTGACACGGGGAAGATCTACTAATAACTGGCTACCCGACCATAAGTGTCGACACCCCCCTAAGACTTCTTGCGGCCAGAGAGGTAAGTAGTGGAGCGAACTCGGGGCGGTTGCGACCGAGAAAAATAAAATAAAGTGGTCGAGAGACGTAGTCCACATCGACCAAAGCTCAAAATATTGATCCCCGCTACAACTATTCCACTTTACGTCTTTACGTCTTATTAATCATCTCATGTGATAGTTGTGATAGAATCACCTTTGTAAAATCAGTAAACTTTATCAAATAAACAGTTCAAGTAGATATTCAAATTTTGAGACAATAAATCATAAAAGCAGTTTAGACACGAAAGAAGGTATGGGCGCTAGGCCTGGCATGTTTACTTACCTCAACAAATAGCAATCACAGCAAATCAATCGTAGTATTCGAATTATCCTTCGTCGGAGAATTCGTTTCCTACAATTCGATAATATCTAATCAATTATCGCTAACACACAAATACAAACAAGTCCTATATGCAATGCAAGTGTAATCCCCTTATTAACTATCCCCAACCTTGCTAACGTGAACAACATCTTTTATAATAAAATACGCTTGATAACGCTAGCGTTTATTATTTGTTAAAACATACTAGGCTATAGTTATATAAATATAACTTATAAGATTAGATATAATATCCCTTTTATTATTTAGGGTAGAGAAGCATATTATTTTACTCCAAAAAACACTTTTGATTCTAATACTAGTTTCTCCCAACCAAACAAGCCTTAATAGAGAATATAAGTTATAAACTAACTATTTGAATTAAAATAAATAACAAATTTATTTGAAGAAAATAACTTATTCTAATTTGTAATAAACTTTAAGAAAAATATACTTTTATTTTTGGGTAAAGATGAGTACAAAAAGATTACTTTAAACTTGTATAAAAATAATTATCTAATTTTTACTACTATAAAGTGTAAACCAACAATATTATTCTTTTCGAAAGATTAACCTTTAAACAAGAAAATAAACTTCCTAAATAAATAATTCACAAGTGTTTTAATAAGGCTTTCAAACCCTCAAAACTTCTCTTTCAAATTTTGAGTGTAGAGTAGTAAAAAAAATAGTTGCTAGCTATGAGATTCGAACCCTAGACCAACACATTACTAACAGACAACTTTAACCACTGGGCCACTGCCCATACTTGTGTTGTCTACCCAGATAATATTGTTATAACTCTAACTGTTAACTAATGGTCATAAAAAAAAAAAAAAAAGAAACAAAAGAATAATAAGAACAAAGAACGGGTTGTCCTCTTACCCGAACTGAGCAGAGGACGACGACGACGGGTGAAGACCAGAGGGGCTCGCGGTGGTGGCGAAGGAGGAAGCCGACGGTAAGGGCGGCGGCGACGGCGACGGGTGAAGACGCCGGGGACGGCGGCGGCGTCGGACGGGGCGGTCGCGGTCGAGTTCGGTTCTCCGGACCCGGCGACGGCTGGGTTTTTGGTTGATGATTCGAACGGGAGAGAGAGGGCGAGAGAGAGCTTTGTGGTGGGTTTTGATGTGGGTTTCGTTTCTGATTTCACAAGCTATTTATAGGCTTCAATTCGAAGAATCCGGCGAAGAGGAGGATTCCTCCGGGTTGATTTTTGATTCCGAATTGGTTCACTATTTTGGGCGAAATTGATTTCTTGGTGCTAAAGAATCGATCTTTGTCGAATAGGGAGTGTATTGGGACGGAAATTGGAAGATTTGGAGTCGAATTTTGTGTTGGTGGGTGTTTGGGTCGAAGAAGGAGAAGAGAACATCTCCTGTTACTACCAGGAGAGGAAGAAGATGACATGTTTGGCTAAAAGACACTTTCACCCCCCTTAGTTAGTTAAAAGACACTTTTTACTTGCCAGAATTATATTAACTGCACTATTTAAGTTACGAAAAAGACACTAAAGCCCCCTAAAGCTTAAAACAATAGAAATTAACTTTTAAATAATTAAACTAATACCAAAGCTTATACTAATATTATTTTAACACCTAATATGGTTTAAAAATACCCGTTTTAATAAACTAAAACTTAATATTTGTTAAAAATACCCGTTTCTAAATAACGGGTATTTCATTACGTCCCTGCTATGAGTAGGTGCATTATCATAGTTTCTTGTTTGGACAAGAAAGGCTCTCTATCATAATAAAGGACAAATGTTGTTCCATTTATTCTGATATGTATTATTGTAATGCAATTTTTTCTAATGGATTGTATATCCTTGATCATGATAATTTCATCTATAACATTAATAAAAAGAATTTTGCATATATTGATATAAACCTCATTTATCTTTAGCATTATCGTTTAGGCCACATGAATAAGAGATACATATCTAGAACTCCATATGGATGGATTTATAGACTCATTTGATTTTCAATCTTATTATGTAAGACTTGTTTAAAGGGCAATATATGATCTTTGGGAATCATACATGTTAATGTATGTAGGCCGCTAAGCACAAATGCTAAAGGTGGTTTTCAGTACTTCATCATATTTACTGATGGGATCAGAGAAATATGAATTTGTGTACCTTATAAAGAAACAAATCATAATTTTTTGAAGAGTTCAAGGAATTCAAGAATGAAGTAGAGAGCCAGCTTGGCAAAAGTATCATGGCTCTACATTGGATCGTGGAGGAGAATACTTAAGCCAATAGTTTGAACATCTAAGGGAGTATGGGATGTGATCCTAATTCACTCTACTTAGAACACCATTATGGAATGACATGTCTGAGAAGAGACACCGGACCTTGTAGGACACGGTTCATTCCATGATGTGTCAAAGAGAACTTCCAGTTTACTTTTAGGGGACATGTTATAATTATAGAAAATTTCGCCCTTAACCTTGTTCCATCTAAATTAATTATGAAAAGCAACATATGAGATATGAAATAGGAAGTTTCCTAGTATGTCGTTCATAAAGAATATGGGTTTTTGAAGTTTATGTAAAAGGTTTACAGATAAACTTGAACCTAAGTTGGATAAATGTACTATGTGGAATATCCTGAGGAAACAAAGGATATTATTTCTACAGTCCAATCGAAAACAAATTGTTTGTTGCTCGAACCGCTGTGCTTCTAGATAGAGATTGTCTCTACAAGAAATAGTGGGAGGACAGTAGAACTTGAAGGAGTTCAAGAAACACAACACAAAATTGATCCTTTTGATGGAACATGAGTAGGATCACAAGGTAGGATATCTCACGGAGCTAGATAAATATGGATCTCTCATAACCCGGTGATATATTGCTCACAGAAATGAGCCTACAACCTATGAAGAGGCCACGAGTGGGCAATACTATAAAAAATGGCTTGGAGCCATGAGATATGATATGGAATCTGTGTATACCAACAAATTATGGACTTTGGTGGAACCACCTGAAAGGGTAGGACACATAGGGTGCAAGTGGGTTATGAGAAAACAAACATGGATGGTGGTGTACAAGGAGATCTGGTAGGGATGATCTGAGTGTACACTTGTAACAGAGAACATGAACAAGGAACAATGCACATAGAGTGAGATTAAGGGCGTAGGGAAAGAGAAGCCCTTGCCAATTGCTTGAGAGAGAGAGACAGTCTGATGATTAGCAAGAGATTCTAGAATTGCTAAAGAAGGTCGACGTTCCTAAAATATAGGTTGTATGAGTGTCGTTACGAGGGGTTAATGCAGCCGTAATTGATGGCGAGATAACTGCCTCGTTCGCAGCACGTTACCCGTATATATAGGGAACGTTACACGATCGTCCGTGTGTGTAGGGCCAGTCCCAACGGTTACCCATGTATATAGGACATGTGTTCATCAGATCTCTCAAACAATTGAAAAGGGTCGCGCGCAAATGCCGATGTTCGCGTGCGACGTATCTTACTCCACTTGAACCCTGCATCTCCCGCTCGGTTAGTTTCGAGGGCGACCCTGTCTCGCAGTCCCCATGCGGATAAGTGCGAACGTAAGAACAATAACGGAGTGATACCGGAGTACCACCGAACCTCCTGGATGGCTGCCACGTGGATAGTGGTTGGTCTGGCTGAGATGCACTATCTACATTAGCCCCCTTTTGCGCGTACCACGTGCGCCGTTCAGTGAACGCGCAAAATCAGCCGTGCGTGGCTCCACGGAGATTCTCGTATGAATTCGAATAGCCATGATTACCTAGGTCTTTGCAACGTCGTATAGCCTTTAAAGTGGCATGTGCGTGATGTGGATTGCGTGGGTTGCAAAGCTATCCACATATTTCTGCCGATTACCGAGGTGACGGTTGATCCGAAATGATTTCGAACGGTCGTGACTCTTCATAAGGCTCTATATAAACCCTTTGAGTCTAACGATTATAACTTTGCATGAAATTGTTGCTGTCAAAGTTTATGAGCAAGAGAGATCAAACTCTTCTGGAGCAAATCCAAACCTTCAATCAGCTATTCGATTCTGCTAATCAAGCACTTCAAGTACTCCGGCAACAACAAGGTGATCAAATTTTCCTTCTTTAGTTGCGCAATTCTTTCTATTTTGAAAATTCAAACCAAGTAGGCATGTAGATCTGAGTTGAGTGTTCTTCATACTGTTTTTCGTACATGAACATATCATTGATCTTGAACATCTTGTTTTGCATGTGCTTATTCGTGTTATAGAAATTGCTCTCAAGAAATCTTTGAAGGAAGCAATCGACTTACCCGAAATCTCAAAAGAACTGTGGTGTAAAGCCTCCTACTTGGGCGGAGAGGACTTCTACTTGGAAACTATTAAGGGGAATGAAAGGGGAGTATGCAGGTAGTAATACAGCACAAATACTCTAGAAAGGGGGGGTTGAATAGAGTATGCCAACTTTTTGCAAAACTTGTAGAAGAGAAGAGTTTCTATGAAGAACAATGAAGTTCAAGGCCTTTAAATTAGTTTCAAGCCTTTGGAATGAAATACAGTTTGAAATAATACAGACAAGTCTTTTTCAAGGCCTTGAAAACAGACTAATTTGAATACTGCAAATACTAAGTATGCAAATGAAACTGTAAATGCAAGAGACAAGGGATATATAGAGTTCAGTCCACTTGGACCTACGTCTCTACCTCAGGGATCTTCTCCCTGCAGGATTTTCATCACAATTCTTATTAATGAAAAGCTAAACCCAAGATGACAAGGACAAAGATATGCCTTACTCTGTTTACAGCTTGTGGTTCTCTCTAACCTATCTAGTACCTGCTCTAGCTAACTGATTAACTACGAATTCTCTATTGTTCACTTTAAAAAATTCTTAAGAATGAGATAAAGAAGTAGTATAAGAATGATCTACAAATAAAGTGCAAATCAGAAGAACACTGAAGTGTAGAACTGCAGTTAAGAATGCAGTGATCTTCTGTGTGTTGGATTGTGAGAATTATGTGCTTCTTTTATTCTTGTCAATCTTGAAACGTGTCTCTCTCTTTTCCCGTTGAGTGTTCTACTTGTTGCTTCAAAAAGAGCTCTATTTATACAGATCAGAAGCTCTGCAAATCTTCCCAGATTTTCAGCAACAAACTTCCTGTTTTGTAGGAAACAACTTTGACTCTCTTAACAGTCCTCTCCAACGGATAGTTGATCATGATCTTCAGAGATATTGTTGTGATCTTACCTATAAAGATTGTGAAGTTTTCATGAGTGACTGATTGATCACAGAATCATCTCCTCTTAATGTTTCCTTTCCTGCAAAAGCCAGATCAGGAAACCAATCCTGCAAACTTAGGAAATAAAATTTCCCTGCAAATCTGAGTCAAACAGATGGATTAAACGATGATAAATATATCAAAATTTTTTGTCTTTCATCATGAAATAGCAACATATCAAGCATATGGGTGAGAGAGATAGAATCAGATTATAAGAGTCCAGAAAAACTCCCCCTAAGTATGTGCACACAGGTCAGACAGTTTCAAGGCTTTGAATCCAGTGCTATTCAAGCCTGTGAAACCTGATTCAAGGCTTTGAAATTTTTTTCAAGGCCTTGAAATAGCCCTGTGAATCCTGTGATCTTACAATCTCCCCCTTGATGAAAGACAAAACCTCAATCTGTTTGAATCTTAGTTTCTGTAAAAAAATACTGATTAGCACACAGTTCAAATAGTAGTAACACATTGGTTCCAAAAAGATCCAGCTTATTCAGTGATAAACAGAAAAACACATAATTCCAAATAAATCCTATTGAACAAATCATAATAGAAAAAACTAAGATTTTCTCCCCCTTTTTGACTTTCATCAAAAATAATGAGAAGGTGTTGGATCAGAGTCTTTGGAAAATTTTGAAAGTAAACTTAAGAAAAAAAAAGAGAAGTGGGAGAGAAAGAGTAGGCAAGAGTTTATGGGGTTGGGTCATCATCTCCATCCTGATCTCCTTCTTCTTCCTCACTTTCTTCATCATTGTCCTGGTCTTCTGCAACCTCTTCATTCACACCAGCAGTCTCTTCTTCAGCTTTGTCTTTAGTAGCAGTCTTTGGAGATTCCATAGTAACACTATGGAATATGAATCAGGACTGTCTACTTCATCTCCCTCTTGAGCATCTTGTTCAACTAACACTTGCTTCCCTTTGTCCTTGTCTTGAGCAGCCTCTTCCTGGTTTGAGTGTTCACTGGGAAAGTTCTTGTTAGAATCATCCTACTTGATGCCTTCTTCATCCTCAGGGACATCAAACACAATCATGATCCTAAAGATGGTTTCCACTATGTACTTTCCCTACCTGAGATCAGTCTCAAACCCATGATGATTCTCTTTAATTTCACTATTGTCCATCTCTAAACCATAAATTCCCTGAAGAACTGAAGACAAGTCAGGAGGCTGAGAGGTCAGGCTTGAAGTAGGAGTCAAGTTCTTGGGCTTAACTGACTTATCTGCATTCAGCTCTTCTTCTGTCAGATCTGAACACAACTACCAAATTTTTGCCTTGGTCTTCACCACTCCAATCTTCTCAAAAGCTTTCTCATTAAGCATACCAATCCCAGAGGTAATAGACTCTTCAACAGCAGTTCGAATTTCAAGGTGTTGGAAGAACAGAGTGATCAAGTTTGCATAAGGCAAAGGATGCTTTCTCTGATCTGTTTGGCTAAACAGCATGTGTTCCATTACAAGCTTTTGAAGATCAATTTCATAGCCATGCATAATCAGATACATATTGTATAACGCCCTCTTAGTGATCAACTCCTTGGAATGTTCTCTTGGGAAGATACATCTCATCATGCTAGTGAATACAACTTTGGCTTCAACATTTAACATAGAGTGTGTTCACTGTTAGGACAACCTAGGAGATTTGCAAACTCAGCATGATCCAATTCCATAGTAACACCAGCAACTCTAGTCTTGATTACTAAGTGTGGAGAGTTCTTAATTTTCTTCATGTTGAGATAGAAGAGTCTGGTAAGTCTTGGGTAGGCTAGCTCAGGAGGGTTTAGCATGAACCACAGAGAGATTTTCTTTAACATGGTAATGCAATTCAGATTCATTCCAGTCAACATAGGCATACTGATCAAGCTACAAAAAGCAATAGTCCTAGAGGCAAAACCATCCAACCACTGACCTTTGGAAGTATTTGAGATGAACCAATATTCATCAGGAGCAGTGTTCTTTGAGTAGATCTGCAAGGCTCTTTCCACATTGTCTTATGGTTCTTCCTTAGCCACCTTTTCTTTTCCCTTTTCAACTTGAGAGGCCTTCTTCTTTTTCTTCAACTTCTTGGGGCTTGAGATATGTGTTTCAGGTTGCTTTTCTGCAGCAGCCTTCTCTTTCTTCTTCTTCTTCTTCTTCTTCTTGTCTGAAGATGGTGTCACATCCTTCTTAGTCTTCTTCTTTGGTGGAGGAAGTTCTTCAATAGCTTCTGCACTGGGAGTCCTAGAGCTTGAGTCCCCACTTATATTCTAAAATTCATCCTCAACTGTCTTTCTCTTCTTCTCTTTACTAGGCTTTGATCCTCCGGCCATCTTGATTCTATCAGAGGCTCTTCTAGTGCTCATTAGGGTTTGGGAGAAGAATAGAGAGAGGTAGAGTTGATACGGAGAGAAGGAGATAAATACTGAAAGATTGAGTATAAAAAAGAAAATGCAATTTCTTTCTGATCTCAAAAGATTTGAAATGATCATAGAAGATTCAAATCTTTGAAGCCGTTGGAATTAAATAATTGAATAATATATTTGGCTGAAAAAGAATTTTGGAAAAGGTAGGGGCAATATTGAAAAAATATCTACAAAGATAGCACTCAATATTGAATGATACAAGAATTATTGACTAACCAGTTATCAGACTTATTTTCAAGGATTTTAAAATAGTTTCAAGGTCTTGAAACACTGCTATACTGAAACAAGTAAAATCAAAGCTTTGAAAATATTTTCAAGGCTTTGAAAATCAGTTCAAATATTTGAAACACATAATAACTTACCTTCCTTACCTTGTACTCCCCCTAAATCAATGCATCTTTATTTAGCATGCGTAATTCCAGTCTTAGAGATGAAAATCTTTCATGTGGAAATGGTTTAGTGAAGATATCTGCAAGTTGCGTGTTAGTAGAAACAAATTCAAGAACAATATCACCTTTCTCAACATGATCTCTTATGAAATGGTGTCTGACATCAATATGCTTGGTTCTTGAATGCTGAACTGGATTCTTTGTAATTGATATTGCACTAGTGTTGTCACATTTGATAGGTATACTTTTGAAATCAAATCCAAGATCTCTCAACTGTTGAGCAATCCACAACACTTGTGAACAACATGCTCCAGCAGATATATATTCAGCTTCAGCTGTTGATAGAGCAACTGAGATTTGTTTCTTGGAGTGCCAACTAGTCAAGGAGGATCCAATGAAGTGGCAAGTTCCTGAAGTGCTTTTTTTATCAACTTTGTAACCTGCAAAGTCGGCACGTGAAAATCCATGCAAAGAGAGGTTAGAATGTATTGGATACCAAAGCCCTAAGACTTTGGTACCATTGAGATATCTGAATATTCTCTTCACAACAGTTAAGTGTGATTCATTTGGATCAGCTTGAAATCTTGCACACATACATACATTGAACATGATATATGGTCTACTAGCAGTAAGGTATAGTAATGATCCAATCATACCTCTATACTCTTTCACATTGACACTCTTCATAGATTCATCCTTATCTAAGGACAGCGTAGAACTCATAAGAGTCTTAAATTCTTTGGATTGAGACATTTTGTACTTGTTTAACTAGTCCTAGTGTATTTGCTTTGATGCAGAAAGATGCCCTTCTTCAACTGATGTATCTGAATTCCAAGGAAGAAGTTCAACTCTCCCATCACGCTCATTTCAAATTCCCTGCTCATAAGACTTGAGAATTATTTTCATAATAGATCATTAGTAGCTCCAAATAAAATATCATCAACATAAATTTGAACTACAAGTAAATCTTTCTCATGAGTCTTAATGAATAGGGTCTTGTCTACCAATCCTCTTTTGAAATCATTTTCATGCAAAAACTTTGACAATCTTTCATACCAAGCTCTTGGAGCTTGTTTCAAACTATAAATATCTTTGTCAAGTTTGTAAACCTGATCTGGAAACTTATCACTTTCAAAACTAGGAGGTTGTGCAACATAAACTTCCCAAGTAACCATTCAAAAAATCACATTTCACATCCATTTGAAATAGTTTCATGTTTTTGTAAGAAGCAAAAGCAAGTAAAATTCTAATTGCTTCTAACCTGGAAATTGGAGAAAAAGTTTCCTCATAATCAATTCCTTATTTTGGTTGTAACCTTGAGCAACTAACCTTGCTTTGTTTCTGATCACTTTGCCATTCTCATCTAGTTTGTTTCTGAACACCCATCAGGTACCAATGACAGACTGGTTTGTAGGTGGAGGAACAAGGTTCCGCACCTTATTTCTTTCAAACTCATTGAGTTCACTTTTCATAGCTATAATCCAATCTGCTTCTTGTAATGCTTCCTTCACAGTTTTGGGTTCTACAAGAGAGATAAAAGCATTAAGAGCACAAAGATTCTTCAATTGAGATCTTGTTTGTGTACCAGTGGTTGGATCAGAGATGATGTTGTCAGCTGGATGAGATGAAAGATATTTGAATCTCTTTCTTGGAGACCAGGGTTCAGGCTCTCCATATTGCTTCTCTGGTCTTGAAGTAGTAGCCTGATCATTCATATCTTTCTGACCATCTTTGTCAAGGCTTTGATCTCTGTTTTCAAGGCCTTGAGTCTTGTTTTCAAGGTCTTGAAAATGGCTTCTATTACCTTCTGAGCCTTTCTTGAAACCAAATGAGTTCTTAGCTTCTTCTTCGAATTCATGCTTGTTCAGATTCAAGTCCAAGTTGTCCTTACCATTGTTGTGAACCAAGCATGTGCAACCAAATGGTTTGAAGTATGAAATGTTTGGCTTCCTCCCTTTGAAAAGTTCATAGGGGGTCTTCTTCAAGATAGGTCTGATCAAGCACCTGTTCAAAATGTAATTTGCTGTATTCACAGCTTCTGCCCAATAGTGTTTTGGCAGCTTATTTTCTAGAAGCATTGTTCTTGACATGTCTTCAAGAGTCATGTTCTTTCTTTCAACAAATCCTTTCTGTTGAGGAGTTCTAGGATAAGAGAAATTGTGAGAGATACCATGCTTAGCATAAAAAAAATCAAATTCTAATTGATCAAACTCTCTACCATGATCACTTCTGATTGAAGCAATATGTAGGTTTTTCAAGGTTTGAAGTTCTCTGCAAAGATTTGAAAATTCAGAGAGGGCTTCAGATTTTTCTTAAGCAACATAACCCAAGTAAATCTAGAGTAATCATCTACAATAACTAGCATATACCTCTTACCTTTTTGAGTTGGAGTCCTAATAGGACCACAGAGATCCATATGAAGTAATTCAATAGGTCTAGTAGTACTTAAAAATTTCTTTGGCTTGAAATAGCTTATGGTCTGCTTACCTTGAGCACAGGCTTTGCATACCTTCATCATCTTTGAACTTGATAGATGGTAATTCTCATACCAGATCTTTAGAGATAAACTTGTTCAAGGTATGCAAGCTAATGTGACCAAGCTTTCCGTGCCAAAGCTTTGAATCCTCTTTCAAGGCTTTAAGACACTTCAAGATTTTACCTGAAACTTTGTTAGTCTGAAAAGTATAAACATTGTTTGATCTAGAGGCTGTGAGAATGCAATTTCCTGATTTCTCATTTTGCACCACACACTTCTCTATATCAAAGATAACCTTATTGCCATTGTCACAAAGTTGAGATACACTAAACAGATTAAATTTCAAGCCATCAACAAGATATACATCAGAAATTGAGCTTTCAGAATCTGTACCAACTTTACCAATACCAAGAATGTTGCATTTGTCATTGTCACCAAGTGTAATTGAACCTTCAGATTGCTCATTTAATTATGAGAATAGATATCTCTTTCCACTCATGTGTCTTGAGCAACCACTGTCCATATACCACTTATGTTCTTTGACATTTGTGACAACCTGCAAACACCAATCAGTGCCTTATCCAACTTTTAGACTAAGTGTGGAATTTGGACTCATACTCAGGATCAACCATATTAGGTGGTCTGACTGAAATACCCCATTTTGTGGATATGGGTATTTATAATATTAATATAACTATTGAGTTTAATATAATATTATTATAAGTATTGGGTGTTAATATGCTACTATTATATTTTATGATATTATTTGGTGTCAATATGACATTAGTATAAGTGTTGGGAGCTAATCTTATTGATAAGAAGTTAATTTTTATTACTAGTAACTATTTGGGGTTATTATGTATTTTCTCAACTTTATAAAGAGTCTTTTATTTAACTCAGGGGGGTGCTAGTGACTTTTATCCAAAACAGTGGGGGTGAAAGTGTCTTTAACCCTAAAAATAGTCATCTTCATCCTCAAACTCTCCCATGGAGGAAGAAGACCATCTCCAACCCAAACACAACCATTACCACTCCGAACCTTCACCAAATTCGTTGATGTTTGTCCCAAATCACTCCCTATTCGATTTAAACTCATTAAGGCTCGATAATTTAGCATCAAGCAAGCCAATTTCGCCAATTTTTGGTCCCGATTCAAAATCGAAATCTTCGAAGTGGGTCTCCTAATCCTCGCCGGATTTCTCACCCTCTAGCCTACATAAACCCCCCAATCTCAGATAAATTCCCATACCAATTCATAGCTCTCAATATCTCCTTCAATTTCTCTCAATGTCTCCTTCTATATCTCTCTCTCTCTCTCCCGGCCGCCGCCACTGCCGTCGCCGCCGCCGTGCCCAGCCGACTCCGCCACCGCCGTCGCCTCCTTTCCGGCGACTTCACCACCCACGTCGCCACCATCTCTGTCCCGTCTCTCTCTCTCGGGTAACAAACCCGTTTCTCTCTCTCACTATTTCTTCTTTTGTTTTGTTATTGTTTTTTTTCATTATTTAATCTGGTTAGTTAGTTAATGATAGTAGTTGGGAAGAGAGAAATAACAAAAAGGTAGTTGGCCCAGTGGTTAAAAGCTAACACTTAAAGTTTTGGTGAAGTTTGAGAAGAAGGTCATGGGTTCAAATCCCATAAGGGACAATTCTTTTTTTGCACAAGCTTAGAATGATCTTTTTGGTACTCATCTTTACTCAAAAATAAAAATATAATATGAGGGTGATGAAATATATATTTCTAATTTATTTGTATAAGCTTATAACAAATAAGAATAAGCTATTTTCTTCAAATAAATTTATTATTTCTTTTAAATAAAAGTTAGTTAGTTTATAACTTATGCTCTCTACTAAGGCTTGTTTGGTTAGGAGGAACTACTATTAGAATCATTATTGTTTTGGGGGAAAAAAATAATATGCTTCTCTACCCTATAATAAGGGAAATTATGAGTTAATCTTATAAGTTATATTTTTATAACTATAGCTATGTTTTACAATAATAAACGTTAATTCTATAAAGTGTATTTTTCTATAAAGGAGGTTGTTCACCTTAGCAAGGGTTGGGGAGAGTTAGTAAGAGATTTATTTCATTTACATATAGGACTTCGTGTGCAATGTGTTGATTAGGATATTATTTAAATTTGTAGGCGACAATTTCGTTGACGAAGGACACGTCGAGTATTACTAGGAAGTGATTTGCTTTGCTTGAGATTAAAGGTAAGTAAATATGCCAAGCCTAGTTGTGCTTATCTCTTTCGTGTCAAAACGAATTCTTGTATTTCTTTACGTCTCAAAATGTGTTTATGTGACGTGACATGCAATATGTGATTTCTACTTGATAAATGTTTTTTTTTTAAATATCACCATGTTAATGATAATGCATTAATACGTAAAGTGAAATAGTTGTGCGGGGACATTTATTATTATTGTGGTATGGTTACCATTGGCATTAGACGGTTTGATCTCGGTCTTCCATTTCAATTTATTTTTATTTAAATCCGGTTGCAAGTCACCGGATAGCTCCCCGTACTCACTCCTCTGGACGCTAGATTCTTTGGGGGGTGTCGACACTTAAGGTCTTGGATGCTTGCGAGATGGTTTGGTTTCCCCTGTCACAACGAATTAATAATGGATTTTTGGTTTTTGTTTAACGGAAAGAAGTTAACGATGGATTTTGGATTTTTCATAATGATTATAGAAATTGGTTGGAAATATTATGGAATTGGGAACTCTTATGTTTTAATACAAGAGTCAACTTTATTACCGCTGTGTTTGCCAAAAACTCTTACTTACAAATTAGTCATTGTTTTATAATTACCCCATCATCGTTTTACATGTTTGGATGTTTATTTACCAGTATTTCATGCTGATTTTGTACTGTGGTGTTTCTTTATCATTCCGCACCACAGGTTTAGAAGATGGTTATCTGGCGTAGAAGGGGACGCGCATCACATGGAATAATAGAAGTAGTATTTTATTTGAATTTGAATTCCTTATTAGTTTAAACAATTTAGTTTGTTTGTGGCTAGGATGTTGGATTTTTAATAATGCAATATTTTCAATTGGATTTAATTATTATTGTGGATGTTTTGTGCTTGCGAACCATGTTATAAAATCTCCTTTATCCGGGCTCCTCTCGGGTACGGAGTGACATCCCCAGGTTTCCGGTTTGGTCAATTTGGGGGTGTTACAGTTGGTATCAGAGCCAGGTTGATCCAAAAAGAAAATTTAAAACATGTAGGGGAATTTAAAATGGACATAGGAAAAGAATTTAAAATTTGACAAGCCGTTGGGAATTTGGGTAGTCTTGAATAGGTTATTTAGTGTTTAAGTCTTTAGAAAATAGACTTAGTAAGTGAGTATCCCCACCCACCCTCTCCTAGCTAAGAGGTTTGGCCTACCTGATTAGCTAAAGCGTTTGAGTTTGAAGTTTTTCATTGGAATTTGAGTTAAGTGTCTATTATTTGGGTAATCAAAGTTGTGAATTGTTTTCAAAAGTCTCGTGTGATCAAAAATTGAAGTTTTGGGAGTATGTACTTATTTCATAAGGGAAAACATTTTTTTTTATGATACAAGTTGTGGAGTAGGAGAGTATATGGAGTCGTTTCCTTTTTATAGATGATTAGAACTAAGAGAACCGCAAGGAAGCATGTTATGCCAGTATTGTGAGGATAAGTTTAATGCGTTGGAGTTTACTCAATATCGGAATCCCGCTTTCCAAGCTTATTTTATGGTGAAGGCTCTACTTATGGGGCCCATATATAGGGAGATTATCGCCAAGTATAGCGATATTATGGCTAGGTTAAATAGGTTGAACTAGAAGACTACTTCTACCAAGATGAGTGGATGGTGAATGCCGACTTTATGTGTAAATTGTTTATGGAGTCTTATGTGAAATGGAAAAGGATCATGGTGATCAAAATATATTCTAGTGAAGATGATGAGACTGAGGAAGACCCTAGTGAGAAAATTTCGATTGAGGAAGACCCTATTGAGAATGATGAGTTCGAGGATAACCCTAGGGAAGACGTGAGTCGGAAGCAAGTGTGAATAACTATGGGAAGTAGACATATTTGGCATTTCTTGGACTTCTAATGCTTTTGAAGTTTTTATTTGGTATAAAACCATGAAGCCAAACAATACTTTAGAATGGTTTTTGCATAAGCCACTTTCGGGTTATTTTTGCGTAGGTTAATTTCGCCGCTTGGTGATGGATAATACTTATGTTTTGAGGATCCATTTTGGAATATAATAAGTCTTTGTTTTATTGAGTTGGAGTATGGTTTGAAGTTGATGTTGCATTGCGTTTCGGAAGCATTCATGAGTTAGAACGCGAGAGCGTTAAGTTTGTGGAGTTTGAATCTGTACAGCAGATGGTATTTGGTGTAGTAGACATATTTAAATGTTGAGTTATTTTTCTCAGAAATTTTATCAGGTAGTAAGCATGTAAAGGAACAAGTCTTAAGAATTTCAATCCCAAATAAGTTATGGAGATTTAGATACGAATTTCCAAAGTTCGTTGTTCAATAGCAGAATTTCATAATGGCCATTTATAGTATTTTTGAGTTTATATCTTTACAGATCTTGGTTGGATCTCAAAATCTGTATGGTGGTGATTAGACACATATGGCTATATCTAGGTGAAATCCTATACCATTTGAGGAAGTTGAAGTCAGTATAAGACTTGGTGAAGTTGAAGTTTCTGTTCTGATGGCTTATAACAGCAGTTATGCTATTCTCTGCATAACTTAAATTATATAAATTATTTTGAGATGATTCTTCTTGATTACGAAATTAGACTCAGAGAGGTCGATCCATACAAAATTTGATAATTTTGCTTACCCGTTTGATAAATTTTATAGTTTTTAAAGAAGCATGAGAAATAAGATGTGTTCCGTCTATGTGAAAAATGTATGTGTAATTGGTTTTATGATGATCAATGTGTTATATTTCATGCATAATTGATATTAGATGTCATGTATTTATGTTTACTTGAACTCCGTGATACTTTATGAATGATACAATAGGCTATAGTGTAGGACATTAGACCACACACACAACACTAGAAATAGCTTTTACACAAAGAGGGTTAAAATTTCTTACCTTTCCGAACCCGAAGAATGAGGATTAAAAATAATTTTGGTATTTAAGCAAATGCCATTCAAGCAAAGTTTGTATGAGCGGGAAAAGAGAATAAATGAGCTCGTATCGAGGAATTGTGAAGTACATACGCATTGGGTTGGTTACGAGTTTTATAATAATGTAGGAGGGACAAGATGCATTTATATCATGTCAAGACGAAAGTGTTTGAAAGATGTTTGGCGACTTGATTTCAAATTTGTGGTTTTAGATACTTCTTAGCCAGTTTGTCGAAGTTTAGACTTGGGTGTTTTTACGGAATCATATTGCGGTTGAGTTGACTACTTTGGAGATTTTGGTATATTAAATTGTTATAGAGATTGTTTGAGAGTTTTAATGTGTTGAGAAATGCTAAAATATTTACATTATACTTGGAGCTCTATTTATCGATAATGTACATGTGGAGTTTAATTATCTTTCATTGATGACAGTTTCTCACAACCATCTCATACCAATCTTGTTTTCCGGGGTATTGTTTTGAGCGTTTTTATCATTTATGATTGACGTAGAATTGGGCCTCAGGGTTTCATTTTTGAACAAGTTTTGGGATCTTAATACATTACTTGAGAGTCCGATCTCCAGCATTGTGTTGTCTCTTATAAATGTCGCTAAGTTTTTGAAATTCTTGGGTAAATTGTTAGATGGAAGTTGCTAAGTATGTAATTGTTTGGAAGTCGGCCTTAGAATACCCTTATGGTAGAATAATATTTTATGTTTGATGTCTAATAGGAGTATCCTTTAACTCTGGTCGATATGGCCATCAACCTAGTGAATCCAACAACGGAAATTTTCAGGTAAGCCACCCGACAAGAACACCTTTCTTGGAGGGTATGTCAAGTTAGGAATTTATCGAAGAAGTCATGGATAGGTGTGAGCATTGGGTTTTCACTTTTGTTATAAGAAGGGTATACAACAACGTCCTGGTTCAGAGTTATTCTATTGTGGAGTCGTTACTTGATGAGAATTCTTTGATTTTCAATTAAGAGATAGTATAATGATTTAGCTGATGAGGGATGCTGGTACCTTCCCAAGCAAAAATATTTACATCAAGGCCAATGGGTGATAAATTCGCACTTCATAAAGTGTGTATTGTTGTTAGCTCACAAGACTTGGGAGGAACCTATGGAGGACCCATGAGAAATGATAGACTAAAGAGTCAGCGTGGACTATAGAGGTTTCCCACCCACCCTCGCCTAGAAAGCGTTTTGAGAACCATGTCTTTGGAATTCTCCAAATATTAAAATTTATTTTAGAGCCAATTTTAAAATGGTTAGGAAAATGTAATATTGTGATTCTAGTTGAGATGTCTATCAAAGAATATTGGATATTGGAGTTTCCCTTTTTGGTTGGAGTATTTTTTTTACCTAGTCTTGATGGATCACGTTGTTGTACTAGTGTTTGTGTCTCTTCTTATCTTGTCTCGTCTATAGTTAGTGTAGGATTATATTTAGATTGTTTCTTTCCATTCTTTTCTGTAGATGACCTTAAAAGAATAAGGAAAAGAGGGAATCACTCATGTGAAACTAAAATTTTGAGGTGAAGGGCTAAGTTTTGTCTGATAACTTTTAGACCATTGGAGAAACTAAGTGCGGTATTCTAGGTCACTAGACTGTTAACTTTTGTGTTAGATATTTATGTTTGGAGCCTTGTTACTTAGCTATTATTTGAGGAACGACATATTTCTTTGTTCATGGTTTGTCCTTGGAGTTACGCTAGTCGTTGGGTTGTGTCATCATTTTGTGTAAGCGTAATGTATTTGTTATTTTAATATGATTGGGAGTACCGATGTTCAGCCTTGGACAATCTGAAGACCTTGTTTCTCGAGACAAATAGTTTATGATGTTGTAACGGTTATCATTGGAGTTATTGATTTAAATTTTGGAAGCTTTCTACTACCTTGGTGCTAGGAATGAGATAAATTTTTAGTGTAGTCTAACTTATTTTAGTATGGTCTCACGTTGGAGTAGTTGGCTTATAACGTTGTTTGGCGTATATGATTGGAGCATTGTCACAAAACTACTATTTGGGATAATGGAATGGTTATTAACCTCTAAAAGATTTGTCGAGTTTTATGCTTATATTGAATTCCTCGGAGTTACAGAAATCGTTGGTGTACCGGGATAAATGGGTCCGCTCAGTTGTTGTAATCTTCTCGGGCGATGTACTTGGAGCTTTGTTAACAAAAATATGTTTTTAAGGATTTATCACCAAAGGTGAATTCGAATACTAGCTTGAGAGTCTCGTTATTGTTGAACCTATTTGAATATGAATAAATTGCTTGGTGTATGTGCCTCAGTATCGTATTATTTTGGGTACACATGGTTTATTTTTATTTATTTCCTTAGCTCGAGGCGAATTTTCAGATGACGGTAGGAAAACAACGGTAAAGGGAACCACCGGGTAACATCATATATCACAGGCTATGGTTAAAGTGTCTAAGGATAGGAGGAACCATGTCGCTTTGGAGTCTTGTGCACTATCTCTTCGATTCTCTATTTTGATAGATAAGACGTTTTGTACCATTCGGATATAGTTTTGACATTGGGAATCCGTTTTGGAGTTCACTTAAATATTGTTAAGGGAACGTGATATTTCCTTGTTTATGAATCGTCTTTAGAGCCATACAAATTCGTTTGGATGCGTTTTCATTGTTTAGGGAATCGTAATCTAGAATTTTTGATTTGGTTTATGCTTAGGTTCACTAAGAGTACTTACTTTCACACTTGGGAGACTTTATGAACTTACTCTCTGTGAAGCATCGCTTATGGACAATAGCAACAGTTATTTGGGTTGATGACTGAAGCAATAAGGGTATTTTCCTTGGCACTGATTAAGTTGTGGACGTGATCTCACTAGTCACGTTACAATCTAAATCTTGATGTAATTGAGGCACTTTGTCATAGGTTGTGTATTATTGGAGTCTTGTCACTCGAATCATTGCTAATCTAAAATTTGTATGTTTTTATTGGGCTACTAGAGCTTCTACCTCTTGTTGAGTGGTTGTAAGAGTGTGCTTGTAATCACTTAGAAGGGGGATTATAATAAAGACTTTTATATATGATACCAAAGACCGTGTTCAAAGGTTAGACCCAACAACTAAGAGACAAATCCGCATGTGAACTTTCTTTTGACATTGTTGTTATATACTTGGAATACTCGAACAAATAAATTTATGTATTAATCTTGACTCTGGCTCAGATTATTGTGATTGTTTTACGATGTTACTCCTACATGGAGAACACTAATATTGTGTGAGACCTACTATGGGAAAGTAAGCCCAAGAGCAATATTGTCCTTGGAAGATTGGTTATAAATGCCCAATGATGATCTAACTTGCTAAGTTGCATTGTATGATATATGTGATATTATTACATCTTCGTAGTGCTGCATGATAAGATAGAAAATAATCAACAGGCGATAGTTGTGATCCCGACCCCATAGCCTTACAATGTGTTCAGATGATCACATATGACTATGTCTTGAAGAGAAAAGTGAAAGGTTTGGACAGTACCTTGCCCCATGTGTAGCAACTAAGGAAGAGTGTTTTTTATACCATTTCATGTATTGGATCCCGAACCAGAAGATTTGACCATGTTAAGATTCTAGATATCATGACAAGGGGCACATGTACCAAGAGTGTTAGGATTGTAAAGGTATTATGGACAATTAAAGCAGGGGATGGTATGAGGAAGAAATATCCTCACCTTTTAGACGAGGTATTTGGAGTTCTGAGGACGTCACTTCTTTAAGGGGGGAAGGATGTAATCCTTCGGTTTTGAAGAATCAGTTTTGAAACAAGTCATTTTAGTACTCCTTATAGTATGTTACTCATCGTGTGTGATATTAGGTTGCATTTGCTAATTATACCCTAGAATGGAGACTCGTAGATGGGGGTCGTTTAGAGTGTGGTTTCAACTTCGAGGACGAAGTTCTCTTTAAGGGGGGAAGGATGAAATACCCCGTTTTGTGGATATGGGTATTTATGATATTAATATAACTATTGAGTTTAATATAATATTATTATAAGTATTGGGTGTTAATATGCTACTATTATATTTTATGATATTATTTGGTGTCAATATGACATTAGTATAAGTGTTGGGAGCTAATCTTATTGATAAGAAGTTAATTTTTATTACTAGTAACTATTTGGGGTTATTATGTATTTTCTCAACTTTATAAAGAGTCTTTTATTTAACTCAGGGGGGTGCTAGTGACTTTTATCCAAAACAGTGGGGGTGAAAGTGTCTTTAACCCTAAAAATAGTCATCTTCATCCTTAAACTCTCCCATGGAGGAAGAAGACCATCTCCAACCCAAACACCACCATTACCACTCCGAACCTTCACCAAATTCGTTGATGTTTGTCCCAAATCACTCCCTATTCGATTTAAACTCATTAAGGCTCGATAATTTAGCATCAAGCAAGCCAATTTCGCCAATTTTTGGTCCCGATTCAAAATCGAAATTTTCGAAGTGGGTCTCCTAATCCTCGCCGGATTCTCACCTCTAGCCTATATAAACCCCCCAATCTCAGAGAAATTCCCATACCAATTCATAGCTCTCAATCTCTCCTTCAATTTCTCTCAATCTCTCCTTCAATCTCTCTCTCTCTCTCTCTCCAGCCGACTCCGCCACCGCCGTCGCCTCCTTTCCGGCGACTTCACCACCCACGTCGCCACCATCTCTGTCCCGTCTCTCTCTCTTGGGTAACAAACCCGTTTCTCTCTCTCACTATTTCTTCTTTTGTTTTGTTTTTGTTTTTTTTCATATTTAATCTGGTTAGTTAGTTAATGTTAGTAGTTTGGAAGAGAGAAATAACAAAGAGGTAGTTGGCCCAGTGGTTAAAAGCTAACACTTAAAGTTTCGGTGAAGTTTGAGAAGAAGGTCATGGGTTCAAATCCCATAAGGGACAATTCTTTTTTTGCACAAGCTTAGAATGATCTTTTTGGTACTCATCTTTACTCAAAAATAATAATATAATATGAGGGTGATGAAATATATATTTCTAATTTATTTGTATAAGATTATAACAAATTAGAATAAGGTATTTTCTTCAAATAAATTTATTATTTATTTTAAATAAAAGTTATTTAGTTTATAACTTATGCTCTCTACTAAGGCTTGTTTGGTTGGGAGGAACTACTATTAGAATTATTATTGTTTTGGGGGAAAAAAAATAATATGCTTCTCTACCCTATAATAAGGGAAATAATGAGTTAATCTTATAAGTTATATTTTTATAACTATAGCTATGTTTTAAAATAATAAACGTTAATTCTATAAAGTGTATTTTTCTATAAAGGAGGTTGTTCACCTTAGAAAGGGTTGGGGAGAGTTAGTAAGAGACTTATTTCATTTACATATAGGACTTCGTGTGCAATGTGTTGATTAGGATATTATTTAAATTTGTAGGCGACAATTTCGTTGACGAAGGACATGTCGAGTATTACTAGGAAGTGATTTGCTTTGCTTGAGATTAAAGGTAAGTAAATATGCCAAGCCTAGTTGTGCTTATCTCTTTCGTGTCAAAACGAATTCTTGTATTTCTTTACGTCTCAAAATGTGTTTATGTGACGTGACATGCAATATGTGATTTCTACTTGATAAATGTTTTTTTTTTGAAATATCACCATGTTAATGATAATGCATTAATACGTAAAGTGGAATAGTTGTGCGGGGACATTTATTATTATTGTGGTATGGTTACCATTGGCATTGGACGGTTTGATCTCGGTCTTCCGTTTCAATTTATTTTTATTTAAATCCGGTTGCAAGTCCCCGGATAGCTCCCTGTACTCACTCCTCTGGACGCTAGATTCTTTGGGGGGTGTCGACACTTAAGGTCTTGGATGCTTGCGAGATGGTTTGGTTTCCCCTGTCACAACGAATTAATAATGGATTTTTGGTTTTTGTTTAACGGAAAGAAGTTAACGATGGATTTTGGATTTTTCCTAATGATTATGGAAATTGGTTGGAAATATTATGGAATTGGGAACTCTTATGTTTTAATACAAGAGTCAACTTTATTACCGATGTGTTTGCGAAAAACTCTTACTTACAAATGAGTCATTGTTTTATAATTACCTCATCATCGTTTTACATGTTTGGATGTTTATTTACCAGTATTTCATGCTGATTTTGTACTGTGGTGTTTCTTTTTCATTCCGCACCACAGGTTTAGAAGATGGTTATCTGGCGTAGAAGGGGACGCGCATCACATGGAATAATAGAAGTAGTATTTCATTTGAATTTGAATTCCTTATTAGTTTAAACAATTTAATTTGTTTATGGCTAGGATGTTGGATTTTTAATAATGCAATATTTTCAATTGGATTTAATTATTATTGTGGATGTTTTGTGCTTGCGAACCATGTTATAAAATCTCCTTGTATCCGGGCTCCTCTCGGGTACGGAGTGACATCCCCAGGTTTCCGGTTTGGTCAATTTGGGGGTGTTACACTGACCCCTTTAGGAACCCAAATCTGTCTGACTTGTCCTTTGAGTTGAAATGGGAATGTGTTCCTCATTATGTGAGGGTCTCTTTTTCTGAAAGGACAATTCATCTTAACATGACAAATTTTGTTGCAAAAATGACACTTAGGAGATGTTTTGTTTCCAGCTTTCACAAATCTGGTATTGTTCTTTCTTGGAAAATTTGGATTGTATCAAATACAAGTTTTGTGAACAGACTTTGAACTTTCTCCAAGAATCAAGTTCAACTTGTGCTCTGAGCCTGCAAGCTTGGCTTTGACTAATTCAGATTCTTGAAGTGTCTCTGTAAGAGTAGTCTTTTGTTTATCTAATTCATCAACTTGATGTCTCAGATTAACAAGGCTATCACTAGTAAGGAGTTCTCAGTGACTACTTCCTTGACTTGTATTTTCAAGGCTTTGAAACTGGTTTTCAAGGCCTTTAAATCACTGTCAGTTTTCTTCTGATAGATTTCAAGATTCTGATTCAGACAAACAAGTTGTAAATTCTCTTTTGCTTGCTCATGAACTTTTTCTTTCAAAACTCTATTCTCTTTCAGATAGTCCTCCTCATTTAAAAGTATTGTTCTGAGGTAATCTGAGAGAGCTTCTTTTGGTTTTGAGATCAGACAGTTTACCATTACTTCAATGTTCTTTTCAGAACTTTCATCATGCTTGGCAATGAAGCATAGGTTGGCATGTTCTTCTTCAGATTCAGAGTCACTTGAGGTATCTGAATCACTCCATGAAGCTATCATAGCTTTCTTTCTTCTGTCATGATCTTTCTTCAGGAAGTTCTTGCTTTTCTTGTGTGGGAAATCTCTTATTAAGTGTCCTGCATCACCACATTCAAAGCAGTTCATGACTTCTGATTTACTTTTTGAAGAAACTTACCTTTGTAGTCCTTGCTATCTTTCTCTGTTGAAGTCTTTTTTTCTAAAGTTTTTCTTCATCTTGAGGATTTTGGTCAAGGCTTTGGAAATCAAATCAAATGGATCTTCATCATCCTCTTCAGTTTCAAGGCTTTGAATTTTCTCATTCTCTTTGGCCTTGAGTGCTAAATTCTTGGCTCCTTCTAGTAGCTCTCCATCAGCTTCATTCATAGATATTTCATGTGTCAGGAGCTCCCCTTGTAGGTCATCAAGTTGCAGTGATGATGGATCTTGAGCTTCCTTAATTGCAGTAGTCTTTGGTTCCCATTTTGCCTTTAGTAGTCTTCTCAGAATCTTCCTCACCTTTTCTTCATTGGAAATATGTTTTCCAAGTGAATCAAGGTTATTGACTATCTCTGAACCTTTTGAACATTTCTCTGATTGACTCATCTGCATTCATCTTGAATACCTCATATTGTCTGAGATAGATGTTGATCCTAATTTGCTTGACTTGACTGGTTCCTTCAAATGTTACCACAAGCTTATCCCTGATATCATTGGCAGTCTTGCAGCCTGAAATCCTGTTGAATTCATCTGTACTCAAAGAACAATACAAAATGTTAATAGCTTTGTAATTCATAGAGAATTGTTCTAATTCAGATGAGGAAAGAGAATCTTCAGATTTGGGAGTTTTAATCCCGTCTTTCTCTATGTAGAAAGTGTGAGGTTCATTATGAATAATGGTCCATAGCTCTATGTCTTGATCAATGATGAAAATTCTCATTAGAGCTTTCCAGTGAGCAAAATTATTTCCAAAAAATAGAGAAGGCCTGTTAGCAGCTCTTCCCTGTGAGAAACCACCATCACCTGCAGTACTCATGATCACCATATGGTTAAATCTTATACAGTGATACAAGCTCTGATACCAATTGAAAGGGGAGTATGCAGGTAGTAATACAGCAGAGATACTCTAGAAGGGGGGTGAATAGAGTATGTCAACTTTTTGCAATACTTGTAGAAGAGAAGAGTTTCTATGAAGAACATTGAAGTTCAAGGCCTTGAAATTAGTTTCAAGCAAATACAGTTTGAAATAAAACAGACAAGTCTTTTTCAAGGCCTTGAAAAGAGTTTCAAACCCTTGAAAACAGACTAGTTAGAATGCTGCAAATACTAAGTATGCAAATGAAACTGTAAATGCAAGAGACAAGGGATTTATAGAGTTCAGTCCACTTGGACCTACGTCTCTACCTCAGGGATCTTCTCCGTGCATGATTTTCAACACAATTCTTATTAATGAAAATCTAAGCCCTAGATCTCAAGCACAAAGATATGCCTTACTCTGTTTACAGCTTGTGGTTATCTCTAACCTATCTAGTACCTGCACAAGCTAACTGATTAACTAAGAATTATCTATTGTTCACTTTGAACAATCCTTGAGAATGATAAAGAAGTAGTATAAGAATTATATACAAATAAAGTGCAAATCAGAAGAACACTGAAGTGTAGAACTGCAGTGTGATCTTCTGTGAGATGGATTGTGAGAATGATGTGCTTCTTTTATGCTTGTCAATCCTGAAACGTGTCTATCTCTTTTCACGTTGAGTGTTCTGCTTGTTGCTTCAAAAAGAGCTCTATTTATAATGATCAGAAGCTCTGCAAATCTTCCCAGATTTTCAGCAACAAACTTCCTGTTTTGTAGGCAACAACTTTGACTCTCTTAACAGCCTTCTCCAACGGATAGTTGATCATGATCGTCAGAGATATTGTTGTGATCTTACGTTTAAAAAGATTGCGAAGTTGTCATGAGTGACTGATTGATCACAGAATCACTTCTCTTAATGTTTCCTTTCCTGCAAAAGCCAGATTAGGAAACCAATCCTGCAAACTTAGGAAATAAAATTTCCCTGCAAAACTGAGTCAAACAGATGGATTAAACGATGATAAATATATCAAAATTATTTGTCTTTCATCATGAAATAGCAACAGATCAAGCATATGGGTGAGAGAGATAGAATCAGATTAGAAGAGTCTAGAAAAACTCCCCCTAAGTATGTGCACACAGGTCAGACAGTTTCAAGGCTTTGAATCCAGTTTCAAGGCCTTAGAATAGCTCTGCCTGTGAAATCTGATTCAAGGCTTTGTAAATTGGTTCAAGGCCTTAAAATAGCTCTGCTATTTCAAGCATGTGAATCTTGTATCTTATAGGGACTACTCTTCAAAGATCGTCGGTAAAGGATGTTTTGCAGCTGGTGTCTGAACCACAGAGGGACAACAGGGATCTGGTTAACGTTCAAGATGTGCAACGTCTTAGTCTCGAAGCCGGGTTACACCCCTTCACTGAGCTTCTTCTTCATTCCTTCATGTAAAAACTCGACTCGATGGAAGAATGGACAGAGTTCATCCTCAAACATTATGAGGAAGAGTTGACGAATGCTGGGATATACAACGCCGTGGGCACTACGAATGGACTCAGCCTCAGACTCGACAATGACATGCTGAGGGTCCTGCTTTCAAGGTACTCGAAGAATACCCACACATTCAACTTTTCTACCTTCGAGGCTGGGCCAACCCTCGAGGATACAGAGATTTTTTTGGAACTCCCAAGCATGAGTCTGTAGATCCCTTGGCTCCACTGACTTCTGATGAGGAGATCACGCTTTTCGAGAAAATGAGAGAGTGCACCGCGGATGTGAAGAAGACTGCTTTGAGGTGGAACTCAACCACCTACTATGACACCTACATGTCCGTAACATCTTGCGCGAAGAATATCTTGTCTAAATGGATCATCTATTTCTTCAGATACTTCGCGAAGCCAAAAATTGCCCAAGAGTTATTGGAGAAGGACCTAGACGCGATAACCGCCCTTGAGGGGAAAGGTGCTGACTGGAAGTTATGTGGTTTCCTCTCCGTTTGGCTATCACGCTATCTTATAGACGGGTACCCTCGGGATGGGGTGTTTACTCATGTCCTCGCGCTCGAAGTCAAACTCTCTCTTCGCCAAAAGGTAGCTTTGGGGCCCCACGTCTCGGGTTCCTTGTAACATCGCTTGGACCAAGCTGTGACTCATGTCAAGCAGTCACAAGGCAGAGTCGATGTTGTCTTCTTTGTCAACATCGCATTTCTGACAATGTGGGTTCTTAAAAGATGGCCTATGTATGCTCCAGTCCCATCGTATGTAAGGCTATGGGACACGCCTGATGCCACCAAGGAGCTCCTCAGTCCTCGAGCATGGCGTTGGTACAAAACTAAGGGCGTTCAACGTTCCTTCTTTGCGACGAAATATATTATTTCGAAGCTAGGCCCTATGTCACTGCCTTGGAAAACGTCGTTTTCCATGAAAGAATGTATCAAGAGGTCGACACCAAGTTCAGGCCTCTGCACATCAGCAAGGGAGCTAGGCGTTATGTCAGATTTGTCAACTGGTGAAGGAGAGGATACTCGACTACCCTTCGCCAACCCAGAGACTTCAAGTTATGAAACTCGTAACGGTTCATTACGATCCCATTTGCGTGAGCCCTTAGTTGGGTTTCAACACCATCGCGCCACCTATGTGGTCTGATGGAATCACCAAGGGTTGCTACAACGGGTTTCTCTACGGGAAGAGCAATAGCCTATTGATTGCTGAGCTCCCTTTGACTTAACCTTCCAGGGAAAAGCGAGGAGAGTGTACTCCAAATTGGGAGTCTTTATGGAGTGCACAGATCCCTCTGATTGCGAGGTCCCGGGCTCAGCTCCAGCCAAGAAAAGCTCCCGCGCTTGTAATAAAAGGTTTCCCATTCAAGTCATCCTGCTCTCGGGACGCGACACAGTATGGTTTTTATTCTCTATCGGATAAAGACCATCACTTGTGTGCTGATCTGATCCTTCAAGAGAAGATCGCTGTAGCCAAGAAGAATTCCTTCAACCCCAGGAAGAGAAACGCAGATGACTTTAACAAGGTAGGCTTTAGCACTTTTCATTCTTCTTGAACAGCATACATAACGTGACGCCTAACGTCCCTTCACATGTCAGTTTTGTTTGAGACGATTTGTGTCCCGGGATCGTAGCACATGCTTTATTGACTTGTTGCGCTCAACGAAGAAGCATGGTGTCCCTATATACATGAGGATGGATCCAGGAGTTCAAGACCTAACCTCAAGCGCGCTTGAAACCTTTCTTTCCCCCCTTATCAAGCAATCCTAGAAGAATAAGGCTTCTGACGAGCCTGCGTCGTTGGTGGTCCGGCAGTTAAAACACCCAAAAGGCAGCCCTACTCCCAAGGAAAACGCATAACCTAAAGAAAGAAGCCACGCTCAGCCTTCGATCGCGAAGAAAGGGACAAATGCGTGGAAAAGTGACATTGTGGACTTCCTGGAGTTTAATCCAGGTGCCTCTTTTGCTATGAGAAAAGGCACTCAAATTGCATATTTAGTTATGATTATAGTAAGAGTTTTCATAACCCATCTTCGGCTATGTCTCAGATAGCGAAGGCTCAGTTCAAGAGCCCGAAGGCCTTATTGAAGAAGGGGCGATTGATGAATCCTTGTACATGGCCCAACAGCAAGAAAGAGACGCGAAGCTGTAAGAAGAGCGCGATATTCAGCGGGCCATGGATAAGAGTCTGGAAAAACAAGCGCGACGTTCGCAGTTTTTCGTAGGCCAAATGGAGCGCGCCCAGCAAGACTTCCAAGAGATTATTGGTTACGAAGACAAGGAAGGTACTATATACCTATTTTCCCTATCTCGTCAAGATATTATCTTTGAAGCTTTAAATTGTGGGGTGTCTAAGAGCCAAATTCGTCATTGGTTAGTAAACCAATGAGGTAAAGCGTCAGGTAAACAATTCTCTTAGGATCGCTATAGTAAAATTCATCATTTTCAAACAATAATTATAACTAAATTTCGCGCATAAACAGGTCATGAAATGTTAAATGGAGTCTATGATAATCTGAAACATAATACTTACGCAGATATCCCATGTGAATATGGAGATGCAACCCCATATGAACGTGGAGGTCTTTTCACCATGAGTTCTTTTAAGTTTTTGTAGCATGCTTCCCTTATCTTAGATTAACTATGAATTTTGCCTTTTGACAGAAATAGCGCCATTGATAAGAACACCTCGCAGGCTTCGTAGTGATGTGGTTCGCATCTCCGAGGCTTCTCATGAAACTACTGATGATGCAATGATGCGAGAGCCAACTAGGCAAATATCTGAGGAGACTCGAACGGTCGAAGATGGAACCGGCGTCGAGGAGGAACGTCTCGAATTTATCGCCGAGCAAGAGGAAGAAGAGAACCTTCTGCATAGGAAAGAACAAGGTGCTGAGAATGTGGATCAAGGTATGTCGCGACAACGAGCAGTCATTTGGCACCCAGAAGTTGATTCAAGTGTCGCTCGCGATGCAACAACCCCCTTATCCGGATCGGACAAGACCGGGAGGGTGATGCTAAAAGTAACGGCGGAAATCAAAAGCATAACATCCCAACTTAATTAATACATAACATTGAGCATCCAAAAAGTCATTAGATGTTACATAAGTCTTAACAAAGTTACCACATAAGGTGAGCTAGCCAACTACATCACTACTCGTGCTGATAACCGTCTACGTGAGTCCCGTACCCTGTTATGCCATAGTCCTCAGCTCCTAAGCCTGCGGTGGGAAGGAAAACAGAACCACAGTTTCTAAAGTCAGCTGTGAAATGCTGAGTAAATAACACTCAAACATGTAAAACAGAAGATGAAGCTTAAATTTATTATTTGCAATAAAACAGGAGGAATAAAAACTTGTAAAGAAAGAGCTTCGTAAGTAAAGTAGGGACCCTTTTTATAAGAATTCTTCTTGTCTTATTATCTCTTCCGAACATGTATTATCTTCCTCAATCTCATCTTCTTTTCTTTCAAAGCTCATGCCAAAACTGTATAATTAGCTTTGTTGATACGGGGAAGGAACTACTAATCTATCACTAGCAACCATGACCTTAACTGCCGGCAGCCCCCTAAGACTTCTTGCGGCCAGAGAGGTGAGTACATGGAGCGACCCGGCAGGTTGCGACCGGGTTAAAATAAAATCTGATCTCTGGTCGAGTGACTGAAGTCAACACGACAATAATAAATTGCTTCTCCCGCACAACTCTTTCCACTTTACGTTAATTACGCATTATTATTAATCGTGTGACAAGTTCAAATAAATAACTTCTTTGAAATAAAAGGAGACTTCAAATAAAACAAGTAAATGAATAACCAAATAAAATGCATTTTGAGACAAGAAAAAAAGTCATTTTAAGACACGACGGAAGCTAGGCTCAAGGCTTGGCATGTTACTTACCTTACTTCCGTAGCACTAGCACGTTCTAGAAATGTCTCGGCCTACAAACCGTCACCTACAACCCGTAACTTTTCATGTCAATTAAATAATCCGACAAAGTACTACTCGTCCTAAAAATATTCTCTTTTAATTCTACCCAACCCCTCTAGTTATTTATTTTTCCTAACGTTTTATTTTGTTAACAATCTTCTATTATAAATTATAAAACCACGTTTTTATATTTAGACAACTATTATTATTATTATTATTATTATTATTATTATTATTATTATTATTATTATTATTATTATTATTATTATTATTATTATTATTATTATTATTATTATTATTATTATTATTATTATTATTATTATTAACTAAAAGTGTCTAACTAGTTAGAGAAATTATTTTATAAAATACTTGATAAAGTAGTGAAAACAAAACTAATTTATTTTTACGAAAAGACATATTATTATTTCTATAATTATTTATACAATATTTAAAACTATTTAATTTAAAGAGAAAACTTTTCTAAATACTAACCACAACAAAACAATATTTAAAACCTAGCAAAATATCAAATTTGCAAGTATTAAACATCCAAGTTATTAACAATATTTATTTAACCATATTTATTTAAAGTTTAACTAAAAATATTTCTTATTTAATTTTTAACGAATAAACCGCATGCTATTTTAATACCAAAATTACTTTTCTAAAACGAGGATGAAATAAAGTATTTTTAGAAATCATTTTTATTCCGAAATTGTTATTTTTATTTTTAGCGAAAAGTGACAAGTTTAAGTTAAATACACATAAAACCCCATTCGTATTAAAAGTCTACAAATTCCTCAACTAGCCACCAAAACAAGTTTAATATAGTATACTAACAGCCCCTAAAGTTTCTGAAATTACAAACAGCACCCCTAAGCCATGCTTTAACAGTTTGCAAAAACTACACTTTTACCCCCCTTCTACAACAACTTCATCTTCTTCAATTTAACTATGATTCAAGCTATCGAACTTCAATTCTAACAACATATAACAACTAATCAGAAGGTATAGGACATACCTAGGCCAAAAATGGCCGGAAATCACTAAGAAACGGGTCGGGTCGAAGCTTGATGTCGGGGTCGCCGGAGTTGAGCTCCGTCGCCGGCTTTAATGGCTTCCACAGCCTGGTTTGAGGCTCCTAGTGAGCTGGTCGGCCTCCTAGGACTCTACTGGAAGCAGGAAAATGGACTGGGTGCTGCTGCAAAGCACTCGCCGGAATTTGGCCGAAGCTTGGCCGGCAACAATGGCTGCGACGGTGGCGGCAGTGGCTGTACTCCTCTGTCCCGCTGCTGCAGCTGCTGCTAGCCTCTCTGTCAGGGAAGAGGAGGGGGCGAGACTGATCAGGGATGGTCAGAGAAGCCTCCGGGGATGAGAGAGAGAGAAGTGGGTCTTCTTTGTGGTTGTCCGACGGCGGCGATGGTGGCCGTGGTAGTTGCTGCTATTGCTTCTGCTCTGTTCCGAAGGGGTCTGAGAACAGAGAGGGAGGGAGAGAAAGAGAGAGTGATGAGGGTGGAGGCAGTGGGTCTGCTGGGTGGTGCTTGCTGCCGGAAATAATGGCGGCAGTGGTGGAGGGTGGCTGCTGCCTCTCTTCCTCGGCTGCTGCTGTTGGCTCTCTGGTGGCAGATAGGTGGAGAGGGAGAAAGAGAGAGAGCTGAGTGGTGGTGGTGGGTTTCTGCCGAACAAAACAACAATGGTGGTGATGATGATGTTGACGGTGGTGAAGGTGGTGGTGTTAGCCGCTGGTGTTGTGAGGAGTAGGGGCTGCTGGTGAAGGCCTTATATAGGCTGGTTGTGCTTGGGGACCAAGTAGTTGGGTGGTGAGGTGGCAATGGTGAAGGCGGTGAAGAAGGGTTGGGGCGGCTATGTTTTGCCGTGAAGGCAAAATTTGGTGAAGGAGGTGATGTAGAAAAAGTATAAGGTGTGGGTATAGTACCACAATTTCTAGTGATTGGGTGTGACGCGCTCACCTAACCTCGCGGTGGTCGGGTACGCGATAAAACTACAATTTTAACTAAATTTATTAAACGTTATCGTATTACTTCACGATTTTTAATCTAATAATTATTCTTAAAACATTAAAACTCAAAATCTATTAAAACATTATTTGTCCATAAAATTATTATTATGCTATTATAATGACTATTTTACCCCTACTAATTAAACAGGGTATTACATCCTTCCCCCCTTAAACAAAGCTTCGTTCTCGAAGCTAAAATCAGGCAACTACTCATGATACTCAATCAATCCAACAAACAACTATCTAACAGAATTACTATCGCACGGCTGACAAGTAATTTCACGTAACAAATAATAGCAAGTAGCCATTTCGTAGTGCAACACGTAACACAAAATAAGGTCGTGGTCACATCTATCTAATTAAGTGATCTTAGTCTCATTCGGGTTCTAAGTCTCGAGGTCAAACGTATCTCAAAGGTATTCGAACATATCTTAAAGGTATCCAGACCTATCTCAAAGGTGCTTAAGACGTGAAAATAGCAAACTAAGACGTAATGATATTTAAACGGAGGGTTGCGTCCTCTACCCCTTAGAGAGTGACGTCCCCGGAACCCCACGTACCTCATCAAATAGGTGCGGGTACTTCTTTCTCATCTCTTCTTCAGCCTCCCAAGTTGCTTCTTCCGTTTGGTGGTTGGTCCAAAGGACTTTGACCAGTTTGACACTTTTGGTTCTCGTATCCCTTGTCTTTGTATCCACTAGCTTGACAGGTTGTTCCTCGTAGGTCAGCGATGGATCAAAATCCACTGGTTCTAGATCCAAGATATGAGACGGGTCTGGTATATACTTCTTCAGCTGGGATACGTGAAAGACATTGTGTACTCGCCCTAGATTCGATGGTAGGTCCAGTCGATACGCAACTTCTCCTATCTTCTCAATAACATCGTATGGACCAATAAATTTAGGGCTTAATTTTCCTTTCAGGTTAAACCTGGTTACCCCCTTAGTAGGTGAGACTCGCAGGAATGCTTTCTCTCCTACTTGAAACTCCAGTGGCCTTCTCTTCTGATCTGCGTACGACTTCTGCCTGTCTTGAGCTGCTTTCATTTTCTGCTGGATAAGCCGTACTTGGTTTGTCATGTCCTCGATCATTTGTGGGCCAATGACCACTGTCTCGCTGATGTCACTCCAACACATTGGTGACCGACACTTCCTTCCATAGAGGGCTTCGTACGGTGCCATCCCGATGCTAGCATGGTAGCTGTTGTTGTAGGAAAACTCTATTAATGGCAGCTTATCGACCCATGAGCCTTGGAAGTCCATAACGCAGGCTCTTAACATATCTTCCAGCGTTTGAATAGTTCTTTCCGTCTGACCGTCTGTGGCTGGGTGGAAAGCAGTACTGAACTTCAGCTGAGTTCCCAGTGCGTCTTGAAGCGCCTTCCAAAAGTGAGAAAGAAATTTAGGGTCTCTGTCCGAGATTATCGAACTCAGAACCCCATGATATCTCACGATGTTTCGGACGTACGCATCTGCTCTTTGCTCCATGTTCCACGTGTCTTTCATTGGAATAAATCTCGCCGTCTTTGTCAATCGGTCAACGACTACCCATATCTGGTTGAGTCCATTCTTCGACGTAGGCAAAGCTGTGACGAAATCCATTGATATGGAGTCCCACTTCCAGACAGGAATATCTAACGGTTGGAGTAGACCTCCCATTATCTTGTGCTCGAATTTCACCTTCTGGCATGTTAGGCATCTGGCCACGAACTCGGCTACCTCTTTCTTCATATTGGGCCACCAGAACGTCTTCTTCAGATCCTTGTAAAGCTTATCGCCTCCAGGGTGGATGGAGTATGGAGTGTTGTGTGCCTCCTGCATCAATTTCTCCTTAACCTCTGAGCACTTCTGTGGCACGCACCATCTTCCTTTGTAGCGAATGCTCCCATCTTCGTGAATCTGGAACTCCTTGGCCTCTCCTGCTGCAATCTTCTTCTTGATCCTTTCGAGCTTCACGTCTCCTGCTTGATTGCTTCTTATTTCTTCGAATAAGTCCGGAACCGCTGTCATGCTCCCGAGCAGCTTTTGCACCGTTCCTTGTTCCACAACTTCGATGTTGAGCTTCCGGAACTCGTGACATAACCAGTCTGATAAGACTACCATGGCGTTCACTGCATGGCTCGATTTACGACTTAGCGCGTCAGCGACTACATTAACCTTCCCCTCATGGTACTGGATGCGTAGATCGTAATCTTTGATAATCTCGAGCCATCTTCGTTGCCTGTTGTTTAGCTCCTTCTGCGTGAAGATATACTTCAAGCTGCGGTGATCCGTGTAGAGCTTGCAAACAGCCCCGTAGAGATGATGCCTCCATATCTTCAGCGCAAAGACTACTGCTGCCAGCTCCAGGTCATGTGTAGCATAGTTCTCCTCGTGTGGCTTCAGCTGCCTCGAAGCGTAGGCAATCACCCTTCGGTCTTGCATCCGTACACATCCAAGTCCTTTCTTTGACGCATCGCTGTATACCTCGAACTCTCCAGAGTCGTTTGGCAAAGCTAACACTGGTGCTGTGGTGAGCTTATCCTTCAGAGTCTGGAACGCCTCTTCACAGCTGTCGTCCCTGTGATACTTCACCGCCTTCTTCGTCAGCGTAGTCAATGGCCTGGCAATCTTCGAAAAATCCTTCACGAAACGCCTGTAGTAACCGGCTAAGCCTAGGAAGCTTCGAATTTCGGACACGTTCTTCGGTGTAGGCCAGTCCTTAACCGCTGAGACCTTTGCTGGGTCAACGGATACCCCTTCCTTTGAGATGATGTGGCCTAGAAACGGCACACGATCCAACCTGAAATCACACTTTGAGAGCTTAGCGTACAGCTGCTCTTGCCTCAAGGTCTGCAATACTTCTCGGAGATGCTCTTGGTGATCCTCTTCGTTCTTCGAATACACCAGGATGTCATCAATGAAGACAACCAAGAACCGGTCTAAAAACGGCTTCATTACTCGGTTCATCAAGTCCATGAACACGGCAGGAGCGTTGGTCAAGCCGAACGGCATAATCGTGAACTCGTAGTGACCGTACCTTGTGCTGAAGGCCGTCTTTGGGATATCTTTCTCAGCTACGCGGAGTTGATGATAACCCGATCTCAGGTCGATCTTTGAGAAGACACTGGCTCCTTGCAGCTGATCGAATAGATCGTCAATCCGGGGTAGTGGATACTTGTTCTTGATAGTGACACTGTTTAGCTCCCGGTAATCGATGCATAATCGTAGGCTCCCGTCCTTCTTCCTGACGAACAGCACTGGTGCTCCCCAGGGTGACACACTAGGTCGTATGTACCCCTTCTGCAGAAGTTCTTGTATCTGCTCCTTCAACTCCTTCAATTCCACAGGTGCCATCCGATACGGCGCCTTGGAGATGGGTGCAGTTCCAGGGGCCAAGTCTATAGTAAACTCCACTTCTCGTTGGGGCGGCATTCCGGGAATCTCGTCAGGGAATACATCAGGAAATTCCCTCACGAATGGTATCTCATCCAGCACATTTTCCTTCTTGGTTACGTCTTGGACATAACACAAGTAGGCAGAGTTCCCCTTCTTTATTTGGTTGATATTGTCAGAGCAGACACTGGTCTGATTCGAGGTTCAGTGGTGATACCACGATAGGTGATCTTTTCTCCTTTAGGTCCCTTCAATCGAACCTTTTGATCATAGCAATCAATGACTGCCCTATACTTCCCAAGCCAGTCCATTCCTAGGATCACATCTATGCCTCCTAGGTTAAATTTTATCAGGTTGGCAGGTAGGGTGCAGGTTAGGATTTTGAGTTCTACCCCTTCGAATATGGTATCACAGACAGTTATCTGGCCATTAGGGGTTGCTACTGGGATAGATATACTAGATGAGCTAAGCAAACCCAATTTCTCAGCAAACGAGGATGATATAAAGGAATAGGATGCACCAGAATCAAATAGCACGAAAGCAGGTTGCTCATGGATAGAGAAAGTACCCGTGACAACTCCATGTGCAGCTTCTGCCTCAGTCTTAGTCAGCACAGCAATTCTTCCCACGTTTGCATTCTGAGCTCCTGCTCCTCCTGCTCCAGCTCCATTGTGGTTGTTCCCGTATCCGGCATTATTGTTTCCGATCCTGGGTTGGCCTCCGTTCTGGCCTGCATTGCCTGGGTTGTAGTTCTGCTGCCTGACATATCCATTTCCTCCATTGTTCTGGTTGCGGTTTCCATTTTGCTGGTTCCCGAACTGCTGGTTGCGGGCAAAGTTGTTCTCGTTCTGCTGGCGGTTGCCCTGGTAGTTGTTCTGCTGTGGCCTTCCAAAGTTGCCTCCTTGGATCATCAGCTAGTTCCCGGCTGGTTGAGATCGGCATTCATAAGCTCGATGTCCTCGCCTGCCACAGTTGTTACAAGTGACCGGGTTTCCCTCACAGTCTGCTCCTGGGTGGTTTCGTGGGCACCATTTGCAGAAATAGCGACGACTCTTCTGGGTTACAGCATTCTGCTGATTGCCACGATACTGCCCCTGGTTACCTCCTCCATTATTAGTCTTGAACCTCTGATTTCCCTTGGCAAAGTTGGTGTTGTTTCCTCCTACCTCCTCAAGCTTGCGTTTCTTGCGATTCTCCTCCTGGGTGACACGAACTCGATAGATGTCAGCAGCTCTATCGTAGGCTTCATGAAGCGAAGAGTAGGTCCTTCTCAGCAGAGACTCTTGCAGCCTTTCGTGCAATCCACCGATGAATCGGGAAACTTTGGAGTCTTCATCCGGCACCATGTTACCCACGAACCGTGTCAGCTCAGTAAATTTCCGGAAATACTCAGTCACTGAGTCATTTCCTTGTCGCAGGTTCTGGAATTCCTGTTCCTTGCTCCTCTTCACATGATGAGGATAAAAACGGGCTCTGAGCGCAGTTTGAAGTGCTTCCCAGTTGAATTTGGGATCAGCCAAGAGTGTTTCTCGTGCATTCCTCCACCAGAGGTTTGCTTCACTCTTCAAGTAAAAGACTGCGCAATTGACCTTCTTATCATCGGGGCATTCTATTGTCTCCATAATTTTATCCATTTCCACGATCCAGTCTTCTAACTCGACACGATCTTCTCTCCCAGTGAACTCCATTGGTTTCATCTCAGCTACTTTCCTGGCCCAGTTAGTTCCTGTCTGTCCCACGTTGTTCATCATCTGGGTCATTTGGGTGAAGAATTGCTCCATGGAGATGTTATCAGCCATCTGTCTGGGTTAAACTTTCCTATATAGTGATAATGGAGTGGTCTATTAGTCACGCCCTACGGTATCCTTGGTTAAGGTTGCGGAAACCTCAATAATCACGTCATAAGTCTACAATAAATCCAGCATAAACATAAAATAACACGCACAACACAGCAATTCTGTAATAAGGCACATAATGCTCATGTCTGTAACTCATCCAATATAGTTCAAATTCTGCTTTCCTCCTTTTACTATAATGATCAGAGATAGTAATAACTCATGAAACTTGCAAATAGGATGCGGGTGGGCCGGAATACTCAAGACCAATCTCCTAAGCTACCCATAACCCGAACGGCTTTCCAATTTTAGTTATCTTGCCCTATGTCCATTTTAAGTTGCCCTACAGGTTTTTAATTCCCCTTTATGGATTGCCTGCTCTGATACCACCTGCAACAACCCCCTTATCCGGCTCGGACAAGACCGGGAGGGTGATGCTAAAAGTAACGGCGGAAATCAAAAGCATAACATCCCAACTTAATTAATACATAACATTGAGCATCCAAAAAGTCATTAGATGTTACATAAGTCTTAACAAAGTTACCACATAAGGTGAGCTAGCCAACTACATCACTACTCGTGCTGATAACCGTCTACGTGAGTCCCGTACCCTGTTATGCCATAGTCCTCAGCTCCTAAGCCTGCGGTGGGAAGGAAAACAGAACCGCAGTTTCTAAAGTCAGCTGTGAAATGCTGAGTAAATAACACCCAAAAATGTAAAACAGAAGATGAAGCGTAAATTTATTATTTGCAATAAAACAGGAGGAATAAAAACTTGTAAAGAAAGAGCTTCGTAAGTAAAGTAGGGACCCTTTTTATAAGAATTCTTCTTGTCTATTATCTCTTCCGAACAAGTATTATCTTCCTCAATCTCATCTTCTTTTCTTTCAAAGCTCATGCCAAAACTGTATATTTAGCTTTGTTGATACGGGGAAGGAACTACTAATCTATCACTAGCAACCATGACCTTAACTGCCGGCAGCCACCTAAGACTTCTTGCGGCCAGAGAGGTGAGTACATGGAGCGACCCGGCAGGTTGCGACCGGGTTAAAATAAAATCTGATCTCTGGTCGAGTGACTGAAGTCAACACGACAATAATAAATTGATTCTCCCGCACAACTCTTTCCACTTTACGTTAATTACGCATTATTATTAATCGTGTGACAAGTTCAAATAAATAACTTCTTTGAAATAAAAGGAGACTTCAAATAAAACAAGTAAATGAATAACCAAATAAAATGCATTTTGAGACAAGAAATAAAAGTCATTTTAAGACACGACGGAAGCTAGGCTCAAGGCTTGGCATGTTACTTACCTTACTTCCGTAGCACTAGCACGTTCTAGAAATGTCTCGGCCTACACACCGTCACCTACAACCCGTAACTTTTCATGTCAATTAAATAATCCGACAAAGTACTACTCGTCCTAAAAATATTCTCTTTTAATTCTACCCAAACCCTCTAGTTATTTATTTTTCCTAACGTTTTATTTTGTTAACAATCTTCTATTATAAATTATAAAACCACATTTTTATAGTTAGACAACTATTATTATTATTATTATTATTATTATTATTATTATTATTATTATTATTATTATTATTATTATTATTATTATTATTATTAACTAAAAGTGTCTAACTAGTTAGAGAAATTATTTTATAAAATACTTGATAAAGTAGTGAAAACAAAACTAATTTATTTTTACGAAAAGACATATTATTATTTCTATAATTATTTATACAATATTTAAAACTATTTAATTTAAAGAGAAAACTTTTACTAAATACTAACCACAACAAAACAATATTTAAAACCTAGCAAAATATCAAATTTCCAAGTATTAAACATCCAAGTTATTAACAATATTTATTTAACCATATTTATTTAAAGTTTAACTAAAAATATTTCTTATTTAATTTTTAACGAATAAACCGCATGCTATTTTAATACCAAAATTACTTTTCTAAAACGAGGATGAAATATAGTATTTTTAGAAATCATTTTTATTCCGAAATTGTTATTTTTATTTTTAGCGAAAAGTGACAAGTTTAAGTTAAATAGACATAAACCCCCATTCGTATTAAAAGTCTACAAATTCCTCAACTAGCCACCAAAACAAGTTTAATATAGTATACTAACAGCCCCTAAAGTTTCTGAAATTACAAATAGCACCCCTAAGCCATGCTTTAACAGTTTGCAAAAACTACACTTTTACCCCCCTTCTACAACAAATTCATCTTCTTCAATTTACTATGATTCAAGCTATCGAACTTCAATTCTAACAACATATAACAACTAATCAGAAGGTATAGGACATACCTAGGCCAAAAATGGCCGGAAAACACTAAGAAACGGGTCGGGTCGAAGCTTGATGTCGGGGTCGCCGGAGTTGAGCTCCGTCGCCGGCTTTAATGGCTTCCACAGCCTGGTTTGAGGCTCCTAGTGAGCTGGTCAGCCTCCTAGGAGTCTACTGGAAGCAGGAAAATGGACTGGGTGCTGCTGCAAAGCACTCGCCGGAATTTGGCCGAAGCTTGGCCGGCAACAATGGCTGCGACGGTGGCGGCAGTGGCTGTACTCCTCTGTCCCGCTGCTGCAGCTTCTGCTAGCCTCTGTGTCAGGGAAGAGGAGGGGGCGAAACTGATCAGGGATGGTCAGAGAAGCCTCCGGGGATGAGAGAGAGAGAAGTGGGTATTCTTTGTGGTTGTCCGACGGCGGCGATGGCGGCCGTGGTAGTTGCTGCTATTGCTTCTGCTCTGTTCCGAAGGGGTCTGAGAACAGAGAGGGAGGGAGAGAAAGAGAGAGTGATGAGGGTGGAGGCAGTGGGTCTGCTGGGTGGTGCTTGCTGCCAGAAATAATGGCGGCAGTGGTGGAGGGTGGCTGCTGCCTCTCTTCCTCCGCTGCTGCTGTTGGCTCTCTGGTGGCAGATAGGTGGAGAGGGAGAAAGAGAGAGAGCTGAGTGGTGGTGGTGGGTTTCGGCCGAACAAAACAACAACGGTGGTGATGATGATGTTGACGGTGGTGAAGGTGGTGGTGTTAGCCGCTGGTGTTGTGAGGAGTAGGGGCTGCTGGTGAAGGCCTTATATAGGCTGGTTGTGCTTGGGGACCAAGTAGTTGGGTGGTGAGGTGGCAATGGTGAAGGCGGTGAAGAAGGGTTGGGGCGGATATGTTTTGCCGTGAAGGCGAAATTTGGTGAAGGAGGTGATGTAGAAAAAGTATAAGGTGTGGGTATAGTACCACAATTTCTAGTGATTGGGTGTGACGCGCTCACCTAACCTCGCGGTGGTCGGGTACGCGATAAAACTACAATTTTAACTAAATTTACTTAACGTTATCGTATTACTTCACGATTTTTAATCTAATAATTATTCTTAAAACATTAAAACTCAAAATCTATTAAAACATTATTTGTCCATAAAATTATTATTATGCTATTATAATGACTATTTTACCCCTACTAATTAAACGGGGTATTACACGCGAGCCCCCGCAAAGTGTCGTGGCCTCTATTGAAAACTCCGAGCGAACTGGGGCTCAACTGGGAGTAAGTGCTGTGCATGAGGCTCAAACTGAAGCCCAAAAAGAATCCAATCAAGCCAATATTGCTTCCGAAAACGCTGTGCCGATCTATGAGATAAGAATCGAGCATGAGTCAAATGCGAGGAGTGGCGCGCTCAGGATATGGAAGATGCTCAGCCGCCAACTCCAGAAACTCATGCTGCTGTAGCTCATGGAACCCAAATTAATGCCGCACCTCAGAATGTTCCAGAAGTTCCAGAGTCTACACCAATTTTGCTCGAGGCACGAGATGAAAGTGGTGGGTACGCGATCACAGATGAACTCCCTCATAATATAACCCGAGGGCGAACACTCACGTTGCTGCTACTGAGATACCAGTAAGAATTACTCCGATCGCGACAAATCCAGACACTTCAATTTTATTGAGAAATGCTGCATCTTCATAGGGCCTTGGTGAGAATCTACCGCTTTCCGGTATGGTTACTGAAGAATCTCGTGATGGGTATGGATTATATGCTCCTGCTCTGGAAGCACTTCTTGCCCAGAATCCTTGAAGAGATTGGTCTACCGCAGCTTTTGAAGCTATCAAGACTGAAGAATAGTTTGTTATCCCGGAGGGATATTTTGCCCAAGAAAGGTCGAAGCTTCCAACAATGCTCAAGCGGCAATCCCCATTCCTTCTTTACGTGAAATAGTTGGGGGCACTGGTAACGCTTTTCTCCCTTTTTTTCAATAAGTATGCAATTATTATAAGGCATGTTTCACCATTTGTTTTGGAGAACTCACTCTTTTGAAAATGCAGACATCAAGCAGTCATCTCTAAAATGGCTCATGAAAATGCGCCTCTCATATCCCTACTAGAGCGATGGAGCTTCCCGCTAAAGATAGAAAAGATCTCCTCACTGCGATATCAGATATCATGGAGAAAATGAGGAAAACTACGCCAGCCAGCATTTCCCTCACCAACACAGCATTTCTTGATGAGTGTGCAAGGCATTCGACACGTTTCACAAGGCCGGCTCAACTTTGATTTTCTTGTTCAAAGGTTGAATAGAATCATTAACTCTATCAAGCTCCGCTTTGGTTTCGAAAACTATCACTTGGAAGACGCCAAGCTTCGCACCCAAAGAGAAGCAATCGGGAAGGCTATAGCCCATTATGAGGAAGCGAAAGTGAAACATCAAGAGCATAAAAAGTATCTTGATCAGTGGGCTGGCAGCTCTATCCAAATGGCATCTCAAGACTCGCTTTTCAAGGTTCTTTTTGGGGAAGACCAGTAGCATCGTGCAGTATTCTTGAGTTGTAAACTTTGAACATCTTGATATGTTTTTCTATCTGGCTTTTGTACTTGTAACGTCTTTTGTAATGTGAAAAGTCATGCTCTCTGGATATTGAGCATTATTTTGATTTCTTGACGAGATAAGCTTCCAGGTCTGAAATCTCTAAACTTCAATATTGCTATCATTGAGCTAGATAAGCTTCCAATCGCGTATCACTGCTATCAAAGTGATTTCTATCAGAACATATAGGTTTGAGCTCGCATGTCGTACCCTTTTAGGTAAGCACTGTTGTTTGAACATGTAAGCTTAAACTCGCGCACTTGTGCTACGTTAGTAGATAGGCTTTGGATTGAGCGTGGTTTTTTTTATCTAAATTGGTGCGTTTTTACTCTCGTATCGATGCTATCTAAAGATAGTCTTAGTGGTGAATTTTGATGCTATATAAACAGATAGGCTTGAGTTCGCGTATTGCTTTGTTGGACATAGAAATTTAAACAGTCAGGCTCGTATCAAGTTTTGCTGATATCTAAAAAGATATGATGGTTTCAAGTTTTGCTTCTATCTAAATAGGTAGGCTTAAGTTTTCATATCGATGCCGCCTGAGCATTTAGGCTTACATCGCATTTCGCTACTTATCTGAAAATATCACAAGACTTTAGGAAATAATAGTTGCTATCTAGAGAAATAGCTATCATTTAAACAGGCAGATCTAGGTTTACATATGCTAGCTAAGCAGATACTTTTAGTCAAGCGTGATTGCTATCTGTATAGATTAGATTTGTATCTAATTTTGCTTCTATGTAGACAGATAGGCTCAGTATCGCATGTTGTTGCTATCTAGACAGATAGGCTTAATGTCGCATATTGCTACTATCTAGACATATAGGCTTAGTGTCGCGTATTGCTGTTATCTAGATCAATAGGCTTAGTGTCGCGTATTGCTACTATCTAGACAGATAAGCTTAGATCGAGAACCAAACAATTGAGTACAAATCATTGTAAGTAGGGCAATAGAGTGAATGAAACGCAAAAAGTTTGATAAGCGATCTCTCATATGGGAGAGTCGTTTACCATTAATAGTACCCTTGGTAGGAGATTAACAGAATACAACATATGTTTGCGAGAAAAGTATCAGGGATCATACTTTTTCACTCATCGCATATTGATCAGTTCGGGCATTGCTGTAGTCCCGTGACATCGCGAGATCATGTACTAGCCACTTATTTTCCTTTTGGCTCCTTCTCTGAATGGGATGGCAACGGATTGCTGCATACGTCTTTAATTGGGTCGTCGATGATCAACTCCCATTCTCTTATCTTACTATCCACTAGCCATCTCAGCTTCTTGTAGTATTTTGTTGGGTGCATGACTTGGCCATGGCAATCACACCATTTGGGATCTCGCAGCTGCTCCCTTGTTGGTTTATTCTCCCATGCACGGAGGACCCCATCTTTCCTCCACTTCTGGCAAAGGCCCGTGATTTCCCCGATCGAACATGGCAACGAGGGCAGCTCCTTTGGTGGACCTCGCTGTTGCTTTGGAGCCGAGATTGCATTAACTTCAGCCTCGCGTCCTTTCTTGTATCTAAGTTTTCCAACCCTGAAACCAAAGCTTTTTGGCGCTCAGTTATGCGAGTACCTCTTGTTCTACTTCTCTACTATGGGCTCGATGTTCTTGGTATAGCTAATTAACTTGGAAAAGGTCGGCATCTGCAAGTTGATTAACATACCTTTCTATTCGTCTCGCATGCCCTGGAGACATATTTCAACGAGGTGACTCTCCTGCACCTAATCCACGCATTCCAATGATTTGGTTCTGAAATTTTTGATAAATGTGACACCCTCCTCGTCGTGTTTCTGATACATACGCGATAGATGAATCGTTGTGACCTTCTCCTGAACTTGGAAGAACTTGGTATAAAATTTCTTGACCATGTCCTCCCATGTATTGATTGAGCCAAACTCCAAAGTCCTGGACCACTTCTACGCGACCGTTTCCAAAGATTTTGGGTATTCGCGCATTAGCAGCCTTCTGTCGATCCCGTGCGTGCCTATCGGATCAACGAACCGCATCACATGCTCCTGCGCATTCCAGTAAATTTCATCAAACTTATCCCACTTGGGTGCCTTGTACCCGACAGGGTTAGGCATCAAGCATATATCGCGCAGGATTGGTGGCGCAATATCGACCTTTGGGATGATGGTGTCTGTAAAGCACTGGTTCGCGAGGAAGCTATCCAAGCGTTGCTCCAAGGCTGAGACATTGGCGGATGTGCTTCCTCCTCCTGCAGTCGATGTTGGGGGGGTAGTGAGCCCGGGTATGTAAGGCATACTGGGATCATAAGGAGCTGGGGGAGTGTAACTAGCCTGGACCCCAATTGCGTGTGATGACAGCACTGGGTATATTGGTAAGTTCCCAATAGACTCGAGCGTGGTTTCTGATGGCAATCTTGGCAGTTGAGGTGGAAGCCCGGAGGGAAGTGGTGGTTGATTCTGCGGAGCAGACGTATGTACCATTGGCCCCACAGTTGCTCCAGGTGGGGTTGAAGCTCCTTGGGCTGAATTCTACAGAAGTCCTCCAAGGATCATCATAATATGTGCTATCTGCGCAGATTGAACCTGCATAGCCCTCGCCTGACTCTGAATTGTAGCATTGAGCATTTCCAAAGTTTGGTTTTTCCCGAAGGCCGACTGCGTCTAGGTGTAGTTGAGTGGAGCCTCTTCTCTTAGGGTTTCATCCCCCAGAGGAGACTTGTTGCCATCACGGGGGTTAGTTTCATGAGACATGGTTGCAGAGATCTTGAAGGGTTTGAACGTAGTGTTCACGTCGGGTTCACCAAATGTGTACAAGGAGATCTGGTAGGGATGATCTGAGTGTAAACCTGTAACAGAGAACAAGAACAAGGAACAATGCACAGAGAGTGAGAGTAAGGGCGTAGGGAAAGAGTAAGCTCTTGCCAATTGTTTGAGAGAGAGACAATTTGATGATTAGCAAGAGATTCTAGAGTTGCTAAAGAAGGCCGGCTTTCCTATATAAAGGGTGTAGGAGTGCCGTTACGAGGGGTAAATGCATCCGTAACTGATGGCGAGATAACCGCCTCGTTCACAGCACATTACCCGTATATATAGGGAACGTTACATAATCGTCCGTGTGTGTAGGGCACGTCCCAACGGTTACCCGTGTATATAGGACATGTGTTCATCAGATCTCTCAAAAAATTGAAAAGGGTCACGCACGAATGCTGATGTTCGTGTGCGATGTACCTTACTCTAACCTCCAAGCCACTTGAACCCTACAGCTCCCGCACGGTTACTATCGAGGGCGAGACCCTGTCTCGCAGCCCCCATGCGGATAAGTGCGAATGTAAGAACAATGATGGAGTGATACCGGAGTACCATTGAACCTCCTGGATGGCTGCCATGTGGACAGTGGTTGGTCTGGCTGAGATGCACTATCTACAATGGTAATATGATTAATTTTAAGGGAAATTGGTTGGAAAAGGGTTTCCCGTGTGTTCATAGTATAGACTACGACAAAATATTTTCCCCAACTATGATGGTTAAATCAATTAGCAACTTTCTTGTAGCAATCTATCTATAGATTGAGTCAAGCTTCTCGGAGTTGGATTCGTTGAATTGATGATGCAATCAAAGGAGTTTGGTTCCATCAAAATTTAAGATGAAGCTTATGTTTACAAGAAGGTTAGTGGGAGCACAGTTATATTTATGGTCTTGTATGTGGAGACATACTAATCATTGGGAATAATGTCTCTACTCTTCAATCTATTAAAGATTGGATAGAGAATTGATTTTCAATGATATACTTAGGGAAGACAATCTATAAAGATCTATGGAGATAGATCAAGATAGTTGTTCAGCTTGATTCATGGTACATATATTGACAAGGTGTTGAAATGGTTCAAAAGAATATGGATCTTACCCATGTCACATGGTATTAGTCTTTGGAAGACTAGCTGTCTTTCCAATTAGATTGGGAAGGGACCATATGGATGAGATTCACAAGATACACCATGTTATGTACTAGGCCATGTGTCATATGGTATGACACAAAGATACCGGTCAAATCCATGTGAGAATCACTCGATAGTTATCAGGATTATCATTTAGTACTTGAGAAGCACTAAGGATGAATTATTGATATATGTAGGATTGTAAGAGCTACTGTAAGGGGTTACAGTGATGCGAACTTCCAATCTAATAAAGAAGATTTAAGATTATAGTCAAGTTTTATGCTTTTCACTAGTGGGAGGGACTGTGAGCTGGAAAGGTTCCATGCAAGATTCAGTTGCCGATTCTATCACAGAGGACTGAGTATATTAATGGATAAGATGCGAATACTCAGAATATTCAAATCTCATTCGATTGTCGATATAGGAGATGCAAATTACCTACAAGGTGTCTCGCCTACCATTCCCCTTGCGCAGCGTAAGCATGGAGGACCGCGCTAGATCAATAGGCATATGATGCACGAGATTGACTCTAGAAAAAGTGGGAGACTGTTGGAAATATGCCCTAGAGGCAATTTATCTCTTGTAACATTTATGGATTTACGATTCATTATGTTATCAATATGGAGATATGTTAACACAAATGAAGTCCTTAGAATATAAGTGTTATATTCTTAAATATACCTAGTCAATTATATTGATTAATAGGACAATCAACTATAGACTAGTATGGGGTTGGATTGATATGGAGATATTGTAGGGTTTTGATTCATGGATGCGCAACGGAAACACAAACAATCATAAAACCATGCAAAACCCTCCAAGGATCACAAGTCAAGAGACATAACGATGGTAAGGGTAAGAAATCAATAACACACCTTAGGGTTCTCCTTTGATGACTTCAAACGTGAATTGTGTCACGTTCTCTATGGTTGATCCACGCCTAGAGTTGATCCTAGAATCTCCCAAGTCCTTGGTGCTAGCCCGGAAGAGGAAGAGGAAGAAGAATCACGCAAAACGAGACCCAAAAAGGAGGGTCTCGGCCTCCTTTTGGCCGACGGGGACGGGCGGCGGCAAGAGGGGCGGGCGGCTCCTATGTTGCTTGCTCTCTCTCCTTTTGTTCTCTCCCACTCTTGTTATGTTCAATAATGAGCATAAGTTGTGGGAAGGAAGGAAGGAAGGTCCTTTATATAGTTCAACAACTCCTTGCCAACTGCCTAAAGGACTTATTCTAGTCCTACTAGAATTCAATTTAGTCCCTTCCTTGCAAATTAGTCCCTACTAAGTTTGCAAGGTTTTGCAAAGTGATCCTTCTAATTAATTAATCCAATTAATTAATTCCCAAATCTAGTTCAACTCTATATAGCGTGTGACCCCATAGGTTCTATCTAGTTGGTAGCAACTATTTGCTAATATGGAGCGGTCTCTAGCAAAACATCCATTCTAGCCAACTAATAGAATAGTCATCTCGACAACCTTTGTACAAGTAATTGTCTCATCCCTTTGTCTCTATATCCGGATTGGACACGAGACATACAAGTCACACTCGTATATCCAATCCATAGTTTCTCGATCCATGGGAAAGCCTTATTCGTGCAAATAACATCAATATCCCATATTGATTTAATTGAGTCTGGCCAGACATTCTATAAGCACTATCCCTCGATTGACCTAGGATATTTACTCCCGTTATGTGGGAGGGACAAATCCTATCTACGTCCACTACGATCTCTAAGCTTGCTTCTTATTGTATCCAGTACACGCCTTTATAACTACCCAGTTACGGTGTAGCGTTTAACGCTACCAAAATCACAATAATCCACAACTAGAATATCTAGTGACCTCAAGTCTAAGGATGACAATACCATTGCACCGCGAGAAGCGCTTGTGACTCAACATAACGTGTATGTAGCCTTCTCGGAGATGGGTCAATCCAGTGCAACATTCCCTAATGCACACCTATGTGTTGGATCGTGATATCTCCATGTCAATCCAACCCCATACTAGTCTATAGATGATTGTCCCATTAATCATTATACTTGACTAGGGATATTTAAGATAAACAACACAATTGTAAATCTAAGGAATTCATTATATTAAATATCCAATAAATAATAAATGAATTTCTAGCCACAAATAATTCATACTAAACTAGATTGCCTCTAGGGCATCTATTCCAACAGTCTCCCACTTGCACTAGAGCCAATCTAACGCATCTCGTATGCCCATACTCCTAGTGTGCCCTTCATGCTTCCACTGCGTGAGCGGCTTTGTAAGCGGGTCTGACAGATTATCATCTGTAGGAATCTTGCATATCCGAACGTCTCCTCTATCGATAATATCTCGAATCAGATGAAACTTCCAGAGCACGTGCTTGGACTTCTGGTGCGATCTTGGTTCCTTTGATTGCGCGATCGCCCCAGTGTTGTCGCAGAACAACTCGACTGGATCTGCAATGCTAGGGACCACACCAAGTTCAGAAACAAACTTTCTGATCCAAACAGCTTCCTTTTCTGCGCCATTTGCAGCAATGTACTTAGCCTCTGTTTTAGAATCAGCTACCGTCTCTTGCTTGGAACTCTTCCAGCTCACCGCTGCTCCATTCAGGCAAAACACATATCCCTACTGTGATCTAAAGTCATCTCTGTCGGTTTGGAAGCTTGCATCAGTGTAAGCCCTTACACGCAACTCTTCCTCACCGCCAAATATCAAGAATGCATCCTTCGTTCTTCTCAAGTACTTTAGGATGTTCTTGACTGCAATCCAGTGACTCTCACCCGGATTGGATTGGTATCTGCTTTTCATACTCAAGGCATATGACACATCTGGTCTAGTACATAACATGGCGTACATGATAGATCCTATGGCCGAGGCATAGGGAATTCTACTCATGCGCTCCTTCTCAATCTCATTGGAGGGACAACCACTCTTCGAAAGAGTGATTCCATGTGACATGGGCAAGAATCCCTTCTTGGAATCTTGCATGTTGAACCGTTTCAACACCTTGTCAATATATGTACTTTGACTTAGGCCTAGCAACCTCTTAGATCTATCTCTATAGATCTTTATACCGAGTATATAGGCTGCTTCCCCTAAGTCCTTCATTGAGAAACACTTTCCTAGCCAATCTTTAACAGATTGCAGCATGGGAATGTCGTTTCCAATGAGTAGTATGTCATCCACATACAAGACCAGAAAAGCTACAGAGCTCCCACTAACCTTCTTGTAGACACAAGACTCATCTTCGTTTCTGATGAAGCCAAACTCTTTGACCACTTCATCAAAACGTCGATTCCAACTCCTAGAAGCTTGCTTCAATCCATAAATGGATCGTTGCAGTTTACAGACTTTGTTGGCTTGCTTTGGATCCTTAAAACCCTCCGGCTGTATCATATATACGTCCTCGAGGAGATTCCCATAAAGGAATGCTGTTTTGACATCCATCTGCCAAATCTCATAGTCGTGGTATGCTGCAATCGCAAGTAGGATTCGGATGGATTTGGTCATAGCAACTAGTGAAAAGGTTTCATCATAGTCAATACCATGAATCTGTCTGAATCCTTTAGCCACCAATCGGCCCTTATAGGTAATCACATTACCATCCATGTCGATCTTCTTCTTGAAGACCCACTTGCACCCTATGGGCCGCGCCCCATCGGGTGGTTCCACCAAAGTCCATACTTTGTTGGTGTACATGGATTCCATCTCGGATCTCATGGCTTCCAGCCACTTCTGAGAGTCAAGGCCATTCATGGCCTCCTCATAGGTAGTAGGCTCATCATCTATGAGCATCGTGTCACCGGAATCGGTTACGAGAAGTCCATACCTCTCGGGTTCCTTGCGCACTCTACTAGATCTACGAAGCTCTTGTGTTACCTGAACAGGTTGCTCCACAACTGCTTGTGGTTCCTGTTCATGTTCCATAATCGGTTCACTGATTTGTGGTTCTTGAACCTCTTCAAGTTCTACATTCCTCCCACTTGCTTATTTAGAGACAAACTCTCTTTCTAGAAACACGCCGGTCCGAGCAACAAACACTTTGTTCTCGGTTGGATTGTAGAAGTAGTATGCCTTAGTTTCCTTAGGGTACCCCACAAATTTACAATTATCCGATTTAGGCCCTAGCTTGTCTGATTGTAAACGTTTTACATAGACATCGCAGCCCCAAATCCTCATGAACAACAGTGTGGGACGCCTCCCACTCCACATCTCATGTGGTGTCTTCATGACTGATTTAGATGGAACATGGTTAATGGTGAAAGCTGCACTTAATAGAGCGTAGCCCCAAAATGATAATGGAAGATCGGTTTGACACATCATAGATCGAACCATATCCAATAGGGTTCGATTCCTCCTCTCGGACACGCCATTCCATTGTGGCGTTCTGGGTGGAGTGAGTTGGGACACGATCCCACACTCTCTATGATAGTCGTCAAACTCTTGGCTTAAGTATTATCCTCCACGATTCGATCGTAGAGCCTTGATACTCTTGCCAAGTTGCTTCTCTACTTCGTTCTTGAATTCTTTGAACACTTCAAAGGATTCGGATTTTGCCCTCATAAGGTACACAAATCCATATCTACTGTAATCATCAGTAAATGTAATGAAGTAGACATAACCACCCCTGGCAGGCGTGGCAAATGGCCCACACACATCGGTATGTATGAGCGCCAATTGCTCACTAGTCCTCTCACCTTTCTTATTGAAAGGGGACTTTGTCATTTTTCTCAATAAACAAGCCTCACATGTCTCATATGATTCAAAATCAAATGAGTCTAGTAATCCATCCTTATGGAGTCTAGATACACGTTTCTCATTTATGTGGCCTAAACGACAGTGCCATAAATAAGCTGGATTTAAATCGTTTATTTTAATCCGCTTGGTATTAATGTTGTAGACAGGATTGCTTAGATCGAGGACATAAAGTCCATTAAATAATTGCGCACTAAAATAGTGAATATTATTTAAATAAAAGGAACAAAAATTGTTCTTTATTGAAATAATAAAACCATCCTTGTCCAAACAAGAAATAGAAATAATGTTTCTGCTCATAGCAGGCACAAAATAGCAATTATTTAATTCTAAAACTAATCCTGAAGGCAGAGATAGCTCGCACACGCCTATGGCCAACGCAGCAACCTTTGCTTCATTCCCAACGCGCAGATCTACCTCTCCTTTAGCCAATCTTCTACTTCTCTTTAGATCCTGCATATTTCGACAAATATGAGATCCACATCCAGTATCTAATACCCATGATGTAGAGACAGTTAAATTGACATCTACAACAAAAATACCTGGTGGTGGTGGAATCACTATTCCAAGCCTCTTGTCCTCCATATATTTTGGGCAGTACCTCCTCCAGTGTCCAGGCTGACTGCAGTAGTGACACTCACCTTTAGTCACACCTTTGGCAATGCCACCAACAGGCTTAAGGGTAGGTTACTTGGACTTGGCAACTGACTTGCCTTTCCCCTTGGAGGAAGAGGCAAACTTTTTGCCCTTTCCTTTCTGTACCATCATTATGGCCTTGCCCTTACCCTTGTTGATGCTCTGTTCAGCCGTCCTCAACATGTTGAGTAAATCTGACAGTGGTTTAACGATCTCGTTCATGTTATAGTTCATAATGAACTGTCCATAACTCTCGGGCAACGATTGCAACACGAGATTGGTTGCCAACTCTTGGCCGACCGGGAACCCTAGTCGGGCGAGATTCTCCAAGTACCCGATCATTCGGAGTACATGGGGTCCCACCGGGTTCCCTTCTGCCAGATGACACTTGAACAGTGCCTTAGAGACCTCATACCTCTCTACCCTCGGCTGCTCTTGGAAGAGCTGCTTTAGATGTTCGATCATATCGACAGCATTCATGTTTTCGTGTTGCTTCTGAAGCTCAGAATTCATGGTGCAAAGCATAAGGCAGGCTGCATCATTAGCGTCATTAACATGCTTTTGATATGCCTTTAGGGCAGCAGGTGTTTGGTTCTCTGGACCTTCTGGAACATGCTCCTCTATTGCGTACAGTTTCTTCTCTTGCTTGAGAACAATTCTCAAGTTTCTGTACCAATCAAGAAAGTTGGTTCCAGAGAGCTTGTCCTTCTCAAGGACAGATCGTAGGGAATGTTGTGAACTCGATGAGTTGTTTGCCATTTGGAATTCTACAAAAGGAAAATACGTAAGTTTTAGTATTTGTGAATTTTGACTATATTCAATAATGGCTAGTTTATCAAATATAGCTCCCACTATTTTTCTACGGATTAATAACCCTCAAGATATTAATGCGGAAAATATCCTTATATTTTCTAGTGGGCCAAGATCCATCTTTCATCTCCTTATGAGCTTGCTTTGGCAAGTCACCCATAATTTGACTACTTTAGGTAGGAACAATTCCAATTGCATCCCATATGCAAGTCTTGGTTCAATTGGGCAAATAACTCCTTATTTATCCATCCATATGGATAATCCCAATTGATTGCCTCTAGGTTTCTTAATCAAATTAATAGCCTAGTTGTGTTCAACCTCTTATCTAAACAATTGCACATTGTTACGTGCCATCGCATTCCATCATTATGAACCAAGTCGCCATGCTTTGGCACGCACGAACTTGATAAATAATGATGATAATGAGTGTTTAAATAACGAGAAGGCAAGAACACAATATTTGAATTTTGAGGGATTTTAAATTCAATTTTAATTGTTTTGTTGATCAATATCAACTAATATATCTATTTGAGTTTGGGCACAACTCCAAATAATAGATCCGGGTTGTCTAATTATCTTATTATCCAAATTGCATGCATCATCCATACACCAACCACACAATAATAAGACAATAAAAATAAACAACCACAAAACAGAAATTAAACGTGATGTGGATATGGCCTTTTCTAGACTAATATAATTCCAAGCCAATAGAATTATCTATGAACCCTAAAACAAACACATCTCCATGCGTCTTGATCTTTTGGTCCATCCTTCATAGTCATGTGGAATGCTCCATGCTCCATGCTCCATCTTTTGTGGCTTCTTTGGCTTCGGGCTTCTTTTCTTCAATCTTGGCTAACAATCTACTTTATCTAGCACTAGCTAACTTCTATACTAAATAAAATAAATCTCACAAGTTGAGAAAAAAAGGCACGCAGACCATAAAACCCTAATTAATTATTACAATTAATTGATCAGCTCGCAGGCCGTAAAACCAAACCACAAAATTAAACATCCACATCAAACCACATCCTAAGGCCATATCCAATCACCATGCGATTTGCACATAAACAGTTAAAATCCAATTTTAACGCGCTTGGTCAATTTTAATTGATTTTAGGATTTCTAGGGTTAAAACGGTCCATGGGCCCAACAATCAAATTGCCCGGGCCCAATAAGATGAACCACAAGGCCCTAGGGCCGGCCTGGCCCAAAACCCACAAGCCTAGGCCGCGGGTTAGGGCCGCCTGGCCCCTAGGGCGGCCAAGCTTGGGCGGCAAGCAAGGGGGGCGGTCCCTAGGGGGGCCGAACCTCCTCATGGGAGTTGTTTCCAAAACAACTCCCTTGCTTGGTGCCCAAGTTTGGTTGTTTCCTTGTTTTGGAAGAACTCCTTCTTTCCCAAGGATGCCCAAACCCTAGTTCTAAGATACTATAATTTCTCAAACTCACCAATTCATGCATCCAATGCAAAAATTGGATCTTGTTATGATTAATTATTGACAAATTGCATCCCATGCTTGATTTGTCTTGTTTTACGCGATGAACAATCAAATTAAGGTGTAAAACAACTAAAACGTAACACATAAACCACGTTTATGCTCTACGACCTGTGGCTATGATACCACTGTAGGGTTTTGATTCATGGATACGCAACGGAAAAACAAACAATCATAAAACCATGCAAAACCCTCCAAGGATCACAAGTCAAGAGACATAACGATGGTAAGGGTAAGAAATCAATAACACACCTTAGGGTTCTCCTTTGATGACTTCAAACGCGAATTGTGTCAGGTTCTCTATGGTTGATCCACGCCTAGAGTTGATCCTAGAATCTCCCAAGTCCTTGGTGCTAGCCCGGAAGAGGAAGAGGAAGAAGAATCACGCAAAACGAGACCCAAAAAGGAGGGTCTCGGCCTCCTTTTGGCCGACGGGGACGGGCGGCTCCTCTTGTTGCTTGCTCTCTCTCCCTCCTTTTGTTCTCTCCCACTCTTGTTATGTTCAATAATGAGCATAAGTTGTGGGAAGGAAGGAAGGAAGGTCCTTTATATAGTCCAACAACTCCTTGCCAACTACCTAAAGGACTTATTCTAGTCCTACTAGAATTCAATTTAGTCCCTTCCTTGCAAATTAGTCCCTACTAAGTTTGCAAGGTTTTGCAAAGTGATCCTTCTAATTAATTAATCCAATTAATTAATTCCCAAATCTAGTTCAACTATATATAGCGTGTGACCCCATAGGTTCTATCTAGTTGGTAGCAACTATTTGCTAATATGGAGCGGTCTCTAGCAAAACATCCATTCTAGCCAACTAATAGAATAGTCATCTCGACAAACTTTGTACAAGTAATTGTCTCATCCCTTTGTCTCTATATACGGATTGGACACGAGACATACAAGTCACACTCGTATATCCAATCCATAGTTTCTAGATCCATGGGAATAGCCTTATTCGTGCAATTAACATCAATATCCCACATTGATTTAATTGCGTCTGGCTTGACATTCTATAAGCACTATCCCTCGAGTGGCCTAGGATATTTACTCCCGTTATGTGAAAGGGACAAATCCTATCTACGTCCACTACGATCTCTAAGCTTGCTTCTTATTGTATCCAGTACATGCCTTTATAACTACCCAGTTACGGTGTAGCGTTTAACGCTACCAAAATCACAATATTCCACAACTAGAATATCTAGTGACCTCAAGTCTAAGGATGACAATACCATTGCACCGCGAGAAGCGCTTGTGACTCAACATAACGTGTATGTAGCCTTCTCGGAGATGGGTCAATCCAGTGCAACATTCCCTAATGCACACCTATGTGTTGGATCGTGATATCTCCATATCAATCCAACCCCATACTAGTCTATAGATGATTGTCCCATTAATCATTATACTTGACTAGGGATATTTAAGATAAACAACACAATTGTAAATCTAAGGACTTCATTATATTAAATATCCAATAATTAATAAATGAATTTCTAGCCACAAATAATTCATACTAAACTAGATTGCCTCTAGGGCATCTATTCCAACAGATATCACGATCCAACACATGGTTATGCATAAGGGGTAATGGCATATTGGATTTACCTGTATCCGAGAAGGCTACATACAAGTTATGTAAAGTCACAAGCGCTTCTCGCGGTGACAACGGTACTGTCATCCTTAGACTTGAAGTTACTAGATCATCTAGTAATGGAATATTGTGTCTTGGTAGCGTCAAATGCTACACCGTGACTGGGTAGCCATAAAGGCGCGTATCGGACCCAATATAAATCAAGCTTAGAGATACTAGTGATGTAGATAGAATTTATCCCTCCCACATAGCGGGAGCAAATATCCGTGGCCACTCGAGGGATAGTGCTTATAAAATGTCTGGCCAGACTCAGATAAATCAAAATGGTATATTGATGTTATCTCCATGGATAAGGCTATTCCCAGGATCGAGAAACTATGGATTGGATATACGAGTGTGACTTGTATGTCTCGTGTCCAATCCGGATATAGAGACAAAGAGATGAGACAATACTGACACAATACGAGACACCGCTCCATGTTAGTAAATAGTTACTACCAACTACGTAGAAACCTATGGGGTCACACGCCATATGGATTGAACTAGACTTGGGAATTAATTAATATGATTAATTAATTAGAAGGATCAAAACGTAACCACTTGCAAACTTAGTAGGACTAGCTTGCAAGGTGGACTAATCCATATATAGAATAGACATGATTAGGATTTGCCAATGTGGACTAATTCATGTAGAGACATGATTATGACTAGTTTTCAAAGAGAACTAATCCATGTATGGAAATGATTAGGACTAGTTTGCAAAGGAGACTAATCCTTACATGAGTAAGATTAGGAGAGTGGTTCTTTATGTAGTAGGACAAGGAGTTGTTGGACTATATAAAGAACATTCCTAGATTATTTATCAAGACTACTACATACTTTGATTAGGAGAGAATAAAGAAAGGAGAGAGAGAGAGCAACAAAAGGAGGCTGAAGCTCCCCCTTTGCCGCCCATCTACCTGTCGGCCACAAAGAGGGCCCAAACCCCCTCTTTGGCGATTCGTTGTGTGGTTTCTTCTTCCTCTTCCATAATTCCTAGCTAGCACAAGGAGTTGGAAGATCTAGATCTCAATCATAGGCGTGGATCAACCGTAGAGACTGATGCGCAAACTAACGTGCTATTCGCAAGTATAAGAATTGAGTAATACCGTGTGTATATCAACTCGGGTAATCGTTCCCACGATGACTATTTTCTGTTTTTTTCGAGCGATCAGTTTTAACTTGAAGAGTGTAAAAGGAGGAGTAGTTTAAGAGTGTGATTACTAGCTATGGACTAAAAATAAACAACTAAAACGTAAATATTTCTGTGACGTTTTTCTGGAAATCTTTAAGGTTGTAAAATCTAGGGTTTGAATACTAGGTCCCAAGATTCCCTAGGGTTTCTTCAAATTCACATTCTTTGTTTGATATAAAAACACTCAACAGTTTTAATTACCCGTGCCATGTACCTGCAGTAACCTTTAAGATTCCACACGCTATCACGATCCTGCATACTTTCGAATTCCTGTTAAGCTGCCTAAATCTGTAGCCTCATTCTAAGGCTACTAGGGTTTCTAACCTGTCCTGATGGCCCGAGTCAGATTCTCTAACAGTTGGTCTACACATTTTGGCTAGCCCTATCTCCCTTTCTCTGGTCGGTCTATCAGGGTAAGGTACTAAATCTTGTCTTTTCGTCCTAACCCTAACTTGACGTTTTCACCTACAAGCTCGGGTCTGTAGCAATTCTGGTTCGCGACTCCGATCATGCATAAACGATAATAATCAAAGACAGAATAACTGATAATACTGCCGAATTAAGATAACGAAATCATGAATCCATAATCAAACTGCAGAACAATCTCTGAAAACAAAACCCTAGGTTCACCGAGAACCTAGGTAAAAGGTTTAGCTACTAAACGACATAATTAACTAACAATTTTTTTGAAATTAAGAGAGAGAATAAGATCAAACTAAGTCTTTAGATCTGGATTCGCGCTTCCGTGCTCTCCGGGGATGCTCAGACTTCTCCTTGGATGTGTTGTGTCTTTAGAACGAGTCTGGACGAGTCTTCATATAGTGTTGAAGACGTTTCTGGAACTTACCTTTATTTATGAAACTGCCACAGACCGATACCGCCTCGGAATTTGTGATGTGTGCGTATAATACGCAGAAGTGTGCGTAAAATACACACACAGTAGCCTGGAAAATGCTGATTTCTGCGTATTTTTTTGATGTGTGTGTATAATACGCACAGGTGTGCGTAAAATACGCACACAGTAGTCAATCATGTGCAGTTTTTTCTCCTATCTGCGTATTTGTCCTCCCTGTGTGCGTATAATACGCACAGCCCTGCGTAACATACGCACACAGGGACTTATGCTTCCAAAAATTTGCCCATCTCTCTTTTTGTGTATGTATAATACGCAGGGATGTGCGTAAAATACGCACACAACAAGCTCCTCGTTTCTTTTTCTGCCTGTTTTGCCTCCTCCTGCTTTTGCGCGTAGTTCTCGCAGCATTCACGAGCCCTTTTCCTGCATTTACAACACAAACACACCCGCGATCATATCCAATATAAGTACGGAAAATTAAGAATTTTATGAAGAGCAAATAAACAACTCGTTTCTAAAACCGAGGCTTTCCGAGGGTGAATTCTTGCTAAAACATGACTTTCCGGCACAAAGGTACGTTAAATCGGGCTACAAGATAACCCCTATTTGGGCGTTATCAAATACCACGGCACTAAACATTGCTCGTCCCGAGTAATCCCCTGCATACTACCCTGATTGCATACAACTATGTCTTTGTAAAACGACCCTGTCGTGCATACACTACCTTTTCATACTCCCTTTAATTGCATACTCTTTCGACCCGAACCATATAACCAGACGACTCGATAGAAAGACCGACTCAGACATAATATACACAGACTCAATAGACAAAGACTCAAAACGTACTAAAGAAAATATTATTTTTGGCGAGATTGGGAAATCTCCAAAACGTAACCTGGTGTGTCCTCGAGACCTCACCCTTTTTCAGAAAGTACTTCCCTGCAAGCGATCGGTAAGTCTGAACAGATTTATTTGGTGGATTTAAGCACTGGACCCAAGTACTGTTACTTTCGCTATCAACTTGAGCAAATCCCTAGTTAACCTACCATCCGAGCTATTTCTAAATCAAGGTTCTAAGTCTAATAGGTAGAATATATATATATATATATATATATATGTATGTCAAGATACGGCACATTCCTACTGATTATGACATTGTCACAATTCCCCAAACTCACACCCCTCACCGAGTTCCCGAAAAACTGCCCGAAACACCTAAGTTCCTGCCTTCTCAATCTCCCTGGCCCCCGGTGTGTCTTCGCCGTACTCGCGGCCACAAATGTGAAGTGGTTCAAATGTCTCGGAAACTATGCTACCCACTCAGCTTTTTGACTCAATAATATAAACAACTGAAAAACTGCAAAACTAGAACATTCCTCTTTTCTTTCCCTTTTTTTTTATTCTTTTCTTTTCTTTTAATTTTTTTTCAATTTTTTTTTTCTTTTTTTATAAGACGATATATATACATAAACAAGTACAAGAATGATAATAAACAACTGACTAAAGCTGAGTGGGTAGAAATAAACTGCTGTCGTGGGGTACGAAAAATGTCCTCATGTGAAGTACCCCCACACTAATCCTGAAGCGCTGATCCTGTAGTCGGAATGATACTGTGCAGTCCCACCAAACCTCCTCATCACGAAAGATGTAGAAAAATGGCACAACCACCAATTAAGCCCACAACCCCCGGAACCCAGTTTGTGCGGAAAGATATCTCGCACGCGACTAACTCCACATGTGGTCACAATGTAATGCAGTGATCCACCTCCGCAAATTAATGCAGTCTCCACTAACTCACCCTGTCCTTCCCTCGAAACATGTGTAGATGTCAAAACTGTCCAAAATCTGATTTTTCATGAAGCTCTCCCATCTAAAACCCTCCCTAACTCACTCCCTCTTTCATAAAGCGTATAATAGCCAACTAATGACACATGAAGGTCTCAAAGAAGGCTTCCTAGGCTACAGTCGTTATGAATAAAAGGGGTAAACGGCTTCAAACGGGTTTACTATTTGGACTTAGGGGTAAGAAACAGCACGTGAGGTCCCTTGATAGCCAATCACTCCACCCAAAGATGCGATGACCGTGACGGCGCCCGTGGGCGGGTTGTCGACTACCTAGATGACAGCGGTGTGGAAACTAGTCGGATCTGTAGCTCAAGCGATAACTACTTGCGGATTCCAAGGTTCACTACCTCTCATCTATCTACTATACCTCGGTGCAGGTTTTCTTTTCTATCAAAGGACTATCCTTGATTTCTCTCCAGTTTCTGTTATCTCGATTGCCCTTTCTCAAAATTTTCTGATTTTTTAATTTTTACGATTTTTTGGATATTTTAGATATATACAATATAAGGTCAGAACGTTGTGGTGGGTTGACTCAAATAACGAAAATATGCAGACTAAAAAAAGTCAAAAACTACAAATAAATACGGAAAAACGTGCAGACCGGGTTAATGCAGACACGAATCCCACCCCCACACTAAGACGTGGCATGCCCTCATGGCACTCACTCATATGGTCTGTAAGGCGGTCCTGACCCGGTCTCGGATGAATCGGATATGCTACTGGGTGAGCTGCTAGTCTGCCGGAACCTGGAACTACTGGACTGTCGTGAGAGTAAGCTCGACGACTGCCGTGACAGTGTCCGGGATCCAGACTGACTGCACGGTGGCTGTGGGTCTGGATCCGTGGAAAACTCACTCGAGCACGCCTCGTCCGACCAGCTAGTAGTGTAGTCACTGGAATAGGAGGCGGGGAATATAATGGGTAAGGGCACCTCTCGGCCCGCATGTCGAGCGGCCGCTCGCTGCTCCTCTCGTACTGCAGCAATAGCGTCGCCATGGTCTTTGGCTATCTTCTTCTGGGTCCTATTGGTGTACTTTAGGTTTCGAAAGATTTTCCCCATTTTCTTAAGCATCTTCTCCCCAATGGACACCTGGCCAGCTCGACATCCCTCAACTCCCTCCTCGACTCGGGCCAACCTACGGTTGATGATCGAAAGTGGTGGTGGACCGGTCGCAGCTCTCGTGCTAGGTCCGGCTCTCTGGCTCGACTCACCGTTCTCATGGGTGGATTGGGAACGCCTAAGTTTAGGTGCTCCTGTACCTCGAGCGGGTCTATCCTGGTTCAATCTCCTCCTAGGGGCAGGGGCAGGGGCAGGCCCATCCTCCTTCATGGGGTCAGCGTCTAGGTCAATCACAGGGTCATTAGGTCCAGGACCTCCCCCTCTAATCTCCCTATATTCCTTAAGTATAGGGGGTTTCACGTCCCCCTCTCCATCTACAAAGGGAATCATGTAGTTCCGAGCCAGTTGGATAATCAGGTTGCTAAACCCGAACCCCTGCCGGCTATTGGATACATTTCGCTCCATAATATAGTTCCAGGTGAGATGGGAAATATCAACCCTCCTACGCATCATGAAGTAGTATACAATAAGGGTAGACTCCTTCTCAAGGTGGGTAAAGTGCTGGATCCCCACAATGCGGTTCACCACCCACTCGGCCCACCACCTCGCGGGTTTGCACAGAAATCTAGAGTGTAGTTTAAACCGTCGCTGTCCCTCTTCTTCCCCCTCGAAGTGGGCCCCCTCGGCCCCAGCAGTCAAAATTCTAAAAATTTCCTCATCCGGCGGCAGATTGTTTTGTACCAATAGGTACGCACATGGATCATGTGACAGGGTATCCCGTAAGCCTGCCTAATGGACTCAGGGGTCAGTAGAATATAGTCCTGACGGCAATAAACCCAACGTGTGTCAGTGTTCTCACCGTCTCCAGCATATAACAGGTTACTAAAGAGTTCCCTGACTAGGGATGAGCTAGACGCACCCTCAAACCCGGCTAGTGACGTGCCAAAAATGTTCGCTCGTCTAGCAAAGGTCGCCATTTGGATCGGCATCCTATCCTCATCTATTTCAAAACGATAATCCTTAGGCAATTTATAGTTCGGCTTCTTACCCGTCAGAAAATAGAAATGTTCCGAGTGATTCACAAAACGGTAACTATCAAAATAATGCCGCCTAATTTCTGCTGGAGGGTAATCAACCGGTTGGAGGGCACGGTTTGGGTCGATCGCGGGTTTGACCAAATCCATAGCAGTAAGTACGAAAAAATGAGCAGAAACAGAAATCTATCGTATGTCCGCGTGAAATCGTGCGTCTCAGCAAGTAAGCCCCCTAAATCTACCAGAGGTCCACACAGCACCAAAACCGAGAAAATTTGCAGAAACAATGACCCGGCTACGGGTCGTGCTTAAAACGGAAAAGTAAAGAGATGGAAAGAAATTTGGACCTTCCCACAAAGGGGGTGAAGTGCAGAATCCGGCAAGGATGTCACCGGAAAAGTGGTCGGCCGGTGACCGGAAAAGTCGCCGGAAAACCAACTTCGCCGGACTGAAAATCTAAGCCCGCCCACACGTAGCCTGCGTCCTCCTCTTTAACCTTTCCTTCTACGAAATCGTCCGGTTTTGCTGCAAACTCTACGAATATGAGATTTTCTTCAAGAACACTCTTCGGTTTCCTGATCCTTGTGACGAGGGGATTCCAAATATGCCTTCGATTTTTTATTCTGGGCACTTTTTGGAATTGGTGTTCTTGGAGCTTGAGAGAAAAGGAAGTAGAGAAAGAAAGCAAGAAGCCATCAATGGCTTCCCATGGCCAGCCTCCCTCTTTAAAAACCCTAAGTGCCAAAATGACCAAAATGCCCCTCGTTAAAAGTGGTCAAAAATTGAGGTTTTGTGCATATTATACGCATATTGTGCGTATTTTACGCACACAAGGACATTAGGAAAGAAAAATGCAAAAAAAAAAAAAAAAAAATCGGATTTACACTGCTGTGTGCGTATTTTACGCACACAGTAGCAAAAATCAAAATTTTTTTTTTCAAAATTTTCAAACTTCTTGGCCATTTGGACTTCGGTGTGCGTAAAATACGCACAAGTTGAGCGTATAATACGCACACCGTGGGTTATAGGGGGTTTTTTCTCTCTCTCATCTCTCTCTGTGGATATTATACGCACATGGTGTGACTATTTTACGCACACAGCAGCTCTCTGTTCCTTTTTGTTTGCTTTGTCTGCTCTGATGTGCATGTACATGCTTAGTTCACATTAAATACCCACTCATCTCACCTTTCTCAAAATTCAAAACTTTAAATAAAAGCTGAAATAAATTAAACTTACTACGTTGGGTTGCCTCCCAACCAGCGCTTGTAATTTATGGTCGACGGCCCGACCCAGTTACCTCCGGTTCGGTCATGGGTCGTCGAAGTAGATCAGGTCAACCTTGGCGACTTCGGCAGTCTCGAGATACGGCTTGATCCGGTTTCCGTTCACCCTGAAGCTCAAGTTATCTTTTGGATTCTCCAGCTCAAATGCGTCCCATGCGAATATCTTCTTGATGATGAACGGCCCCGACCAACGAGATCTCAACTTTCCCGGAAAGAACCTCATTCTCGTGTTGTAGAGAAGAACTTTGTCCCCTTCGTCGAACTGCTTCATGTCCTTATAAATTTTGGCGCTCTCAAATGTCGTTCTGCGAAACTCCTCTAATTCCAGTAGCGCCATTTTTCTCTTATCTCCGGCCAAACTTTGATCCATATTGAGCAGTTTGATGGCCCAATAGGCCTTGTGCTCCATCTCAACCGGAAGATGACACGCTTTCCCAAACACAAGCTGGTACGGTGACATTCCTAGCGGTGTTTTGAAGGTTGTCCTGTATGCCCATAGCGCATCGTCCAGTCTCATCGACCAATCCTTTCGGCCCAGATTTACGGTTTTCTCGAGAATGCCCTTGATCTCTCTGTTTGACACCTCAGCTTGCCCGTTAGTCCGGAGGTGATAAGGCAATGATACCTTATGGATAGACACCCCGTACTGCTTCAGCAGCACCCTGGCAAACACTTTGTTAATGAAATGAGATCCTTCATAGCTGATCATCGCCCTGGGGGTCCCAAACCGCGTAAACATGTTGTGTTTCAGAAAACGCTCAACTGACGCTGCATCGTTTTTCTGACACGCTATCGCCTCGATCCACTTCGTAACATAGTCCACTGCCAGAAGTATGTACAGATTTCCCATAGAAGATGGGAACGTACTCCCTGTCCTCTGGCATCTATCACGTCCTTTACATAATCATGACAGCATTTGAAAAGTGTTGGCCAAAATAAACCTGACTGCAGTACCTTGTGTGTCGTGCAGGTCCCTCCGAAGTGACCCCCACACTGAGCCGAGTAGCAGTGTTTGATCACGTTCCAGGCCTCGTGAGTCGAAACACACCTTCTCAGGATGTTTTCGGCTCCCTGCTGAACAGATACGGGTCGTCCCAGAAATATTGCCGGCTCTCATAAATGAACTGTTTCCGCTGTGACGGGGTTAGGTCCTAAGGAAGCGTACCACTCACCAGATAATTGGCTATAGCATAGTACCATGGTCTCCCCAGCTTGACTGCCTTAGCATTCTCGAGCCTGGACAGGTGGTCCGCAACTACGTTCTCAACTCCCTTCTTGTCCCGGATTTCCACATCAAATTTCTGCATCAATAATACCCACCTCAGCAGCCTCTGTTTTGCGTCCTTTTTGTCCAGCAGACATTTCAGGACACTATGGTCGGTTAAAACGATCAATTTTGACCCGACCAAGTATGGCCTGAATTTGTCGAGGGCATATACGAAAGCAAGCAGTTCCTTCTCTGTAGTGCCATAGTTGACCTGAGCATCATTGAGCACCCGACTTGCTGCAGACCTTGTCGTTCCGCTGTCCCAAAACTGCACCGATTGCATAATCGCTGGCGTCACACATCAGCTCAAACGGAAGTGAACAGTCCGGCTTAGTGATCACCGCTTCTCCTTTAAATGGTCTAAGGCCCATTGACACACCACATCAAAGTCAAAGGGCACGTCTTTTCCGAGCAAAGCGCAGAGTGGCTTTGTGATCTTGGAAAATTCTTTGATGAACCTCCGGTAAAATCTTGCATGTCCCAGAAAACTCTTGATCGCCTTTACGGTTGTTGGGTACAGAAGTTGTTTTATCACCTCAATCTTGGCCCTGTCCACCTCGAGTCCTTTGCTGTAAATTTTTTCACCCAGCACGATCCCTTCGGTGACCATAAAGTGACACTTTTCCCAATTCAGTACTAAGTTCGCTTTCTTGCATCGGACCAGAACCTGGCCCAGATGGTGCAGGCAGTCGTCGAAACTGTCCCCGAACAGTGAAAAATCGTCCATAAAGACCTCCAGATTTTTCTTGATTATGTCGGAGAATATCGCCATCATGCATCTCTGGAACGTAGCTGGAGCGTTACACAATCCGAACGGCATGCGCCGGAAAGCAAACTTATCATACGGGCAGGTAAACGTTGTCTTCTCCTGATCTTCCGAGGCTATGCAAATATGGTTGTACCCGAAGTACCCGTCCAGAAAACAATAATAGGCGTGATGAGCTAGCCTGTCTAACATCTGGTCCATGAACGGTAGCGGGAAGTGATCTTTCAAAGTTGCATTGTTTAGCCTCCGATAGTCCATACAGATCCGCCAGCCTGTAACGGTGCGCTGCGCAATCTGTTCCTGGTCCTTATTCTGCACCACCGTAATAACCCCCTTTTTTGGGCACGCACTGGACCGGGCTTATCCAAGTGTTGTCTGATATGGGGTATATGATTCCTGCCTCCAGCCACTTCATGACCTCTTTGCGCACAACATCTTTCATGTTCGGATTTAGTCTCCTCTGGGGCTGAATCACTGGTTTCTTTCCTTCTTCAATCCTGATCTTGTGCATGCAATAGGAGGGGCTGATCCCCTTAATACCCGTAATCGTCCAGGCGATTGCTTCTTTGTGCTCTCGCAACACTTCCAGCTGTTTCTCCTCCTGTTCCTGAGATCATAAAGAGGAAACAATTACGGGCAGAGTACTATTATTACCTATGCACGCATACCTGAGATGGTTCGGGAGTGGTTTCAGCTCAAGTGCGGGTGGCTCCTTGAGTGACGGAACCAGGATCATCTTCTGCCAGCCATCTTCGTCCCGGTGCAGAGTGGTCCAGTCTTGGGCTCTCATGGCCTGCTCGCACCGAGTCATCTCCTTTTCGTCTCCCTACATGCTATCAATCTCTTCCCATAGTTGGCTTATCTCCTCATTTTCCCAGCCTTCATCAACCACGTATATGGCAAAGATATCCTCGTGCTCATAATAATTTGGCAGTTGCGAATTTTTGAAGACGTTAAATTTAACCTTGTCCTCGTTAATCTGCATGGCCAGTTCCCCGCTCTTGCAGTTTATCATAGCTTCTCTAGTGGCCAAAAACGGTCTGCCTAGTATGAGCGGTACCTCCATGTCCAAGATCACAAAATCTGCCGGAAAAATTAACTCTCCGACTTTCACCTAAATATCCTCGATAACTCTGTATGCTTCCTTTACGGACTTGTCTGCCATCTGCAGCATAATTTTGGTGGGTCGGGGTTCACCGACTTTCAAACTCTTGAAACTCGTTAATGGCATCAGGTTGATGCTGGCCCCTAGGTCACACAGAGCCTTTCCTGTGTAAGCATTACCTAGGGTGACCGGTATAACAAAACTGTCGGGATCCTTCCTCTTCCTCGGTAGCCCATTCTTCACACAGTTGCTCACTTCTGCCGTCAGGTTTATAGTCTCGAAATCGCTCATTCGCCTCCTCCCATACAGAATGTCTTTGAGGAACTTGGCGTAAGTGGGCATCTTTTCGAAAGCCTCAACAAAGGGTATGTTGAGCTGTAGCTGCTGGAACATCTCGAGAAACTTGGCGTAGTCTTTGCTATCATCTCTCTTTCGTGTTTTCACAGGGTATGGCACCTCCTTAGAGACAGGTATTGTTTCTGCATCCTTCTCGTTCTGCGCTGCATCTTGCTCAACCGAGCCCTTTGGCTGGGGGCGGTCGGCTGAGCTGTTATCCCTGCCACATACTTCGCATTCAACTTCTTTCGATTTTTCTGCACGTGCATGGCTAGGATACTGTGGATCCTGTAGTTCTAATCCACTCCGAGTGGTGATGGCATTGATCTGATCACGTGGATTATTTACTGTATTCGAGGGAAAGTTTCCTAGCTGTCTCTCCGTTAGCTGCTATGCTAACTACCCTAATTGTACCTCCAAATCGCGCAGTGACGTTTTGGTTGTCTGCACGTCGGCTGTCAGGGCGTCCATATGCGCGATCTGGGAATCCATGATCTGAAACATGGACTCGATTTTCTTCATTTGGGCATCGTACTGCTGTGCAGATGGGCCTGGCTGAACTTGCTGTGTCGGTGCGGCCTGCTGAGCCGGTGGCCTGTGCTGGAATCCCGGTGCATAAACTGCAGAATTCGGGTTTCCATACCGAACCCGGGATGATCTCTCGTACCCGGTCTGTACCGGCTCGGGTCCCACTGCTGCTGTACGTATTTGGTATCTTCGGTTGTGAGCTCCTCAATGGTTGCGTCCAAATCAGGTTCTCCTACTGCTGTAACAACCTTCCTGTCCGAGTAGAATTTCTTAACCAAGTCTTGAACGATCTTGGCCAGATTATCTATCCGGTCGTCTTCCACTGGCTCGGCTCGAGCCGCCATCCTGCGATCGTCCAACAGTCGAGTGTCTTGCTTGGCTAACTGCTTCATCAGATCGTATGCACCATCTTTGTCCACATGGTATAGGAAGTTTCCCCCAGCTTCTCTGTCTATCGTTTCAGCACTCTCCCTGTCTAGGACATGGTAGAATACCTGCAGGATCTTCGCGTCTCCAAAACTGTGGTTCGGGCATCTTTTCACCAATCTCATCAATCTGTCCCATGCGCCTACCACCGTCTCCCCCATATTCTGCTTGAATGATAGAATCTCGCTTTGCAGCTGAATGACCAGGGAAGCGGGGTAAAATTTTGCCAGAAAATCCGTGACGCACCCCTCTCATGTAGTGATGGATCTGGGTGGTCAGGATTCGAGCGAGTCTTTGTCCACTCCGTATAGGCAATATGGGAACAGAATTAGCATAAGTGCCTCTGCGTCAACTCCCTTGTACCGTACCTTGTTGCAATAATCCTCAAACTTCCCGATAAAGTCGTTCGGGTCTTCGTCGGCTTTGCCATAAAATGGGCAGAGGGTTTGCACAGTCTGGATGGTGGAGGGTTTTAAGTCAAAGTGTTCTGCGGTGATCTCTGGCACCACAATAGCTCGTTCATGCCCCCCCTCCCCCCGTGGGGACTTCGAAATTCTCCACCAACTCCTTTCCAATCCGGTTATATGTCCTCTGGTTCTTACGGGTCGCAAAGCCTGCTGTGATAAGCTATTCGATGTACCGAGCCATCTGGGCTAGGGTACGTGTCTCTGGTTCCTCTCGGCCGGTTGCTAGGTTTTCAAGACGATCTCCTTGGTTGTTTGCCATTATTCTCGGTTTCTGCGGTTCTTTTCGGTGTAAAGCTTCTCTGGTTGTCGAGTGGTGGTACCAAATAGCGAGGCAATCTGCGCATCAACTAAACAGTCCTGGAAAACGCAGATTCAAAAAGCAGTGAGATAAAAGAGAAATAACGAAACCGAAAAATAAAAACTCTGAAAACTAATTCTGATAACTAAATTAACCCTAAATCGTCCCCGGCAACGGCGCCAAAAACTTGATGCGCAAACTAACATGCTATTCGCAAGTATACAAATCGAGTAATACCGGGTGTATTTCAACTCGGGTAATCGTTCCCACGAGGACTGTTTTGAGTTTTTTTCGAGCGATCAGTTTTAACTTGCAGAGTGTAAAAGGAGGAGTAGTTTAAGAGTGTGATTACTAGCTACGGACTAAAAATAAACAACTAAAACGTAAATATTTTTTGTGGCGTTTTTCTGGAAATTTTAAGGTTGTAAAATCTAGGGTTTGAATACTAGGTCCCAAGATCCCCTAGGGTTTCTTCATATTCACGTTCTTCGTTTGATATGAAAACACTCAGCAGTTTTAATTACCCGTGCCACGTATCGGTTGTGCAGTAACCTTTCAGATTCCACACGCTATCACAATCCTGCAGACTTTCGAATTCCTGTTAAACTGCCTAAAGTTGCAGTCTCGTTCTAAGGCTGCTAGGGTTTGTAACCTGTCCTGATGGCCCGGGTCAGATTCTCTAACAGTTGGTCTACACGTTTTGGCTAGCCCTATCTCCCTTTCTCTGTTCGGTCTATCAGGGTAAGGTACTAAATCTTGTCTTTTCGTCCTAACCCTAACTTGACGTTTTCACCTACAAGCTCGGGTCTGTAGGAATTCTGGTTCGCGACTCCGATCATGCATAAACGATAATAATCAAAGACATAATAACTGATAATACTGCCGAATTAAGATAACGAAATCATGAATCCATAATCAAACTGCAGAACAATCTCTGAAAACAAAACCCTAGGTTCACCGAGAACCTAGGTAAAAGGTTTAGCTACTAAACGACATAATTAACTAACAAAGTTTTTGAAATTAAGAGAGAGAATAAGATCAAACTAAGTCTTTAGATCTGGATTCGCGCTTCCATGCTCTCCGGGGATGGTCAGACTTCTCCTTGGATGTGTTGTGTCTTTAGAACGAGTCTAGACGAGTCTTTATATAGTGCTGAACACGTTTCAGGAACTTACCTTTATTTATGAAACTGCCACAGACTGATACCGCCTCGGAATTTGTGATGTGTGCGTATAATACGCAGAAGTGTGCGTAAAATACACACACAGTAGCCTAGCAAGTGCTGATTTCTGCGTAGTTTCTTGATGTGTGTGTATGATACGCACAGGTGTGCGTAAAATACGCACACAGTAGTCAATCATGTGCAGTTTTTTCTCCTATCTGCGTATTTGTCCTTCCTGTGTGCGTATAATACGCACAGCCCTGCGTAACATACGCACACAGGGACTTATGCTTCCAAAAATTTGCCCATCTCTCTTGTTGAGTACGTATAATACGCAGGGATGTGCGTAAAATACGCACACAAAAAGCTCCTCGTTTCTTTTTCTGCCTGTTTTGCCTCCTCCTGCTTTCGCGCGTAGTTCTTGCAGCATTCACGAGCCCTTTTCCTGGATAGACAACACGAACACACCCGCGATCATATCCTATAAAAGTACTGAAAATGCAAAATTTTATGAAGAGCAAATAAACGACTCGTTCCTAAAATCGAGGCTTTCCGAGGGTGAATTATGGCTAAAACATGACTTTCCGGCACAAAGCTACGTTAAATCGGGCTACAAGATAACCCCTATTTGGGCGTTATCAGAGACGTGACACTATTCGCGTTTGAAGTCATCACAGGAAACCTACAAGGTGACTATTACGAATCCTTTACTATTGTTATGAATTCTCATCCTTGGAGCGTCGTGTGTGGATCTATTTTAGTTTAATTCCGCTGCTTAATCTGTTACAAACCCCTACAAAAATTGGTATAGGGTTCCTCAGCCGTTGGTCCAAGGATTCACCCGTTGTGCTGTTTCCTTCAAGCGTTCTAATTCAGCGTCAGTTACAGGTATTCCTATGGCAATTCAACTTCATTCAAGTATTCAAAATTTGATTTATATTCTAGAGTCTTCAAGTTAGATATGTACTTTATTGTTCATTTGAGTTTTATATTATCTCTCTCATTCATATCTAGAACTTCTACTGGTTGATTTATCCGTGTCCAGAATTAGCTATAGAAGTTTGTTTTATATATAAATCATAATCTCGTGATATTTTTCATAGATTTATATTTATCATACCTAGGATCTCTCATTTATTGTTCATCCTAGCGTGTGTTTACCAGATCTGTGAAGCAGTATTCATGCTGAGTTGTTATTGATCATTTTTCTTCAGATCATATCGTGTATCCCTGTTGGGATTATCTCGTGACTCCTTAGCATTTTCTAAGGAACATTTATTGTTGCATGCAGGTCTATAATTATGTTAGTCTTGCCTAGAATCTCCAATTTCTTGCAGGTTATTGTTTTACAGTATCTACACGTGAAAGAGTTGTTCACTCACGAACTACACGGATAGAGTTGTTCACTTGACAAAATACGGTGGAAAAGGTCATGTAGTGCCTGCTTGGAGTAGGTGGATCACGTGTATCTCATGTCACCAGTTCAACGGAACGAGCTTGTGTATTAGTTTCCAACTAGATTCAAGTGAGTACTTGGATTGCCACCATGTGGGGTGCTACACAAGAGGTTGCAGAACCTAGGCAAGTAAATATATTGTGGTGAGTAGCTTATAGGTGTTTAAGCTCGTTATATATCTTGCATCAGATGGTTTCGGGCAATAAAGTTGTTTATACCTTGTTGGTGCTAGCAGGTGTGGTTCGAATCCTAACTGTTCATATAACTGTCCTATTGTCTGATAACTTTACAGTTTTTTGTTGCATCACTTAGGGATCTTTACGCAATCCTTAATTATAATAGATTAGATTTTATTGTCTTGTCAATTATGTCTTTTATTATTTGAGCAAGGACTAATCAAACTGAATCTACGAAGTAAACTTCCGATGTCTCGCAATTTGAGGTTATATATAAGTAGACACACTCATACCGTGTTCTTGCTTGTCGTCTACAGACTCTATATCCACTCTCATTCGCCTAAGACCACCGAAACTCTTGATACGGCCCTATTTTGAGGAGACGATGAAAGTTAGAAAGCCTATTATGGATGCTGAAATACCCTTCACTTAAATTTACGCTAATTGATTTGATGGCTACTATGTGGGTAATCTTTTTCAGCTTGGGTCACTCTTTCCTCCCATAGACAAAGTTGCGATCTGTGGAGATTGCAATGTTAAAAGGTTTGTTTAAATTCTTTTGTGTTTACATACTAACTATAGCTGAACTGGGTTTGGTCTTCAGTGCGTCTTACTAGCAGTGCAATTCGGGCGGGCTGGACGGATTGACACCCCTGCCCAAGCCCAAGCCCAGCCCAGCCCGATTAGGAGTATCGTGAGCCCGCCCGAGACCAAATTCATGTCGATCAATTCGAGTTCAGATTGAATTTGGGTTAGCCCATTAAACTTAATAAATTAATTACTTATCACTTTTAATTAGTTTGAAATTGTCTGTTTAACATTAAATTAATAATTTAAAGGTAAAAGGATATGCCGAAACAATGTGTTTTCAAATTTATGATTTAAGGCTAAAAACTAATGATGATATGTTGCTAGATTGAATAAAAAATTATCAACTAAGGAGCGTCAAATGATTTATTTAATATACAAGAGAATAATAAATATTGGGTGAAAAAATAAATTAATTAGTTCAAGAAAAAAAATATCATTGAAGGCATAACTAATTATCAAAAGAAAAGTAATATATTTGTATAAAATATGCTATATAATTCTCTTGAATTGCAATATTTGTAGGTAATGATTTTTACAAAACGGGCAATTTGGGCTAGATCGTTGTTTAATAATGTTGCCCAAGCTTGACAATAAATGAAACTTAGGTTGAAAATTTCTCTCCAAGCCCGTCCAAATTACGAAACATACGTGTTCGACCCCAATTTTAATCCGGGTGGGCTCGGGTTGGTCGGGTTCAGCCCGTCCAAGTTGCACCCCTACGTCTTACACCTTTATATAGGGTGGGGGATTTTTGAAAATAACGAGCATAAATTTTTGAAAATGGAATTTTAACCTATATCTTGTTCATTAAATTTATTTTGAAACCCCTCTATTCAGATATATCTATCATAATGTTCTCTTTAAAAAAAAGTGGCCTCCGGAGACAAATCCTAAATCCACACATATGAGTACATGTTTTTTCTTTCCTTTGCAGCGTGTCAGAAAATAAATACTACCTCCGTTTCTTCTCTATCACATCGCTTTCCTTTTAGAGGTGTTTCTTCTCTATCACACCATTTTCCTTTTTGATAACCTTTGCAAAAGGTAAATAACAATTTTGCCCTTGGACCTACCTAACCCCACTACCCCTTATCTCAAAACCCTATCCTCCACAAACCCTCCTCACCCTCACAGTTGACTGAACAAGAGAGAGAGAGAGAAAGACAGAGAGAGAGAGAGAGAGAGAGAGAGAGAGAGAAAAACAAAGGAGGAAGAAAAAGAAGATCATCGGGAGAGGAAGGCAACAGAATTAGACGGTGGGTGGTGGTGGAAGATGACAGCGAGGATGACTGTGGTGGTTGATTTGAAAGCTGACGAGGATGGCGGCGGAATCAAACCGGTAAGGGCTTTCTCTTTCTCTCTCTCTCTCTCCCATATCTTCTCTCATCTCCTCTCCTCAGATCTGGTTGTATTTTTCTTCAATCTCAGGTTACAGCTTGAATTCTTTCCCTCTCCCATCTCATATATGCGGATCTGTTGTAGGAGAGGAAGGCTGCAGCAGCGGCGTCGGTTGCCTCGGCGGTGGCGTCTTCACCTCTCTTCAGCTTTACCTTCTCTGTTTCTTCTTCTTTCCTCTTCAGTTCTTATCTTCAAATCTGTTCTTGTTCATCCTCTTTAAAAAAAAGGATATGTCTTGTTGTTGTTGTTGTTGTTGTTATGGTTGTTGATGGTGTTCATGATTTTTTAGAAAAAAGCGAGAGTGAGGGACAGATACTGCCGGAGGAAGGTGGGGGTAGAGGAGAGGTTTTGTGATGGATCAGGGATAAAAGGGTAAATTTCACAACTTTCTTAATAGTTGTGCCAAACCCTTATGGTGTGATGTCATTTCTCGTCTATCACACCATTAAGGGTTTGACAGAGTTATTAAGAAAGCCGTGCCATTTACTCTTTTACCCCTGATCCATCATGGAACCTCTCCTCTACCTCCACCTTCCTATGGCAGTATCTCTCCCTCACTCTCGCTTGTTTCTACAAAATCATGAACACCATCAACAACCATAACACACATATCCTAATTTTCTTACAAGAGGATGAAAAAGAATAGATTTGAAGAGTAGAACTGAAGAGGAGGAAAGAAGAAGAAACAGATAAGGTAAAGCTGAAGACAGGTGAAGACGCCGCCGGAAACTGTATCAAGGTTAGTTGATAGGGCAGAGCTCTCGACTAGTTCCCTATTAGATTGGGTGAAGAAGAGAAGGGCCTAACTTGTTAAGTGCAGCGGAGCAGATAAAGAAATTGTAGCCTTTGTTATGAGAAAGTGAAAAAGAAAGAAGGAACTAAAAGAACAAGGGAAGGAAGTCTTCGTTGAAGCATCGGAACAGAGATCTATCAAGCGAGAAGCCTCAACAACACGCAACAAAGAAGCAGCGACTTTCGATTACCTTCACACTTCCCTTTCATCTCAGGGTGAGGCAAGGAATTAAATAAGATATTCTTTGTTCAATATCTCGGCAACTCAAGAAAGTTGGACTAGCTGCATCCAAAATGGCATCCAAATGGGAGTCTTTTTTAGCATCCGATTAGCAATAAAGAAAAGAAGAGAATGAAATAAATGATCAATAAAGGGAAGAAAACTATTCCATTCTGTCGCCCCTACCGAGACCTCTCCCTTTGGTCGAGCATATAAAAGACCCTTGACCAAACAAGATTTCTCTTCATACGAGGGGGAGAAAAAAGACGATCAAGAACAAAGACCACAAATGAGAGGAAGAATAGAGGTTAAAGACAACAAAGAAGAAATTCAAGCAATAGGCAAACAACATCCCCCAAACTATAGGCTTAATCCATGGGAAGACCTTTCTCGAGGCATCAAATATTCTTTCTAATTAGCTCTACTTTTTTCTTCACGCTTCAGAGTCTGTCTTACTTATCGCTCTTTAGGCTCGGCTCGGTTGGCTAGCTCCACTTCGCGAACCCAGACTCCGGGCATTCCCCTTATCGGTTCCGCCTTCGAACAACAGGTTTACCTATTCCACTCCCGTAATCAAAGGAAGCAATTCAACAAATTAGCTTTCTGATCGAAGAAGCAATAGGAAAAGAGGAGGTTAGCCCATACCCAATCAAGCAACGAAGAATAAAAGAAAAGGTTCTTTCGCAGCGCCATCAATAGAAGAAGAAGAAGAAGACCCATCTTAACCAGGAACAACCAAGGTAGAAATCGAGCAACACCCAAGGGAAGCACCCCACTTAGACAGGGAGAGAGCTATCCCCTTCGACTATAAGAAGAGAAGGCCATTGATCAATACAAAGCTAAATACCGAGGGACTTTTATAACTACTAAACTATTTTTACAGCTTTACAGCTCAGGCATAGAAGATTAGGTGCCAATGGGAGACTTTCTAAAGCTACGCGCTACTATAAGGTTCAGCATCTGTATCTGTCCTAGGAGGAGAGGGCGAATCGGCAACTCCACGAAGGTGGTTGACTCTATCTACTAAATTTCCTTTTGACTTCGAAGGATCTTCCCTGGGAGCCTATTTCCTTTTGTAGCGGTTATTTTCTTCTATTTCATTCGTGAAAGCTCTTCTTCTTCGTCCCCTACCTTCCTAGCCTAGTAGCCCAGATCGGATTCACGTGCCCCTCCAGGAGTCATCCCTTCTTTAAGTGAAGTGATAAAGAGCTCTATTGGATGAAGATTAGTTCGGAATCTATACCTCTCTAAGTACGAGGCGAAGCGGCATTCTCCCTTAGTCGAATGAATGGAGCAAGTGATCGACATATCTTATTTGCTTCCCTATTGTAGCTTAAATCATGTTTCTTATCGCTTCTCTATTGATGTTATATGCTTAACACATGCTAGTTCTACTCGCTCTATTAGAGAGTCTCCGGGTCGGGGTTTCTCTGTCATAGGCCTTAGGAGCTTTATCTGTTGATCTCGTTCCAACCCCAGGAGGACGCAGTTGACCATGTATTTGCAGTTTCGGGATCGGGAGTTGGCTGCGATAAGCCGTTTCGTGAAAGAAATGACCGAGGGTTGACATACTAGAAATTTTAAATTATTAAGAAAAGAAATAGCCTGCTAAAAAAAGAAAAAAGGGGATAATCACCTCTGTTCCGGGTCTGATTAGATCCAATGCATAGGTTGATCTTTCCATGCCGGGTCCGAGGAGCAGAACCCAAGGGCGGGAAAGGAAGTAAAAGAAGTACTACCTACTCATCCAAAAGGTAGCAGATCGGCATAAGATTGAAGAGAAGTAGGCGGGGAAGGAGGTCGGGTTGTTAGTAGGGATTACTACTGGCTTTACTTCTCTTAGGATAAGGTTTCCTGATCGGAGATCCATGGATCACAGACGGTATCTCCTCATGGCCTTTCGCCTCTGAAAGCGTCTAAGGATGCCTAACCGCCGCACCGGTTAGGCAACCTTCCTCCCCATGGCCTTGCTGCAACCTTCCTCTCCTACAACAGATCCCTAGATCTGAGATGGGAGAGGGAAAGAATTCAAGCTATAACCTGATACTGAAGGAAAATACAACCAGATCTGAGGTGAGGAGATGAGAGAAGATAGAGAGAGAAAGAGTGAGAGAGAGAAAGCCCTTACCAGTTTGATTCCTCTGCCATCCGCGTCGGCTTGCAAATCCACCACCACAGTCGTCCTCGCTGTCATCTTCTACCGCCGCCCACCGTCTGATTCTATCGCCTTCCTCTCTCGATGCTCTTCTTCTCTCTCTCTCTCTCTCTCTCTCTCTCTCTCTCTCTCTCTCTCTCTCTCTCTCTCTCTCTCTCTCTCTCTCTCTCTCTCTCTCTCTTGTTCAGTAAACTGTGGGGGTGAGGAGGGTTTTTGGAGGATAGGATTATGAGATAAGGGGTAGTGTGGTTGGGTAGGTCCAAGGGCAATATTGTTAAGTACCTTTGCAAAGGTTAATAAAAAAGGAAATCAGTGTGATAGAGAAGAAACAGAGGTAGTAATTTTCATTAAAAGGTGAAAATATATAGTGTGTCGTGTACTACATTATCTCTCTTAGGACTACAACTCGGGCGGGCTGGGCGGGTTGACACTCTTGCCCTAGCTCAAGCCCGAGTTCTGTCGGGGTTGCCCAAGCCCAGCCCGAATTAGGAGCATCGTCAGCCCGTCCAAGCCCAAATTCGAACAAACCAATTCGGGTTCGGGTTGATTCGGGCTAGCCAATTAAACTAGATAAATTAAAAATTACTATATACTGTCAGAGTGATTAAAAAAATATCCATTTATACAAGAGAATATTGAATATTTTGTGAGAACATAAACATAATAAAAAATATTACTAATAATTAATAGAAAAACAAGAGATTCTTGATAAATATTCTATATAACACTCTCCAAATATAACATTTATAGGTAATGGGTATACAAATCGGGCTAGCCCATCGTTTAATATTCGTACTCAAACCCGACCGTAATTGCAATTCGGGTTGAGAATTTTCGACCGAGCCCGTCCAAATTATTCAAAACATGTTCCCAAGCCCAACTTTAGTACGGACTGAGTTCGGATTGGTCGGGTTCAGCCCCTCCTAGTTGCACCCCCAATCTCTCTCGTTAACTGTACTATTTTACTTTAGAGTTATTGTTGGCACCTATGCATATTTTCTTTTTTGAGCAATACACCGAAATAGACCATATCTTAATATTCTATATTTTCTATTGAATAGCCTGAAAGTTCCGAGGCTATACATATTTATTGATACTTGTTGTGCTATACGGTAATTCTTGAGAATAGAGACGCGTCCGTACTCGCGTGTATTAATGCGTCTGTCGGACTCTAAGATCTAGACCAGTCTATTGTACATGATAAAATATTAATATGAGGTTATTTGATTACTTTTCTTTAAGGGTAAAAGACACTGACCACCCCTGAGTTTAGGCATAATTCCACGCCACTACCCTGGGTTTTAGATAAAGACACTGGGCACCCCTGTAACGGAATATTCCTCGGACACTAAGCACCCTTCTGTCATATTTTGTTAGAAAAGTAGATGATTGATTTTTTCTGGACCGTATTGCCCTTGTGTGTTTTTTTCACTTTTTTATCTTCATTTCTCATCAAGAACACCATGAACATCAAGAACATCTACTAAAACTATCAACAACACCAAAACACTATAAACACAATTCTGATTTGATGCCCCAAATTAAGGCATCTGAACACCAATTCAATCACAGTTCACCACCATTGTTAACTCCTATTACCACTGCCACCTACTGAACACTACATGTGCCCTCTTTTACAACACAAAACCATCACCAATCCACCTACCTAACTGCTATCTCCTTCAAACCACCCTCTCCCACTTGCCCATTTATTTGAGATTCGAAAAATTAAGACGCTAAATCATTTGTTTCATAGCAACACTGTGAGGACTCATGACCAGTTACAAAGATTGAACTTTTCTTTTTATCTTTACTTATATAACATTGGCTTCTCAATTGAATCTTACGCAATGCATTTACACACACAGTACAAGAACCCAGTTTTCCATAACTGAAAATATACCCAGAAAATCTAACCATTTTGTCAAATAACGCAAACCCAAGGAGAGGAATATTTAAAAAAAAAAAAAAAAAAAAAAAAAAAAAAAAAAAAAAAAAAAACCCCAAGGAGAGGAAGATCGACGATTCCACGTCGTCAACATCTCTGTCAAACCCATGCTCACCTATGCCAGTCCGAGATCAACCACCGAGTCTTTCAGTTCTTGGGTTCCTGGAGACAAATGTCGTTGGGTGAGGCCACCGACCTCTAGGCGTTCATGCTCGCGGATCTTACGGCTTGGCATATGGTCGAAGCGGCGGCATATGGGATCTGGGTTCATCGCCCAGAAGAACGACAGCGGCGGCAGAACCCAGATGCGAGAAGAACGGTTGGTCGGGGCATCAGAAGAACGACGGCGACGGCGGAGGCAGAACCCTAGAAATGAATTCGTCAGCGAAGAGTGCGTGGTCTCTCTTCTCACGCCCCACCACCGGCGTTGCCCTAACCTCGCTATCCTCCGATCTGCAATAATGGCGGGGCATCTGACTGTTCTCTGTAAATCAAAAATTTGGAACTTTTTTTCTCCCTCTCTTCAGCGCCGCCGCTCGTGATGTTCGTTTGGGGCTGCCTCTGCATCAGATCGAGAGAGAGAGAGGAGAAGATGAAGGAGGAGGATTGTTAATGGTGGTTGTTTGCTGGTGATTGGCGGGGGGGATGATCGAGAGAGGGAGATCGGAGAAGATGAAGGAGAAGGATTCAATCAACAGAGAGATTGAGGAGAAAGAAATAAATGAAGTAGATGGGGAAGAGAAAAAAAAGAAGCGGATGTTGAGGGAAGAGAGAAAGAGGGTAAGAGAGAGAGGGATTAGGGTTAGAAATGAAGTAGAATGAGAGATGAGAATAATATATATGAAGTAATTTTATTACATTTTAGGGGTAAAATAGTCTTTTTATCTGGACTGTTAGTCAATTGTTAGTCTCCATCCAAAATAAAGTGCAGACTGTCTTTATCCAAAACCCAGGGTAGTGGTGTGGAACTATGCCTAAACTCAGGGGTGGTCAGTGTCTTTTACCCTTTTTTTAAAGACGCATGAGTTCAGCTTGTGGAGACTACGTGAAGGGTAAACAGGTCATCCGGAGATTGTTGATTGGGTAAAAGACAAAAACCACCTTCGTTAGATGGGTTATATACAAAAACAACCTCATTGTTCGGGGATATACAAAAACCACCCATGTCAGCTAACGGTGACTAACGACAACTAACGGAGGATTAAAAAGACATATTTACCCTCACCTTCAAGAAAAATTACTCTGCTATAAAATCATTTCTTCTCCTCACCCCCGCATTTCTAACCCTAACAGCTCTCTTTTCTCTCTCTACTCCTCCTCCTCTTCCGTTGCCTTCTCCATCTCCTCACCGCCACCACAAATCAAGCTACCCGACATCCTCTCACCGCAACCCCACCGACGCCGACTACTGGGCATGAATCATCGCATCCCCTCCGATCGGAGCCCTGCGACGAACCGCTCGCCGTTGGCGGAGCTCCTGAGCATGTCGCTGCCGCCTCAGCCTTTCTCGGCGCCCAATTCCTCCGAACGCTCATCGCCGTAGCCCAAGCCTCCGCCGTCCTTCAACCGCAACAACAGCTTTCAGACTATCGGGAATCGCGATAGTCGAGACGAGTACAGCGCTCCGATCCTGCGATCGGCGTCGGCGAGGATGGATTCGTTATCGCGGATTGGGTCAAAGACATTGTCGGGAATGGGATCTCCGGCGTTCTGTACAAGTTGATCAATTACGGCAAGGGTTGGCATCCGAGGTGGTTCGTCCTTCTGTCTCCTTCAGGATGGTGTTCTATCGTATTACAAGATGCACGGCGCTGATAAGATCTTGATCAATCAGAAAACGGAGAAGGGGTCGAAGGTCATTGGAGAAGAATCCCTCCCGCGGATCAGCCGTCGACAAAGCAACATTCGGACCGACTCACGGCGAAAGCCCTTTGGCGAAATTCATCCAAAGGTATTATTAATTGAATTCTTAATTTTACGTTTCTGAATTTGTCATTTATGGGTGATATTGATTGCAGGTTTCAACTATCAGAGAGAGTAAGCCCAGCTTGATTTGTGGTTCAGGGAAAAAGAGATTACGAGCGATGAGGAGTAGGTCGAAGGGCTGGATCTTGAATCGGGACTAGGCTTAAGGGTTCGATTAGGTGTTTATTGGCTTCAATTACTTCTAACTCTTTTACCTTCTTTTGAATTTGGGCAATTGTACTTTGTTTCAAGAATGATTTTTCTTATAGAGCACTCACATTTCTATTCTGCACGAATTTTGTCAAGGTGGTGGTGGTGATGGTGGTGGTGGTGGTGGTGTTGTTGTGGTGGTGGTGGAGGTGATGTTCAAGAACACCAAGAATGGTGGTCAAGATGACTTAGAACACCAAAAACAAAGAACACAACAAACACAAAAATACAAGAAGGGGCAAAACAGTCATAAAAAGGACAGAATGCACCCCATACCAACTTATTTTAACAGAAGGGTGCTATTTGTCCAACGTCCATCCATGACAGGGGGTTTATTGTCTCTGACAAGGGTGGTTTTCGTATATCCCCGAACAATGAGGTTGTTTTTGTATATAACCCATCTAACGAGGGTGGTTTTTATCTTTTACCCTTGTTGATTTTGGTGTCTTTCGTCTCCCTGTGACTGCATAATTTCTACCTTTTCTAAACTTCAGTTTGAGAATTCGGAGGATCACAATTAAGTGGCTTCTTTCCCTTGCTCTATTTGTCACATCCAAAGAAAATGTCGCTCACGGGTTGAAGGTAGAATATAATTGCTTGGATTTTTCTATTAATTTTGAAAGGTAGAAAATAATTGCTTTGATATTTCTATTAATTTTGAAAGGTCTATAAATAACTCATACGCAATTCCGTATGGTGCAAGTGGGTGCTAACTCATTGGTAGAACATTTGAAACTCCTGCATGATGGGTTCCAACCCAGTTAAACTAAGGATTTGATGTAATTTAAAAAAAAAAAAAAAAAAAAAAAAAAAAACATATGGTGATCATGGTAACTACAAACTTGGGTGACTGATTAGCCTTAATTTTTGCTTGACCATTGGTCGGTAACTAGCCCCCATGCAATAAACTGGACATGGCTCACCACATTAGCCGATGAAACCAACAGAACTCCGTTATCCTAGCCATATTAATATTAGTGCGTCCTGGCCCCAGCTAGAACTGCCAAGCCAATCCTGACTTTTCATCAGATTTTGATAATTTGATTGTTAGTTCAAGTGTCAGGACTCAGGACTCTTTAAAGTTTAAACTTCTCAGGTAGCCTCCACAATAGAAAAGGTGAACTTTGAAGAAACTTGGCAAACATTACAGATTGCATCACACTACTCATAGGAAAAATGTTCTTAGACCTAAAGTACATCGTTCAACATCTTTAATCTAAAGAAACTTCCCTTGGAAAAGTTCCACAACAACTCATCAAATCGAACTAAAAATGGAAGATGAAAAATTTAACTCCTCCTCCTCGGTTTAGGCGATAGACAGACTTCTAATGAAGCAAAATTGATTTATGTTGCGGAAGATTTCAGCCTACAAGTCTGATGTTATTTTGACCTTGAACCCATACTAAAAAAAAAAAATGAAGCTGCTAAAGAAGTAAAAATTCCCTATAAGGGTGCACTGTCAATAAAATTACTCTCATATAAGCCAATAACTTGATCAGCTACACCCCACATGATGGCCTGGCCTGGTGGAATCCTCATAAGCCGAGGGAGCAATCCCCTCCATAAGGCTCGCAAGCCTTCCTCTTTATAAATCATCGAAATAGCATGAATCATGCCCTTGTACTTCAATTCTCCGCCAGTTCGGGTTTGAGCCATAAGCCTTGTTTTCACAACATCAAACGGCCCCGTGCACACAGGACCAGCTGTTCCTGCGAGGAACCCAGATATCATAGACTGCCATGGTAAGAGGACCTTTCCGTCGCCTTCATGTTTCTTCCACAACACCACATCAAAGCTATTCTTAGCTGTAAACATGGCAGCCTGATTTGTCCCATTGCGCATCACTGTTGGGGCAGCACCTGACCACAGCCCACGAAGGCCTTCTTCATGAATTATTGTACGAGCACAATGCACTGGACCCTTGTACTTTAATAGATCCGTACTCAAACCTTTCTGCTGTTGCAGTCTAATTTTCACCACCTGAAATAATAATTGATATTAATCTAAGCTTAGGTAAATTGTCGTTTTTAGAACATCGTTTATGTTAGCGTAGTGTTTCAGAGATGCAACAACTGCAAGTTGAAAACAAGGACTGATGAAGTCTACTCAACCCTTTTTTTATATCTGAAGCCACAATAGATAATGGAAATTCATAACTCTGTTGATAAGTAGATTCAGACTCACCCAGAACAATAAATACTGACACAACTAATTCAATCTGAAATGGCATACCACTAATCCTGCTTGAATGTGGAAAAGACAATACTATATTCATCTCAGAACAAGTATCAGACACATATTAGCTCAACTAACCACTACTTGCATATTCAATAATGTACATTTATTATTACTATAGTTTTCAGTCCACAAAATAGGGTTTGAACAGCTACTGATGTAAATAAGAACAGCATAGATCTTCACAAGCCCAGTAGTTGCAAGTTGCAGAAAATTCGGCAAGGACAAAGAAAATACGACCAAAGACTGTAGGACTAAACAAGCCAGTGACAAAGTTATCTACTGGAACCGGCATGGAGGTAAGACAAACAAGAAACTTATCAGATTCTGAAACATCTTTCTAAAATGAAGTTGATGTTCAGGTAAAACCTCTACAGAATATACTGCGGTATTACCCTTTCCCACAGAAAAAAAGATATAATGGGAAAGGACCCAATAAAGTAGTAAGCATGCAGCCCCTTTAGAAAACAACCATTGAACTCAGAGAGACTGTCAAGAAACTGCCTCATCATGTAAAAGTCCTGATTTGGAACACTTTTTTTAATGACAAGGGAAACCCACAGACGGTACCCTTAGGTTGTGCACTGGGTAAACCTTACTACTGTTCAATTGCCTGTAAACCACACAGGGAAGTCAAGCCCAGGTTACACATAGCTGAGAGGCCAGTGCAACTTGAATCTGGGACCTCTTGACTACCAAGCCTTCCACCCGACAAACTCAGCTAGTCCTGAAGGATAAGTCCTGATTCAGAACATTCTATAATGGTTTCCTTTGGAATCAGGCCAAGTAATTACCACTATATGTGGGCTCGGTGGAACTATAGGCCACAAGATTAGTCATTCAAACTATTCTAGCAAACATCTTAGGGATTTATCTAAACCCTATTGCTTGTGAAGTCACCATCTTTTACATTCCATCTTACAAGGCCTAAATATATGTCTTCGAGAGTAATTGTAGATTCCTAGGACTGCATTGCTTTCCATACTAATCAGGTTGGGCCTTTGGAGCAAGTGCAAGGTAATGGGTAGTGCGATAATCTAATGGTAAAGAGGGACAGGTGAAATTAGTTGTAACCAAACACCATGCTTAATAACCTTTCTGGAAGCTACACTGACTTCAATAACACAAGTGGAATTTGTGTTGTTGCTTTCATCAGTGTCACCCAGCTGGCGTCAGGTCCATTAAATAGCCTGGCCTTGGATAGGTTCAGCATGAACTAGTGGAACAAATTCTTTTAATCCAAAACCTATGTCTTGAGTTTCCAGAGGGTAAAATATAGCATAGAAAGTACCATGTCACCGTTTCAGAGACTCGTGTACAGCATTAATCATGTCACGTCTCCAACATACCACCTGGCATATCATTAATTTTGTTGCAACACGCTGATAGTGTACATTCATCCTATGCTAGTTAGTGAACTTGGATACTGAACACGCAAAGATTTGCACTTGTAGAAATGCCAGCGAGTCTTTGGGAAATAGACAAATCATATAACAAATAAAAACTCCTGGCCTGTATGTTATTATATTCCTAGAGTAAAATATAAGTTTCACAATCTTCCTGAAGGAAAAATTTAATACAAAGCCTCCTATCTATTCCGAAAACACAACAGCTCATGTAAAACAATACAAGCCTTGGCCCTTGACCACTGGTTGTAAAACCCAGGTTCTCCAGCTATCACCCTAACATTTAATAAATAAAGTTGGTGCTTGAAGTGGTGGTTAGGGCATTCTTCATAAGGGTTGGGATAGCCCTACTAGAGACACGGGATGTAATTCTCCACGAAATGGTACACTTCAAAACTGAAATTTGGAGGTCTCGTCATATATTTTGAAGTGTGCGATGCAAAATATCGACGTCAAAGCTGCCTTTGGATGAAATGAAAGTTTGTTAATTAAATATACGGTTTATGTTTCTGGGTTGGAGTTTAGATATAATTAACATGTAATCCACATTCAACGATAATCGTATGCCTTGTATGTTATTATATATATCACTAGAGTAAAATATAATTTTCTGAATCTTTCTGAATGAAAATTAATACAAAACCTCGTAGCAATTCTGAAAAGACAACTGCTCATGCAAGCCTTGACCACGAGCAATTTTTTAGTGCTCCATTAGAGCACCACATGGTGCTCTACAATCAATGAGTGTCTGCCAACCATTGACAGTTGATTTAAATGTTGCACTTTGAATGGATGTAGAGCACCACGTGATGCTCCAATGGAGCACTAAAAAATTTCTCCTTGACCACTGGTCCTCCACCTATCACCATATCATTCAATAAATAATGATGTTGGTTGAAGTAGTTGTTAGGGCATTCTGCATAAGGGTTGGGCCAGCGCTACTAGAGAAACGGGTCTCCACGAAATGGTACACTTCAAAATGAAATTAGGAAGTCTCGTTCTATATTTGGAAGTGTGTGATGCAACTTTTCGAGGTCAAAGCTGCCTCTGGATGAAATGAAAGTTTGTTAATTGAATATACGGTTTATGTTCCTGGGTTGGAGTTTAGATATTATTAACATTTAATCCACATCCAACGATAATTGTATACCTTTTCAAGTTCTTCACACAAGAGTGTAGAGTTCACAATTTCCACATCAGAGGACTACTACTATTTTCCATGTGAATTACAGTAGATATTGTGAGCATTGAGAAAATATTGGTTCCTATCAAACGACCAGATATTGCCCAATTCTGATAGACGACAGAATAGTATCAATGAGCAATTGACTCAATTAACAATCTGAAATGACACTAGCAATCAAATTGTTTCCGCACAGTTAGTAATCATTCACCAAACAATCGATTGAGCACTGAGCTATGCTCATCACCAGAAATGCCATCGTCAATTAATCAAATTGGACTAACCTCAAAAGGCGTAACAATAACGAGGGCCTCGAGAACGCCAGCGCCGAATCCGGAGAGGAGCCTCCCCTGGTAACTGAGCTTCCCCGTCTCGGAGTCCTTGAAAGCCGTCTGAAACACGGCGTTCGACCCCATCCGGAGCGCATACTTCAAGGTCAAGTGAGTGGCGAACGGCGTCAAGCCCTTCCACAATGCGCGGACGCCCTCCGTGCGGACCACGGTGGAGCCGCAGTGGACAATTCCCTTGTAGACGCCGGAGCGGTCGAGCTGGAGCCGGGTCTTGATGACGTCAATCGGCTGTAAACACGACGCTTCTACTACCCCTCCGATCGAGCCAGCGATGGCTTTCATGTAGGGTGGGATCGATTTCTGGTTTTTCTCAGCCATTGATTAAGGAGGTGACTAGGGTTTGAGGACGAGAAGGAGAAATGGAGCCGTTGAGGTTCGGTGTCTCCTTCTAAGGCGGCTCTGCTGAGTTTCCCGACTCTGTAACTTGTTGCTTCTCTGGAGTTAGGCGGAGATTAAAATAGATGACGTGGCTAGTGATAAGTGGCTATTGGTCTGTGCCTCTTCTGCCCTTCTTTCAACTGTTCAAACTTGGTTTCTCTTGCAAAAGATAGAGGCCAGTGATCCTCTCAGGAGGATCGGTAGAAATAATCAACGCATGAAATTAGGGCAAAGTCACATTTTTCCCCTCAAGTATTATGGAAAGATAAATCCACCTCTCCTAGTTTGGGAAATGACATTTTCCCTCCACAAGTGTACCAAATTTCACCGTCGACATCGACAGCCACTGGCTGCGTCGTCGTTCTCCCTTCGTCCGTTCATCCTTCATTTCTTTCTCTGGGGTGTCGGGTTTCAATCCGGTTCACTGGTGAAGGTGGATGTGGTGATGGTTGTGTGGGAATTTTGGTGGTGGTTGGTTCGATTATGGATGAGGTGGTGGCTGGGGTTGAGTGGTTGTGGTGGTATTGGTGGCTGTTGAGGTAGAGGTGGTGGTGGTGTATGTGGCGGTGAGTCTGGTGGCGGTGGCAATTGTTATGTGATTTGAAGAAGAAGGCGGTGTTGTTGTTGGTGGTAGTGGGTGGTAGTTAAATGACAATTATACCCTCAATTCTGCTAATATAGCTAACGCCAAAACAGAATTCAACTAACGATGTTAGTCAATTGGACCTAGGTGTCGATTTTTTACAAAGTGCAGAGATATTAAGAGACAAAATTGATATTGCATGTATCAAGTGTCAGCGTACCAATACTGAAGGGGGTTATATGTCAAAAGATATTTTGCACAGTAATTTTTAAATAAAAATGGAACTGCCTTGGTCGTCTCCATATTTGTTAATTAGTGTTGTTTCCTATTATAATCGTTTGGTGTCGTAATTAAAAATTTGGAGTACAAGATGTCATACAACATTATATGTATATACATATATATTAAGAGAGTATTAATTATTCAAATATAATTATTGGACTTTTTTATTTATACGATTACAGTAAACATTATTAAAAATTCAGTATTCAATTCCAACTATAAAGCGGGATCAAATTTTTGGTATAGAAAGGATAGATGGACGTCTCTTGTGTTCCTGTGGCCTAAGGTGAGTATTCGATTTGAGGCCCTCAGAAATTTCCTTCACATATTCTATAGTGTATATTTCATTCTACACAAAAAACTTTTCTCATACTTTTGTAGATGTAAATATACTAATTAAACCGTAGTATTCGAGATTCTAAAAAAATTCTATAGATAATGTTGCTAATCCAATTAATCTTTCTTGCGACTGAAAGAAGTTTTTGATAACATGTGTTAAGCGGAAATATTTTTTTTTGTAAATTAGAACTAATATATATATATATATATATATATATATATCCTTAATTTTTAAGAGTTAGTGAACCTAAATTTTTTGGGGGCCTATGCGGTTCCCTCAACGACCTAGAAAGGATAATAACAATAAGAGTTACCAGAAAAAATGATAAATTGAAAGCTAACTGCTTCTCTATATTAGTATTATTGTTGACTTCTTTATCCATGCACCAAACATGTCGTTAATATAGTGATTGTTTTCGCGGAGGCTACAGTACGTCGGCTCAGCCAGTTTTTGCCGGTAATTACGGTTTTACCCGCTAAAAGACAAAAAAATGGACCACAGGGCGCCGCCATCAGAAATCTGGATAGAAATGTAAAGAAATGGATAAAACTGTAAAGATGGAGATAAAACTACAGATATAAATAATTAAAAGTGGACAGAAATGAATAGAATCGGATAAAACTTAAACAAACCAGATAGAAACGCAAACAACGCTCTACAACTAAGCTATTACAGCAGATTTGCAAGCACTGAAGGTTTAAAAGGAAGATACATGACTTGTGAAACATAAAAGTGGACAGAAGCACACCTTGCAACTGTCGTTTCACTTAAAAAAAATAATAATTATTGCGAAAAGTAACGCAAATGCAAGAACGATGATGCATGTGTGCGATATCTTTTGTCTCCTTAGCATTTCTTGATTTTCAGACCTCATTCGTCTTGTTGTTTCAATAATTCTGGACCATCGTTGCATTTTCTCCTCGCAAAAGCATGGAGGTTCTTCGTCCGCCCATACAAAGTAACTACATTGAGACCCCTGAGGCAGTGGGCACCGGTAGAAATCTCGACATGAGTTCTTTGTGTTAGACCATCTCTTCTCATCACTCGTATCCTTCCACAGTTACAATACCTTGGTCCATACTCGGGGTTACGACGGTATTGGTTAGAGGAGGAGTTGAATGAGGTATGTGACATGGTGGTGATGAGAATTTGGGGATATTTGGAGGAGGAGAAGATGGTGGAGAGCAGGAGTTAAATGGCAGATGTGTTTGTGCAAGAGTGGTTGGGTGTATAAGTAGGAGAAGGGAAGGGTGGTTTGTTGTTGGACATAAATGTGGAGTAAAGGGTTCATAAATACAGGTTTGACTACACTGATACCAAAGTATATGCTGATTAACAAAGTAAAGGAATCAGTGAATGTGGTCACGAGTGAGAAACAGATTTGACCAAAATGTAGATAGAAATCCAAAACATACAAATATTATTTATGAACAGGTAGAATGTAATGTAGTTCACATAAACAAAAATAGTTAAGTTCATGGTTTTGAAACTAGAACCACACAACTATTACAGCCACAGAAAGAGTCACCACCCTCATTGTCAAACAAACAGACATAAACAGGTAGAATGTAGATAAAAATCCAAACACACAGGCTTTACTTATGTCAAACAAAAAAACATAAACAGAAAATGCAGATAAAAATCCAACACATACAGACTAGATTTATAAACAGGTAGCATGCAATGTAGTTGACATGAACAAAAATAGAGTTTTGGAACCTCAACCACACAACTATTACATCCCCAGAAAGATTCACCACCCTCATTGTCAACATTCTCAAACAAACAGACATAAGTTAAATTTTTTTCAAAACAACACAAAATCACATATTTCTCCTAGTCATGGACTACTCAAAAGTAATGATTCCTAAAGGCTGAATAGACCGTAGGTATGTCCATGTACTTTCTGTCAAATAAGTCCTCATTGTTTTCCTCATACTTGAATCTGTCCACAACATCAAGAAGGTCCTGTCGGAGTTCGTTGAACTCGGAACGGCCAATTTCATTGGCGAGCTAGATTCTTATGTATTTTTCATTGATTTTTATCCTCCGAACAGGGTGTGGGATCAGCTCCCTCAGATTTTCCATGTAGAAGCACACATATGCTCCACAATCATAGCTGGAAAAAGGAAAGTAAATACTATTACAGAACAATTGGATAAAAATGTAAACAATCTAGATTGAAACATTAGTATGAAGACATTACTTGTTATGTTGCCTTGGAATGTCAGGCTTTGTCCAAACAATCTCCCACTTTCTGATGTCATGAACAGCTCTATATTCTGGCAGGGATATGCTGAAATTGGTGTGAATTTGTCCAAGCTTCTCACGAATGGCATCTGGTAGGTAAATGTACCTTGACATCGGATCAAGGATGTACACTTTTTCCTCAATAAAGTGCAATACCATGAGAAAGTAATGCGTTTCGTGGATGTTGAGGGGAATAGAAACCTGTACATAAGCCAAAGAACAAACCAAGTCAAAAATGCCCTTCTTATTGACACTTGGAGGACTAGGACGTAACGCTTACCATAGACATCGAGTTCATGTCCCCATGTACATCGGATTTATCCCACCATTTGCATTCTTCTGACCCAATGGCTGTGCATGAAAATGACCGCATTAAAGAAATGTAGTATTGATCAATCAACGACGAAATTAAGTGCAATGATTCCAGTGTTTTAAATACTTACAACATACATGCATGGAAAGAACCATATCTTCTTTTCCTCATCAGTCCTAAATTTCTCTTGGAGGTGGAGGATGTGGGACATTCAGTCGAGCATCTGCAGATTGAATGGATACAAGTTTGGATAAAATTTTAAAACAATCAAACAGTTCTGTTAATGTTCTAATTTTACAACATAACATTCATTTTGAAAATAGAACATAAAGTAAAGATTATTTATTCATTTACCGTATCTCCTAAGAAGGTAGGAGCCTCCAGCTGCCATGAATAATCCCATGCTATACTAGCCACTCCATTTATATCAACAATGAGGTTACTGTAGAGAAAGGGTACGTTCCATTTAATCAACAATGAGCCATTTCATTTATAAATAAACAGTGAGATTGATCAATCACAAATATTTTAATGTAGGGAAAGGGTACTCACTATTGAAATGGGGCCCGTAGTTCCCGCTTCTCTTTTATGCCCTCAACAGCCTGACGACTCATGTAGAAATGCAACCAGCAGTCTTCTACTTCCGGCATGATTGGCAGCACAACATCAAACGTGCCCTGCATCCGTATTCTCTCCGGGGTTCTCTTTGGGCCCTTTACTGTTTCCCTCTCCCCTCCTCTTCCTCTTCCTCTACCTCTCCCTCTCCCTTTCCCTCCTCTGTTCGATGGACTGACAGTATTCTTTCCGATGAGAGGAGATGGCATCTTAGGTGATCCATGAGCAGGCCTGATGGGTGGGAAAACCCTTGGTGATGCATGACCAGGCATGGTGGGAGTTGAAGATACTTGTATTGGAGACTTGGGTGGAAGCTTGTTGGATGCTGCCTGCAATAAGAAACATATGGATAGAAATCAAAACATGACAGTATGACACATTAGATGGATAGACATATAACTTATCAAATTGTTGTAAACCATTGAAGTGTTCTCTTCTGAAACTTCTACAGGTTTGAATATACTTGTAGCTGTGGTATCTACAGTAATGTGCTGTTGTGGCTCTTTTGGGTCAATTTCGGCGTTGCCCTTGGATTCTTGTTATCTGCCCTCTCTTGAATTTCCATCATTTTGTTGTTCCTCCTCTTCATGTTCTTCTTCCTCCTCTGCAGGGTACTGCATTTGCTTACCCAACCTCTTCTCTAGTACCCTCTGCACGGCCTGTTCGACAACGCTTCCTATTTTTTCATTGACCATTAACATGACCTCATCCCACTGCTCTCTTTTGCTGAAATCAGGTTTGAAATCATCTTTGCTGTGTGGGAGTGGAAGCAACTCCAGCTGCATTGTTCAAAAAACAGGGATATCAGATATGTATTTTCTGATAGAAATGTAAACCACATGGAGTAGGTTGATATAGAAACAGGTCTTACTGTATTCATGTACTTTTGTACAAATTTCCATCTGGAATTCAGGTTGTCAGTGTCCCATAGCTTCAGTCTAGGCCTTGTCTCTGCATCTTCACATCCTTTAGGGTGTTTGTGGTGCTTTGGAACGAACTTCTCCAAGTACACCATCTGCACATGCAAAACAGATTTGTTATACATTTGGATAGATATTATAAATAGACAGATAGACAAGTAAAATGGACAGTTACCATTGGTATCAACAAGCAATCAGCCCCTCGGATTGCCTCATTCAATTTAACCGGAGTGTGCTGAGCTTTAAGGAACTGGAGCCAAGTACCTGCCCAGTTAACATTTTCCAGCCTTTCCAGATCCATGACATACTGAACCAGTGTGTTTCTGACTCCTAGTCTTGTGTTGGGCATCCCAAAACATGCCAAAATGAACACCACTGCCCTCCTCTTCCACTCATAACTTAGTATCTTATTCTCTTCTTTCAGGAACCAGGAAAGTAATCAATGACATTTGTGCATGCCTTAGTCAGGTCAAGCTCACGGGCCAATTTCTTCGAAATCACATCGGATTCCTCTTTTTCAAGAATTTCCCCTGTGGTACTCACCCCAAGCAACCAGCCAACTGTCTCATCTGTGATTCTGTACTCCCGACCATGGGCAGAGATAGATTGTGTGGCAGGGTCATAGGCATCGTATATGAAAGCATTGAAAGGTTCAGGTGTATACAAGATGTCCAAATGCCTTAACCCCCCAGTCCCATCTTATCAATCCATTCCTTCTGCTCATCAGTCATTCCATGGTAGAGATCGCGAATCTTTGGAAGGGACATGTAACTCTGCCACCTCTCCTTTTTCCCACCCTTCTTTTTATGTCCTGCTTTTGCCAAAACTTCCCTTTCCTTCAACCTTTCTACCACTCTTGCCTTTTTTGAAACCCTATTTGGCTTTGCCTGTAGGACACCTTGCTCCTCTAGAATTTCTCTTCTCCTCCTCTCCTGGGCTGCTTCTTTAACGTATATGTCCCTTTGGTACTCAGTCATGGAAAACCAGTCTTCCCTTATCTTGTCTGTAATGTCTTTTGTAATTGAATCAATACCCTCAACATTCTTGTAGTAGTCAATCCTCTCCATCCTTCAAGACAGTTTAAAACAAGTTCAGAGACAGAAAGATATGTCTGTATTTCAGATAGAAATATAATACATTCAAATCACACTGTCAAATAACAACTTAAAGCACAGAACATAAAACAATCTAGGTTGTGGATAGAAGTGGAACTCACCGAAATCGGATGAATGCTCTAGTAGCTCCAGTAGATGATTCTTGCTGTGGTGCTGTTTCTCTTTGTGGCGCTGTTTCCTTTTGTGGTGCTGTTTCTTGTGGTGGTGCTATTGCCTCATTGTACTCAGCATCCTCATGTTCCTTTTGTTTTGAAGTGGATCTTGGTTCCACCCTGTAGTCATCACCACTTTCTGTCTCAGTGGATGCTGCATCCTCTTGCATCTTTCTTTGAGCCTCTTCCACCCATTCTTGCTTTGCATACTCATCCATTACATTCCATTCCCGAATCATTGAATTTCTTTGACTCTTGTTCGGCTGTCCATCCTTCCCCAGTTTATAATTGTGTTTCCTACTTTGGCTGCACAAACAACTTCCTAGTAAAACTCATAGAACACAGTTTAAAACAGACGATGAATTGTTTGAAGGATACATATGATGGATAGAAATGTAAAATATGTAGTATGCTCTGAGAATATTATAGAGCTACAGTGTGCACAATTGGACCAACCAAACAGGATACAAATGATGGATATAAATGTAAACTTTTTAGTATGCTCTGAGAATATTATAGATCTACAGTATGCACAATTGGACAAACCAAACAAGATACATATGGTGGATAGAATTGTAAACGTTCTAGACAAGAATTCATAATTTGCAGACAGAAACTTTGAACGGATATGAAATAACTCACATGTACAGTTCCAGAGCAACCTCTTCAGTGTGGTCAATATCCTCATGTGGGCTTGGGTCTCTTTCCTTCCTCTTCTTCACTGTTTTTTTGGTTTCTTTCTGTTGTATTACTACCCTGGTTGGTTTTGCTTGATTTCTCTGTTTCCTCTTTGGTTTGACTTGTTCTTTGTTGAAGTCCAGCCTTCTCTTCAGTCTATGGCTTTTCCGGCTACCTTCTCCGGTTTCAGTTTGGGATTTTGGGGCTGGGGTAGGGTTTTCCTTGTGAACTTCCTGTGGTTTCTCCACATTCTCACCTTCTCCATCCCCTACATTCCCACCTTCTCCAGACCCTAAATTCGGCGGTAAATGGTCACCGGTGGGTTTCAATCCATCAAAAACACACAAAGAAAGTTCAGAAGTTGGAATACCTGTGGCTAGTGCACCGGTTGTGTCCTGAGTTTCATCAATTTGATCCACTGGTTTTTGAGTCTCTTCAGTTTCTTCCCCGCCTTGGATGATGTCTTCCTGCTCTTTGTTGTTATCTGGTACTCCGATTGTCTCTTGGATTTCTTCAGTTTCTACAGCGCTTGAAGTATTTACTGTAGGATTTGCAGTTAGATCTGTGTTTTCATCTTTACTCTCCGGTATGGAGGTCTCCGGAGTTGCATCGATTTCCTCTTCATTTTGGGCTTCGGTGGTCGCCGGAGGAACCTCTGTAGTTTCAGAGACATGCCCACTTTCTTCAACATCCATTCTAATGGACTTGTTCACTTCATCACAAACATCCATCGTGATTTTTGAAGGAGAAACGGATTCATCCATGGGATCCATGAAATTGCAGAAGATGAAGCAGAGAAGATGAGAGTTTGGATGAGAGAGAGAGGTCTGTGGTGGTTGCAGAAGATGAAGATAGAGTTTGAGAGTTTGATGTGAGAGATTCAAATCAAAAATTTGAATTGAATTGACTAGTTGAGATGATGACTGAATTGGGAACCCAACTGCCATCAATGGTGGAGGTTTCACTAGCAGTTACTTTTTTGCAGCAGACGAGACATGTCATGGAGAAAGACAATTATACCCCCAATCCTGTTGCTTTGTATTTTTATCCGAGACAGTTATCGGATTTGTATGTTTCACATTTTTATCCAGAAGGGTTTAGGGTTTAGGGTTTGGGGTTTAGGGTTTATGGTTAAAAATGTCTAATACGCTTAATCTGCATTCTATCTGTTTTGTGTTTCTATCCAGAAAGTCACATGTCTGTCAGAACAGAATTCAATGTTTAATATGTATTTCTTCTTCATTATTTACTGGAGAGCATTAATTTGGGCGTGCTAATGATAACTATCAGGCCTTGAGCCACAACATTAAAGATTTATGTTGTTTCCAATGCTAATGTAATTTCCAATGATAATAATCATCCAACTCTTTGCATTCTGAACTATCAGTTTGAACTGAACAAACAACTCTCATTTTGAACTACAACTCTCTGCATTCTCCTCCAAAATAATGGAGGAAAATAGTGTTGTGTTTGGGTTACATGTTCCTGCAGATAATAGCTCATACCTTCCAGAAAATTATGGCAACTGTCCAGATGGTATTTCAAACAACGTTGAAACAGAGGTGAATGCATCTCCTAAGAGGAAGTTTGATCTCAGTGAGCCTCCTCCCACTGATGATGACGCATATTTCTCCAATGTCATACACAATAATGATATAGTGAACGGTAAGATAGATTATTGGATGTTTTTGATTAAGAGTATGATGTAGTGCACTTGTTACTTATAAATGTGCTTCTTGTTTCAGAGAGATCACTCTCTGAAGAACAAATCATGTAGAAGAGGTTCAATAGCGAAGAAGAGGCGTACGATTGGTACCTTTTGTATGCATTTGTAAATAGATTCGGCATTCGGAGGGATAACCGTAGGTGTTTGGACAAATACGAACAACAAATCAAGTCAAGAATCTTCGTATGTGCCCGACAAGGCCATCGATTAAAGAAGTGCTACTTAAGGCCTGAGAGGAAGAGAGAGCATAAGAATGACACTAGATGTGACTGTCCAGCACGAATTTGTATTGCTCGATCTACCCCGAACGAACAGTTTCGTGTTAAGCAAGTCACTTCTGAGCACTCGCATCCCCTAGCGGACCCCAAAGTAACACACAAGCTTAGGTGTCATAGGAAGGTCAGTCAACATGATTTGGAACACGTTATTTCACTAAGGGAAGTGGGTATAAGAACTTGTGAAGCATTCCAATTAATGGTCTCACAAGCCGGTGGTTACGCCAAAGTTGGTTACACCGTCAAAGACCTGTATAACAAGTTACAGTCATTGAGAAAGGCTTACTCTAACTCTGGAAATGGGCAGCTGGCCTTGCAATACATTGACACCCTTGAGCATACCCACGGGGGTGTATTAAAAAGGTATTGTTTGAAATACTGTCCACTTGTTTGTTGTTCTGCTCTATATGCCTTAGATTTCTATCTGGTATATCAAATTACTATACTGCTTCATGTTGGTTTACAATAATTGTCCACGTGCTTATAGATACTATCCAGATTCCTGAAACAAATATCTTTGTTTTTCAGTTTTCAGTTGGGTGAAAATCAACAGTTACAAAGCATTTTCTGGCGTGACGAGAGATGCAAACGAGATTATGTAAGGTTTGGAGATGTTTTGGTGCTTGACTCCACCTACAAAACCAACATGTACCTAAAGCCTCTTGTCATACTCTCCGGTGTTAACAATCACTTTCAGATGTGCGTTTTCGCAGTTGCAGTTCTACAAGATGAGACCACAGAATCGTACAAATGGGTATTAAATTGCTTCCTAGAAGCAATGGATAACAAGGTACCCATATCGGTCATAACCGATGGAGACTTGGCAATGAAAGCCGCTATTGCGGAAGTTCTTCCACTAGCGAAGCATCGTTTGTGTGCATGGAATCTATGTCGCAATGCCGAAGGAACCCTAAAGTTGGGGTCAGAATTTATGAAGGACTTTCGAAAATGCTTGAGCAAGAGATCCGATGTTAACCAATGGAACGATGATTGGCAATACATGGTAGACAAGTGGGGTATTGCGAACAAGCTGTGGGTAACGGGTGCCTACATGACGCGCAACTTATGGGCAGAGGCTTTTCTCAAGGAATTTTTTTTTCGCCGGTCACACAACTACACAAAGGTGTGAGAGTATCAACAAATTTTTCAAACAATATTTGAACTGCAAGAACAATCTCCTCGATCTTATTAAGGGAATCATGCGGGGTATCGAGAAGCTTCGTGAGAACGGGCGAGGCCAACATTGTACTTCTGACCAATCACTTCCTGTCCTAACAAGCCAATTTAAGCTACTTGAAGAGCATGCGGCCATGTTCTACACTAGGGCTGTGTTTGCGAAGTTCAGGGAGCAAGCCAGGAAGGGAAGTCAATACAAAGCTATTGGTGTTGAAGAAATACCTGAATATGACATGGATGCAATCTATGTCACAAGGGAGAAGGAAAGGGCATCTCTAGTAAGTTCACATGATACACTATCTCTTATGACTGCTTTAAACTGTTATCTGTAATATTTAGGTATCAATCTAGTTTGTCAATTGAAATATCTTATTTCCTTATTTTACAGCACAGTTCATTCCAGTACTTTCATTATTATCTATATGTTCATAACTTCTATCTATCCTTTCAAATCAAATATCTGAAAGCTTTGATCTTTTTCCTGGCAGCACACCGTTTTCTGTCAACGTGATAATACCATGCTCTACTGTTCCTGCAAGAGGTTTGAGTCATCAAATATGGTTTGTGTCCACATTATTTTTGTGCTCTTTCATAAAGGAGTTCAATTCATTCCGGAAAACTTGTTATCGAAACGATGGCAGAAGACGGATAGTGACTTCTACAAGAATGATCCAGCCATGCAGGAGCCAAAAATAAGACGGTGTGACGATCCAAAAACCCAGGCATTTCGTTGGGGTTGCGTGAAGGGACGAATGGAGATGATTAGTGACATGGGTGGAACATCACAAGAGACTTACGACTATTGGCAAAAACATGTTGACTTGATGATACGGGGTCTCAAGGACATTATTTTGAAGCAAGAAAATGATGAAGAGCCCGTGGTTAATGTCAACTCACAAGAGTAAGCCCACGTAATGCCTCCATCCAAAGGTGATACAAAACCAAAAGGGAGCTCCAAAAATGTTCGAAAGAAGTGCGGGAGATGCCAAGAATACGGACACAATCGAACTACATGCCCGAATCATCCAGTTGGTGTTTCCGGTCAAGATGTCGGCCAATCTCAATCGCAAGCGTCGCAACAAACTATGATTTCCAACTGCGAATACAACTGGCCCGAGGGAATGGGTTACCAAAACTCTTCAAGACGTGTTGGGAATGACTGGACTGATTTATTCTAGGGATTACATTAACTGTGTGAATGTTTTAGTTAAGTACCTTGACATTTTGATCCGTTATTTGACCCTTTTTGTCTGATCATTTACTTTGTTATCCGGTTCTTTGCGTTTTTATCCACTGATGTGAATTCTGGACAATGCTGAATCAGTTTCTTTGCATTTTTATCCAAATATGCGCGTTTTTATCCACTGGGGGTGGTGACGTGGTAGAACCGGTCACCATCCCATGATTTTCCGTGTTTTTTGTCCGGTAGTGGGGGGGGGGGGCACTGCAAAAAAAATTGCATAGCAGGCCCCCGGACGCACACTAGACACACCCGATTGTTTTACACATATGTTTCTAAATAATAAAATTTTGACACCTTAGGTAGTTGTGATGTGTCTATACTTGTTGTCTATTTTATGAGAAAGTATTCATTGGAACTAGCTCCACCACTGTGGCATGCCTGCGTGGTGGGGCGTGTTATTCAGTGTTTGACAAATATGCAAAATTAGGGGACATCCATCTGAATAATGTAGTAGTTTTTGACAAATATGAAAAATTCAGCTCATTCACGAGTTTCAAGATGCGTGCTTGCCATAGTGGTGGGACTAGCCCCAATTAATATTTTTCCTATTCGAAATGTAGTAGTTTGATTTAGCAAAAAAAAAATGTAGCAGTTGGCTTCCCCATTCTGATAAACATTTTTTTTGTCGTTTTCAACTGTTGGTAGTTCGAACGGTATGAAGTTTTGTTTTCCTAATGGCTTTTCTTGACGTTTTTTATTTCTATCACAGTAAACTGCGTATTCTATTACTCTGTTAAAGAACGGCGGTCTTTCCTCCCGCTATATATCACTTACGATAGAAGTGCGTATTCTATTACTTAGTTATAACAAGGGTTCTCTTTCCTCTAGCTATAAATCACTTAAGATAAAGTGCATATTCTATTAGTCAGTTAAAGAACGGTTGTCTTTCCTCTCCCAATACATCATTTTCCATTGATTTGTATGTGTTCCAGCATCACAACGAAGTCTGATCAAAATAAATTTGTTGGAGGTCGTAATCATGATACAAATTTCGTGAGGAAATGAATTTCACTTAATTTTAATCAAAAATTGTCTTTTCAGTCAACTATAATTGGTAGCACAATTAATTTTGAGGGTAAAAGACACTGACCACCTCTGAGTTTAGAGAAAATTCCACTCCGCTACCTTGAGTTTTGGATATAGACACTTCGCACCTATTTAACGGAATATTCCGTGGACAGTTTGCACCCTTATGTTAGTTTCCGTTAAAAAGTTGGTTTTTGAATATTTTTGGACCATATTACTCCTGGATTGTTTTGTCCATTTTATCATCAAGAGTACCTAGAAGATCAAGCCAAGAACATCAACAACTAATACTGTTCATGAACAATGATTTATTTGTATTGCTTATGGTATTATGCATCTAATTGGTAGGATTTTTGCTTGACAAGTTCATGAACTAATACCATAAAACAAAATTTGTAGTATAAGTTTAAGTCCACATACTCATAGAAAGAAGAGATCCTAATCAAGGTTCAAAATAACCAACATCATCAAAACCAAATTTTAGAACATCTGAGACATTACAATGGCTTTGTTCTAACTTCCCATGACCCACTCAAAATTCATTACTTCCCTGGATCTTCAACACCTTCTTCACAATCTTCACCACTGACCAACATGACCATTTCACTCCACACTAATCCACCATAATAGCCACTAGCCATAACCATTTCACCTTATATCCTCCATCAAAAGTCAAAACAACCTCTTCATAACCACCCAGCTCATACCCAAATTAACTTCTGCTATCACCACAGCCACAATAACCAACTGAAACTCACATACAATTAGCTAGCAGAAGTGAAGAAGAAGAAGTGACCAACTCGTAGCAGTAGTTTATATCATTCAATTCGCACGAACTCAGAGGTTCTTCCTACGAATTAACGGATCTACGGGAGAACCACCATGACCCTCTGCTCTAATAACCGTCCCAATTGAGACATTGATTCCGGCAACAAACCAGACCCAATTCCGGCAACCATTCCCCCTCTCTCTGCCGCGAATTGCAAACCCAAAACTTCACTGGAACACCACCTTGCAGAACCCCGATTGACCCCATCACAAATTGCTCCCACTGACTCCCCTAAACCCTAAATTAGCAACCTCCATACGCGGTTGGATCATTGCTCAACTGAAACGAATAGGAGTCGATACGTACTGATGTAGATTGATTTGCGGTGGTCCGTTCTTCCTCCATAGGTTTCCATCTGAAGTCGGCCTTCGCAATCGATCCCTCGCTTTCGCTGCAGATCTGCAAACCCTCCATTGAAACCGTCAAACCCAACCACCGTTCTTGTGGGTTGGAGATGGCGGTGGTGGGTTGAAGGAAGAAGGAGAGGAGGAGGGAGAGAGAGGGGCCATGTATCCGGCTGAGACGCCGCCGTAACTCCGCCCTGGTGTTGGTTCTAGATCTGCGTATGGAGGTTGCTGGTTTGGGTGGATGCTGGTGAGATCGGAAGAGGAAGATGGTAAGAGAGGAAGAGAGAAGTGAGATCGAAGGGAAGCTGGAATCCTACGACGTCTGTGTTCCCAGCAAGAAGAGAAGAGAGAGAAAGATGGTAAGAAAGTGACATGGATTAGGTTTAGAAATGGGGTGAATGGGTTGAAGGAATAATATATAGGGTGTAATTTTATAATATTTCAGGTGTGAAATCGTCTTTTTGGCAGATCTGTTAGTCAACTATTACCTCCATCCAAAAAAGGTGCGGAGTGTCTTTATCCAAAACCCAGGGTAGCGGAGTGGAATTTTCCCTGAACTCAAGGGTGGTCAGTGTCTTTTAACCTTAATTTAAAGCTCGAAATATGTAGATTAAATGAATCTCAATGTTGTTGCAGACACTCTAAAATTCGAGAATTCGTAGCTTAAATCACAAAATTATATTAATGTGTCTTTGACTCGGGAATAATCAATGTTTATCTATAAGGCCTCGTTTGGGTAGAGGATATGGTATGTAGGGATAAGACTTATGCTGAGATATGGGCAAGGATATGAATGCTGTCAGATAAGCCTTGATAAGATAAGCTGGCTGTCTGTGTTTGGGTGCTGTTGGATATGATGCAGGATATGTGCCAAAATGACTGTAATACCCTCAGTGCTGTTAGTTTGTATAAAAGATTGTATATTTCAAATTGATGAGGAAAAATGTATCAGTATTTATGTTTTTATATTTTCATACTTTTTTCCCTACACAATAGTGATGTTGTCAAAATCTATGTAAAATGTATATTAATACGCGAAATAAAATTATAGTAACATGCAAACATAACAAATATTCATAGATACATCATGACCATAGTTTAATATGGAGTATAAATTACTAGTACATATTGGCATATTGACATGGTATTACAAAACCTACAATAAGTAAGTTAAATTAAACGAACGAAATTTCAGCAAGCACGATAAAATGTATTCATATTTATCTCAACCATAAATACTCAAAAAAAAAAAAATTATGCAATCCCAGAATAATAGTTATCAAACCAATGAGGACCTCCTCCAAAATGAAGGTACCAAAATATTGAGCTAGTTCACATAGTTATGCAATCTCAAAATTAAGTTACCAAAGTAAGGAATCATAGTTCACATAGTTTGTGGGGGTATTTTTGTCAACCTACTAGCATTCTAGATTGCTATATTTTCTTATCCGAGCTTATACCTCCATGTTGGTGGTATAAAGTTTGTTCATTAAAAGATCCATCAACATAAGACAACATAACTTATCCCCTCTCTTATCCGGCACCCAAACACTTGATAAAAAAGAGAGGGTATAAGTTATCTTATGCTCCCTCCTTATCCTCTGGCCAAACAAGGGCTAAAAGTGAGTGTTTCAAGATATTGATTGTCTAGTTCTTTAGACTTTTTTGGATAAATGAAATTAATAATTTTCTATCGAAACTTGTTAGTCCTTAACTCTCATAGTTCTCATCTTCAATAAGATGTGTGACTCGCCCTTCAGAGATATACGAAAAAAGAAGAAGAACAACATAATCATATGAATCAAACCATGCATCAATATCAAAATCCGGAATTTTCATCTAGTTCATAACTCTAGGATCACCATAAAACCTAGTAAGAAGTCCAGCTACTCGTTCTATTGTAAAGAATACTCATAGTTTGATAAAACATAGAGAAAATGAGGTATAGTTATCAAACATGACGAAAATCGTAGAAGACGATGTTTTCCAAGCTAACGCCATGCTCCTCAGCTCCTTCGTGAGTTCCAAGATGTGTGATATATTGATCCCTAGGCCGAATAATAGCAAAAAAAACCCAATCCTTACTTGTTAAATCTTCAAGATTAAGTTCCAACCCCCCAAAATATTTACTCATGTTGCTTTCCTGGTCGTACGACAACGGGTTCTAGCCGTACGATCACTTCCCCTGGTCGTCCCTGCGATCACTTATTCTAAGTACTTCTTGTCATATGACCACATTGGGTTGGACGACTCATTTTCTTCATCATTTCACGTCTCCACGTCATATTCTGAGCTCCCCAAGTGACAACGCCCAATTTGAAACTTTTTTCTGTCCCATTTTACGCAGCATTTTCTATTATTTAAAGCATTTCCCTCATCTTTGATCAATTTATCGTAATTTTCACCTTGGCGGACTTACGAGAGCGTTTTAGTATTTTTTTTGCCTATTTTGTGCTTAAATTGATTAATTGTACGTACATTTCTTTCTGCAATAAACTCGGGTATGTTTTTTGTCTTTTCAGGAATATAGGTGGAGGAAAACAGCATAATTGAGGAGGTGAAAGCATGGAAATGAGCTTTGAAAATTACAAGAGCAAAGGAATGGAGCTAGGAGCTAAGGAGAAAATCTATTAGCTAGGAAAATAAGATTGAAGAATGTTTTAAGCCAAGACATGATCACCATGGTGATAGCATCACTCCACCATGGTGACAGAATTAACAGAGCAAGCCAGAAGACCGCCACCATGGCAGCATAGAGGAGCAACGCACATATAAAAATAGAGAAAGCCACCACCGCGGCGAGCCACCGGCCCACCACAGTGGCACCCTACGGATGGCTCACCGAAAGGGGGCCAAAGAGAAAGTTTTGGAAAACTTTTGGGAAGTCTCCTTCTTTTTCGGTTTCTTTTCACGTTAAGAGGAACGCTAGCCTCCATTTTTGAGTATACACTCATTTCCTTCGAACCGAGTGACGAAGAGAAAAGTTTGTCAAAGTTCTTGTGTTGATTGAAGATCAAAGATTGAAGCATGTTTCGGAGAATATGAAGAAGACTATCGACTTATCAACCGGAAACATCAATAGTTTGATTCGGCTTCCTTTACTAGTTTCTACGATGAATCTATCTATGAATCTTTCGTATTTTGTTTCTATAATGAGCAGCTAAACTCATCAGATTACGGCCTGTTTGGGTACCTTGGACATGTTTTCTTGAATGATTGATTTGGATTATATTTTCCATTTGATTTTGATAGATTAAATATTTATGAACAGTGGTGTTTAGAATCAGTGGTCATACAGTTCAGTCGGAAACCCTGATTAGGAATAACATATCGAGCTATGATGGTAGCCCAAGGATTCACGAACCTTAGGAGCGAAAGTAGTGACGTGGGAAAACCTAATATAATCGACTAGCATGACATTTTTCAGGGGAGCATCAACGTTCGTAAAAGTGTTAAGGACGAAAAATTAGTTATCAAGAATCAGTACATGTTCAAGAATCCCAATGGGGCGCCCTAGTCGCCTTTCTTTTACTTGTTAATCAACAATTCTTTCGTCGCTTTACTTTTATGAAAGTTGTTTTAGCAATCAAACAAAACAAATTCATCATCACTCTAATTCAATTAAACTCCAAACTCCAATCATGTGGGTTCGATATAAAATTGGTAATTATTAGGAAAGCTATATCGGACACCGTGCAATAATTAAATCAGCATTTATAAAAGCACTGCGCACACCTTCTTCTGCTCGAGTTTTTGGCTCCGTTATCGGGGACTGACAATTCGTAGTTTAGTTGTTTAGATACAGTTTTGACCATTCTTATTTTTTTTCGTTCTCATTTTTTAGGTACTTTTAACGTTGTATGAACCACGACACACGCAAGCTCATACAACGGCATAGGCTTTGTGTGTTTGTGAACACGAGAATCAACAGTTTTAGAGAAGGCTGGTCAGATGTGTAGGCAACTATTGTAAGGTAATCCACAAGAAGCTCAAGGGAAAATATAGAGGCGGTGGACGCAGTTGACTAGGCCATGGAACAAGGTGGCGTCCTGATATATCTGTGTGTGGTTTGTGACGACAACTCTTGAGCATCTTAAGGCAAGAAGAGAGGTAATTCGTGACGATTTTGCAAAGCCCTGGCTTTGCAAGACCTCTTGGTGAAAACATGTGATTGAACATGAGAAGCAACAACGCAAGAAGAAGCACTTCGGGTTGTCATGGAGAAGCACGTGGTTGACGTGTGAGAATGTTGAAGCATGGAGAAAGTGCAGGTTATGGAGCAGTTGCAAGTTGTTCGAGAAGAAGCTTATGTGACTAGAATGGTGATGGAGAAAACTACTATTGGAAAAGATGCCCTAGAGGAAATCTTATTTAGTATGAACATTACTTTTGACTAGAATATTAATTGTATTATTTATGGAGATATTTAATATAATGAAGTCCTTAGATTGAAAATGTATTGTTTATCTTAAATATCCCTAGTCAATTATAATGATTAATAGGACGATCAACTATAGACTAGTTTGGGGTTGGATTGATATGGAGATATCACGATCCAACACATGGGTATGCATTAGTAGTAATAGCATACAAGATTGAACCACAACAAGAAAGCTACATACAAGTTATGTAAAGTCACAAGTGCTTCTCGTACTGGCAACGATATTTTCATCCTTAGACTTGAAGTCACTAGATCCTCTAGTTGTGGAATATTGTGTTTTGGTATCGTCAAATGCTACACCGTAACATGGTAGCAATAAAGGCTCAAGGAAGCAAGCTTAGAGATGGTAGTGATGTAGATAGAATTTTTCCCTCCCACATAACTGGAGAAAATATCCGCGGCCACTCGAGGGATGGTGCTTATAGAAGGTCTGGCCAGAATCAGATAAATCAATATGGGATATTGATGTTATCTGCATGGATAAGACTATTCCCAGGATCGAGAAACTATGGATTGGATATAGGAGTGTGACTTGTATGTCTCGTTTCCAATCCGGATATAGAGACAAAGGGATGAGACAATATTTGCAAAAGGTTTGTCGAATTACTGACTATTTCTATTAGTTGGGTGGCATGGATATGTTGCTAGACACCGCTCCATGTTAGTAATTGTTACTACCAACTAAGTAGAAACATATGGGGTCACACTCTCTATGGATTAAACCAGACTTGGGAATTAATTAAATAGAAGGATCAATGCGCAACCACATGCAAACTTAGTGTCTAATTTGCAATGGGACTAATCCATGTTAGGGCATAATTGGTATTAGGGCTTTTATGTAGTTAACAAAGAGTTGTTAGACTATATAAAGCACACTCCTAGCTAATTTTCTCAAAGAAAGTGTCATAATTATTATAACACAAGGAGAGAAAAAGCAAGGAGTGAGACAAGACAAGGAGGGCCAAACCCCGCCCCCTGTCCGCCCCTCTACCCGTCGGCCTCAAGGAAGGTGTACCGCCCCTCTTTTGCTCTGGTTTGCGTGATTCTTATTCTTCCTCCTTCATCCCTAGCTAGCAAAAAGGTGTGGAGGATACGGAGACAATCCAAGTAGTGGATTATCCGTAGAGACGTGAATAATATTTCGCGTTTGAAGTCATCAAAGTAGACAAACAAGGTATTTGATACTAAATTCTTTACTATCGTTATGTTGTCTAGTCTTGTGATTCTTGAAGGGTCTTGTGCGGATCTTTTTTTGTTTTATTCCGCTATGTAATACGTTACAAAACCCTACATTGGTATCAAAGCCACAGGTCGTAGAGCATAACGTAGTTTATGCGTTAATTTTTGTTAGTTTTACGCCTTAATAATTGATTATCGCGTAAAACTGAGTAATTAAGCTAATTGATGCCACTTTGCTTCAACCATATAAGATCTAATATTACATGGGATTTAAGGATTAGTGAATTTGGATCACATATGATGTGTAATTTTGGATCTAGAAAACTAGGGTTAGGGCACAGATTGAAAAGGGGGTTTTTCAATTTGGAAATAACTAAACTTGGGAAACATGGAAGAAGAAGTTGTTTTGGAAACAACTCCTAAAGGAGGTTCGGCCCCCCTTGGGACCGTTCCCCTCTTCCTCCCCGCCCAAGCTTTCCATGGCCAAGGGGTCGGGGCCCCCTCAGCGCACGGCCTAGCCGTGTGGGCTAGGGCCCGGTCGGCCCAAGGCCTTTTTTGGCGGTCCTTTGTGGTTCGACCAAGTGTGTTGGTGGGACCCTTGGACCGTTTAGACCATAGTTCATCAAAAATCAACTAAAATTTAACAAGCGCGTTAAAATTAGATTTTAACTGTTTATGTGCTATTTTCATGGTGATTGGATATTGCCTTAGGTGTGGATGTTGTGATTGTTTATTTTGTGGTTTGTTTTTACGGCCTGCGAGCCGGTATAATTAATGTAATAGTTAATTAGGTTTTACGGCATGCGAGCTGGTCTTCTTCTCAACCTGTGAGATCTCTCTATTTAGTATATATGCTAGCTAGTATTAGATAGAGTAGGTGGATATGGAGAAGAAGCCTAAAGAATAGAAGAAACCACAAGATGGCGACATTCCACAAGGCTATGGAGCATGGACTAAATGATGGAGGTGCATGGAGATGAGCTTGCTATTTTTTGGAGTTCATAGATATTGTCACTGGCTTGGGTATACCTTAGTTTATAGGTCATATCCGTATCACGTTTAATTTAAGTTTGTGGTATTTTAATTTATTGTCTTGTTATTTATTGTTGGTGTATGGATGATACAAGCAAAATTGGTAACAACATAATACAACCCGGATTTTTTATTGTGAGTTTGCCCAACTCAAAATGAGTAGATTAGTTGATATGGATCAACAAAACAATTAAAATTAAAGAAGGAAAAATCTCTCAAATTTAAATATTGTGTTTTGCCTTCTCGTTACTTAAAAACTCATCATGATCATGATTTACCAAGCTCGTGCGTGCCAAAGCAGGGCGACTTGGTTCATCATGATGTGATGCGATGGAACAAGAAAGTAATTTGCAAATGTTGGAGTAAGAGGTTGGACGCAACTAGTTGATTTTAATGGGATTAAAATCCTATAGGAAATTAATTGGGATTATCTATGGGATGGATAAATAAAGAGTTATTTTCCCAATTGAACCAAGAATTTCATAAGGATGCCATTGGAATTGTTCATACCTAAAGAACTAATTTTTGGGTGACTTGCCAAAGCAAGCTCAGAAAGAAAGTGAAATATGGATCTTGGACCCACTAGAAAATATAATGATATTTTTCGCATTAATATTGAGGGTTATTAATACGAGAAAAATAGTGGGAGCTATGTTTAATAATCTAACAATTATTAAATGTAGTTATTTATTCAAAAAATACTAAAACTTGTATATTTCTCATTTTGTAGAATTTCAATGGCAAACAACTCATCGAATTCATCACATTCCATACGAGCCGTCCTTGAGAAGGACAAGCTTTCTGGAACAAAGTTTCCAGACTGGTACAGGAACTTGAGAATCGTTCTCAAGCAGGAAAAGAAACTGTACATTCTAGAGGTGCAAGTTCCTAATGGTCCAGAAAAAAATTCAGCTGCAGCCATAAATGGGCATCAAAAGATCGTGGACGATGCTAATGATGCGGCCTGCCTTATTCTTTTCACAACGAGCTCTGAGCTTCAGAAGAAACATAAGAACATGGCTGCGTTTGATATGATCATTCACTTGAAGCAGCTCTTTCAAGATCAGGCAAGGGTTGAGCGGTATGAAGTTTCCAAGGCATTGTTCAAATGCCATCTATTAGAAGGAAACCCTATTGGGCCTCACGTGCTCGGTATGATCGCGTACCTAGAGAGCGTCACACGCCTAGGGTTTTTGGTGGGCCAGGAGTTGGCAACTGATCTCATCTTGCAATCGTTTCCTGATAGTTATGGTCAGTTCATCATGAACTATGACATGAATGATATCGTCAAGCCTCTGTCAGATCTGCTCAATATGTTGAGGACAGCTGAACAAAGCATCAACAAGGAAAAGGGCAAGGCCAATGATGGTGAGCAAAGGAAAGAGCAAAATGTTTTCTTCTACTTCCAAGGGGAAATTCAAGTAAGTTGCTAAACCTAAGGAAGCCGCCCTTAAAACTGCTGGTGGCGTTGCCAAGGACGTGACTAAGGGTGATTGTCACTACTGCAGTCAGCCTCGACACTGGAAGGGGAACTGCCCAAAGTATATGGAGGATAAGAGGCTTGGAATAGTGATTCCACCACCACCAGGTATTTTTGTTATAGATGTCGATTTAACTATATCTTCATCTTGGGTATTGGATACTGGATGTGGATCTCACAATTGTCGAAATGTGCAAGATCTAAAGAGAAGTAGAAGATTGGCTAAATGGGAGATAGATATGCGCGTTGGGAATGGAGCAAAGGTTGCTGCATTGGCCGTGGGCGTGTACGCGCTGTCTTTGCCTTCAGAATTAGTTTTAGAATTAAATAATTGCTATTTTGTGTATGCTATGAGCCGAAAAATAATTTCTATTTCTTGTTTAGACAAGGAAGGTTTTACTATTTCAATAAAGGACAATTGTTGCTCTATTTATTTTGATAGGATTCACTATTGTAGTGCGCAATTATTTAATGAATTATATATCCTTAATCAAAGCAATCTTTTCTATAACATAAATACCAAGAGGATTAAAATGAATGATTTAAATACTGCTTATCTATGGCACTGTCGTCTAGGCCATATAAACGAGAAACGTGTATCTAGACTCCATAAAGATGGATTTCTAGACTCATTTTATTTTGAATCATAGGAGACATGTGAGGCTTGTTTATTGGAAAAGATGACAAAGTTCCCTTTCAATAAGAAATGTGAGAGGACTAGTGAGCAATTGGCGCTCGTGTATACTGATGTATATGGCCCATTTTCCACGCCTATCAGGGGTTGTTACGTTTATTTCATTACATTTACTGATGATTTCAGTAGATATGGATTTGTATACCTTATGAAGGCAAAATCCGAATCATTTGAAAAGTTCAAAGAATTCAAGAATGAAGTTGAGAAGCAACTTGACAAAAGTATTAAGTCTCTACGATCGGATCATGGAGGAGAACACTTGAGCCAAGAGTTTGAAGACTATCTTAGAGAGTGTGGGATATTGTCCCAACTCACTCCACCCGGAACGCCGCAATAGAATGGCGTGTCCGAGAGGAGGAATCGAACATTCGATCTATGATGTGTCAAACTGATCTTCCATTATCATTTTGGGGCTACGCTCTATTGTGTGCAGCTTTCACCATTAACCGTGTTCCATCTAAATCGGTCATGAAGTCTCCATATGAGATGTGGAGTGGGAGGCGTACACAGTGTCCTTCATGAGGATTTGGGACTGCGATGTCTATGTAAAACGTTTACAAACATACAAGCTTGGGCCCAAGTCAGATAAGTGTAAGTTTGTGGGATACCATAAGGAAACTAAGGGACATTATTTCTACAATCCAACCGAGAACAAAGTGTCTGTTGCTCGGTCCGGCGTGAAAGTTTGTAATGTAATTACTAAACACAGGATCAAATACTCTAGAGGGGGGGGGGGGGGGGTTGAATAGAGTATGAAAACTTTTGCTAAAACTTAGTCTTTTGAAAAAATGAGATAAGCAGTTGAATGAATCTCAAGGCCTTGGAGGAGTTTTGATAAAAGACAGAAGCTTTCTAAGAACAAGTGAAAGCTTCAAAGCCTTGAGCTGTGAAATACTTCAAGCCTTTGAGCAACCTGTTTTGTGCTACAGTTTGCAGTGAAATAGAACAGTAAAGTAAAGTAAAGAACACAAGAATTTTACAGAGTTCAGTCACAATTGGACCTAGTGTCTTCCTGAGGGATCTAATCCCCCAGGATTTGGAAAACACTTTTTATTAAACAACAAGATTTAGTCTCAGATCTCAAGCGTAAGCTAGTTCCCCTACACCTATACAGCTTGTGGTTCCCAACATATCTAGTAACAGCTACAATCTGTTGAAACAATAAGAACCTCTTGTTGTTCACTTGAACAACTAAACTTCTTAGTTTGTGAGGTTTAAGAAATCAAAATGATAACAAAAATTAATTACAAGTATTGAAGAACACATAAATGAAATAAGCAGTGAAGCTTGTGTGTGTTCTTCAGATTTCTGGATGATTTGATCTTCTTGTTCAGCAGTTTTGAGAGCTTGATTGATTGAGAGTTGATTGTATGATCTCCAAGACTCTAAACACTCTTCTTTTTGAATGATAAGTCCTCTCCCAGTCCCCTCTCCTCTTTGAAATTCAAACTGGAGCTTATAACAAGCTACAGTAACAGAATGAGAGATTTTTGGAACTGTCTCCCTAAAAATCCTCTCCCAAACATGCATCTTTCAACAACTATGAATGGATAAACATTAGAGTTTGTTGTGAAGGTTTTGAACAAAGAAAAACCCTGCAGCAAACTTATTTCAGTCAAACAAAATCCAGAAAATAAATCAACATAGAACTGACTGTTTGGCACAACAATTTCTGCAAGAAACTATGCCAACAAATTTGATAACTAGATAAATACCAGATCAGCAATATATAAAATATAATGATAAAATTATGATTAAGACTTATATCAATTCATTAACCAATCACAATTCCACATATAGCATCCTGCAAGAAAGAATCAGTTAAGTTAAAAAGACTGTCAGCAGCTCGAGACAAATCTCAAGGCCTTGGAGCTCTGTAACATTCTTCACAGTTTTGAGCTTAAAGCTTTCCAATCCTTGTTTCAATCAAGCTATGATACCTGTGAGTATTAGAAACACATATATATAATCCAAGAATATTTGTAAGACACATTAAACCAACACCTGATCCAATGCTAAGCCTGCATACATAAGATTGTTAAACAATACTTAACCAATTTAGATGCAGTCATAAACCTTCAAGGCCTTGGAGTCTTGGAAAAATGTTACCAACGTCTTTCATCATCTTCATATAAACATCCACAGTTCATACTTCATATCAATGCAGAGAAACTGAGTTATCAATCTCCCCCTTGATGAAAGACAAAACAAATATTCTTATGTACTTAGTACACTGCAACTCAGTAACAACATTAAACTGCAAGTATAATAACATATAGCAAAATGAAACCAAACAACAAGTATGAAATCACATAGAAACAAGAAAACATATTAGTTATCATAGGTCACAAAATAGTTCTACAAAAAATAGAATCCCACAAACTTAATACACAGAAAACAACATATATCCTTCTCTCCCTTTTTGACTTTCATCAAACAGAGTTTAAGGAATGTAGGATCATACTCAGAGTTTTTGAAAAACAAAACAAAAAAAAATAAACATTTTACTAAACTTCAAGGCTTTGAAGGAAGTAAGTAAGTAGATAGAAAGAAGAGACAGAAGAGTTCAAAGCTTTGGCTTCATTCAAAATAATCCTTCTAGGTAGTCTTCTTTCCTTCTGAAACCTTGCTTTTTTCCTTTGCCTTTGTCATCTCCAGCTTTATATGGTTCATCTTCACCTGTTTCAGCTCCATATGAGTCTTCTTGCTCTTCATCTTGATCTTCTGCATTCTCTGTTTCAACCTCAGCAACAATTTAGGCAATAATCTCATCAACTTTTGCAGCCTCTATCTCAGTAGCTTCTCCAACAACTTCTTCATCACCAGCTTCATCAGTTTGTTCAAAAAATCCTTTGAAGTCAGAACCACTGGACCACCTTCTTCTTCTTCTTCTTCAGAAAATCCCCAATCACTTCATCTGAAGCTATATTATCATCTTGAATGGTTGCAACTGTAATTTCCTCCTGTTTCAAGCCTTTGATAATCATGTCCAACTTCCCATTCACCAAGGCCTTAAACTTACCAAACTCATGAGACAAATCAAACTGACATTGCCTTAAGTCCTCTATTCAATCCTCCATAACCTCAATGCTATCAACGATCTGAGAAAAATCAAATTAACTGAAGCCTTTGAAGCTGTAGCTGCTTTAGGTTTGATGAACTCTTTCTCCTTCAACTTAGCAGAGGACAACTCAGAATAGAATTTCCATTTCCCTTTTCCAGTTTGCACAATCCCAATCCTTTGGAGAGCAGCTTCATCAACCAACCCAAAACCACCAACAATTTTCTCCTCACCCTTCAGTGATATCCCAAAATGCTTAAAGAATAAAGGTAGCAGATTTGCATAAGGCAGAGGATGATTCCTTGTCCTAGTTGCACAATAAACCATATGCTCCATAACAACACTAGGAAGATCTATCTCAAGCCCTTGATAAATTAGAAACAATAGGATAAACACCCTATTAATAACCAACTTCCTTGAATGCTCTTTTGGGACAATACACCTCATGATAATTGAGCACAGAGTGTGTCAATTGCTTTGGTCCAGTTGGTGTACCTTCTAAGAAAACATTTCTTTTGCCTTCTCCAAACATTCTTTTCTCTCTGGATGTTCACTCACAATGAATTTCCTAGAAATACCCAAGACCTTGGCAAAGACTGTATGGTCTAACCTCATATCAATACCAGCTACTCTAGAGGTTAAAACATAACTCTCTTCATCTTCTTGCACCAAATTCAAATAAAATAGTCTTCACTACATAATTTTCTGGAAAAAACGGCAATGGCAAACTGCCGTAAAAAGGCTAAAAATCGCCGTTAAAAGTTTAAACGGCGGCATATACAGCGGTTTGCATTAGGTCGTTGATAATCATGTCGTTTAATTACTGACGGAATGGACAAAGCGTCGTAAAATGAAAGGCAGTTTCTGTATTTAAGCCGTTAATGATATTATAATATTAGCACACTTTTTCGTTTAAAAATTTCATTTTCGTATATTTTTATATTGTTAAATTATTTCATTATTTATTTTTTTGTTGATGACATTCAACCCGGCAAACCAACAACCCAGAAATTTCTGGAACCAAAAAAAAAACTTGAACCCAGATTTACACAGATTCAACTTATTACCCAGAAATTTCTTCAAGTTCACAAACTATTTGAAGAAACCAGATCTATTTTTCGAACCCCAAATTCAAGAAAGAACAGAAAAATGTGCTTGAACCTAGTAATTTCTTTTCGACGAGGACGTAGCAGGGTTGTGTCCTGAATCTAGATCGGAGCTTCAAAGAGGGAGGCGGTCCATGATTCAGTCGAGTCTCCGACAGAGACCATGAATCGAGCGAGATCAAAATGATATGAGAGAGGAGCCCGATGCAGTGATTCTCAACGAGGGAGGGAGCCCGATGCAGTCGATTGATTCAACAAGCCAAACCACGGACCGAGATCGGTTGAGAGAAAAATTAAGGTGGCTGATTGTTGCACAACGAGAGTGGTGTAAGTGGAAGAGGGTGGTCGGAGGTTGAGAGGGGTGAAAGTGGAATGGAGTTGGCCGAAGGTTGAGAGAGGGGTCTGAAAGAGGGTGGTTGGAGATTGAGAGAAAAATAGAGGAACGATGAAGCACAAAGAGAGATACAGGAAGCGGCTGAATGAGATTGGGAGCTGTAGGGGGATGGAAGTTATAACGATATAGGGTTCGGATCCTACGGCTGAGATTAAGTCAAAGATCAGCGGTTGAGATTAAGAGATGTGTTTTTTGACACAATAAGTTATAAGAATAGATCCTAACGTTGTTTATAAAAAAAATATTTTTAATTACTACATATTTTAGTTAAGAAAAAGGTTGTTTGCAAAAAACAGCCGTTAAAGGGGACACATTATCGACGGTTTTCTTGTTTCCACCGTTTAAGCTAAATTTTGCGACGGCTCTTGGAAAACCGTCGTTTAAGAGTCCAATTATACGGCGGTTACCGTCTTCCGCCGTCATAATATACGACAATTTACAGATTTCCGTCATTTATAGCCATTTTAAGGCAGTTTCAGTTCAACCGCCGTTAAATGTGTCCTTTAGCGGCGGTTTTCCCTTCTGCCGCCTAACAAACTGCCGTGAAAGGCCCTAATTCTAGTAGTGCTTGTAAGCCTAGGGTAAGCCTCAGAACTAGGGTTTATCATCTTCAAAACAGATGATTCTTTCAACTTTCTCATGCAATATATGTCCAATTTATCTAATAGATCTTTAAAAATTAAACTACAGAAAGAAAATTTGGAAGAAGCATATCCATCCATCCAAACTTGTTTGAATTCTGGACCAATAAAGTAATTTTCAGCAAGTAAATACTTACCAAAACTTCCTTTGCTTTTGGTTTTATCAGCGGTGGTCTTAACTCTGACCTTTTTCCCAGAAGGTTGATCATCTTTCACTTCTGGTTTCTGCTTCTTTGAAGTTAGATCCTTCTGTTTGTCTTCCACATCTTTCTTCTTATTTTCTCCCCCCTTCTTCTTCTTTGATTCAGATTGACCCTCTTGATCATCCTTCTGTTGCTCTGCTTCTGGTACTTCTTCCCTCTGCTATTGACTCTGTTGAACCTCTTCTAATTCTGCCCTTATAGTCTCCTCATCCTTTCCTATTTTGACCTTATTAGCTGGAGGAGATGCCTCTTGCACGCTCTGTGTCCCCTCTGAACTAGAATCAGATATGGTGACCTCAATCTTCTTGCAAGCTCTCTTCTTCTTCCTCATTGTTGAAAGCTCTGTCTTCTGTTGAAGTATAGCTGATTTTCGCTCCATTTAGGTTTAGGGTTTTGAGAAGAAGGAGAGAATTGCGAGGGAGAGAGAGAGTGATGAACGAAGAGATCGAGAGAAAGTGAGAAGAAAAGCCCTAAAGTTCAGCTTATAAGTTAAAGAAAAATAGTTTAAAAATGACTCTTTTTTTATATGCATGCAAAAATCGAATCTCAGAAGATATTTCAAGATATTTTGTGGTATTTGATGAAGTATCTGAGTAAATCTAATATTCTAAAATTATCTAATAAGATAATGCATAGTATTTTGTGATCCAATTGTTGAACAAAATCTGCACAAATTTATCAATGCCTTTGAAGAACAATCTCAAGGCCTTGAAGAATGCTGCTGTTACTCAGAGACTTTAAAGCTTTGAGGCATACTTCCAAGGCTTGGAAAGTATGTTCTCAAGGCTTTGAGATTTCAACAAATAAGCACACATAAGATCCAATACTCCTCCTAAACCAATGCATCTTTGTTTAGCATTTCCAATTCCAGCCTTAGAGATGCAAACCTTTCATCTGGCAATGGTTTAGTGAAAATATCAGCTATTTGTAAAGCAGTTGAAATAAAAGAAAGAGAAACATCACATTTCTCAGTCATTAACCAATCACAATTCCGCATATAGCCTGCAAGAAATAATCAGTTAAGCTAAAAATACTGTTAGCAGCTCAAGGCAAATCTCAAGTCCTTGGAGCTCTGTAACATTCTTCACAGTTTTGAGCTTAAAGCTTTCCAATCCTTGATTCAATCGAGCTATGAAACCCGTGAGTATCAGAAACACATAGATATAGTTCAAGAATATTTGTAAGACAAATTAAACCAACACCTGATCCAATGCTAAGCCTGCATACACAAGATTGGTAAATAATACTTAACAATTTAGATGTAGTCATAAACCTTCAAGGCATTGGAGCCTTGAACAAATGTTACCACTGTCTTTCATCATCTAAATATAAAAATCCAAAGTTCATACTTCATATCAATTAAGAGAAATTGAATTATCACGGCGTGTTTCTAGAAAGAGAGTTTGTCTCTAAAGAAGCAAGTGGGAGGACTGTAGAACTTGAAGAAATTCAAGAATCACAAACCACTGATCCTACTATGGAACATGAACAGGAACCACAAGATGTTGTGGGTGAACCTATTGAGGTAACACAAGAGCTTCGTAGGTCGAGTAGAGTGCGCCAGGATCCAGAGAGGTATGGACTTCTCGTGACTGAGCCTGGTGACGCGTTGCTCATAGATGATGAGCCTACTACCTATGGAGAGGCCATGAAAGGGCCAGATTCTCAAAAGTGGATTAAAGCCATGGAATCCGAGATGGAATTTATGTATACCAACAAAGTATGGACTTTGGTGGAACCACCCCAAGGGGCGCGACCCATAGGGTGCAAATGTGTCTTCAAGAAGAAGACCAACTTGGATGGTAATGTGATTACCTATAAGGGCCGATTGATGGCAAAAGGATTTTCACAGATACATGGTATAGACTATGATAAAACCTTTTCACCAGTCGCAATGACCAAATCCATTCGGATCCTACTTGCCATTGCAGCTTATTACGACTACGAGATTTGGCAAATGGATGTCAAAACAGCGTTTCTTTATGGAAATCTCCTTGAGGATGTGTACATGACACAACCTGAGGGTTTTGTAGATCCTGAGCACGCAAATAAACTCTTTAAGTTGCAATGATCCATTTATGGATTGAAGCAAGCTTCTAGGTGTTGGAATTGACGTTTTGATGAAGCGGTCAAAGAGATTGACTTCATCAAGAACGAAGATGAGTCTTGTGTATACAAGAAGGTTAGTGGGAGCTCTGTTTTATTTCTGGTCTTGTATGTGGATGACATACTGCTAATTGGAAACAACATTCCTATGCTGCAATATGTGAAGCATTGATTAGGGAAGTGTTTCTCAAAGAAGGACTTAGGGGAGGCAGCTTATGTACTTGGTATCAAGATCTATAGAGATAGACTGAGGAAGCTGCTAGGCCTAAACCAAAGCACATATATAGACAGGGTGTTGAATCGGTTCAACATGAAAGATTACAAGAAGGGATTCTTGCCCATGTCGCATGGAATCACTCTTTCGAAGAATGATTGTCCTTCCAAAGAGATTGAGAAGGACCGCATGACTCGGGTTCCCTATGCTTCGGCTATAGGGTCTATAATGTACGCCATGTTGTGTACAAGACTAGATGTGTCATACGCATTGAGTATGACAAGCATATATCAGTCTAATCCGGGTAGGAGTCACTGGATAGCGTTCAAGAACATCCTCAAGTACTTGAGAAGAACTAAGGATGTGTTCATGATCTATGGAGGGGATGAAGAGTTGCAAATAAGGGGTTACACGGATGCAATCTTCCAAACCGACAAAGATGATTTCAGATTGCAGTCAGGATTTGTGTATTGCCTGAATGGAGGAGCTCTGAGCTGGAAGAGTTCCAAGCAAGAGACAGTGACTAATTCTACAATTGAGGCTGAGTACATTGCTGCGAGTGGCGCAACAAAGGAAGCTGTTTGGATTAGGAAGTTCGTTACTGTGCTTGGTGTGGTTCCTAGTATTGTGGATCTAATAGAGTTGTATCGTGACAACACTGGAGCGATCGCACAATCAAAGGAACCCAGGTCACACCAAAAATCCAAACACGTTATCAGGATGTTTCATCCTATTCGAGATATCATCGATAGAGGAGATGTGAAGATATGCAAGATTCCTACATATGAGAATCTGTTCGATCCTCTCACGAAGCCGCTTGTTCAGCGCAAGCATGAATGGCACACTAGATCTATTGGCATACGAGATGCACCTGATTGGCTCTAGTGCAAGTTGGATACTGTTGGAATAGATTCCCTAGAGGCAATCATGTTTAGTATGAACATCACTTTTGGCTAGAATATTCATTGTATTATTTATGGAGATATTTAATATAATGAAGTCCTTAGATTGAAAATGTGTTGTTTATCTTACATATTCCTAGTCCTTTATACTGATTAATAGGACGATCAACTATAGACTAGTATGGGGTTGGATTGATGTGGAGATATCACGATCCAACACATGGGTATGCATTAGGAGTATTGTCCCAACAACTTCTTTACTCGTACCACCGGATAAAAATGCTTAAGCCTTGAAGGTGATAGTAGTAATCCACAAGGTTTATCAAATACCAGATTTCAAACTCACAAATCTCCGATGTGGGACATAATATCACAATCTCAAAACCATATATACATCTAAACCACAATATCAAACCATAATATCTCGATGTGGGACGGAATATTACAATCCCCCCACCTTATACACTCGACGTGGATTGACCCACAACGATAAGGCTACATACAAGTTATGTAATGTCACAAGTGCTTCTTGTAGTGAAAACAGTATTGTCATCCTTAGACTTGAAGTCACTAGATCCTCTAGTTGTGGAATATTGTTTTTTGATATCGTCAAATGCTACACCGAAACATGGTAGCAATAAAGGCGCATATCGGATAAAATAGGAAGAAAGCTTAGAGATGCTAGTGATGTAGATAGAATTTTTCCCTCCCACATAACGGGAGAAAATATCCGCAGCCACTCGAGGGATGGTGCCTATAGAATGTCTTGTCAGACTCAGATAAATCATTATGGGATATTGATGTTATCTGCATTAATATGACTATTCCCAGGATCGAGAAACTATGGATTGGATATACGAGTGTGACTTGTATGTCTCGTTTCCAATTCGGATATAGAGACAAAGGGATGAGACAATACTTGCACAAGGTTTGTCGGATTACTGACTATTTCTATTAGTTGGGTGGCATGGATGTGTTGCTAGACACCACTCCATGTTAGTATTGTTACTACCAACTAAGTAGAAACCTATGAGGTCACACTCCCTATGGATTAAACCGGACTTAGGAATTAATTAATATGATTATGCGCACCACATGCAAACTTAGTGGGACTAATTTTCAATGTGGAGTAAACCATGTAAGGACATGATTAGTATTAGGGCTTTTATGTGGTTAACAAGGAGTTGATAGACTATATAAAGCACACTCCTAGTTTATTTTCTCAAAGAGAGTGTCATAATTGTCATAACACAAGGAGAGAAAAAGCAAGGACAGAGACAAGACAAGGAGGGCCGAACCTCGCCCCCCGTCCGCGCCTCTACCCGTCAGCCTCAAGAGAGGCGTGTCGCCCCTCTTTTGCACCATTTTGGGTGATTCTTCGTCTTCCTCCTTCATCCCTATCTAGCACAATTGTGTTGAGGATCCGGAGACAATCCAAGGAGTGGACTATCCGTAGTGACGTGAACAATATTCGCGTTTGAAGTCATCCAAAGAGACAAACAAGGTATTTGATACTAAATCCTTTACTATCGTTATCTTGTCTAGTCCGGTGATTCTTGGAGGGTCTTGTACGGATCTTTTTTTGTCTTATTCCGCTACGTAATCATTATAAAACCCTACAACTACTGCAATAGTGAAAGAAAAGCGAGTTTCCTTTGCACTTCATCAATTTGGTGGTGATCTCTCCAGTGATGAGCTAGCTGTTGGAGAGATGGAGCAACATTACTCCCCAAAGTAGCTGACTTTGAAACGAACGCATGTGGAGGTGCGAGACAGTGTCCTAGGAGTGGGTACAGAGTATTTATGTGGAGGTGCGCTGGCGATCCATGCATGTGGAGCATGGCGGATGTGGAAAGAATCGACATTAACGATGGAGAGCTCCAGGAAGGCTAAGGAATTTGCCATGTGGTTGCAGAGTTCAAGACAAGGTGGATTTGTTGGGATTTTGTCTTGATTATGCGTGATGGAAATATAAGGAAATTATTCTTTCTGGAAACTAGTAGAAATATGGAATCTACTTGTATGCCTAATGGGGGTTACTTCCTAATATTGGTGCTATTAGGATTACTTCGAGAGCAAGTAATGTGACCTATAAATAGGCGGCTCTACAAGAGTTCTAATTGAGTTGAGGAGTTGAGTCGAGAGAATCGGTGAGTGATATTGATACGATAAACGTAATAAAGAAATTGATAGATTTAGAGGAGAAATTTAGAGATATTGATGAAGGAATTGAAAGAGAAGACGAGAACTAGAGAATTCACATATTTTTATTATGAATAATTGAAGCAATTACACTGTTTAAATTGAAAATTAACCTAACCCTAAACTATAAGTTTCGACTTACGGGCCAGGAAAGAAGGGTAAAGAAAACCCGGTTTGTTATTTAACTAATTAAATATTAAATAAATAAGAATTATATTTAAATAACTAATAGATTATAAATAAAAAATTGAGTAATTACGATGATACGGTTAACTCGTATCAACTCCCCCGCGGTTGAAAAATGTCTTGTCCTCAAAGCGGATGTGTTAAAAATCTTCAATTAGCCCAGGAGAAAACTTGTACGTGAGCACATAATTTGTCGGGATTGGCATGAGCTATTGGTTCCCCGCAGTAGTGGCTGCGATTTGTTGCTCGAATGCCCTGTATTGCGCAGTTTTTTGTCGTACCCAGGCTGCAAATTCTGCATATTACGGGTTGTAGTTGAGTTCATACAAGAATTCATCGGTAGTAAGTTCACCCATGGAGCTTGAGAATAGAACGGCGCAGAGGCCATGTGTTCCGCCGTTAACTATGAAAGCACCAATTTAATATGTTAAACATATCAATAACAAGGAATTGATAGATTTAGAAGAGAAAATTATAGAGATTGACAAATGATTTGAACAAGAAGACGAGAATTAAAGAATTCATATATTTTCACTATGAATAATTGAAGCAATTACTTTATTTAAATAGACAATTAACCTAACCATAAACTATACAGTTCACGGATTGTGTCGTCTCTCCCCTACGATGTATTCCTTCATTGATATAGTGAAATTCTCCTTTGTGCCGTGGATGTAGGCAGTCTGGTCGAACAACGTTAAAAACTTGTGGGGTTTTTCTTCTTTTCCTATATTGTGTGTGTTGAGTGTGTCATCGTGTGGCGTGTTTTTGCTTCCATACGGTGGGAATTCGGGTTGCCAAAAAAGTAATCAACAGATGGCTCGCTCATTAAGCCTTCACTCTCATCATGACCAGGTTGCTGTGCCGACGGATGTTTGGTAAATCTTCCCAATCCGTCCAATTCTATTGCCACATATTTAGTAGTAGGTCTATCTGCGCCATTCATTTGAAGACATCTCTTAATGAGCTCACCAACAGCTTGAAGATGCTCCAAAGATCCTTCGCTTACCACTCGCCCATGAAGAAATTGAGATAGCCGGATTTCCTTCACAGACGTGACAAAGTAGGTTGCAAAATTTCTTTTTTCTTGGGATTTGTCCATACAGAGTGCTTTCTTCCCTGTTAAGAGCTCTGCAAAAACTACCCAAAAATTGTAAACATTGTTAATTGGCTTGTATGAAAGTACTCCAGATTTAAGTACCCGAGTGTCCCTTTAACCAGAGTAATTAGTGAGTTGGGTCTACATGAACCAATCTTGAAGCCCCGAAATCTGCTATCATTGCAGTGCAGGTTTCATTTAGAAGTATAGGAAAGTATATGCTATTAACGCGATTCCGAGACAATTCTCCAAAGAAAATCAAGGATATCCTCCACTGTTGTGAATATGGTGCAGCAGTGTCTCGTAAGAGACATATTCATAACTAGTAATGTGACTTCTGTCTCCAAATAGCAGCCCATTAGCTTCACAACATTTATGTGGTCAACTTTTGTGAGAATAACCATTATTGATGAATATCTCGATTTGGGTCTCATCCATTACCCACAATTTATTAATGGAAACTACTTTGTGTACTAATCATCCTTCATGCACCACACAATAACCCCCCCTCCCTTTCCAAGAACACAATCCTTGGATTAGTTGTTTGTGGCCTTTTTTGGCTCCCCTGCAGTAAAGATTTTTGTTGAAGAATCAAACTCGGTTTCAATGGATGACAAATTTTTTTTGCTTCAAGAGTAAACCACCATACTGTTGAAAGAACTTCTCCCTGTGTTAAAGAAGCTGCATTCGCTTGATACTAAAGTGTGAGAAAGTTGTAGCAATAAGTAGTGATATGAAGCCTAAGCCCAAACATGTAAATAGAATTGTTATAATGCACGGTTACACAGTTGTGTTAGAAAGTAGACTCAGATTTGTTCTGATAAGAAGAAAACAATAAGTGAAATAAACAGAATGAATAAAACATAAACATACAGATTAAACGCCAACTGGAAAAACCTGATATGATTTGAAGGACAGTCTCGTAAAACAACGATTTTCGAATAGCAGTATTCCCCCCGCCCCCTAGTTGGTGCGTTTGATTTGATGAATACTACTAAGGCGAATTGCTCCCCAAGATAAACGTCCTTCTTGTACTGTAGACGAAGCACCTGCGTACAATACACGGTCAACAAGACTAGAAGTAGAGAATTTTTTTGGAGAGGAGAGAGTTGTTACTCTTAGAAAATGAATTTGATGTTTCGCAACAGAGAGGAGGATTTCCCTTAATAGGCATCAACAAGGTGACAGTTGAAGAAACACAACTGTTCTCAGCGGTTGGGACCGTTACATGTTCGAAATTTGAACTGAACAGTTGTAAATGTTCGATTATGAAACATTTTTAATTGTGTGGGATGCAAATAATTAGTTGATGGCCCAAAAAGATAAAGCCCAAATAACTGGCCCGTGTCCGAGACCGAGCCGAGTCGGCCGGATGGACCGGCGGCGGCGACACGCACGTGTGTTTGTTCAACCGTTGTCTAGGTCCTCTCTCCTGCAATAAATTGCTCCACCCAAAGGGCGTGCCCTTTACTACCAATCTTGAAGTAGATATACACTTATAATTCAAGACAAAGTGAAGATGTGGTTCACTTTATTATTCTTAAATTGAGGAACATAAACTCCAACTTCAACACTTTATTTCTCATTCATTACTCACTGGTTTTTGACGACTGAGGTCTTGAATTGATCCTCAACTACCCATAGTTTAATAACATGCGATTGTTAGAGCTAGACTCAAAATGAGCAATTCATAAGTCTGGTACAAAGTGGGTGTCAAAGAACCATTTTTCCAACAATCCCCCAAAATGAGTGACAACTCGACGTTGAAGCCGAGAGGTCAATTAATATGGTATATCCAATTCTCTTTGTTTATAATTAATTGCCTAAAGAAAAGTAGCCATGTGCCTTGAACTTTTCCATTAGTGAAATACTATAGAGTATACTAGTTTAGTCAGTGTGTGAAGCACTTTGAACTGATTTGTCGTGGTGTATTCCTATTCGATAGTAACCACATAATTAATACCGTACCATTGTCTGTTTTCATGGTTGTGCTCATTTGGCCTTGAGACAGTGTTGCATGGTTTCATGAGTGGTCTATGCCTTGTCATCCTCCTAGAACCGGCCCTCAGTTCCTACTCACATAGGTGAGACACTTTTAAGGATATCTACCCATACTCATCTTAACATGTGATCTGATTGAAAGCATAGCTTACCCTGGTCTTATCACTCGTCGCCGTAGGAATGAGATAGAGACTTAGTTTCCTTTCTGAGTGACCTTAGTATTTGCACGGATAGTTAGGTTGTCTTTTTTTTAACCTAGTTCATGGGGATCTCTAGTCACCTAGGTTGGGTTTCCGCTATCGTGCAACTCTTTACGAGATTGGCATTAGCCCCATTCCCCTTGACGAATTTGCAACTCGTTTTCTCTATATACATTTAGTCAATAGATTCATTTTTCTTTGACTCGACATATTCGATCGATCTTATTCTTTGTGAGAGAAGTTTTCTAATGGTTTTATGTCTCTGACGAAGACATCTAGACTTACCAACGTACATATTACTTTGTGCTTTCCCTATTGCAATAGGATGAACAAATTTTGCCATGTTGGAATATCTTCGAGGAAGTAACAAAGGCGTTATGCTTCTTCCTCTGCCTTATCTAACACTAGTATTATGCTTCCATAGTAGACCTAGCAATGCACGTCTACTTTGAAGAGTTCTAACAAAGTGATGCTCCTCCGAGAAAGTGTGCGTGTGCGCGTGTGTGTGTGTCTGTATCTTCACTTGTGGATTTGGAGTCTCTTGTGCCAGAGATCCAATTTGATCTTTTATAGTGATCCTCTTCAAGGTTATTGGTACAGCGACTAAGCTATCCAAGAGGATTTTTAGTACACATTCATAAGGATTGGTCCACAATGTTTGCAAACACAAGTACAATCCATATTTCATGAATCACGTACTGCCTGTTTTGTAAAATTCTTTATAAAAAATCTTCTTTATCTAAAATTTAATACCAATCCATATCTCTATAGTATTGTTTCTATAATACTTATTGTTTGCTTGAACTATGTCAATTTATAATTGACGTATCCTTGCATAAGCATTATAGTAGATGATTGCGACCATAGAATTCCTTCACAATGTTAGCATTTATCATACCATTTATTTGGAGCATTAATGTAGATGATTGCGACCATAGAATTCCTTCACAATGTTAGAATTTATCATACCATTCATTTGGATCGTTAATGTATCCACTTTGTGGGATCCCCCTCCCCCCACAATTATGCATATAACTCATTTTCATGCCTTACAAAGGGTAACATCACCCATTAATATTTACAAAGTTCTTGTAGATACGAGAGTTCTTCCCCAACTCAACTCGGATGGTTGTTTACAAAGTCCTTGTAAAATTTTGGTTCCCAAACTGTAAACTAGTTGCTCCTTCTCCGTCCACTAGGGGTGTAAGCGGTTTGGTTTGGTGCGTTTTGTGCAAAAAACATAACCAAACCGAATACATCGGTTTACCAATTTTGTAAGCAAACCAAACCATTTGAAATGATGAACCGAACCGAACCAAACCGAAAAAAATCGGTTTGGTTTGACCCAGTTCATTCGGTTTGCATAAACATTATTGAATGGATATTATAGAACTGCACTTTCAACGATTTTAAATTTAAGAGAGAAAGAGATTAAATAGATGTAAAAAAACTTAAACGAATATCGTTTACGGTGAAACGTGATAGAAATGGAAAATATCAAGATTAATATGATGTTTTTAATTGAATCTATCTACCTGTGTTCAATTTTTTTACATTATTTACGATACTTTACGCAATATATATTTTAATAAAAGTACATTATGCACATATCGGTTCGGTTCCGTTTGGTGCGGTGTTATATTTTACAAACCGAATACTGAGCCAATTAGACCGGTTTGTGAAAACTTGAACCATTCATAAACAGAACATCCAAAAAATCTGTCCAAAATCAAGGATTTCAGTTTGGTTCGCAAGGTTTGGCCGATTTATTCAGTTTTTCTTACAACCAAACCGTCCACTATTATCTTTACAAGATAATGGTATATTCAATAAATATTTTCCTCCATTCATAAGACAATGAATGATGAATTTTTCATCGAAATATTATGTTCTTAATGAGATCATATCTTTTGTTTTTTGTAATCTCTCTTGATTCAATTTACCAATATCCATTAATTTTATATTGTCCAAACTATACCGCTATTTAGTAAAAAAATCATAACTACTATGGAAACTTCTTTTTTGTGTTATACTAAATCGCACATCCATGACTGCTTGAAAACTCTTTAGTTTCCATAAGTGCTTGAAAACTCTTGGAATTGTGTGTGATTAGTAATTAATCACGCTAATTATGGGAAAGAACAGTTCTTTGACACCCACTTTGTACCCGGTTTATGAATAGCTCGTTTTGATTCTACCTCTAACAATCGCATTTTCATAAACAATGATAGTTGAGGATCGATTCAAGACCTCACTCGTTAAAAACCGTTGAGTAATGAATGAGAAATAAAAGTGTTCGATTTGGAGGTTTATGTTCCTCAATTTTGGGATAATAAAGTGAACCATATCTTCACTTTGAATTAGAAATGTTTATCTACTTCAAGATTAGTGGTAAAGGGCACGCCATCTGGGTGGAGCAATTTATTGCGGGAGAGAGGACTTAGACAAATGCTGAACCAACACGTGCGTCGCCGCAGTCTCGGGTTTGGGCACGAGCCGGTTGTCGGGCTTTATTTTTTTGGGCCAGAAACTGACCGTTTGCTGCCCACAAAACTCAAACTGTTTCATAAGTGAACCGTTGCAACTGTTTAGTTTAAATTTTGAACAGGTAATAGTCATAACCGTTCGAAACAGTTGTGTATCTTCAACTGCCACCTTTTCGATACCTATAAATGACAATCCTCCTATCTGTTCCAGAACATCGAATTCCTTTGCTAACAACATCTCTCTCCTCTCCAACGAAATCTCTATTGCTAGTCTTGTTCGCCGTGTACTGTATGCTGGTGCTTCGTCTACAATACAGGAATGCCTTTTATCCTGGGGAGCAATTCGCCTTCGTAGTATTCATCAAATCAAACGCACAAACTGTGTGGGTGCGAATACTGGTTTACGGAAATCGTCGTTGTACGAGACTGTCCTTCAAATCATATCAAGTTTTTCCAGCGGTCTTCTAATATGTAAGTTTATGTTTTATTCATTCTATTTGTTTCACTTACTGTTTTCATCTTATCAGAAAAAATCTGAGTCTAATTTCTAACAAGTTGATCATGTCATCTTTTAAGTGTCAGAGACGTGGAGGATGATTAATTAGAGAACAAGAGAGAGATGCAAATGACCAAGAGATAATTTGGTCACTGAAAAGTTTGAATTGGTTGCAATTGCAACGACTTCAACCTTTTTTGTACCATCACCATGATATCCACCCGGTCAAGAACATTTGTAACTTCCCAGAGTGTTAGTGCATGTTGATTTATCATCACACAGAAACTCGCTGTAATCTTAACATTCATTGATATCTGGCAGAGAAGCATAAAGCAAGTAGTTAACACAAATAACAGTTCCTATACCCTAATACTAGGTTATTCATCAGATTGACAGTACAAAATCTTTTTTTCTCATTTATACTATAAACTATTTGAGAATAAATTTCTTTAAGAGATTGGCATGTGGCATTACGTTTTAAATATCGTTGAATTAATATAAAGTTAAAATTTAAAAATGAAGTTTTTTTAAGAAATAGGGAAATTTAAAAATGAAGTTGAAATTTAAAAATGGCGTCGAAATTCAAAATTTCAAACCAATGAAGTTGAAATAAATTGTCAGAAAAGGAATAAATCAAATGAGCATCAAATTAGTTTACAATATCATTGCCTCAGTGACCACTTTTCTAAATGAGTTTTTCAACTAATTTATTTCAGAAAAAAATCTTGAAAATAAATAAATAATCACATTGATTCTCTAAAAATACTCTACTCTCATCTTCTCAAAAACAAAATACTCCACTCATAGCGTTAATTTAAAATTAATGATTTTCTAAACCCATTAATTTCCGATACTAATGGCAACAATTTGAGGGAGAAAAGTTATAACGAATCAGTTAAAAAAATCAAAGTTACTACTTTTAGTATATTGACTAATCATAATTTACTGGTATTAGTCTATTTACTAACAATATCAACTCTTAAGTTTTGTTTATTTCTAAAAATCAATTCTCTATCACAATTAATTACCATTAGAAACTATGTGTATTTCTAAAGTTTAATATGTAGTATATTAGAGTCCCTGCACACTTACGTTTTCTCGGGTTCAAGAAATAGACGCCCGCACAGTAGTCCTCTCAAACTTTTGTAAGATTTATCTAGCTCCATTATTTAATTTTCTTCTCTCGTATGATTCGTGTCTCTCTACGAAGTTTTGTTATCTTCACCTTAATCTTTTATGATTCTCTCTCATTTAACCAAGAGATTAAATACAATTATTCATGATCATATTAGAAGCACAAGCAGTTTACATGCTTAAAAAACTTCTTGATTTGTTTGTTCTTTTTCGTTTTTCCTAACACAAAATGTATTCACTTCAATCTGTGGTTATAATTTTAATCTTATGTTAGTTAATTTTCTTTTGTCAAAGTCTCATGCTAGTCAATATATATACTATTCTACAAATAGTTTTAGGGTTGTAGAGCTCGAATCAGACTATGGTTGTGTATTCTTTTTAGGATTTTCATTTATCGATATTCTTAATCTCGCTTCTGTATTATTCTCAATAAACATGTAGATTGTGTGAAATTACATGATTAGTTCTTTACTTCAACTAATAAAAAAGTTTAAACTACCAAAAAATTTAAAATAATAAATTTCGTTATGTGAGCCTAAGTAATTAAGAAATGCGTATAATGATTGTGATCACATCATTGTTTGTTTACGGATCATTATATGTTACCTTATTCTATTAGTGAGGGATCATGTAATATTTACATATGTTGTCTCTCAACCAATACAAAAGTATCTCTTAAAAGAATAGACCCAAATGATATAAATGATAAAAGAAGTTTTTTAGGGAAAAAGATTTTATAAAACACTAAGAAGCACCCATTACATCATAATAAAGATCATTCTCAATCAAACTTGGGCTAGTTCCTACCCATTGTTGCGTAAAATATCTTCCTTTTTCCCTTGCAGCTAGCTCATGAGCAACCTTATTTGCGCTTTTGGGAATCCATCGAAGATGAACTTCTTCAAGCAGCTCGAGCATTGCTTTAACTTCGAGCAGTATGTCAAAAGAGGGAGACACATCTTCAATTACTAAAAGAGATGAGAGTGAGAGAATAAAATGAATGTTATTCATAATCACTAGTACATCATCTTTTTATACTACACTATGATTACAATAAGGGGATGAATACAAATCAAAGGAATAAATACAAATTAAATGAGATAAGTCAAAGGAGATAAGTATGGTAACAATAATAACAATATTGAAGAGATAATCTCCATGATTTGAGGGAGAGATTGTTGGGCATTGCATGTCATATCTTTATACGCCCCCTCAAAACGGGCTGCCATGAATGAAGGCCGATTTTGTTATTGACAGTAGTGAATGGTCCTCGCGGTAAAGGCTTCGTGAGAGCATCAGCGAGTTGGTCGTTGGTTGATATGTAAGCAACACGAAGTTTTCCTGCTTGCACATTTTCTCGTACGAAGTGATAGTCAAGGGCTAGGTGTTTCATGCGGGAATGAAAAATTGGGTTTGCGCATACATACGTAGCTCCTGCACTATCACAGTAGATGACCGGAGTGGAGGACAGAGGATGACGAAGCTCATGGAGAAGATTTTGTATCCACAAGATTTCGGCAGAGGCAGCAGCGACAGCTCTGTACTCGGCTTCAATAGAGGATCGCGCGCGGGTCTTTTGTTTCTTTGAGGACCAAGATATGGGCGTCCGACCAAGATAGACAATATAAGCCGTAGTTGATATGAAATCATCCGTGTCGCGGGCCCAGTCAGCATCCGAGAAGGCGTGTAGGTTTAGGGGGTATTTTTGTGAATTGTTAGGCCCATGGTGGAGGTACCATTGAGATAGCGTAGAAGACGGTGGAGAGATTGCATGTGAGCATGGATGGGGGAGTGCATATATTGGGCAATTTCTTTAAAAGAGAAGGCGATATCAGGGTGGGTGAGGCTTAAGTATTGAAGGCCACCGATTAAGGTGCGATAATGGGATGGGTCGAGGAGTGGTGTGCCGGCGGTGGTTAGGGGGGGATGAACCGCAAGGGGTGTGGCTGTGGATTTAGAGTTTTCCATGTTTGCTTTGGTTAGGAGGTCTTGAATGTAGCGTGTTTGACTAAGAAATAGCCCATTGGGTTGTGGTTGAACTTCCACTCCCAAGAAATAAGAGAGGTTGCCCAAGTCTTTTAGAGAGAACCGAGAGGATAGAGTGGTGATGAGAGTGTCAAGGAAGGATGTGTTACAGGAGGTGATGATAATGTCATCAACATAGACAAGTAAGTATGTGGTGATACCGTTAATTAAGATTGTAAAGAGAGAAGAGTCAGAGACAGCATTACGAAAACCAAGATGGAGAAGGTGGTTGCGGAGTTCGGTGTACCAAGCTCTAGGAGCTTGTTTTAAACCGTAGAGAGATTTGTTAAGCTTACACACATGAGTAGGATATTTGGGGTCAACAAAACCTGGTGGTTGGATTGTGTAGAAATCTTCGGTGAGAAAACCTTGTAGAAAGGCGTTGTTGATGTCAAGTTGACGCAACGGCCAACCGTGAGCAACCGCAAGGGAGAGGACAAGACGCACCGTGGTTGGTTTGATTACGGGGCTAAATGTTTCTCCATAATCAACCCCAACACGTTGAGTGAAACCTTTGGCCACGAAGCGTGCTTTGTGTTGGGTGATGCTTCCATCTTTATCTCTCTTTATACGAAATACCCATTTGCAACCGACAACATTTTGAGAGGGATTGGATGGTACAAGGGACCAAGTTTTGTTTTTGTGAAGAGCATGTATTTCGGCTTCCATGGCTTTGAGCCAAGTAGGGCTTTTGAGAGCTTGGGTTATATTTTTGGGTAGGGTTGATTCATGAACTTCGTCATTGAGATTGAGTTTGGAGATGGGTTTTCGAATGCCACTTTGGAGGCGTGTGACAATTCGAGAGGTTGATGGGGGAGGGTTTGTTGTGGTGGACGTGGGTAGTGGAGGTGGAGAGAGCTGGGAGATGGTTCTGGCAGGATTAGGTGATGAAGGTGGAGAAGTAACCGTGGGGGGTGGAGATGAGGGTGGTTGTTGGGAAGGGTGTTCTGATGGTAAGGGTTGCGGGGTAGGAGAGATTATGGTAGAGAGAGAGGGGAGCCCATTGATTGATAAGATCAGTGGGATTGACATGTGTCGATTGTAACGTGGAAAAAAGGAATGTAGTTTCATTGAATTGGAAGTAGAGAGAGACATAGATGCGTGAAGTGGTAGGGTCGAGGTAGTAGTAGGCACTTTGTGTGGGAGAGTAGCCAATGAAGACACATGGAATAGATTTTGGGTCTAGATTGTGGGAAGCATATGGTTTAAGCCATGGGTAGCAAAGGCAGCCGAAACTACGAAGTTTAGCATAGTTGGGTTGGTGACCAAAGAGTTTGAAGAAGGGGGAAACGTTGTTGAGAGTGGGAGTAGGAAGGCGATTGATTAAATAGGCGGCAGTGAGCAGCATGCGACCAAGATTGAAGGGGCATATTGGCGTGGGATAGGAGAGAGAGAAAGGTCTCAACAATATGTCGGTGACGGCGTTCGGAATAACCGTTGTGTTGGGGGTATGAGGAGGAGTTGTGAGATGGGAAGTGCCATCAATAGTGAGGAAGTTTTGTAAGGCTAAGTATTCAGTACTGTTATCGAAATAGAGGGTTTTAAGGGGGAGTTGGAAGTGTTTTTCGACTAAAGCTTTGAAGCGAACGAAAACATATTTAGTGTCCGATTTTTGCTTCAAATTGTAGAGCCATATGTATTTGGAGTAGTGGTCGACAAAAATCAAATAGTATTTGAAGTTGTCATGAGAGTAGATTGGAGAAGTCCATAGATCAGCGTACACATATTCAAGAGGAGCGTTAGACTTTATGGAGGAGGTAGAGAACAGAAGTTTATGACTTTTATTGCAGGCACAAGAATTACAGTCTAAAGTAGAAATAGAGGAAACACTAATATTATTGCGAGTTGCTAGAAGCTTGAAAATATTTTGGGAGGGATGTCCCAACCGATGGTGCCATGCTAGAGAGGAAGTGGTACTCGTGTGGACTTGAGGAGAGGGAGGGAGGAGCTCATAGATACCCTGATTAGGAGTCCCTTGAAATAACACTTTCCCCGTTGAAAGGTCCTTCAAAAGAAAGGAATTGGAGACAAAAGAGATTGATATATTATTGTCAGCACATAGTTGAGAGAGAGAAATTATATTTTTAGATATAGAAGGAACAACTAGAACATTTTTAAGTGTGAGAGAAGATAGAGAGCAAGAGCCAAAATGGGTTATAGGGAGACCCTTACCATCACCAACTATGAGTTCTTCGGTTCCATCATATGGCGCATGGAGAGAGAGATTGTTGAGATCATTGGTGACGTGGTGGGAAGCCCCGCTGTCGAGCAGCCACGGGGTAGAGGCTAGGGGTGATGGGAGTTGAGCCGTGTGGGCTTGCGGTTTGGTGTGAGAACGATGTGTTTGAGTTATAGGTGGTCGGGGAGGGGGAGGTGATGCAGAGGGGAATTGGCTAGTGAACAAGGGGCAGTGGGAGACAACATGGCCTTGTTCTCGGAACCATTGACACTTGGCGAGGAAGGGCGGGACTGTTTTGGTGTGGGTAGTAGACCTTGGGTAGGAGGCCGAGGGGTGTTGCGGTTGTTGTATCTTGATGTGGCAGTGAAGGCAGTGGCGGGGAGGGATGGATCGGTTCGGGTTTGGGATTGAAGAATGGATAGTTCTTTGTTGATGAGCTTCTCATGAAGTTCTTCAAAGGTGATGATTGTGTCTCGGGCATTGACTGAATCAATCACGGACTTGTAGGAGTCATCAAGGCCAGCAAGGATTCTGTCAATGAGGTCTTTATATTCAATCGGTTTGCCAAGAGCAGCAAGGTGGTCGGCACATTGTTTCACGGATCGCATGAAATATGTGATGGTAGCAGTGCCTTTGACAATTATGTTAAATTTGTCTTTGAGTTGCTTGATGTGGCCATGAGATGGCATGGAAAAGGTGTTGTTGATTTTGTTCCAAAGCTCGGCGAAATTTTTGGCTTGAGAGATGAGAGGAACAAGGGTTGGAGAGATTGTTCCGATGAGGGCACCAAACAGTAGACGATCTTGGCGATTCCAATTGATGAAGGCTGGGTTTGGGGAGGTTTTGTCATCGCTTGTGACGGTGGGAGATGGGCACGTGTGGGTGCCATCGACATAGCCATAGAGATCGTGGCCAACGAGAAGAGCTTCGACTTGAAGCTTCCACGATAGGTAGTTTTGTGAGGTGAGTTTTAGGACGTTATGAGTGTTGATGATTGTGAAGGGTTTTGAGGGATCGGTTGTATTGGCGAGTTGAGAGGAAGAGGTGGTGTCGGAGAGGGTGGACATGGTGGCGGCTGTAGAGGCACGGATCAGTGCTCTGATACCATAAAAGAGATGAGAGTGAGAGAATAAAATGAATGTTATTCATAATCACTAGTACATCATATTTTTATACTACACTATGATTACAATAAGGGGATGAATACAAATCAAAGGAATAAATACAAATTAAATGAGATAAGTCAAAGGAGATAAGTATGTTAACAATAATAACAATATTGAAGAGATAATCTCCATGATTTGAGGGAGAGATTGTTGGGCATTGCATGTCATGTCCTTATAATTACTGAGCCACACATTAAAGAATTGAGGTCTTCAATTAATAACTCATCGTCACCTTCTAGGTGGAGTCTTCTAATACTCAGATTAGTGTCCAAAGAAACTCCAGCTAGTAGTGCCTTCGCCTCCGCTTAACGGACGCTCTGGACCTGACCAAGAGCTACTGCTCTGGCCCCCAAACAAGAGCCATTTTCGTCCCTTAAAATCAATCCAGCCCCTTCCATCCTTGTGCCGTGATCAAATATGCCATTCACATTTAGCTTAGAGAAACTCGGAGAAGGTGAACCCACTTCTGATCTGCTGTTGGTTCCGATTGATACCCAATGTTATCTCCGACACTAAAATTTTGTAGCTCCTTGATCCTCCACTCGATATCATCGCAAATTCTATCTTCATTCTGGATTTCACCTCTGAAAATCGCAGAATTTCTATTTTCCACATCTCCCAAAAAATGACACTAAATCTGACCCTTTCATTATCCGAAGCCTTCTGAAATAAGTTTGCTAGCCAAACCTGGAACCAAGGTCGATTTTAAGAAGCCCTATGTTCATTCCTATCCTAGCCCAAATTCTTCAAGTGCTTGCACATTGAGAAAAAAAAGACAATATTCCGTTTCGCCATAGTCTCCACACAAAGCACAACAATTAAGCACATTAATTCCCCTTAGTAAAAAGTTTTTTCCGTTGGCAAAGATTCGTGAAAACTTCGCCAAATAAAATGACGAATCTTCTTTGGTACCTTCACCTTCCAAAGGATCTCAAAAAAAATAAACCCACTGATCATTGGAGCTTTTTAAATCATGATCGCCAATCAAAGACATTGCAAGATTATAACCCGATTTCACCGTATAGATGCCTTTTTCCTCAAAGTGCGAAACAACCCGGTCCAGTCTTGGGATTTAGGGAATAGGAATATTAGCAATGGCATGAACATCAACATCCCACGAGAAATTTTTCAAGTAATCCAAGTTCCAAGACCGATCCGGACTAATGAAACTCCCTGCAAACGGGCCGAATCCAAAATTAGGAGTAATTACCTTGAAATTAGCATGAGAAGGTATAAATGGTTCCATGATAGAAATCGAGCTGGCATCCCCTATGCACTACCTTATACCTTTCTGAAGTAGTTTCAGGCCAAAAAGAATGCTTCTCCATACAACAGAAGGTGCGTTACCGAGCTCCGCAGTCCGAAAGTGAGAGTTCGCGAAGTATTTCGCTTTGAGTACTCTACTAAGTAAGGAATTAGGATTTTGAATAATCTTCCATCCTTGTTTGGATAGGAGGGCTTGATTAAACTTCTTCATCTTCTTAAGTCCGAGACCGCCATTTGTTCTAGGCTCCTGCATTTTGTCCCACGCAAGCCAACTGATTCCTCTATCTTTATCTTTCTTTGACCACCAAAACTGTCTAATAAGAGCTTCCATCTTCTCACAAATCCCGTCTGGAAGCATAAAGTAGCTCATCGCATAAGTTAGCATGGCTTAAGAAAACGCTTTTACTAGCACTACTTTCCCTGAAACAGAGAGAGTTTTCTCCATCCATCCTTTAAGTTTACTACACAGTTTGTTAATAAGAATTGAAAGTAATTGATTTGTTACGCCCCATAGTAGTACGGAGTTACAAATAATGATCATACTTATCAACCTATTGAACACCTATAACCTCCAAAAGAGAGCTCCTCGTAACTAGCGGTACACCTGCTGAAAACATCATTGCAAATTTCCCAAGTTAATTTGTTGGCCAGTTGCTTTGCCATAATCATCAATTATCTTCAGCAAAAGATTGATATTATCCAATGAGGCACCTGTAAAAAATAATGAATCGTCAGCAAAAAAGAGATGGGGGAACACTGGCCCTCCCTTAGACGCCGAAACACCATCCAACCAAGCCTCCATAACTACCTGAGTAACAACCCGAGAGAGAAACTCACTACATATCAAGAACATATAAGGCGAGATACAAAAAACTTTCCTAAGCCCTCTTTCAGGAATAACACTTCCAACAATAGCCCTGTTCCGAATAAAAGAGTATGATACCGTGGAAATACAGTTTGAGATCAGCGAAGTAAACTTGGGCCCGAACCCCGTATGTTTGAAAGCCTCCTTAATTAATTTCCACTCCACCCTATCGTACGCATTTTTTCTTACCCTTCAATCTGGTTTCAGGGAATTAATAACATCGAAAGTCGTAAGAATATTGTCTGCTATGAGACGCCCTGGGACGAAAGCACTATGTTTTCCATTATTAAATCAGGCAGTAATTAATTAAGCCTGTTCGCAGCTACTTTCGAAACAATCTTATAAATGACTGAACAAAGACTAATTGGGCGATACTCACTCGATTTCCGCGGCTGTTTAGTCTTTGGAATGAGAGTAATCATAGTCGCATTAAATTCTAAAAAATCTGCACCTTCGTTGAGAATCTTTAGCACTGTGTTAGTAACACTTTCACCTACAATATCCCAATATTTCTGATAAAAACTCGCATTGAACCCGTCCGGACCCGGATCTCTATCCGGTGCCATATGAAACAAGGCAATTTTTACCTCTTCAGCCGAATAGGGGCGATCCATAGTGTCTCTTTCAGCCACCGAAATCTTTGAGCTCGTACAACTCAAATTCGCATCAATAGCCTGCATGTTAGGGTTTGAGGAGGTAAAAAGTGCTGCAAATTGATCTTATCGTACCTTTGTTACCTCTTCAGATTCAGTAATCCATGCTCCACTACTATCTTTAATTCCCTGAAAGTTATTTCTTGCTCTCCGAATAGTGGCTTTCTGATGAAAAATCTCGTGTTCTGATCACCATGCATAAGCCACTCAGTTTTAGATCTTTGGGACGACATAATCTCTCTTTTTTTTTAGTAAATCATTAAGTTCTTTCTTCAAGCTCTCATTTCTCTCGAAAATTCTCTAGATTGGTGTCTTTGTTGAATAATCTTAAGTCTCTATCCTCCTCTTCATGCTACCGAAAACATTTTTGTCCCAGCCTGCACATTGTTAAACTGTGTGTTTGAGGGCTTGAGCCGTAGAAGCATCTGGATTGTTATTCCAACTACTTCTTATTACCTCTCAAAATCGCTATGAGTAGTCTACATCTTCTCAAAAAGAAATCTCCGCTTTCTAGTAGCAACCCTGTGCGACCATTCCATGAATATACTGGGCTATGATCCTAATTTGGATCACTTAAGTGTCGAATTCGTGAACCCTGAAACATGTCCATCCAGAGAGAGTTGGAAACAATATTATCTAATCTCTCTCTGATGTTATGCACCTCCGCCTGATTATTTATCCAAGTGAACGGATTCCCATAGAATCCTAAGTCAAGGAGATCTAAATCATAAAGAATTGAACGAACATGGGATAATTGACTATAGCTTATACTCTAACCTACTTCCTTTTTCGCAAAAGTCGCCACCGTATTGAAATCACTGGCAACACACTACGGACAAGCTGTTCGAGGGGCTAAACGTCTAATAAATTCCCAAGAATGATGTATGTCCTCTCTGTTGGGATCTCCATAAAATCCAGTAAACCTCCAAATAAAATTGTTCACAACTTCTTTAACTGTAACATCAATATAGCGATGATTGTACCTATTGAGTTGGACGTCAATGTTGTCCTTCCACAATAAGGCGAGGCCACTAATTTTTCCACTACTTGCCACTGTTAAGCAGCTTGCATACCCCAACTTTCTTATTACTTTCTCCATCTAAATTTTACTTGATTTTGTATCAATGAGAAAAATCAAGCCGGAAGTCGTGAAGCGACAGGAACGTGCTCGGGTTCCTGAGACCCAGCACGTTCCAACTCAAGAGACTCATTGTCCTTGGCAGGAGTGCACTGCATTCGCCGCCATTTGCGCATTAGGGTTCTTAAAGGCACCCAAGTCCTGAGAAACATCCACTCCACTGTTTGTTAAAAAATGCCGCTGCCATTTTCAGCATTTCCCCTGACCCTGCCTCGTCCTCTTCACCAACCATTCCCACGAATTGAATGACTACGAGCTTCCCCTATCATGAATTATGTATTAGGGCTAAGGGATTTTGTAAGCTCAACTCATTTTCAAAGGCTTGAAATAGCTAGTTTACTTCAAGGCCTTAAAACAGCTTTCAAAGCCTTGAAACTAACTATGCTTTATATGCATGAACTTAGGGCGAGCTTATGATCTTGTTTCAACTCCTAAACCCCTGTGCTTGATTAGTTGATACATGATGACGAAAGACAAAGTATTTTGACACATTAAACAAGATCTAATCCATCTGTTTGACTTAGTTTTACAGGAAAATTTTGTTTCCTATTTTGCAAGATCTATTTCCTAACCTAAGTTTTGCAGGAAAGGAAATTATGTGATGATTTGATTCTGTGAATCAATTCTGCTGTGTTTAGAAGTTTCCCAACATATTTTTATACAATATCAAATCAACATCATTGAAGATATTGAGCAACTATCCGTTGGAGAAGCTGTTAGAGAAGTCATAGCTGAAGCTACAAAATAGGGAAGTTTGTAAAGAGAAGATCCCGAAGATCTGCAATTCAAACTGCTCTATAAAAGAGGGAAAGCTGAAGCAATACAAACGTGACAATTAACAGACACACTAAAAAACATTCAACGATTGACAAGCAACAATGAAGCAGATTCATTTCTCTCAATCCAAGCATCTGAAGAACACTGCATACTCACTGCCGATTCAGTTCTAGTGTTCTTCTCTTCTGAACTTCATTTGTATATCATTTTGATAATACTTCTAGTTCTTATTCTCAAATATTGTTGAAAGTGAAAAATAGATAATTCTTAGTTAATCAGATAGCTAGAGCAGGTACTAGATAGGTTACTGATAACACAAGCTGTAACAGTGCAAGGCATCTCTCTGTGCTTGAGATCTAGTGCTTAGCTTTTGATTCCTAAGAATTTAGTTGAAAATCCTGCAGGGAGAAGATCCCTGAGGTAGAGACGTAGGTCCAAGTGGAGTGAACTCTATATACATTGTGTCTCTTACATTTACTTTTCAGTTCCATACTTAGGTCTTTTCCAGCATTCAAAACAGTTTCATTTCAAGGGTTTGAAACTCATTTCAAAGCCTTGAAATAGACTTATCTTTTATACTCAACTGTTTTCATTCCAAATGCTTGAATCTCATTTAAAAATCCTTGAATAACTCTTCACTCATTACAATTCTTTTTGAAACCACTCTTCTTGCAAGTTTAGCAAAAGTTGGCATACTCTATTCAACCCCCCCCCCCTCTAGAGTATTGATCTTGTACTTCTACCTACTGTACACCCCTTCAATTGGTATCAGAGCTTGTATCACTGCATAGATTTAACCATCTTGTGATTATGAGTACTGTCGGTGATGGTGGTTTCTCTCAGGGAAGAGCTGCTAACAGACCTCCTCTCATCTGTGGAGACAATTTTGTCCACTGGAAAGCTTTGATGAAAATGTTCATCATTGATCAAGATATAGAGCTTTGGAATATCATTCTGAATGGTCCTCAAAATTTCTACACAGAGAAAGATGGGATTAAAACCCCCAAATCTGAAGACTCACTCTCTGCTTCTGAGTTAGAATAATTTTTCAAAAAATAATAAAGCTATGAATATCTTATATTGTGCTTTGAGTGCAGATGATTTCAACAGGATCTCAGGTTGCAAGACTGACAAGGAGATCTGGGATAAGCTTGTTGTGACCTTTGAGGGAACCAACCAAGTCAAGCAAACCAAGATCAACTTATATCTCAGACAATATGAGCTATTCAAGATGAATAGAGATGAGTCAATCAGAGACATGTTCAAAAGATTCACTGACATTGTCAACAATCTTGATTCATTGGGAAAACACGTTTCCAATGAAGAAAAGGTTAGAAAGATTCTGAGAAGTCTTCCAAAGGCAAAATGGGAACCAAGGACTACTGCTATTGAGGAAGCTCAAGATCTCTCATTACTTCAACTTGATGACCTACATGGAAAGCTCCTTACACTTGAAATATCCATGAATTAAGTTAATGGAGATTTTCCAGAGGGTGTCAGGAACCTAGCCCTCAAGGATAAGGAGAATGAGCCATCTCAAAGCCTTGAAACTGAAGATGATGATGAAGATCCGATTGCTTTGATTTCCAAAGCCTTTACCATAATTATTAAAATGAATAAGAACTTTGGAAACAAGGACTTCAGCAGAGATATACACAAATCCTTCAGTAGAAAGGACTACAAAGGTAATCTTCTTCACATGTTAATAAGCCTAAAGTCATGAATTTCTTTGAGTGTGGTGATGCAGGACACTTGATCAGAGACTGTCCACACAAAAAGAGCAAGAAATTTCAGAAGAAATATCATGATGGAAGAAAGAAAGCTATGATAGCTTCCTGAAGTGATTCAGAAACCTCAAGAGACTCTAAATCTGAAGAAGAACATGCCAACCTATGCTTTATGGCCAAGCATGATGAAAATTATGAAAAGAACATTGAGGTAATGGTAAACTGCTTGATTTCAAAAAAACCAGGAGCCCTCTCTGATTATCATAGAAAAATGGTTTTAAATGAAGAGGACTATCTGGAAGAGATTAGAGTTTTGAAAGAAAAAGTTCATGAGCAAGCAAAAGAAAACTTGCATCTTTTTTGCCTGAATCAGAACCTTTAAATTTCTCAGAAGAAAACTGACAGTGATTTCAAGGCCTTGAAAACCAATTTCAAAGCCTTGAAAACACAAGTCAAGGAAGTAGTCACTGAGAACTCTATTATGAGTGACATTATTGTTAATCTAAGACATCAAGTTGATGAATTGGATAAACAAAAGACTTCTCTAACTAAGAAACTTCAAGAATCCGAATCAATAAAAAAAAAAACTTGCAGGCATAGAACACAACTTAAACTTGATTCTTGGAGGTAGCTTAAAGTCTGTTCACAAAACTAGTATTGGATACAATCCAAATTTTCCCAAAAAGAGCAATACTAGATTTATGAAAGCTTGAAGCAGAACATCTCCTAAGTGCCATTACTGCAATATGATTGGTCATGTTTAGATGACTTGTACTTTTACAAGAAGAGACCCTAAAGTTAGACAAATTTGGGTTCCTAAAGGGGTTAGACCACCTAACATGGTTGACCCTTGTGTACGAGATAATCCTTTGAGGAGGATTCAATATACACCATGAGCAGGGGATCGAAAGAACACGGAAAGAGTAGGGAGTGTGTAGGGAGAGAGTAAGACAATAGTAACTGTGTGAGAGAGAGACATAATTTTGGCAGAGCTTCCGCGTAGTTCAGGTGATTCTTCCTCGTATGGAAGGGTTAACGATCCTATATATGACAGAGAATGTGACCGTTGTGGTGGGTTAATGCGCCCATTGATGGCGGCTTAATTAGATTAACCACAACGGAACGTTCGTCCGCGTATATAGGAACCGTTATGCACTTCGTCCGCGTATACCGGAACCGTTATGAGGTTGACCGGGTTTATGGAGTTCGTGCCATAAATCTCTCAAAGCAGTTACCAAAGGTCGCGCGTGTGCTTGGTTGTCGCTCGTGCGCGACAGGACTTACTCTAGCCTCCAAACCACTAAGTCCCTACAAGTCCCGTGCGGTGGTATGCGAGGGCCCTGTCTCGCAGCCCCCACGTGGATCAGCGCGGGTGGTGATCCAGTGTGTGTGGAGCACAGCTAGGTGTGCTGCATGATCGCCACGTGGCTAAGATCTGTCTGTCTAGAAAGCATTATCTACATTAGCCCCCTTTTTGCGCGTGAAGACACCTAGCCGGATAGGCTTCAATGCGCAGAAACCAATGCACGCGTCGTTGCCACGCACCAATTCAAATATATTCAAAATCAGCCCCCGTGCGTGCCATTATGACCTAGAATTCCTAGAGTCGTGTCGTATGTTCTTTTAGGTTTTTAGGCGTGACGTCAGCTCGTCCTCTGATTGCGCGATTCGACGGTGACGGTTGCGATTTGACTACTGAAAGGACGCGACTCCTCATTGTTTTTGAATAAATACTCATGCCCTACATTGTTGCAAAGCATCACTTCTCTCTCTAAAGTGAATGTTACCTGGAAGTCTTCAAGAGCAGATTCAAGTAATCAACCACCAATTCTTCCTTGTCAATCGTCTCCTTCAACTTGCTTCCCCAAAACAAGGTTGGCTTTGCTCAATTCCATCAATGTATTCAAATATCCTTTGAACTGTCATGGATCTTTAAACCCAGAGTTATTTGGAATACATCATTTATTGAGAACTGCGAAAGAGTCTTTTCCTAAACCTAGAACTGATTGAATCACCAGATTGTGACGATTTCGAATGATGAAATTTTCTGAAATTATGAGATTCTAAACTCAGAACTGACCTCGAACTGTTCATCTTCTTCTGACAAACCAAAATTGCTTCCTGAAACTGAACTGAAATTTAAACTGAAAGTGGGTACATTTCACCCCCCCCCCTTTTTTCTTGCTTTTCTGCACGAATGACCAAGACAAAAGGATCTAAACCCGTTAAAGAGCCTGAAGAAATACCTGATCTTCTAAAGACCTTGTGGACAAAAGCCCCCTATTTGGGTGGAAAGGATTTTTATCATGCTAGGGTTAAGGTGAAGAATCTACCGGCTCCTGCCCCCTCCGGAGAATTGCGAACTCTGACCCTGCCTATCAATGGAGCCATGTTAGAGTTAATCGACTCCAAGGATGTGGTTAGGCTAGGGATTGAAAATGGGTTCTTCCCTCATACTGTAATTTCTACCCAGGCCTTTGTTCTAAAGTTAAACTTGATGGATGAGTGGATTGACCATGTATTGACCCACCATGCCATCGCATTAAACAATTCTGGGATTTATTTCCCAGTTCGTGCTATGAAGGGTGCTGCCGTGAAGCTGGATCCATCCATGCTTCTAAACCTTCTTTCTCACTATTCACCTGCGACCCACACCTTCCATTTTGCAGAATTTGAGGTTGCCCCTACTTTGGAATATGTACAAATTTTATATGACCTCTCCCCTATGGGCGATGTGGATCCCCTGAGCCCTTTGAAGACTGATCCAGAGCTGGCCCTATACGCGCAGATGGAAGAATGCTTGTCCAAGGTGAAGAAAATCTCTACTCGTTGGACATCTGCGAAAGTTCTTCCCGAATGGCAGTTTATTGAAACTTCTGCGAAGAACACCTGGGGCAAGTGGGTGCAATACTTCTTTCGCGACTATGCGAATGGTAGTATTACCAAGGAACTTCTGGAAAACGATCCAAATGCGAAGAATTATATAGAGGGGAAAGGGTACCATCTAATCTTGTGTGGCTTCCTGTGTGCCTGGTTGTCGAGGTACTTGATTGATGGTCATCCTCATGATGGGGTTTTTTTATCATGTCCTCCCCCTTGATGTTAAGTTGGCCCTCGACCAGAGAGTCGCACTTGGGCCTCCAGTCTTGGGCACCTTATATCATCGATTGGACCAGCTGGTACTGGCGATCAAAGACTCTCGCGGTCGTCTTGATGTGTTGACTTATGTCAACATCGCATTCCTTAGCATGTGGGTTTTTGAGCGATGGCCCTCTTATGCTCCTTTTCCTTCTAAACCCAGCAAGTGGTGTGTCCCAGGTGCGGAGAATTAACTTTCCAGTGGGAGAGCTGCTCCATGGTTTAGAACCAATCTTCCTAAGTGCACCTGGAGTCTGATATGCGATGACCGGAGCAAGTTTACAGCTAGGCCTTATGCCATGCGTATTGAAAACGTGCGATGGTTTCCGAAGCTGTACCCCGCTAGATCCGGTGCTTATTCAGAAGAACTCCTTCTCGAAGGTCATGAGCGCTATCGCGAATTCTTCTGCTGGTGTCTAAGGGGTTCCCTTCCTGCTCTTTCTGAGTATGTCCCTTAACTTACTCCCAGATATGAAAGGGTCACAGTCGACGTTGACCCAACTCGCGTCTCTCCCCAGGTTGGTTTTGATGCAGTGGCGCCTTCCATTTGGCCTAAGTCGATCGAAAGAGGCTGCTACAAGCGACTACTGACCGGTGAGTGCCAAACGATCTTTCGGAGCAACTTGCCCTTCGTTCAACCTTCAGGTAGCCGTGAAAGTCGCCTCTCCAGAAATTGGATTTCTTACTGGGCTACCCAGCAAGCCAAGTTCGAAACGCACTCGACTCCTCAGCCCAGCAAAGTTCCTGCGATCAAAAGGAATGCCTTTCCATTCCGTCCTAATTGCAGCTTGGATGATTCCCAGTATGGATTTTACTCCTTGCTGGATCGTGACAATCACTTGTGCCCATCCACATTTCTTGGGGAGAAGATGACCGCTGTTAGGGAGGGAGCTTCGCATGTTATCAAGTACAGCGAAGATTTGCCAAGGTAAAAAATTTCCTTTATGCGTGCTAAACTCCTTTCTCTTGGTGCATTGAAACTTACACACCATTTTCTGTTTTAGTGCTATCTGAGGAGGTTCGCATCTGGAGAGCGTTCCAAATCGCTGATCATCTCTATCGTTGCCGCGAAAAGGAAGGGCAAGGAAATTCCTTTAACAATGGGAATAGCTCTTCAAGTAGAGACTCTGATTCGCGAGGAAATGGATGCGTTTGATAGCTCGCTGATAGACAATACTCCCGTGGTGGAGGCATAGGTTTCCCCAAGGTCCAAGAGGCAAAAGCAGAAGGGCATTACGATCTCTTCCCCTCCTAGGAGTGCTCCAACTCCGTCTCCTGCGAAGTCTCTTGCCTCTAAAGACAAAGGCAAAGGTCGCATGCCAAGCAAAGTGCAGAAAGAGCTCGCAGTTGAGACTTTCGTTCCTTTTGGTCAGGAAGAAGAGGAAGTGGAAGACGAGGAAAGAGAAGTAAGAGAAAGAGATGATGAAGAAGAAGGAGGTGAAAGCGAAAGAGACGAAGAAAGAGGTGAGATACAAGAAGAAGACCTGGAAGGTATCTCAAACAAACTTGTCTTCTTCATACTTTAGCTCTCTCAATAGTTTCTGAACAGTTTGCTCTTTAGCAGGTGATGACACAGAAACGATCAGTGGCCTCCTGGCCAAGGAAAAGAAAAAGACCAAGGGTTCTCGCTCTAGCGTCTCCAGCGAGACCATAAACGAAGGTATCCTTGCTGAGTCTGAGAGAATGACTGCTAAAGCCAAACAGAGAAGGAGGAAGCTCGAGGAAGATGAGATCGAACTCATAAAAAGAAGAATTCTTGAAGAACAACAGGTTGATAACACGGATGCGACTGCTTTGGAACAAGCTCAAGAGGACTTTGAGGAAATTGCAGGCGGCAAAGAAGGTGAGATTTTTAACCTTGCTGTGACTTACCAAGAGGTAATTATTGGTGCGTTAAAGCATGGCTTATCAAAAAGTGACATTCCCCGCTGGTTAGTAAGCAAATGTGGCGAACCCTCAGGTAACTATCCAAAAAATGTTTGTGAACCCAGCTTGGTGACCCACTCCTTATTGTAACGAGTTTCTTCGCACCCCCAGGTCACGCTCACCTTAAAGATGTGCTTAATGAGGATACTCTAGTAGGATATGGTGTCGCATCTTTAACATATGATGAAGGTGCTGCGATCCCACCTAAGTGTGGAGGTGCTCGCTTTTGATCTATTAAAATAACAGAAAACTGTGTAATGCAAGTTACCTCAATATTTTCCTGCCTTATATCACGGGTGATGCGGATGAGGATATGCCAGAACAAAGGAGTCAGATCCCTACATCTTATGCTCCAGAGCGAAGCTCTCGCGTTGAGAAGCCTATCGCAGCTACCGAGTATGCAGGAGAGACTCTGGAGGATATCATCGAGGTATCTGATGATGTCGAAGCTGACACCGTGCTAAGAGAAGAAGATGCTGATGCTACAGTTGAGGAAATGGAAGCAGAGGGTGCTGGAGCTGAAGTTCATGAAAATGAACAGGTCATGGAAGACATAGCATCACATGCAAATGTTGATGTTCAAATGAATGCTCCCGAGCCACAAGAGCCTCTCGCAGCCGAAGAAGTTCTTAGTCGAGCAACAACTACTACTGTTGTTGTTCCTTCAACAGAGGTAGAGTTTTTAGAGGTTCCCCCAGCATGGAGTGTTTGGAGTTTAGAAGTTGGAGCTGTCGTCGCACCTGTTGCAACTTGTACTCTCCCTGCCAACTATGATGAGCTCGAACTCGCGGCTGACAGACGGGCAATGCAGCAAGGTCATGCTTCGGCTTTTCCAGCAATGCGCATTCCCTCTTTGCGTGACATCCTTGAAGGGACTGGTGTGTTATCGTTTTTCGCATTTTACGCCTTTGTTTAAAATCTTTTATGTTCTAAACTTGAATCAATTTTGTCAGGAATGAAGCAACCTGACGTGGAATGGCTGATTCAGATGCGCCTCTCATACCCCTGGTCATTCGCGAAATATCTGGAGATAGAGCCTTATGACAGGAAGCTTTTATTGACCGAAGCCATCTGGATTCTGGAGCAACTGTCTGTGGCCACCCATGCGACCATTTCTCCTAATAGTGCACGACTGCTTTATAGCATATGCAAAGGGCTTCAGGCTAAAGTTCAAGGCAAGCTAGGCTTCGGGTATGTTCTCAACAGGATCACCCAGATTCTCGCATCTGTGAGTTTGAAGCGCGGCTACCACAACCTCGCATCTGAAAGACGGAAGTTATAGGAACAAAGGCAGAAGGCTGAAGAAGCTGTCAACCTCTTTCATGCGATGAATGCCAAGTACGAGCAGTTGAAACGAGAAGTGGACCAAGCAAGAGAAGCATCGCTCTCGTTCTCTCCAGAAGATCCTTTGATCAAGGATTTGTTTTAGAAACAAAAATATCATTGTAATGCTAGTGCTTCTCCACCCTTTTTTTATTTGAATCTTTATGTCCTATTTTGCCCCTTTGAGGATTTTGCACTCATATCTTGATGCGTATCAATTATGACGTCACATGGTGACGTATTTTCCTTGATTTTCGCGCTAATGCTTTATTAGATAAGCACGATTTCCTTGGGAAGCCAATCCTTATTATGACCTTCCGTCATTAATTAGGGCGTGCCACCGAATCGTCATAGCCTTTAGTAGGGTAATTGAATTTTACCTCTTTTGAGACGCAAGTAATTGATTCTTACCCGTTTTCCAAGCTTTGCTGACTCAGCCAGGGAACCAAAGAGTCCCCATGGAGTCTATATAAACCCTACCTCTTGCTGCTTGGGTTCCTCATCCCAAAATGTGGCTTGCCATGAGTCCTTACGACTGCTGGCATCAATTCTTGTCGTTTGTTCATTCATGGCGATTTCAGGTTGTGAAACCTGAGTTTGTGCCTTGTGCCATAGAAATAGCTCCCAAGATCTTCTTTATAGAGCTCACCAATCTACATGATCACTTTGAAGAAGATTTACATAATACCTCATGCTTCTGCGAAGATTCTTCTTCGTCTATTATGTTTGCAGGTCTCCGGCTGCCTTCCGACGAAGCGCAGTTCCATACTGACCTTTTTACCGAATCGTAATGCATGGCGTGTTTCTCCTCTAGCTTTCCTGGAGGAGAACTATTTGCCTACATGTTTTTGAACAAGGTGTGACAAGCCATGGCGCTCGTCTCTCTGCACAATTAGCTTCCTGCCCCAGGAGCTGTTCTCCACTTGTTCCTCACGTCCGCATCCGCCAGGACATGAGGTTCATCTAGCACATCTCTTGGGCTGAAGACCAATCAAGAGCCCTGTTCAGATCTAGGACCTCGACGATAGCGTCACATAGCTTTTGTTAGCATTTGTAGGCCGTTCGTTTTATAGTAAGAACTTTCTTAGTATGACCTTTTGCTTGTAAGCTGCTATCCAGACAGATAAATTGTAAGTCATTTTGAATATTAATGAAATGCACTTTAGCATTTTCTGTTCTTGTTTGATACAACAAATTGTAATATCGCATGCGTGTTTTCTATACGACGAAACAAGTTATGTTTCTTTCGCGTTTTGCCTTCGGATATTTGCCTGAATAATTCTTTTTCTCAAGCTGATAAGTTTTGCGTCACACGGGGCGTTGTTGCTATAGCTTGCTATCTAAGCAGATAGGCTTATAGATCAGTTAAGATCATATTTAAACATTGCTTCCATCTCGGCAGATAGGCTTTGGATCGCATGGGATCGTATATTATGGATGCTATCTAGGCAGATAGGCTTTTAGATCACTTAAGATCGTATTTTAACATTGCTGCTATCTCGGCAGATAGGCTTTGGATCGCATGGGATCGTATATTATGGCTGCTATCTAGGCAGATAGGCTTTTAGATCACTTAAGATCGTATTTCAACATTGCTTCTATCTCGGAAGATAGGCTTTCGATCGCATGGGATCGTATATTATGGCTGCTATCTAGGCAGATAGGCTTTTAGATCACTTAAGATCGTATTTCAACATTGCTACTATCTCGGCAGATAGGCTTTGGATCACATGGGATCACATATAATGGCCGCTATCTAGGCAGATAGGCTTTTATTATAATCAAGAAAAGAAGCAAATAAAATGATAAAGAGACAGCTGAGATAATAAAATTCTTCTCATATGGGAGAATTCTTTTATTAAAAGTACTCTCGTATGGGAGAGGTAATGCTACAAGTTCCTCATATGGGAGGAAACAACGCATAAATTCGTTGTAGTACTGAACATACAATCCAGCAGCCATATGAATTAAATATAAAGAGAGAGGTTAAGGATAATACTTTTTGATCCGGCGCATATTGATCGGGCTTGGGGTTGTGGCAGTCCCATGAAGTCTCTGTATCGTGCAGTAACCACTGTCAAAAACTTCTTTATCCTCGAACAGTCCTTCCCAGTTAGCTGCGAACTTTGGATGGGCCGCTTCCCGCATGAAATGATCTGAAGCTCGTAAGACCAAGTCCCCAACCGCAAAGTCTCGGTGTTGAATTGTTTTATTGTATGCGCGAGCGATCCTTTCCATATACCTCTTGTTAGCCCGCTTAGCTTGCTCGCGCTTTTCTTCCAATAGAATCAAGTCATGATCACGTTGATTGTCATACAATGCATGAAAGGCCAATATCGCAGAGTTGACTTTTACTTCCGCCGGTACAACGGCTTCAGTTCCATAACATTGAAGGAATGGGGAGACTCCCGTGGGAGTCCTTGACGAAGTTCGATATGCCCATAATTCTATGTTCAAAGAATTGGCCCACTCTTTTTGATCGTCTGCGACCATCTTACTCAGAATTCTTAACAGTGTCTTGTTGGTTGCCTCTGCTTGACCATTCCCTTTTGGATAGTAAGGGTTGGAACAAACCTGCCTTATGTTGTACTCTGCTAGCTTCGCCGCCACCTGACGATTTACAAAGGGGTGCCATTATCCGAAAGGATTGTGTTGGGGATTCCAAACCTGTAAATGATGTTTTCTTGAACGAAATTGACCACTGCGAGCGCATTAGCTGTGTTGAGCGGTATTGCCTCCACCCACTTAGTAAATAACTCGGTCGCGGTCAGGATAAACTGGTTCCCATGTGAGGCCGGTCGAATGGGCCAAATAAAATCCAAAGCCCAAGTGTGAAATGGCCACGTCGTTCCTAATGCGTGTAGATCTACGGCAGGGGCATGATCGAGGTTGCCTTTAAATTGGCATTCCTGACATCTCTTTACCTTGGTGCGGCAATCTGCCTCCATTGTGGGCCAAAAATAACCAACTGTGAGGAGTTGTCTGCATAGTTTTGCACCCCCTGATGTTCTACTTGGAGAGATAAATCCATCACCTCTTTGCGCTTCCTGGCTATCTAGGCATCGGAGTAGATTACCTTCGTGACCCCTCCGCCAGAGTATGTTTTCCTGCACCACATATCGAGCCGCCTTTCTTTTAAGTTTCTCGGCTTCCTTCCTTTGCTCGGGCTCGACTCCTTCCGTGAGAAAATCGAAGAGCGGCTTTCTCCAGTCCGCGTCATCATCAATCAAGGTGATTTTTAAAGAGTCCTTGATCAATGCACAGCTTTCACAATTTCCTTGAACTATTGCAGCAGCCATGGACATTTCCGTCCAATGAATCCCGTATCTTTGGGCCTTTCGATAAATCGACACCTCACCTTCCCCGCAAGTGTGCTGCTGAATCTTTTCCAATAACGCTTGTCCCTCCTGCTGCGAGACGCATCGCATGAGTATTCCTCCTGGACCTTTGTAGTAGAGGGCGTTGTCATGTATGCAGTACCCTTTAGTGGATGCCCAGTTTTCTTTGCTCGTTACCTCGGCGATTGCATGCAATATCGGTTTTCTCCAGTCTTCGTTATCCATGGACTCATCCCCGCATGCATCCTCTATCAATGACGGTGACGTTCGGACTTCGATTGAGATTCTCGCAGGGCATTTGTCTGCACTAACTTTAGATCCCTGAGTGGCTAAAGCATCAGCATGCCGATTATCAGCTCTAGGCGTGTGCTCATACCTAACATCGCAGAATTGTTGTACCAGCTTTTGCCCCAAAGTCTGATAGGGTAACAGATTTACCTTTTTCAATCCGTACTCGCCTGAGGCTTGTTTGACGATTAGCTTAGAATCCCCCATAACCTTCAGATTGCTTACTTCCAGTGCCCTGGCTGCACGAAGTCCTGCGATGAGAGCCTCATACTCCGCTTCATTGTTGGTTACCGGGAAATCAAGTTTCATGGACATTTGGATGACTTCCCCATCTGGTTTAGTCAAAACGATTCCAATTCCTCCACCTTTCCTTGTTGACGATCCATCAAAATGAAGCGTCCAATATGGTAACTCGACTGCATAGATCTCAGGTCCTTCCAGTTCCTCATCGATCATGGGCTCATAGCTGTTATCTGAAAACTGTGCCAGAAGATCTGCCACTGCTTGCGATTTGATTGCTCGTGGTCGAACACACGTGATGTCATACTGTGAAATAGTCATATACCACTTTGCCAACCTTCCGCAGGGAGAGGTGTGAGTCAAGAGATACCGTATGGGGTCGCTCTTTGTAATCACCACAACTTTGTGCGAGGCGAAGTAGTGTTTTAACTTTTCTTTCACAAAGAACAAGGCTAGACAATGGCGTTCGATATCTGTGGACCTTGATTCAGCTGGTTGTACTATGCGAGAAATGTAATAAATCGGCCTTTCTTGACCTTCATATTCCTGAGCCAAAAGCGCCCCTATAGATTTCTTCGTCAACGTCAGATACAACAAAAGCAGCGATCCAGGCTGCGGTGCAATCATTACCCTTGGCGATGTCAGCAGGTCCTTCAACTTCCCAAATGCGGCCTCATGTTACTCTGTCCAATTATATACATCATTCTTCTTGAGGAGATCGCTGAAGCAAAAGGTTATTTCTGCGATCGCTGGAATGAACCTCCGCAGGTAAGATAATTTCCCCAGGAACGTCTTTAGAGTGCTTTGATTATGTGGTGCCGTCATGCTAGTGATAGCCGATACCTTTGCGAGATCAGACTCGATGCCTTGGCGATGTATTACGCATCACAAGAACTTTCGCGAGGTCACTCCGAACGCACATTTCACGGGGTTCATCTTTAGCTGGAAACTCCTGCGTCATTCGAATACTTTTCGCAGATCCCCCAAATGGTCTGCTTCCTCCTTAGACTTGACAACCAGATCGTCAACATAGAACTCCACCTTCCTGGTGCATCGTGTCATGAAATAGAGCCATCATTGCTTGTTGATAAGTCGCGCCCGCATTCTTGAGCCCAAAAGGCATGACTGTGTAATTAAAGACTCCCACCGGCGTGATAAGCGCGGTTTTCCGTGCATCTTTAGGGTCCATTTTGATCTGGTTGTATCCACTGAAACCATCCATGAAGCTAAACATCCAGTGACCCGCAGTAGAATCGATGATCAGATTGATGTTGGGCAACGGGAAATCGTCCTTGGGGCAGAAGCGGTTGAGGTCTCTGAAGTCTACGCATATGCGAAGTTGCCCATTCTTCTTTACCACGGGCACGATGTTAGCCAATCAGGTGGGATGATGATTCGGCTCGATGAAGTTGGCAGTCAACAACTTAACGATTTCTTGCTTGATTTTCACATTTATCTCTGGCCTGAAGCTTCTCGTACTTTTCTTTACCGGTTTAGATCCCAGGATAACATCTAACCTGTGCATAGTGATGCTCGTGTCCAAACCGGGCATCTCATCATATTCCCAGGCAAACACATCCTTGTATTCAGTCAGCAACTGCAGCAATCTTGCTTCCTCATTGCTTGTGAGGTCTGCGCTCAGAAAAACGGGCATCTTCTTTTCTTCGTCTGGGCTCAGGAACACCTCTTTCAATTCCTGCTTCTGAGGTTTCGGCTTATCCTCCATGCATTCAGGTGCTTCTTTCAGCTTATCCTCTAAAGCCTCTGATGCTGGCTTGACTACCTCCGTGACACGCTCGATTTGACTGATTTGCCCAGGGATATCCCTATGCTCGAATGGGGGTACCCCCACGCACCTTCATATGCGGTAGCATTTCTTTACGTTGGAGTAGAAGCTTTCTATCTCTTTGCCAGCAAGATCATGTTTTACCACTCTTTTCAAAGTGTACACGTTCTTCCTTAGGTTGGCGACATGCGGTGCCTCTTCGCGTGTGGACAACTTTTCCTTGGCGTCCTCCCTCGTCACCATTACTTCTGCTAGCGAATGATCCTTGATGTCTTCCCATCGAGGCAAAGGAGTCGGGATAAATGGCCTTCGCGTTTGCTCGTCCGCCATTTCAGTAAACCATACCGCTTCAGTGAGGTGCGCCTCATTTAGATTGAAGGGATTTACCGAAGCCGGTATCTCCACTACTCTGTCGTTCCAGATGGCCTTCATCACCTGGTGAGCTGTTGAGGGGACCGCGTCAAAACGATGAATCCAAGCTCGCCCTATGATCATGTGATACGTAGTATTCACATCAATGACGTAGAATTTGGCTGAACACTTGATTTTCCCTATCTGGATGCCCTGACGAATCCATCCTATCGTCATCCTGGAGTCACTCCCGAATCCCATCAGTGGAGACGGGCGTCTGACAATTTTCTTCTCCGGGATTCCTGCTTATTTTAAAGTGTTGAGCAAGACCACGTTGACGACTGCTCTTCCATCAACAAATGCCCTCTTGAATTCGACGTCATTAATCACCGCCGTTACGTATAAGGGCTTCTGGTGGCTCGAGTTCGTCTTCTTGTCACTTGCGGAGAAGGTCATAATCTTTTCTGTAGAGCGAGACGTCCTAACAACTTTTCCATTGGATACAACGATGTCTTCCTCGAAGTCTTCTGCTACTCTTAGAATCGCCTTTGTCATATCTTTCCGGCATTTCTCCGAAAAGATCATCTCGTCAAAGAACTTGCTGAACCCGTGCGACCCCTTCATTCTGTCAGCACGCTCATCCTCCGTGTCTATGCTATAGTCCTCGTCATTATGAATTTCAGCAATGATGGGCAGACCATCTTCCGCAATCTCTTCAAGATCCATAATCGCAATCATGGCTACTTCTTTGCCTTTCGGCTCTTGCTCCGCATGGGCTGGCAGCGGATTGTTTCGCACGTCCTGCCTCTGGTCGCTAACAATCAACTCGCCTTCCTTCATTTTTTGGCTCACCATGTGCCTAAGTTTCTTGCAGTCAGCCGTGGGGTGCATAATATTTTCGTGGCATTCTCACCACTTTGGGTCCCTCATCATCTCCTTAGAGGGTATCCTTTCGAGCGGAGGCAGGACTCCATATTTACGCCACTTTTTGCATAAGTCAATCACTTCCTCTATCGAGCAGGTAGAGGCGGCGCATCTGAGTTTGTAACCCTGGGCTGCTTGTGTGGCGAAACTGTATTGACCTCAGCTTCGCGCCCCCTCTTATAACTAAACCTTCCAATCTTGAAAGTGGTTCCCCTAGAGGGTCGTTCAGGGGCGTGCTTCTTCTTTTTCCTTTCCACTATAGGCTCTATGTTTTTTGTGCATTCAATCAATTTTGAAAAAGTAGGAGTTTGCAGGTTGATTAGCATACCTTTGTACTCATCTCGAATGCCTTGTAGGCATATCTCCACGAGCCTGCCCTCAAGCACTTCATCTCTACGCTCCAATGATTTGGCTCTGAATTTCTTGATGACGGTGACTCCATCCTCCTCGCGCTTATGATACATACGAGAGAGATGAATCTTCGTAACCTTCTCCTCCACCTGGAAGAATTTCGTGTAGAACTTCTGAACCATGTTGTCCCAAGTTTTGACAGATCCGGCCTCCAGCGTTCTATACCATTTTTAGGCCACATTTCCCAAAGATTTCGGGAACTCGCGCATCGGTAACTTGGGATCGGCCCCATATGGTCCCATTGCATCGATGAAACGCATGACATGCTCGTGGGCATTCCCGTTGACATCTTCAAACTTGACCCACTTAGGAGCTTTATACCCTGCGGGGTTGGGCATGAGATAGATCTCGCGTGGGATAGGCGGATCGTTGTCGACCTTCAGAATAATGGTGTCTGCAAACGATTGATTTGCCAGAAAGGTCTCTATGCGCCGCTGCAGCGATGTCATACATTCCGGTGCGCTCCCTCCAGCACCAGGAGGAAGGGTTGTAGCCGGCTGGGACACAGATGCTGCGGTCGGGCTAGGGGTGTAAGCCACGTTGCCCAGCAGTGCCAGCGGAGGAAATAGGGAGTATTGTGAAGAGAGGTTGGGTGCCACGGTTGGTGGTTGGGGAATATGTGTGGTAAGGGACGGTATTTGGGCCGATTGCCCTGGACAGAGGGTAATTGCACCATTGCTGGCAAGGTTTGCGAATTAGGGTTAGGCGGTGTAGGTACTACTCCAGTCCCCCGGGTTGTAGAGGTTCCCCCTCCCTGAGAGACAGTAGTACCCGATGTAGGATTCAGAGCAAGGGTTCCCAGGATGGCCATTATCCGATCCATCTGTGCGGATTCAGCCTGGAGGGCCTATCCCTGATTCTGGATAGTGGCGTTTAAAGTCTCCAAAGTCGGAGTCCCGCTTGCGGCTGTAGAAGTGTGACAGATCTCCTCTCCTGAGGTCGTTTTCGTGGAGGGAGATCTGTTGCTGACATCGTCTTCGTGAGACATGGTTGCTTGCATTGGTAAGATTCACGTCGGGTTCACCAAATGTGTACGAGAGAATCCTTTGAGGAGGATTCAATATACACCAAGAGCAGGGGATAGAAAGAACACGGAAAGAGTAGGGTGTGTGTAGGGAGAGAGTAAGACAATAGTAACTGTGTGAGAGAGAGACAGAATTTTGGCAGAGCTTCCGTGTAGTTCAGGTGATTCGTCCTCGTATGGAAGGGTTAACGATCCTATATATAACGGAGAATGTGATCGTTGTAGTGGGTTAATGCGCCCATTAATGGCGGCTTAATTAGCTTAACCACAACGGCACGTTTGTCCGCGTATATAGGAATCGTTACGCACTTCGTCCGCTTTTACCGGAACCGTTATGAGGTTGACCGGGTTTATGAAGCTCGTGCCATAAATATCTCAAAGCAGTTACTAAAGGTCGCGCGCATGCTTGGTTGTCGCTTGTGCGCGACAGGACTTACTCTAGCCTCCAAACCACTAAGTCCCTACAAGTCCCCTGCTGTGGTATGCGAGGGCCCTGTCTCGCAGCCCCCACGTGGATCAGCGCGGGTGGTGATCCAGTGTGTGTGGAGCACAGCTAGGTGTGCTGGATGATCGCCACGTGGCTAAGATATGTATGTCTAGAAAGCACTATCTACAACCCTAAATAAGAATCTAAATTCCACACTTGGTCTAACAGCTGGGTAAGGCAGTGAATGGTGTTTGGAGGTTGTCACCAAGACCAAAGAACATAAATGGTATATGGACAGTGGTTGCTTATGACACATGAGTGGAAAGAGATCTCTATTCTCATAATTGAAAGAGCAATCTAAATGTTCAATCACACTTGGTGACAAAGGCAAATGCAGCATTCTTGGTATTGGTAAAGTTGGTACATATTCTGAAAATTCCCTTTCTGATGTATATCTAGTTGATGGTTTGAAATTTAACTTTCTTACTGTATCTCAGCTTTCTGATAAGGGTAAAATACAATTACCACCCCTGAGTTTAGGACTAATTCAACTTCGCACCCCTGTGTTTTGGAAAGACACTTTGCACCCAAATTGTGGATGGAGGTAAAGGTTGACTAACTGCTCAGAAAAAAAGACCATTTTACCCCTGAAAGTTCTTATAATTACCCCTATATATTACCCTTACCCCTCTCTCTTCCCCATTCCTAACCCTAATCCCCCCTCTCTTCCCCTCTTTCTCCCATCTCTCTCTCGATATGAATCTCGTAAGAGCAGAGCCCACCAGAAACCAACACCACACCACCCGACGCCCACTTCTCCTCTCCTCCTTCAACACGCAACCACCACATAGAATCTCGGTGTTGAGACACGACGGACCGAAACCCACCTGTTGGTGGCGGCTCTTTTCGTGCTGGTGGTGCATGGCGGCGGCGGCGGCGGAGGACTCAAACACGAGCCTCTGAATCTCCTTCTGGTCCTTCTCGGCGCCGGCGGTGTCCGACGAGGACTGACTACCCATGTGTTCGGGCAAAATCGAGCGGAGAACCGACGAATGGGAGATGGGGATCTTGCCATTATGCAGTTGGGTTTCCGATGGTGGCTCCTAAGGTTGTTTAGGTGGATTTTCCAAGCCCTCGCGATCGCTCACCTTTTGACTCTGGTTTGTCTTCTCACATTCTCGAATTCGTAGCTACAGAGATAAAGCTCTGATTCTTGTTCAATTCGATTTCATCTCCAATTTCGTCTAAATTCGCAATCGTGGTTCATTTTTCGAGGATTCTGTTCATCTTAGCTTGCTCCATTTCGTGGTTTATCTGTGATGATGTTCTCGATTTAATCATTTCATTGTCTTTTGGCTAATAGACTGAGAGGAGCGATTGATTGGAATCGCAGAAGAAAGTTGAGTCTTTTGCGGCTATACCGGCGGAGATTAGTCAATTTGAATAAATTTGTAAGGCGATTTGAAAATTTATGCAAGTATATTGGTTTTTGTAGTCCAGTTCTACTCCAATATCTTTAAAAAGGGTGAACTGTTTTGTGGATTTTGATGAACCCATGGTTTAGGTATCTATTGTTAAGTGGGTGTTCTTTAGTTTCTACATTGCTACGTTTCCTGTGTTGTGAATTTTGGTATGAGGTACTCATGTGGATGGGGAAAAATCATTTTTGATTTGTTCCTGTTATTTATTTTGTTCTTGAATTGAACTAAAAATGTGGGTGATGTTACTTGTAATTTCTTGTGTGGTGATGTTCTTAGTGTTCTTGATGATAAACATGGGAAAAAAGTCTAAAAAATTACACAGAGGCTATATGGTCCGGAAAAATTCAATCAACCACTTTTCCAATAGAATATAACAGAAGGGTGCTAAGTGTCCACGGAATATTCTGTTAAATGGGTGCAAAGTGTTTTTTTCCAAAACACTGGGGTGCTGTGTGGAATTAGTCATAAACTCAGGGGTGGTAATTGTATTTTACCCTTATGATAATTGTAACAAAGTTACCTTTGACAAAAAAAAATTGTGGTGCAAGATGAGAAATCTGACAATTTCATCCTCACTGCCTATAGGTCAAACAATGTATATACTTTTCAAACTAACAAAGTTGCAGGAGAAAACTTGAAGTGTCTCAAGGCCTTGAAAGAGGATTTAAAGCTTTGGCCCAGAAAGTTGGGACACATTAGCTTGCATACCTTTAACAAGCTAGTTTTCTAGAACTTAGTATGAGGTCTACCCTCTATCAAGTTCAAAGATGAATAAGTGTGCAAGGCATGTGCACAAGGCAAGCAAACTAGAAGCTCGTTCAAACCAAAGAACTTTTTAATTACTACTAGACCAATTAAATTATTGCATGTGGGTCTCTGTGGTCCTATGAGAACTCCACCTCCAAAGGTTAAGAAGTACATGCTTGTTATTGTAGATGCTTTTTCTAGATATACTTGGGTTATGTTTCTTAGACAAAAATATGAAGCTCTCATTGAATTTTCAAAGCCTTGAAAAACCTACCTATTGCTTCAATGAGAAGTCATCATGGTAGAGAGTTTGATCAACTTCGGTTTGATGTATTCTGTTCTAAGCATGGTATCTCTCAAAACTTTTCTGCTCCTAGAACTCCTCAACAGAATGGAGTTGTTGAAAGAAAGAACAGGACTCTTGAAGACATGTCAAGAACAATGCTTCTGGAAAACAAATTTCCAAAGTATTATTGGGCGAAAGCTGTGAATATAGCAAATTATATTCTTAATATACAAGCAAAACATATAGAGATTACAATAAGAGAACCAAGCTTGTTGAAGAAAGCATTCATTATATTTGATGAAGGCTATGATGGTTCTTTGAGTGATGGTTTTGCATATCTTGATCTGAACAAGCATGATTTAGATACTGAAGAAGAATCCTCAAAAAGTTCCAAGGAAATGTTACAGGAACAAAGAAGGCATTTTCAAGGCCTTGAAACTAAGGTTCAAAGCCTTGAAACAAAATCTCCAAAGAAGACAACGGAACAAGCTACTACTTCAAGTTCTAAAAGACTTGAAAAACAAACTGGAGAGCCTGAACCTTGGATACCAAGGAAGAGATTCAAATATTTCTCATCTCATCCTGCTGATAACATTATTTCTGATCCAACCACTGGTACACAAACCAGATTACAGTTGAAGAATCTTTGTGCTTTTAATGCTTTTATATCTCTTGTAGAACCTAAAACTGTGAAGGAAGCATTACAAGAAGCAGACTAGATTATAGCTATGCAAAGTGAACTCAATGAGTTTGAAAGGAATAAGGTTTGGAATCTAGTTCATCCACCAAGAATTCAGCTTGTCATTGGTACCACATGGGTATTCAGAAACAAGTTATGAGAATGGAAAGGTAATCAGGAACAAATTTAGATGGTAGCTCAAGGCTACAATCAAGAAGAAGGTATTGACTATGAAGAAACTTTTGCTCCTGTTGCCAGGTTATAAGCAATTAGAATTCTACTTGCATTTGCATCTCACAAGAACATGAATCTCATTCAAATGGATGTGAAGTGTTCATTTTTAAATGGCTATTTTCAAGAATAAGTTTAAATTTCTCAACCTCCAGGTTTTGAAAATGACAAGTTTCCAGATCATGTTTACAAACTTGACAAGGCTCTTTATGGTTTGAAACAAGCTCCAAGGGCTTGGTATGAAAGATTATCAAAGTTTCTACTTGAAAATGATTTCAAAAGAGGATTAGTAGATAAGAACCTTTTCATAAAGACTCATGACAAAGATATACTTGTAGTTCAAACTTATGTTGATGATATTCTGTTTGGAGCTACTAATTATCTTCTTTGCAAGGGACTCAAGTCTTATGAGGAGGGAAATGATCTTGATGGGAGAATTGAACTTCTTTCGTGGACTTCAAGTTCATCAGATGAAGAAAGGCATCTTCCTAAGTCAAAGAAAGTACACAAGAGATTTGATAAACAAGTATAATATGTCTCAATTCAAAGAGATCAAGACCCCCATGAGTTTTACATTGTCTTTAGACAAAGATGAATCCGGTAAGAGTGTGAATGTGAAAGAGTATAGAGGTATGATTGAATCATTACTCTACCTCACAGTGTTTGCATATGTGCAAGATTTCAAGCTGATCCTAAAGAATCACACTTGACTGCAGTTAAGAGAATATTTAGATATCTAAATAGTACCAAAGACTTAGGGCTTTGGTAACCTAAACAATCTAACTTTTGTTTGTGTGGCTATTCAGATGCTGAATTTGCAGGATATAAAGTTGATAGAAAGAGTATATAAGGATGTTGTGAATTTCTTGGATCATCTTTAATCAGCTGGCATTCAAAGAAGCAATACTCAGTTGCACTATCAACAGCAGAAGCTGAATACATAGCAGCTGGAGCTTGCTGAACAAATGAGAGACCTTGGATTTTAATTAAGAGATATAACTATCAAGTGTGACAACACAAGTGCCATATCAATTACAAAGAATCCAGTTCATCATTCAAGAACAAAGCATATTGATGTTATACATCACTTCATCAGAGATCATGCTAAAAAAGGGGATACTGTTCTTCAATTTGTTTCTACTAACTTGAAATTTGCAGATATCTTCACTAAACCATTGCGAGATGAAAGATTCTCAGCCTTAAGATTGGAATTGGGCATGCTAAATAATGAAGCGTTGGTTTAGGGGGAGAATCAGGTGAATATTATGTGTTTCAAAGGTTTGAACTGATTTTCAAAACCTTGAAAATCTTTTCAAAGCTTTGAGTATATGTGTTTTAAACCATAAAGCTTTTCAAGGCCTTGAAATCCATTCCGAAGCCTTGAAAATAAGACTGTATGCTAGTTAGTCAATAATTTGGATCTTTCAATGTTGGGTGTTATCTTTGTAGATAATTTCTCAATGTTGCCCCTCAATTTTCAAATACCCCTTTTCGACCAACATAGTATTATATCATTTATTTTCAACGGCACACACAATTTTGAATCTTTTTGATTAAGCAGATCTTCAATGGTTAGGAAGAATATTTCGTTTCCTTTTCAAAACGAAACTCTCTTCTATTTATCTTCTTCTTTCTTTCTCTCCTTCGTATACATCCTTCCTCTCTCTTCTTCTCCCCAAATCCTAATGTGCACTATAAGAGCCTCTGACAGAATAAAATGGATAGTGGTTCAAAGGCTGAAACAGACAAGAAAAGAAAGGCCATTGTGGAAGAGGTTCGAACCATCAGTGGAGATTCAAGCTCAAAGACTCCTACTGCAGAAGGCGTGGCACCTCCTTCTCCCAAGAAGAAGGACAAGTAAGATCAGAAACCAGTATCCAGCAAGAAGAAGAAGACAGTGGAGTCTACTCAAGAAAAACAGAAAGGAATTCAGATTGGTAGCCCTAAGAAGGTGAAGAAGAAAGCTGACAAAGCAGATGAAGGAAAAGGAAAAGAGAAGATCTACATTGAAGATTCGGATTCAGATGCAACTTCAAGTTCATATGAAACGTATCCTATATCATGAAAGGGCAGAAAGGAGAAAGAACTTCAAGAAGCTGAGTCAGAATTTAGCATGGAATCTGGAAGAAAAGATCATAAAAAAATTCTTCAATGATCAAGACCATAAGCTCAATCATGGAGGAAGTTAATGTGGCTCAACAGGAAGAAGAACAAATTGATGATGATGAGGGAAGTAGTCAGAAAGAAGATGCAGAGCGGCACGGAGATGAAGACCCAACCTCTTAAATCATGCCTACTCTTTCTTTCCTTTTTCTCAAGGCCTTGAAATCCTTTTCTAAGTCTTGAAAATTTATCTTTTCAAACTATTTTTTAAACTCTTTCCAAAAACTCTTATCCAACATCTTCTCATTCTTTTTTTGATGAAAGTCAAAAAGGGGGAGAAATTTAGGTTCTTATTTGCTTACTATGAGACCTCACCAGGTTTTTGGTCTATAGAAAATTAAGGTTTTTATTTTATTACTAGGAGACCTGACCTGGTTTTTGGTCAGTATAATTATCTGAACTTTGATGTTATGTGCTATTTTTGTTAGTTAATAAGTTGGATTTCTTTTGGACATCATGTGCTATAATTGACTATACTATATGCTAATGAGTATTTTTTTGCAAAAACTTAGTATGAAACAGGTTGTGGTTTTGTCTTTCATCAAGGGGGTGATTGTAAATTCATCTCAGTTTCAAAGGCTTGAAAGAGCTAGTCTATTTCAAGGCCTTGAAACAGCTTTCAAAGCCTTGAAACTGACTATGCTTTATATGCATGAACTTAGGGGGAGTTTCCGATCTTGATTCAACTCCTAAACCCATGTGCTTGATTAGTTGATACTTGATGATGAAATACAAAGTATTTTGACACATTTAACAGTATCTAATCCATCTGTTTGATTTAGTTTTGCAGGAAAATTTTGTTTCCTATTTCGCAGGATCTATTTCCTAACCTAAGTTTTGCGGGAAAGGAAATTCACTGATGATTTTATTATGTGATCAATCCTGCTGTGTTTGGAAGCTTCGCAACAGATGTTTATTCAATATCAAATCAATATCTTTGAAGATACTGAGAAACTATCCGTTGGAGAAGTTGTTAGAAAAGTCAAAGCTGCAGCTACAAAATAGGAAAGTTTGTTAAGAGAAGATCCTGAAGATCTGCAATTCAAACTGCTCTATAAAATAGGGAAAGATGTAGCAATACAAACGGGACAATTAACAGAGACACTCAAAAAAATTCAGGGATGGACAAGCAACAAAGAAGCATATTCATTTCTCTCAAACCAAGCATCTGAAGAACACTGCATACTCACTGCAGATTCAGTTCTAGTGGTTTTCTCTTATGAACTTCATTTGTATATCATTTTGATAATACTCTAGTTGTTATTCTCAAGGATTGTTCAAGGTGAAAAATAGAGAATTCTTAGTTAATCATATAGCTAGAGCAGGTACTAGATAGGTTAGTGAGAACCACAAGCTGTAACAGAGTAAGGCATCTCTCTCTGTGCTTAATATCTAGGGCTTAGCTGTTGATTAATAAGAATTGAGTTGAAAATTCTGCAGGGAGAAGATCCCTGAGGTAGAGACGTAGGTTCAAGTGGACCGAAATCTATATATCTTGTGTCTCTTGCATTTACTTTTCAGTTCCATACTTAGCTCTTTTGCAGAATTCAAAACAGTTTCATTTCAAGGGTTTGAAACTCATTTAATGGCCTTGAAATAGACTTATCTTTTTATACTTCAACTGTTTTCATTTCAAGGGCTTGAAACTCACTTCAAGGTCTTGAATCGCTCTTCACTCATTACAATTCTTTTGAAACCACTCTTCTTGCAAGTTTAGCAAAAGTTGGCATACTCTATTCAACCCCCCCCCCCCCCCTTCTAGAGTATTCATCCTATATTTCTACCTACTGTACACCCCTTCAGAGGTGTCGCCTAGTATGCGTTTTGAACTGTTTGGACCACCTGGACTTGAGGAAGAAACTTGTTTCCAACGATTACCTGCCAAGTTATCTTCATCTTCCTGAGATATTAATGGGTTGTTAAAAACTAAGATTGTGTCATCTTCCTCCTCACCTTCCACTTCCATATCCTCATCATCCCATTCTCTTTCTTCTCCATCTTTGTCACTATTTTTGTCCCCCAACCCAGTAGTTTCAACCACAACTTTTCCTTTGCCTCTGTCCGTGTCCTTCCTCTGTGGTTCATCTCTCGTAGCTTCCCATTCCCCTTCAGCTTCTTTGTTTTTCGGTGGATCACTGGCCCTTCCCGAATTCCCCTGTCCGAGAGTTTCACCTTCGGTTGTTTGTCCTCTTCGAGGAGGAGGACGATAAGTGAGCCAAGATTCGTACCCAGGTTGATGTTTAGTCTTCTCTTCCTCTTTGATGTTCTTGCAATTCTCACCGTGGTGATTAAAACATCCACACCACTCACACAACGACGGAATTTTCTCATATTTTTAATGCATCCAAACTTTCTCATTCGAGATCTTGAAGTAGCCACCACGTAAAAAAGGCTTGTTTTTGTTCAACAAAACCCTAGCCCTAACATACTCCCCACCTTCACTAGCTTGAACCCTAGTATCAACTTCAGATATTGTTCCCACCCTTCTAGCAGATCGACGGATATCCCCTTCGGTTCTCTGGTGAATTGGAAGATTTTTTATTTGAAGCCAGACCACGAGGTCTTCAAAACCCAGTCCATCAAGGTTCACAGTGCCATCCCAACGTTTTAAAAGTAAGAGATTACTGTAAAAAGTCCAAGGGCCTCCGAGAAGAACCCCTTGCATAGCTTCAGTCGACCTAAACTCAATGATGAATCTATTGTTATTGACTTCGCTAATGTTGATCTCTTTCCCATGCATCTTTCCTGATTTTCTTGAAGACTTCCTTCATAGCCCATACGTTGAAAGTGATGGGGAAGAGGAAATATCCTACAAGACACGGTCCACGTTTTTTGAGAGCTTGTCGTACATGATCATCATCGAATTCTTCCACAGCCTCCTCCTTTGGCATGATCTTGCGAAAACCCTAGCAGCCGGAACCAGCGAGGTCGCCTCAAATTTCTCTCCGAATAACTCAGAGCAAATAGTTACCCTTTTAATAAAAGAAGTTAACGAATGAGAACAATTCAACTTAAAGTAATTTTGAAAAATTGTTAATATAAATATAATGTCACAATCCCGCATTACATCGCCCATAATTTTTTCCTTCTTATGTGTTGAATATGTAGTATTTCTTAATAACTTCTCCTTAAATTAGTATTTCCAGTCATCGTGTGTAGAAGACATTAATTTCTTTGATAATGACACAATCATGCAATACCTGGGCCAGACTCACTATTGTATAGATTTAAAGTTTGCCGTGCATCGCACATATTAAATGCTAGTTACAGATCTACATAACAATTCAGGTAATGCTCAACATGCAATATGGCACAATGAGTGCGGATTACTTAACTTCCCTTAATAAGATAACTAACCAGTATAACTGATTTTCACTGCATGATACATTAATAGCAACGTACCCTCAAAGAGAGTTACAACAAACACAGGGCTGAGTTACAACAAACACATGGCTAGTTAAAAGTAATCGCTTCAAAAAGTGGCTACAGCATCACTGCCTCTGAGAACTTGACATAGCCCGAAATTAATCAATAGAAGGGTTGATATAAATGCGTTACGGCATTTAAACTGATCCCATATTGAATCCTCATTTTGCAAACTGTCCAACTCTATTACGTTTTCTGTTTTAGTACATCATATACAGTAAAGTTGCTTTTTGAAGGAGGACATGTTTTACTTTTACGATGATGATGACGACGACGACGACGATGATGATGATTGGATTAGGGAAAATATCATAAAGATGTACTACCTCCGTTCTCTCTGAATCTTCATCTTTTGACTTTTTCTTCTGTAATCCGGTCAGTTGACCCGGTGATTTCGATATCCACAATTTATAATAATTTTTTTGATAGTGTTGTAGAGCGAAGTCTACTCTACAACATCGTGGAAAATTATCAGATTCTTGTATCGTTTTACTAATCAAATCACCAAATTAAAGTGATACAGTGAATAGTGATAAAATGAAAAGGGGGAAGATTCAAAGAGAACAGAGGAAGTATATTACAGTTTCTTGACACAGAAAAATAACGTCTAGTAACTTCAATTCGCACATGAGAGACCCAAGAAAGAAATAAGAGAAATGAATGAAGGACAATAGATGTCTAAACCAAGGAAAGAGAGTGAATTGCCAAACCAAATCTCAGAAGTCAGAAATGATAATTGCCTGCGAGCAAAGACATCATCTTCAAGCAAGCAATTATGTTCAAAGTCAAAAGAAAAAATAATAATCTACCACTCCGTCCCAGCTCTTTCTACCCAAATTGACTTTTTGACTCGTATTTGGGTCACTTTGACCGGGACATTTGGATAGCAAAATAATACGATTTTTTGATAATTTTTTCACCATATTATAGAGAAACGTTTACTCTACAACACCTTGAAAAAATTATCGAAACATCAAACCGGTTTGCTATTAAAATCAACGAGTCAAAGTGACCACGTGAATAGTGACAAAAGTCAGTTTGGGTAGAAAGAGCTGGGACGGAGTGGTAAGAACTTGTTGCTCTCTTCAAAGCTTGTTTCCTGACTTTCGTCTTAATCACGTTTGTGCATTAAAATCTTTCATCTGAGTGTGACAAATTTAAACTTTTTCACAATCAATTTCATCTTTCTAGTCCATCTTTTCTCTTGGGTCTTTTCACTTCTTTATTGTTTCTAGTGGTTGTGCAAGGTGGTTCTCTCTCCGAGAGTTTGCTCGTCTTCTGCGTGGTTGAAGCTTTCCCTCTTCCCCTCTTCCACAAAGAGATTGCTTCGTATTCCGAGTGGTGAAAGCACGTATCTTAGGGTTTGCTGCTGCAGTCATCGTTCCTTTTGCTTGGTGGATCAATGGTTGGAGACCATTGAGGTGGCTTGGTGGATGGTTACATGGCTTAACTCAACTACAGTTTACTACGAGTTTAGCCTAGGCTTAACCTCTAGCGATAGGATAGGTCTTGCATGCATGCATTGGTAGTCAATCTGTAGAGTGTTAGGATATGGTCTCTAGGGTCTAGGTTTAGGATTTATACCGTATGTTTATTTTCTTCATTGCTTTAGTCTCTTCTTTGTGCTCCCATTCTTTCATGTGTCTTAGATGAATCCATCTCCAGATTCAAGCCCAGAGTTCTAGGTTTTAAGCTCCAATTTCATTCCTCTTCCCAGGAATGCGCCCATCATGTATGTTAATCCTGTTAGTGTGACGACCCTTAGAAATCTCTGGTCCTCCACCTTCATTGGGAAGTTTGCTGATGTGAGCCCACTTCCAGTTTAAGTGGATCAGGAGGAGGTTAACGGACATTGGGGAACGCTGAATATGGTGGTGGTGGAGAAGAAGCAGGATGTGTACTTGTTCCATTGCCCGAATGAGCAGGATAAGGAGGCGCCGGTGAAGGAAAGAATCTTTTCAATAAGAGGAAAGGCTTTGATGGTGAAGAATAGGCAACCTAATACGGTACTTTCTGAGGTGGAGTTTCCTAGCACTGAGGTATGGATGCAGGTGCATGGGGTTCCTATGGAATATTTTGTCTTTCAGTTGGCTGAGAATCTTGGGAAATTGGCGGGGGAGGTGGTGGAAATTGATTGGAGTGATAGCAGAGTGGTGAATATGGACTACTTCCGTATTCATCTTAGGATTGACCCAAATCAGACACTTATCCGAGGTGCTTTCCTACATATCATGGAGGAACCCCGACGATGGTTGTACGTTAGGTATGAACGGATCTTTAAGGTGTGTTTAAAATGTGGGAGAATTGGAGACAAGGTTGGGAGTTGTGATTGGGAAGAATGGATGGTTGTGGACAACATGCATGGTCGTTTTCAGAAGCTGGGTTTGGTGATGTGGTTCCTCTGATGTTCGAAACCATTTCCCCTTGTTCACACCTAGATTGCGTGCTTTCAGACCGTACGGACCCAATCACACGACCTCTGTTATGGTCCATGACCTAAATGAGCCAATTCAACCATGGTCCCCTCCTTTTATACCCCCAAACTAGCAGTTTGTATTTAATGCTAGTGGCGCCTCTGATTCTAGGGCTGGGAGCGTTTTAAGTTCATCGGAAGCCTCTTTTACTTTACCCAATTCAGTTCTATCACCATTAATTTCACCACTTTCATCCACGTGACCACAGTCCCTTCATTCTCCATCCCTAAAACATAATGTCCCGTCCTTTGATCAAGAATGTACATTTGGGGTATTGCAACAGGCGGCTGCGGCGCTTCGTGGTCTTATAGCGACCAGAGAGATCCCAGTGGAAAGGGTGGTTGTCAAAGGGGGTTTAATGTAATTTAGTGGGGTGGCTTTAGTCAAAAGTTACCAGAATCGGCGGTAGCCGGGGGGACGGATGGGGAGATGAATGTGAATGCAGGTCCCGAGGTGCATGTTCATGAGTTGGTGGGAATCTCAAAAGATGGGGGTGAAGGGACGGTTGAAAAAAGGGATTCAACAGTTAGGATGGCCTCCAAAGATGATATAAATGCAAAAAGGTGGTTGAGGAGGGGTTTTTGGATCTCGAGATGAGGGGTGAAGTTTCCATGGAGGTTAGAGAGAATGAGAGTTTCAGAGAGAGAGAGAAACAAACAAGGTGGGTGATGTGGTTGAAATGCATAAAGGATTACAGAAAGATGAGGGCATGGTGGAAATGAGCAAAAAGGTAGAAGGTGATAGTGATGAAAATCACTGCATGGTCATCATACCGGTCATTGATGAGGAACTGCTACTCACTAGCCCTGCTTTTAGGGTGGAGACCCCAGACTTTGGTGCAAGCTTTGATGACAGTGATTCGGAGTGGGAACTGGGGTGGGCTGATAAGGAAGAAAGGATGGAAAGAAAAATTTCATTCCTTGAAAGTCTCATTTCGATCATAGAATATAAGGAGGAGGAAGTGGAACAAAAGAGGGAGCTTATAATAATCAGCGATGATGAGACGGATGAGGAGAAACAGGGAGAAGAAGATGCTTGGAATAAAATGGAGGTACCACTTGCTCAAAATGAGGAGGTGACTGTCCCGCCCAAGAAAAGGAAGAATAGAGAATCGGAGGATTGTCCAAATATAGGTAAGAAATCTCGGACCTTAGATGTTCTTCATCTTCTCAACTCTCCAGGTGCATGTCTTTTATATTTGCTAAATTCCTCTTCCTTTTTTGTTGGTGGAGATCTTAGTATGAGCTCGTTTGTGGATCATGTTTCCTTTGAATTTGGGTTTAGGAAGGTTGTTTCGAAACAACCTCCACAATCGCCATGATTTTTTTGGCATGGAACTACAGAGGGGTTGGCCGAAGATCTGCAGTTTCGGATGCCTTTTCTTTAGCCAAAAAATTTGATCTTTCTTTTCTGCTCTTTTCTGAAACCAAACATGACGTTAATTTTGTGAATTCTAAATTTCGAAAGTTAGGTTTTTCTTCTTTTGGGGTGGACACATGGAGGTGATTTTAGGATTCCTGTATGGCCACCCCAATGTTGCTTGTATGAAGCAGGTTTGGGAGATGGTTGATTCGGTCCTTCCTAGTCCCACTTTCCCCTTTCTTCTATTATGGGATTTTAATCAAGTCTTGCATGACAAGGATAAGAGTGGCCCAACTAGGTTACTTGATGGGGGGGTGGATGATCTTAATTTCTTCCTTCAAAAATGGGTGTTGGTTGAACTACCCCATGTTGGTCCTTGGTTCACTTGGAAAAACAATAGGGTAGATTCACTTACTTCACTTGAGAGATTGGATAGATCCTGGTTTAGCCCAGCTTGGTTAGATCTTTTCCCTTCATCGTATCAAGAGAATATTGGTTTTTATTCTTCAGACCATTGTCCAATCTTAGTCAGGCTTCAGTCCAAGCCTAAGATTCCTAGGAGGTTGTATAGATTTGAGGCTTGGTGGGCTAATTACCCTCAAGCCCTTGAGTTGGTTAGGTTCATCTGGTCTTTGTCTATCCCAGGATCAACCCTTTTCAGAATGCAGCAATATCTTAAGATAGGGGTTAAATCTCTTAGCTTTTGGGCAAAGAACATGGGGAACCTTAGAAAAAGGGTGGAATCCACTAGGAGGGAGGTCTCTAGAACTCAGGCTAGACTCCCTGAACCCGTAGCGATATTAGATTTTATAGAGGCTAAGAGGCATTTGGATCAGTTGCTGGAAGAGAATGAATTGTATTGGGCCCAGAGATCACATTGTAATTGGCTAAAACTTGGATATAGAAATACTAGGTTTTTCCATGCTGATACCAAACTTAGGAGAAGTAGGAACCACATATGGCGACTTACTTCTGAGGAGGGGGTGGTGCTTTCCCAAGAGGAGGAAATTAGTGATTATATTCTGTCTTTCTTAGGGATTCTTTTGATGTTCATGATGATTCAACTTCTAATCAGAATTTTCCCATCTTGGAACACATTGGATGTTCACTCACTCAACAGCCGATTGACTTCTTGAGCCAGCCCTTTGCTGCAGAGGAAGTTTCTAAATCTATTTTCAGTATGAGTCCCCTTAAGGCCCCAGGTCGTGATGGCATTCCCCCTGTTTTCTTTCATAAGTTCTGGCTCATTATTTCCACGGATACAATCTCCGCGGTCCTTTCTTTTCTCAATTCTGGATACATGCTGAAAGAGACTAATAGGACTCTCATCACTCTCATTCCTAAGAAGATTAATTCGGATAGTATTAAGGACTTTAGGCCTATTAGTCTTGCCAATGTGCTTTACAGGATTATTTCTAAGGTTTAACCAATAGGATCAAGAGGATTCTGCCTTCCATCATTAGGTTCAATCAATCTGGTTTCATTCAGGGGAGAGCCATTGGGGATAATATGGTCATTGCAAGTGATATTATGCAGTTCATTAAGACCAATCAGTCTTCCAAGAATAAAGCTTATGGTTGTATCAAGACAGATATGACGAAGGATTTTGATAGGGTTAAATGGAGTTTCCTCCAGGCTACCCTATCCAGGTTTGGCTTTCCCCATGGCTTTATTAGATTGGTTATGAGCTCTGTCACCACAGTCTCCCTTGCGGTTAGTGTAAATGGGTTTATCTCTAATTTCTTCACCCCTAAATGTGGTTTGAGACAGGGGGATCCTTTATCCCCATTCCTCTTTGTTTTAGTTGTTGAGACCTTGTCTTGGGCTCTTTCTAGGGCTGAGGATTCTGGTAACCTCATTGGAAACAAACATAGTAGACATGGCCCTTCAATTACTCATTTGCAGTTTGCAGATGATTCTGTTTTCTTCTTTCAAATTTCCAACCAGATTGGTGTTATTTTAACAGATAGTTTCAATGGTTATTGTGTTCAGTCCGGTCAATTGATCAACCTCTCTAAGTCACTTCTTGTAGTTAGTCCAAATTATTCTTTTCACAGTAAAATGATTCTTGCTTGTCAATTGGGAATTACCTTAGCTGACTCTATAGGGAAGTTCCTGGGGCTTAGCATTGAGGATTAAGATGGGGAGGAGGGGATCTTCTCTAGGACTTTGAGTAAGGTGGAGGATAGGTGTGCAGGGTGGAAGTCCTGCCTGCTTAATAAGGCAGGCAGGGTCTGTCTGGTTCAATCAACACTTGATAGTCTTCTCATCTTACCTTTCTCCACTTCCAAATTTCCACAAAAAAAACATAATAAAATTAACAGTCTGTTTTCTTCTTTTATTTGGAGGCGGTCTGGAGATAGAAAATCCATTCACCTAGTCTCTTGGGATCATATGTGTAGGCCTAAGTCCCTAGGAGGACTTAGCCTTAAATGGCATTCTCTTCTTAACAAAGCCCTCTTAGCCAAACAAGCTTGGAAGATAGCTTGTGATAAACAGTCTCTGCTTTCTAGATATTTCACTTCTAGATACTGTAAGCGAAAGGAATTTCTTGCTAGGTTTACAAATGCTAGAGCATCCAAGGTGTGGCAGGGTTTTACTCAACTAAGGGCATAATTAAGAATGCGATTAGGTGGGATATTGGTTCTAGAAGGGATTTCTCTATAACCAAGGATAATTGGATTCCTGGGGTGCCTCCTTTATACATGCAGCAGGGGACTTACAGTTTGGAGGAAGGAAAGGTCAGTGATCTGATCTTAACTAGAAGGGATGGGTTGAGGGTCTGGAATAAAGATAAGACAGGTCAGCTCCCTCATGGAGTTCAGGTTCAGATATTGGCTATTCCTTTGCCTAGAATGCCTCAGGAGGATAGCATTATTTGGAATCATTCAGCCTTAGGAACCTTCACTGTGGCCACAGCTTATTAGCAGCTCCTTAAGGATAATATTAGTGGCAACCTCTTTGGGCCTGCGGACCAGGGACGTAGTTGTTTTATTGCTTATTTCCCCTGTATGGACTTCTAGAGGACCAAGATTTCCTAAAAGATTCTAATTTTGATTCGGCAAGCCATTATTAACAAAATTCTCACTAGAGATAGGCTTCATAAGTTCAAATTGGTTCCTTCAAACAAGTGTGTTTTGTGTCATGGTGAGGTTGAGTTTGTGGATCATTTGTTCTTCAGTTGTAAATTTGCAAAAGGCTTGTGGTCCATCACACCTTTATCCTATAAGAGTCACACTTCTTTCAGAACATTTGTCCATTCCATTGTTAGCCAGTCTTGCATAGGAGACTACTCCAAATCTCTTTGTTGGTTTGGTGCCATCATATGGTCCCTCTGGAGATATAGGAATACACTGTGCTTTCAGATTGTTAGCAGGAATGAAGAGGCGGGGGAGAGTGTCATCTCTCCCATCATTCAAGCAAAAGTTATGGCAAATAATCTCATGCAGGCTTTACCCAGGAGGAGGAAGGAGAATGTGCAGGAAAGCAGTAAGCTGGAAAGGGTGATTAATCTCAAAGATAACTCTTGTATCTCCAGTCAAATTGATCTTTTTGTTTGGGCATAAAGGAAGAAGAAAATTAAACATGTTTTTTGGAAAGCTGAGATTGCAGGAATGGTCCTGACTAGCCATAGAAATCTCTTCACTCAACACTCTCCAAATGCTATTTTGGATGCAGTCATGGATGCTCTTATGTATATGACCTGCAGGGGTTACTTCCATTTCAATATTCATGTCACTAGTTCTCATGTTTTCAAAATTATCCAAAAGATGGTGGAGAAGAGGCAGAAGGATCAGCTGTAGTGCCCAGGGGACTAGAGGTGTGCAAGTCAGTGCAAGAGAAAGCTGAAGGATCTGGAAGCAATGCTGCCCAATATTTGCTGTGGTGTTCTTAATATTTGTAATCTTAATTATGTTCAAACTTGTAGTAGTTAGGATGGTATCTGAGGTGTTGTTCTGCCCCTTCTGGTTTTGGTTTTAGTGGTGTCATTTGTTGGGATGCTTGTTTCGTTGGCATTTTCGTAATTGAAGTTCTTGCTTTGAATAAAAAAATCAGAAAGGACAAAACCCAGGTACAGAAGGACAAAAACGATCTAATTCAATGATCCCGAATTTCATACTGAGAATTACTGATCTTTTATAATAACCCCAAAAATAGCAAAACCGGTCTTAAAACCATAAGCGGGTATAATTTTACCATTCCATTTGAAAGTTGAATAGGATTCCATGGTGTTACACCTCAAAAATAATTGGCTATGGAGTAACCCAGAAGTTCATTGGCTGCACAACAACATATAAAATACGGTTGCAGCAAGAATCTCAGCATAATGTAAACTATGAGGTGCACATCAATTCATAAAACATAATTTTGATCAGAAAACAAAATTGATAAAATATAATGAAAATGCTACCAGTAGTAAGAACCAACCTTCACAACCAGGAATTAGATAAGCGTTGCCCCGCTAACCTTTTCGCTTAAGATTTTCCCACAGAATGATATGACATAAAGCAGTCACATATACCAAAGATTCCAAATGTCAATGATACGGGATAGTATCAATAGTATTTAGTTATTTGTTATTTAATTATATTATTATTTAGTATTTATTTATTTAGTAGCCCGTAGAGAGGCCCGTTAGGTTTAGGGTTAGGAGTTTGTCTATTTAAGCGATGTACTCTTTCATTACTATTCAGTCAATAATGAAGAATCAATTCTCTAGTTCTTGTTCTTATTCTTGTTAATCTCTTTGTCTTCCCTTTTCGTCTATTTCTCTCTCAAATTCTTCACCTCGTCTATCAAATTCTTCCATTAACGATACTTCTCCGTATCATTGGTGCTTTCATCGAGTTTTTCGGACGCCTTTGCGACGAACACAAACTCAAACGTTGCCATCGCAATGGACCGTACCTCCGAACCCACCATGGAGGATCTCGTGGCTGCCCTGCACGACTGCATCAACATGATGCGTCGCATAAACAAAGCACTCGATCCGGACTATTACGAAGATGACGACGAAGAACAGCCCGCGATTCAACCATCGCCACCGCCACAATCTGCTCCATGGTCTGACGAACAGCCGCCACCATCAATGACGGACCAGCAGCAGCAGCTGCCAGAATCCGCCCAGCCGCCGCACAATCAACCACCTGCGCAACCCACACATCCGCCGTCTCCTCCAAATACGGCGACCAAGAATCCGACGCCGCAAATAGTGAAGGTCGACAATCTCCTGCTCTGGCCTCCTTCAACAGCTCCGGCGCATCTGGACACTTTCTCTGCTCACCAGGTACGCTGCTGCAAACAGCGTTGAATCCACAAGGGCCGCCAATGTCTACTCCGCCATTGATTCCCGCGGCACCACTTCTCCCGTTGAAATCACAGAGGGCGCCACCTCCGTTGCTCCCGGCGCCGTTCAGACCCACGAAGCCCTCCACCAACCTACAAACTCAACCCCATCCGCCATTACTTTCGGTGAACAAAGCATCGTCGACCCAGAAACCGGCGAACCCTTCCTATCCGATCGCACAAAAACAGCCGCTCAATCCGCCAATCTAGCAACCTCCGGCAAGCAAAGGGAAGTCTGGCGACCTCATCAAGGGCACAACCGACCATCAACGACCCCAACGGGCCGCCAGAGAACCGCCAGGCTTGTTTCCGCCGCCGAAAACCCATACGCGGCTCGATCTAGCCGACAGATTGGGGTCGGATCCAATTCACCTTATTTTAGCCGAGACTTGGCACACAACTTCTCCTTGGCTCAACGGATTTCTACCGGCTCTGTTTGAGCCGTCGGATCCTAAACGGCTTGTATTAGACGTCGGCTTAGATGGCATCCTTCCGGCTCAGAGCCGTCGCTCCACCTTGGCTCCAAGTGAGTCGTGAACTTGTTATTGGCTCATTATTGAGTCGTGGCTCCAAATTGTTACGACCCGGACTCTTTTCTAGGGTTTTTCGACCTCCCGAACTCGATTTCGGCATCCGTTTTTCAAGATTTGGCCTCCAAAGTGGTGTTCTCAAGCTTGTTAGACGCCAATTCTACCCGGGCAAGAATATACAAGATTTTTTAACACTCACCTTGAGGGCAAGGTTATTTTTAAGGGTGGGAGAGTTATACGGGACAATATCAATAGTATTTGTTATTTAACTATTACTAGTTATTGAGTTATTTGTTATTCAATTATATTATTATTTAGTATTTATTTATTTAGTAGCCCCTGTAGGAATTTGGGTTTAGAACGGGAACAAAATTCCTGGATAATCTCTGAGTCGTGGGATCACTTTTATAAAGTATTTCGGCAGGGTGCACGAAATCTATAATATGATGAAAAAGAGACTGTATAAAGAACGACTATGGCGTTTGCTATGGAATCCGAACTCACAGTTTCTCACTGTGTTCTTGAATTCGACCAAAAATGACAAATAAAGAGGTAGACAAGGCGGTTATCTGACGGTTACAAACGCCCGATTTCAGTCTGTTTTTCCAACGAAAATTAAATTCGGAGATGTTTTTTGTGAAGCAATAAACGTCCGAAATCCAGTTTTTTCACGCTGACCGCCGCCAGGGGCGTTGCCCCCGAACCCCCGCATTCGTCCGAGAGTTCGTTGTCCAAGATATTAGCATAGTTGTATGCACACGTGTACTCCACATCTCCTATGGTGTACAACGTATATGCCAATGTCTACTTTGGTCATAAGTAAATCTGATTACACAAATGGCCGAGGACACTAAAATCACTAAAACTCCTCCCCCATTTTATTTTAATCCTTGATTCACTTATCCTTTCCATAACAAAGCAAACTTATGCATAAATGAAAATGTCTCGAAGATTGAATTTTCATCTTAGTAAATTACATCTTCAAATATTCGAGTATAGGGGTGTCCTATGGATTTACCCTTTCTACTCATGATGAATACATGAAAGAAAAATACACATAAGTTCAACATATTCCATGTTCTAACTTGACACTTATTTTTACTGGCCTAGTGTCACTATCCTTCAATGAGCATATAGAAGCCAAGTCCCAACTTCTTGAAGCGGCTAAACTCGATACTCATATAGGTGGTTCTTTTCCTCTTGTACCTGCCATACAATTTTTCAAAAGAACCATTAAGAACTGTAAACTTCAACCTCCTTAACTTGCAGGTCTGAACACATACATTGGGATGATCTTTGTGTTCCAATTTCTTCATGTAAGAGTTCCACCTTGAATTCAGCTTCTAACGTTGTATTAGAAGGGAATTGGGTATCTTATCATAAGAGATCCCTAAGATGGACTTTAATCCCATCCCCACGGCCGACTTGTTCACTAAGTCCCTTGCTAACCTTTTGGTTAGATGATCCGCAAGATTTTGTTGTGTACGAACAAACTCAACCGATATCACACCATTCATGATTAAATCCCGAATGATGCTATGTCTGACACCCAAGTGTCTAGACTTTCCATTATACACCTGACTATATGCCTTAGCCAGAGTGGCAGCACTATCAGACCTGATTGATATTGGTGAAATCGGTTTGGCCCACAATGGAATCTCATACACTAAATTCCTTAGCCTCTCATCCTTATTACCGGTTGCAGCCAATGCTACAAATTCAGATTCCATTGTCGATTTAGTAATGCAAGTTTGCTTCTTTGAAGCCCATGAGATTGCCCCTCCTCCAAGTAGACGAACCCATCCACTAGTTGAGGAATGATCTTCCATATTTTTTATCCAACTTGCATCAGAATATCCTTCTAGAACAGAAGGACTTCCACTGTATGTCAAACCATAATTCATGGTTTTCCTTAAGTATTTAAATAATCTCATCATTGCCTTCCAATGATGTGTGCTTGGATTGCTAGTATACCTACCTAGCTTTCCAACAGAAAATGCTATATGTGGTCATGTACTAATCATGGCATACATTAGACAACCAATAGCCCTAGAGTATTCTAGTTGAGACACAGCCTTGCCTTGGTTAGGCAACAATTGGTTACATCGGAGTACTAACCGGAGAAAAATTTTCACAGTTAAATTTCTTTAACACCTTCTCAATGTAATGAGATTGAGAAATAGTAATGGCCTTGTTCTCACATTTAATCCTAATACCTAGGATTACTTCAGCCTCCCCCAAATCCTTCATTGAAAATTTAGATGACAAAAATTCTTTCGCTTGATCCACTTGATCTTGGCTGGTACCAAAGATCAACATGTCATCTACATATAAACAAATTATGACTCCTTTACCAGAGTCATCAAATTTGCTATATACACACCTGTCGGCTTGGTTCAAATGATAACCACGAGACAACACAATATCATCAAACTTTTGATGCCATTGTTTCGGAGCTTGCTTTAAGCCGTAAAGTGATTTAACAAGCTTACACACCTTATGCTCATTTCCTGGCATAACAAATCCCTCGGGTTTTTTAATATATATCTCCTCATCCAAATCACCATTCAAGAATGCAGTTTTCACATCCATTTGGTGAATAACAAGATTATGTATAGCTGCAAGAGCTATTAATAATCTAATCGTGGATATCCTAACAACAGGAGCATATGTATCTGTAGATACTGCTTTCATGACAGGCAGATCATTGCCACGTGGCAGCCATCCAGCACACCCAGCTGTGCTCCATCCACACCGGATCACCACCCGTGCTGATCCACGTGGGGGCTACGAGACAAGGCCCCCGCACACCATAACATGGGACTTGTAGGGACTTAGTGGTTCGGAGGCTAGTGTAAGGTCCGTCGCGCTCATGCGACAACCAAGCTTGTGCGCGACCTCTGGTAACTGACTGAGAGATCCTAGGCTTACGTGTCCCATCAATGCGGCTGATCTCATAACGGTCTCCGATACTTGCGGGCAGATACATAACGGTTCCTATATACACGGTCGAACGTGTCGTTGGGGGTCTATCTTTAAGCCCCCATTTATGGTGCATTAATCCCTCAACGGTCACTTCCCCACTATATATAGGATCGTTAGCTCTCCGTTGTGACACAAGACACATACTAGTCCAGTACCATAGCATACTCTCTCTCTCTCTCTCTCTCTCAAGCAGTTACTAGTGCTTACACTCTCCCTACACACACTCTACAATTCTCTGTGTTCTTATTCTCTACATGAGGTGTATACTTGGATATATCTTGAGGATTTCCTTGTACACATTTTGGTGAACCCGACGTGAACCATGCACCTTCAAATACTTTGAATCTGCTCATAATGCCTTCGGACCAAGACGTTCGTCATGGGGACCAATCTCCTTCCCATGAGGAGACATCAAGAGAGGACGGATTGCTCAACACCACCCCCAACACCCAAGCGCAAGTTGTCGCCGAAGGAGAGCCCTCTTTGGAGTCACTCCAGGCTACAATACAAACTCAAGCTCGGGCTATGGAGGCTCAATCTGAGCAAATTGCTCAGATCATGGCAATCCTGGGTAAAGTGGCCCAGAATGTTATCCGGGGGGCTTCTGCCCCCTTGCTGTCAACTCCACTGCCCCCACCAGGGGCAGTGTCCACTTCAATAGTGCATGTCTCTGCTGCCCAGACTCCTCTCTCGGGTGACCCGGCGATCCAGGCGACACCATTCTCATCAGGCTCATCCCTGATGGCGGCAGGGAACCCCGCCTCATATCCTGCATCATCTTTCTATGCAAACGGAGCCCTAGGAAGCCATGGGCCTCCACCTCCGCCTCCTTACATGTAAAGACCTATTATTATTATTATTATTATTATTATTATTATTATTATTATTATTATTATTATTATTATTATTATTATTATTATTATTATTATTATTATTATTATTATTATTATTATTATTATTATTATTATTATTATTATTATTATTATTATTATTATTATTTCTTTGTTGGTTGATGTGCTCATGTAGTATTTGGTAAATTGTTTGATTTAAAGGGTGGATATTTGAATGATCATATGTGTTTAATAATTATTAGTGTGTTAGTATGTATTAACTTTTAGGGGGTATGTGGTTGTATATATTCTAAAGTCAGGGGGTTGTAGGGTTTTTTTAGAAACTTGAGAAGTTGTGGGCTGAAATTAAAACACGTGAGAAACAAGAAAAAATCAGTAGAGAACGCAGGACACGTTCAGAAACCCTCCCACCCCCATTGTTGCTTCTTCGTTCTTCTTCCGACGCATCGAGAAGTTTTCGACGATCGTTTTCCTGCTATCGTGAGTCTTATTCTCCCTCTTCCAATACTTTCAAATCTTTGTAGATCATACTTCTCCATGTTGTCAGTCAATTTTTCAATTTATCAGTCAATTTTCGTACTTATCAGTCAAATTAAAGTCTCAAATTGATGGCCTAAAACTCATTATCTCGCAATCTTGTAGAAGGGGGTATTGGTCTACGCGTCAAGAGATTCGAAACGGTACCAAAATCTCCATCTCTCGGTGAAGTTGAAAAATCACGCGTTTCACGCTAGGTAGGGAAATTAACTAGTTTGGACATTGCGATTTGTATACTTGTGATATGCCTACATATGTTTTCATGTAATTTTGTAATTTGAATGTGTGAAGTGTATGTCATTCGATTGCTAAGTGTCATCGTGTTTGTGCTATGTGAATTTGATTATATACGATTGCGTGAAATTTGCCGAAGTGATGAGTTTGTTATATATTGGTGTAATTGGAAATTGATGGGCTGTTTTAATTAGAGTTGATGCATTGGAGGGTGTGAAGACCCGTTTGAGTCATGGTGTGTGTGTCTTGGGGAGAGTGTGCCGTTGAGCAAGTTGGGCTTGGTGTCCATCGGTGAAAGACCGTAAACCCGCGCGGGAGGTGCCTGACTGTCCTTTGCGTTAGTAACCCGTAAAGCTGTGCCGTGTGTTTGGGTTGCCTGTTCCCTCGGATTGATACTGTAAACGGCTGTGTGTTTGGGTTGCCTGGTCCCTCGGTTTCAGTCCGTAAACGGCCGTCTGTTTGGGTTGCCTGGTCCCTCGGATTGAGTCCGTAAACGGCCGTGCATTTGGTACAAATCCCCTAGTTGTTCATGGTTTTGTATTTGGTCGAGCATATGTTATCATTAGTGTTTGATTTATACATCGTATTCATCGTTTTACATATGTTATGTATGTCGCTCTTATACTTGTGGTAATGTCTGTTTTAGTTTATTTTCCTACTGGGCTGTGGTTGCTCACCTACTATTTTTCAGGTGAGAATGCGGCACAATGAGGACATGGAAGCTTTGAGTTGATTATTGCACGTTTTTTTTTGTTAGACTGTTTTTGGAGCTAGCTCATCTTGTTATGTGATATTAGTTGTTTTGTCAATAATGTGAGATGTGTAGACGCGTGTGCATACTTGCACGTTTTGGAGGGCCGTTGGCCTAGTTATGGGATTTGATGTCTTTCATGTTGGTTCATGTCCACATTCTCCAATCTATTTCTTGGTAATATGATGTTGTTATCTTCCTTTCAGTACAATTCTCATGTCAATTAAATAGTGTTGGAATACAATTGTAGTTGTTTCACATAAACTGGACAGATTATACATGCCGGTGCAATATTGCTCTTTAAAGGAGATCCGTCCAACGGATCGAAGTGATTCTAGAAGACTTGTAAACTAGACACATATTACTTCTTTACAGCTAAATTTGGTAGCTAGTTAACATTTAGATTGCCCAGAAACATTTTTTTAAGTTGGTCATTCTGTTCTGAATGTTTGTTTGCTCCAGCAGTCATCTCACGGAAAAACTTATAATTAAATATCGTAACTCCGAATCAAGAAAAGTTTTTGATGGATATGTTAGACATGTTTGGGAACCTCTCTGAAAAATTTCATGTTATTTGGGCTTATAGTTTATGAGTAATTAAATTTTTAAAGTTTGGGTTATAGTTCTGAATTTTCTGCCGATCAGCCGCACGTTTGGGCTTGTATCTCCCGAATCCCTATACGCTTTTCAAAACTGTTTTAGATGATATAATTAGACATATCTAGGATGCTTCCGACCAAGTTTCATAATTTTTCACCATGTCGTTTAAGAGATATCAAATTTCTAAGCCGAGATGTTGAAATTGTCCGTTTTCAGCATATTGTTTGTGAATATGGTTATGCTTTCGGGTCTTGGGGATCCGGGCTGTGACATTACAACCCCATTATGCCTTACATTCCGGTCTTCGGACCAACAACTTCATCTATGGGGGAACACCTGCCAGCATGGCGGCCCTCGAGCAAAGGATCGACAGTATTATTGCCAACCAAAGATTTGCGGACACTGTCATCCACCAGGGTAGATAATGAACCTCCCATTCCGCGGGATATCTACCTGATGAAAAATCCTACTGGGTCCAAAGCACCCAAGTGGGAGAAATTTTATGAAGTCTGCGGGAACGACCACGAGCACGTGATGAGTTTCGTGGATATGATGGGCCCACACGCGGCTAATACTCGGTTGCTCATGCGCGAGTTTCTCAAGTCGCTGGGAACGGTTACATACAAGTGGTACAGAACCCTAGAAGCGGGATTTGTCAAGACATGGGAAGAAATGGTGAAGAAATTCTACACCAAGTTCTTCCAATTTGATGAAAGGGTCACCACCATTCACCTCTCCCGAATGTACCAGAAGTCTGACGAGGAAGGTGTCGCCTTCATCAAGAAATTCAGGGCCAGGTCCCTGGAATGCATCAACGAGGTCTCAGAGGGCCGTCTGGTTGAAATATGCCTGCAAGGCATGCGCGATGAGTATAAAGGTATGGTGATTAACTTGAACATGCCTACTTTATCGAAATTAATTGATTGCACCAGGAACGTTGAGCCACTGGTAGAAAGGATGCGGAAGAAACACGTCAGCGAGCGTGTGCCGACGAATTCCAGCTTCAAGGTCGGTAGGTTAAGTTACAAGCGGCCGCGAGACACCAACGTTCATGCGGTATCACCATCCAACAAGCAACAAAGACCCGTGCCACAGGAGGCACTGCCACTGCCCTGCTCGATTGAGGATGCGATCGACCTCTACAAAAGATGGCGTAAGGACGGGATCTTGCCACCCTTCGAGCGCAAACCTACAGGAGAACAGTTCATAGATCCAAGGTGGTGCGAGTGTCATGGTCAAGTATCGCACTCGACTCAGGAGTGCAAAAAGTTGAGGTGGATGGTGGACAGGAAAATAAAGGAGGGCCAACTATTCATAGACGAGCCGGCCAAAGACGTGCGTAATAATGCCCTGTCGTCACATGCGAGGCAAGAATCTAAAGGGAAAGGGGTTGCTATGATCTCGATTACAGACCTGGAGGAGGCCATAGACATAGAATTCCAGGTCGTCGCGGAGATCCACGAAGAGGATGACTACAGTACTGACACGGAAGATTTGCGAGCCGAGCGAGTGAAGAACTCCGCTAAATTTGCTAATTTCTTCGACGAAATGGGCTTCTCGCGTGATTGCAGGGACGAAATGACTAAGGCCATCCTCAAAGAGGCAGAGGATTATGGGGAAGATTTAGTAATCTCGGACAGCAGGATTATTAGGGCCATTCAGCCGGGGGGACTCATTATGACATTCGATGAGTCAGACAAGAGGACTAGTACGAGCCATCAGAGGCCACTATATGTGACGGTTGCCATCAACCACGTGGATTTTAAAAGGGAATTCATCGACGACGGAGCTGCGGTGAACGTTATTCCCCTTAGCACCCTGGAGATGGCAGGGATCCCCAAGAACAAGATAGTTAAAAAGCCGTCGCCACTAACAGGCTTCGGTAGCGATTCCAGGATGACCCTGGTGTGGATTCGCTTTGGGATCCAAATCGGGCAGATTAGCTGTTCTGCCAAATTCCATGTTATCGACGACAACACTATTTACCACATGATTATTGGGCGAGCATGGATTCACCGCTTTGACGTCGTAACTTCGACAGCTCACCAGGTGATGAAGGCCATCTGGAAAGAAAGGGTTGTCACAATACCTGCTTCTGTGAATCCTTTCAATCTGGAGGAGGCACATTTATCTGAGGCGGTATGGTTCACGGAGTTGGAAGGAGGGCCACTTCCGGCCCCATCCTAGCAATTTCCATTGCCCAGATGGGAGGACATCCAGGATCAGTCACCAGTTGGAGTAATGGTGACACGGGAGGAAACGAGGGAAAAACAGCCCACGCGGACGGAGGCCCCCGTAGTAGCTAAAAACATATATACCTTAAAGAGGGTTATCAAGCATGATGAAGACGGAAGACAAGTTGGAAGTTTCTACTCCAACGGGAAGAAGTGTTATCTAGAGGTGCCCTAAAGGTGCGCTCGTGCTATCAACTGTTTAATACAGTTATTCTTTATCATCTGTTCTTATTTCATTAGCTGTTTATCCGCACCTGTTGCAACCGGTTTAAAGCTTATCTCAAAAGATAGCAACGATACGACCAAGCACAAGCCTATCTCATATGATAGCAGCTAAGCGCGATTAAAGCATGTCTGCTAAGATAGCACAAGCCTATCTCATATGATAGCAACCAAGCGCGATTAAAGCCTGTGGCTAAGATAACACAAGCCTATCTCATATCATAGCAGGCAAGCGTGATCAAAGCCTATCTTCTAAGATAGCACAAGCCTATCTCATATGGTAGCAGCCAAACGCGAATAGAGCCTGTCTGTTAAGATAGCCGAAGCCTATCTCACATGATAGCAGCGAAACTAAAGCCTATCTCATATGATAGCAGCCAAATACAAGCAGAGTCTATCTGCTGGGATAGCAGCAAAAATCTAAGGCCTATCTCATATGATAGCAACAGCAACCTATCTCACATGATAAATGACGAGAGCCTGTATTTTGAGATAACGGGATTGAAAACCTGTTCAAACGAACGGTACACGAGTTTATCTTATTGAACATATGGATAACGCTCAAACGCGAAATCATGGCCTATCCTAGGCAGAACGAACATAGTAGCTGAAATATGTGCATAGAAGAAAAGATACAAGTCTATCTTATAAGACAAAAAGACGGGGTACAATTTATCTGTCTAGATAACAGCAGAAAGCAAACTTTTAAGAAAAAAGATTACAAGGAAACATATTCCTACGCTAAAAACCCTAAACTAGGGGCCTAACTATGTAAGGCTCGTCGTCATCGTCGATCTCGACCAGAGTAGAACCCTCTTCGCTACCACGGCGAGATGCCAGATGAAATTCAAGGAATGGACGAGGGAAACAACTTGGGGAACGAATCCCGTCCGCCGCCCTCACATCCAATTTTTGGTGGCAAATAGTTCTCCAACGGAGAGCCACCGGGGCAACACCCCAATCATTACACTTCAATTCAAGAATCGGTGAGGGAACAGTCTTTGCCGGAAACCCACCAGGGGTGGTACCTGCGAACATGATAAAGGAAAAATTGCCTTCTTTCTGGAAAAAAAGCCTGCACTAACGATCTTCACAAGGACTGGATGAATCAGAGGTCCCGGCTAACGAACACTTGGGAGACATCCTATATCACAACATAGCCCTATGGGTCCATGGAAGCTGAACTCAGGCGAGTGAAAGAACAGAGGAATGCAGCGAAAAGTACGGAAAGAACTCCGACTCAGGGAAGAAGACATCTTTTCAATTGCAAAGACCCAGAAGGGTAGTAGTGATGAAGAACAAAATGGCAAAGAATAGGGGATTTATATAGGGCCCAAGGAGGACTCTTCAGTTTCCAGTAACGCCTCGAAAACCGGAGGAGAATCAATGGCATTACTAAAAGCCTACGACGGTATAGTAGCCCTAGATAATAATGAAGGGATAGTCTACTATGTGACAGTCACGCCTTACCAGGACGCCACGCTGGCACGACGATTCATACAGCCATGATGGCTCCTAGGAATTTGAACCGTCATCAAGACATTGAATATTAAAATTTTTTCCAAGTACGGCAGATGGTGACATGCACGCACCAGCTTATTTTCTCGCGATAAACGACAAAATATCAAATAAAAGTATAAGCCTATCTCATAAAATAGCAACACGCGCGAAATAATGTGTAAGCCTATCTCACAGGATAGCAGTCATACGAGGGATTACGCAAGGTTTACCCTTTTTAGGGCACAGCAGAAGCCATCTCACTTGACTAAAGTGTTCTCCTAAACAAGGGCAAATACTATATTATTCAGCTAAGTTATTACCAGGGCTATGGCAAAGACCTTATTTACCTGTAGAAGAAAAGGCACACGAGGCCTAACAGTTATGTAAACAAAGACATAGCATGAGAAAGGTCAGCATTCCATAAAACCGCGCGGAAACACACGCGCGCCACAAACGATTGTCACAAAAAAGTCAAAACATCCAGGCATCAGGGTCACAAAGAAAGAACGGGAAATTTATATTCGAAGGAGAGTCTAAAATGGCGGATCAGTAGTACTGCTTCTTCATTCCTTACAAAAGTCTTTCAAGAGGGAGTCCCTCGCGGATAACTTAAGCGAATTTGCTGCAAGCTCCGCAATGCGGGCTTTGATCTCCTCATGATGCTTCAAGGCAGCTTCATACTCCCGGGCTATCCTTTCGTATGCTTTATGCGCGCGTTAAGGACTGCTGTCTCTTCTCTGTAAGAAGCATACTTAGCTCCAAGACTGGCAGAATTGTGAACTTTGATTAGTCTCTGCACGAGAAAGTCCAAGTCTAATCGTCCCGCTGCAGTCTCTTAAAGTCTCTGTACGATCGCAAGAAGATCTTGGGCACTAGCAGTTGTGGTGCTTTCATGAGTGGTTTTATAAAATCTCTTCAAGAGAGCAGCCATCTCTCTAAAAAGATTCTCTCTGTCTTTCGGTTCCAGCTCTAGCACTCGAGCAAATGCTGCAGGAAAAGTCACGCGCACCTTCATTAGCCATTCTAAACAGGCTTGGTTAATATATGTGCATAAAGGCGGGACAAAACAATCAGAAAGATGCGAGCCTAGGATCGGATCATTATGAGAAGGGAGGAGAATGAGCTTACCAGTCCCTTCGAAAATTTGCTGAAGACGAGCAATGGATACTGCTACCCGCAAGCTAGCACGAATTTCCTAGGCTAACTTTTGATCCGCTCTGACCTCGCGCGCAAAGTTTTGTTCTAGAATTATAAAATTCCTCGCAGATACAACAGGGTTAGCAGCCTGTGAGCCCAACACTTCAAAAGGATTTTCAGAGAAGAGAGAGTCCAGATCAATGCCTCCCGCGGGATCATCTCTTCTTGCCAAGCTTGGTGCAGGGGATGGATTCAGATTGGCATACCCAACCTCCTCAACGTTTTGAGTGACGGGAGGATCGAGATCAGTAGGAACGGCGTGCTCAACGCACATAGTGTCGCGTGCGACTTCTTCGGTATCCCTCTCGGATAGCACTTCAGGCTCAACGTTCATACTCATTGTGTCCTGCTCAGAACTTGCCCCTTGCTCGATATTAGCTTCGTCCGAAGAAATAGGTATCGCTTAGGTAGAAGGAGAAATAAAATCTTCCTGCACCGGTAGTGCTTCCTCTTGCTCAATAACGAGCCCTGCGCCCGGATAACCCTCAACCGTTGGAGCTTCCTCCATCAAGATTTTCCTTGGAGAGCCTACACCAAACATGTTGTCAGCAGACTCAGGAATCACTTTAGCACTGCAAATTCGACGGTGTACCAAAGGGAAAGGGTCAGGTTCTGCAAAAAATAGAATGCCAGTATCGCACCGTCAGGACGAAGAAGAATAAGAACTTCAACAAAAGAATAAGCTGCGACAGAATGACAAGACCTCTACTGATATTTCGAGCGGTACTCCCCCACTTATATGGGGTACCCGCGCAATTTTCATGTTGCAAGTTATCGTCAGAACTCTTCAGCCTAGCATGACCTTCTTGGGATTAAAAAGATTATGAACCGAGAGCACAAAAGAGCGGGGTATCACGCACGACTAGAGCAGTGGCTTACCTGAAGATTCCCCACACTGATCCCTTACCCATTTACGGATGTCACAAATGGGCATGCCATGGTATAATGCGCCAGTTATAATGTCATAGTTTGATAAAGCAAATTTAAAAATTGTACCTTCTTCATCTTCATCATCGACGAGTCCATGACGTAGCTGCGCCTGGTGTAATTCACCCACAGTTTTTGGAGCAGCACGAGAAGGGCGTGAACGCCCATAGCGTGTGCGCGGTGTTCGGGCCTCAGTTCCTTCTTGATTGGCAATCTCAGCAATGCTCTGTCTCTTGGCAATCTTAATGCGCTATGCCTCAGATAACTTCTCTTGCAGGGATCTTTCATCCGCCATATGCCTGGACTCTTCAACGAATTCCTCCTCAGTCATGATGGTCTTTCCTTTCAGTGGGCTATCCTCATCATCTAGAGAAAGAAGACAGAAGTGGGTAAAACATATTCGAGGAAACTGCTATAAGTAAGGATATTTTCAACCAAACCTTCTTTCTCCCAGGCGACAAAGTCTGAGTCTGGTTGCGGGAGCGATTTCTTCTTCGAAGGAGCGGGTTTCCTTTTCGCAGGAGAGGCCTTCTTGGGAGCTGGCTCATTTCGCGCGCGCTTCGGTTGCCGAGCTGTCAGATCGTCAGTCCCAGAGGCATCGGCACTTCTCTTTTTCATCTCTTTAAGAAAAGGCACAAGGAAGGCCTCAAGTCCATCCGAGATCGCACTCCTAATCCCTTCTTCCATGCGCATCACTGGAGGGATGGTGTCGTCATCATATCTTTTCTTTGACCGAAAAAGGTCAACAAGTCCCCCGCTGCGATCCCCTGAGGCGAAGCACCTTAAGCAACACTGTTGAGAAAAACAACAAGGTACTAAGAAACATGGGGAATAAGGAGACTCAAATAGAAGAAAATATATAAAGAGTGTTGCGATAAAAACAATACCGCTTGAAAGTCTCTCGCGTACTGAGCCCGCGAACTGAGGGAGTCCTGCATGATATCAGTCCTCTTCTCATCCACGATTAGTTGTGGACATAGATGGTCCGCAACTAAAAACGAATAGTACACATATGGGGCCCAACCACGGGAAAGATTAGACTTGAAGGGGTAATCCTTCGACAAGGGTGCAAGCGCGTTGGGAACTTGCAGCTGAGTCCGCGGGCTTGTCAGACGACGGACTTGAGTTTTCCAGAAGGCCACCCAACTAGCTTTTACCCTTCCTGTTCTACTTTTGGAGGACTGCACAAGGGGGAGTTCCGCGAGAAACAACTCACGGCTCCTCCCAAAAATGATCCCATCATAGCAGTCCTTAGCAGGGAGATCGGACCACATGGATGGCTCAATGGTGTCAAAACCCAGCTGAGGCGCCACCCGAAGAGGGTCAAAGTGGACTATTATGGGCGCATATCTGCAAGACTCGGTTCCGGGAGCGTACTCTGCCAAAGCAGGCAAATAACCCCTTCTACACCAGTTCACGTACTGACTATAGTGACGGGATCCGCTAGTAATGTGTCAGGCGCGGAGAGGAGTATCAATCTCGGGATACATGTCCCCGTGAAATATGATATTGTCCAACTCCTTAACATAAGGACGGGCCACTAAGGAGTTATCATCATCACAGACCAAAGAGAAATTACGGCGAGCATTCTTGGTGTTAAACCAAGGCCAGGATCGAGGACACAAGAAGGCTTCCTCGCATCTCGGAGCATTCCACAGCTCGACAGCAGTAGGTACAGGGGCATATCAAGGCCATCGCTCAAAAACCCACATAGTCAAAAATCCAATGTTGGCAAAACACATGACATCAGCCCTGCCTTGCGACTGCTCAACATTTGCCACTGCCAGATCGAGACGATAAAATAGGGAGCCCAAGACAAGAGGTCCAAGGGCAACCCTCTTACCAAGTGCGAGCTTCACTGCAAGTGGGAGTACATGGAAAAAAAAACCCATCTCGCGGACTCAAATCTACGAGGAAACGCGACAACCAAACACAGAGAAAACCTCACAAGCAATACTCACACCCTTGTCCTACAGTGGAAATCACTTCGACTGGAGTCTCCCCTTGATTTGCTGGATAATGTGAGGTTTGGGGAAGTCCTTGAAGAATAAAATGATCCATTTAGACCATATGTTCTTCGCGCCAGCAGAAACAATCATGACATATCAGAAGGTTTTATCGCCTCGGGAGCCCATTTCGAAGCAGCCTTCCTCAAAGCCGCGATGCATTCCAGCATCTGACGGAAAAGAGAAATTTCCTCATCGGAGCTAAGTGCTTCCAAAGGTTCAAAGGCTCCCATGCTCGGGGGCATCAGCAGGTTCTCCACATCTTCCAGAGTAGGTGTGGCCTCACGAGAGGAGAAGTGGAATGTGTGAGTCTTTGGTGAATATTGCGAAAACATGACCTTTAGCATGTCCTGGCCAGCCTTAAGATTGAAACCCCTGGTCGTGCGAACGGAATGATAAATTCCACCATCAATCAGCACGGCCCCGTGATTTTTAAGAATATAGTCAGTCCACTCGTCCATCCAGTCCAGTTTCTCCAAGAAAGCTTGGAAGAGAACATCATTGTAGGGGTAAAGGCCGGCCTCGATGCCTCATCTGTGAACATCATGAGGCTCTGCTAGATCCCATTCCCCCCTTTATGGCTCAGGTTTCTGTTCCAAGGTCGTGCCTGAAGAGGATTCCTCGAGGGCGTGCCCTCGGATGGAGGCCAAGTAGAAGTCATCACCCCCAAATTAGGGGGCTTTGCGCCATAGCTCACTGCGTAGTTCTGGAACTTCAGTAGCCTTTTTAGGAGCCATTGCTGTAAGAAGAAGGAGACCAGATTCCAATGATTGATAAAGCATGCAGAAGGAAAAAGGAGGGGAAATAAGCTGTGGGAAATTGACTGCAAATTTCACAAATTTCTAAAGCCAAGAGGTAGATGATCAAATCAAGTTACCTTGTTGACGCCTGAGCACTCGAATTGCCCTAGAAAGGTTGTCAAGGATTTGATTGCAAACTCGAACGAAGGACTCTGCTTCCTTTTGTGGGAGCTCTCTCTGATGCATACAAACTCAAAGGTGCAGGCGATGGAAAAGTTACAATCGAAGGAATAGCGGGGTTTAAATAAACCCTTGAAGAGTCACGACTATTGACGTTTGATGAGCCAGGCAACGCTTCGGAATCCAGGAAGCATAACGTTTGATTAGCTATGCTTGCCTCGAAAATAGGTGAATTTGGATTGCGATTGATTAACTAGACAAAGACCACGCTTCATGAAAGGCTAAACGACACTTACCAAACTCTAGGAAATCATGGCTATGACTGGGGGCTGTGGGGAGTCGAATTCAAAATTCAAAGGGTCTACATGAACTTCACGCACGGTTGATTTTGCGCGACTGCACAACAGAAGAGCGCGTGACAATCGCGCAAAAGGGGGCTATTGTAGATACTGCTTTCCAGACAGGAAGATCATTACCACGTGGTAGCCATCTAGCACACCCAGCTGTGCTCCATCCACACCGGATCACCACCCGTGCTGATCCACGACGGGGCTACGAGATAGGGCCCCCACGCACCATAACACGGGACTTGTAGGGACTTAGTGGTTTGGAGGCTAGGGTAAGGTCCGTCGCGCTCATGCGAAAACCAAGCTTGTGCGCGACCTCTTGTAACTGACTGAGAGATCCTAGGCTTACGTGTCCCATCAATGCGGCTGATCTCATAACGGTCTCCGATACTTGGGGGCAGATACATAACGGTTCCTATATACACGGTCGAACGTGCCGTTGGGGGTCTATCTTTAAGCCTCCATTTATGGTGCATTAACCCCTCAACGGTCACTTCCCCACTATATATAGGATCGTTGGCTCTCCGTTGCGACACAAGACACATACTGGTCCAGTACCATAGCTTACTGTCTCTCTCTCACAAGAAGTTACTAGTGCTTACCCTCTCCCTACACACACTCTACAATTCTCTGTGTTCTTATTCTCTACTTGATGTGTATACTTGGATATCTCTTTAGGATTTTCTTGTACACAGTATCAAAGTAGTCGATAACGTCTTTTTGCTTAAAACCACGTACAACCAGTCGGGCCTTAAACTTTTTTACGGTACCATATACTTTCATCTTCTTTTTAAAGATCCACTTGGCATCAACTGGTTTCAACCCAGGAGGCAAATCAGATAATTCCCAAGTCACATTTTTCATGATCGAATCCATCTCATCATATATTGCTTTGTTCCAGAATGCAACATCACGAGATGCCATAGCCTCACTATAAGTTCTAGGATCCTCCTCTGTGCTAAAAAATAAGCATATTCAGTATGAACCTCATCCCTAGATCCTTCAACTAAATATAGTTGAAAGTCAGAACCATAGTCCTTGGCTACTTTAGCTCTTTTACCCCTTCTTACTTCAGGTGAAGAGAAGACATCACTTGTTCCTTCATATTGAGCATTGCTCAAATTTGGAATCAAGTCCTTGGTCTAGGTATAGAAGAAAATCTTTCTTCATCAAAGATAGCATCTCTTGACTCTATTACAGTATTAATGGATACTGAGTCACTAGCTTCAATCACATAGAACCTATAAGGCTTGAAATGCATGGCATATCCAATAAAGATGCAATCTATGCCTTTTTCGCCAAGATTCTTTCTCTTGGGTTCATTGCCTAACAATAGCTCTACAACCACAAACTCTCAAATAATGCAAGTTTGGAGGTTTACCATACAAAAGTTCATATGGGGTAGTTTTGTTCCTTTTGTTAGGAAACCTATTAAGAAAATAGCAAGCTGTTAACATAGCTTCTCCCTAAAATCCATCACTCAAACCCGAGTAGGAAAGAATGGAATTAACCATTTCGTTTAGAGTTCGATTATTCCTCTCAGATACACCATTTTGTTGAGGTGTATAAGGAGCAGTGGTTTGGTGAATAATACCAACCTCTTGGAAATACTTAGGATCATAATATTCGCCTCCTCTATCCGTGCGTAAAATCTTTATTAAACCATTCTTTTGAAACTCAACTTCAGTTTTGTATGTCTTGAATTTATCTAAAGCTTCATCTTTAGAATGTGGCAAGTACACATAGCAAAACCTAGTAGCATTGTATATAAATGTAATAAGATACTTTTTGATTCCTATAGACGGTGTTGCATGAAAGTCACATAAATCACTATGGATTAGTTCAAGCACCTTAGAGTCCCTTTTAACATCCTTAAAAGGTTGTCTAGTTATCTTAGTCAGCATACAAGTTTTACACCTTTCAATATTAATATCAAATGAAGGAATTAGACTCATTTTGGACATATCTTGTAACCTTTTAAAGTGTACATGTCCTAAACGTGCATGCCAAAGTGTTGATTATCAATACTAGTACTAACAACACAAACAAAATTGTTACCAAAAGGAGCAACGATATTTAAGTGAAGCATATCATTACATAAATAACCAAAGCCAACTAAAGAACCATGTTTTGGCAATACAAACTTATCCGACTCAATAACCTGCTTGTATCCAAGCTTATTTAATACAATTCTAGACAAGTGATTCTTTCGAATACCAGGTACAAACAATACATCATTCAAACTTAAACATTTTCCAGAAGTAAATACTAGGTTAGCACTTCCAACTCCATGGATTGGTGTGGATCCATCTTTAACGGTTTGCATGGTTGTAAACCATCTTTGATCATTGCATACATGTCTTGTAGCACTCGAATCAACCCATCATGATATGTCATCATACTGCACATAAAATGCATCAGAATATAGGGATACATAATTCTGAATTGAATTTTCAGGTTGTTCAATGAACATACCTTGTTGTTGATCTTGGCCTTTCGGCCCCTTTCCCTTGCCACTTGTGTCTTCACCTTTCTTACTTTTGCCCACACGACAATTCTTCTTGAAGTGTCTTGGTTTTCCACACTTCCAACAAGCAGTCTTAGGCTTCTTGTTAGGATTCTTGTCTTGCTGTTTAAATTTCCTTTTTCTAGATTTGTTCTTTCCCTTCGAAGAATCCCCTTCCTCCATCATATTCACGGAACCTGGATCAACAGTAAGTTTGTCTTTGGGTTTGTCACTTTCTTGATCCCTCAAGGACTGCTCATTCCGAAAGTGACTGCCCAATTGCACCAAGGAAAGTTCTTCCTCCTTGTGCTTCAACTTATGCCTAACATCCTTCCATGATGGAGGCAGTTTATCAATCACACTAGAAACAAAAACTGATTCATCCATTTTCATGTTGTTTTGATTAAACTGCCCTAGGATTCGGAGCAATTCATGGTATTGCTCCATCACAGGCCTTGAATCAACTATTCTGTAATTGTTCCAATTAGTGACCAGAAACTTTTTGCTTGAAGCATCTTCAGCCATGTATTTTGATTCAAGAGAATCCCACAGTTGTTTTGAACTCTCAACTTTCTGATAAACATCAAACAAGGAATCAGACATACCGTTAAGAATGTGTCCGCTGCAGATGTAGTCATCATTCTCCAACTTTGATCTCCTTCTTGTCTGTTCCAGGGTTTCCTCCTCCACGACTTCAGGCATCGGGGTGCTGAGAACGTACACAACCTTCAGCGCCGTCAACAGGAAGTGCATCTTCTTCTGCCACATTCGGAAATCATGCCCCTCCAACTTCTCCAGTTTCATGAACTTGCTTGTCATGTCCTGAACAGTGTTGCCGTTCGTCATGATGCAGAATATCTTAATCTTTGTAGGAATTTGGGTTTTTAGAACGGGAACAAAAGACCTGGATAATCTCTGAGTTGTGGGATCACTTTCAGATTAAAGTATTTCGGCGGTTTGCACGAAATCTATAATCGGATAAAACAGAGACTGTATCAAGAACGAATATGGTGTTTGCTATGGAATCCGAACTCACAAGTTCTCACTGTGTTCCTAAATTCGACCAAAAATGACAAATAAAGAGGGAGACGAGGCGGTTATCTGGCGGTTACAACCACCAGATTTCAGTCCGTTTTTCCAACGAAAATTAAAATCGGAGACGTTTTTTGTGAAGCAATAAACGTCCGAAATCCAATTTTTTCACGCTGACCGCCGCCAGGAGCGTTGCTCCTTGGACCCCACCGGGGGCGCTGCCCCCGGACTTCCGTCGGGGGCTCCGCCCCCGAACTCCCGCAGTCGTCCGGGAGTTGTCTAATATTTACAAAACTATCGCCAAATCAAATCACCACCTCAGGTCTATGAACAATGGGAACTTTTCCAGTCTGTTGGGGGCTCACTGTCTGATTTCAACCCCAAAGTGACATTTTACATTATGACTTTAGATGAACCACACATGCAAGCTTGATGGTTGAGTCTATATGCATCTACAGAATGGTGGAGAAACGAAATGGAGACGGAATCAGTCAGGGTCAATATGGAACAACGGCTCACCTACCTAGTACCATTTTCCGCAACAATGACGTTGGTGACCTGGTAAGCCTCCAGTGGCCACATGAGATTATGCATGACCGCAGATATTCTTCTTCAAAATGTATTTTTTCTGATTTATCTCCAGAGATGTAGGAAATCTTTTCATCCATATCATACTTTTCCTTATTATCCGTGCCATTTTCGCTGTTTGTTTTACTTGTAATTATAAATACATTATCATAGCTTTGTTCGTCCTGCATCTCACAAGTTTTCCTTATATTCTAGTATTAATTTTCTTAAACTTCTCAACAGTAACATTTTACAGAACTAGCCTTTAGATAGATCATTGGCAGTACGTCTGCACACTCAACATAGAACCAACAAATGGCGTGGTTTTTCTTACACTTGCTTTCGATTGGTAAATAATTGCAGGTACAATGCCGTCTATAACGCATCATATTACAGTCAGTTAAAGAGTGAACCACTCATTTGTATATCTTTTAGTCGCCTGTACATGGCCAATGTTATTCATGCTTCCTCTCTTCACAAATTTATGCACTCTTAAATGGTGCAGAACGAGTAGGCCACGGAATACAAATCATAATTGACGTGTGGACAATTTGATGAAATATAACAAAAATATATTAAGACTAGGTTTATGTTATGTTAATGCTATATCAAGAAAGCATTTCAATAATCAGATAAGATGCTTCTTCCTTTTCAGTTAAACTGTAATTCAATTAGTCTATGACAGGGTGACAAATGTCACAAAACTGTGCATTCTATTATTTTGAAAATCAAAATAGATATACAAGGTCTAATGCTTATATATTATCTTCTCCTTGTTAAGTTAGTAGACACTTGAGCATTATGAAGTCTTTTATGCATAAAACATAACGGCACAAGGTTGAGTGATAAGTACTTTAATATTCTTTTGAAAGCCCGAGGTCGATGACAGCAGCAGCAGAAGCAAGCCTTTTCCTAGATGCTAGATTAATCAGGGCCGGCTACATGGATCAAGCTTCTGAAGATACGTCTGTCCAAACTCATTTTCTCATAAGTTTAGTTTGACTAAGTCGTGTCTTAATGTCTCTACCCTGGTTCATTTGGGTCTCCCTCTTTCTCTTCTACCACAATCGATCTGAACTGCATCACTTCTCCTAACCAGTGCATCCAACAGCCTACGATACGTATGACCAAACAACAACTCTCTCCCATTTCTACAGGTTCACCATCTAAATTCTTTAAATAACACAAAGGCAGAATAATTTATTGGATTTCCACAGAAGAATGGAGCAAAATCAACTAAACTGAAATCAAAGAAATTCAAAAGTATAAAGAGAGTTGAGGATTCACAGAATCACGGGTCAAATATGTAAAAGAACTATACAAACATATTGATTTCTACGGTGGAGTTCCATTCCTCTTACTGGATTATAACACAGTTATTTGACCTTTTGAGCCATGTACTCCTTGAATCATACAGAAGGACCAAAATATCCTTAATAATTCAAGAGATGAACAATTAGATGAGGGCTCACATGCAATGTGGTTTCCGGCTTCCTGTCTCGTCACAAGAGAGGAAGTGTATCGTCATGGTCCTGAGCAATGCTTACCAGTGACTATGATCCTTAACCTTGTTGTTCGGCAGATTACTTAACTAATCTGCTGAACCAACATACTCACTACTGACTATGATCTTTAATATCATATTCTGCAATATTCGATACCACCAATAACTATGATCCTTGAGCCCCTCAGTGAGAGCCTGTATGTATGTACAAAATCCAGATTTTTGATGTTTTATTCAATTTTGAATCAAAATACTTGATTTTGTAATTTTGATGTTAATTCCGTAATAGCCAAAAAATATATAATTTTGATGTTGAGTTCACCACAATCCGGCTACAATATTTACTGGTTAAAGAATTCTACTTTACAGTTTCAATTTCGGGAAGCTACACCTGTTCTCTTGCTCTCATGGATAATTTTAAATTCAGTGGCTGACCTTACAAAAACTCTCTTATTAAAATTAGTGTAAAAGAAGGTCTAAGAGAAACATAATGGAAGGTAAATCCATGGAAAGGAGCTACATTGTTGAAACATTGGTTACACTATTACACATCAATCAATCAAGTGGAATAAAAACAGACTGTATCTGGGTAATACAAAAATTATCAAGAGATACCAAAGTTAATGAAAAAATCAAGATATATGGACGAAAAACATTCCATCAATGAGGAGGAGTAGGCATTAACGTACCATTTCCCAAACAGTATTACCCAGTGGCTTCATCAACATTTGTGCCGGAGCTCATTCGCACAGAGTAAAGATCTGACGGTTCCATTAATAAGCCATCACTCTCTTCATATCCATCTTCATTTCGCCAATTGTGTTTAGTCAATTTCCGCAAGCCTTCTAATTCCAGCGCAACTTCTTTCATAGTAGGTCTATCTTCTCCACGCCATTGAAGGCATCTCTTAACAAGCCCAGCAACAGCTAGGATTTGCTCCAAAGACTCTTAAGACTCTCCTATCAAGAATATGGAACAGCCGATTTTCCTCCATGACATGATAAAGTATGTTGCCAGATTTCTTTCTTCTTGGGATCTCTCCATACAGAGTGGCTTCTTCCCTGTTAACAGCTCCACAAGAACTACACCAAAACTGAAAACATCACTCTTTCCTGTTAGTTGGCTTGTGTGGTTAGTACTCCGGATCTAAGTACCCAAGTGTCCCTTGAACTACTGTAGATACTTTAGTTTTGTCAATAGGTACCACTCTTGAAACCCCCAAATCTGCTATTTTTGCAGTGTAGTTTTCGTCTAGTAGTATGTTGGGGGACTTGACATCGCTGTGGATGATGGGCATGGCAGCAGCAGATCGAGTAAAGATACGCAAGTGCACCTGCGGCTTCAGCGGCAATTATTAGACGGTTCTCCCATGAAAACCATGACCTTTGTTCTTGTTCTTCTATATGGTCGAGTATTGTCCCGTTGGAGACATATTCATAAACTAGTAACAGAACTTCTGCCTCCAAACAACATCCTATTAGCTTCACCACATTTCTGTGGTTAACTTGCGTGAGAATGACGACCTCATTGATGAACTGCTCTATTTGAGCCTTGTCAATAACCTTGGACTTTTTAACGGCAACTACTCGGTTGTCTAGTAATCTTCATACACCACGCCGAAACCTCCTTTTCCAAGGACACAGATCTTTAGAGTAGTTATTGGTGGCCTTTTCTAGCTCTTCTGAAGTAAATATTTTTGTTGACGCATCTACTCCAGTTTCAGTGGCTGATGACATTTGTTGCTTTAACAGAACACCTCCATTTTGTTCAAAGAACTTCTTCCTGAGTTTACGAAGTTTCCTTCTCTTCATGCTAAAGTACAACCTATTAGTCGTAGGACGTTTTCGTATATACTTCACTTAGTTGAGGACTTTGTTTGTAATTAGTAAGAGTAGTGTTTGTAACCTCTATTTACAGATTGTGAAGATGCAATAATACTCACGGAATTTACCTTCACTAGCATGGTATCAGAGCAACCCTAGCAGCAACCGCCGCCGCCGTCGCACGCCCTCCGCCAGTGCACCGCCGCTGCAACCGCCTAGTGGCCTGAATCCATTCTCCTCTGCTTCCGCCTCTTCTCTCTCTCCGTCGATCTCTGCGAGTCCTCCAGAACCGCCGCCTACCGCAACGGTGAACCACCAACGAACGGTCGTCTCTGTGAACGACGACCACGCGATCCCAAAAGAGCACCCAGAAGCCCTTTTCTCAGAACTGGCTTCGATTCACGCGACTTCACTTCTTCGGCTCCGATCCACGCGCCCGCGCGGCTCAGCGCATCTTCCAGCGTCATCGGCTCGTTGACTCGGCTTCTGAAGCTGCTACAGTGCTTGTCCAAGCCGCGCCCAGCACCTTTGCTCGGCTTGAGCCCTTCTCATCTGCGTTTCTCCGCTCCTGGCAACTTCTCCATCTCGCCGGTCGAGCACTTGATTGCAGGTTGTGTTTGTGAGTACTGCGGGTTCCAAACTCACGAACTTTGTTAGTGGGTCCAACTGGTTTGTGGGTTTCACACCTGTTAGTTGATTACACTTTCACGTGGGGGTATATTGGGGCTGTAATCCAATCCCTATAATCAGACTTTGGATTAGTTATTAAGACGCCATGTCTTCCACCACCGACACAGCCTCCTCCAGTAATCTCAAAGAGCCGCTTCACCCCGTCTTTCTGGTTACAAATATTGAGAAACGTGTACGTTTCATTCTGGACAATGAGAAAGTCCAGTACGATCACTGGGCTACGTTCTTCCGCATCCAAACGCACTCTTTTGGCGTTTCGGATCATCTTGACAAAGACCCGCCACCTGCTGACAGTGATCCTCTCTGGAGCTCTATTGATTTTGTAATCCTTTCATGGATCTACCAAATGATCAGTGACGACTTAGCGCTTGCTATCCTCACCTCTGGTCAGACTGCTAGAGGCGCATGGTTGAAGTTGGAGAACCTGTTTCATGACAATGCGGGATCCCGACTAGCAGAACTGGAATTGGAGTTGGTCAATCTGCGCATGGACCAGTGTTCGTCTCTCGACGACTACTGCACCAGATTGAAGAACTTAGCGGATCGTATTGGGAATGTCGGTTCTCCAGTCTCGAACCAGCGGTTGGTTATACAGCTCACCAATGGTCTGACTCCTGCCTACACTGGGGTTGCCATGATCATTCAGCAGACTCGTCCCACTCCGGAGTATCTCTCAGCCGTTCCATGATCCGGTTACACGAGCGCCTCCTTGCTCGACAGGAGCCGGTCCACCCTAGCCCGCATCAGGTGTTGGTTTCGACTCCTTCGAACCGACAACCAAATGCCGCTCCTCACCAGTTCGACGGCCACCATAGTGGCGGGAATGGGAACCATGGCGGAGGCCAGCGCAGGAACGGGAATGGCAGGAATAGACGTCGCAAATCCGGGACAGGGGGTGGTCACCCAGCTGCCCCGACACCCCCTCCTGCACCCTCGGCCTCACAAGGCTCCTGGGTTTGGTGCCCCTGCCCTACAGGACCCGCACCTCCATGCCCTTACCCGACTACGGGCTGGAGTACTCCACGGCCTAGTCATGCTGGCCTTCTCGGTCCACCACCAGCTGCGCGTCATCAGGCCCTCACTGCTCCTTCTGGCCATCCGACTGCTACGGATTTGGGTTCTCAGCTTTCTGGCATGACACTCAGCGTCCCGGATCAGACTTGGTATCTAGATTCCGACGCATCAGATCACCTCACTCCGCAGTCAGGTATCCTCTCCTCTCTCTCACCATCTTGTCATTTTCCTAACATACTTGTGGGAAACGGCTCTAGCATTCCAGTGAAAGGATCTAGCAATCACACCCTTACCACCAACACCCGTTCCCTTCACCTTAGAAAGTCTTACTCACACCAAATGTTATCAAAAACCTAGTATCTGTTCGTCAATTTACCACCGACAATCAGGTTTCTGTTGAGTTTGACCCTTTTGGTTTTTCTGTGAAGGACCTACGTTCGGGAGCTCTTTTACAGAGGAGCAACAGTTCGGGTGATCTCTATCCATTTCAGCATGACCCGCCACAGTCGTCCGCTGTCTCGTTAGCTGCTCTTCCTGCTTCAGTTTGGCACAACCGCCTCGGTCATCCCGGGCTTCCAGTTTTAGATTTGCTTCGTAGTAGTCAGTTCATAGCTTGTAGTAGGAATAAATCAGACACTCTTTGTCATGCTTGTCAGATTAGTAAACATGTGCGTTTGTCTTTCTTAGCTTCTACTTCTTCCACTGTTAGTCCGTTTGACATTGTTCACAGTGATTTATGGACATCTCCGGTTTTAAGCAAATCGCACTACAAATACTACCTACTACTCTTAGATGATTACACACATTTTCTCTGGGTTTTCCCACTAAAACAGAAAAGCGAAGCAATATTGAAATTCAAACAATTCACTACCTTTGTCCAAACCCAGTTTCAGCGACCCATCAAGAGTTTCCAATGTGACCTTGGTGGAGAATTTGATAATGGCTCCTTTCACTCCCACGCCATTAATCATGGACTAGTCTTCCGTTTTGCGTGTCCTCATACGTCATCTCAAAATGGCAAAGCTGAACGCATGATTCGTAGAATCAATGACATTATGCGTGCTCTCCTAGCTCAGGCTTCTCTACCAGCCTCTTTCTGGGTTCAGTCGCTTCTCACTGCTGTCTACCTCCATAATATTCTTCCCACCAAAGTCCTTGGCAACATCATCCCTACTGTTGCCCTCTATCATCGCTCACCCTCCTATGAGCATCTTCGCACGTTCGGATGCTTGTGTTACCCGAACCTCTCAGCCACCTCACCTCACAAGCTTGCACCCCGCTCTGTTCGATGTGTTTTTTTGGGCTACCCTCTTAACCATCGTGGGTACAGGTTTCTCGACTTGAGCACTGGTCGTGTTCACACATCCCGCCACGTCACTTTTGATGAGACGGTGTTTCCTTTCTCCTCTCCTGGGTCAGTGTCTCCCTCTGTTCACAGGACGTCTGATCCTGATGACAGTCTTCCGTCTCACCTCTTCACCCATCGTGCTCTACACCCTGTGGCTCCCGCACTCTCACCCACACTTCCTAGGGCACCCCCATCGCCACCCACACCTCCTAGGGCACCTACACCTCCTAGGACCCTTGTGGAACCTTTTCCTCAGCACTACGTCCGTCAGTCTGTGTCCACTCGCCCCTCTACTGTACCATCTGTGCCTGTGTTGCCTGACCCTCCTGAGTCACCCACACCAAGCCCAGTGTCTACTTCTTCTCTTCCTACCTCTCCTCAGATGACCACCCGATCCATGCATGGCATTGTCAAACCAGTCACCCGTCTCACTTTAGCGGTCCAGTCACCAGACCCCATCTCGCCCCTTCCCAAATCCCCCATCCTTGCCTTGTCCGATCCTCACTGGAAAGCGGCCATGGATGATGAGTTTGGAGCTATGGTTACGAACCACACTTGGGATCTGGTTCCTCGCCCGACAGGGGCCAATGTTCTGCGATCTATGTGGCTCTTTCGCCACAAGTTTCGCGCTGATGGCAGTCTGTAGCGCTATAAGGCGCGATTGGTAGCTAATGGGAAGTCCCAGATGGTTGGGATCGATTGTGAGGAGACTTTCAGCTCGGTTGTCAAACCGACCACCATCCGTACAGTTCTCAGCCTTGTCGTCACGCGCTCTTGGCCTATCCGTCAGCTGGATGTCAAGAACGCTTTTCTTCATGGTGATCTCTCTGAGACGGTATACATGCATCAGCCCCCTGGCTACCGCGACACACGCCATCCTGACTTTGTTTGTCGGTTACGCAAATCCTTATATGGTCTGAAGCAGGCTCCCCGTGCTTGGTTTCAGCGATTCGCCACCGTCCTCACACAGACTATCGGTTTCTCTGGTTGCTCATGTGATGAGTCTCTCTTCGTCTACAGTCGTGGCTCGGACATTGTTTACCTCCTGCTATATGTGGATGATATCGTCATTACTGGGTCTTCTCCGGTTGTCTTGGATCAGATTGTCTCCCAGCTCTCTGGAGAGTTTGCTATGACTGATCTGGGCCATCTGCATCATTTTCTTGGTATCGCTGTCACCCGTGATTCGTTTGGCCTGTTCCTGTCTCAGCATCAGTATGCGACCGACATTCTTCGTCGTGCCTCCATGTCGACCTGTAAGTCTACTGCCACCCCTGTTGAGGTAGGGAGTAAACTCACAGCCACATCTGGCCCACCGGTTGCTGATCCTACATTATACCGCAGCCTTGCTGGGGCCTTGCAGTACCTCACGTTCACTCGACCAGACATCCAGTTTGTCGTTCAGCAGGTCTGTCTCTTCATGCATGACCCCCGTGAGCCGCACTTTCATGCCCTGAAGCGTATCTTGCGCTACATCAGTGGGACACTTGAGTATGGTCTTCGGCTCTCTGCCTCCGCCGCTGATTCCCTCACCGCCTACACCGACGTCGATTGGACTGGTTGTCCGGACACGCGCCGCTCCACTTCTGGTTACAGTGTCTTCTACGGAGACAATCTTCTGAGTTGGTCGTCCAAGCGACAGGCCACTGTATCTCGTTCTAGTGCTGAGGCTGAGTATCGCGGTGTTGCTAACGCCGTCTCCGAACTCTGTTGGGTCCGGAATTTGCTTCTTCAGCTTCGTGTCCCCCCGCCTCGAGCCACTGTCGTGTATTGCGACAATGTGAGTGATGTCTATATCTCTGGTAATCCTGTTCAGCATCAACGCACTAAGAATGTTGAGTTTGATCTACACTTCGTTCGTGAGAAGGTTCGTTTGGGTCAGCTTCGCGTGTTGCACATTCCAGCAGATTATCAGTACGCCGACATCTTCACCAAGGGTCTTCCTCGGCCCTTGTTTCAGCGCTTCCGTTCCAGTCTCAGTGTTGGCACGCCTACAATTTCGACTGCGGGGGAGTATTAGTCGTAGGACGTTTTCGTATATACCTCACTTAGTTGAGGACTTTGTTTGTAATTAGTAGGAGTAGTGTTTGTAACCTCTATTTACAGATTGTGAAGATGCAATAATACTCACGGAATTTACCTTCACTAGCACAACCAAGTTATGGCAATGACCGCCGCTAAGAAGCCAAAACTTAAGCGTGTAAGTAACACCCAAATCTATATATTCAAGGACCTGACGGAGTTCAATTCCATTCATCAAATGATTACAGGATTAAAGATTACCTAGTGATAACTTGGCCACTGGAAAATGTGAGTTACGGCATTAATAATGCAACGACTGCCATCTTTTGTACCATCACCAAGGAGTCCATGTGGGCAAGAACGATTGTGACTTCCCAAAGTGTTAGTGCATATCGTCTTCTCATCACACTGAGAATTTTTCTGATCAGTGCATTCATCGACATCTATGCATCATGTTACAAAGTTAGTGCAAATGAAGTAAGAACTGTGAGAAGTACTGAAAAAGGAGAGACGCTTACCTTGGCAACCAGGAGAAATAAAAGGATTGCCTTTGTAACCATCAAGGCAGCTACAAATGTACCCTCCAAGGCCACTAGTTGAATCAATACATAAACTATTTTTGTGGGAAAGAGGACACCCAATTTCCTGGCCTCAGCACAGCTCTTGTTTCCAATCACATAATCAAGAAGCAGGGGAACTGTATCAATGGTCCTATTCCTGAAACCTGGATCAAAAAGATCTCGTGCACCATAAAATTTGAAAGAGGCCAGGTCACCCAAAAAAGCATAGCTACAAGGATTAAATGGCCAAATTCTTGTGTGGTTGGTCATGGAAGCCGTCATAGCAGTAAACGATTTCATACCCTTGGTAATAGATGTTTGGCAGCAACCTTGACCTGTGCAATACCCATCTTGGACATTCCCAATGTTCGAACAGTTAGAGACACACACAGTTGAGAAATCAAGACTAGTAATGGCACCCATCTCATCACACCCAAGAAGTATATACTTTATTTCTGTGTCTGGGAATGTGAAAGGAGTTGTGACTAGAGTAATAAGGATGGGGTTCGAGCTAGTTAATATGTGAGTGATCTCAAGGTTTCCTTTTCCTATGAAGGGTTTGGAGGATTAAAATAAGTGTTGCAATATACATCAAACCACGTTTCTGCAGAACAACCTGTTCCTATTCCAACCCCAAATGGGTATGGAATGGACACATTCCCACTCTGGCTTTTGCAGCCAGTTTTAATGGTTGGCAACATTGCGGTGGAGTCAGTTAAGGAAGACGATCCAGGGAAGAAAGGAGATCCAGAAGAATAAGCAAACATGCCATAACATGTCTCTTCTCATGTTTGAACAAGATGAGAGCAATGCCATTTTCTAGTATTTGCTTTCCAATGCACAACAGTGAGATGTGGAATAGATTATGTCGACCTCAGACTAGTGGGAGTACCTTAGAATGTTTACTTCATGAAAAAATTGTTTACAACTAGTAGTAGTGGTGGTGTATCTTAACTTCATTAAAAAAAATTGTTTTTGAGTTGAATTTTTTTAATTCAGGAATTGGTAGAGTTGTTTAGTGAATTGAACAATTCTAATCATGAGTTGGGACCAACAACTGAATGCAAAGTGTATAAACTAGTTGAAATCAAACAGGCCAGGTAGGGTTGACTAACTTGTTAGTTAAAATTTAGGTAAAGACCTGGAGATGGCATGAGTGCATGACCAGTAGCGGAGCTAGAAAATCAATTCAGCCGGAGCAAAAAAAAACAAGTCAAGTTATAACAAAGGTGGCATTGATAATATTTAATTTCAGCCTGGGCAATAATGTATCTTCACCAATAATGTATTTTTATTTCTCAAACAAACAACAATAATATTAATGTATTTTTCACCAGGGTACATTCTATAAAATCCTATGAAAGAAAAGGTACTAGTGATTTTTTTTAAAGTAAGGAGTGGCAATTGCCACCCCTTTGTCCTTCCGCCACTATGCATGACATAGTACGAATAGGCACCCACTTTCTCAGAAACACAATCTTATAAGTTAGAACCCAATTAAAAATGACTCTAAAATTTGATTGGAACGGCCTTTCAAGAGAAAACTCGTGTCAATTGTTGGGTATCATGTGTGAGCAGTTTGTCCCACATCAGGGTGGTGGACGTGAGGTTCATGGTTAATATAGTATGATTTGGGCCCGAACTCATAAGGTTGACCTTTTTGGTAAATGAGTGTTTCAGATCATGCTAAGGTGCTCCTCTCTCGCGGTGCTTAATCTCCCTACAAGTGGTATCAGAGCCAGGTTCGTGCGCGCTGTCGTGGTGAATCAAGGGTGAGATGTGATGTGTTCTCATGGATGGGTCTTCCATGAATGGTGGACCAGGTGTTCCCGCAGACGGTCAAATTCCTGTGTTTCTCCAGCAGGTGGTCTGGCAGATGGTGGTCCGGTGCACTCTCAAAAAGGTGATTCCAAGAAATTTGGCGAATGCTTTTGGGCGAGGGGGAGCATGTTGAAGGGCTCACACATGAAGGGGGAGATTGTTGGGTATCATGTGTGAGCAGTTTGTCCCACATCAGGGTGGGGGACGTGAGGTTAATGGTTAATATAGTATGATTTGGGCCCGAACTCATAAGGTTGACCTTTTGGGTAAGTGAGTGTCTCAGATCATGCTATGTGCTCCTCTCTCGCGGTGCTCAATCTCCCTACATCAATACCATGAGTCATGCCGTATTTTGGTGAAATGCGCACAGTGGCCTCATAATGTGCATTAATTCCATTTTAGGAGATAATTGACCTGTGCACACCTTTTAATAAATACTCTTATTATGATTATGTTGGAACATATAGAAACTAGGAAGTAGAAAAAGAGAAGCAGAATAAGTAAAAAGTTAAAATGAAGCAGAAAACAGGAACAACTTCCAACTTACATAGTCTAGAAAATCACAGAAAGAATTCTGCAAGATCGGAGACAACCTCGAACATAAGAATTCGATCTCCTTAAAGCAATATTTTCTACCTTAGGTACTGTTTGATCGGGAGCGAATAGCCTCCCATGATAATTGCCTCTCACTGTGTAAGCAAAAGTACTTGTCTGGTTTACATCCGACAAACCCGCTATGGAATCGGAATAGGATAGAAGTTGATGAAATTTTCTGGAGAGAACTTCCTCTTATTTTTCTTATTTAATGGCTGGAATAGGACCAGCAATTTATACAGCTTTAGCACAAACATGAATGAAAAACAAATTAAAGAAATCCCTGATTATAAGGGAGGAGATAATTCCTCAATTAAATCGGAGAACGAAGGTAATAAGATAATCAACCTTCCTAATTTTATCATAGCTGTAAATAGCTATCTTTGAATGTGATTTCTACACTCCCCCTCAAGCTGGGTTGTAAGTATCCATCATACCCAGCTTGGACCTTAAATCTTCGAAACTTTGCCTAGGAAGGGCCTTGGTAAGGATGTCGGCTGTTTGGACCTTAGTTGGGGTGTAAACCACTAATAAAATTCCTTCTTCAATTTTCTCCTTTATAAAGTGGCGATCAACTTCCACATGTTTTGTTCGGTCATGATGGACAAGGTTTTTGGCAATGCTTATGGCTGCTTGGTTGTCACAAAACACCTTCATAAGTTCTCCTAATTTTATTTGCAGCTCTTTCATTAATCTTCTTAACCATAATCCTTCGCATATTCCTTGTGCCATGGCTCTAAACTCTGCTTCTTCACTGCTTCTTGCTACTACAGATTGCTTCTTACCACGCCACGTAACCAAGTTTCGCCATACATAAGTGCAATATCCTGAAGTTGATCTTCGATCGGTTACCGACCCTGCCCAGTCAGCGTCAGTGAATATCTCCACATTTCTTGTAAGCTCTTTCCTGAAAAATAATCCTCTTCCTGGAGTCATTTTCAGGTATCTCAAAATTTGATAAACACCTTCCATGAGTTCCTCGGTAGGATTATTCATGAATTAACTGACGACACTAACGGAGAAGCTTATGTCAGGTTTTGTATGAGAAAGATATATGAGCTTTCCTACGAGTCTTTGATATCTTCCTTTGTCAACTGGGGTGCTTCTCTCTGCACTTCCTAATTTGGTAGTGTAGTATATGGGTGTATCGGCTGGCTTAGAACCAAGCATCCCGGTTTCTTTCGACGTATCAAGAACATACTTCCGCTGGGAGACTACAATGCCCTTGATCGAGCAATTTCCATTCCAAGAAAGTATTTCAGTTTTCCCAAATCTTTAATCTCAAATTCTTGAGCTAGGAACTTCTTGAGCTTACTTATCTCCTCCTCATCATCTCTAGTCTACATAGACGATAATGATGGCTAATGCTCCTGTAAGCGACTGTTTTACGAACAAAGTACGATCAGATTGACATTGCAAGTAACCAACCTTTTTCACTACCTTGGTAAAACGTTCGAACCATGCTCGGGGAGACTGTTTGAGCCCATAAAGAGATTTTCTAAGTCTGCATACTTTGTCAATAGTGGCACGAGTCTCTAGTCCAGGCGGAATCTTCATATATACTTCGTCTTCTAGGTCACCATTGGGAAAAGCATTCTTGATGTCTAGTTGATGAAGACACCAATCAAGATTTACTGCCAAGGATAATATAACTCTTATTGTGTTCAACTTTGCAACAGGTGCAAAAGTCTCTTGATAGTCATTTCCATAGGATTGAGTGAAGCCCTTTGCAACCAATCTTTCCTTGAACCGGTTAATAGTTCCATCAGCTTTGTACTTGACGGTAAATATCCATTTGCACCCAAATCGATTCTTCCCTTCAGGTAAGTCAGAGAGTTCCCATGTGCCATTCTTTTCTAGAGCATTAATTTCATCTTCAATTGCTGCTCTCCAGTGAGGTACCCGCATTGCTTCGTGAATGCTGTTTGGAATTTGAATGCCTGTGAGGTTGGCAGTAAATGCACGATAACTCGGCGACAAACTTTTATAGGAGATAAAACTACCAATCGGATGGATTGTGCACGACCTTAATAGCAGATAATGAAACGATGAGGAAGATGAACAATAGAAAGAGTAAAGGCTGTATTGAATGAATAATCCAGAACTCTAAACGGCAGGGTTAAATACAATGAATCATAACGGTAGGAATCTAACGGCTAAGATCTAATCAAGCTGGCAGATAAGGATGCCAGCTCTTTAGGGTTTACATCAGTACTATAATGGGCTAACAGAGGAATGGGCTAAGGAAAGGCCCAATACAGCTATAGATAAATCTGTGGGCTTCAATATGGACCATGGGCTTCATCTTGGATCATTTAGTCTATTAGTCCCCCGTAAACTCATGGTTGTTGAGGTTGCACCATGAGTTTAGTGAAGATATCAGCTGTTTGTTCTTTGCCTGAAACAAAATCAACAATTAAGTCACGAAGTAGAACTTTCTCACGAACATAATGATAGTCAAGCTCTATATGTTTCGTTCTTGCATGAAATAGAGGATTAGCAGTTAGAGATAAAGCAGACCGATTATCTGACCAAAGAATAGGAGGGTCAGCCAACCGAAATTTGAGATCACGAAAAAGAGTTTTGAACCACGCAATGTCAGCAGCAGCTGTTGCTAAAGCACAATATTCTGCTTCGGTAGAGGACCGAGCTACGGTTGGTTGTTTCTTGGAGGCCCAATGAACTGGATTGGGCCCAAGAAAGACAACTAACCCGGTTGTGCTTCGACGATCAGTTGGGTTACCGCCCCAATCTGCGTCTGTAAAGACATGAAGAGGTAAAGGACCTATTTGATAAAAAATGCCATGAGTTTTTGTCCCTTGTAAATAGCGTAAAATACGTTTAGCACCAGATAGATAAGTATCAGTAGGGGTATGCATAAACTGACATAGGTGGTTGACAGCAAAAACAATATCGGGTCGACTGAAAGTCAAGTATTGGAGAGCCCCTAATAACTGTCGAAAAAAAGTTGGATCAGCTAAAGGCCGACCATCTAAAATATGATACTTAATTCCTGCTGCAAGAGGGGTGGGACAAGATTTGCAAGAAGACATGTTGTATTTGGCAAGTAAATCAATAATGTACTTGGTTTGATGAAGTAAAATTCCAGATTTGGACTTTGTAATCTGGAGTCCCAAAAAATATGTGAGCTCACCAAGGTCTGTCATCTCAAATTCTTGGTTAAGTTTAGGAATAAGAGATGCAATAAAACCCAGATCATTGCCGGAGATGATAATATTATCAACGTATAAAAGAAGAACAGTAATGTTGTTGAGAGAGTGCCTAATAAAAAGTGAAGTATCAGCAGTAGAGGCAGTGAAGCCTAATGAAAGTAAATAAACAATAAATCGTTCAAACCATGTACGTGGCGCTTATTTTAACCCATAAATTGATTTGTTCAATTTACAGACTTTGAAGGAAACTGGGGATGAATAAAACCTTGGGGCTGGGACATGTATACAGTTTCTCGAAGGTTGCCGGGAAGAAAGGCATTTTTGACGTCAAGTTGACGTAAGGGCCAATCAAAAGCAGCAGCTAAGGCAAGGATACTCCGAACAGTTGTGTGTTTAACCACAGGACTGAACGTTTCATCGTAATCCAAGCCGGGGGTTTGGTGAAACCCCTTTGCAACCAAACGAGCTTTATAGCGAGAAACATCCCCATTGGTGTTAAACTTGGTTTTGAAAACCCATTTGTTTCCAATAATGTTGGCAAAAGGGGGATGGTCAACTAAAGTCCACGTATTTTGATTTTGGAGACTGTTAAACTCATCAATCATTGCGGATTGCCATTGAGAGTGTTGAACAGCCTCAGAAAAAGAAGATGGATCAGAAAAAGAAGAAGAAGAAGTGGCTGCTTTAAACCCAGAAAAAGAAGAAGAAGTAATGTTACTGTTTTGAGCATTGTATAACAGCTTCTTCTTTCTTATGCCTGATTTGCTGCGAGTATGCATAGGGTGACCTGGTTCCTGAGGGGGGAGGTTCGTCATTGAGTCAGCTGGTGGTAATACCGTGCCTGAACTGGGTGATTGCAGAGCACCAGTGGGGGGGCCTGGTGATGCAACATGCTGGCTTGCAGTCTGCATTATTGATCCAGGACTCTCAGACCCTGTATTACCTGTTTGTGGGGGGTTATCAGCAAAACCAGGGGGGTGGGGTTGGTGAATAATCAATTCTACCTGAAATAGAAACATGAATAGAATGAGTAGAGGGAAAAACAGAAGGCAAGTCAATAGTATCAGTGTTAAGAGTGGAGGAGGTAGTAGTACTGAGTTCAGATGAACCTGCAAAAGGAAAGTTGTATTCATCAAATATAACGTCACAGCTAATATAAAATTTCTGAGTTGATCGTTCATAACACAAGTAACCTTTATAATCAGAGGCATATCCCAAGAAAGTGCATTGAGTAGTTTTGTTATCCAATTTAGAGTGATTATATGGTTTTAAACGTGGATAACACGCACAGCCGAAAACTTTTAAATAATTATAGTCAGGTTTTTCTTTGAATAAGGGCTCATAAGGAGATTTATTTGAAGTAGTTTTACTTGGTAAACGATTAATTAAGAAAGTGGCAGTAGCAATAGCATGGAACCAGATTTTTTTTGGTAAATTAGCATTTTGAAGTAAGGTAATAGCCGTTTCGACTATGTGACGGTGTTTTCGTTCAGAAATCCCATTTTGTTGTGGCGTATGAGGACAAGATTTTTGATGGATTATGCCATTATCACTTAAAATTTTCTGAAATAAGAATGAGGTGTATTCACCTCCAACATCTGACCTAAGAATAGTTATAGGAAATTGCAAAAGTTTTTCAATAAAGGATTTGAACTTAGGAAAAACAGTAACTACTTCAGATTTAGCATGTAATGGGAATAACCAAGTAAAATGTGAGAAATCATCCACAAACAAAACATAATAACGATAACCATGAAAAGATTTAAGTGAAGCAGGTCCCCATACATCCGAATGTACCAAATAAAGAGGAGTAGTAACAGATGATTTAGAAGCAGAGTAAGGTAATCTTGACATTTTACCTGCTAAACATTATTGACACATATAACTATCAGAGTTTGAACTAGAAGAACAGTTTACACAAAGTTTTAAAATAGACTGGGTTGGATGACTTAAACGATTGTGCCAAATAGAGGATTTAACTCTTTGACCCATATATCCTTGAGGAGAAGAAGAAGACTTGACAGACTCATTTGAGATTGGGTAAACTCCATTTTCACTCAAACCTTGATAAATAATTTTGCCCGTCGCCTTGTCCTGAAGACAAAACGAGTGGGATCCAAAAGTTGCAATTAAATTGTGTTCTGGACATAACTTATTCACAGAAAGCAGATTTGCAGAGATAGCAGGAACATGTAACACATTTGATAAATGTAAATTATGTAAATTGGTTGAGAGAAGGGCAGTACCAGTATGATTGATTGGGAGACAAGATCCATTACCCACTTGTACGTGATCATGTCCATTATATGGTTCCACAAGAGATAGATTTTTAAGATCAGCAACCATATGGTTTGATGCCCCAGTGTCTGTTAACCAGTAGTCTGGAGCCTGAGTGGATGGTGCTTGTGTGTTAGCTGCCATGGCAGAGAGCTGAGCGGGAGGCATACGTCCTTGGTACGCATAATCCATGCGATGCCAGCAATCTAGAGCGAAATGGTAATCATTCCCACAGATCTGGCACGTAATAGGTGAGCCATCACTGTTTTTGGAGAAAGAGCCAGTAGAACCAGTACCAGGACTAGAGTGAGAGGCGACAGAAACTCCAGTGCCATTGTAGAAATTAGGAGTGTTTGAAGATCGACCCCCTCTGTGATTAGGGTTTCTGCCGCCACCTCTGTAATACCCAGATCTGCCCCGGGACTGGTCAAATCGACCACCACGATGACCAGTCCGACCAGAAAAACCACCACGTTGACAATAAGATGGAGTAGTAAAAGAATAATGGTTTTGAGATCTAACGCCGCCGCGGCCACGAGTGGCAGTAGAATAAAAAGCCGACGGGTTTGAATCAGGAGAACAATTTTGAGATTCAAACATTTGCTCTTCAGCGCGTAAAAGAACATGTAAATCGTGAAACGAGAGTGGTTCAGAACGAGTTCGTAAGGAGGAACGAAAAGAGTTAAACTCTGGTGGTAAACCATTTGGGGTATAGAGGAGCATATCCTCATCGTCAATAGTAACTCCAGAAACAGATAATCTATCACGCAATGATTTGAGTTTTTGCATGTAAAGATCTACGGAATCAGATCATTTCTGAACCGACTGTAATTCATTTTTGAGTTGTAAAATTTTGGAAAGAGAGAGGGAGGCATAGCGATTTTCAAGCAGTAACCAAGCAGATCTAGAGTCAGAAAGGCCAATAACCTGAACCAAAGCCTCTTGAGATACGGTTGCATTGATCAAGGCTAAGATGGCTTGATCTTGCATATGCCAAGAGAGAAAAAGAGGATTAACCGTCGCTGAAACGGTGCCGTCATCGCCGGTGAGATATTGCGGTGGACATGGATTTGTGCCATAAAAAAACCCTAACAGTGACTGTATGCGAAGAATGGAGGTAAAGTGATGTTTCCACAATACATAGTTTGTGGAATCAAGCTTGTAAGGTATGAGGTTATGAATATTGGAGAGGATTGCCAACGGGTTTGAAGCCGAAGGCTGGATGGTGGTGGTAGAGAGCATTGTTAGGGCTCTGATACCATAATAGCAGATAATGAAACGATGAGGAAGATGAACAATAGAAAGAGTAAAGGTTGTATTGAGTGAATAATCCAGAACCCTAAACGGCAGGGTTAAATACAATGAATCATAACGGTAGGAATCTAACGGCTAATATCTAATCAAGCTGGCAGATAAGGATGCCAGCTCTTTAGGGTTTACATCAGTACTATAATGGGCTAACAGAGGAATGGGCTAAGGAAAGGCCCAATACAGCTATAGATAAATCTGTGGGCTTCAATATGTACCGTGGGCTTCATCTTGGATCATTTAGACCTAACTCCTTTCCTCTTTGAAATAGGTAAATGAAGTTCATTACTCTCTAACTCATTAGAATTAGACTCAAATAGGTCATCCGAAGTGTTACCAGAGTGTGTTTCCTTCGAATTTGGATTCAGTTCTTCCTCATGGACTGACTTGTATTGCATTTGACCCTCTATATCCTCTTGCCTTTTCTTCTTCCTGGAATAGACAATTACCTCCTTGTTTGCAACAATTTCAGATTGAGTTGGTTGGGAAATGAGAGGAACAATTTCAGATTGAGTTGGTTGGGAAATGAGAGGAGTACTAGGTGCAGACTCAGTAGAATCATGGTTTGCACGGAGAAGCTCGGGTTCGGTCATATCTTTTGGTCTCTCGACTGTAGGCTCAATGGGAAGTTCTGTAGAAAAAGGATTTGTTTCCCAAGATTGGTATTCATGAATTCTCCTCTCCCCCTGAATATCATTATTGGGGTAATAAGGCTGATTCTCAAAAAATGTTACGTCCATTGTGTTGTAAAATTTTTAGTGGTAGGACGGCAACATTTGTAGCCTTTTTTATTCGAGGAGTATCCTAGAAATAGACACTTGATGGCTCTTGGATCGAGTTTGGTTTGGTTGGTTTGCTTATTGTGGACAAAGGCTACACATCCAAATACTTTTGGTGGAAGAATAGAAATCAACCGAGAGTCGGGATATGAGTGAAGTAAGACTTGAAAAGGAGTTTGAAAATCTAAAACACGAGAGGGCATCCTATTTATGAGATAGGTTGCAGTGAGTACAGCTTCCCCCCAATAGGATTTAGGAACATTGGTCGAGAACATGAGAGATCTTGCAACCTCCAATAAATGTCTATTTTTTCGTTCAGCAACTCCATTTTGTTGTGGGGTATCAACACATGAACTTTGATGGACAATTCCTTCCTTTAACAAGAAATCACCGAGAAGAGAATTAAAGTACTCCCTCACATTGTCGGTTCTCAAGACTTGTATCTTGACATGGAATTGAGTTTGGATCATGTGGTGGAAGTTCTTAAAAATTTGACCAACTTCAGATTTATCTGTCATCAAGAATATCCAAGAAGTTCTGGTATGGTCGTCAATGAAAGAGACAAACCACCTACTTCCAGTGATGTTTCTAATTCTAGATGGTCCCCAAACATCACTGTGTATCATAGCAAAAGGATGAGATGATTTGTAAGGCTGAAGTGGGTATGAATTGTGAACATGTTTGGATAGCTGACATATTTCACATTGGAATTTCTTCACACCTTTATTGAATAATGAAGGAAAGAGTTTTCTAAGATACATGAAACTAGGATGACCTAAACGATAGTGCCATAACATAACACTATTCTCGTTATTTGGAACAGAAGCAGAATAAGACAACTTTTCACCGATTATTGCTTGTGGTGGTCTCTCAGGATCATGAGTAGCACGGAGGATATAGAGACCCGAATGCGTATCAGCACTGCCAATCATCTTCCCCGAATCCAAATTCTGAAAAAAGCAGTAATTTGAGAAAAAGTTAGTAACGCACTTCTTATCTCGGCTGAATTTACTAATAGAGAGTAAATTGCAGTCTAATTTTGGGACAAGCAGAACAGATTCCAGAGTTAGATCCTTAGAAATAACAACTGATACCATGCCAACCACTTGCGACAAAGAACCATCTGCGATACGAACAGTGTAATTTCCAGGACAAGGAGTATAATTATAAAACATTGCAACATTTCCAGTCATGTAGTCTGAAGGTTCTGAGTCAATAATCCAATAATTACCCCGTTCTTTTGCTATATTAAACGCAGTAAAATTACCTTTTTGTGCCAAAGATCCGGATCCTGACGCAGAATTGGTAGTGGGGGTGACGGACCTTGTGTGGATTGAGCAATGATTTTCTGCAGCAACTCCAGTTGCTCCTTGTTGAATGGACTAGGTCCAACCTCTGTTAGTTTACCCTCACTAGAAACATGATGGCCACGACTTCCTCTTGGTTTCCAGTCCGTTGGTTTGCCATGAATCTTCCAACATATCTCCTTAGTGTGACCTGGTCGTTTGCAGTGACCTGGTCGTTTGCAGTGATCGTACCATGGTCTTCCCCCTTTCATATGACGATTTCCACTAAACGAGGGAGATTGGGGACCTGTGGCAAGGGCAGAACTTTCGACAATATGTTGGTTGCTTTGCAATCCCAACATAACATTCTTTCCGCTCTCTTCACGGGGAACTTATGAAACCACTTCTCGGATGTTAGGTGTTGGTTTGGTACCCAGAATTCTGCCTCTAACTTCATCAAGGCTTTGATTCAAGCCTCATAAGAATTTGTAAATCCGCTTCTTTTCCACAATCTTCTTGTAAGTTGCGGCATCAGTACTACACTCCCACTTATAGGTTTCAAATAGATCTAACCGCTGCTAATAGCGGTTGAGAAGACTTTAGTACTGTGTGACTGATAAATCGCCTTGACATAGATCATGAATAATTCCTTCTATCTCAAAGGATTCTGCAGTGTCTTCTTTATCCGAGTATGTCTCCTTAACTGCATCCCATATTTCTTTAGCAGTTTCAGAGAGTATGAAATCCTCTCCAACATCGTTATTCATGGAATTGATTAACCATGACATAACCATGCTGTTTTCAATCTTCCATTTCTTGAACGTAGGATCATCTTCACCTGGTTGAGTTACTGAACCAGTTAGGTAATCATCCTTTCCACGACCTCTCACGAACATCATCACTGAATGAGACCATTGGATGTAGTTTTGCCCATTCAGTTTGTGTCCTGTAATGGTAGGAGTCGAGCCATCTGATCCACCATTGTTGTTGTTTGAATCGGTCACCCTTTGACCAAGAGTGACAACAGAGGTATTCGATTCATCCTTTTCAATCGCCATTCTGTATTTTGTCATGACAAATCGAAAGAAGATTGAAAGGAGCGGAGATGTGAGAATGGGTTGATTCTTGGCAGGAAAAGCCAAGATCTATTTTAGATACAGAGAAAGTATTGTTGCTCTGATACCATGAAATTTTCTGGAGAGAACTTCCTCTTATTTTTCTAATTTAATGGCTGGAATAGGACCAGCAATTTATACAGCTTTAGTACAAACATGAATGGAAAACAAATTAAAGAAATCCCTGATTATAAGGGAGGAGATAATTTCTCAATTAAATCAGAGAACAAAGGTAATAAGATAATCAACCTTCCTAATTTTATCATAGCTGTAAATAGCTATCTTTGACTGTGATTTCTACAGTTGAAGTGTTTGGTTTCATTACTAAGTGTTACAAATATCACAAATCAAGCATTGAGTTATGGCTTAAGATTTTTCGACCGAATGATATAACATAGAGGCAGTCACATATATAGAAGGTTAAAAATGTCAAACTGCTGACTGTATGGTTTTAGATAAGTATTTGAAAATTGTATCCCGTGATAAAATATTCAGATATTTGCAAAAATATAGCGAGTCAAATCACTACCTCAGGTCTAAGAACAATGGGAACTTTTTTGTCTTTCGGGTTGCTCACTGTTTGATTTCGGCCCAAAAGTGACACTTTACGTGATAAAATTTTCAGATATTATGCCTCACTGCAGATCTTGCAAAGCAGATACGGTAATCTTCTTCGAAATATATGTTTGCTGAATTATCTCTAGAAAAGTAGATAATCTTTTCATCCATATCATGGTTTTCTTTATTAGCTGCTTTATTACTTCTCCTTGGAATTATAAATACATTATCATAGCTCTGCATCTCACAAGTTCTCCTTAAATTCTAGTACTATTAAACTGCTTAAACTATTCTTTAAATAAACTTCAGAGCAACTTCTCAACAGTAACATTTTACAAAACTAGCTTTCAGATCATCTGCACACTCAGCATAGAACTAACATATAGCATGGTTTTTTTAACACTCGCCCTTGCTTGATAAATAATTGCAGGTTCAATGCCCTCTATAACGCTTCATATTACAGTCATTTCAAGAGTGAATTACGCATTTGTATATCTTTTAGTAGCCTGTACATGGCTAATGTATTCATGCTTCCTCTCTTCTACAAATTTCAAAGAGTATGCCATGGAATGACAAATCAGAATTGGCTTGTCAACAATTTGACTAGGTATAAGAAAAGATTTTCTCATGATCGTAAGACACTACAACAAGTGAAAGTGTCTCAAGACTAGGTTTATGATTCTAAATGTTATATTAAGTAAGAAATTCAATTATCCCGATAAGATGCTTCTTCCTTTTCAGTTTAACTGTAATTCAATTTATCTATGACCAACCAAAAGTCTAAAACCACATCATCCTGGCGGACAGAGTGATAAAAGTCACAAACCGTGCATTCTATTATCTTTGAGATTAAATAGATATACGAGGTCGAATGCTTATATATTATCTTATCCTTGTGGTGGTTCAGATGTTAAGAGACATTTGAGCATTATGAAGCAGTTTTTTGGATAAAATATGATGGGGCAAGGTTGAGTAATGAGTACTGCTGACACTAAAATATTGCAATCAAGATAATATTCTTTCGAAAGTGCGAGGTAAGTGCGAGGTCGAAGAGAGCAGCAGCAAAAACAACCCTTTTCCAAGTTTAATCAGAGCCTGCTACATGACTCAAGCTTCTAAAGCTGCGTCTGTCAAACTCTTTTCGTCCTAGGTTTAGTTTTACTAAGTCATGTCTTATAGTATCCACCCTGGTTAATTTAGGTCTCCCTCTTTACCTTGTACCACCATTAATCTGAACTGTATCACTACTGCTAATCGGTGCATCCAACGGCCTACGATACAAATGATCAAACCACCTCAAATCATAGTTGGCAAATTGAGATTTGGATCATGAATCTAAATTCAACTTTACTGAATCGCGAATCGAATCGAGTCGTGAACTGTAAAAATTCAGTTCAAATCTTCTGAAGTATATAGAACTACCTATCCCTTAAATCTAAAAGCATGTACATACAATGCATTCATATTTCAAGAACAAGTAAACACAAGTTATCAGAAAAGTGCTTCCATAAAAAGGGTGAAGATAAAAGAAAGTATGTATGTCGAGCTAGGAAACATAAGATTCTAAGAGAACAGAAAAAAATACGGAAACTATTATTCTTGAAAAGCTGTACTTGCTATTTTGAAACAAACATGTGTAGCAGAGCTAACAGAAATAGGAAACGTATGTCTTTGTAGACTGACTCTAACTTAATTAGGCCCCAGCCGAATCGATGATGAATCGCATGAACCGGTCTGAATCGCTACGAATCGTAAGATTCAGGCTCTTAAATCAAGATTCCGATTATTTTTGTTCCATTTAAGATTCACAGAGGGATTCGTATCGTTTCATGGGTGAATTGCATCGAATCGAATCGTATAAATCGAATCGTGAATCATAAGATTCTAACAACTATGCCTCAAATGATTCTGGACCATATTTTCTTCTACAGGTTCAACATCTAACTTCTTTAAATAACACAAAGGCGGGATAAGTCAATAGATTTGCACAGAAAAATAGAGCAAAAAGCAACTAACTGAAATTAATGAAATAAAAAAAAATTGAGGATTCACAAAATCACGGGTCAAATATGTAAAAGAATTATACAAACATATTGGTTCCTAAGGTGGAAGAGTCATATTCGTCTTACTGGATAATGAAACACATTTTTGACCAATTTAGCCATGTACTCATTGAAGCATAGAATTATCAACAAACCCTTAATAATTCATAAGGGGAACAATTAGATGAGGGCTCCCCTGTAACGTAATTTACGGCTTCCTGTGGGTCCCTCATCTCAACAGATGAAGTGTATCGTCAAGGTCCTCTGGAATGCTTACCAGTGACTACGATCCTCAAACTCATATTCTGCAATATTCGCTACCACCAATGACTATGATCCTTCAGTACCTCAGTAAGAGCCTATATGTATGCACAAAATCCAGTATTTTGACGTTTCATATAATGTTGATGTTTAATACATGACAATCCAGCTCCATGACATATTTCTTAAAGAATTTTACAATACAGTTAACATTTCGGAAAACTACATCGTTTCTCTTGCTCGAATGGATAATTTTGAATTCAGTGGCTTACCTTACGAATACTTTCTTTTATTATGATTGGTGTAAAAGAAGATCCACGAGAAACATAAAGGAAAGTAAATCCATGGAAAGGGACGACATTGTTGAAACATTTGTTACACTGTTACACATCAATCAATCAACTGGAATAAAAACAGATTGTATCTGGGTAATCAAACTTAATTATCAAGAGATACAAAAATTTAACGAAAAGATCAAGATATATGGATGAAAAACATTCCATCAATGAGGAGTGGGCATTACCGTACCATTGTCCAAATAGTATTACCCAGTGGTTTCATCAACATTTGTGGCGGAGCTCATTCGTACAGAGTAAAGATCTGACGGCTCCATTACTAAGCCGTCACTCTTTTCATAGCTATCTTGATGTGCCCAATTGTGTTTAGTAAATTTCCGCAAGCCTTCTAATTCCATAGCAACTTCTTTCATAGTAGGTCTATCTTCTCCACGCAATTCAAGGCATCGCCTAACAAGCTCACCAACAGCTTGGAGTTGCTCCAAAGACCCTTCCCTGACCACTCTCCTATCAAGAATTTGGAACAGCCGATTTTCCTCCATAGACCTGATGAAGTAGGTTCCAAGATTTCTTTCATCTTGCGGTCTCTCCATACAAAGTGGTTTCTTCCCTGTTAAGAGCTCTGCAAGAACCACTCCGAAACTGTAAACGTCACTCTTTCCTGTCAGTTGGCTTGTGTGGTAGTACTCTGGATCTAAGTACCCACGTGTCCCTTGAACCACTGTAGATACTTTAGTTTGGTCAATAGGAACCAATCTTGAAGCCCCAAAATCAGCAATTTTTGCAGTGTAGTTTTCGTCTAGTAGTATGTTGGCGGACTTGACATCTCTGTGGATGATTGGCATGGCAGCAGCAGAGTAGAGATAAGCCAGTGCACCAGCTGCTTCAGCGGCAATTCTTAGACGATTCTCCCAAGAAAACCAAGGCCTTTGTTCTTTATCTTGAATATGGTCGAGTAGTGTCCCGTTGGAGACATATTCATAAACCAGTAATGGGACTTCTGTCTCCAAACAACAGCCTATTAGCGTCACCACATTTCTGTGGTTAATTTGCGTAAGAATAACCACCTCATTGATGAATTGCTCAATTTGTGTCTCATCCATAACCCTAGATTTTTTAACGGCGACAACTCTCTTATCGGGTAGGCTTCCAAGATACACCACGCCGTAACCTCCCTTCCCAATGATGCGATCCTCAGCAAAGTTACCGGTAGCTTTTTCTAGCTCCTCTGCAGTAAATATTTTCTTTGAGGAGTCTAGTCTGGTTTCAGTGGATGACATTTGTTGCTTTAACAGTAAACCTCCATTCTGTTCAAAGAACTTCTCCCTGAGTTTGAGAAGTTGCCTTTTCTTGATGCTAAAGAACAAACCAGTAATTGCAATGACCACAGCTAAGAACCCAAAACTCAAGCCTGTAAATGAAATCCAACCCAACAATTCAATGACCGTTATAATCAAATATCACACATGATCAATGTCTAGAGATAAAAAAATATGTCACTGTAATGTTAGACATATGACCCTCAATGTAATGGCGTATGTTAACGGGAAGGACTCAGTGTGAGTACAAACATTACCTAGCGATAACTTGATCACGGGAAACTTTGAGTTAGTGGCGTTAATGATGCAACGACTTCCATCTTTTGTTCCATCACCACCAAATCCGTCTGGGCAAGAACAGTTGTAACTGCCCTGAGTGTTAATGCAGATTGCTTCATCAACACACTGAGAATTGTTATGACCCGCGCATTCATCGATATCTATACATAAGATTGCTCAATTTAGTGCAGAAAAAGTAAAAGACCTGTGAGAAGTACTGGAAAAAACCAAGAAGCTGACCTTGGCAACCAGGAGAAATGTAAGGATTGCCTTCATAACCATCATTGCAGCTACAAATGTATCCTCCTAGAGTTGAATCTGTACATAAACTATTTTGTTGGCATGCCAAGACACCTAATTTCTGGGCTTCAACGCAGCTCTTGTTTCCAATCACATAATCAAGCACCAGCGGAACTGTCTCAATGGTTCTATTCTTGAAACCTGGATCTGAAAGATCTCGTGCACCATGGAATTTAAACAAGTCCGCGTCTCCCAAAAACGCGTAGCTACAAGGATTAAATGACCAAACTGTTGTGTGGTTGGCCATAGAACTCAACAAAGCAGAGAAAGATTTCATACCCTTGGTAATATAAGTTTTACAGCAACCTTGTCCTGAGCAAGACCCATCTTCAACGTCCCTGGTGTCGGAACATCGGGAGACACACACATTTGAAAAGTTATGTGGTGTCATAGAAGCAATGCCAGCCATATCATCACACCCAATGAGCATAAACTTGTTTGCCGTGTCTGAGAATGTGAAAGGACCTGTCATTGGTAAATTAATCGAGACAGGCTTTGCCAGAGTTAAATTACCAGGTGAGTCATAGCATGTTGTTGCAACCCAGTTCTTGACTCGTAACTGGGAGTAGGATATGTGAAAGATCTCTAGGTTCCCAGTCTCTAGGAAGGGCTTTGGAGGATTGAAAGAAGTGTTGCAATGTATGTCAAACCATGGGTCTATAGAACAACCTAATCCTATTCCAACCCCAAATGGGTATGGAATAGACACATTCCCACATTGGCTAGCGCAGCCAGGTTTGATGGTTGTGATGGTGGAGGTGGAGTTAGTTAAGGCAGATTGTGCCAATGAAATGGAGGAAATCAGAAGGAATAAGCATAGCAAATGCCAAATCACGTCTCCTTTCATGAGTGAAATGAAAGCACAATATAATGACATATAGAATACAAGAGATCCAACCATACATATAGTGAGGTATCAAGTAGTGGGTGTCACTGAGAATATTATACAACAAGTGGTACTAGGAATAGTGGTGGTGGTGCATCATTACTTCTTGAAAAGTTGTTTAGTAAGCTACATGTTTCTAATTCATGAGTGGAGTTCCAATATCAAACCGCAAATTCAATAAACTAGATGATCATAAAACCAGGTCGAGTTGTTTAAGGTAGACTGAAAAGTCCTAATCATGAGTTGGGTCCAACAACAGAATGCAAATCCTTTAAACTTGCTGAAATTACAGACCAAGTAGAGTTGACAAACATTGAAGCTATTAAATTAATCGAGAGCTGGAGAAAGGATAACACAGAACAAATAGGCACACTTACTCTGAAGCACTATCTTATAAGTTCAGAGTTCAACTTAATGGTTTAGGAAGGATATCATTGCAGACGTGGTCAAAGAATGAACAGTGCCCGTCAAAAGGCACAGAATCAGGAGCTTAGCCGAAGGTTTTTGATTCTTGGAAAAAATACTCGTAGATTTTATTGGAAAGGCCTTTTGAGAAAAACTCATAACTATACCATGAACCATACCATATATTGGTGAAATCCTCATAAAATCCTCGAAATAAGCATAGTTGCTATTGTAGGAAGTACAATTGATTTGAGTATGCATTTCAGTATAGAACTTCAATTGTAATTCCACGAATCTAGTTAGTCTCGAAATTTTCTGTTAGGGGTAGGCTTGTGTTGTAGCGTTTTAGGCCATTTAAAACATTGTAGACCTTTGACTAGAGCAGTCTTTTTTTCGTTCTTATCACTACAATATTGGAATTCTCCGTTTTGAAGGTTGTTTGTCCTACGGACTGATGTTTGTCTTCTCCAGTTGTTCTTCCTACTGCTTTAAGTGGTATAAAGCAAGCTTGGCCTATCTCAATGGCTGCTAGACACGAAGAGGATGAGATTCTTGTGGACGTTAAATTTAATTCATATTTTGGACTCCTTATATGCTATATTTACTGTTAGGGAACCCCTATTGTTGACAGGAACCTGCACATGGAGTTACTCATGTTGATCATTTCTCCAGTTCCTTGGAAGAGACGTCTAGTTGATCGATTTCATAAACTTAGTACCATCAGCAACAAGGCAAGTTACTTGGATATGAATCATGCAGTTATGCATTTACTAATTTGTGATACCAAGTTGATAGAGTCATTTGATTTTCCTACAGAAAATAATCGATCACCACACACTACTAAAGGGCTAAACTGCTAAAAGACGGACCGGAATGAATATCACGAATTATAAGATTAGTCAATTTCTAATTCCTATCGGATAATTATTCTTTGTGCTGTCTGTGATATGGACAAAGATTGCCCCTTTTACATGGGAGTCCTTGTCAATATGACGTCAACGGTTAGTATAGTAACTTCGCATAGATGTTTCTTCGTGTCAATAGCATCTTATGCACTAAAGAATAGAACAAGTACAATATACTGGTGAAGTGGAAAAGATAGAGAGTGGATAAAAAGATTGTAGAGGAAGAGAAAAGAAAAAATCCAAGAGCCAAGAAGGACGAAGGAAGTTAAGAATTCCACAGATTCATTCATCAATTTCGCTATCCATGGTATTATTGATTTTCTCGGTGTTGAAGAATTTTATCATCCTTCCCAATTGTTAGTTGACATTCTTAACAAGATTAAATTTTGAAGCGAAGATGCAGATTTTGAAGATACAACATCTTTGAAAAATTGAATATCAAACATGTAAAATACGCAGAGAACTAAACTTTATTTCAAAGGTAAGATTACAGTTCTAAATTGAGCATGTAGATAAGTTATTTTAAAGAAATATGACTACTGTAGAGAACATTTTGTGACAGTTCTTTGTGAATAAAGAAAATTTGTGTCACCCAAAATGCAGACTAGGAACAGGGTTGAAGATATTAGAATCATGTTTGTCAGTAAGTTGTCTCTACATGGTTACACTAAAAAAGTGAAACAAGAACCCTTTTGTGTCGCTACTTTTAAGAGTCTATGGATACCAACTCAAAATCATTGGCAATGAGGAGAGCGATCTTAACAACACAACATAAGGTAAAACATCTCAACACTCTCCCTCGCGTACTCCGTCACTCGAACCAAACAAGGGAATCACACAAATGGGACCCAACCCAAGAAGCAACTTTCTCTTTTACCATGTTGGCAATAAGAAGAGTAGACTAGGACCTAATTAACCATGTATGCACACTCAACAATCCTCCTTGGGAACTTGTCTCAAAATAATTTATACTTGCCAACACTTTCACATGCTGTCCTTATTTATCATACCGACAAATTTGTATTTTTTTTAAATTTTTTTGCTAGAATGTTAACTATGTCGATGACATCTGACATCATCCTAATTTATCATAACATAACTAAACATACCATAAGAATATGCACTTTTTCCTGAGTGATATCGCAAATTAACAACTTATTTTGTCACTAAAATATAAGCTCCTTGGGCCTATTGCTCATTATTACTCGTCACCTTAAACTACAACATTAGAACAACTTTGATGTTTTTCATTTTGTCATTTCAAAGTTATCTAAAGAAGAAACATCCAATTTACATAAAAGCACCGCAATCACAAGTAACCAACATTGATATTTCTAAATTAATGGTATGTGTGACAAGGGACATCTGACGATTTCCATATATATTGTAATGCTACAGAAGTCAAAGGCTTCAAACATAACACGATGCCACTACAAGTCAAGCTTTAATACATGGAGTTCTTGGCACTTCTAAAAGAAAAGGAGTCGGGGTTTTGATGAATGACTTCTGAATTCTGATGCACGTACTGGCAAAAGACCAAGTCAGAGTTTCTTTCATACTTAGCTATTCACAATTAGAGGTGAAGTTCAAAAACAAAAAAACAGCCATGTATTAGCTTTATCGTTTGGGCAAAAGGTAACAATAAGTAACTGACCCTTAATGTTTGGAGTGGGCATTATAATCAGACATGCATTTGATAATCTCAAAATTCAAATTTGATATTTGTGACCGTTTGAACACTGAACTCCTTGGAGCATACACAAGCACCGCAACATTTAATATATCACGAAAGAAACAAGTTAATTTAATAGGGGTCAAAGTGCTCACCTTCAGCATCTTTCCAGCCTCCTTTCAGTACCCTTTCAAAAGTGATGAAGTCTAAGATCATGTCCACAATGATGCTAATAGGTGACTGTGATAGGATCTAGTTTGAATCAAGATTGTGCAATGTCTCAAAAGGACCACACCCTGATTCATATTTTCCTCAAAAACATTCTGAACTGGTTTAATATAACTGATACAATATTTCTTTCAAGAGGAAGCAACCCAGCAACGATAATATATATAGAGGTGATCCATGAAGTGGATTTCTAGCCACTATTGTACTCCCAATCGACTGTTACTCTATGAGATAGATTGAAGAGGGAACCGTGGCGAGAAGTGAACGTGCTATCTCCCCCATTTGGACACTCACTCGGTCATTTTGTCGAACAGGTGGAGGACGTTGTATGTTCAGTAGTCAGTAATCGTATTCAGCGTCATTTAACATCGTATTCAAGGAGGAAGAAAAAATAAGTGAAATCGCAACCTGGTGGGTCTATGATACCGATCGTCATGACCAGCAGGTTTGGAGGTGTAGGAGTACGTGATGGAAAGAGGTATGAATTCCCGAGCATAGTGCTACAAACGATCAACTCCTGAACCGAACTAAGTTGCTGATCTCCAAAATCTAAGTGTGGGGACATTGGATGCGGGACCATTCGAAGGATTTATCTCACTATGATGAGATTGTCCGCCAAAGGCACGAGGTAATTGTAGGGATGACAATATTGTCCGATCCGTTCTTAGATCTGAGCGATCCGAGCTTAATGGATCGGATTCGAATCCAATTGAAAATGGATCGGATTTGGATTCTGAAAGCCAGACCCAAACGGATTTGGATCAGGATTTGAATCTGAGGGTAGATCCACCGGATTTTGACCCGATCCGATTCGAAGTATATGTATGCTTTACAAATAACCCCTATTACCTACCCACATACACTTACAAGTAGAATACTGTATAACTCCAACCTACAAAGTTATTTCTTTTGTTAATTAGACTTCATAACTTACGATCATGCCTTAGCGTATGAAATATTGTTTATTTTTTAATGTTACTTTTTCTATTTATTACAAACTTGTGTCGGATCCGGTCCGAATCCGATCTAATCACGTACTATATGGATCTACGGATCGGATTTGGATCAGCTGAATGAAACCTGATCCGATCTGATCCGAATCCGGTGATGATCCGAACGAATCTGGATCGAATCTGGATTCCATTTATTCTGGTCGGATCTGGATCGGGAAATGTCTGATCCTACCCGTTGCCATCCCTAGTTAATTGTTTGTATTTATTTATTTATTTATTTATTTTTTTGCGAAGTATTACCTCTGTTTCTTCTCTTGCACCTTACGTTGACTTTTTTACCTGTAATTGGGTCACTTTGACTCGGTCATTTGGATATCAAAACGATATAAATTTTTGACAATTTTTTCATAGTATTGTAGAATAAAATTTACTGTACAAGATCATGCAAAGATTACCAAATTCGTGAATTGTTTTGCTAACCAAATCATCGGGTCAAAGTGACCCGGTGTCAAAGTGACCCGGTGAATGGTGTCAAAGAGTGAAGTAAGGTGAAAGAGAAGAAACAGAGGTAGTAACTGTTTGTATTCTTTCGCGAGAACTGTTTGTATTCTTGAAGTGGGTTGCAAACTACCTTACTAGTATTACAGAAGTACTATGGTGAAATCCCTTTCACTAGGAAAGCAATGCAACAGGAACACGAGTAAAGGGTCGATGTCTCCTCAAAAAAAGTAAAGGGTCAATGTTGATATAAGGGCTACATGTGCACAGTTGAAAGAAAAGATATCAATTACTGAAAGTTGGAAGAATTAGTGCAAGCAGGAGTCACCATCATAGTAAAGGGTTTGAGCAAGCTGAAGGGGAAGGTTTAGCGAAGAGCAGGTTCAATGCCCTCTTATGTGACATTTGGGTCGGTTGAAGAGTAGATGAAGTTTTGAAGAGAAGTTGCTGAGCTAGAAGAGGGAATTGCGCGCCATAGATTGTGATCATAAAAGAAAAAATCTAGGTCCATAGTGGGGGATCAATATTCTCATTCTCAGAGATAGTTTCTTATAAATTATAGAGAGAATTCGTTAACTCCTAACTTCTGTAACAACACTCCAGGGTTTCAATTGTGTTCTTACAATGTACATTATTCATTGATAGTGATTTTCTGTTGTCTCCTCTAATCAAATTGATTCCTGGTTTCAGAATGGTATTCCTGTTTGTCCACATCTTTTAATTTGTTGTATTCTTATCCATAGTCTCTTTGAATTGGTAATTTGGAGGTATGAATTCTATGTTACATCTATGAGTTCATTAGGCGATTACAATCCTAAGTGATTCAGGGTATGAACACTACACTACGACAATACTTCAGCTTTGTAGCATAGTTTAAAGACCGGACCTGACCAGCCGGTTCGACCGTCAGGACCGGTGAACCGGTCGGTGCCCGGTTCAGTTCGGACGTCGGACCGGTCATGCACGGAACCGGTCAAAACCGGTCAAGTACCGGCCGGTTCACGGCTCAACCGGTGAACCGGGCGGGTTGGAAACCAGTAGTTTCTCATTAATTTCGAAAAATAAATGCCCCAACTAAGAATCGAACTCGAGCTTAACCCCCACCGAGAGAACAACTTATCCGCAAACCAGTTGTGGATACAGCTTTCCAGACAAGCAGATCACAGCCACGTGGCAGCAATCCAGCACTCCCAGCTGTGCTCCATACACACCGGATAACTACCTATGCTTATCCACGTGGGGGCTGCGAGACAGGGCCCTCACGTACCAAAACGGGTCTTGTAGGGACTTAGTGGTTTGGAGGCTAGGGTAAGGCCTGTCGCGCGCGTGCGACAACCAAGCTCGCGCGCGACCCCTTTGTAACTGCTTTGAGAGACTTAATGGCCAAGTCCTATAAACCCGACTTGACCTCATAACGGTCTCCGGTATGTACGGTCAGGTGCCTAACGGTTCCCATATACACGGTCGAACGTGTCGTTACGGGGGCTACCATTAAGCCGCCATTTATGGTGCATTAACCCCCTCACAACGGTCACTTCCCCACTATATATAGGATCGTTAGCCCTCCATTGCGACAGACGAGTATACCGAACCCATACCTGATTCAACACTAGCTATTAAGTTGTCTCTCTCTCTCAGTTGCAAAGTGCTTACTCTCTCCCTACACAACCCTACAACTCTCTGTGTCCTTATTCTCTACTCGAGGTGCACACTTAGATCTCTCCAAGGGATTTCAGTGAGCAAAATTTGGTGAACCCGACGTGAACACTCATCTTCAAAGCTTTCACCCTTCAAAACCTACCAGGAGACATGTCTTCCGATGGAAATGGTCGTGATGGTGACTGGTCCCCATCCAACGAGGAAACCTCAAGGGACGAGGGACCACTCAACACCGTTGTTAATACCGACGTTCGTACCCAGACAACTACTGGCGGCGGACCCTCTTTAGAGGCGCTCCAAGCCACGATTCAGAGTCAAGCCCAGATGATGCAGGCCCAGTCCGCCCAGATTGCTCAAATCATGACAATCTTGGGAAGGATTTCTCAAAACACCACCACAGGGGCTTCAGTCCCACCACTGATAGCCCCGTTGCCTCTACCAGCGGCAACCACATCCATAGTGCATACGTCTGTTGCACAATCTTCTTTTTCCGGTGGCCTAAGGCCTCAGGCTCCGGGCGTCCCGACGAGCTCCTCCCTGATGACGATGGGGAATCCTACGTTATACTCGGTTGTGCCTTATCACGCAGGTAGGAATCTAGGCAGCCATGCACTCCCGCTGCCACCTCCCTATGATCCAACCATGCCCTACATTACGGGCTTCGCGGCCCTGGAACAACGTATAGACAGCATCATCGCGAACCAGAGCTTCGCGGATACTGTCATCCCAAAGGTTGACAGCGCGCCTCCCATTCCGCGGGATATCTACTTGATGCCCAACCCTGTGGGATACAAAGAACCCAAGTGGGAGAAGTTTGATGACGTCGGCGGGAACTCACACGAGCATGTGATGCGATTCATTGACATGATGGGCCCGCACGGGGTGGACTCCAGGTTAATGATGCGTGAGTTTCCCAAGTCTCTGGGGGCTGTCGCGTACAAATGGTATAGGACCCTGGAAGCAGGATCCGTCAAGACGTGGGATGACATGGTGAAGAATTTCTACACCAAATTCTTCCAATTCGAAGAAAATGTCACCACTATCCACCTCTCACGCATGTACCAGAGGCATGACGAGGTGGGGGTCGCCTTCATCAAAAGGTTCAGGTCCAAGTCCTTGGAGTGTGTCGATGACGTCTTGGAAAGTCGACTGGTGGAGATATGCCTTCAGGGCATGCGCGGCGAATACAGAGGTATGCTCATTAACTTGAATATGCCTACCTTTTCCAGATTGGTGGAGAACACCAGAAAGGTGGAGCCCCTGGTGGAAAGGATGAAAAAGAGTTACGCTAGCGAACGTACGCAGGCGAATCCCAGCTTCAAGGTAGGAAAGTTCAACTAAAAATGGACTCGAGATATCAGTGTCCATTCAGTATCATCCCCTAACAAACAACAGCGGCCCGCACCCCATGAAGCACCACCTTTTCCCTGTTCAATTGAGGATGTAATAGACCTTTGCGAGAGATGGCGCAAAGACGGGATCTTACTGCCCCTGGAGCATAAACCCACGAAGGACCAGCTGCAGGATCCAAGGTGGTGCGAGTGCCACGGGCAGGTGCTACAACCAACCACAGAATGAAAAAAGCTCCGGTGGTTGGTAGACATGAATATAAAGGAGGGCCAGTTGGTGGTCGATGAACCAACCAAGGATGTGCGCAACAACCCCCTGCCGTGTCACACGAGGCAGGAGCCCAAAGGAAAGGAGATAGCCATGATATCAATCATGGAACTTGAGGAGGTTGTGAGTGCAGAGGCCCCAATAATCGCGGAAGTGTATGAAGATGAAGAATACGGTGTCGACACGGAAGATTCGCGTGCTGAGCGAATGAAGGACTCCGCCAAATTCGTTAAATTCTTCGATGAAATGAAATTTTAGAGTAAATGTAGGCATGAGATGATAAAGGCGATCTTGAGGGTGGCTGAGGATCATGGATAACAGAAAGGTTTTGACGGCCGCGCGACTGGGCGGTTTGAGCATGACGTTTGACGAGTCGGACAAAAAGACTGATGCCAATCATCAGAGGCCACTTTACGTAACAACCACTATCAACCACATAGATTTCAAGAGGGCATTTTGAAAGTGTGAGTATGCAGATGTATAAGCAACTAAGATACTCTAAAGGGGGGGGGGGTTGAATAGAGTATGCTAACTTTTTGCAAAACTTGCTAACATGTAGAAGAACTTGTGCAGACAATGAATTTCAAGGCCTTAAACACAGGTTCAAGCCTTTGAAGTGTAGTAGAACGTTTTAGAACAAGTATGCCTTTTTCAAGGCCTTGAAAACAAGTTCAAACCCTTGAAAAATAAACATTTTTTGTATGTTGCAAAAGTAAATGAACTGAAAAAGCAGAAGACAAGTGATTTATAGAGTTCAGTACACTTGGACCTACGTCTCTACCTCAGGGATTAGATCCCTGCAGGATTTTCAACTAAATTCTTATGAATCAAAAGCTAAGCCCTAGAAATCAAGCACAGAGAGTTCCCTTACTCTGTTACAGCTTGTGGTTTTCCCTAACCTGTCTAGTACCTGATCTAGATAACTGATTAACTAAGAATTCTCTATTGTTCACCTTGAACAATCCTTGAGAATGAATGTATAAATAATACATAAATGATCTACTAATATAGCTCTATACAGAAGATCACTTTAAGAGTAGAAAACTGTCGTGAAATGCAGTGAACTTCTATGTATGGATTAGAAGAGATGAAGAACTTCTTTGATTCTTATCAATCCAGAAAGCTTTCTCTGTATTTGCCCGTTGAGAATTGTGTTATTGTTGCTTCGAATTTGAGCTCTTTAAATACTTCAAACAATTCTGCAAATCTCTTCCAGATTTTCAGCAACAACCTTCCTATTTTGTAGGCAACAGAGTTTGACTACTTTGAGATCTTCTCCAACGGTTGAATGATCGCAATCTTCAGAGATATTGTTGTAAGCCTTCATTTAACCATCATGGGAAACTGTCAAACATGTCTGATTGATCACAGGATCAAAGTATTCAAGTGTCCAAATCTGCAGCAATCCAGTTTAGGAAACAATCCTGCAAAACTTAGAAACAATATTTCCTGCATTATCATGGTCAAACACTTGATATAGTACGATTCAAAACATGTTTAACAATTTGTCTTTCATCATCTAACAACAGGTAATCAAAAATATGCAAGAGAGATAATAAATTAGATCAGAGAGTTAACAGAAAAACTCCCCCTGAGAATATGCTTTCAGGTTTGACAGTTTCAAGGCTTTGAATCCAGTTTCAAGGCCAAGACTTTTTTCAAGCCTCTGAAGCTGATTCAAGGCTTTGAAAGTTGTTTCAAGGCCTTGAAATAGCCAAGCCCTTTCAAGTCTTGAATAACCAGAGCTTTCAATCTCCCCCTTGATGAAAGACAAAACCAAATTTTGCTTGATCCTTAGTCTCTGCAAAATAAACTGATTAGTCTGCAATTTAAAGACAAAGTTATTCCAAAAAGATCCAACTTATTTAAATACCAACAAAAACACCTAAATACTTCAGCAGATAACATCAAATAAACCTAAAATCCTAAACTGAAACCTAGAATTTTCTCCCCCTTTTTGACTTTCATCAAAAAGACAGAAGATGGTGGATCAAGTGTCTGGAAAATTTTGAAACCTTAAAGAAATAATTAAAGCATCGACAATGTGGAAGAAAGAATAGGCAATATTAAGGGGTTTGATCTTCATCTTCCTCCTGGTCTCCTTCCTATTTCTCATTGTCTTCTTCATCAGTCATGTCCTGCTCCTCCTGTCCTTCTGCAACCCCTTCTGCAACAGTTGTCTCTTCAGTCTTGTCCTTTTCAGCAGCCTTTGGAGATTTCTTCTTATTCTTCAAAGTGATCAGGAGCTCATCTGAATCAGGGCTATTGACTTCATCTTCTGCCTGTTCTGCTGACTGCTTACCCTTATCTGAAACTGGAGTAGCTTCTCCCTCGTCTGAATGCTCACTAGGCAAATCCTTGTCTGATTCTCCTTTCTTTGTTCCTTCAGGATCCTTAGGAAAATCAAGCAAGGTCATGCTTCTGAAGATACTTTCCACCATATACTTGACTTGTCCCATATCGCTTTCTAGTCCAAAACAGTAGCTTTGACATCCTCCATGTCCAGTTCCAAACCATCAAGTCTTTGATTGTCTGTAGGTTGAGAGGTCTGACTTGAAATGGGACTCAAGGTATTGGGCCTAGAAAATTTATTTGCACCTAGTTTTGCTTCAGTAAGTTCTGAGTAAAGTTTCCAAACTTTATCTTTTGTTTTCACAACTCCAATTTTCTCAAAGGCTTTCTCATTGAGTTCCCCAAACCCAGATGTGACTAATTCTTCTCCAGTAAAAGGGATCTCAAAATGCTCAAATAAATGGTGAGGAGGTTAGCATATGGCAGAGGGTGAGTCCTCTTACTGGTTAGGCTGAAGAGCATGTGTTCAAGAACTAGTTTTGGGAGATCAATCTCATAGCCATGCATAACCAGGTACATGATGTGCAACATTCTCTCAGTCACCAACTCTATTGAGTGCTCCCTAGGAAAGACACATATTACTAGTATAGTGTGAAGGACTTTGGCTTCAACATTCAACACAGAGTGTGTTAACTATTTGGCTGAGGTTGAGATATTTGGAAGAAAGAATTCTTCTTTGGCTAGCTTCAAAGTTTCTGAATTTGGTGGATGGTTGCTAGTGTCATACCTCTTTGGACAACCTAACACAGTGGCAAACTCAAAGTGATCTAGTTCAATTATTATCCATGCAACTTTAGATTTGATCACCAAGTGTGCAGATCTCTTTACTTGGGTTAGGTACAGATAGAAGAGTCTGGTGAGTCTCAGATAGGCTATTTCTCTAGGATTAAGCATACACCACAAAGATCTCTTCTTTAACATAGAGATGCACTTGAGTTTCATATGTTCCAGCACATACTTGTTAACCAAACTGCAAAAACCAGTAGACCTTGAAGTAAAACCAGCTAACCACTGACCTTTAGAGATGTTTGAGATAAAACATGTCTCATTTGGAGCTGTGTTCTTTGTTGAGACCTGAGAATAGATCTGCAATGCTTTCTCCAATTGACTTTCTGGTTGTGCCTCAGTCACCTTCCCTTTCCCTTTTTCTGCCTGAGTTGCCTTCTTCTTCACCTTCTTTGAATTGGTAGGCTCTTTTTCTGGTTGCTTTTCTGTAATGGCCTTCTGCTTCTTCTGAATTTTGAAGAGGAGGTTGTAGCCTTCTTGATCTTCTTCTTTGGTGGAGGAGGATCTCGAACTGCTTCTGCACTAGGAGTTCTGGAGCTAGAGTCTCCACTAACTTCTTGAACCTCTTCCACTACTGCTTTTCTCTTCTTCTCTGAGACATGTTTTGAACCACCAGCCATCTTGATTCGCTCTGAGGCTCTTCTTGTGCTCATTAGGGTTAGGGAAAAGAAAAGAGAGAAATGGAATGATACGGAATGAAGGAGAAGAGAGGAGGATAAATACTGAAAGAGTTTGGGTTTCAAAAGGAAACTATTATCTCTCTGATTCTAAAAAGATTTGCAGAGATCAGAGAAAATTTCAAACTATTATGCCGTTGGAAAAAGAATATACTAATACTATTTTTGGCTAAAACAAATTTTTGAAAAGGGTAGGGACTATATCAGGCAAATATCTACAGAGATATCACCTAGTATAGAATGATCCAAGTTTATTGACTATTAGTGTAACAGATTCATTTTCAAGGCTTTGAAAAGACTTTCAAGGCCTTGAAACACTCTAACACTGCAACAGATAAAAGATCAAAGCTTTGAACTGATTTTCAAGGCTTTGAAACTCAATTCAAACTTTTGTAAACACAAATAACATACCTTTCTTACCTTAAGCTCCCCCTAAACCAATGCAGTCTTATTTAGCATTCCCAATTCCAATCTTAGAGCTGAGAACCTCTCACCTGCTAATGGTTTGGTGAAGATATCTGCAACTTGCATGTTAGTAGCAACAAATTCAAGAACAATATCACCTTTCTCAGCATGATCTCTGATGAAGTGGTGTCTGACATCAATGTGCTTGGTTCTTGAGTGTTGTACTGGATTCTTTGTAATTGAAATTGCACTAGTGTTTTCACACTTAATAGGTATGCCTCTGAAGTCAAATCCAAGGTCTCTTAGCTGTTGAGAAATCCATAGTACTTGTGAGCAACATGCTCCTACAGCTCTATATTCAGCTTCAACTATTGATAGAGCAACTGGATTATGTTTCTTGGAATGCCAGCTAATCAAAGATGATCCAATGAATTGACAGGTTCCATAGGTGCTTTTTCAATCAACTTTGTAGCCTGCAAAGTCTGCATCTGAAAAACCACTTAAAGAGAAGTTAGAATGTCTTGGATACCAAAGCCCTAAGTCTTTGGTACCATTGAGATATCTGAATATTCTCTTCAAAACAGTTAAGTGTGATTATTTTGGATCAGCTTGAAATCTAGCACACATGCATACACTAAACATAATATCTGGTCTACTTGCTGTCAGATAGAGTAATGATCCAATCATGCCTCTATACTCTTTTACATTGACAGTCTTACCAGATTCATCCTTGTCGAAGGATTGTGTAGAGCTCATTGGGGTCTTGGCTTCCTTGAATTGAGCCATGCTGTACTTATTTAGCAAGTATCTTGTGTACTTTCTTTGATTCAGAAAGATACCCTTCTTCAATTGATGTATTTGAAGTCCTAGGAAGAAGTTTAGTTCTCCCATCATGCTCATCTCAAATTCCCTGCTCATAAGACCGGAGAATTCTCTGGCAACTGGAGCAAAGGTTTCTTCATAATCTATACCTTCTTCTTGATTGTAAACTTGAGCAACTAACCTTGCTTTGTTTCTGATTACATTGCCACTTTCATCCAACTTGTTTCTGAATACCCATCTGGTACCAATGACAGACTGGTTTGTTGGTGCGGGAACCAGGTTCCAAACCTTATTCCTCTCAAACTCATTGAGCTCACTTTGCATAGCAATAATCCAGTCTGCTTCTTGCAAAGCTTGCTTCACAGTTTTTGGTTCTACAAGAGAAATAAAAGCATTAAAAGCACATAAGTTCTTCAACAATGATCTAGTTTGTGTACCAGTGGTTGGATCTGATATGATATTATCAACTGGATGGGATGAGAGATATTTAAATCACTTCCTTGGAGACCACGGTTCAGGTTCACCATATATATTCTCTAGTCTTGAAGTAGTGGCTTTGTCACTTGAATCCTTCTTATCAACTTTCTCAAGGCTTTGAGCTGTATTTTCAAGGCCTTGAGAACTATTTTCAAGGTTTTGAAAATGTCTTCTGTTTTCTTCTGAGCCTTTCTTGAATCCAAGTGGATTCTCAGTCTCTTCCTCTGATTCATGGTTGTTCAAATTCAAGTCTGCAAAACTTTCACTCAAAGAACCATCATAACTTTAATCAAAAATAACATGAATGCTCTCGTCATCCATTTTGGTTCTTTTATTCTAAACTCTATTAGCTTTGCTATTCAGAGAGTAACCAAGAAATATACCTTCATCACTTCTTGCATCAAAATTACCAATATTGTCTTTTCAATTGTTATGGATAAAACAAGTGCATCCAAAGGGTCTGAAGTAAGAGATGTTTGGCTTTCTCCCTTTGAATAGTTCATAGGGGGTCTTCTTTAGAATGGGTCTGATCAAGCACCTGTTCAAAATATAGTTTGCTGTATTCACAGCTTCTGCCCAGTAGTGTTTTGGCAACTTGTTCTCAAGAAGCATTGTCCTTGACATATCTTCCAGAGTCCTGTTCTTTCTTTCAACAACACCATTCTGTTGAGGAGTTCTTGGAGCAGAAAAGTTATGAGAAATACCATGCTTATCACTGAATAAATCAAACTCTAACTGATCGAATTCTCTACCATGATCACTTCTGATTGAAGCTACAGGTAGGTTTTTCAAGTTTTGAAGTTCTCTGCAAAGTTTTGAAAATTCAGAGAGTGCTTCAGATTTTTCTTTGAGAAACATAACCCAAGTGTATCTAGAAAAATAATCTACAATAACTAGCATATAACTTTTACCTTTTGGAGTAGGAGTCCTCATAGGACCACAGAGATCCATATGGAGCAATTCAATAGGTCTAGTTGTACTTACAAACTTCTTTGGCTTGAAGGAGCTTCTGGTCTGCTTTCCTTGTGCACAGGCTTTGCATAACTCATCTTCTTTGAACTTGCTCGATGGCAATACTCTTACCAAGTCCTTAGAGATCATTTTGTTCAGAGTATGCAAAGCGATATGACCAAGCTTCCTATGCCAAAGCTTCGAATCTTATTTCAAGGCCTTGAGACACTTCAAACTGTCACCTTCAACTTTGTTAGTCTGAAAAGTATAAACATTGTTTGATCTAGAGGCTGTGAGAATGCAATCTCCTGATTTCTCATTTTGCACCACACACTTCTCTTTATCAAAGATGACTTTGTTGCCATTATCACAAAGCTGAGATACACTAAGCAAATTAAACTTCAAATCTTCAACTAGATAAACATCAGAAATAGAGTTTTTAGAATTTGTACAAAATTTTCCAAAACCAAGAATAATGCACTTTCCTTTGTCACCAAGTGTTATTGAACCTTCTGATTGCTCCTTTAATTCTGAGAATAGAGATATCTTTCCACTCATGTGTCTTGAGCAACCACTGTCCATGAACCACTTTTGTTTCTTGGTGACAACCTACAAGCACCAATCACTGCCTTACCCAGCTGTTAGACCAAGTGTGGAATTTGAATTCATATTCAGGATCAACCATGTTAGGTGGTCTAACCCCTTTAGGAACCCAAATCTGCTTAACATGTACTTTAAGTTGAAAAGGAAAAGTGTTCCTCATTATGTGAGGGTCTCTTCTTCTAAAAGGACAAGTCATTTTAACATGACGAGTTTTACATCAGTAATGACAAGTTGGAGAAGTTTTGTTTCCAACTTTCACAAATCTGGTATTGTTTCTTCTTGGAAAATTTGGATTGAATCCAATACCAGCTTTGTGAACAGACTGTGAACCTCCTCCAAGAATCAAGTTCAACTTCTGTTCTGATCCAGCAAGATTGATTTTGACTAGTTCAGATTCTTGAAGTTTCTCAGTAAGAGTAGTCTTTTGTCTTTCTAAATCATCAACATGATGTCTTAGATTAACAAGGCTGTCATTCACAGAGGAGTTTTCAGTGACTACTTCCTTGACTTGTGTTTTCAAGGCTTTGAAACTGGTTTTCAAGGCCTTGAAATCACTGTCAGTTTTCTTCTGAGAGATTTCGAAATTCTGATTTAGGCAAACAAGTTGTAAATTTTCTTTTGCTTGCTCATGTACTTTCTCTTTCAAAAGTCTGATCTCTTTCAGATAATCTTCCTCATTTAAAAGCATTGTTCTGAGATATTTTGAAAGAGATTCTTTTGGATTTGAAATTAAACAGTTAACCATTACCTCAATGTTCTTTTCAGAACTGTCATCATGCTTGGCTATGAAGCATAGATTGGCATGTTCTTCTTCAGATTCAGATTCACTGGATCTGTCTGAATCACTCCATGAAGCTCTCATGGCTCTCTTTCTTCTTTCATGATCTCTTCGGATTTTAGCCAAATAAAAATCATTGCCACCCACATAAGGAGCCTTGCACCAAAATTCCTGGGGAATCTCCTGCACTTCCACGACATCCTTACTTGACTTCTTTGGGGCCATTTTTGTGGGCATAAAGCAGTAGATTACAAATCAACGACATGCAAGAGGAAAGAAAAAAAGTGGGAGAAGAGTATCCGCAAAATTGGACTTGGAAATTTCAAAAGTTATAAACACTCACCGTGTTGACGATTGAGAGCTTGAATCGCTTGAGAGAAGGTGTCAGCGAGCTGATCAAGGACTTGATCGAAGGTTTCTGCTTCAATTTGGGGATTCTCTCTCCGATGCATACGAACTCGGAAGCAACAACAATGGAAAAGTTATAATTGAAGAGAGCAAAGGGTTTAAATAAGCCTTCAGATTGAAGATTCAGAACTGCTGACGTCTGCTGAGTCAGTGACGCTTCAGAATCCGGCGAAATTGGCAACCTATCAGCTATCCTGGCCTCGAAAATAGGAGAAAAATCATGGATGGCGTCCGATTAGCTTCGCAGTGACCACGCTTCGTTAGAAGCTAAAAGGCGCTTCTAAACCCTAGGTAATCATAGCTATGACCGGGGGCTAGGAATTTGAATTTTAATAAAAATTAAAAGCATCTGCGTGGGGCCCACGCACGGCTGATTTTGCGCGACTGCACAACGGACGCGCGCGTGAAATTCGCGCAAAAGGGGGCTACTGTAGATACATCTTTCCAGACAAGCAGATCACAGCCATGTGGCAGCAATCCAGCACACCCAGCTGTGCTCCATACACACTGGATAACTACCTATGCTTATCCACGTGGGGGCTGCGAGACAGGGCCCTCGCGTACCAACACCGGACTTGTAGGGACTTAGTTGTTTGGAGGCTAGGGTAAGGACCGTCGCGCGCGTGCGACAACCAATCTCGCGTGCGACCCCTTTGTAACTGCTTTGAGAGACTTAATGGCCAAGTCCTATAAACCCGACGTGACCTCATAAAGGTCTCCGCTATGTACGGTCAGGTGCCTAACGGTTCCTATATACACGGTCGAACGTGCCGTTACGGGGGATACCATTAAGCCGCCATTTATGGTGCATTAACCCCCTCACAACGGTCACTTCCCTACTATATATAGGATCGTTAGCCCTCCGTTGCGACAGACAAGTACAACGAATCCATACCTAATTCTACACTAGCTATTAAGGTGTCTCTCTCTCTCTTAGTTGCAAAGTGCTTACTCTCTCCCTACACACACCCTACAACTCTCTGTCTCCTTATTCTCTACTCGAGGTGCACACTTAGATCTATGAGTTCATTAGGCGATTACAATGCTAAGTGATTCTGGGTATGAACACTACACTACGGCAATACTTCAGCTTTGTAGCAGAGTTTTATAGACAGAACCAGACCAGACTGTTTGACCATTCGGACCGGTGAACCGGTCGGTGCTCGGTTAGGTACGGACGTCGGACCGATCATGCACGAAACCGGTCAAAATCGATCAAGAACCGGCCGGTTTACGTCTCAACCGGTGAATCGGGCGGGTTCAAAACTGGTAGTTTCTCATTAATTCCGAAAAATAAATGCCCCAACTGAGAATCGAACTCGAGATCAGCCCCCCCCGAGAGAAAACTTATCTGCAAACCAGTGCTTCACCAATTTAATGGCCGGTCCGGTTTTCAAAACTTTGTTTTGTACAATAAAATACATGTATAGTGAGCCTAGAATTAGAAAACATGATGAATGCATAAAAAATGATGACATTAATTAAAATTGAAGAGATCTTATTTTTATCTAGTACATTCAATAAACATAATACCATGAATAGAAGTCAAATGCTTCTCAAAAAAATAAATAAATTTCAAAGTAGAAACTCAACAAAATGACATGTTTACCACAAAAGGAAATAACACAAAGTATAAGAGGATAAGTGATTTTTCAGTAGATATTAGCGAACAAGTTTTTATTTTCTTTTATTTTAAAGAAAAATTCTATTGAGATGCATTTACAAATGTTGAGTTGGTGCCTTGAATTGGTCAAAGGCGGCCAAACTCTTTGTTTCCAGCTTCGATTATGAATCATTGGAAGTCAAAGGCAGTGGAGGATTAGTTAGGAAACAACTTTGTTTCCAAATCGGATTTGGAAACTTTAGGGATTTTCCTAGCACTATATAAAGAACCTAGTAGTCACACTATTAGGCATGCACATCATTGTAGTCTTGTTCCTCCTAAGTGAATAAATGGTGTTTTTTTCCGCCGTGGAGGTAGCTAGCAATATTTTGCTGGCGAACCACGTAAAATCCCGTGTTCTTCTTTATCCGTTCATTGTTCGTGAGGTGGTTTGTCATAACAAACTGGTATCAGATCCCGGTTGGCGGTGTTTCAAAACCAAGATCAAGGCGGAGCAAAGCTAGGGTTTCAGAACTTGGTGAAATCAAAGCTAGGGTTTGTGATCTAGGTGGAGCACGCGAGTAGGGTTCAAGATCCACCAAGAACGATGTCTGGATCGATGTTGAAGATGGACAGGTTCAAAGGAGGGAACATCTTCAGTCTGTGGAAGATAAAGATGGAGGCTTTGCTTAAATCGCAAGGCATATGGGCACATTTGATAACAGAGAAAGGAGGCATGAATGTTGCATCGGCGGAGTTCATGGCGATGGAGGAGAAGGCACATTCTAACATTATGTTGTGCTTATCATATGACGTGATCATCGAGGTCGCAGATCAAAAGGAAGCAGCGAAGCTCTGGCTCAAGTTGGAGAGTCTCTACATGACGAAGAGTCTCACTAGCAAGTTGATGCTAAATCAAAGGCTCTTAACTTTACGGATGCTCAAAGGTACGGCTCTCAAGGACCATATTGATCTATTGAACACAATTCTTTTAGATTTGTGTAATATTGGCGAGAAGGTGGGCGATGAGGATGCTTCAATTTTGTTATTGATCTCGTTACCTCCATCATATGAGAACTTAGTGCAATCGTTCATTGTAAACAAGGACGACTAATCCCTAGATGAGGTGAGATCGGCGCTCCATGCTATTGAACTGAGCCATAAGGGTGCAGGCACCGGTGAAGAGGACTATGCTTCTGGACTGATGGCGACAGGGGGAAGCAAGAAGGGTAAGAAGAACAAGAAAAAGTAGTGTTTTGGTTCTAAGTTGCCCAAGGATGTCTGTGCTTGGTGCAAGGAAAGGGGGCACTAGAAGAGAGATTTCCCGAAACGAGGTCAACAGGGGCATAATGGATCTGCAGCCGCAGCAGAACTAGGTAACTCGTCCGAGGATGATTACGTTCTAATGGCGGATGTTGTCACGCACTCTCAGGATGCGCGTGTCCTTGATTCCGAAGCTTCCTATCATATTTGCTCTAACAGGGAGCTATTCTCGACGTACAACCAAACGGATGGAGGGCCTGTCTACATGGAAAATGGAGCCGTCTGTAAGGTGATTGGGAGCGGCTCAGTTAGATTGAAGACGAATGATGGGAAGTTATGTACTTTGGAGAAAGTCAGACATGTACCACTTACTAAGAAGAATCTGATCTCCTTGAGTCTACTCGACAGCAAGGGATAAATTTTCAAAGGTGAAGGTGGAGATCAACAAGTCTGCAAGGGTTCTAATGTGATACTCAAGGGAGTCAAGAACGAGACTTTGTACATGTTGCAAGGTTCGACGATCACAGGTTCTGCTAGAGTTATCTCAGCCCAGATTAAGGAAGCTGATCTAACTAAGCTGTGGCATATGAGACTCGGTCATATGAGTGAACGTGGAATGCATGAACTTCACAAGAAGGGATATCTCACGTGGCATGCGCCCAAGAGCCTAGGGTTTTATGAGCACTGCGTGTATGGGAAGCTAAAACGTAGCAAGTTTCCTAAGGCGGTTCATAGAACGAAAGGTACTCTTGATTATATCCATTCGAATTGCTGGGGTCCATCTCGAATTAAGGCGATTGGAGGGTACATGTATATTCTAAGCATCATAGACGATAACTCCAAGATGAATTGGATTTTCATAATGAAGCACAAGAGTGAAGCCTTCGCATGATTCAAGGAGTGGAAGGTACTAGTAGAGAATCAGGTGGGAAAGAAAGTGAAGAGGCTGCACACGAACAACGTCTTAGAGTTTTGTTCATCAGAGTTTGATGGATTATGCAAGGATCAAGGGATAGCACGCCATCGCACCGTTCGGCTTACACAGCAACAGAACGGTGTAGCCGAGTGAATGAATCAAACACTATTAGCGAAAGCAAGGTGCATGCTTTCGAATGCAGGTCTTTCTAGAGGCTTTTGGGAGAGGCAGTTTCCATGGCATGCTATCTCGTGAATCGGACCCCGCACACAGGTATAGGATGAAAGATTCCTTTGGAAGTCTGGTCCGGTAGAGTAGTGGATTACTCGGATTTGAGAGTTTTTGGTTGTGTTTCCTATTATCACGTTGAAGATGGAAAACTAGAACCAAGAGTTAAGAAGGGAGTATTCATGGGATTCGGAACATGTGTGAAGGGATACAAGATATGGGCAGACAATAAGATTTTACTTAGCAGAAGTGTAGTCTTTGATGAGACTCATAAGTTGAAGAACTCCGTGGAGGTGGAGCTTGGGGATGCACAGAAGAAGGTGGAGGGAGAGTCGAATCCTACTTATCCTAAGGATTTCGAAATCCCTACACTGCCATCGGAAGCCGAAGAGGAAGAAGCAGAAAAGTCTGATAGTGAAGATGCGTCTCTACCTGAAGAACCGGATCATTAGAGTATTGCGGTGGGAATAAAAAGAAGAGTCATCAAGCCTCCGATGAGATACAGTGATGACGGTATGGTGGGATATGATTACAGGTAGCGGAGGAGGTGGAGGATGAGCCATCCACCTACAAGGCCACTATATCTATTTTTAAGTCAGCACAACGGATTGCCGCGATGGGAGAGGATATGGAGTCTCTTAGAAATAACTCGAATTGGGAGCTTGTTAAATTTCCAGCGGGAATGAAGACAGTCAGTTGCAAGTGGGTTTTCAGAAGAAAGGATGGAACTACATTTGGAGAGGGCATCAAGTATAAGGCAAGGCTAGTTGCAAGAGGGTTCAGTCAGAAAGAGGGAGTTGACTACAACGAGATCTTTTCACCGGTGTTTAGACATACTTCTATCTGGGTGATACTAGAAATGTTAGCACACCACGACCTAGAGCTTGAGATATTGGATGTCAAGACAGCTTTCCTACACGGAGAGTTGGAGGAGGAAATATACATGAGCCAACCAGAGGGGCTCCAAGTTCCCGGGAAAGAAGAAAACGTGTGTAAGCTGAAAAGATCTCTCTATGGACTTAATCACTCACCAACTCAATGGTATAAGAGGCTTGACAACTTCATGTTGAAGATTGGTTACCACAAGAGCGAGTATGATTGTTGCGTGTATCACAAAGAGTTGCATGGTGGATCACATATTTACCTAGTTCTATATGTGGATGATATTCTAATTGCAACTCAGAATATCAAGGACATTAGAAAACTGAAGAGGTTCCTTAGCGCGAAATTCGAGATGAAGGATCTGGGAGCTGCTCGGAAGATATTGGGAGTTGAGATCTATAGAGATAGGAAGAAGAAGAAGCTTTTCCTATCACAGCAGGGATACGTCAAGAAGAACTTGGCAAGATTCAGGATGTTATCAGCTAAAGCTATATATACTCCTATGGCAACTAACAGCAAGCTGGGAATGTACACTGTTCAGAATGAGGAGGAGAAGGAGTACATGTTCAAGGTTCGATATGCTAGAGCAGTTGGAAGTATCATGTATTCTATGGTCTGTACTCGATCGGACATAGCATTCGCTGTTAGTGTGGTTAGTCTTTTTATGGCTCATACGGGTAGGGACCATTGGCAGGCAGTGAAGCGGATATTCAGGTACCTTAAGGGTACGTGATACATTGGCATATGTTATGGGGCTAGTGAAAACATCTTGGTAGCTGGGTTCTCGGACGCGGACTATGGAGGGGATATTGCTAGTAGCAGATCAATGGAGGGCTATGTATTTGCTCTGGGAGCATCTTTTGTGAGTTGGAAGGCGACGCTACAGCCGACAATGACTTTGTCCACCACGGATTCGGAGTATATAGCTCCAACAGAAGCACCGAAGGAGGAAATTTGGCTTAAGGGAATGGCGAATGATCTAGGGCTACTTCAAGATCAGGCGATAGTCTACTGTGACAGCTTGAGTGAAATTTGCTTGACTAAAGACCAGGTTCATCATGAAAGGACCAAGCATATTAACGTCAGGTATCATTTTCTGAGAAGTGAAAGCAGGATCAAGGTGATGAAGGTGGGGATTGCTGACAACCCCGCGGATATGTTCACCAAGCCGGTTCCGGAGAGCAAGTTCCAGCATTGTCTGGAATTGCTCAACATCTTGAGCCAGTGAGGCCCTACGGGGTATGTCAAACCCGGTGGGGGTCCAGTGAGTCTCTGTGACGAGAGACATTGGGTGCGGAGAAGACGTAGATTTGTTTACGAGAAGAGGAGCAACTGCTGTGACGAGACAATTCAAGTCAAGGTGGATATTTGTTGAGTTGGTGCCTTGAATTTGTCAAAGGCAGCCAAACTCGTTGTTTCCAACTTTGATATGAAACATTGGAAGTCAAAGGCGGTGGAGGATTAGTTAGGAAACAACTTTGTTTCCAAATCGGATTTGGAAACATTAGGGATTTTCCTAGCACTATATAAAGAACCTAGTAGTCACACTATTAGGCATGCACATCATTGTAGTCTTGTTCCTCCTAAGTGAATAAATGGTCTTTTTTCCGCCGTGGATGTAGCTAGCAATATTTTGCTAGCGAACCACGTAAAATCTCGTGTTCTTCTTTATTCGTTCATTTTTCGTGAGGTGGTTTGCCATAACAAAAAAAGTGATCATAACACAATGGGCTTGGAGTTAAAACTGTTCCTATTATAGACCAAGCTAGCCCATAAAAACCCTGGTGGCTGCTCGATAAACGTAATGACCTTTATGTCCTTTAAACCCTCTTGAACATCTGATGAGCCGTATGGTTGGCATTCCGTTGCACTGACTTTATTCTCCCACCTGCATCTGTGAGAACCATTGTGAAACCCCGTACTTCGTGGTGGGAGAAATACGAAAATGCCACTCCACACCCAAGATCGCTCTCGGGTGCAAGGAACAATGGTAATAAAAAAGAAACATCGTCACAGTTATATATTAAAAACCATAATGTCTTCAAAAGTGAAACATTGCATACTATTAAACAAGATGAACGTTGTCTGGGTGTTCTATTTATTTAGTACTAGAACAACTAGGTGAGTCCGTGATTTCCCTTAAGCCGAGCTCCCTCCATTTAGACATGCGGGGGAAAGAAACAAGACCGCAATTTTTCCAAAGTCGGCACAAAAGGCTGAGCAAGTAAACACCCAAACGTATAAACAGGAAAGATGCACATTTATATTTTAATAAAATAAAAATAATAGGAAGTAACCAAACGTGTTATTTCAAATGACCAAATATGAGAAGTATGAATTTACCAGCTCTTTACTTAGAATTCTCTACCATTCTCATTTATATATCAAGTTAACATTCTCAATTCACATAATTTACTCAATTAGGGGATTCTTTTTAGAAATGTGTTCTCAAATCATTACCATATATAAATATCCATGAGAAATATTCCCAATCCATACCATTGTCCCAATTAGGGGATTTCCAAAATTTTAATTCTCCATTAATTTACCATTATGAAAAGACCACATTATTATTGTGTTGTATCGGGGAACGAACCAGTCAATCACAATAGTCAACCACAGTATCTCATGAATAACCAACCATATCCCATGCATCCAAGACCTTAAGTGCCGGCACCCCTCTAAGACTTCTTGCGGCCAGAGAGGTGAGTACATGGAGCAGCCTAGGGCAATTTATAACCAAGCAAAATATCATAACCACAATATATAATAATCCATATATGGTTCCACTGCACAACTGTTTCCACTTTACGTTATTACGTATTATTAATTTACATGTAATAGTTTTCAAATGAATCGTTAAACAAGTAATTGAAATTCCAAGTAAAGCATGTATATCACAATTCACATATGAGACGTAAAAATTACGAAAATAGTTGGACACGAAAGAAGGACGAGCACATTAGGTTAAGCATATTTACTCACCTCAAGTAGCAAAGAAAATAGCACGATAATGCTTCTACGGATATATGTTGCTCTCGTCTACAAACTCGTAACCTACAATTTATAATTCCTATATCAATTGCAAGTCCAACTGCGCATATGCGAAGTACTCTAAGTTCTAATGAGACTCATTTGAGATTACCCCATTTATTATTAGCATGTAAGATTTATAAAATAAACCGGCGACATAAATAATTATATTTTCTCATAAAACTATCACAACTTCTATAAACACTAACTCGTAAAATTTTAAGTAATAAGTCCCATATTAAGTTTATATACTCTCATACTTGGGAAATAATAATTTACAAGACAATCTACTTATTTTTTAACTGACTACACAATTTAATTTAAAAGAAACTAATTTAATTATAGCTACTTATTTATTAGAAAATGTATGCGTTATAAGATAACTAAATTCATGAACAAAATTCACAAAATAATTATTCGAGTAAAACAAGTATTGTGCCGTATATATTTATAAATTTATATTGGAAAGGAAACTTTCTACTATCTAGGAGAAATAATCAAGTATTATCAAATAAGAGAAATGTTAATTTACTTTACAAGAAATCATTTTACATCCAATTTATTTAAAATACAAGATTTCACACACTTGCCAATTTCTATTTAAACGAAACTGAATTTAGATGAATGATGCGCAAACTAACGTGCTGTTCGCAAGCATACGAATCTAGTAACACCAGGTTTATTTTAACTGGGTGATCGTTCCTACGAGGACTATTTTGAGTTTTTTCGAGCTATCAGTTTTAACTTGCAGAGTGTAAAGGAGGAGTAGTTTAAGAGTACGTAAATATTTTTTGTGACAGTTTTATGAAAATCTTGAAAGTTGTAAATCTAGGGTTTGGAATACTAGGTCCCGGAATCCCCTAGGGTTTCTTCAGAGTTATGTTCTTCGTTTTGATATGAAAACACTCAGCAGTTTAGTTACCCGTGCCAAGTACCGATTGTGCAGTAACCTTTCAGATTCCACACGCTGTCACGATCCTGCAGACTTTCGGATTCCTGTTAAGCTGACTAAGTCTGCAGTCTCGTTCTAAGTCTGCTAGGGTTTCTAGCCTATCCTGATGGCCCGAGTCAGATTCTCTAACAATTGGTCTATACGTTTTGGCTAGCCCTATCTCCCTTTCTCTGGTCGGTCTATCAGGGTAAGGTACTAAATCCTGTCTTTTCTTCCTAACCCTAACCTGACGTTTTCACCTACAGGCTCGGGTTTGTAGCAATTTTGGTTCGCGACTCCGATCATGCATAAACATATATAATCAACGACAGAATAAATGATAATACTGCTGAATTAAGATAAAGTAATCACGAATTCATAATCAAACTGTAGAACAATGTCTGAAAACGAAACCCTAGGTTCACCGAGAACCTAGGTAAAAGTTTAGCTACTACGTGACATAATTAAATAACCAAGTTTCTGAAATAAAAGAGAGAATTGAGATCAAACGAGTATGCTGAAATCTGGATTCGTGCTTCCGTGCTCTCCGAGGGTGCTCTGAATCTCCTTGGATGTGTTATGTTCTAAATAAAGCTCTGGACGTTCCTTTATATAATGCTTGGGAAGCTTCCGGAAAACTGCCCAAAATTACAAAACTGCCACTGACCAAAACCGCCTCGGGAAATGCGATGTCTGTGTAGTTAACTGCGTAGATAACTGCATGGTTAACTGCTTAGTTACCTGCGTAGATAACTGCTTAGTTACCTGCGTAGTTAACTGCGTAGTTAACTGCGAAGTTATTTCTGGACTTGCTTGCTTGGCTCCACGGGGTGCATGCTTGCCTTCTCGGGGTGCGTGCAAACTGGTGGCTGAATCTGGGTGTCAAAATCCAAACTCGATTTCCGAAAACCCGGTCTTGGTGTCAAATGACCAAAGTACCCCTGGATCAGAACTGTCACCGAAATTGTCACGATCATGAAATAGTTGCTCCCGAATCCGGAAACCGTGAACCAAGACTCCTTACTTGAGCGTAGCCTGTCCGAGACCCCCACATGACGGGAGTCGGTTTTTTGGCCCGACTCCGTTTTAGCAATATAACCTGTTTTTGGAAAGCCCTTGACGTCTCCATTTTTCTGCCCCTGGTTTCACTTCCAAATTCAAAGTCGTGCTTAAGATATTGCCAACCGAGCGCATCCCGGTAATTCTTGGTTTTGGCGTTTCCAGCTTCCCCAGTCGGTTTTCACTGCCCGTTTTTCCTCTTGTCTTTCTGTTTTCCATTCCCCTCTCCCTTGTACCAGTCTCGGTCAAATCCTGCCCGGAACTATTTCAACACGTTTCCAGAGGCAAACCCGGTTCGGCCTCGGCACGCATCCCAATGCACTTTCCCGAACCTGTTCCTGTAAAGACAACATGAACAAACCCGCGATCATATCCAGTAAAAGTATGAAACATGCAAAAAATTACGAAGAGCTAATAAACATCTCGTTCCCAAAACTGAGGCTTTCCGAGGGTGAATTCTGGCTAAAACGCAGTTTTCCGACACAATGGCATGCTAAATTAGGTTAAAAGATAACCCCTATTTGGGCGTTATCAAACACCCCCGCAATAAACATTGCTCGTCCCGAGCAACACTCGTGCAGGCTGTCCTGATGCATACAACTATGTCTTACAACGACCCTGCTTTTGCATACACTACCTTTGCATCACCTCATTGCATACTCTTCTGACCGAACCTTACAACCAGACGAATCGATAGAAAGACTGACTCAGAGCAGAATATACACTGACTTAATAGAAAAAGACTCAAAATATACGTAAGACAAAAATTATTTTTGGTGAGATCGGGCAATCTCCAAAACATAGCTGGTGTGTCCTCAAGACCTCACCCTTTTTCCAGAAAATACTTCCCTGCAAGCGATCGGTAAGTCTGAACAGATTTCTTTGGTGGCTTTAAGCACTGGACCCAAGTACTGTTACTTTTGCTATAAACCTGAGCGAATACCTAGTTAACCTACCATCCGAGCTATTTCCAAATCAAGGTTCTAAGTCTAACAGGTAGGATACATACATATATATATATATATATATATATATATATATATATATATATATATGAGTATAGGTATGGCACAATCCTACTTGTTATGACATTCTCACAATTTCCCCAAACTCAAACCCCTCACCGAGTTCCCGAAAAACTGCCTGAACAACTAAGTTCCTTCCTTCTCAAACTCCCTGGCCCCCGTTGTGTCTTTGCCGTTCTCGCGGCTACAAATGTGAATCGGTGTAAATGTCTCGAAAATCGTGCTACTCACTCAGCTTTTTTGACTCAATGATAAATAACTAAAAAACTGCAAAACTAGATCATTCTCTTTTTTTTCTTCTTTTTTTTTCTTTTTCTATTTTTTTCTCTCTTCTTTTTTTTTTTCTTAATTTTTTTATAATAATAATACACTATATATACATGAATACACGAATAAAAATAAATAAACGGACTAAAGCTGAGTGAGAAAAAAAATAAACTGCTGTCGTGGGGTATGAAAGATGTCCTCATGTGAAGTACCCCCACACTAATCCTGAAGCGCTGATCCTGTAGTCGGAATGATACTGTGCAGTCCCACCGACCCTCCTCATCGTTAAAGATGTAGAAAAACGGCACAACCACCAATTAACCTCACAACCCCCGGACCCCATTTTGTGCGGAAAGATGTCTCGCACGCGACTAACTCCTCCTGTGGTAACTATGTAATACAGTGATCCAACTTCACAAATTAATGCAGTCGCCACTAACTCACCCTGTCCTTCCCTCAAAAAACGTGTCAATGTCAAAACTGTCCAACTGATATGTCATGAAGCTCTCCCATCTAAAACCCTCCCTAACTCACTCCCTCTGTCATAACGCGTAGAATAGCCAACTAACGACTGATGAAGGTCTCAAAGAAGGCTTCCTAGGCTACAGTGGCTATGAATAAAAGGGGTAAATGGCTTCAAACGGGTTTACTAGTTGGACCTAGGGGTAAGAAACAGGACGTGAGGTCCCTTGATAGCTAATCACTCCACCGAAAGATGCGATGACCAAGACGGCGCCCGTGGGAGGGTTGTCGAATACCTAGATGACGGCGGTGTGGCAACTAGTCGGATCATTAGCTCAGGTGATAACTACTTGCGGATGCCAAGGGTCACTGGCTCTCACCTATCTACTATACCTCGGTGAAAGTTTTCTTTTCTGTCAAAGGGTTTAACCTCTATTTCTTCCCAGTTTCTGTTATCTCGATTGCCCTTTCTCAAAATTTTCTGATTTTTTTAAATTTTAAGATTTTCTCAAAATTTTCGATTTTTTTTGTTTTTTTAGATATACACAATGCAAGGCCAGAAATGCTGTGGTGGGTACTCAAATGAAGAAAACGTGCTGACTCAATAAATAAACTGAAAACTGCAAATTAATATAAAAAAACGTGCAGACTTGCTTAATGCAGACACGACTCCCACCACCACACTAAGGGATGGCATGTCCTCATGACATGTCCTAGTCTGGTACATAAGGCGGGTCTGACCCAGACTCTGAAGTAGCGGATATGCTACTGGCGGAGCTGCTGGTAGTCCGGAACCTAGGACTACTAGGCTCGGTGGGTCTCACGGATCTGCTCCCCCGGCGCGCACGCACTCGCGGCGTCCGGAATAAATGGGTGTCCAGGAGAGGACAGTAGGCCCCGGAACTGGACCGACTGTCCGACTGCTCTGGAGCCGGGTCACTTGCATGCTGACTCGACTCAGCCTCGCCGGACCAGCTGGTGGAAAACTCACTGGAGTAAGTCGGCGGGAAATATAAGGGTAGCGGGACCTCTCGGCCCGCGCTCCTGGCCGCCACTCCCTGCTCCTCGTGAATGCTCATAAGAGCTGCAGCCTGGTACTTGGCGCGCTTCTCATTGGTCCGCTGGTTGTGCTTCACAAGCTTACATAATTTTCCAAACTGTTTCTTCCACATGTCCCAAAGAGACTTCTTCTTGGACTTCACCCTCTCGTCTACGCTAGTGAGTTTCTGCTCAACGGCTGCCCGCAGGGGTATGCTAGTGTCAGGGGCAGCGGCCCTAGATGGTCGGCTACGCTCAGCGGCAGCGACCCTAGACGGTCTAGGAGGCTCGGGGGGCAGTGTCCCTAGATGGTCTGCTCAGCTCAGGTCGGGTGCCCCGACTAGACTGACCGTGCTCATAAGTGGACTGAGAACGGTGCAGTCGGGCTGAAGGCTCTCTCATAACAGGCCGCTCTTGGGTGGAGTACCTGGCAGGAGCAGGGGCAGGGTCAGGTGTAGGTGCAGGGCGGTCCTGAGTTGAACGCCGTCGGGGCACAGGGGCAGGTGTAGGAGCATGGACATGATGGTCCGGGGTCGGTCGCCAGCTAGAGATTGGAGCAGGGTCATGGACAGGAACCCCCTCTCTCGAGTCGAGCGCATTCTGGGCACAAGGGAGGGGGGCAGGAGCAGAGTCATTGTCAGGGTCCGAGTCATGGTCATGCCTATCCTTGTCCATAGGGTCATCACCTTGCTGGCCATCATTACCTCCTATGTCAACGAAAGTATCTCCTGGTCCTGGCACCCTCGTGTTCCTCGCTGCCCTCCTTCCTACGCTATGGAATGGATTCAAGGCAGGGGGATCTAAATTTTTTTCATTCTCAAAGTCAATCTCCTTCTGCGAGGCAAGTCGGGCAATTAGGTTACAAAACCAAAACCCTTCTGGTTGTCTAGATCGGCTCTACACCTAATAGACGACCAAATCCGAAGCGGGATGTCGACCTGGCGCCGAATCATGAGTTTGTAGACAAGAATAACTACCTCATAAGTCAGCTTGGTGCCATGCTATATCCCCAATACCCGGTTACAAACCCACTCAAACCACCATCGAGCCTCTGGAATCAAAAACGTGGTCTGGAGGCTACCCTTGTTCTCCCAGCGGGCCCCATCTGCCCCAACACATAAAGTCCTCAACATGACCCCACTCGAAGGCGGGTTCACCAACATCTCACCATACTCACACGTCCCCACGAATTCGCCGTGCAGACCATAGGCCATCGGATGGCGAGGGGTGACAGCCTGATAAAAGACCGACGGCAATAAACCCAATACGGGATGAGCTGCCTCACCGTGCTCCTGAAATATGAGGTTACAAAAAAATTCTAGCGTGAGAGCGGAACTAGCCATCTCGGGAAAGTTCGCTATGGTAAAGCCGAAAAGATCAGCTCTCTGCGCATAGGCTGCCATGGCTGGAGTCATCCTGTCCCTGTCTATCTCAAAACTCAAATCCAGAGTTATCCCCTTATCTATATTTTCTAAATATTGAACATGGGCATGGGCACTAACAAACTGATAGCTATCATAATAAGTCTCAGCAATTTCGCTCAATTCTAATTCTACCGCGAAATTCCAACGAAAATCAGCAACTTCTGGTATGTCAATCCAATCCATAGGTAAATATAGCAGAAAAACTCAGAAAACGCAGCTAAAAACGTAGTTAAAAAACGCAGTTACAAAAGCTGTTAAAAACGCAGTTAAAAACGCTGACCCGGGTACGGGTTGGTACCTAAAACGTAAAATAAAGCGAAAGAAGGAAATTTGAACCTGAGCACTCGGAGCTAGTCAACGAGTGTAAAATTCTTAAAATTTTCCGTCGCCGGAAAATTTTCTGTCGCCGGAAAAAATTCCGGGCTGGGCACCTCGTAGGTCTCGACCTCCTCTTCGACGTTCCTTCTTTGCATTTTTGCTAAATCCAACCCGAAGCTGACGAATCTGAAGCTTTTCTACGGTTTTTCTTCAAACTTTATCTTCACCCCCACACTCTCTCGAGCCGTGTTTTACAATTCCAACACTACTTGTAGACTCCTGTCGTTGTGAGGATTCCAGAAACGTGCTCGGTTTTTAAGTTGGAGGTGTTTGAATTTTTGGAGGTGTAGAGAAAATGGAGAGAGAGAGAGAGCTTGGAATGAATAATAATGGAGGTGGGAGTGTCTGGCCGTCCCTCTGCTATGTGCAGACCCTTTGGAAATTGTTTTTCAAAAGAAGTTCCCTTATCTAAACTTTGACCCCCCTAAGTTCCTGAAACTCCACTTTGACCCCCTATAGTCTCTGATAGTACACTTTGACCCCCAAAAGTTCTTGAAAATACACAGCGACCCTCAAACTTTCAGAAATTACATTCTAACCCCTGAAGTTTCCGAAATTACATTCTGACCCCCTCGGGCTGCGTGGCATTTTTTTTTTTTTTTTGTACTCCCTGACGGCATGGCTAGCTTCTCGGCTTTCAACTAGCTCATTTTTCTGCACATTCTCGTTTACACATTAGATCACACTCATCTCGCCTCTCTCAAAATTAAAAAGTTAACTAAAACTATAAATAAAATAAATTAGACTTACTACGTTGGGTTTCCTCCCACCCAGCGCTTGTAATTTACGGTCGACGACCCGACCCAATTACCTCAAGTTCGATCACGGGTCGTCGAAGTAGATTGGGTCTACCTTGGCGACTTCGGCGTTCTCGAGATACAGCTTGATCCGGTTTCCGTTCACCCTAAAGCTCGAGTTGTCTTTTGGATTCTCCAGCTCAAATGCGCCCCATGCGAATATCTTCTTGATGATGAACGACCCCGACCAACGAGATCTCAAATTTCCCGGAAAGAACCTCATTCTTGTGTTGTAGAGAAGTACTTTGTCCCCTTCGTTAAACTGCTTTGGCGTGATACGCTGATCATGCCACTTCTTTGTCTTCTCTTTGTAAATTTTTGCGCTTTCAAATGCCGTTCTGCGGAACTCCTCTAATTCCAGCAGCGCCATCTTTCTCTTATCTTCGGCCAAAATCTCATCCATGTTGAGCAGTTTGATAGCCCAATAGGCCTTGTGCTCCAATTCAACCGGAAGGTGACACGCTTTCCCAAACACCAGCTGGTACGGTGACATTCCCAGCGGCGTTTTAAACGCTGTCCTGTATGCCCATAGCGCATCCTCCAGTCTCATCGACCAATCCTTTCGGCCCATATTTACAGTTTTCTCAAGAATGCCCTTGATCTCTCTGTTGGACACCTCGGCTTGTCCGTTAGTCTGGGGGTGATAAGGCAACGATACCTTATGGATAGACACCCCGTACTATTTCACTACCCTGGCAAACACTTTGTTAATGAAGTGTGACCCTTCCTGCTGATCATCGCTCTGGGGGTCCCGAACCGTGTAAATATGTTTCGTTTTAGAAAACCCTCAACTGCCGCTGCATCGTTTTTCTGACACGCTATCGCCTCGATCCACTTTGTCACATAGTCCACCGCCAGCAGTATGTACAGATTTCCCATAGAAGACCGGGAACGGCCCCATGAAGTCAATCCCCCATACATCAAAGGGTTCAACTTCTTGCCAAATAGTCAAAGGCATCTCGTCCCTCTATGACGTACTCCCTGTCCTCTGGAATCTATCACATCCTTGTACATAATCATGACAGTCTTTGAAAAGTGTCGGCCAAAAGAAACCTGACTGCAGTACCTTGTGTGCCGTGCGGGTCCCTCCGAAGTGACCCCACACTAAGTCGAGTGGCAGTGCCTGATCACGTTCCAGGCCTCGTGAGTCGGAACACACCTTCTCAGAATGTTGTCGGCCCCCTGCTTGAACAGATACGGGTCATCCCAGAAATACTGCCGACTCTCAGAAATGAACCGTTTTTGCTGTGACGGGGTTAGGTCCTCGGGAAGCGTACCACTCACTAGATATTTGGATATAGCATAGTACAACGGTCTCCTTAGTTTGAATGCCATGATGTGCTCGTCCGAAAAATTTTCCTTGATCGGTATCGGGTCCGCCTTCGCATTCTCAAGCCTGGACAGGTGGTCCGCTACTACGTTCTCTACTCCCTTTTGTCCCGGATTTCCTCATCAAATTCCTGTATCAGTAGTACCCACCTGAGCAGCCTCGGTTTTGCGTCCTTTTTGTCCAGCAGATATTTCAGGGCACTGTGGTCGATAAAAATGATCACTTTTGACCCGACTAAGTACGGCCTGAATTTGTCCAGGGCATACACCACAGCAAGCAGTTCCTTCTCTGTAGTGCCATAAGTGATCTGGGCATCGTTGAGCACCCTACTCGCATAATATATCACATGGCAGACCTTGTCCTTCCGCTGCCCTAAAACTGCACCGAATGCGTAGTCGCTGGCGTCACACATTAGCTCAAACAGAAGTGACAAGTCCGGCGTTGTGATTATCGGGGCTGTGGTCAGCTTCTCCTTCAAATGGTCAAAAGTCTGCTGGCAGGCTGCATCAAAGTCAAATGGCACGTCTTTTCCAAGTAAAGCGCATAGCGGCTTTGTGATCTTGGAAAAGTCTTTGATGAGTCGCCGGTAAAATTCTGCATGTCCCAAAAAACTCTTGATCACCTTGACGGTTGTCGGGTAAGGGAGCTGTTTTTTCACCTCGATCTTGGCCCTGTCCACCTCGAGTACTTTGCTGGAAATTTTGTGGCCTAGCACGATCCCTTCGGTCACCATAAAGTGACACTTCTCCCAGTTCAGTACTAAATTCGCCTTCTTGCATCGGATCAGAACCTTGCCCAGATGGTGCAGGCAGTCGTCAAAACTGTCCCCGAACAGTGAAAAATTGTCCATAAAGACCTCAAGATTTTTCTCGATCATGTCGGAGAATATTTCCATCATGCATCTCTGGAACGTAGCTGGAGCGTTACACAACCCGAATGGCATGAGTCGGAACGCAAATGTACCATACGGGCAGGTAAACGTTGTCATCTCCTGATCTTCTGGAGCTATGAAAATCTGGTTGTATCCGGTGTACCCGTCCAGAAAGCAGTAATAGGCGTGATTGGCTAGCCTGTCCAACATCTGGTCCATGAACGGTAGTGGGAAGTGATCTTTCAGTGTTGCATCGTTTAGCCTCTGGTAATCCATACAGATCTGCCAGCATGTAACGGTGCGCTGCGCAATCTGTTCCAGGTCCTCGTTCTGCACCACCGTAATACCCCCTTTTTCGGTACGCACTGGACCAGGCTGATCCAGGTGCTGTCTGATATGGGGTATATGATTCCTGCCTCCAGCCACTTCATGACCTCCTTGCACACAACATCCTTCATGTTCGGATTCACTCTCCGCTGCGGAATCACCGGTTTCTTGCCTTCCTCAATTCTGATCTTGTTCATGCAATAGGAGGGGCTGATCCCCTTAATATCCGCAATCGTCCATGCGATTGCTTCTTTGTGCTCTCGCAACACGTCCAACAGTTTCTGCTCCTGTTCCTGAGATAAACGAGAAGAAACAATTAGGGGCAGAGTACTATTATCACCAATATACGCATACCAGAGATGGTTCGAGAGCGGTTTAAACTCGAGTGCGGGTGGCACCTTGAGCGATGGAACAAGGATCATCTTCTGCCCGCCATCTTCGTCCCGGTGCAAAGTGGTCCAGTCTTCGGCTCTCAGGGCCTGCTCGCACCGACTCATCTCCTTTTCTTCCCGTACATGCTGTCAATCTCTCCCACAATTGATCCATCTCCTCGTTTTCCCAGCCTTCGTCAACCACGTCTATGGAAAAGATGTCTTCGTGCTCATAATAATTTGGCAGTTGCAGATTTTTGAAAACGTTAAATTTAACCTTGTCCTCGTTAATCTACATGTTCAGTTCTCCGCTCTTGCAATTTATCATAGCTTCTCCAGTGGCCAAAAACGGCCTGCCCAGTATGAGAAGTACCTCCCCTGCCTCCATGTCCAGTATCACGAAATCTGCCGGAAAAATCAGCTCGCCGACCTTCACCAAAATATCCTCGATAACTCCATAAGCCTGTTTTACGGATCTGTCTGCCATCTGCAGCATGATTCTGATGGGTCGGGTTTCACCGACTTTCAAAATCTTGAATATCGTTACTGGCATAAATCCTGCAGGTATTCTACCAATCCCTAGACAGGGAGAGTGCTAATAGGATTGACAGAGAAGTCGGGGGAAACTTCCTGTATCATGTAGACAAAGATGGTGCATACGACTTGATGAAGCAGTTAGCCAAACAGGACACTTGACTGTTTGACGATCGCAGGATGACGGCTAGAGCCGAGCCAGCAGAAGACAACCGGATAGATAATCTGGCCAAGATCGTTTAGGACTTGGTTAAGAAAGTCTACTCGGACAAGAAGGCCGTTGAATCAGTAGTAGAGTCTGATTTGGACGCAGCCATTGAGGAGCTCAGAACCGAAGATACCAATTACGTACAGCAGCAGTGGGACCCGAGCAGGTACAGACCGGGTACGAGAGATCGTCCCGGGTTCCGGTAAGGAAACCTGAATTATGCAGTTTATGCACCGGGATTCCAGCACAGGCCACCGGCTCAGCAGGCTGCACCGACACAGCAGGTTCAACCAGGCCCATCTGCACACCAGTACGATGCTTAGATGAAGAAAATCGAGTCCATGTTTCAGACAATGGAGTCCCGGTTCGCGCATATGGATGCCCTGACAGCCGACGTGCAGACGATCAAAACGTCACTGTGCGCTTTGGAGGTACAAGTAGGGTAGTTAGCACAACAGCTAACGGAGAGACAGCCAGGAAACTTGCCCTCGAATACAGTAAATAATCCACGTGCTCAGATCAATGCTATCACCACTCGGAGTGGATTAGCACTACAGGATCCAACGTATCCTAGCCACGCTCGTGCAGAAAAATCGAAAGAAGTTGAACGCAAATTGTCTGGCCATGATAACATCTCAGTCGACCGCCACCAGCCGAAGGGCTCGGTTGAGCAGGATGCAGTGCAGAACGAGACTGATGCAGAAATAGTACCTGTCTCCAAGGAGGTGCAGTACCCCTTGAGGACACGAAAGAGGGATGATAGCAAGGACTACGCCAGGTTTCTCTAGATGTTCAAGTAGCTACAGATCAACATACCCTTTGCTGAGGATTTGGCAAAGATGCCCACTTACGCCAAATACCTCAAAGACATTCTGTATGGGAGGAGGCGAATGAGTGATTTCGAGCCTATAAACCTGACGGAAGAAGTGAGCAACTGTGTGAAGAATGGGCTACCGAGGAAGAGAAAAGATCCTGGCAGTTTTGTTATACCGGTCACCCTAGGTAATGCTTGCACAGGAAAGGCTCTGTGGGACCTAGGGGCCAGCATCAACCTGTTCGCATCTCCAAAACCGTGGTTCGGGCATCTTTTTACCAATCTCATCAATCTGTCCCATGCGTCTACCACCGTCTCCCCCGCCTTCTCCTTGAATGACAAAATCTCGCTTCGCAACTGAATGACCCGGGAAGCGGGATAAAATATTGCCATAAAATATGTGACACACCCCTCCCATGTAGTGATGGATTTGGGTGGTCGGGATTTGAGCCGGTCTTTAACTACTCCATATAGGCAATATGGGAACAGGATTAGCATAAGCGCCTCTGCGTCTACCCCCTTCTATCGGACCTTGTTGCAGTAATCCTCGAATTTCCCGATAAAGTAATTCGGGTCTTCGTCGGCTTTGCAATAAAACGGGCAGAGGGTCTGCACTGTCTGGATGGTGGAGGGTTTGATGTCAAAGTGTTCTGCGTTGATCTCGGGAACCACAATAGCTCGCTCCTACCTCCCCGTGGGAACTTCAAAATTCTCCACCAACGCCTTCCCAGACCGGTTATATGTTCTTTGGTTGTTACGGGCAGCAAAGCCCGTTGTGATAAGCTCTTCGATGTACCGAGCCATCTGGGCTGGGGTACGTGTCTCTCGTTCCTCCCCACCGGTTGCTGGGTTTTCTGGATTGTCTCTCTGGTTGTTAGCCATTCTACTTTCTCGGTTTCTGCGGTTCAGTTAAGTGTACAACTTCTCTGGATTGTCGAGTGGTGGTACCAAATTGCGAGGCAATCTGGGCATCAACTAAACAGTCCTGAAAAATGCAGATTCAAAAATATAGTGAGATAAAAGAAAAATAACGAAACTAAAAAATAAAAAACTCTGAAAACTAATTCTTATAACTAAATTAACCCTACAAAGTCCCCGGAAACGGCGCAAAAAACTTGATGCGCAAACTAACGTGCTGTTCGCAAGTATACGAATCTAGTTATACCGGGTGTATTTTAACTCGGGTGATCGTTCCCACAAGGACTATTTTGAGTTTTTTCGAGCTATCAGTTTTAACTTGCAGAGTGTAAAAGGAGTAGTTTAAGAGTGTGATTAACTATGAACTAAAAATAAACTAATAAAACGTAAATATTTTTGTGACAGTTTTCTGAAAATCTTGAAAGTTGTAAATCTAGGGTTTGGAATACTAGGTCCCGGGATCCCCTAGGGTTTCTTTAGAGTTATGTTCTTCGTTTTGATATGAAAACTCTGAGCAGTTTAGTTACCCGTGCCACGTACCGATTGTGCAATAACCTTTCAGATTCCACACGCTGTCACGATCCTGCAGACTTTCGGATTCCTGTTAAGCTGCCTAAGTCTGCAGTCTCGTTCTAAGTCTGCTAGGGTTTCTAACCTGTCCTGATGGCCCGGGTCAGATTCTCTAACAGTTGGTCTATACGTTTTGGCTAGCCCTATCTCCTTTTCTCTGGTCGGTCTATCAGGGTAAGGAAGTAAATCCTGTCTTTTCTTCCTAACCCTAACCGGACGTTTTCACCTACACGCTTGGGTCTGTAGCAATTCTGGTTCGCGACTCTGATCATGTATAAACATATATAATCAAAGATAGAATAACTGATAATACTGTTGAATTAAGATAACGTAATCATGAATTCATAATCAAACTGCAGAACAATGTCTGAAAACAAAGACCTAGGTTCACCGAGAACCTAGGTAAAAAGTTTAGCTACTACGTGACATAATTAAATAACCAAGTTTCTCAAATAAAAGAGAGAATTGAGATCAAACGAGTATGCTGAAATCTGGATTTGTGCTTTCGTGCTCTCCGAGTGTGCTCTGAAATCTCCTTGGATGTGTTATTTTCTAAAACGAACTCTGGACGTTTCTCTATATACTGCTTGGGAAGCTTCCGGAAAACTGCTCGAAATTACGTAACTGCCACTGATCGAAACCGCCTGGGGAAACGCGTTGTCTGCGTAGTCACCTGCGTAGTTAACTGCGTAGTTAAATGCGGAGTTAACTACGTAGTTATTTCTGGACTTGCGTGCTTGGCTCCTCGGGGTGCGTGCTTGCCTTCTCGGGGTGCGTGCAAACTGGTGACTTAATCTGGACGTCAAAATCCAAATTCGACTTCCGAAAATCCGGTCTCGGTGCCAAATGACCATTATACCCCTGGATCAGAATTGTCCCGGAAATTGTCACGATCATGAAATAGTTGCTCCCGACTCCGAACACCATGAACCAAGACTCCTTACTTGAGCGTAGCCTGTCCGAGACCCCCACTTGACGGGAGTCGGTTTTTTCAGCCCGACTCCGTTTCAGCATTATAACCTGTTTTCGGAAAGCCCTTGACGTCTCCGTTCTTCTGCCGCTGGTTTCACTTCCAAATTCCAAGTCGTTCTTAAGATATTGCCAACAGAGCGCATCCCGGTAATTCTAGGTTTTGGCGTTTCCAGCTTCCCCGGTCGGTTTTCACTGCCCGTTTTTCCTCCAGTCTTTCTGTTTTCCATTCCGCTCTCCCTTGTACCAGTCTCGGTCAAATCCTGCCCTGAACTTTTTCTGCACGTTTCCCAAGGCAAACCCGGTTCTGCCCCGGCACGCATCCCAATGCACTTTCCCGAACCTGTTCCTGTAAAGACAACATGAACAAACCCGCGATCATATCCAGTAAAAGTATGAAACATGCAGAAAATTACGAAGAGCTAATAAACTTCTCGTTCCCAAAACCGAGGCTTTCCGAGGGTGAATTCTGGCTAAAACGCAGTTTTCCGACACAATGGCATGCTAAATTAGGCTAAAAGATAACCCCTATTTGGGCGTTATCAATGAATAAACTCAATGTGTATTTTTAACTTGCTTATTTCCAAGAAAACAACAATTTTTCATATTTAATTTTAATACCAAATTTACTTTTACATTGTTAAAAAAATATCTAGAAATGTTAGAAAATGATTCTAATCCAAAAATCATATTTTTAAATTTAATTTTGAAATAAAATATATATAAACAACAATTAGAACCCCCCAAGTTTTCGTAAAAAGACAATTAGTTATCCCCACCACATAAGCGGTTTCTTATGATACACAAGTCACCCACAACATTTCACAAAATACACATGCAATTTATTATGCTAACCACTCAACATCAACTTTTCAGAAAGTACAAAAACAACCCCCTTCATGAATACGTATAAATTTCTCACCCCAACAACCCAAATTGATTTAAAGCTAACAAGATCAGTTTTTGATAATGAATAATGAAGCAGAGGGTGATTTAGAGCTTACTTATTCCAAAAATCACAAGAAACGGTGAAGAAACGGAACGGGTCTCAGCTCCAAAGGTGGTGGTTGGCGGTGATGATCGACAAAGAACAATCCGACGTTATAGGCTCTGTTTGTTGATGCTAATGAACTCCTCGGACCTCCAGGAGTTGATTGGTACCAAAGGGAGGAGGTGGGTCGCTCCAGTTAGCTTGGCGGAGCTTCTCGCCGAAAAGTATGGTGTGTCGGCGGTGGTGGTGCTTCGGGCTTGACTCTGCAGCTAGCTGCTGCTGCTCTTGGTCCTCATGGTGTTGAAGCAGAGAGGGGAAGAAGGACTGGTGGTCGAATCAGAGAGAGAGAGAGAGAAAAAAAGAGGGTGGTGGTGGTGGTTCACCCATTGGGCTGGTTTCCGCCGGCCGCTTCGACGGTTGGCAGCGGCTTCGCCGAGAGCTACCGCTGCCCCGGCTTCGAACAGAGAGGGAGAGGGGAGGAAGGTAGAGAGGGGAGGATGAGGAGGTTGTGGTGGTGGGGGTGGAGTTGGTGCCGGTGGTGATGGAAATCGATGGTTGTGATGGTGTGCCGTGGGTTTTGTGTTTGGGAGAGAGAGAGTTTCAGTTTTTGTTTTCAGGGAAAGAGAGAGAGAGAGAAGAGATTATTAAATATTAGATATTACTTGGAAAAGTCATTCTCCTCAACCGTCCTTCCCTCCCCCCTTTCTGTATTAGTTGTGCTAGAGTGTTTTAGGTGCACGAATAGGTAAAGTCATCTAGTGGGTTGGGTACACACTAGGCTATATTTAGATAAACTACATAAAATATTAAAATCAAATACGCCATAAAGATGTCGTTCTCTAAGAAAATACAAAATTAATATACAAACTTATTGACCATATTTTTAACCCAATACCCAATCCGTCACTCGCAAAAAAAAATCAATTTTTTTGCCTCAATTACCAATTTACCCTTCGTACTAACGGGGTATTACAACCATAGTCTTCAGCTACTCAAGAATTTGCCTTGTGTTGGTGTATGCCCTAAAGGAAATCTTATTGTGACATTTATTTGTAAATGATTTTTATTCATTTTATTTTCTATATGGAGATATGTTGACATAATGAAGTCCTTAGAATACATGTTGTATTCTTAAATAACTCTAGTCTAGTATTATTGTTAATTAGAACGACTACAATGCATCGAGACTAGTATATGGGTAGATTGATATGAGATATCAAGTCTAACACATGGGTACGCATTGGGAGTAATGGTGTACTGGATCGACTAGCCATGGGATACTACATGGATGTTATGTGAGTGTCACAAGTGCTTCCCATAGTGGTAATGGTGTTATGATCCTATGACTTGAAGTCACTACTATCACGAATACCGCAAGTTCTTCGGTAGACACAAGGAATGCGATGGCCGTGGGTAGTACTTTCACTCCCGAGATGGTTCATGAAGTGCATGCCACTGCAGATCCCTCACAGAGGCTAGCCGCATATTCCGCCTAACTTTGAGAACCTCGTGGTCCAAGGTGCTCTAGGGAGGAGGATGTAGTTTTGAATCATAGGAAGTAGAGGCGAACGATGGTATTCAATGCAAGGCAGAAGACGTGTATGTACATGTATGCGGTCACCCTCTGGTGGAGCCAACGTGGCCACAACCCAAAAAACTTGATGGCACGATCGAGGTAACTCCATTGTACCTCAAGTGGTGGATGAACAATCAATGGGATCAGTACAACCTCTGGAACTGAAGAATGGACTAGTTTGTTTGGTCATTGTGTTTATGTACAATTTAGTTTTCTAGTTTTAGTTCTTCTTGTTCATCTTGTTATAGTGTCAGTGTTGTGTATGTTTTACTTCAACTGCATATAGTTATGATGTACAGTCAACTTTGTTTGTTTGATTATTAGTCATTTTCATTATGTGTCCGCTTCTTGTTATGACATATCTCTGTCTCACGAACAATGAAACGAACAAGAATCAAAGACAGAAGACAAGATTTCAGGTGGTTCGTTAACGGACTCGCTAACTACGTCCACCCTTTATTTTATGGACAAAAAGGTGAACAATGGAACTGTGCTACGTTCTAATCCTAGCACCCATAAATAGACCAAAAAAATACAAGAGGAGTTGTTTCTAAAAAGAAAAACTACAGACCAGACCCAACACATGTTGTATGACCTGTACCTATAGTTTGTGCAACCTGCACCAGGTCGTGCGACTTGTGCTAGTAGGTCGTGCGACCTAGTCTGCTCCTGGACACTTTCAGATCCTTCCCAGCATCCTCCAAATGATTTCTTCTTGGACCAAAATCTGAAGTAGCTCGTTCCTACAAGCATTCAAGGCATATTCCAACAAACATGCACCTTGACTTGAATCTTCTTGGCAACCCCGATGCTTTCTCCACTTGAAAACAAAGCTTGATCACTTCCGCACCCAGATGTCTTTACCGAAAGAGACTCGCTAACCCTGAAGGGTCCTAGTAGCCCCAAAGGGCTCTAGTAACTCGGGATGTTGAGAAATTTCAAACAGTGTTGGAAATTTTTCCCGCGGAACTGGATTCGTGAACATGTCTCCAACATTGTCAGTTGTTCCAACCTTCTGCACCTTGATCCTCTTCTCATTTATGATCTCAATATGCTTCGTTATCTCTAGATGCACTTGATTTTTAGTTAAGAATATTGTACTTTGACTATCACATAGCACTATAGCTTCATCTTGGGGCAAGCCTAGATCGTTGACAAACCCTTTAAGCCAAATTCCCTCTTTTGTTGCTTCCGTTAGAGCCATATACTTAGCCTGTGTGGTTGAAATGTCACCGTATGATATAGCGTCGCCTTCAAACTCACAAAAGACCGCCCTGAGTGTAAACATAACCAGTCATTGATAGCATACGGTCCACATCTCCAACATAGTCTGCATTCGAGAAACATGCGACCAATATTTCCTGATCATCTCCATAAAGGAGACCTATATCAGTGGAGCCCTCGAGATACCTAAAAAGCCTCTTCACTTCATGCCAAATTTGTTTTCCTAACTAAGGAAATAAAACGACTAACCACACTGACAGAAAATGCTAGGTCCGATCGAGTACAGGCCATAAATAAGTCTTCCAACCGCACTTATGTATGGAATGCTGAACATGTATTCCTTCTCCTCATCAGTTTGAGTGGTGTACATCCCAAATTTGTTCTTAGTTTCTACTAGAGTATCTATAGACTTCGCTGAAGACATCCCAAACCTATTCAAGTTTTTCTTGATGTATACCGCTTGGGATAAGAACAACTTCTTCTTCCTGAATCTAGAGATGTCAACTCCAAGGATCTTCCGAGTAGCACCAAGATCCTTCATCTCAAATTCCGTACTTAGAGAGCCCTTTAGTTATTAAATGTCCTACTTATTCTGATATGCAATCAGAATGTCACCCACATAAAGAACTAGATAGATGTGGGAATAACCATGCACCTTATAGTACACACAACAATCACATGGGCACTTCTGATAGCCAAGTTTTAGCATGTAGCTATAAAAGCGCTTATACCACTGCTAAGGCGACTGCTTAAGTCCATACAAATTTTTCTTCAAAATTCTGATAGTTCAATAGTTCAAGCTCTTAAGCTTAAATGTGTTTACAAACTCATGGGGAGTTTGATCTTTGATGATGAAAGCCAAAAGGATCAGAACTGTTATAAGTATGAAAGCTTCAAAGCTTTGAGATACGGTTTGCTTATATTAATTGTCTGAATTTCTTAACAGTTTCCGTGTTTGCAGGCTTGAAGATTTGATTGAATGGTGATTCATTCATTTACTATGGTCTCTATCAAATATCTTCAAGCTAATGCTATGGATTGAACTAGTTTTGCAGATTGCAGGTTTCTTTGTATGAACTGATGATCAAAGCTCCAAAGCTTTGAGATTGCTTTTATGATCATAACTGCTTAATTGTTGTCTGTGTGCAGGATGAGTACGATGGATTTAATATTGGATTGGGAGTTAGTTTAAATTCTCATTTTGATATCTATCTTATCTTGCAATGATATTCACATGTGGCTAGTTATATCATAATTTTTTCTAAAGAAAAATGAGTTAGGGTTTATGCAGGAACTGACTATCTAACATACCAGATCTTTTTTAACTATTTTGTCTAGATTATGTTTGATCTATGTTGCTGAGATTGTGTAGGACTGTTGGTCGTTCAAACGTCTATAAATCTAAATCAAAATCTATTCAAACATAGTTGTTGAAAGAAGCATCTGAGGGGAGGGGATTTCTTGGAAATCATTTCCTAAAGTCTCTCAGAAGTTGTTGCTGGTTGTTGATAAAAGATCAGTGTTTGAAATTATAATAGAGGAGTGACAGAGAGTAGCTGAAGATCACCTCTCAATCTGAAGAACACTTCCAAGCTTAACTTGATTATTTCCTCTGTGTTCTTCAATCTGTATTTTATTTGTTATATTCTTAATTGTTTATAAACCTCACAAAACTTAGAATTTTAGTTGTTCAAGTGAAAAAAAAGAGGTTCTTATTGTTTCAACAGGTTGTAGCTGTTACTAGATAGGTTGGGAACCACAAGCTGTATAAGTGTAAGGTATCTCACTTAGGCTTGAGATCTAGGGCTAAATCTGGGTGATTAATAAGAAGTGTATTGAAATCCTGGAGGCAGAGACTAGGTACAATTGTGACTGAACTCTGTAAAAATCCTCGTGTTCTTTACTGTTTTACTTTACTCCTTAGTTTCTGTTTTAAACAGACAGCTCCAAAGCTTTGGAGGATTTCCATTCTCAAAGCTTTGAAGCTTCTGCGAGATGCAGTTACATCTCAAGCTTCTCAAATCCTTTTCAAAGCTTTGAGATTTCAGCTGCACATTGGATTAAAGATTTTAAAAGACTGTTTTTGAGAAAAAATTTGCATACTCTATTCAACCCCCCTTCTAGAGTATTTGATTCTGTCTATCTACTTACATTACACACTTTCAATTGCTATCAAAGCTTGGGTCACTGCTTAAAAATCTAACAATATAGTGAAAATGAGTAATGTAGGTGATGGATGATTCTCACAGGGAAGAGCAGCCAACAGACCTCCACTGCTCTGTGGTGATAACTTCTTTCGTTGGAAGGAATTGATGAAGATGTTCATCATAGACCAGGATATGGATCTGTGGTCAATTATACTAAATGATCCTCATGTGTTCTATACTACTTCTGAAGGATTCAGGAATGTCAATTTAGAAGAAGATATCTCAGCTACTGAAATGGAAAAGGTATCAAAGAATTACAAAGTTTTGAACTTATTATATTGTGCTCTTAGTGTAGATGATTTCAACAGAATATCTAACTGCAAGAATGCCAAAGAGATCTGGGAAAAGCTGACTGTCACTTATGAAGGAATAAGCCAAGTTAAACAGACTAAAATCAATATCCTTGTGAGGCAGTATTAACTGTTCAAGACGAATTCTGATGAATCCATCAAGGACATGTTTAAGAGGTTTACTGATATTGTTAATAACTTGGAATCCTTGGGCAATAGCTTCTCAAATTAAGAGAAATTCAGAAAGATTCTAAGAAGCTTGCCAAAGCGAAATGGGAGCCTAAGACAACTACAATTGAGGAAGCTCAGGACTTGAGTACATTAGAGTTGGATGATATGCAAGGCAAACTGCTCACTCATGAGATTTCAATGAAGGAAGTGGATGGTGACATGAGTGATAACATTAAGAACCTGACACTCAAGGAAAAAGGACAGTGAAAAATCTCAAAGCCTTGAAGAGAAGGATGATGATGATGAAGAAGCCTTAGCCTTGCTCTCCAAAGTCTTGGACAAAATCCTGAAGAAGAAGAAGAAGAGATTTGGAAACAAGGATTTTAACAAAGAAAAATCCAGATCCTCAAGTAGTAAGGATCAGAAAGGTAAGTCTTCTTCACATTCATATAAACCTAAATTTATGAATCGCTATGAATGTGGAGATGCATATCACTTGGTGAGAGGTTGTCCTCAAAAGAACAAAAGCATACATTTTTCCAAGAAGGAAAATGAAAAAAGAAGGAAGAAAGCAATGGTTTCTTCCTAGAGTGAGTCAGAATCTTCAACAGACTCAGATTCTGATGACGAACATGCAAATATATGCTTAATGAATGAGCATAATGATGAAAAAGGCTCTGACAAACACATTGAGGAAATGGTAAAGAATCTTCTTGCTAGTTGTGTACAAGGAAATCCTCAAGAGATGTCCAAGTATACACCTCAAGTAGAGAATAAGAACACAGAGAATTGAAGGGTGTGTGTAGGGAGAGGGTAAGCAATAGTAACTGCTTGTGAGAGAGAGACAGTAAGCTATGGTATTGGACCAGCATATGACCTGTCTCGCAACGGAGAGCTAACGATCGTATATATAGTGGGGAAGTGACCATTGAGGAGTTAATGCACCATAAATGGCGGCTTAAAAATAGACACCCAACGACACGTTCGACCGTGCATATAGGAACCGTTACGTATCTGCCCGCAAGTATCGGAGACCGTTATGAGATCAACCGCATTGATGGGACACGTAAGACTAGGATCTCTCAGTCTGTTACTAGAGGTCGCGCTCAAGCTTGGTTTTCGCATGCGTGCAATGGGCCTTACCCTAGCCTCCAAACCACTAAGTCTCTACAAGTCTCGTGTTATGGTGCGCGGGGGCCCTGTCTCGTAGCCCCCACGTGGATCAGCACGGGTGGTGATCCGGTGTGGATGGAGCACAACTGGGTGCTGGATGGCTGCCACGTGGCGATGATCTGCCTGTCTGGAAAGCAGTATCTACAATAGCCCCCTTTTGCGCGATTGTCACGCGCACATCTGTTGTGCAGTCACGCAAAATCAGCCATGCGTGAAGTTCACGCAGACCCTTTGAAATCGAATTCGAATCACCCATAGCCCCCAGTCATAGCCATGATTGCCTAGGGTTTGGGAAGCGCCGTTTAGCCTCTGATGACGCGTGGCCTCTGTCGAGTTAATCAAACGTCAAATCTTCCGGATTCCGAAGCGTTGCTGACTCAGGAGTACTCAAGGCTGCGACTCTTCGGGGGTTTATTTGAACCCCTCTATGCCTCTGATTGAGACTTTTCTGCTTTGCTCTCTCAAGCAAAACAAGCATTCAAGCGTCAGCCAGGCTAGTGAGTTTGCAGTTTACAATTTTGCATGTACTCTTCTCCCCCTTTTCCTTTTCCCTTTTCCTCACTGATTGTTGGGATTTGATGATTTTTTTTGCAGCGTTGGCTCCCAAGAACGCTGCCGAAGTTCCATAACTGCCTAGCGAATTGTGGTACAAAGCCCCCTAACTTGGGGGTGATGATTTTTATGCAGCCACCATTATGACATCCCTTCTCCATGCATCACCGTTCAATGATGCCTTACAACTTGTTCCCGAACCAGTGAGCTCTGATTGGGACGTCTTTAATGCTGGGGATGTGCAGCGTCTTGGCGTGGAGGATGGCTTGTATGGATGCACTGACGTTCTTCCACAGTCCTTCATGGAGGGTTTTGACTGGATGGAGGAGTTGACGGAACACATCCTTTGCTATTACCCGCCAGCCCTGAATCGTGCTAATATTTTTCACGGCGTTCGTGGAACCAAAGGTCTCAGTATCTGGCATGATAGTACCATTCTCCAGGCACTATTTTCCAGGTATTCCAGAAAAAACCACACTTTTCATCTCTCCTATCTTGAGGTTGCGCCTACCTTGGAGGACGTGGAGGTCTTGCTGAACCTCCCAAGCATGGGAATCATTGATCCCTTAGCGCCTTTAACCGACCCAGACGAGATTCAATTATTTGAAGATATGAGGGTCCGTGTAGCGGATATGGGAAGAACTGGCTCGAAATGGATGCCCGGCGCGACTTCCCACGTATATCCTCTGGTCCAAAGAACAATTAGTCAAAATGGCTCATGGACTTCTTTAAAGACTTTGTTGATCCCTCCGTGGCTCGCGAGTGGCGGGACAAAGACCCGGAGGCGGTCATCAGTGTTGTAGGAAAAGGGTTTCATTTTAACCTTTGCGGCTATATTTGCGTGTGGTTGTCGCGCTATTTCGTAGATGGGTTTCCCCATGACGGAGTCTTTATGCACGTACTTCCGATTGCAGTGAGGTTATCACATAGACAAAAGGTAGCCCTAGGCCCACTCGTGCTGGGCTCTTTGTATCACCGCCTTGACTTGGCTGCTGCTCATGTCGAACAGTCGTGGGGAAGAGTCAACGTTTGTACCTTTGTTAATACTGCCTTTCTGTCCCTGTGGTCTTTCGAGATATGGCCTGGATATGACCCTATTCCTTTGAAGGTGGGCCTTTGGAATACTCCTAGCGTCCCTCAGATCTTCCAGAGTCCTCTAGCGTGGCGCTGGTATAATACGGAGGCTCCACAGCGGACATTTGGCTTGATAGTCGACGATGCTAGCTTCTTTGCACGTCGACCCTACGCTACCTATTTCAAGGATGAGAATATAGATTTATGGGAGGACTTATATCCGAAGCAAGATATCACTCTTTCCGCTGAGCACATAACTAAAGGTGATTGGTCTTTCAGCAGTTTTGTGAACTGGGTTCGAAGAGGATTTCTTCCCGCGCTACCTGAATACGTGCTGGATACTGATTTTTCCGGCGATTATGAACAGGTTACCGTTCCGTATGACCCTGTTCGCGTCAGTCCCCAATTTGGCTATGAAGCCGTTGCTCCTTCACTGTGGCCTAAACCCGTTGACTGGGGTTGCTATGACAGTCTCTTGTGTGGTAAGGGTGTGTCCTCATTTCTTCCTGAGCTTCCTTTGATCCAACCCTCGCGTGAAAGGAGGGGTCGAAATACTCCGAACTGGGTATCCTTCTGGAACTTCCAGACTCGTCTACTGCTCAACTTTCATGATATCCCTTCTCCTAACAGGATGCCTATATTTTCAACCAACGAGTATCCTTTTGAGGCACTCTGTAGCCGTGATGATTGCAGTTATGGCTACTTTTCCCTCCTGGCCAAAGATCGGCATTTATGCGCCCAGCTAATTCTTGAAGAAAAGATTTAAATTTCTAAGCGTAAATCCTTCATGGCTAGGGACAAGTATTCCAATTCTTTTGTTTAGGTATGCTCACGCTACTTCGTTCACTTTATGTACAAACGCGCTTGCCTTCTCCTGTTTAACTAGTATCATGACTTTAGTGTTGTCTGAGGCGTTTTGCTTCCGGAGATAGCAGCGCGAGTTTTACTGCTCGCATACGGGAGGAAAGAGCAGCCTTGCAAGGATAATCCATTCTCTAAAACCGTATTGAGCCAGCAATGCCTATGTCTCCCGAAGTTGAGTTGCTGGTTTCTGATGCACTGGTAGCTTTCCTGGCTTCTAATGGGAAGAGCTCTTTGAGAATGAGACTTCGTTATGAGACTCATTTCAGTGAGATACTCATGCGGGAACCAAAGATCCCTCGCGTTGGGACAACCGGCCAAGCAAGCTCGAGATCCTCAGCACGTAAGGGACATACCTATTTTCTTGGTAACCATGCCTGTTGAATTTGTGGAGCTCTTATTCTTATTTTGTGGCAGGTGAAACTCCTGGCAAAGGGGAGGCAGAGGAGGCCGTGGTGAGCAAGCGTGCTGCTGACGACAGACGCCTTGCGTGTATCGAGAGGCAGGATGAAGAGCCATCTATACTCATCTCTTCAGATGAAGAAGACATTGCACGAGACTTATGCGCTGAACGAGATGTGTCTCCTGTGAACGATATTGCTCGTGAGGAGGGTTTTGGAAAAACCGCTCCCCCCAGGCGTGATGTGGTGTTAAGAGAACGTGCTCCTTGTGCGAGGGGAATTACTACTAATGTTCCAATATCTGCCTCCCAGCAGGCCCCTGCCCTCGCCGAGGGCATCGGTACGATTGAACTAAATCAGGGTGGCCCCTCTTCCACGCCGAGTCTTCCCAGGTTTTCTCTTTTCTGGGTGATTTTGTTTTGGATTTTGACGTTCTTTCCTCCGAGAATCCATTCGAGATAAGGGGCTCGCAAACCGCATCTCCTGTTGCTGTGAGGAGGGACTTGGTAATTCCTGAGGCATATTTCGCACGTGAGGCTAGAGCTGATGAGGAACTGACCGTCATAGCTAGTGCTTGCTTGCGGGCGACATTGCCCATCGCTCCCCTTCAGCAAAGTATCGAAGGAACTTGTAAGCCCAACCTTATCGTTGCTAATCATACCCTGATTTTGAAGCCCACACTTTGCCGAGTATCTTATCGCGCTTGTGCATGTAGATATTGATCAAGCCTGCCTGGAGTGGCTTATGAAAGTTCGTGTGTCTTTCCATGCTGATTTTGTGCAAGTGCTAGAGCTGTCTCCAGAAGACAGAGGGAAAACATTCAAAGAGTTGGTTGCTTTCCTGAGAGAGCTGTATCAGGCTACTCCTGCAAGTAACACACCAGCTAAAGCCCAAGAGTTCCTTGCAAGCGTGAAAAAGCTTGAACAGCTTGCAGCAGGACGGTTGGACTTGCGCTTCCTCGCACAGTGGTTGACAAGAATTAATAACTCTGCTAATTTTGGAATGAGCTTGCTAATTTTAAAAGGGAGACAGCAGATCTTGCCGCGCGGAGGGAAGAGTTCGAGCGCCAAGCCAAGGATTTGAATGAGGCAACGAAGCATCATGAAGCCAGAAAAGCCCGTATTGCAGAGCTCGCTGCTAACTCCCTCAAGCTGTCAGTGCGAGATTCTTTGCTGAAGGATTTCTTCGAAGAATGAGGCTGTCTTGACAAGAAAACGTTTTTCTTGTCCTGCTTTTGCTTTGTGCCCTGTGTGGCTGTAATACTGGTAGAATGTGGACAATATGTATATGTACATCTATTGTCCATTCCTTGTGTTATATTTTCATAAGTACTAAATGCTTGACTATATGATTGTCCCTCAAGGGCAAGTGTTGTTTTGTGCCCTTTTTTAGGCAAGCACACTATTAAGCAAATTCTCTTTCTGCAAGTTATGACTTGACAGGATTTTTATTGCTACCGTATGAGATAGGCTTGCGGGCAATTATCACGCGCCTCCTGCTACATTATGAGTTAGTGTTGTCGCACTTCTATTTGATGAAGTGGATTTACCTTTAGGCTGCGAAGACTTTGGCCCCTCTTATAGGCAATCATGCGGGTGGGCCTCCCTTGTATGATCCCCGAATATTCCCTGTGCTGTTTTTGCACATGATTTTTTGTCCAATAACATAGACTCCTTCGCGTTAGGCTACCATTTGGGCAGGAAGCCTAATTATTTCCCTACTATCCTATGAGATAGGCTTGTATTGCTATCATGTTAGATAGGCATTTGCCGTTATCATGTGAGATAGGCCTGTATTGCTATCGTAGGAGATAGGCTTTTGCCACTATCACGTAAGATAGGCTTATATTGCTATCGTATGAGATAGGCTTTTACTACTATCATGTGAGATAGGCTTATGTTGCTTTCTTTTGAGATAGGCTTCATTCTGCCACTATCATAGGAGGTAGGCTTTGGAGTTTGCTATCGTGTGAGATAGGCTTAGACTGCTATCTTATGAGATAGGATCATGTCTTGGTATTGTGTTCGGCCGGTGACCCATTAGCCAGAGTGGCAAACTGATAATTTTGACAAAAGAGCCCTCATATGGGAGGGGTATTTTCAATAATTCGATCCTCATATGGGAGGATTTAAAGAAAGGATATTGCAAGCAAATAAACAGAAGGGGCTAAGGATAGTACTTTTTTTAGCCATCACATGTTGATTGGTTGTGGGGTTGTAGCAGCTCCATGGCAACGCAAAATTTTGCAATATCCACTGTCGAATACTTCCTTTACCTCGAAGGGTCCTTCCCAATTAGCCGCAAACTTGGGGTGGGCTGCTTCGCGCATGCAATGATCGGAGGCTCGTAGCACGAGATCACCTGCCGCAAAGTCCCTATTCTGGACCATCGTGTTGTATGCACGCGCGATCCTTTCCTTGTACTTAAGGTTTACTCTAGTGGCTTTCTCGCGTTTTTCTTCCAAAAGGATCAGATCATGGTCACGCTCGTTGTTGTACAAGGCACTGAAAGCCAATCTTGCTGAGTTTACTTTGACTTCGGAGGGGACAATCGCTTCTGTTCCGTAGCATAGCAGGAAGGGGGAAGTCCCAGTGGGAGTCCAAGGTGATGTTCGATATGCCCAAAGTGTCGTTCCTAATGAATCTGCCCATTTCTTGTGATCGTTTGTGACCATCTTAATTAATATTCGCAGCAGTGTTTTGTTGGTCGCTTCCGATTGCCCATTTCCCTTCGGGTAGTAAGGCGTGGAGAACACCTGTCTGATATTGTAATCCATTAATTTCACGGCTACCGGGCGACTGACGAAGGGAGTTCAATTTTTGGACAAAAGAGTGTTGGGAATGCCAAAGCGGTGAATGATGTTTTTCTGGATGAACTTGACTACTGCCGCCGCATTTTCTGTCTTGAGTGGGATTTCTTCTACCCACTTGGTGAACTGCTCCGTTCCTGTAAGGATGTATTCATTCCCCCTCGAGGGGGGTCGTATTGTCCCATTGAAATCCAGGGACCAAGTATGAAATGGCCATGGGGGTCCCTAGCGCATGTAGGTCAACCGCGGGAGCATGTACTAGATTGCCATGAAATTGGCATTGCTGGCACCTTCTGACCTTCGCGCGGCAGTCGGCCTCCGTGGTTGGCTAGAAGTACCCCACCGTCAAGAGTTGTCGGCATAAGTTCGCACCCCCTTGGTGTTCCACTTGGTGCGACATTTACATGACTTCTTGGGCTTCTTGTCCATGCAGGCATTTGAGCGAATTTCCATTATGCCCCTTTCGCCACAGTATGTTTTCTTGGAAAATATATGTATTGGCCTTTCTTTTGAGCTTTTCAGCTTCCTTTCTACTGGTGGGTACAATTCCCTCTTGAAGGTAATCGATTATTGGCTGTCGCCAATCGTCCTCTATTGCAGAAATCTCCATGGTGTTTTTGATTAAAGAAGACCTCTCGCAGTTGTTTTGTATGATGGCAGCGAAATATGACATATGCGGCCAGTATATTCCATACCTTTGGATGGAGATCTCGTTGTCCCCATAAGAATTTTGATGAATCTTGTCCAGGGTTCCTTGTGATAAAGCAAATCATCGTGTATGCAAAATCTCTTGATAGAAACACATGTTTCCTTGCTGGTTCCGTCAGCCATCGCGCGCAGAATGGGCTGCCTCCAGTCCGATTCTTCCGGAGGTCCTTATTCACATAGGTCTTTTACCAATCACGGGGTTTTCTTGACCCCAATTGATATCTTCGTAGGACATTTATCTGAGCTGATTTTTGACCCTAAAGTAGCCAATGCGTCTGCATGACGATTGTCAGATCTGGGAGTGTGCTCGTACTTGACAAACTCAAAACTCTGAACCAGCTTCAGCACAATTGACTGATATTTGAGCAGATTTATCTCCTTTAGAGCATATTCTCCCGAGGTTTGTTTGACAATTAACTTTGAGTCCCCCATGATGACAAGATTCTTGACTTCCAAGGCTCTAGCTGCAAGAAGTCCCGTGATCAGAGCCTCATATTCTGCCTCGTTGTTAGTTACCGCAAAGTCCAGCTTCGTTGACATCTGGATAACCTCTTGGTCAGGCTTGATGAGTACTACTCCAATTCCTCCCTTGATCTTGTAGATGATCCGTCAAATTGTAGCTTCCAGTACTCTTTGCTGGTTGCATATATTTTGGGCACCTCGAGCCCCTCTTGCACGGGCTCGTGCTTCTAGTCCGGGAATTGTGCGAGCAGATCTCCCAATGCTTGTGATTTTATGGCCTTAGGTCGCGTGCATGTGATATCATACTGCGAGATGGTCATGTACCATTTTGCAAGCCTCCCTGAGGGAGGTGAATGTCCCAGTAGATAACGTATGGGATCGTTCTTCGTTACAACCACCACTTTGCGGGAAGCAAAGTAATGTTTTAACTTCCTAACTGCGAAAAACAAAGACAAGCAATGCCGCTCTATGTCTATGTATCTTGATTCTGCTGATTGGATCATGCGGGAGATGTAATACACCGATCTTTCTTGTCCCTCGAACTCCTGGGACAGTAGTGCTCCAATCGACCTTTCAGTTGAAGTGAGGTACAATAATAGAGGTGCTCCCAACTGTGGTGCGATCATGACCCTCGGGGATGTTAGCAGTCTCTTCAGTTTCTCGAATGCAGCTTGATGCTCTTCTGTCCAGAGGAACGTTGCGTTCGTTTTTAGCAGATTGCTAAAGCAGAAGGTCAATTCCGCAATTTCCGGTATAAACCCCGTAAGTAAGACAACTTTCCTAGAAATGCCTTCAATGCAGTTTGGGATTGCGGTGCAGAAAGATTTGGTATTGCCGAGATCTTGGTGGGGTCAGGCTCGATCCCATGCCTGTGGATCACGCAACCTAGGAATTTACCAGAGGTTACCCCAAATGCACTCTTCATAGGGTTCATCTTTAACTAAAATGCGCAACATCTGTCGAAAACCTTTCTTAGATTTTTCATGTGGTCTTCTTTCTTCTTTGACTTAACCACTAGATCATCCACATAGAATTCGGCTTCTTGGTCCATCATGTCGTGAAACAGTGCCATTATTGCGCGCTGGTATATGGCTCCTGCGTTCTTCAGACCGAAGGGCATGACCGTGTAATTGAAGACCCCTACCGATTTTATGAACTTCGTCTTCTCCGCCTCCTCAGGGTCCATCTTGATCTGGTTACAGCCACTGAATCCGCCCATAAAGTTGAACATCTTGTGGCCTGCAATGGAGTCAATCAAGAGATCTACGTTCGGAAAAGAGAAGTCATATTTTGGGCAGAATTTGTTCAGATCTCTGAAATATACACATACAGGAAGGCTTCCATTTTTCTTTAACACGGGGACTATGTTTGCAAGCCAGGTGGGATGATGGTTGGGTTCTATGAATTTGGCATTTAGCAGTTTGAACCTTTCCTCCCTGATCTTGACATTGATCTCAGGACGGAAGTTCCTCGTGCTCTGCTTGACTGGTTTCGATCCTGGGATGACATCCAGGCGATGCATAGTGATGCTTCGGTCCAGTCCCGGCATTTTGTCGTAATCCCATGCAAACACGTCCTGGTACTCTTTTAGCCGCTGGACCAGCTTTTTCTCTTCTGTATCGCTGAGGTCTGTGCTCAGGTAGTCGGGTCTTTGCTTTTCCTCATCAGGGCTGAGGAATACCTCCTTGAGTTCCTGCTTTTGCGGTTGTGGGCGGTCTTCCATGCACTCATGTGCATCTTTGACTTCCTCAACTAACGGGTTTCCCTCACTCACACTAGGAGCCTCTGATAGCTTGCAAATTTGTCTGGGAACACCCTCGACGCGATAGCACTTCTTTCTTTTGGAGTAGAAGCTACCCACTGGTCTGCCGTCTTCAGCATGCTCCATGACCCTCTTCAAGGTGTAGATGTTTTTGGCTATTTTAAGGGCGTCCTTCCTCACAGGTTGTTCTCCCGACTCCTCCCGTATTACTATTGCTCCAGCTGGTCACTTATTCTGGATGTCCTCCCATCTGGACAAAGGAGTTGGCCGAAAAGGGGCCGGGAGCGGCCTGTCCTCCATCTCCGTGAACCATACCGCTTATGTAAATGTGCCTCCTCCAGATTGAAAGGATTCACCGAAGCGGGTATTTTGACCATCCTTTCTTTCCATATGTCCTTTCATCACATGGTGAACTGTTGAAGTTAAGGCGTCAAAGCGGTTAATCCATGCTCGCCCAATAATCATGTGGTAAGTCGTTTCGGCCTCGATGACGTGGAATTTGGCGGAGAAGTTTATCGGCCCGATCCGGACTCCCAAACTGATCCAGCCCAGAGTCTATATGGAGCCACTTCCAAACCCCGTCATGGGCGAGGGCTTCTTGACCATCTTATGCCTGGGAAGCCCTGCCATCTCTAGGGTGCCCAAGGGAATGACGTTTACCGCAGCTCCACCATCAACAAAGGCTCTTTTGAATTCGACGTGGTTGATCGTGGCCGTTACATATAATGGCCTTTGGTGGTTGATGTCAGCTCTTCTGTCCGAATCGTCGAAATTGATGATTAGTCTTTGCGGTCTAAAGGCCCTGTCTCGTAGCCCCCACGTGGATCAGCACGGGTGGTGATCCGGTGTGGATGGAGCACAATTGGATGTGTTGGATGGCTGCCACGTGGCAATGATCCGCCTGTCTGGAAAGCAGTATCTACACAAGTCCATCTGATGTTTTACCTGAAATCCTCAAAAGCATGTTTTTTAAATGAGGAAAGTTATAGGAATGAGATTGATTCATTGACAATGAGAGTTCATGTGCAAGCAAAGGAGAATTTAGATTTAAATTTTCAAAACAAATGTTTTGAAGCTACTATGTTGAAAATAGATAGTGACTTCAAAGCCTTGGAAATTAGATTTAAAGCTTTGACGACACAAGTCCAAGATGATGTTGATCAAAACTCTCTTTTAACTGATAAGTATGTTGATCTAAAGAACCAGTTTGATGATTTAGAGCAACATAAAACTTCATTGACTAAGAGCTTCAAGAATCTAAGAAAATCTTGTCAACCTTTGCTGGCTCTGAACACAAATTCAATCTTATACTTGGAGGAAGTATGCTTTTTGTTTACAAAAGTGGAATTGGTTATAGTCCAAATTTTCCAAAAATAAACCAAACCACATTTCTAAATCAGGAAGCAAACATTCTCCAAAATTTCATTACTGTGAACAAATTGGACATATTAAGTTTACTTGCCCCTTTAGAAGGATAGAACCTCACATTTTGAGGAATACCTATCCTTATTAGCTTAAGGGACAAGTGAGACAGATTTGGGTTCCAAAAGGAGTTAGACCACCTAATATGGTTGATTATGAGTATGAATCCAAATTATACACTTGGTCTGATAGCCTGTTGAAGCATTGATAAAATTTTACAGGCTGTCACCAAGGTTTTGAAGGATCAGAAATAGTTTCTGGATATTGGTTGCTCCAGACACATGAGTGGAAAGAAGTCTTTGTTTATAGAACTCAAAGAAAACTCAGGAGGAACAATCACACTTGGTGACAAAGCTAAATGCAATATACTGGGTATTGGAAGTATTGGTAATGATTCTGCAAGTTTAATTTATGATGTCTATTTGGTTGAAGGTTTAAAGTATAATCTACTTAGTATATCTCAGTTATGTGATAAAGGTAATAAAGGTAATCTACTTAGTATTTTACAAGGAGAAATGTGTGCTGCAAGATGAGAAATCTGGTAATTGCATACTCACTGCTCCTAGATCACATAATGTTTATGCTTTTAGTACTAACAAACTTGCAGGTGAAAGTTTGTAGTGCCTCAAAGCTTTGAAGGAAGACTCAAAGCTTTGGCATAGGAAGCTTGGTCATATTAGCATGCATACATGGAACAAGCTCATCACAAAATAGTTGGTAAGAGGTTTACCTAACTTGAAGTTCAAAGATGATGAGATTTTCAAGGCATGTACCCAAGGTAAACAGACCAAGAGTTCATTCAAGCCAAAGAACTTTATAAGTAGCTCCAGACCTTTAGAATTGATGCATATGGACTTGTGTGGTCCTATGAGGGTACAGAAACCCAAAGGTAAGAGATATATGCTTGTTGTGGTAGATGATTACTCTAGATTTACATGGGTTATGTTCATTAAAGATAAGTCTGAAGCATTATCTGAATTCTCAAAGCTTTGTAAGGAGCTTCAAACTTTGAAAAACTTACATGTTGCATCAATTAGAAGTGATCATGGTAGAGAATTTGATCAACTTGATTTTGATTTATTTTGTGCAAAGCATGGCATCTCACAAAACTTTTCTTCACCTAGAACTCCTCATCAGAATGGAGTAGTAGAGAGGAAAAATAAGACACTTGAAGATATGTCTAGAACCATGCTACTTGAAAGTAATTTGCCAAAGCATATGTGGGCAGAAGCTGTTAACACTGCCAATTATGTGCTCAATAGATGTTTGATCATGCCTATTTTGAATAAAACTCCTTACGAATTTTCAAAGGCAGAAAGCCAAGTGTTTCTTATTTGAAGCCTTTTGGCTGTACTTGTTATGTGCATAATAATGGTAAGGATAATCTTGGAAAGTTTGATGCTAGGAGTGGTGAAGGTATTTTTCTTGGTTATTCTCAGTCTAGCAAGACTTATAGAGTTGTCAATAAGAGAACTAATATTGTTGAAGAGAGCATTCATGTCGTCTTTGATGAAAGTACTGATGATTATCGCAGTGAAAGTTTTGCAGATCTCAATTTGAATAATTATGATGCTGCTGATGATGATTGTGAGAAAGAAAAAGGAAGCAAAATTGTTCTGCAGGAATCTTCAGGAAAATCTCAAAGCTTTGAACAGACATCTGAGCCCAAATCTCAAAGCTTTGGGATTGATACTGATAGAAAGCCAAGTACTTCAACTACTGTGTCAAAATTTCAAATTCTTGAAGGATCTTATAGATGGACACCAAGGAATAAGTTCAAGTACTTATCAGACCATCCTATAGACAACATTATTTAAGATCCAACCACTGAACTCAAACAAGAGGACAACGAAAGAATCTTTGTGCATGCAGTGCCTTTGTGTCCTTGATTAAGCCTAAGAATGCAAAGGAGACACTAGAAGATGCAGATTGGATCATTGAAATGCAGAATGAGCTGAATGAGTTTGAGTGGAACAAGGTTTGGAACTTGGTTCCAAGTCCAATGAATCAATCTGCTATTGGAACCAGATGGGTTTTTAGGAATAAACTTGATGAAAATGGTAAGGTTTTGATGAACAAAGCCATCCTTGTGGCACAGGGGTATAATCAAGAGGAAAGAATTGATTATGAGGAGACATTTTCTCCTGTTGCCAGGTTAGAAGCTATAAGAATACTTCTTTCATTTGAATTCCATAAACACATAAAGCTTTATCAAATGGATGTTAAATGTGCTTTCTTAATTGGTTATTTACAAGAAGAAGTTTATGTTGCTAATCCACCAGGTTTTGAAGATGATAATTTCCCTGATCATGTTTACCAACTAGAAAAAACTCTTTATGGCTTAAAGCAAGCTCCAAGGGCTTGGTATGACAGACTCTCAAAATATTTACTTGACAATTGTTTTAAGGGAGGTCTGGTGGACAAAACTCTTTTCACTAAGAATCATGAAAAGGACTTGCTATTAGTACATATTTATGTTGATGATATACTGTTTGTGCTACTAATGATGATCTTTCAAAAGAGTTTTCAAGTATAATTTGCAGGGAGTTTAGAATGAGCTTGAAGGGAGAACTCAATTTCTTTCTTGGATTACATGTTCATCAAATGAAGAAAGGAATATTTGTGCATCAAGGGAAGTATACCAAGGACTTGTTAAACAAGTATAACATGTCTCAGTCCATGGTAGTAAGGACTCCTATGAGTTCATCTCTGTCCTTTGATAAGGACACAACTGGTAAGAGTGTGAATTAAAAGGAATTTAGAGCTATGATTGGTTCACTTTTATATCTAATTGTTAGTAGACTAGATATAATGTTTAGTGTATGTACGTGTCAAAGGTTTCAAGCAGATCATAAGGAAAGTCATTTGACTGATGTCAAAAGGATTATCAGATATTTGAATGGAACCAAAGACTTGGGGATTTGGTATCCAAGAAGGATTAATTTCTTGTTGAGTGGTTATTCAGATGAAGACTTTGCAAGTTACAAAGTGGATAGGAAGAGTACTTCTGGATGCTGTCAATTTCTTGGTTCATCTTTGATCAGTTGGCATTCAAAGAAGCAAAATTGAGTAGCCTTGTCAACTGCAGAAGCTGAATACACTGCAGCTGGTGCTTGCTGTTCACAAGTATTATAAATTGCTCAAAAATTAAGGGATCTTGGATATGATTCCAGGAATGCGCCTATCAACTGTGATAATACAAGTGCTATTTCAATATCAAATAATCCATTGCAACATTCTAGGACTAAGCATATTGATGCGAGACATCATTTCTTAAGGGATCATGCTGAGAAAGGCGATGTATCTTTGTATTTTATTTCAACCTCTATGCAGATAGCTGATATTTTCACTAAACCTTTTCCAGATGAAAGGTTAGCAACCCTAAGGCTTGAATTGGGTATGCTAAACAAGGATGCATTGGTTTAGGTGGATTATTAGTTCCTACTTGTTTTATGTGTGAAAATATCAAAGCCTTGAGATCATACTTTTCTAAGCCTTGAAAGTATGCTTTGAAGTTTTTCTAGCAGTCTTCAATTTCTCAAAGCTTTGAGCCACTATTTCAAAGATGTGTGTAATCTGCTGTGTATTTTTTTTTAAAAATTGGATCATGAAATATTTTGTGATATCTTTTTAGATAATCATAGAATATTCGATTTGTTCAGAGGATTTTGACTAAATATCCCAAAAATATCTCAATCAAATCTTTTTAAATCAATTTTGCATGCAGTCCTTTTTCAATCCAACTCTTCTACCTACTTAAGCTAGCTTCGAGCTTAATTCTTTCATTCTTCACCTCTCTCTCTCTGTCTCTATATTTCTCTCAATTTCTCTCTCAACCCTCTGAAACCCTAAATCCAATGGTGCGCAAATCAGAAAGGATCAAGCAACAAGGACATGGCTTAACAAAGAGGATAAAGAAAAAGTAACTAAAAATTCACAGTTCATGGATCTAATTTAGAAGAAACTTCTAGTATTCAAGAGACTTCTCCACCTTCTAAGAAGATCAAGAAGGGAAAAAAGGTTCAACAGGAAAGAAGCTCGAGGAAGAGAAGAAGGCTCCACCAACAGAGAAGAAGAGGGTTAAGCATAGTGCCATGAAAACCCAGAAAAGCACTACTTTTGCACATTCTTCCTGAATCTTGGTTTATAAACCCTGAAGTAAGGCTGTTTGGATAGATGGTTATGCTTCTTGTAAAGTAGCCTTCTGTAGTCTTATAAGTGATGAACTGTTAAGGCTTTAGACATAGACTGCATTAGGAAGTTAAGAGATTCTTCAATTGAAAAGATTTCGAATCCACCTTCTGAGGCTTACCCTAGGTTTGACTAGGTTATTCTATTTTAATTCGGTTCGAGAAGTTGAAGATAGTGAGAGTTAAGTCTTAACTTCAAAGGTTGCTGGGATTGATATGAAGCTAGATCATAGGGTTTTCTCCAAATTTTTGGGCATTCCGAGGAAGTATAAAGTTCTTGAGCATCCTGAGAGAAAGGAATGTCTGGAGAAGAATAGTTATTTTTTTTTTCTTGGAGGCAACACCAACTGGACCCAAACAGTTAACACATTCAGTGTTGAACTTTGTAGCCAAAATTCTTTTTCTCAATCATTATGAGATGTGTAGTCCCAGGGAGTATTCAAAGGAATTGGTGACAGACAATATACTGATGTATCTGATTTGTCAAGGCTTTGAGATTGATTTTCCTACTGTTATTATGGAGCATATGGTGTACTGTGGTACTAGAATTATGAATCATTCAGTGCCTTATGAGAATTTGTTGCCTTTGTTCTTTAAACATTTTTGAGTACCCCTGAAGGATGAGGAAAAAGTTACCACTGGTTTTGGGTTAGTTGATAAAGCTTCACTTCAAAGGATTGGTGTGGTTCAGACTGTGAAAGGAAAATGGAAATTTTATTCTGAGTTGTCTGCTAAAGAGTTGAAGGAGAAGGAATTTATCAAACCAAGAGCAGTTATCGCATCCAATGCTTCGGAAAATTTTGATTTTTCTCAGGTTCTTGACATAGTAGAAGTCTTGGAGGATGGTATTGAGGATCATAGGAAAGGGATCCTTTCCCTGTCTACTGACTCTGTGAAGTTTGGTGAATTCAAAGCTGGATGTGATCATCAAGGGTTTGGACTTGGAGAAGATACCATCTGCTGAAAGCAAGGATACCAGCATCGATTCAGATGAGATTCTTGGGGAGGCCTTGAAGAAGAAAAAGAAAAAGAAGAAGGTCCCAATAGTTCTTACATCAAAGGACTTATTTGAACAGTCTGATGAAGAAGTTGGTGCTGAACAAGCAGATGAGAAGCAGGAAATGAGGAAACTGCTGAAGAAGGAATAGAAAAGGATAAAACTAAAGTTTAGGAGATGATTGCTGAAGTGATTGCTGGGGTAGAGACTAAAAATGTGGAGGAACAAGATGAACAGATGGAAGAAGAAGAAGAAGAAGAGGCTAAAGGTGGAATGAAGATTACCAAGGAAGGTGCAAAAGCTCTTACTTCAAAGCCTACATTCTGAGAACTTTCTATCTTTTCTGAGACTGGAGTTTTATTTGTTTCCGTTTGAAAAAACCTCTGAACATGATCCTACATTTCTTATAATTCTTTGATGAAAGTCAAAAAGGGGGAAAATTATGTGCTAGTTTTTCTGATTTCTTTTTACATAATTTTGGATACTGTAGGATGTGGTGATGTTATTATGTTATCAGATTGTTTTTTAGATATGTGTGATGTGTATGTTTTGATGGTTATGTGATATAATTTATCATGTTATGTTTTAATGGCGACTCTGAGTTGTAGGTGTAATACCCTGTCTAATTGGTAGGGGTAAAATAGTAAATTTACGAGCCAATACAAATAGAACTTTTATAAATTATTATTAGAAACACTTTAGTGGTATGATTTGACGTTTAAGTAGATTATTAAGAAAATATTTTGGTAATGATTTTGTGATAAACATACACTATTTTATGAGTTAGGCATTATATTAGTAAAATAATATATAATTTTACATCAAATAATAATAATAATAATAATAATAATAATAATAATAATAATAATAATAATAATAATAATAATAATAATAATAATAATAATAATAATAATAATAATAATAATAATAATAATAATAATAATAATAATAATTCGGAAAATTATTCCAGTAAGATTTTAGGAGACGTTAGATTAATGCTCGTAATTTAATTCTGGTAAATTTCTTGAAACTTTATCGCTAGCGCGTGTACGACCGCCGCAATATTTTGTAATTGAGCCACACCCAATCAACCTACACTTTGGTGTACCAACCACACCTTACAACTTTTAAAGAAGTCATTTTCAACCTGAATGGTTGCTTAGTCCAGGTTGTCTTTTTCCTCTTCTTCTTCTCACATTTTTCCTCTTCTTGTTCAATCATCATCAGATTCATCATCACCATCACCATCATCATCAGCTTCACTCTCGTCTCCCTCACCTCCGGCAACCACCGTGAGCACCACCACCGCCAGCACCCAATAACTCTTTGTTCTTCACCTTCTCCCTCTACATCTCTCTCTGTTCGATGTAAACCACAACAGCAGCAGCAGCTGCAGAGGTAGTGGCCAACGGCCACCACCAAGCTCCACCACTGTCGGGGAAAAACAACGACCACCACCACAACCACCCCACTGCCTCCTATCAATCTCTTCCCACCCTCTGTTCTTCTCTCTTGCCCTCTGTCAAGTACAGAGCCAAAGGAGCAACGAGCAGCAGAGGTGCCGGAGCCACCACCACCGCCGCTGCCACCATCGGGAAGAAGGCCGAGAAAAACGGACAACCATCCTCTGTTTTTCTATCCCTTTCCGTCTCCGTTTCTCCCCTCTCCGTATCACTCTGAAATAAGGAAGAAGAGAGAAGCAGCAGCAACAACCCCAGCTGCCGGAAACAGAGCACGGCCACCATCACCGCCGTTCCTCCATTAAAACCAGCGAAACTCCGACCAACTCTTGGCCGGCTCGAAACTGAGCCACCCAATCCTCTGAAACCAGTTCTAAGCCACCCCTAAGAGTCTGACCAAGCTAGTAGAAGGCTCAATCGAATCCCAGAACCAACGTAGAAGGTCCGGTCCAGCTACCTCCGGCGACGATTTCGACGACTTGACCCGACTCAATTCTCGACCGTTTCTTGCGATTTTTGGTTCCGGTACGCTCTACTCTTAACCCTGAGTTGATTTAGACAATCAAAATCTTGTCTTGATGCTCGAATTCACATTTAGATTGAACAAGTTACAATTTCATGCTTAGGGGGAGGTAGTTGTTATTTTCAGAAAGTATTTTAGTTAAAGAAGGGGGTATTTGTGTTGTTTAAGCATACTTTGGGGGTTTGTTTGTTATTTAACAATCTGAAAACATAAAAATAAAATAAAAATAGGATTTTCAGGTATAAATTAATTTCTACACTTTCTAACTATTATAATAACTATAATAATAATAATAATAATAATAATAATAATAATAATAATAATAATAATAATAATAATAATAGTAGTAGTAGTAGTAGTAGTAGTAGTAGTAGTAGTAGTAGTAGTAGTAGTAGTAGTAGCGGTAGTAGTAGTAGTAGTAGTAGTAGTAGTAGTAGTAGTAGTAGTTTTAATAAATAGTAATAACAATAATAGCAATAGTAATTATAATAGTAATACGAATAAGAACAAGAATAACAATAATGATAATACTAATAGCGATAATTATAACAGTAGTTATAATATTAGAAATAATAGTAGAAAAAGAAAAAGTAAGTTAAATAATTTAATAATATAGATAAAATAGGGGCTAGTTAAATAGAAATTATTTTTTTGAAAATAAACAATATAGAAGTATAATTTTTGATTATTAATTTCGGTTTGTCGTTATTTGGTAAATAAGAAATATTTTAGAATTGAAAATTAATAGTTTTCTCAATGAATAAAGAACGTGTATTTGTACTAGTAAAAAGAACAATTTCTCCTAACTTGTATTTTCTCACTAAGAATATTCTCAAATAATTAGTTTTATAAATTTAATAAAAAATGGCTAATTTCATAATATTATTCATTTCTTGGTTACTTAGAAATAGATATGTTAATTAGTATTTAATTGTTATTAAAAGTTTATGAACTTAAACTATGGGTTTCCATATAATATTAAGATTTAGAATATTCTTAAAAATATATGGATAATGAGAATTTAGAGATTTCAAATAAAACTTGTTAGGCTTGTAATAATATACAATTGCATATTTGTGTCGATAAACTTGTGATCAAAAAAGAAATGTACCGCGTAGGTGACAAGTTTGTAGACGAGAACCACATGACCTTCTAGGAGACTTTACGTGCTAGATTGCTGAGAACTGAGGTAAGTAATATGCCAAGCCTTGCGTGCCTAGCTCTTTTCGTGTCATATTATGATTTTTAATACTTGTCTGAAAATATATTATGACTTATATGTCTTATTTGTGATTACTTTACATTTAAAAGAAGTTGCTTTGATTTGATAATGTCACACAAAAATTAATAATGCGTAATAACGTAAAGTGGAAAGAGTTGTGCGAAAGAAGTTTATTATTGTCGAGCTTGACTCGGCTCCAGGTTATTATTTGATATTGTCGAGTTTGACTCGGCCCGTGGTTATCATTTTATATTGTCGAGCTTGACTCGGCCCGTGGTTATTATTTTATTGTCGAGCTTGACTCGGCCCGTGGTTATTATTAACGCTCCATGTACTCACCTCTCTGGCCGCAAGAAGTCTTAGGGGGCTACCGGCAGTTAAGGTCATGGTTGCTAGTGATAGTAGATTCTTTCCCGTATCAACAAAGTTAATAATACAGTTTCCTCTGAGATTTGGACATTTATAAAAGAAAAGAAGAAGAGATTGAGAATCGTACTCCCTGTTTGCAAGTTGAGAAAGGAAATTAAATAAATAAAATATTACATTTGAGTCATACTTTACTCTCCAAATTTACTATTTTATAATTCATTCATCTTTGTTATTATATACATGCCCCATCTTCCGTTTTACGAGTTTGGGTGTTACTTACTCAGTACTTTATGCTGATTTTAGAAAACTGCGGTCTTTGTTTTCCTTCCCCCGCAGGTTTAGAAGAGGAAGATGATGGTATGACCGGGTGCGAGACTCACTAAGGAGGTTCCGTCACAAGATGTAAAATAGTACGAATAATGTTAGTATCCTGTAAAATAGAAACGTATGAAAGACTTGAAGAACGTGTTGTAATGTTTAATAATATGTAATATATATATATAGGTTTTGCTTTTGATGTCCGCCGTTACTTTAAGCATCGCCCTCCCGGTTCGCTCGAGCCGGATAAAGGGGGTTGTTGCAGGGTATCAGAGCAGTTCGATCTAACACGGAATTAAAACCTGTATGGTAACTTAAAATGAACATAGAGCAAGATAATTAAAATTGAAAAAAAAGCCGTTCGGGTTATGGGTAGCCTAAGTATAAGTCTTGATTATTCCCGCCCACCCTCTGTGAGGATGAGGGAGAAAGTGTCTTTTCGTTAAACTAGGGTAGGGGGGGGGGGGTAACTCCTACCTAACTTCTAAAACTTATTAAAATGTAAAGTGGGGTAATTGCTGTAATTTGGATTATCTTTTATTAAATTAATAAATAAGTATAATTAATTATTTTATAAAAATAATAATACTATTAATACTAAATAAATATCATTAATAACTTTTTACAAATATAAGTACTTTAGGAATAATCTTTGTATTTTTCTTTATAAAATATTTAAACATATTAATATTAATAATAGTGGACATAATGTTATCACACCGTACAAAAGAATATAGATTTGTCTATAATAAGAAAGCCAAAATTAATATTAGTATATATGTGTGTATACATATACATAAATATAAATATAGACAAAACTAGTTAAATGATGTTGTGTATAGTTGAAATAAAATAATAACACTTTAAAATATGTTTAAGTATATATATATACATATATATATATATAATAAAAAAATGTATGTACACATATAAATATTATATGAGGAAAGTAATAAGAATATAATCCTTATAATAACTAATTTGTTCCTTAATCAATTCTAACATTTTATTAAAAATATGAAATTAGAAGCTATCTTGAATAACAAAATTTCCAAGATTAACCCTATAACATTAGGATATTAGAATTTATCTTGTTCGGTATTCCCTAAAGTTAAGGAACTTGGGAATAATAATAATAATAATAATAATAATAATAATAATAATAATAATAATAATAATAATAATAATAATAATAATAATAATAATAATAATAATAATAATAATAGTAATAATAATATCAAATAATAATAAGCTTTTATCAATACAAGGGGGTTGGAAAATAAATCAGGGATATGCATTGCATATAGGTCATGACTGGAGTCCTTGTGTAATTGAGCTATGTGTTGATAAGAATTTATTTTGTATTTGTAGACACCCCATTTGTAGACGACGAGTTTGTCGAGAACGAGTACGAGTACTAGGACTTCGCTTGTCGTGCGAACACTAATCTAATGCTACCTGTAAGTTCATATGTGCATTACTTTAAACTGACAAAAATGTGATTTTGTGTGCGTAAACGATATGATTTGTCATAACTTGTGATACTTGAAAGTTGGCCAAATATTAATATGTTTTGAGAATCCTTCTTTTGAATATCCCGGTTGGAAGTAATGAAGTCTTGGAAATCGAATGACAATATTGTGGTATGAAAATTCAGAGATAAATGATAATATGACTCTCTTGAACCGGATGTGGTTATTGGGAATTGCAAATAAATAAATACACTATAATATAATTGGGGCAATGCACAGAGGATGCGGAAATTACGGCTACGGCCGGGGGCGCCAGTAAGCGATCCCCCTTTTTGTTATGGCTCCGACCGGAGGCGCCAGTAATCGAACCTCCTTTATATTTATGGCTACGGTCGGGAGCGCCAGTAAGCGATCTCCCTTTTTATTATGAAACTATGGAGTACTACTTATGCTTGTGCGGGTTACAACAGTATAGGGGTGTCGACACTTGAGGTCTCATAGTCGTGTTTACGAGCGGGATTGACGTATGGGAATCCCACAACGCTCGGGTGAATTGGGATCTTAGATATCCCAAGAGGCACCCTATGGTAGTATATATATTGCATCGTAACCTCTCTGGGCCATTTGACACCCGCTGGGCAACACTACACCATCTAAACTAAAAGATAAGAAATGAATCGATTAATGTTTAACAGCTCAGTTGGATTCCCGATTAAATATCTTGCGTTTCATATACTTGTTTTTGTGCCAAAAACTCGTTTTACATATTGCAGTATGAATTTACTCAGTTTTTACTGATTAAATATTTTTCTGCGTTCGGCTTGTGCTACTTCAAAACCCGCAGGTTACGAATAAGGTGGGAGACGTTCACAACGCTGATGGCTAGGGTATTAAGAAGTGTAGTATTTCACCTATTTTCTTATCATTAGTAAATTAATGTACTTATTTCTTTCAGACAATGTCACTGGTTATCCTGAATGTATAATAATTATATTTGGCTATTCGATGGTTGTACTAACTGTGAACCGGCGATCCTGCTCCGTACCCAATTGGGTTATCTCTTCGGGCGGAGGCATCTTTCCAAACATACGGTTCGGTCGGCCGTGTGGTTTGGTGGGGTGTTGCAGATGGTATCAGAGCGCACGGTTCTAAGTTAGTACAAACCTATGATATCCACTAAACTAAGATAAAAATATTTTCGGAAATTAAAATCAATATAGGGGAACCAAAATAAGAAATAAAAAAATTGACAAGCCGGGGATTGCAAGGTAGCTTGATCCCAAACTACCTGATGTCTTTTGAGATATGACTTACTGTCAGGTGGATTACTTGCTTTGATGAAATTATTTGTGATGTCACAAAATGTGATTATTATTTGGTTAATGTCGAGATGATAAGCATTATATGTTGACCTTAGAACATCCTTGGTGACATTTTGACATCATACCTGAGTGTCATACGCGTACGAATAAGCTAGAGTTATTTTGAGTAAGATTATATTCATAGGATATCATGCGCTACTATACCAGGAGACGCAGAAGTCAACAAGTAGCAATGAATCAAGGAGAACCAGCCCCAGAGTACGACCCCATCCGATTCCAAAACATAAATTAAATAGAGGAACCTCACAAGGGAGGAAGAAGACAACTAGCATGCCTTAAAATTAATGACATTATTTACATCAAATCAAAACCAAACCACAAAATTAAAACAACCACACAACTAAGGCCACATCCAACACCATGCGATAAACAGATAAAAAGTTAGAATTCATTTTTATTGTGTTGGGTTAATTTTAAATTCCATTGTGATAACTGGGTCAAAAATGGTTAAACCCTTCAAAACGGTCTGACATGGTCGAACCTGTTAATCCTGGCCGAAGCGGTCAAACCAGTCAGGATCGATCAGACGTGGTCGAGAGCAGCAAGAGGCGGGTCAGTCACCTTGGCCAAAACCTTAGGGTTAAAATCAAAATTTCAGCCCCCTTTTGTTCTTGTCCGAACCCTATGGGACAGAAAACCCTTCTATTTCCAATTTTCCCTAACCCTAGTTCTTCACCAGTTGCTTGAAAATTCATTATTTTCACATAATATGTAAAATTAGTGAAATTCATCATGAATCATATTCATGGCGAATCATAATACGATGTCAGTTTCTTTTACTGTTTACGCAAAATTTAACAATTACGGTGTAAATTGATTAAACGGATAACCACGTAAATCACATTATCCTCTATCGACCTGTGTCTCTGATACCGCTGTAGGGTTTTCATGCATGTAAGACCGTAGAAATACAAAATAAAAATCTGCTGAACAGCCTCCATGAATCGCAGGTGAAGAATTCTTAACGTGATAAAGGTGATAAGGTTACCTTGTCAATCTGATTGATCTCTGCATAGAGTTGATGTCCACATCTCTGCAAATTTCCAAAACGTAGGTGAAAAACAGGATCTTCCTCTACTATTTGTGCTAGCACTATAGAAGAAATGAGGAATCACCAAGGAGCTTGATCGAATCAAGCTTGAAGCAACAACGATGGAGAAGGGAGATGATCGTGCGCCTCTCTTGTCGTCAGGTAGGGGGCGGACGCCTCTATCTCTCTCTTGAGTCCTTTCTCTAATTATTTCATCTAATGACATATTAGGGCTAGACTAGCCTTGTATAATTAATAACTCTTTATTAATTACAAAACGTCCCCACTACTAATCCGATCCATACTTGGATTAATTAGTAGTTTAGTCCGCATTGCTATTTGGTCCAACTAAATATGCACGTTCTTGCACTTTGATCCTTAATCATTTCATGTAAAGTATTCCAACTAATTAACATCTATATTCAGGCTAACCCTTTAGGTGTGTGACCCTACATGTTCCTATAACGTTGGTAGTAACAATTATAAACATTAAGCGGTGTCTAGCAACACATCAATGCTACCCAACTAATAGGAATGGTCAGTGATCTGACAAACCTCTGTGACCATTGTTACCGTGCTATTGTCCCTTTGTCAGAATATGCTGATTGGACGCGAGACACATATATCACACTTGTATATTCAATCCATATTTTCTTGATCATAGGAATAGACTTATCTGAACAGATAACAACAATGTCGTATATTTATTTACCTGAGCTTGGCCAAGCATTTAAAGTACTACCCATCGAGTGTCCGCGGATACAAACTCCCGTTATGTGGGAGGGACGAATCACCTCTACATAACCACCATCTCTCAGCTTATTCCATATCATCTCCGATTATCGCCTTTGAATGTTCACAGCCTGTTTCAAGAACTTGAAACAGATTGAAAATTCTTGAAATTGAGTTTTGATTCAAAGCTTTGAAATTGTTTTCAAGGCCTTTAAACTGAATAGCATACAGAAGCAGGAACTGAGGGAGAGTTCATCCTTCAAATCAGTCTTGATCTCCTATCCTTGTTCATGCTAGTTTATATGATGAAAGACAAACTAATCTGATGTTTTATTACATGTTAATTTAATTTTTTTGACCAAGTAGATGCAGGGATTATTAGCTATCTGTTTTGCAGGGAAAGTTTCTTTATTTAATGATATGCTGAAGGAAATCCAACTTACAGAATTAATCCTATACTTATGGAATTATGTATGAACTTTCCTAGGATCTGCAGATGGAAGATCATATCAATATCTTGGAAGATATCAAGCAACTAGCCGTTGGAATTGAGCTGTTAAAGAGTCTAATATCTGTTGCTGATTTTTAGGAACTTCTGTTAAGAATATTCTATATATTCAGCATTTCAATCAAGCATGATAGAAAATGGATGTTGAGATAAAACTCGAAGCACTGAACATTACATGGATTCAAAAAACTATCAAGGATTGCGAAGCAACACAGAAGAAGATCTATCCAATCCAATCCAATTCCTAGAAGAGCACTAGAGACTCAACTACTTAACTGTGTTACAGTGTTCTTCATTATGTACTTCATTTGTATATTATTCTGTTAATACTTATTATATCTTGATCTCGTGGTGTTGTCAAGTGAACATTAAGAGATCATAATTAAATCAGTTAGCTAGAGCAGGTACTAGATAGGTTAGTGAGACCCACAAGCTGTAACAGAGTAAGGAAAATCTCTGTGCTTGAGATCTATGTAGGGTTTTTATATGGATTACGCAGCAGAATAAACAAAATAATTATCGGTTCAAGACCTTCCAAGGATCACATGACTAGACATCATAACGATGGTAAGGGATTGTATCAGATACCTTGTTTGTCTCCTTTGATGACTTCACACGTGAAATAGTATTCATGTCTCTATGGATTGTCCACACCTAGGATCAGAGCTGGAATCCTTCCAATCTCTTGGTGCTAGCAATTGATTGAAGAAGGAAGAAGAATAATCATGCAGAGGAAACCACCCAAGGTCACCCCAATAAGGGTCAATGGCAAGAGACGGGTGGACGGGGGGGGGGGGGGGTGGGGGGGTCGGGTTCGGCCACCCATGTTTCTCTCTCCTTGCTTTATTCTCCCTCTCTTGTTTGATAAAAATTATGACATTAATCAGAAAATAAGCTAGGAGTCTCTTTATATAGTCTAACAACTCCTTGTTAACTACATATTAGCCCATCTCCCAATCATGTCCTTACATGGATTAGTCCAACTTGCAAATTAGTCCTACTAAGTTTGCGAGTAGTTGCGTATTGATCCTTCTATTTAATTAATCATATTAATTAATTCCCAAGTCTAGTTTAATCCATACGGCATGTGATCCCATAGGTTTCTACTTAGTTGGTAGTAACAATTACTAACGTAGAGCGGCCTCTAGCAAGATATATATGCAACCCAACTAATAGAAATAGTCAATAAATTAGACAAATTCTGTGAACAATGTTACCGTATTGTATTATCCCTTTGTCTCTATATCCGGATCGAACACGAGACATACAAGTCACACTCGTATATCCGATCCATAGTTTCTCAATCCTGGTAATAGTCTCATCCATGCAGATAACGTCATATCCTATATTGATTTATCAGAGTCTGGCTAGACATTCTATAAGCACCACCCGTCGAGTGGCCGCGAATATTTTCTCCCGTTATGTGGGAGGGACAAATCCTCTCTACATCACTACCATCTCTAAGTTTGCTTCCTATCATGACCAATAACTACCTTTATAGTTCCCGGTTAAGGCGTAACATTTGATAATATCAAAGCATGATATTTCCCAACTAGAGTATCTAGTGACTTCAAGTCTAAGGACCACAATACCATTTTCACTACGAGAAGCACTTGTGACTTTACATAACTTGTATGTAGCCTTCTCGTTTTGGGTCAATCCAGTATGCCATTACTCCTAATGCATACCCATGTGCTAGACTTGATATCTCCATATCAATCTACCCACATACTAGTCTATAGTTGATCGTCCTGTTAATCAATATAATGAACTAGGGATATTTAAGATAAACAACATCTTTCAATCTAAGGACTTCATTATATTAAATATCTCCATAAATAATACAATGAATATTCTAGCCAAAAACATTTTACATTCTAAATAAGATTGCCTCTAGGGCATGTATTCCAACATCTAGGGCTTATCTATTGATTAATAAGAAGTCTGTTGCAAATCCTGTAGGGATAATATCCCTCAGGAAGAGACGTAGGTCACTAAGGACTGGACTCTTTAAAATCTCTTTGTTTCTAGCATTTACTTATCTGCTCTATACTCATTCTGTTAGCTGCTTCAAAACTTGTTTTCAATCACGACCTTGAAAGGATTTTCAAGACCTAGAAAAAGATCAGAAGATATCCTACTATCTATTTGAGTTTTCAAAGGCTTGAAAATGTGTTCAAGGCCTTGAAACATCCTCTGATCTTTACTCTTTGATTGAAAACCACACTTTTAGAAAAAGTTACCATACTCTATTCATCCCCCTTCTAAAGTATTTATCCTGTATTACTTGCCTACATACTGTCTTTCAACTGGTATTAAAGCTAGTATTACTGCATAGATATAACAATCTGGTGCTCATGAGAATTGTAGGTGATGGTGGTGTCTCATAAGGATGAGCATCTAACAGAGCTCCTTTGTTATGTGGAGACAACTTTGTACACTGGAAGGCCTTGATGAAAATGTTCATCATTAATCATTACATTGAACTCTGGTCTGTCATCGAGAATGGTCCTTGGATATTCAACACAAAAAAGGATGGGATTACAAATCCCAAACCTGAAAACTCTCGCTTCTCCTGAAATAGAACAATTTTCTAGGAATTATAGAACTATGAATCTCTTATATTGCTCTTTGAGTGCATATGAATTTAACAGGATATCCACATGTAAGACTGCTAAGGAGACATGGGATAACTAGTGGTTACCTTTAAAGGAACCTGACAAGTAAAGCAAACCAGGATCAATATCTTTCTTAGACAGTATGATCTATTCAAGATGAATGGTGGTTAATTCATCAAAGACGTGTTCAAAAGATTCACACGTATTATCAACAATCTGGAGTCCTTGGGGAAGGTGTTCTCAAATGTAGAAAAAGTCAGGAAAATCTTGAGAAGCCTTCCCAAAGACAATTGAGAACCTAAGATCACAACCATTGAAGAAGCTCAAGATTTATCCTCCCTCCAGCTTGATGATTTACACGGAAAGCTACTCACACATGATATCTCCAGGAATGAAGCTGATGGAGATTTACCAGAAAGTGTGAAGAATCTGGTACTAAAGGCTAGAGAGTGTGAACAGTCTCAAAGTCTTGAAAAGGAAGATGATGATGAAGAAGATCCTTTTGCTCTTATTTCCAAATCCTTGACAGGGATTCTCAAAATGAAGAAGAACTTTTGAAACAAGGATTTCAAGAGAGAATAGTTCAGATCCTCCAGTAGCAAGGATTACAAGGGTAAATCTCTCTCTCATAAGTCCAAGACTATGAATTGCTTTGAATGTGGTGATGCGGGACACTTGATCAAAGACAGCCCATACAAGAAAAGCAAAAACTTTCAGAAGAAAGATCACGACAGAAAAAAGAAAGCTATGGTAGCTTCTTGAGGTGATTCAGATTCATCAATCGATTCAGAATTTGAAGAAGAACAAGCTAATCTTTTTCTCATGGAAAAGCATGATGAAAGTTATGAAAAGAACATTGAGGTAATTGTGAAAAGTGTTATGTCTCAATCCTCAAATATGCTCTCTGATAGTTTGAAAGAAATGATTTTGAATGCAGAAGATTATTTAAATTAAATCAAATATTTGAAGAAGAAGGTTCTTGAGCAAGCAAGAGAAAATCTGCAACTAGTTTGCCAAAACAAGAATCTTGAAATATATCAGGAAAAATAAGACATAGATTTAAATGCCTTGGAAACCAATTTCAAATCCATGAAGGTCAAAGAAGTTGTCACAGAAAACTCTATCTTGAGTGACAACATTGTTGCTCTATGACATTAGTGGGGTGAATTATAGGAACAAAAGAATAATCTGAATGAGAGACTTCAAGACTCTAATTAACTATGATAAAACTTGCTGGCTCAGAACACAATCTCAACATGATTCTTTGAGGAAGTCTACAGTCTGTTCAAAAAACTGGTATTGGATACAATCCAAATTTTCCAACAAAGAACAATACCATATTTGTGAAAGCAAGCAGCAAACATTCTCCAAAATGTCATTACTACAGCAAAACTAGTCATGCATAGATGAATTTTCCCTTTAGAATAAGAGAACCTCACATCATGAGGAAAAATTTTCCATTTCAACTTAAGGGACAAGTGAGACAAATTTGGGTTCCTAAACGGGTTCGACCACCCAACATGGTTTACCCTGAATATGAATTAAAATATCACACTTGGTCAAACAAGTGGGTAAGGCAATGGATGGTGTTTGGAGGTTCTCACCAAGAGAAAAGAACAAAGATTGATTATGGATAGTGGTTGCTCCAAACACATGAGTGGAAAAAAGTCTTTTTTCTCATAATGGAAAGAACAATCGGCAGGAACAATCACACTTAGTGAAAAAGGCAAATGCAATATCATAGGTATTGATAAAGTTGTTAATGGTTCTGAAACTCTATCTCTGATGTATATCCTGTAGATGGTTTAAAGTTTAACTTGCTTAGTGTCTTACAACTGTGTGACCAGGGTAATAAAGTTGTATTTAACAAAGAAAAATGTGTGGTGCAAGATGAACAATCTGGCAACTGCATCCTTACTGCTTCTAAGTCAAACAATGTAAACTATTTAGTACTAACAAAGTTGCAGGAGAAAGTCTGAAGTGTCTCAAGGCCTTGAAAGAGGATTCAAAGCTTTAGCACAGAAAGCTTGGACACATTAGTCTACATAAATTCAAAAAACTGGTTTCTAAATACCTTGTCAGAGGTGTGCCTTCGATCCAGTTCAAGGATGAAGAGGTATGTTAGGCTTGTGCACAAGGTAAGCGGCCAAAGAGCTCCTTCAAGCCAAAGAACTTTGTAAGTAAAACTAGAGCTATTGCATATCGATTTTCTTTGTCCTATGAGAGTTCCAACTCCAAAGGGTAAGAGGTACATGCTGGTTTTTGTAGATGATTACTCTATATTTACTTAGGTTATGTTTCTGAAAGATAAGACTGAGGCTCTATCTGAATTTTCAAAACTTTGTAAAGAGCTTCAAACCTTGAAAAACATGCATATTGTTTCTATTAGGAGTGATCATGGCAGAGAGTTTGATCAACTAAAGTTTGATTTATTTTGTGCTAAAGTTGGTATCTCTCATAACTTCTTTGCTCCTAGAACTCCTAAATAGAATGGTGTTGTTGAAAGAAAGAAGAAGACACTTGAGGACATGTCTAGGAAAATGCTTCTAGAGAATAAGTTGCCAAAATCCTTTAGGGAAGAGGCTGTAAACACAACAAACTACATTTTGAACGGATTCTTAATCAGGCTTATTCTGAAGAAAACTCCCTATGACCTCTTCAAACAAATAAAGCCAAACATATCTTGCTTCAAACCTTTTGGTTGTACTTGTTTTGTACACAAAAATGGTAAGGACAACCTTGGTATATTTGATTCCAGTAGTGATGAAGGTATATTTCTTTGTTTTTTAGTAACTAGCAAGGCTTATAGGGTTTACAATAAAATTAAAAATCTTTTTAAGGAAGTATACATGTCACTTTTTATGAAGGCTACGATGGTTCTTTGAGTGATGGTTTTGCAGATCTAAATCTGAACAAGCTTGAATCAGAAGGTGAAACAGATCCAGAAAATGGTTCCAAGAGTAACTTGCAGGAAAAAAGGCAAAGTTTTCAAGGCCTTGAAAATAGCTTTCAAAGCCTTGAAACAGAATCTCAAGAAACACAGAGTGGTGAAGCCACTACATCAAGATCTCAAGGTCTTGAAAAGATTCCTAGAGAACATGAATCCTCAACACCTAGAATTTTTTTTTTTGATATCTATCTGCTCATCTAGCAGAAAGTATCATTTCTGATCCATCCACTGGTACACAAACAAGGTCTCAATCAAAGAACTTGTGCACTTTTAATTCTTTTGTTTCTCTTACAGAACCCAATAATGTTAATGAAGCACTTCAAGAGGCAGACTAGATTATAGCTATGCAAAGTGAGATGAGTGAATTTGAGAGGAACAAGGTGTGGAACCTAGTTCCTCCTCCCTAAGATCAGTCTGTGATTGGAATAAGGTGTGTGTTCAGAAAAAATTTGGATGAAGGTTGTAAGGTAATGAGAAATAAAGCGAGATTAGTAGCTCAAGGATACAATCACGAAGATGGTATAGACTATGAGGAGAATTTTTCTCATGTAGCAAGGTTGGAAACAATTAGAATCTTACTTGCTTTTCATCTCATAAAAATCAAACTTTTTCTAATGGATGTTAAATAAGCATTTTTGAATGGCTATCTGCAAGAGGAAGTTTAATTTTCTCAAAAACTTGGATTTGAAAGTTTTGAGTTTCCCAACTATGTTTATAAACTTGAAAAGGCCCTTTATGGTTTGAAACAAGCTCCCACAGTTTGGTATGAAAGATTGTCAAAATTTCTGCTTGAAAATGGTTTCAAAGGAGGCACGGTTGATAAAACCCTTTTCATAAAGACTCGTGAGGAAGACATTTGCGTAGTTCATATATATGTTTAGTTCTACTAATGATTCTATTTCCAAAGATTTCTCAAGTCCTATGAGCAGGGAATTTGAAATGACCTTGACGGGAGAGTTACAATTCTTTCTAGGACTTCATGTGCAACAAATGAAGAAGAGAATTTTTCTACATCAAAGTAAGTACACCAAGGATCTGCTGAACATGTATAACTTGTCTCAATCCAATTATGCTAAAACTCCCATGAGTTCTACATTGTCTTTACACAAAGATCAGAATGGTAAGAGTGTGAACCAGAAAGAATACAGAGGTATGATTGGTTCACTAGTTTATTTAACTGCAAGCAGGCCAAATATCATGTTTAGTGTCTATATGTGTGCTAGATTTAAAGTTGTTCCTAAAGAATCACACTCATTGGTTGTAAAAAGAATCTTTAAATACTTCAATGATACCGAAGACTTAGGGCTTTGGTATCCTAAACAATCTAACTTCTCTCTGTATGGAATTTTAGATGATGATTTTGCAGGCTACAAAGTTAATAGAAAAAGCACTTCAGTGTGTTGCCAGTTCCTTCGATCATCCCTGATAAGCTGGCATTCTAAGAAGAAATATTTAGTAGCTCTATCAACAGCAGAAGTTGAATACATAGCAGCTGGAGATTGCTGCTCTTAAGTGTTGTGGATAGCTCAACAAATGAGAAGCTTGGCTTATGACTTCATAGATAATGCAATCAAATGTGACAAAACTAGTGCAATTTCAATCACTAAGAATCCAATTCAGCACTCCAGAACTAAACACACATATGTCAAACACCATTTCATCAGAGATCATGTGGAGAAAGCTGATGTGTCTTTATCATTTGTGCCTACTAACATGCATTTTTGCAAAGATCTTCATTAAGCCTTTGCCATAAGATAGATTCACGGCCCTGAGATTAGACCTGGGCATGTTAAACAAGGAAGCACTGGTTTGGTGGAGTATCAGGTAAGGTTGGTGTGTTTTAATATTTTGAAAAGATTTTCAAAGCCTTGAAAAGCCATTCAAATCCTTGAAAATATTTTCAAAGCCTTGATCTTATATGCTTTCAGTACTACAGTTTTTCAAGTAGTCAATGGATGGGTCTCTAATGCTGGGTGTTATCTCTATAGATAATTGCCTAACATTGTTTTTTCCCTCTAAATCGAATCTTTTTTCAAATTAATGTTATTTTATTTCCTTCCACACGCCACGCACCGAGTTTGAATTTTACTCAATCTTCCTTCTTCCAATATTCAGGAAATATTCACTTTCCTTATCAAACTCAAACTCACTAGTATTTATCTTCTCTCTTATCTCTCATATTCTTCACTCTAGTCTCTCTCTTCTAAACATCCCCAAACCCTAATGAGCACAAAGAGAGACTCTGAAAGAATCGAGATGGCTGGTGGATCAAAGAAATGCACATGGCATAAGAGAAAAACTACATAATATGATGTTCAAACCATCAGTGATGCTAGTTACAGAACTCCTAGTCCACCTAAACCCTCCTATCCTCCTCCAAATAAGCAGAGCAAGAAAGTCAAGGAAGATCACACTGCTGCTTCAAGCAAGAAGAAGAAGTCAGATCCAATAGGTGGTTCTGCGAAACAGAAAGGGATTCAGTTTCGAAGCCCTAAGAAGGTGAAGAAAAAGCTTTAGAAATTAGAAAAAGTAAAATAGAAGGTTTCTGATATGGAGATTCAAGAAACAGAGAAGGACATTGGGAAAGAGATACATATCTACTCAGAAAAGAAATCCCCTCCTGGTAAGAAAGATCTCTCTAAATAGTGGTTTATAAGTCATTCTGCTTGAGGAAATTGGTTTGATGGTTTTGCTTCAACTCCTGTTGCATATTGTAGGTTGATCAGTACTATAATGTTGAATGGTATGAATTTAGAATGCATAAGGAGATTGAAACTGAGTTCTCTTTGGAAAATTCTTAATCCATCAGAAGTTGCTTACCCTAGGCTTACCAGACTGTTCTACTTGAATATGAAACAGGGGAAATCTTTAGCCTTGACCATATCTTCTAAGGTTACTGGGGTTAACATGGAGCTTGATCATTCTAAGTTTGCCTATTTGTTAGGATGTCCAAAGAGGTACAATATGGACAATCATCCTAGTAAGATTGATGCTTTAAAGCTGACTAAATATGAATTATTTTTGCCTAATGTAGCTACAACCTCAAAACAGTTAAGTCACTCTGTGTTGATTGTTGAAGCTAATATTTTGTTCACAATTATGATGAGGTGTGTAGTACCTAAGGATAATTCAAAAGAGTTGTTGTCTGATAGGGTACTCTATTTGATGTATCTACTTATGCATGGTTATGAGATTGATTTTTCAGGCATTGTGATGGAGCACATGCTATACTCCTTTACCAAGAAAAGGAAACATCCTTTACCCTATGCCAACTCCTTACACTCTTCTTTCAACACCTTGAAATACCAGTTAATAGGAAAAAGACAATCACCACTGGCTTTGGAATGCTTGATGAAAAGTCTTTTCAAGTGATTGGAGATGTAAAAACCAGTAAAGGAGCATGGACCTCTCAATTTCAAAACCAATCCACCGTTCTTCAAAGGTTAGACTTCATTGACAATGATTTGGATGATTTGAAGCATGATCAATATGAATTGGGTACTGATTTCTAACAAATGAAGTATATGCTTGAGAGTTTCTTCAGAAGTATCAACTTTAATCATGTGGAAGAGGAAGTCGCTGAAGTTACAGAAGGATCAAAGAAGGCAGGTTCTACTACTCATTTGTTTGATGAACATAGTACTGAGGATAAAGATGGAGATAAGGGTACTAGAAAGCCGGGTGCTGGGGATACAAAAACAGGTGCAAAGGCTACTGGAGATGGGGAACAGGAAGAAGATAGTGTGGACTCTGACTTGCCTCTCAAATAATTGAAGCAGAAGAAAAAGAAAGCAATGACTCCTACAATTGTGACTTCAGCAGAACTGTTTGAAGGTGATGTAGCTACTGATGAGATTGGTAAGGAAGAAGCACAAGAAGAACATCAAGAGTATGGAGAGGATGAAGAATAAAGTGATCAGAGGAAGCTGCAGAGCCTAAGGGAGATGAAGACCCCAAACCCTGATTCTAGCCTTTTATTTCTTTCATTCAAAGCTTTGAACCTCTTTTCAAAGCCTTGATATCATCCTTCCTCTTTCAAAACTTTATTTCAATTTTCAAAAATAATTTGATCCAAAATTTTATCATCCTTATTGATGAAAGTCAAGAAGGGGTAGAAATTTAGGAGATACACTTAGTTTTTTATTTTGGTTTTGATGTTGCAGCTGTTGGTTTGTAAACTGCATAAGTACGTTGACTTTGTTTCTCGTTAACTCAGTTTTTTGACTAAGCCATGGATAAGGATTTATAAGTGTTTGATTTATTATATCTATTATTTCTGGACTGCTAATGTTTATTTCTTGAAGAAATTCGGGTTAATCAGATTAATTATTTTTGTCTTTCATCAACGGGGAGATTGTAAGTTCACAACCTGTTTCAAGGACTTGAAACAGAATTCAAAATCTTGAAACTGAGTTTTGGTATCAAAGCTTAGAAACTGTTTTAAATGCCTTGAAACTGAATATCTTACAGAAGCAGGACCTGAGGGGGAGTTCATCCCTCAAATCATCTTAATCTCCTATCCTTGTTCATGCTAGTTTAGATGATGAGAGACAAACTAAGCTGATGTTTTATTACATGCTAATTGAACTGCTTTCACCAAGTATATGCAGGTATTATTAGCTATCTTTTTTTTAGGAAATGTTTCCTTACTTACTGATATGCATAAGGTAATCCAGCTTAAAAATTAATCCTACAATCACGGAAATATGTATGAACTTTCCTAAGATCTAAAAATGGAAGACCATATCAATATCTTGGAAGATATCAAGCAACTGGCCGTTGGAATTGAGTTGTTAAAGAGTCAAAGATCTGTTGCTAATTTTTAGGAAATTCTGTTAAGAAGATTCTATATATTCTGCTTTTCAAACTAGAAGGATAGAAAGGATGTTGAGAGGAAATTTGAAGCACCAAACATTACGGGGATTCAAACATCTATCAAATATTGCAAAAAAACACCGAAGAAGATCTATTCAATCCAATCCAATTCACAAGAGCACTGCAGACATAACTACTTAACTGTGTTACATTGTTCTTCATTCTTTACTTCATTTGTATATCATTTTGTTAATACTATTTATATCTTGATCTCATGGTGTTTTTCAATTGAAGAACAAGAGATTATTATTGAACCAGTTAGCTAGAGCAGGTACTTGATAGTTTAGTGAGAAACACAAGCTGTAACAGAGTAAGGAAATCTGTGTGCTTGAGATCTAGGGCTTAGCTTTTAATTAATAAGAAGTTTGTTGCAAATCCTGCAGGGATTAGATCCTGAACTCTATAAAATCTCTGTTTCTCTTAGATTTAATTATCTTTTCTATACTCATTATGTTAACTGCTTCAAAACTTGTTTTCACTTAAGACCTTGAAAGGATTTCCAAGGACTTGAAAAATATCATAATATTTCCTACTATCTGTTTGATTTTTCAAAGGCTTGAATATATGTTTAAGGCCTTGAAACATCCTCTTATCTTTACTCTTTGCTTGAAAACCACTCTTTTAGCAAAAGTTTCCATACTCTATTCAACCCCTCCCCCCTTTTGGAGTATTGATCCTGTATTAATTGCCTACATACTGTCTTTCAGCCTTTATAGTTGTCCAGTTACGGTGAAACCTTTGACGATATCAAAACATAATAATTCACAACTAGAGTATCTAGTGACTTCAAGTAAAAAAAAAAAAAAAAAAAAAAAAAAACAACACCATTGTCAAGCACTTGTGACATTCACGTAACTTCTATGTAGCCTTCTCGTGGTAGGTCAATCGAGTATGAAATTACTCCTAATGCATACCCATGTGTTAGACTTGATATCTCCATATCAATCTACCCACATACTAGTCTCTATGCATAGTGATCGGTCAACAAACCATTATACTTGACTAGGGATAACTAAAGATAACATTAATTGCAATCCAAAGACATCATTATATTAATTACTCTATATAATAAAATGAATATTCTAGCCAAAAACAATGTTCGCACTAAAATAGATTGCCTCTAGGGCATCTACACCAACAAATATCATGATGAGTGAACAAATCTGTACTGATGGGTTACATCGCCAAACCAACACCTAGTTGATGCGTTGTGTTTTTGTATCAATTCGCAAGAAAATATTTAAAATTATAATCAAGCCCATGAAGTGATTTTGAAGAAATATTGCTATTATGCTAAATATTTTTTAATGACGTATAGTCCCTCAAAATGTCCGAACAAATTGATCCGCATTCCCAGAAGTGCATGCCATTATTGTATATGGGAAAAATAGTCTACAAGATAGTGGACTAAATTATGTTTATGGATAGAAATAGTCATTGAAATTCTCTAAAATAGATTGAGCTATATCAATCAACCCCTACAGTGTTTTCGATGTTATCAATTATACATGTAGAAGTCTTCTTAATATTGTATGAATCCTCCCGAATAGTATGAAACTTGCTATCCTCCCTCTGCGGGAGATTTTGTTTTTGATTCTAGCATGTTATCATAATTATTCAAAGAATAATTTATGCTTGATGGAGGATATAATGATCCAATTTTGAGAGATTTATTGATCGATACTAATCCTTGCAGGATTAATATTTTGTGAATTATTTCTATCTTTTGCATTCTCCGGAGAGAACGACTAAATTAGCTCATCACACTTTCGTGAAGGAAGTGCGAATCATAACATATTTCTCAATGAATAATAATATGAGAACATAAAAAAATGGAACTATGACATGTCATATCTCGTCGAGAGATAAATTATATCACGTGACCTTAATGTCTTCGTGGATTTTTTCTGCCGGAAGCACAAGCTGTGAATTTATGACGGTCATAGTTTTCACATCATGAGGGCGAGACAGACAAGATTGCATGACGTGAACTTTATGTTCATCTTGTTTACATTTAGTCATACTGACGTAAAGTTAGAAGTTCCATTATAGACTGAAGTCTAATTGACTAATGAGTAGTTGGTTTGATAGCATGCTAGTAGCATGTAAGGATTGCTTGTTTAAAGATTATGATCCTCCAGAAGAGGATGTCAAAAGCAACCATATCTTGTGCAATTTGAAGTACCAATTGAGAACAAAAGATATGACATATTATCAAGATTTATGAGAAAATAAATGATATCATCTGCATTAGATCAAATCCAACGTTGGAAAACAAATATCCCTTGAAGAGGAATGAAGCTTTTGAAGAAGCTAAGGTACCTAATTTGAGAATAATCTCACGATCTTATGGTTGATGATACTTTAATTGGAAAAGCGCTTGAAATCATATGATTTCTTTACGCCACTATAAGTGAAATTGTGTTAACTATATATTGGCGAAAATCAAAGTCAACAATTGTGTGTGTACATATACACGATCTCTTCAGTTAATGCATAGAGCATATTTGGGAAGTAATTTAAGTACATTAGATGCCTATAGCATACATTTTCGTATAGAACAATATATTCAAATGTCTGCACGCTAATGGTTGAATTTGTGAGACTATTGAAAGAGGAATATGCTATAGTGCATATGATGCCTAAATGACATCAATATTTCTCATGGTTTTAACTGTAGTTATGACCAACAAATCCTCTCTTTGTTAAAAGTGATTGTGATATTTCGTTAGGTCTAGAAGACTACAAAGTGAATAGAAACATTTTTAAATTAGTAACTAGTTACGGTACGTTCGTATAAATCACTTTATGTGAAAATCATGGAGGTTAGTACCAATCACAAATATCTAGTTTACTGAAGCAACTGAAAGTGTACACTCGCGAGTAGTCTAATTGCATTTTCATTTTGGAATTTATTGAAATAACATGACATACAATCACATGACATGCTAACTATTGATAAAAAGTTTTGTTTTTTTACAATGGATCGGAATAGTATTGGACTAACCCAAGTATGGTTAGATTAATAGTAGGGCAATTTTGTAATTAATATAAAGATTTGTTAATTATAAAATCTTAGTCCAAGCCTAATATTTCATTAGATAAAGTAATTAGAGAAAGAGAGAGAAGATAAAAGATAGGACCGAACCTCCCTAGGGCCGACGGCACAAAGAGAAGCTGAAACCCTCCTCCTCCATTGTTGCACTTCACGCTTGATTGGATTAAGCTCCTTAATGATGATTCATCCGTCTTCTACACTGCAAGCACAAACACTAGAGGGAGTTATAGTTGGCGATCCTACGGTGTGGATATCTGTTGAGTCGTAGAAATAAATTCTACGCAGTGATCAGTCAGACTATCAAGGTAACCTTATCTCCTTTTGTACATTATGAATGCTTCACCTGCGATTCATGTGGATACCGTAGAGGCACCTCATCTTTTCTGCGCTAGTGATTGTCACTAGTCAGTGCGATTGAGGTAAACCCCTAATCTACCAGATTATGCTCGATGTCATACCAATTTCGCAACCAAGAACCGTACCAATGCGCAAACCGACCAAACAATGCTTGACCAACAACATGCAATCAACGATGCACGCCCAATAATGCGCTACAAAGCAAATCTCATATCAACAACCCGCATCAATTCCTCCATGCCAGGAGCAAAATCCATCAGTTGACTTGAGTTGTCTCCACCTTGACTTGAATCCTCCTAGCGGCCATAACAAGATCCACGTGCTCAATACTCCATGCTGGAAGCCCATTTGCGCCTGAACGCCAAATCGCCAGAACGCCAGATGCGCTTAAACCGCAAGATTCGTGCCGGAAACAACAACAAGTTAGATTTGCTTGATCTCTTTCACGCCGAAACATATGTTCACCAACATGCTCCATAGCATGAAATCAATTTCTTCTCCAACAACGAGCCCGATAGTTCGCTATAACTCATCTCACACGAATTCGCTATAACTCGTCACCAGAAAACCCAAATCCAACAACTTGGCGCTAATACAACTTGTTAGAAACGAATGCAGATGATACCACATTTTAAGAATTGAGAAGACCAATGAAACAAAGAGCAAGATGAAGTACAACACAAACGATTTAATATGGTTCGCTAGTTTTGAGACTCGCTACATCAACGGCCAAAACAAACCCAATTTTATTGATGAGAGAACAAATTACAATCCAATACAAACCACACAAGTTAATATCCACGACCTACACCCAGATATAGGCCTAGACAGCTGACTTGTGCCCAACGAAACGACTAAAGTTACCAAAACGTACAAGGAAAATAATTCCAAAACGGACAAGTAAACAATCCTTAGCCGCCTTGGACCAAGTCAATTTTCTATGCTAGGCATTTTGAATCCCCAAACCCTAACGAACACTAATCATTCTAATGTCAAAAGCATATTAAAATTATTTCTTTAGAGATTTTCATCTGCGAAATCCATAATTTGGGGAGTTCTACCATGTCCATAGGTTGTTCTAATCTGTAGATTATCCGCTTAAAATTGGTGTCTCACGGATGAGATAGTCAAAAGTTGACTTGGATTAAAATTCGGGATACCAATCACACACTAAAATTAAGCCAAGTTGAATTGAATAGCAGACATAGTTCTAAACTGATGTATGTAAAATAAAATCACGAAAAATATATAATCTTAGGAACGAAGAAAATAATTCATTTGGTAATGTTATTTATTTACCGAACGTTCGTTTAGCCCCTTATCCAAAGAAGAAACTTATTTACTTGCCGATGTTATTTTGTTTATCGATAATATTTTATAGCAATAGTATATGATATTTTATACATATGGTAACAAAAAATCCAGATAGCGAGTTAATTTTTTTTGTCAACTGCATGAATAATTTGCTAAATTTTACTCTATCCTAGTATTAACTTCCATTTAACAAGTCCGTGAGGCCCGTGGACGATGCACCTAATCTTGGTCTATTCTCTAAAAGGGTAACTGGGGTGTGGTCCTTGCTGGCGGTCCTTCATGTGACACAACGAGTGTTAATGCCTACACCGACATAGCTCCTAAATCCAAATGTCTACAACGTTCAATAATTCGTATATGCCCCAGAGAGTTGACGTGAATATTTTAGGTAATATAACATATCATTTAGTTGTGAGAGTATGAGTCTAGTTGTTATTGTATATTTGTGTAAGTATAACCATCAACTCAACAGGAAAAAATGTAATTTTTTTTTTTGCAAAGATATTGGACATTTATTTAAATATTGGGCCTCTCAGGAACAGATAAGTTGTACATGCTTTCACGGCATGTAACAACCCAACTAATACATTAAAGACTATCTAAGCCCAAACTAAGTAGACAACGTGTAAGGGTTTCTTTTGTCCCTTGGAAAAAATTGAACCCTACCCTGTGTTATAAATGATACAGCCTCGTTACAAACAACAACCACACTTTACTTATCGTTTCATCTCTCTAATCCAACGCCTCTCATCTTCTCAAGTTTTTGTGTTATGATCAGAGAGTTGATCTCCACAATCAAATTCACAAAATCTCAATCTCTCAACATTTGACCCGTTTGATGCAGAGCTCGAAATGCCATGAAGAGAGGGTCTTTGTGGAAAGGGACCTGGAAGGAAATTCCGCAAACAAAATCACCCTATGAGTTCCAGCCAGCAGCACCACCTCCTGCAGCGTCGGTGTTTAATTTAAGCCTCCCCAACGACGGCGGACTCCAACAGTGATTCTCCTAAAACTCCATGGGCGTGCATGTGCAAATCGAGAAGTAAGATAAGTGGTAATAAACTCTTCGTTTTCCGAACTTGAATTTATTATCACATCTCCTTCCGAAATATATTTATATTCATAAAACAAACGGTTTATATGTTTTCAAATCTGCCACAAGCACATGGAGAAAGATTTTTTTTTTTTTTTTTTTTTTTTTTTACTTTGTTGGAGTTTTGAGGATAATGTTTTTCAAAAATAATCTGAAAGGCAAGAATTTGTTGGTGATTTTCAGAACCAAGTCAAGGGTAGCAAAACAATCACCGATCTGGGACAATCCTGAAAGAGGTGTCCTTCATCTTCCTGGAATCAAAGATAAAAACAACAAAGAGGTATATTCATCCCTTTTTAAGAAAGTTTTAAATTGGTAGGGATACAGTTGTCCGGAAGTTTACCCAATTTATTTGAGTGTGAGATAATCTATTATTGTGGAGATTTCTTGCTTTAGAGAGTAAACTACACAATCTACATACTTTATAACTATCTATATCTAGTAAAGGTATATCTGAAAAAACTTTCATATAATCTATACTTACAAAATCTATGTTTACATAATTAATTTTTAAATTTGGTGTAGTATGCACTCACAAGTGAATATTTCTCCTCAAAGAAAATATGAACTCGGTTTCCAAATATGAATAAGATATATTTTGTTTTTTTATTTCTGACACAACCAAAAGACTTATCATAAATAATAGTTTGAAGCACCAAGTGACCAGTCCCGTGCATAGATTTAACAATGCATATCTTAAAATAGAGTGTTGGTTAAAACGTGCTGTCACGATCAGATGTAATTACATGGCTAATTTTTTATCTTGTTAGAATTTATTTGTTAAATCTTAGTTTCAATTTTTAGATTTTCATATGAACCAGTCAATGGTAAAAATTTCAATTCTTTAGGCACTGACAAGAGTGGACAGCCAGCACCTTAGAAATACAGACATTGAGGTGACCTTCCTATCTTTTGAGTAATGAAAAATAGTTTTAATTTAAACATTTTTGTTACAAATTAATTAAGGCAATCTTTACATTTTTTCGGTTAAAAAAACTTAGTGTTTTTTAACTTGAATTTTTCTTACTTTTTTCTCATAAAATTTACTTTTATGAGGTAATATGGTAAAAAAGTAAGTAATTTCTATTTCTAAGAACGATAAGTACAACTTTATAAAATATTTCTTAATTTCAAAGTAAGTTTTTTTTTACGTTTTTCTAAAGAAAAAAAATCACTTGAAGTAGGTAAAAAAAGCGGAGCCTTGTCAAAAATTTTGATTTATTTGAAATGTAGTTGAAACTTACCCATTCACCTCCTTTATAACACTACGTTGTGTTTTCACATACTAGTCTTGAGGTCACAGTACACATATACTAGAAAGTGTAAATTTTGACCATGTCTCACAATATTTTACAAGATATTATGGAAGAGCCCAGAGGGAAGGAAAATTGGTTTCTAGTAAGTGTAATATATAACAACTAAGAGTATCTCCAACTCCATGGGGGAGGTGGAGGAGAGAAACCTTATAAAAATACAGTTCTAGTCCAACCCCATGAGTGGAGGGGGTAGGGAAGGGGTGTTACGGGGACAGATTTTGGTTTGGGTGTACGATAGTTAGGAGCGTTAGAGTGGAGAAGAGTAGTTTATCAGCCATTGTTCATTACTTCTTGCGAACAGCGATTGATGGGATGTATACTAGATAGGCCCATGAATCACCAGAATCAGTTTCCCGAGCTCCGCCTATGCCTCGCCCTAATGCTCTGCCCCGACACCTCATCCCCCCACTCTTCTTCTTCTCCCCCGCCACATAACCCATCTCCATTATCCCATGACCGAAATAAACCGGTGCCGGAGTCGTTGCAAGAAATCGTAATATAACTTGGTACGCGGATCTAGGATTGTGCCTCCTAAATGGAGAAATCTAAATAGCATAGTGAGAATTCAATCATTGAGTGATATAAACAAAAAAGGAACTAGGAGAGCTGGAAGACATTGAAGATACCCCAACCTAGGGTATCACCTCCAAAATGGGGAATATCAAATTAGCTTATTTATCAACGAATCCGAGAGAGTAAGATATTTGGTTTCATAAATAGGTATGTCCAGCGTCTTCTAGTGGGATTGGAACTTCATTTTCGAGCATCCCAATGACTTGGGTAGGGATCCAAGTGGTGAAGGGATAGATGAGGTCCACGGGATATGGGTAGTCCACTGGGGAATACGATATATCGTGGTGGTGGCAGGAGAACAGTGGCGGTTGTGATCCGAGAACAGAGTTGGTTGAGGTGCTGGCATACAGCGAGATAAAGAACATGATGAAAAAAGAACATTTTTTCACGACTTTGGCTAGCTCTCTTTCTCATGGCTAGCAATCACAATGCAACAAAGCGTTGGCCGAACATGTGTCAAGACATAGGCTGCATGTAACATCCCTCTTTCATAATATAAAAAAATAGATCTATGTCCCTCTCTTAAACTCATGAGTTCTCTCTTTCACTCTATCGTTGAGACTCTCCAATGGCCAGCAACAATACCTTCCCCACCCTTGTGTGCTATGGTAAATACACAAGTCCCATAGTTGCCACAGGGAGTAGTATCGCTCTGGGTAGTACTTTCACTCTTCAAATGGTTCATGTGGTGCATTCACTACCGTAGTAAGGACCATCGCAGTGAAGAAGTTTCATTCAAAATCGATCCATGGAAGGTCAAAATCCTAGCTCAGGTACCTTCACGAAAGCCATTTGTAAGTTGTGTCTAACTTTAAGATTCTGGTTTTCCAAGTTCTCTGGTGATGAACGACGATCCGTAGGTGGGTGTAGTGGTGAATCCTACGCAACAGAGGTGGAGGATGATGTTGAATGCAAGGTAGAATATAAAAATATACCTGTATGCCGTAACAATCGGGTGCAGCCTTGGTGGACACAACCATAACAACCTTGTGGTATTCTGCAACATGGTAGGGGTAACTGCACAGCAGATCAAACAGGGTGTCAATAATCTCGTAGGTGATTACAACCTACATAACTAAAGGTTGTTTGGTCATTGCGGCTATTGAGGTGCCTTGAGGTTGCTAAAGTGTCAATATTGGGTTTTTATTCTAGTGGTCTCCTCGCCGTTTATCTTGTTCTCAATGTAATTTCATTTGTACTTCAACTTAATCCAGTTTTATTATACTCTCAACTCTGTTTTTATTCCTGAGGTTAACTCATCCCTGTGATTGTTGATCCACTGCTTGAGCTACAGTAGTGTTACCTCGATCTTTTAGCAGCATGCCACGAGGTTGTCTGGGTTGTGGCCATATAGGCTCCGTCGGGGGCGGGGGTGACTGCATACAAGTACATACCCGTGTTCTGCGTTTCAATGAACACCGTCCTTAACCTGTGCTACGAAGGATTCACAACTACACCCTCTTCTGGTTCGTCCTCTATCCCCAGAGAACTTGGGACATTGAGGTTGTCAAAGTTAGGCAGACAGTCGGCTAGCCTCTGTGAGCGACCTCAGCTAGGATTTGGACCAACAATTGATTGTTGTTGAATGCAATTTCTTCACGGTGATGGTCCCCATGGCTCTAGTGGCATGCAGCACATAAACCATTTGGCACAATCACCGTACACCCAGTGGCTGCCATGGGGCTTGCGACTTTCGTGATAGTATACAAGGGTGTGAAATGCATTGTTTCTGGCCATAGGATAGTCTAAGCAAGACACAGAGAGAGGGAGAGAGAGAGAAACAGAGGGAGAGATCACTCTCCCTCTTTTTCTCTCTCTCCTTTCCTTTGTGTCTCGCTGAGACTATCCAATGACAAGCAACAATGCCTTCCTCACCCTTTTATGCTATCACAGATGCGACAAGCCCCATGGAAACCACAAGGTGTATGTTTGCTGTGGCGAGTACATTCACTCCCCAAATGGTTTATGTGGTGCATGCCACTGCATTCATGAGGACCATCACCGTGAAGAAGTTGCATTCATCATCAATCCATGGATGGTCAATATCCTTGCTTAGGTACCTCATGGAGGCCAGTCACTTGTTCTGCCTACCTTTCACAACCTCTTGTACAAGGTGCTCTAGGGATAGACTATGACCTATAGGAGGGTGTAATTGTGATTCCTTCGCAAGAGAGGCGAAGGAAGGTTTCCACTGAAAGGCAAGAAACGGGAATGTACCTCTATGAAGTCACCCTTTGGTGGAGCCTATGTAGCCGCGACCAAGACAACCTGGTAGCATGCTGCAACATGACGGAGTTAACTCCATTGAAGTTCAAGTAGTGGATCAACAATCACATGGATGAGTAAAACCTCAGGAACAAAAACAGAGTTGAGAGTATAATTAATTTGAAGTACATAAGACATTACACTAAGAACAAGTTGAATGACGAGGAGAACACAAGAACTAGAACCCCCAATAGAAACTTTAGAAACCTCCATCCACCTTTGTAGATGCAATGGCCAAACAACCTTCAGTTAGGGAGGCTATAATCATCTACGTAATTATTGATCCACTGCTTTTGAGCTGTAGTGGAGTTACCCCTAACATGTTGCACTATGCCACTATGTTGTTCTGGTTATGGCAACCGAGTCTCCACCCTATTGTGATGCTATACATGTACATTTCTACCGTTTGACTTGCACTAATAACCATCCTCCATCTATGTTGCAGAGGATTCACCACCACACCCTCAACTGGGTCATGGTCTATCCACATAGCACTTGGGAAAATGTGGTTTTAAAAGTTAGGCACAACACCCAGTTGGCCTCCATGAAGGTACATGTGCTAGGATTTTTACCATCCTTAGGTTGATGTTCTTCACTGTGATGGTCCTTGCCGTTAAAGTGAAATGAACCACAGGAACCATTTGGGAGTGAAAGTACTCCCCACAACCATGCTACACCCTGTGGCTACCATGTGAATTGCGCATTTACAAAAGCACACAACGGTGAGGAAGGAATTATTGCTGGCCATTGGAGAGAGAGAACGAGAGATCTAAAGATTTTGAGTGAGGGAAAGATATCTCATCATATATATTATAAGATAGGGATGTTACATGCAGCAAAAGCCGTGACACATGGTCAGTCGACACATTGTTGCATTGTGATTGCTAGCCATGAGAAAGAGAGCTAGCTGATGGGTTTGTAACTGATCGTCAAGATTTTGTACTTGTTCACTGACACACTATAGAAGTTCTATATAGCTTGTAGAGGTTACTAGATTCGCTAACCATGATCTAGGAAGTCGTTTGAGGGTTAGGATTCGTTCGATCTGGTATTTCTAGTTTCAACTTGTTGCATACTTGCATTTTACTTCAAAATTAACCAGCTAAGAGAAAGACAACTAGTAGCATATATGCAAACGAATATACAAGAATACCAAAGCTACCGATGGGATAGAATTTGGGATTACGAAGAGTGTCAACTGGAGAATTTGGACAAAATTTCACCCATAACCATCAAAAATTATATCATGTTTCTTATACATTTGGGTCTCGCCATATGTTACGAAGACCAATGGCTAAAACCATATTTTATGGGTTCACAATAAGGCTATTTATGTCTAAACAATTGTACAAATATCTTCCCCACCCATAGATCCCCTTGTCAGTCCACTCTGTACCATTTAAACTGAAGCACTTCCAAAGAAAAAGAATGCCGAAGCACCTCATCCAATTTTCTCTATTTATAAGTTCATACAAAAAAATAATCTTTATTATTATCCCAATTTACAAACTACGGCGTAGAAAAATAAAAGGGATTTCATATTTCATACCCCCTCAAGGCTCCAAAAGAACTAGAAACGAGGAACACAATCAAATTTCACCCATCTCTTAAAACTCAAAAGCTAACTAATTTTCTTTCGAATTTTACTACTCAGTTAAGCTTAATTGCTTAGTTAAGCTTATTAGGTATTTATATCAGCATACAAGATTCAGTGCAATCAACCTCTTCGATAGATAGATCTGATGAATTGATGAAATAAGAGCATATTTATATGAAATAGACTCATTAGGGAAATAGGGGATACAATGATATATATTTACCAAACATATACATTGAACTAGTGTTAGCTACAGTTATCAGGGAATGTTTCAAAGGAAGGAATAAAAGGATCGGAGGTGAAGGGGAAGACATTGACGAGAAAGAGAAACGGGAAAAGGAGAGATATAATTAATGATTTTATTATTATTTTATAGAAATAAAAAAAAATGGTTTAAATAAGAATCTCTAGACCATGTGCGGTTGACCCAACTACAACCAAAGAAAAGAACCGCAAACTAACTCGGACGGAGCTTACAATTTGCTCAAAGACTCAATACAGAACGTTAAGAATCGATATAATAAAATTAACGAACAAAGTACTTCGATACTGTGAACCAGAAATAATACAGAGGTATTATTGGTTCACTAGTTTATTTAACTGCAATCAATCCAAATATCATGTTTACTTTCTATATATGTGCTAGATTTCAAGTTGTTCCTAAATAATCACACTCACTGGTTGTAAAAAGAATCTTTAGATATCTGAATGGTACCAAAGACTTAGGGATTTGGCACCCTAAAGAATCTAACTTCTCTCTTTATGGAATTTAGATGCTGACTTTGCATGCTACAAAGTTGATAGAAAAAGCACTTCAGTGTGTTTCTCGTTCCTTGGATCATCTCTGATAAGCTAGCATTCTAAGAAGCAAAATTTAATAGCTCCATCAAAAGCAGAAGCTGAATACATAGCAGCTGGAGCTTTCTACTCTTAAGTGTTGTGGATAGCTCAACAAATGAGAGACTTGGCTTATGACTTCAGAGATACTGCAATCAAATGTGACAAAACTAGTGCAATTTCAATCACTAAGAATCCAATTTAGCACTCCAGAACTAAACAGATAGATGTCAAACACCATTTCATCAGAGATCATGTGGAGAAAGGTGATGTGTCTTTATCATTTATGTCTACTAACATGCAGTTTTGCAAATATCTTCACTAAACCTTTTCAATAAGATAGATTAACAGCACTGAGATTAGACCTGGGCATGTTAAACAAGGAAGCACTGGTTTAGGGGAGTATCGAGTTAGGTTGGTGTGTTTCAATATTTTGAAAAGCTTTTCAAAGCCTTGATCTTATATGCTTTCAGTACTACAGTTTTTGAAGGCCTTGAAATTCTTTTCATAGCTTTGAAAATAAATTTGTATACTATATAGTCAATGAATGGGTATCGAATGCTGGGTGTTATCTCTATAGATAATTGCCTAACATTATTTTTGCCCTCTAAAACGAATCTTTTTCAAATTAATGTTATTTTATTTCCTTCCACACGTCACGCACATAGTTTTAATTTTACTCAATATTTCCTTCTTGAAATACTCAGGAAATATTCAGTTTCCTTTTCAAACTCAAACTCACTAGTATTTATCTTCTCTCTTATCTCTTGTATTATTCACTCTAGTCTCGCTCTTCTAAACTTCCCCAAACCCTAATGAGCAAAAGGAGAGACTCTGAAAGAATCGAGATGGCTGGTGGATCAAATAAATGCACATGTCAAAAGAGAAAAACTACATAATATGATGTTCAAATCATCAGTGATGAATCTAGTTACAGAAATCCTAGTCCACCTAAACCGTCTTCTCCTCATCCAAACAAGCAGAGCAAGAAAGGCAAGGGAGATCAGACTGCTGCTTCAAGAAAGAAGAAGAAGTCAGATCCAATAGGTGGTTGTTCGAAACAGAAAGGGATTAAGTTTCGAAGCCCTAAGAAGGTGAAGAAGAAGCTTTAGAATGTAGACAACATAAAAGGGAAGGTGTATGATATGGAGATTCAAGAAACAGAGAAGGACACTGGGAAAGAGCTACAGATCTACTTAGAACAGAAATCCCCTCCTGGTAAGAATGGTCTCTCTAACCAGTGGTTTATAAGTCATTCTGCTTGAGGAAATTAGTTTGATGGTTTTGCTTCAACTCCTGATGCATATTATAGGTCGATCAGTACTATAATATAGAATGGTATGAATTTAGAATGCATAAGGAGATTGAAACAGAGTTCTCTTTGGAAAATTCTTAATCCATCAAAAGTTGCTTACCCTAAGCTTACCAGACTGTTCTACTTGAATATGAAACAGGGGAAATCTTTAGCCTCGACCATATCTTCTAAGGTTACTGGGGTTAACATGGAGCTTGATCATTCTAAGTTTGCCTATTTTTTAGGATTTCCAAAGAGGTACAATGTAGACAATCATCCTAGTAAGATTGATGCTTTGAGGCTGAATAAATATGAATTCTTTTTACCTGTAGCTACAACCTCAGAACAGTTAACTCACTCTGTGTTGATTGTTCAAGCTAAGATTTTGTTCCCAATTATGATGAGGTGTGTAGTACCTAAGGATAATTCAAAAGAGTTGTTTTCTGATAGGGTACTCTATTTGATGTAACTAGTTATGCATGGTTATGAGATTTTTTTGGCAGGCATTGTGATGGAGCACATGCTACATTCATGTACCAAGAAAAGGAAACATCCTTTACCCTATGCTAACTCCTTACATTCTTCTTTCAACACCTTGAAATACCAGTTAATAGGGAATAGACAATCTCCACTAGTTTTGGAATGCTTGATGAAAAGGCTTTTCAATTGACTGGAGTTGTAAAAACTAGTGAAGGAGCATGGACCTCTCAATTTCAATACCAATCCACTGTTCTTCAAATGTTCGACTTCATTGACAATGATTTGGATGATTTGAAGCATGATCAATATGAATCGGGTACTTAGTTCTAACAATTGAATTAAATGCTTGAGAGTGTCTTCAAAAGTATCAAATTTAAACATGTGGAAAAGGAAGTCTCACAAGTTACAGAAGGATCAAAGAAGGCAGGTTCTACAGCTGATGGTTTGATGAACATAGTACTGAGGATAAAGATTGAGATAAGGGTACTAGAAAGACGGGTGTTGGGGATACAGAAACAGGTGAAAAGGCTAGTGGAGATGGGGAACAGGAAGAAGACAGTGTGGACTCTGACTTGCCTCTCAAATAATTTAAGTAGAAGAAAAAGAAAGCGATGATTCCTACAATTGTGACATCAGCAGAACTGTTTGAAGGTGATGGAGCTACTGATGAGACTGGTAAGGAAGTAACACAAGAAGAAGAACATCAAGAGTATGGTGAGGATGAAGAAGAAAGTGATCAGGAGTAAGCTTCAGAGCCTAGGGGAGATGAAGACCGCAATCCCAGATTCTAGACTTTTCTTTCTTTCCTTAAAAGCTTTGAACCTCTTTTCAAAGCCTTGATATCATCCTTCCTCTCTCAAAACTTCATTTTAGTCTTCAAAAATATTTTGATCCAACATTTTATCATCCTTATTGATGAAAGTCAAAAAGGGAGAGAAATTTAGGAGATACGCTTAGTTTTTTATTTCGTTTTGATGTTGCAGTTGTTGGTTTGTAAACTGCATAAGTACTTTGACTTTTTTTATTCGTTAACTCAATTTTTTTTTTTATTCAGCCATGGATTAGGATTTATAATTGTTTGATTTATTATATCTATTACTGCTGGACTGCTAATGTTTATTTCTTGCAGAAATGCGGGTTAATCAGATTAATTATTTTTGTCTTTCATCAACAGGGAGATTGTAAGTTCACAGCCTGTTTCAAGGACTTGAAATAGAATTCGAAATCTTGAAACTGAGTTTTGGTTTCAAAGCTTAGAAACTTTTATAAATTCCTTGAAATTGAACAACATACAGAAGCAAGACCTGAGGGGGAGTTCATCCCTCAAATCAATCCTAATCTCCTATCCTTGTTCATGCTAGTTTAGATGATAAAAGACAAACTAAGCTGATGTTTTATTACATGCTAATTGAACTGCTTTCACCAAGTTCACCAAGTATATGGAGGGATTATTAGCTATCTTTTTTTGTAGGAAATGTTTCCTTACTTACTCATATGCATAAGGAAATCCAGCTTAAAAAATTAATCCTACAATTACGGAACTATGTCTGAACTTTCCTAGGATCTACAAATGGAAGATCATATCAATATCCTAAAAGATATCAAGCAACTAGCCGTTGGAATTGAGCTGTTAAAGAGTCAAAGATCTGTTGGCAATTTTTAGGAAATTCTATTAAGAAGATTCTTTGTAACCATTTCGTGGTAGATAAATCTAGTATGCAATTACTCCTAACGCATACCCATGTGTTAGACTTGATATCTCCATATTAATCTACCCACCTACTAGTCTCTATGCATAGTGATCGGTCAACAAATTATTGTACTTGACTAGGGATAACTAAAGATAACAACAATTGCAATCCAAAGACATCATTATATTAATATCTCCATATAATAAAATGAATATTCTAGCCAAAAACAGTGTTCACACTAAAGTAGAGTGCCTCTAGGGCATCTACACCAACAGATATCATGATGAGTGAACGAATCTGTATTGATGGGTTACATCGCCAAACCAGCACCGAGTTGATGCGTTGAGTTTTTGTATCAATTCGCCAAGTAAAATATATAAAATTATAGTGAAGCCCATGAAGTGATTTTGAAGTAATATTGCTATTATGCTGAATATTTTTTAATGACGTATAGTCCCTCAAAATGTCCAACCAAAATTGATCCGCATTCCCAGAAGTGCATGTCATTATTGTATATGGGAAAATAGTCTACAAGATAGTGGACTAAGTTATGTTTATGGATATAAATATTCATTGAAATTCTCTAAAAGAGATTGAGCTATATCAATCAACCCCTGCAGTGATTTGGATGTTATCAATCATACATGTAGAAGTATCTTAATATTGTATGAATCCTCCCAAATAGTATGAAACTTGCTATCCTCGCTATGCGGGAGATTTCGTTTATGAATCCTAGCATGTTATCATAATTATTCATAGAAGAATTTATGCTTGATGAAGGATATAATGATTCAATTTTGAGAGATTTATTGATTGATACTAATCCCAGCAAGATTAATATTTTGTGAATTATTTCTACTTTTTTCATTCTCCGGAGAGAACGACTAAATTAGCTCATTACACTTTCGTGAAGGAAGTGCGAATCATAACATATTTCTCAATGAATAATAATATGAGAATATGAAAAAATAGAACTATGACATGTCATATCTCATCGAGAGATAAATTATATCACGTGACCTTAATGTCTTCGTGGATTTTTTCTGCCGGAAGCACAAGCTGTGAATTTATGACGGTCATAGTTTTCACATCATGAAGGCGAGACAGACTAGATTGCATTACGTGAACTTTATGTTTATCTCGTTTACATTTAGTCATACTGACGTAAAGTTAGAAGTTACATTATAGACTTAAGTCTAATTGACTAATGAGTAGTTGGTTTGATAGCATGCTAGTAGCATGTAAGGATTGATCGTTCAAAGATTATGATCCTCGAGAAGAGGATGTCAAAAGCAACCATATCTTGTGCAATTTGAAGTACCAATTGAGAACACAAGATATGACATATTCTCATGACTTATGAGAAATTAAATGATATCATCAGCATTAGATCAAATCCAACGTTGAAAAAAAAACTATCAATGAAGCTCTTGAAGAAGCTAAGGTACCTAATTTGAGAATAATCTCACGATCTTATGGTTGATGATACTTTAACAGGATAAGCGCTTGAAATCATATGATTTCTTTACAACACTATAAGTGGAATTGTGTCTGTACATATGCACGAGCTCTTCAGTTAATGCATAGAGCATATTTGGGAAGTACTTTGAAGTACATTAGATGCCTATGGCATCCATGTTCGTATAGAATAATATATTCAAATGTCCGCACACTTATGGTTGAATTTGTGAGACTATTGAAAGAGGAATATGCTATAGTGCATATGATGCCTAAATGACATCAATATTTCTCATGGTTTTAACTATAGTTATGACCAACAAATCCTCTCTTTGTTAAGAGTGATTCTGATATTTCGTTAAGTCTAGAAGACTACAAAGTGAATAGAAACATTTTTAAATTAGTAACTAGTTACAGTATGATCGTATAAATTACTTTATGTGAAAATCATGGAGGTTAGTACCTATCACATATCTCCAGTTTCCTAAAGCAACTGAACGTGTACACTCGCGAGTAGTCTAATTGCATTTTCATTTTGGCATTTATTGAAATAACATGACATACAATCACATGACATGCTAACTATTGATAAAAAGTTGTGTTTTTTACTATGGATCGGAATAGTATTGGACTAATCCAAGTATAGTTAGATTAATAGTGGGGCAATTTTGTAACTAATATAAAGAGTTGTTAATTATAAAATCTTAGTCCAAGCCTAATATTTCATTAGATAAAATAATTAGAGAAAGAGAGAGAAGATAAAAGAGAGGATCGAACCTCCCTAGGGCCGACGACAGAAAGAGAGGCTGAAACCCTCCTCCTCCATTGTCGTACTTCACGCTTGATTGGATCAAGCTCCTTAATGATTTATCCTTCTTCTACACTGCAAGCACAAACACTAGAGGGAGTTCTAGTTGGCGATCCTACGGTGTCGATATCTGTAGAGTCGTAGAAATAAATTCTACGCAGTGATCAGTCAGACTATCAAGGTAACCTTTTCTCCTTTTGTCACGTTATGAATGCTTCACCTGCGATTCATGTGGATACCGTAGAGACGCCTCATCTTTACTGCGCTAGTGATTGTCACTAGTCAGTGCGATTGAGGTAAACCTCTAATCTACCAGATTATGCTCGATGTACCAATTCGCAACCAAGAACCGTACCAATGCGCAAACCGAAAAACGCCCAATAACATGCAAAGAATTACTGTGTGCACATTAACACGCCGCCAAACAATGCATGCCCAACAACATGTAATCAACGATGCACGCCCAATAATGCGCTACCAACCAAATCTCATATCAACAACCCGCATCAATTGCTCCTTGCCAGGAGAAAAATCCATCAGTTGACTTGAGTTTTCTCCACCTTGACTTGAATCCTCCTAGCGGCCAGAACAAGATCCACGTGCTCAATACTCCATGCTGGAAGCCCATTTGCGCCTGAACGCCAAATCGCCAGAACGCGAGATGAGCTTAAACCGCCAGATTCGTGCCGGAAACAACAAGAAGTCAGATTTGCTCGATCTCTTTCACGCTGAATCATATGTTCGCCAACATGCTCCATAGCATGAAATGAATTTCTTCTCCAACAACGAGCCCGATAGTTCACTATAACTCATCTCACACGAATTCGTTATATTTCATCACCAGAAAACGCAAATCGAACAGCTTGGCTCTAATACCACTTGTTAGAAACGAATGCAGATGATACCACTTTTTAAGAATTAAGAAGACCAATGAAACAAAGAGAAAGATGAAGTAAAACACAAACGATTTAATATGGTTAACTAGTTTTGAGACTCGCTACGTCAACGGCCAAAACAAACCCAATTTTATTGATGAGAGAACCAATTACAATCCAATACAAACCACACAAGCTAATATCCACGACCTACACCGAGATATAGGCCTAGACAAATGACTTGTGCCCAAAGCAACGACTAAAGTTACCAAAATGCAGAAGGAAAAAAATTCCAAAACGGACAAGGAAAAATTCCTCCCCAACAAACAATAATCATTCTAATGTCAAAAACATATTAAAATTATTTCTTTAGAGATTTTCATCTGCGAAATCCATAATTTGGGGAGTTATACCATGTCCATAGATTGTTCTAATATGTAGATTATCAGCTTAAAATTGGTGTCTTGCAGGTGAGATTGTCAAAAGTTGACTTGGATTAAAATTCGGGATACCGATCACACACTAAAATTAAGCCAAGTTGAATTGAATAGCAGACATAGTTCTATATTGATGTATGTAAAATAAAATCACGAAAAATAAATTATCTTAGGAACGAAGAAAATAATTCATTTGGTAATGTTATTTATTTACCGAACGTTCGTTTAGCCCGTTATCCAAAGAAGAAACTAATTTACTTGCCAATGTTATTTGTTTATCGATAAGATTTTATAGCAATAGTATATGATATTTTATACATATGGTAACATAAAATCCAGATAGCTAGTTAATTTATTTTTGTCAACTGCATGAATATTTTGCTAAATTTTTCTGTATCCTAGTATTAACTTCCATTTAACAAGTCCGTGCGGCCCGTGGACGACGCACCTAATCATGGTCTACTCTCTAAAAGGGTAACTGGGGTGTGGTCCCAGCTGGCTGTCCTTCACGTGACACAACGAGAGTGTTAATGCCTACACTGACATAGCTCCTAAATCCAAATATCTACAACATTCAATAATTAGTATATGACCCAGAGAGTTGACGTGAATATTTTAGGTGATATAACATATCATTTAGTTATGAGAGTATTAGTCTAGTTGTTATTGTATATTTGTGTAAGTATAACCATCAACTCAACAGGAAAAAATGAATTTTTTTTTTTTGCAAAGATATTGGAAATTTATTTAAATATTGGGCCTCTCGGGCACCGATAAAATGTACATGCTTTCACGGCATGTAACAACCCAACTAGTACATTAAAGACTATCTAAGCCCAAACTAAGTAGACAATGTGTAAGGGTTTGTTTTGTCCCTTGGAAAAAATTGAACCCTACCCTGTGTTATAAATGATACAGCGTCGTTACAAACAACAACCACACTTTTCTTATCATTTCCTCTCTCTAATCCACCGCCTCTATCAACTCCACCGCCTCTCATCTTCTCAAGTTTTTGTGTTAAGATCAGAGAGTTGATCTCCACAATCAAATTCACAAAATCTCTATCTAGAAACATTTGACCAGTTTGATGAAGAGCTCGAAATGCCATGAAGAGAGGGTCTTTGTGGAAAGGGACCTGGAAGGCAAATCCGCAAACAAAATCACCCTATGAGTTCGAGCCAGCAGCACCACCTCCACAAATATTCTGGTTGATAGGAACTGCAGCGTCGGTGTTTAATTTAAGCCTCCCTGGCGACAGCGGACTCCAACCGTGATTCTCCTAAACTTCCATGGGCGTGCATGTGCAAATCGAGAAGAAAGATAAGTGGTAATAAACTCTTCGTTTTTCGAACTTGAATTTATTATCACATCTTCTTTCGAAATATATTTATATTCATAAATCAAACGATTTATATGGTTTCAAATCTGCCACACGCACATGGAGAAAGAAACTTTTTTACTTTGTTGGAGTTTTGAGGAGAATATTTTTCAAAAATAATCTGAAAGCCAAGAATTTGTTTGTGATTTTCAGATCCAAGTCAAGGGTAGCAAAACAATCACCGATCTGGGACAATCCTGAAAGAGGTGTCTTTCATCTTCCTGGAATGAAAGATGAAAACAACAAAGAGGTATATTCATCCCTTTTTAAGAAAGATATTAATTGCTAGGGATACAGTTGTCTGGAAGTTTACCCAATATATTTGAGTGTGAGATAATCTATTATTGCGGAGATTTCTTGTTCGAGAGAGTAAACTATATAATCTACGTACTTTATAACTATCTATATCTACTAAAGGTATAAACAATCAAAGTTTTTCTCCGAAAAAAGTTTCATATAATCTATACTTACAAAATGTAAGTTTGCATAATTCATTTTTAAATTTGGTGTAGTATGCACTCACAAGTGAATATTTCTCCTCAAAGAAAACATGAACTCGATTTCTAAATATGAATAAGATATGTTTTGTTTTTTGTTTCCGACACAACCAAAAGACTTATCATAAAAGATGGTTTGAAGCACCAAGTGACCGGTCCCCTACATAGATTTAACAATGCATATCTTAAAATAGAGTGTTGGTTAAAACGTGTTGTCACGATCAGATGTAATTACATCGCTAATTTTGAATCTTGTTACAATTTATTTGTTAAATCTTTGTTTCAATTTTGAGATTTTGATATGAAAAGTCAATGGTACAAAATTTCAATTCTTTAGGCACTGAGAAGAGTGGACAGCCAACACCTTAGAAATACAGACATTAAGGTGACCTTCCTATCTTTTTGAGTAATAAAATAGTTTCAATTTACACATTTTTGTTACAACTTAATTAAGGTCATCTTTTACATTTTTTAGGCTAAAGAAGCTTGGTGTTTTTTAATTTCAATTTTTCTTACTTTTTACGCATAAAATTTACTTTTATGATGTCATATGGTAAAAAGGTAAGAAATTTTCTATTTCTAAGAAAGATACTAGAACTTTATAAAATATTTCTTAATTTCAAAGTAAGTTTTCTTTTTACGTTTTTCTAAAGAAAAAAAATCACTTGAATTAGGTAAAGAAAGCGGAGCCTTATCAAATATTTCGATTTATTTGAAATGTAGTTGAAACTTACCATTCACCTCCTTAATAACACTACGTTGTGTTTTCACATACTAGTCTTGAGGTCACAGTACACATATACTAGAAAGTGTAAATTTTGACCATGCCTCACAATATTTTACAAGATATTATAGAAGAGCCTAGAGGGATGGAATTGGTTTCTATTAAGTGTAATATATAACATCTAAGATTATCTCCAACTCCATGGGGGAGATGGAGGAGAGGGAGAAACCTTATAAAAATACAGTTCTAGTGCAACCCCATGAGTGGAGGGGTAAGGAAGGGGTGTTACGGGTCAGATTTTGGTTTGGGTGTACGATAGTTAGGAGCGTTAGAGTGGAGAAGAGTAGTTTATCAGCCACTGTTCATTACTTCTTGAGAACAGCGACTGATGGGATGTATACTAGATAGGCCCATGAATCACCAGAATCAGTTTCCCGAGCTCCCCTTATGCCTCGCCGTAATGCTCTGCCCCAGCAACCTTATCCCCTTCATCGCCGCTCTACCACTTCTCCCCTGCCTCATCACCCATCTCCATTATCCCATGACCGAAATAAACCGGAAACCGTAATATAACTTGGTACGGGGATCTAGGATTGTGCATCCTAAATGGAGAAATCTAAATAGCATAGTCGGAATTCAATCATTGAGCGAAATCACAAAAACGGAACTAGGAGAGCTGGAAGACATTGAAGATACCACAACCTAGGGTATAACCTCCAAAATGGGGAATATAAAATTGGCTTATTTATCAGCGAATCCGTGAGAGTAAGATATTTGGTTTCATAAATAAGTATGTCCAGCTTCTTCTAGTGGAATGGGAACTTGATTTTCGAGCATCCCAATGACTTGGGTAGGGATCCAAGTGGTGAAGGGATAGATGAGGTCCAGGGGATATGGGTAGTCCACTGGGGAATTCGATATATCGTGGTGGTGGCAGGAGAACAGTGGCGGTTGTGATCCGAGAACAGAGGTGGTTGAGGTGCTGGCATACAGCGAGATAAAGTACATGATGAAAAAAGAACATTTGTCACGACTTTGGCTAGCTCTCTTTCTCATGGCTAGCAATCACAATGCAACAAAGCGTTGGCCGAACATGTGTCAAGACTTAGGCTGCAAGTAACATCCCTCTTTCATAATATAAAAAAAGAGATCTATGTCCCTCTCTTAAACTCATGAGTTCTCTCTTTCTCTCTCTCGTTGAGACTCTCCAATGGCCAGCAACAATACCTTCCCCACCCTTGTGTGCTATGGTAAATACACAAGTCCCATAGTTGCCACAGGGAGTAAGATCGCTCTGGGTAGTACTTTCACTCCTCAAATGGTTCATGTGGTGCATTCACTACCGTAGTAAGGACCATCGCAGTGAAGAAGTTTCATTCAAAATCGATCCATGGAAGGTCAAAATCCTAGCTCAGGTACCTTCACGAAGGCCAGTTGTATGTTGTGTCTAACTTTAAGATTCTGGTTTTCCAAGTTCTCTGGTGATAAACGACGATCCGTACCTGTATGTCGTAACAATCGGGTGCAGCCTTGGTGGACACAACCTGAACAACCTTGTGGTATACTGCAACATGGTAGGGGTAACTCCACTGCAGATCAAACAGGGTATCATTAATCTCGTAGATGATTACAACCTTCATAACTAAAGGTTGTTTGGTCATTGCGGCTATTGAGGTTCCTTGAGGTTGCTAAAGTGTCAATATTGGGTTTTTATTCCAGTGGTCTCCACGCCGTTTATCTTGTTCTCAATGTAATTTCATATGTACTTCAACTTAATCCAGTTTTATTTTACTCTCAACTCTGTTTTTATTCCTGAGGTTCACTGATACCTGTGATTGTTGATCCACTGCTTGAGCTACAGTAGTGTTACCTCGATCTTGTTGCAGCATGCCACGAGGTTGTCTGGGTTATGGCCATATAGGCTCCGCCGGGGGGTGACTGCATACAAGTACATACCCGTCTTCTGCGTTTCAATGAACACCGTCCTTAACCTGTGCTACGAAGGATTCACAACTACACCCTCTTCTGGTTCGTCCTCTATCCCCAAAGAACTTGGGACATTGAGGTTGTCAAAGATAGGCAGACAGTCAGCTAGCCTCTGTGAGCGACCTCAGCTAGGATTTGGACCAACAATTGATTGATGTTGAATGCAACTTCTTCACGGTGATGGTCCCCACGGCTCTAGTGGCATGCAGCACATAAACCATTTGGCGAGTGAAATTACTCGCCACAATCACCGTACAACCAGTGGCTACCATGGGGCTTGCGAATTTCGTGATAGTATACAAGGGTGTGAAATGCATTGTTTCTGGCCATAGGATAGTCTAAGTGAGACACAGAGAGAGGGAGAGAGAGAGAAACAGAGGGAGAGATCACTCTCCCTCCTTTTCTCTCTCTCCTTTCCTTTGTGTCTCGCTGAGACTATCCAATGACCAGCAACAATGCCTTCCTCACCCTTTTATGCTATCACAGATGCGGCAAGCCCCATGGAAACCACAAGGTGTACGTTTGCTGTGGCGAGTACATTCACTCCCCAAATGGTTTATGTGGTGCATGCCACTGCATTCATGAGGACCATCACCGTGAAGAAGTTGCATTCATCATCAATCCATGGATGGACAATATCCTTGCTTAGGTACCTCATGGAGGCCAGTCACTTTTTCTGCCTACCTTTCACAACCTCTTGTACAAGGTGCTCTAGGGATAGACGATGACCTATAGGAGGGTGTAATTGTGATTCCTTCGCAAGAGAGGCGAAGGAAAGTTTCCACTGAAAGGCAAGAAACGGGAATGTACCTCTATGAAGTCACCCTTTAGTGGAGCCTATGTAGCCGCGACCAAGACAACCTGGTAGCATGCTGCAACATGACTGAGTTAACTTCATTGCAGTTCAAGTAGTGGATCAACAATCACATGGATGAGTACAACCTTAGGAACAAAAACAGAGTTGAGAGTACAATTATGTTGAAGTACATAAGACATTACACTAAGAACAAGTTGAATGACGAGGAGAACACAAGAACTAGAACCCCCAATAGAAACTTTAGCAACCTCCATCCACCTTTGTAGATGCAATGGCCAAACAACCTTCAGTTAGGGAGGATATAATCATCTACGTAATTATTGATCCACTGCTTGAGCTGCAGTGGAGTTACCCCTAACATGTTGCACTATGCCACTATGTTGTTCTGGTTATGGCCACCGAGTCTCCACCCTATTGTGATGCTATACATGTACATTTCTACCGTTTGACTTTCACTAATAACCATCCTCCATCTCTGTTGCAGAGGATTCACCACCACACCCTCATATGGGTCATGGTCTATCCACTTAGCACTTGGGAAAATGTGGTTTTGAAAGTTAGGCACAACACGCAGTTGGCCTCCATGAAGGTACATGTGCTAGGATTTTTACCATCCTTAGGTTGATGTTCTTCACTGTGATGGTCCTTGCCGTTAAAGTGAAATGCACCACATGAACCATTTGGGAGTGAAAGTACTCCCCACAACCATGCTACACCATGTGGCTACCATGTGAATTGCGCATTTACAATAGCACACAACGGTGAGGAAGGAATTGTTGATGGCCATTGGAGAGAGAGAACGAGAGATCTAAAGATGTTGAGTGAGGGAATGAGATCTCATCATATATATTATAAGATAGGGATGTTACATGCAGCAAAAGCCGTGACACATGGTCAGTCGACACTTTGTTGCATTGTGATTGGTAGCCATGAGAAAGAGAGCTAGCTGATGGGTTTGTAACTGATCGTCAAGATTTTGTACTTGTTCACTGACACACTATAGAAGCTCTATATAGCTTGTAGAGGTTACTAGATTCGCTTAACCATGATCTAGGAAGTCGTTTGAGGGTTAGGATTCGTTCGATCTGGTATTTCTAGTTTCCACTTGTTGCATACTTGCATTTTACTTCAAAATTAACCAGCTAAGAGAAAGACAACTAGTAGCATATATGCAAACGAATATACAAGAATACCAAAGCTACCGATGGGATAGAATTCGTGATTACGAAGAGTGTCAACTGGAGAATTTGGACAAAATTTCACCCATAACCATCAAAACTTATATCATGTTTCTTATACATTTGGGTCTCGCCATATGTTACGAAGACCAATGGCTAAAACCATATTTTATGGGTTCACAATAAGGCTATTTATGTCTAAACAACTGTACAAATATCTTCCCCACCCATAGATCCCCTTGTCAGTCCACTCTGCACCATCTTAGGTGAAGCACTTCCAAAGAAAAAGAATGCCGAAGCACCTCATCCAATTCTCTCTATTTATAAGTTCATAAAAAAAATAATCTTTATTATTATCCAAATTTACAAACTACGGCGTAGAAAAATAAAAGGAGAGATATAATTAATGATTTTATTATTATTTTATAGAAATAAAAAAATGGTTTAAATAAGAATCTCTAGACCATGTACGGTTGACCCAACTACAACCAAAGAAAAGAACCGCAAACTAACTCGGACGAAGCTTAGAATTTGCTCAAAGACTCAATACAGAACGTTAAGACTCGATATAATAAAATTAACGAACAAAGTACTTCGATACTGTGAACCAGAAATAATACAGAGGTATTATTGGTTCACTAGTTTATTTAACTGCAATCAATCCAAATATCATGTTTAGTTTCTTTATATGTGCTATATTTCAAGTTTTTCCTAAATAATCACACTCATTGGTTGTAAAAAAGAATCTTTAGATATCTCAATGGTACCGAAGACTTAGGGTTTTGGTATCCTAAAGAATCTAACTTCTCTCTTTATGAAATTTAGATGCTGACTTTGCATGCTACTAAGTTGATAGAAAAAGCACTTCAGTGTGTTTCTCGTTCCTTGGATCATCCCTGATAAGCTAGCATTCTAAGAAGCAAAATTTAGTAGCTCCATCAACAGCAGAAGCTGAATACATAGCAGCTGGAGCTTGCTGCTCTTAAGTGTTGTGGATAGCTCAACAAATGAGAGACTTCACTTATGACTTCAGAGATACTGCAATCAAATGTGACAAAACTAGTGCAATTTCAATCACTAAGAATCCAATTCAGCACTCCAGAACTAAACACGTAGATGTCAAACACCATTTTATCAGAGATCATGTGGAGAAAGGTGATGTGTCTTTATCATTTGTGCCTACTAACATGGATTTTTGCAAATATCTTTACTAAACCTTTTCAGTAAGATAGATTAACAGCCCTGAGATTAAACCTAGGCATGTTAAACAAGGAAGCACTGGTTTAGGGGAGTATCAGGTTAGGTAGGTGTGTTTCAATATTTTGAAAAGCTTTTCAAAGCCTTGATCTTATATGCTTTCTGTACTACAGTTTTTTAAGGCCTTGAAATTCTTTTCAAAGCTTTGAAATTAAATTTGTATACTATATAGTCAATGAATGGGTCTTGAATGCTGGGTGTTATCTCTATAGATAATTGCCTAACATTATTTTTGCCCTCTAAAACGAATCTTTTTTAAATTAATGTTATTTTATTTCCTTCCACACGTCACGCACATAGTTTTAATTTTACTCAATCTTTCCTTCTTCAAATACTCAGGAAATATTCAGTTTCCTTTTCATACTCAAACTCACTAGTATTTATCTTCTCTCTTATCTCTCGTATTCTTCACTCTAGTCTCTCTCTTCTAAACTTCCCCGAACCCTAATGAGCACAAGGAGAGACTCTGAAAGAATCGAGATGGCTGGTGGATCAAATAAATGCACATGTCAGAAGAGAAAAACTACATAATATGATGTTCAAACCATCAGTGATTAATCTAGTTACAGAACTCCTAGTCCACCTAAACCCTCTTCTCCTCATCCAAAGAAGGAGAGCAAGAAAGGCAAAGGAGATCAGACTGCTACTTCAAGAAAGAAGAAGAAGTCAGATCCAATAGGTGGTTCTGCGAAACATAAAGGGAGTAAGTTTCGAAGCCCTAAGAAGGTGAAGAAGAAGCTTTAGAAAGTAGACAACATAAAAGGGAAGGTGTGTGATATGGAGATTCAAGAAACAGAGAAGGACACTGAGAAAGAGCTACAGATCTACTTAGAACAAAAATCCCCTCCTGGTAAGAATGGTCTCTCTAACCAGTGGTTTATAAGTCATTCTGCTTGAGGAAATTAATTTGATGGTTTTGCTTCAACTCCTGTTGCATATTATAGGTCGATCAGTACTATAATGTTGAAACAGAGTTCTCTTTGGAAAATTCTTAATCCATCAGAAGTTTCTTACCCTAAGCTTACCAGACTGTTCTACTTGAATATGAAACTGGGGAAATCTTTAGCCTTGACCATATCTTCTAAGGTTACTGGGGTTAACATGGAGCATGATCATTCTAAGTTTGCCAATTTTTTAGGATGTACAAAGAGGTACAATGTAGACAATCATCCTAGTTAGATTGATGCTTTGAAGCTGACTAAATTGGAATTCTTTTTACCTGTAGCTACAACCTCAAAACAGTTAACTCTCTTTATGTTGATTGTTCAAGCTAAGATTTTGTTCACAATTATGATGAGGTGTGTAGTACCTAAGGATAATTCAAAAGAGTTGTTGTCTGATAGGGTACTCTATTTGATGTAACTAGTTATGCATGGTTATGAGATTTATTTGGCAGGCATTGTGATTGAGCACATGCTACATTCATGTACCAAGAAAAGGAAACATCCTTTACCCTATGCCAACTCCTTACATTCTTCTTTCAACACCTTGAAATACCAGTTAATAGGGAATAGACAATCACCACTGGTATTGGAATGCTTGATGAAAAGGCTTTTCAATTGACTGGAGTTGTAAAAACTAGTGAAGGAGCATGGACCTCTCAATTTCAAAACCAATCCACTGTTCTTCAAATGTTCGAATTCATTGACAATGATTTGGATGATTTGAAGCATGATCAATATGAATCGGGTACTTAGTTCTAACAAATGAAGTAAATGCTTGAGAGTGTCTTCAAAAGTATCAACTTTAACCATGTGGAAAAGGAAGTCTCACAAGTTACAGAAGGATCAAAGAAGGCAGGTTCTAAAGCTGATGGTTTGATGAACATAGTACTGAGGATAAAGATGGAGATAAGGGTACTAGAAAGACGGGTGTTGGGGATACAGAAACAGGTGAAAAGGCTAGTGGGGATGGGGAACAGGAAGAAGACAGTGTGGAATCTGACTTGCCTCTCAATTAATTTAAGCAGAAGAAAAAGAAAGCGATGATTCCTACAATTGTGACATCAGCAGAACTGTTTGAAGGTGATGGAGCTACTGATGAGACTGGTAATGAAGTAACACAAGAAGAAGAACATCAAGAGTATGGTGAGGATGAAGAAGAAAGTGATCAGGATGAAGCTTCAGATCCTAAGGGAGATGAAGACCCCAAACCCTGATTCTAGCCTTTTCTTTCTTTCCTTAAAAGCTTTGAACCTCTTTTCAAAGCCTTGATATCATCCTTCCTCTTTCAAAACTTTATTTTAGTTTTCAAAATATTTTGATCCAACATTTTATCATCCTTATTGATGAAAGTCAAAAAGGGAGAGAAATTTAGGAGAAACACTTAGTTTTTTATTTTGGTTTTGATGTTGCAGCTGTTGGTATGTAAATTGAATAAGTACTCTGACTTTTTGTTTTCGTTAACACAATTTTTTTTATTCAGCCATGGATTAGGATTTATAATTGTTTGATTTATTATATCTATTACTGCTTGACTGCTAATGTTTATTTCTTGCAGAAATGCGGGTTAATTAGATTAATTATTTTTTTCTTTCATCAACGGGGAGATTGAAAGTTCACAGCCTGTTTCAAGGACTTGAAATAGAATTCGAAATCTTGAAACTGAGTTTTGGTTTCAAAGCTTAGAAACTGTTTTAAATTCCTTGAAATTGAACATCTTACAGAAGCAGGACCTGAGGGGGAGTTCATCCCTCAAATCAATCTTAATCTCTTATCCTTGTTCATGCTAGTTTAGATGATGAAAGACAAACTAAGCTGATGTTTTATTACATGCTAATTGAACTGTTTTCACCAAGTTCAACAAGTATATGCAGGGATTATTAGCTATCTTTTTTTGTAGGAAATGTTTCCTTACTTACTCATATGCATAAGGAAATCCAGCTTAAACAATTAATCCTACAATTACGGAACTATGTCTGAACTTTCCTAAGATCTACAAATGGAAGATCATATCAATATCCTAAAAGATATCAAGCAACTAGCCGTTGGAATTGAGCTGTTAAAGAGTCAAAGATCTGTTGGCAATTTTTAGGAAATTCTATTAAGAAGATTCTTTGTAACCATTTCGTGGTAGATCAATCTAGTATGCAATTACGCCTAACGCATACCCATGTGTTAGACTTGATATCTCCATATTAATCTACCCACCTACTAGTCTCTATGCATAGTGATCGGTCAACAACCATTGTACTTGACTAGGGATAACTAAAGATAACAACAATTGCAATCCAAAGACATCATTATATTAATATCTCCATATAATAAAATGAATATTCTAGCCAAAAACAATGTTCACACTAAAGTAGAGTGCCTCTAGGGCATCTACACCAACAGATATCATGATGAGTGAACGAATCTGTATTGATGGGTTACATCGCCAAACCAGCACCGAGTTGATGCGTTGAGTTTTTGTATCAATTCGCCAAGTAAAATATATAAAATTATAATGAAGCCCATGAAGTGATTTTGAAATAATATTGCTATTATGCTGAATATTTTTTAATGACGTATAGTCCCTCAAAATGTCCAACCAAAATTGATCCGCATTCCCAGAAGTGCATGTCATTATTGTATATGGGAAAAATAGTCTACAATATAGTGGACTAAGTAATGTTTATGGATAGAAATAGTCATTGAAATTCTCTAAAAGAGATTGAGCTATATCAATCAACCCCTGCAGTGTTTTGGATGTTATCAATCATACATGTAGAAGTATCTTAATATTGTATGAATCCTCCCGAATAGTATGAAACTTGCTATCCTTGCTCGGCGGGAGATTTTGTTTATGAATTTTAGCATGTTATCATAATTATTCATAGAAGAATTTATGCTTGATGGAGGATATACTGATCCAGTTTTGAGAGATTTATTGATTGATACTAATCCCAGCAAGATTAATATTTTGTGAATTATTTCTACCTTTTGCATTCTCCGGAGAGAACGACTAAATTAGCTCATTTCACTTTCGTGAAGGAAGTGCGAATCATAACATATTTCTCAATGAATAATAATATGAGAATATGAAAAAATGGAACTATGACATGTCATATCCCATCGAGAGATAAATTATATCACGTGACCTTAATGTCTTCGTGGATTTTTTCTGCCGGAAGCACAAGTTGTGAATTTATGACGGTCATAGTTTTCACATCATGAGGGCGAGACTGACTAGATTGCATGACGTGAACTTTATGTTTATCTCGTTTACATTTAGTCATACTGACGTAAAGTTAGAAGTTACATTATAGACTTAAGTCTAATTGACTAATGAGTAGTTGGTTTGATAGCATGCTAGTAGCATGTAAGGATTGATTGTTCAAAGATTATGATCCTCCAGAAGAGGATGTTAAAAGCAACCATATCTTGTGCAATTTGAAATACCAATTGAGAACACAAGATATGACATATTCTCAAGACTTATGAGAAATTAAATGATATCATCAGCATTAGATAAAAGCCAACGTTGGAAAAAAAATATCAAAGAAGCTCTTGAAGAAGCTAAGGTACCTAATTTGAGAATAATCTCACGATCTTATGGTTGATGATACTTTAACTGGAAAAGCGCTTGAAATCATATGATTTGTTTACAACACTATAAGTGGAATTGTGTTAACTATATATTGGCCAAATTCAAAGTCAACAATTGTGTCTGTACATATACACGAGCTATTCGGTTAATGCATAGAGCATATTTGGGAAGTACTTTGAAGTACATTAGATGACTATAGCATCCATGTTCGTATAAAATAATATATTCAAATTTCTGCACGCTAATGGTTGAATTTGTGAGACTATTGAAAGAGGAATATGCTATAGTGCATATGATGCCTAAATGACATCAATATTTCTCATGGTTTTAACTATAGTTATGACCAACAAATCCTCTCTTTGTTAAGAGTGATTCTGATATTTCTTTAAGTATAGAAGACTAAAAAGTGAATAGAAACATTTTTAAATTAGTAACTAGTTACAGTATGATCGTATAAATCACTTTATGTGAAAATCATGGAGGTTAGTACCTATCACATATATCGAGTTTCCTAAAGCAACTGAAAGTGTACACTCGCGAGTAGTCTAATTGCATTTTCATTTTGGCATTTATTGAAATAACATGACAAACAATCACATGACATGCTAACTATTGATAAAAAGTTTTGTTTTCTTACTATGGATCGGAATAGTATTGGCCTAATCCAAGTATAGTTAGATTAATAATGGGGCAATTTTGTAACTAATATAAAGAGTTGTTAATGATAAAATCTTATTCCAAGCCTAATATTTCATTAGATAAAATAATTAGAGAAAGAGAGAGAATATAAAAGAGAGGACCGAACCTCCCTAGGGCCGACGACACAAAGAGAGGCTGAAACCCTCCTCCGCCATTGTCCCACTTCACGCTTGATTGGATCCACCTCCTTAATGATTTCTCCTTCTTCTACACTGCAAGCACAAACAGTAGAGGTAGTTCTAGTTGGCGATCCTACGGTGTGGGTATCTATAGATTCGTAGAAATAAATTCTACGAATTGATCAGTCAGACTATCAAGGTAACCTTATCTCCTTTTTTCACGTTATGAATGCTTCACCTGCGATTTATGTGGATACCGTAGAGGCGCCTCATCTTTTCTGCGCTAGTGATTGTCACTAGTCAGTGCGATTGAGGTAAACCTCTAATCTACCAGATTATGCTCGATGTACCGATTCGCAACCAAGAACCGTACCAATGCGCAAACAGAAATACGCCCAATAACATGCAAAGAATTACTGTGTGCACATTAACACGCCGCCAAATAATGCATGCCCAACAACATGCAATAAACGATGCACGCCCAATAATGCGCTACCAACCAAATCTCATATCAACAACCCGCATCAATTGCTCCATGCCGGGAGAAAAATCCATCTGTTGACTTGAGTTGTCTCCACCTTGAATTGAATCCTCCTAGCGTCCAGAACAAGATCCACGTGCTCAATACTCCATGCTGGAGGCCCATTTGCGCCTGAACGCCAAATCGCCAGAACGCGAGATGAGCTTAAACCGCCAGATTCGTGCCGGAAACAACAACCAGATTTGCTCGATCTCTTTCACGCTGAATCATATGTTCGCCAACATGATCCATAGCATGAAATGTATTTCTTCTCCAACAACGAGCCCGACAGTTCACTATAACTCATCTCACACGAATTCGCTATATTTCATCACCTGAAAACCCAAATCGAACAGCTTGGCTCTAATACCACTTGTTAGAAACGAATGCAGATGATACCACTTTTTAAGAATTAAGAAGACCAATGTAACAAAGAGCAAGATGAAGTAAAACACAAACGATTTAATATGGTTAACAAGTTTTGAGACTCGCTACGTCAACGGCCAAAACAAACCCAATTTTATTGATGAGAGAACCAATTAAAATCCAATACAAACCACACAAGCTAATATCCACGACCTACACCGAGATTGGCCTAGACAAGTGAATTGTGCCCAACGCAACGACTAAAGTTACCAAAATGCAGAAGGAAAAAAATTCCAAAACGGACAAGGAAAAATTCCTCCCTAACAAACACTAATCATTCTAATGTCAAAAACATATTAAAATTATTTCTTTAGAGATTTTCTTATGCGAAATCCATAATTTGGGGAGTTCTACCATGTCCATAGATTGTTCTAATATGTAGATTATCAGCTTAAAATTGGTGTCTCGAAGGTGAGATTGTCAAAAGTTGACTTGGATTAAAATTCGGGATACCGATCACACACTAAAATTAAGCCAAGTTGAATTGAATAGCAGACATAGTTCTAAATTGATGTATGTAAATTAAAATCAAGAAAAATAAATAATCTTAGGAACGAAGAAAATAATTCATTTGGTAATGTTTTTTATTTACCGAACGTTCGTTTAGCCCGTTATCCAAAGAAGAAACTTATTTACTTGCCAATGTTATTTTTTTATCGATAAGATTTTATAGCAATAGTATATGATATTCTATACATATGGTAACAGAAAATCCAGATAGTGAGTTAATTTATTTTTGTCAACTGCATGAATAATTTGCTAGATTTTACTCTATCCTAATATTAACTTCCATTTAACAAGTCCGTGAGGCCTGTGGAAGACGCACCTAATCATGGTCTACTCTCTAAAAGGGTAACTGGGGTGTGGTCCCTGCTGGCGGTCCTTCACGTGATACAACGAGAGTGTTAATGCCTACACTGACATAGCTCCTAAATCCAAATATCTACAACATTCAATAATTAGTATATGACCCAGAGAGTTGACGTGAATATTTTAGGTAATATAACATATCATTTAGTTATGAGAGTATTAGTCTAGTTGTTATTGTATATTTGTGTAAGTATAACCATTAACTCAACAGGAAAAAATGTAATTTTTTTTTGCAAAGATATTGGAAATTTATTTAAATATTGGGCCTCTCGGGCACCGATAAAATGAACATGCTTTCACGGCATGTAACAACCCAACTAGTACATTAAAGACTATCTAAGCCCAAACTAAGTAGACAATGTGTAAGGGTTTGTTTTGTCCCTTGGAAAAAATTGAACCCTACCCTGTGTTATAAATGATACAGCCTCGTTACAAACAGCAACCACACTTTTCTTATCATTTCCTCTCTCTAATCCACCGCCTCTATCAACTCCACCGCCTCTCATCTTCTCAAGTTTTTGTGTTAAGATCAGGGAGTTGATCTCCACAATCAAATTCACAAAATCTCTATCTAGAAACATTTGCCCAGTTTGATGAAGAGCTTGAAATGCCACGAAGAGAGGGTCTTTGTGGAAAGGGACCTGGAAACAAAATCACCCTATGAGTTCCAGCCAGCAGCACCACCTCCACAAATATTCTGGTTGATAGGAACTGCAGCGTCGGTGTTTAATTTAAGCCTCGCTGGCGACGGCGGACTCCAACCGTGATTCTCCTAAACTTCCATGGGCGTGCATGTGCAAATCGAGAAGAAAGATAAGTGGTAATAAACTCTTCGTTTTTCGAACTTAAATTTTTTATCACATCTCCTTTCGAAATATATTTATATTCATAAATAAAACGATTTATATGGTTTCAAATCTGCCACAAGCACATAGAGAAAGAAAGTTTTTTACTTTGTTGGAGTTTTGAGGATAATATTTTCCAAAAATAATCTGAAAGGCAAGAATTTGTTGGTGATTTTCAGATCCAAGTCAAGGGTAGCAAAACAATCACCGACCCGGGACAATCCTGAAAGAGGTGTCCTTCAACTTCCTGGAATCAATGGTGAAAAAAACAAAGAGTTATATTCATCCCTTTTTAAGAAAGATATTAATTGGTAGAGATACAGTTGTCTGGAAGTTTACCCAATTTATTTGAGTGTGAGATAATCTATTATTGCGGAGATTTCTTGGTCGAGAGAGTAAACTATGTAATCTACGTACTTTATAACTATCTATATCTCGTAAAGGTATAAACAATCAAAGTTTTTCTCGGAAAAAACTTTCATATAATCTATACTTACAAAATGTAAGTTTGCATAATTAATTTTTAAATTTGGTGTAGTATGCACTCACAAGTGAATATTTCTCCTCAAAGAAAATATGAACTCGATTTCTAAATATGAATAAGATATGTTTTGTTTTTTATTTCCGACACAACCAAAAGACTTATCATAAACAATGGTTTGAAGCACCAAGTGACCAGTCCCCTGCATAGATTTAACAATGCATATCTTAAAATAGAGTGTTGGTTAAAACGTGTTGTCACAATCAGATGTAATTACATCGCTAATTTTGAATCATCTTAGAATTTATTTGTTAAATCTTTGTTTCAATTTTGAGATTTTGATATGAACAGTCAATGGTACAAAATTTCAATTCTTTAGGCACTGAGAAGAGTGGACAGGCAACACCTTCGAAATACAGACATTAAGGTGACCTTCCTTTCTTTTTGAGTAATAAAATAGTTTCAATTTACACATTTTTGTTACAACTTAATTAAGGTAATCTTTTACATTTTTTAGGCTAAAGAAGCTTAGTGTTATTTAACTTCAATTTTTCTTACTTTTTACTCATAAAATTTACTTTTATGATGTAATATGGTAAATAGGTAAGAAATTTTCTATTTCTAAGATAGATACTACAACTTTATAAAATATTTCTTAATTTCAAAGTAAGTTTTTTTTTACGTTTTTCTAAAGAAAAAAAAATTACTTGAATTAGGTAAAGAAAGCGGAGCCTTATCAAATATTTCGATTTATTTTAAATGTAGTTGAAACTTACCCATTCACCTCCTTAGTAACACTACGTTGTGTTTTCACATACTAGTCTTGAGGTCACAGTACACATATACTAGAAAGTGTAAATTTTGACCATGCCTCACAATATTTTACAAGTTATTATAGAAGAGCCCAGAGGGATGGAAAATTGGTTTCTAGTAAGTGTAATATATAACAACTAAGATTATCTCCAACTCCATGGGGGAGGTGGAGGAGAGGGAGAAAACTTATAAAAATACAGTTCTAGTCCAACCCCATGAGTGGAGGGGGTAGGGAAGGGGTGTTACGGGGACAGATTTTGGTTGGGGTGTACGATAGTTAGGAGCGTTAGAGTGGAGAAGAGTAGTTTATCAGCCACTGTTCATTACTTCTTGAGAACAGCGACTGATGGGATGTATACTAGATAGGCCCATGAATCACCAGAATCAGTTTCCCGAGCTCCGCCTATGCCTCGCCGTAATGCTCTGCCCCGGCAACCTTATCCCCTTTATCGCCACTCTTCCACTTCTCCCCCGCCTCATCACCCATCTCCATTATCCCATGACTGAAATAAACCGGTGACGGAGTCGCTGCGAGAAACCGTAATATAACTTGGTACAGGGATCTAGGATTGTGCCTCCTAAATGGAGAAATCTAAATAGCATAGTCGGAATTCAATCATTGAGTGAAATCACAAAAAATGAACTAGGAGAGCTGGAAGACATTGAAGATACCCCAACCTAGGGTATCACCTCCAAAATGTGGAATATCAAATTGGCTTATTTATCAACGAATCCGTGAGAGTAAGATATTTGGTTTCATAAATAAGTATGTCCAGCGTCTTCTAGTGGAATGGGAACTTGATTTCGAGCATCCCAATGACTTGGGTAGGGATCCAAGTGGTGAAGGGATAGATGAGGTTTAGGGGATATGGGTAGTCCACTGGGGAATACGATATATCGTGGTGGTGGCAGGAGAACAGTGGAGGTTGTGATCCGAGAACAGAGGTGGTTGAGGTGCTTGCATACAGCAAGATAAAGAACATGATGAAAAAAGAACATTTGTCACGACTTTGGCTAGCTCTCTTTCTCATGGCTAGCAATCACAATGTAAGAAAGTGTTGGCCGAACATGTGTCAAGACTTAGGCTGCATGTAACATCCCTCTTTCATAATATAAAAAAAGAGATCTATGTCCCTCTCTTAAACTCATGAGTTCTCTCTTTCTCTCTCTCGTTGAGACTCTCCAATGGCCAGCAACAATACCTTCCCCACCCTTGTGTGCTATGGTAAATAAACAAGTCCCATAGTTGCCACAGGGAGTAGGATCGCTCTGGGTAGTACTTTCACTCCTCAAATGGTTCATGTGGTGCATTCACTACCGTAGTAAGGACCATCGCAGTGAAGAAGTTTCATTCAAAATCGATCCATGGAAGATCAAAATCCTAGCTCAGGTACCTTCACGAAGGCCAGTTGTATGTTGTGTCTAACTTTAAGATTCTGGTTTTCCAAGTTCTCTGGTGATGAACGACGATCCGTAGGAGGGTGTAGTGGTGAATCCTACGCAACAGAGGTGGAGGATGATGTTCAATGCAAGGCAGAATATAAAAATGTACCTGTATGCCGTAACAATCGGGTGCAGCCTTGGTGGACACAACCAGAACAACCTTGGGGTATACTACAACATGGTAGGGGTAACTCCACTGCAGATCAAACAGGGTATCATTAATCTCGTAGATGATTACAACCTTCATAACTAAAGGTTGTTAGGTCATTGCGGCTATTGAGGTGCCTTGAGGTTGCTAAAGTGTCAATATTGGGTTTTCATTCCAGTGGTATCCTCGCCGTTTATCTTGTTCTCAATGTAATTTCATATGTACTTCAACTTAATCCAGTTTTATTTTACTCTCAACTCTGTTTTTATTCCTGAGGTTAACTCATCCCTGTGATTGTGGATCCACTGCTTGAGCTACAGTAGTGTTACCTCGATCTTGTTGCAGCATGCCACGAGGTTGTCTGGGTTGTGGCCATATAGGCTCCGCCGGGGGGTGACTGCATACAAGTACATACCCGTCTTCTGCGTTTCAATGAACACCGTCCTTAACCTGTGCTACGAAGGATTCACAAATACACCCTCTTCTTGTTCGTCCTCTATCCCCAAAGAACTTGGGACACTGAGGTTTTCAAAGTTAGGCAGACAGTCGGCTAGCCTGTGTGAGCGACCTCAGCTAGGATTTGGACCAACAATTGATTCATGTTGAATGCAACTTCTTCACGGTGATGGTCCCCACGGCTCTAGTGGCATGCAGCACATAAACCATTTGGCGAGTGAAATTACTCACCACAATCACCATACACCCAGTGGCTGCCATGGGGCTTGCGACTTTCGTGATAGTACACAAGGGTGTGAAATGCATTGTTTCTGGCCATAGGATAGTCTAAGCGAGACACAGAGAGAGGGAGAGAGAGAGAAACAGAGGGAGAGATCACTCTCCCTCCTTTTCTCTCTCTCCTTTCCATTGTGTCTCGCTGAGACAATCCAATGACCAGCAACAATGCCTTCCTCACACTTTTATGCTATCACAGATGCAGTAAGCCCCATGGAAACCACAAGGTGTACGTTTGCTGTGGCGAGTACATTCACTCCCCAAATGGTTTATGTGGTGCATGCCACTGCATTCATGAGGACCATCACTGTGAAGAAGTTGCATTCATCATCAATCCATGGATGGTCAATATCCTTGCTTAGGTACCTCATGGAGGCCAGTCACTTGTTCTGCCTACCTTTCACAACCTCTTGTACAAGGTTCTCTAGGGATAGACGATGACCTATAGGAGGGTGTAATTGTGATTCCTTCGCAAGAGAGGCGAAGGAAGGTTTCCACTGAAAGGCAAGAAACGGGAATGTACCTCTATGAAGACACCCTTTGGTGGAGCCTATGTAGCCGCGACCAAGACAACCTGGTAACATGCTGCAACATGACTGAGTTAACTCCATTGCAGTTCAAGTAGTGGATCAACAATCACATGGATGAGTACAACCTCAGGAACAAAAACAGAGTTGAGAGTACAATTAAGTTGAAGTACATAAGACATTACACTAAGAACAAGTTGAATGACGCGGAGAACACCAGAACTAGAACCCTCAATTGAAACTTTAGCAACCTCCGTCCACCTTTTTAGATGCAATGGCAAAACAACCTTCAGTTATGGAGGCTATAATCATCTACGTAATTATTGATCCTTTGCTTGAGCTGCAAGGGAGTTACCCCTAACATATTGCATTATGCCACTATGTTGTTCGGGTTATGGCCACCAAGTCTCTACCCTATTGTGATGCTATACATGTACATTTCTACCGTTTTACTTGCACTAATAACGTCCTCCAGCTCTGTTGCAGAGGATTCAGCACCACACCCTCATCTGGGTCATGGTCTATCCACATAGCACTTGGGAAAATGTGGTTTTAAAAGTTAGGCACAACACGCAGTTGGCCTCCATGAAGGTACATGTGCTAGGATTTTTACCATCCTTAGGTTGATGTTCTTCACTGTGATGGTCCTTGTCGTTAAAGTGAAATGCACCACATGAACCATTTGGGAGTGAAAGTAATCCCCACAACCATGCTACACCCTATGGCTACCATGTGAATTGCGCATTTACAATAGCACACAACGGTGAGGAAGGAATTTTTGCTGGCCGTTGGAGGGAGAGAACGAGAGATCTAAAGATTTTGAGTGAGGGAAAGAGATCTCATCATATATATTATAAGATAGGGATGTTACATGCAGCAAAAGCCGTGACACATGGTCAGTTGACACTTTGTTGCATTGTGATTGCTAGCCATGAGAAAGAGAGCTAGCTGATGGGTTTGTAAATGATCGTCAAGATTTTGTACTTGTTCACTGACACACTATAGAAGTTCTATATAGCTTGTAGAGGTTACTAGATTCGCTTAACCATGATCTAGGAAGTCGTTTGAGGGTTAGGATTCGTTCGATCTGGTATTTCTAGTTTCAACTTGTTGCATACTTGCATTTTACTTCAAAATTAACCAGCTAAGAGAAAGAAAACTAGTATCATATATGCAAACGAATATACAAGAATACCAAAGCTACCGATGGGATAGAATTCGGGATTACGAAGAGTGTCAACTGGAGAATTTGGACAAAATTTCACCCATAACAATCAAAATTTATATCATGTTTCTTATACATTTGGGTCTCGCCATATGTTACGAAGACCAATGGCTAAAACCATATTTTAGGGGTTCATATTTATGTCTAAACAATTGTACAAATATCTTCCCCACCCATAGATCCTCTTGGCAGTCCACTCTGCACCATCTAAACTGAAGCACTTCCAAAGAAAAAGAATGCCGAAGCACCTCATCCAATTCTCTCTATTTATAAGTTCATACAAAAAATAATATTTATTATTATCCCAATTTACAAACTACGACGTAGAAAAATAAAAGGGATTTTATATTTCATACCCCCTCAAGGCTCCTAAAGAACTGGAAACGAGGAACACAATCAAATTTCACCCATCTCTTAAAACTCAAAAGCTAACTAATTTTCTTTCGAATTTTACTACTCAGTTAAACTTAATGGCTTAGTTCAGCTTATTAGGTATTTATATCAGCATACAAGATTCAGTTCAATCAACCTCTTCGATAGATAGATCTGATGAATTGATGAAATAAGAGCATATTTATATGAAATAGACTCATTAGGGAAATAGAGGATACAATGATATATATTTACCAAACATATACATTGAACTACTGTTAGCTACAGCTATCAGGGAATGCTTCAGAGGAAGGATGAAAAGGATCGGAGGTGAAGAGGAAGACATAGACGAGAAAGAGAGACGGGAAAAGGAGAGATATAATTAATGATTTTCTTATTATTTTATAGAAATAAAAAAATGGTTTAAATAAGACTCTCTAGACCATGTAGGGCTGACCCAACTACAACCAAAGAAAAGAAACGCAAACTAACTCGGACGGAGCTTACAATTTGCTCAAAGAATCAATACAGAGGTATTATTGGTTCACTAGCTTATTTAACTGCAATCAATCCAAATATCATGTTTAGTTTCTATATATGTGCTAGATTTCAAGTTGTTCCTAAATAATCACTCATTGGTTGTACAAAGAATCTTTTGATATCTCAATGGTACCGAAGACTTTGGGATTTGGTATCCTAAAGAATCTAACTTCTCTCTGTATGGAATTTAGATGCTGACTTTGCATGCTACAAAGTTGATAGAAAAATCCCTTCAGTGTGTTTCTCGTTCCTTGGATCATCCCTGATAAGCTAGCATTCTAAGAAGCAAAATTTAGTAGCGCCATCAACAGCAGAAGCTGAATATGTAATACCCCGTATTTAAGTTAAGGGTTATTTGGACATTTCGAAAAGAAAAAACAAATTGAAAATTTTGAGTAATTTATATTTCAAACTTATTATTGACTTTTCTTAATTTTAACGTATAAGTGTGTCATTTGACATCTATGATGATATATATTTTTATTTCGGGGTTAATTTGTAGTTTTAAAAATTTGGAAAAATACTATATGAAATCTATTTTGTATATTTGGAACTAATTTGTAGTTTTAAAAGTGAATTTTTGACAATTATATACATAGCATTTTATTTGAAATTATTTGCTAAGTTTTTAATTTATAAAAAAATAATACTAATAACTTTTATGTGATTGTTGGTATGTGAGAATTACATTCTTACCCTCATTACTCTATGTTTCTATTCTTCAACTCCATCCAACAATTAATGTAATTGATATTTACATTCCAAGTACACCCTCCACAATTTTGGTCAACTCCAATAAAATAATGCATGCTAAACTCTATTTACACTCTTGTGAAATCCATCTACCTCCATGTTCATCACAAACACTTCCTACACACTTTTCACTCACCATCTCTTTCTCTTTCATTTTTCTTTTCATCACCTTCTCATCAAGAACACTCACACACAATCATCCCACTCATCCTCAATCAATTCCATTTCTTCCTCTCAATTATTCATATGCCTTTTCATTTCAAGAGCATTCATACAAGCTTTCTTCTCTCTCTCCAAATATCATTCCTGTTTTTGGGAGTTGACCTCACAAAAACACCATGAAAACTTCATTTTCTAGCATCCAAAGCATGAAAAACTTGATTCCAAGCTTTGTACAACTATGGAGGGGAGTCATTTCACCATTCTACTCATGAATTGAAGACCCATTTCACTCTATTCCTCACCATCATCTTGAATTTTGGGGTAACATTTCTTCTAGTCTTCAATTCATTCATGCATGTCCACTTTTTTGCTTTGATTGATGAAATTTCATCTTAGTTTTCTTTATATCCATGCTTGATTCTTCATTTCCATGGTTAGATCATGTGATTGACTCCAAAATTTTGACTATTTCATGAAACTCACACTAAAACCCATATGCACTTTGTAAATTTCTTGGTAGTTGCACTTGCATGTCATGAATATTTGATTATTTGTGTCAAGACCATATAAAAATCTTAATTCATGCTTAAAATGATATTATTTGGGTGAAAATCAAGTCTTCATAAGTTGCATGTATCATTAGAACCATTCTTGTTGATTTTTGAAAAAATTGCATGTTCATACAATCTGACCAGTTTATGAAAAGCGTATATTATCTCTAAATTTTGTCTCTGTAGAATTTTTAAATCTTACATATTCTGAATTTAGACTCAGAGAGGGTCATTTTGAAAGAAGATTTCACTCTATATCCTTTTCGGTTAGGGAGATATGCTCATTCTAAGTTGCATGTTTTCTGAAACTCTGTTTTTGGACAAGTTTTACCATTTTTGTTAAAAATCTCATTTCCAGAAACTTATGGCACCAAATCTTTCTTGTGATAAAACTAGACACATAAGGGATTCATTCTGGAGAATATGGACATTTTTCCTAATCTCCAAGTAGTAGTAATTGTTCTTCAAAGTTGAAACTTTCTTGCAAACTTGTCTCTGCATAGCAGTGTCTGTTATTTTTGTAACTTGAGTTTTATAATAGCTATGCATGATTTTCTTGGTGTTTCTCAAAGTAGACACATGTAGGTTCATCATACATTAATTTCAAAATTTTAGGAGATGATTTGATATGGTAAATGTGGCTCCAAAGTTAGAGCTACAATTCTGTCCAGAATTGTAGTTTCACATTTTTTAGAAAACTTGAATTTTTGAACTTCTAGGTGTTTTGTTGGACTAGTTTTGATAATTAAACATAATTATATGTGCATTAGTGAAATTTAGGACTATGTACATGTAGGTTTGCATTTTTACTATGCATGTGTAAATTGGTTATAACGAGTACGTCATACGTGTGATTGTAGACATCGACCCCGTAGGAGAGAGCGGTTGTCGTCGGAGTGCTAGGATTAGTTTCTTACTTTTAAGTGTGCTTCATCTCAGTGGTAAGTACATATGTACGACCTTTTCATATCAAAATGTGTGTATGTGTTTGATTTTTCAAATGAATGCTTGTTACATGAAAAAGTATGAGAATGCATGTTTTCCACTCGAATGTTGTTAAACTATTTTATTCATCTCCTTTGAGAACTCTCGGAAATTACTTGTGAAATGTTGATATTCTGATTCTGGTTATGTGAAAGAGAAGAAATAAAATACCTCTAATAGACTTAGGATGATGTACAGAGTACTGTTATTAATGAGAGGCGTCAAGTGATCCTCCATTTTCTTATGGCTAAGACCATAGAAGCAATGCTTCTTATTATTGGATAGAACGTTAATGTTCAAAAATCCGCCCCCGATGAGCTAAAATGTATCAAGATATTGAGGCCAAGGGGTTTATAGAGCTATAGAGTGCTACTTATACTTGTAAGGGTCACTACGGTATAGGGGTGTCGACACTTAAGGCCTTTTAGCTAATGTTATGAGCGGGGTTGACGAATGGGCTCCCTTAACGCTCGGGTGAAATAGGGTTTGATAGACCCTTGAAGGAACCCTTAGTGATTATTTCGTGATCCCTCTGTCTACATCGATCCTGCTGGTGGCTCTAGACATGCCTAAGCTAAACTTAACGGTTAAATTGGAATTGAAAGAAAGTTTGATTACTCTATTGATGTTGTTTGTGGCTCTTGATTGCCTAATCTAATCAAATGATTTGAAAAGCTTTGGCTACTTGTGATTTAATATCATTATCAGGTCAAATGGACTTGGTTACTGTTGATATTCTACTTGTTTAAGAATATGTTGACTACTTGTGGTTTATAAATGTTTTAAAGATGGTGGTTCTCGCTACGCGGTTACTCATAAATGTTCCGAATTGTTCCAACTCTTTTGCTCATTGATTTTCAAATATCTTTATTTGCTTCAACTCATGCTTCCGTGCCACTCATTGCTTTACATGTTGTAGTGTGTATTTACTCAGTTTTTACTGATCATTTCTTCAAAACTGCGTCGGCTTTTGCCATTTTAAAACCGCAGGTCATCACTCAAGGTGGGGGATGGGAACGCGGAACGAGACAAAGACGTTTAGATTAAGTTAGAGTAGATCACATAGATTATTTCAAACAAATTATATTTGTAATCTTATCTTCTCAAGATTGCTGTATTTATTAAATTAAATGTAACATTCGTAACTATATTTCTACTTTTGGTTATCGATTGTCTCTTTGACCCTGAACCGAGATCCCGGGTCGTTGCAGATGGTATCAGAGCATCGGTTCTCCGGTTAATGAGACTTTTCGATTTCCTTAAGTAGATAAAGAAGAAAGATAACACGTTTTCAAAATTTTAAAATTGATTAGGATATCTCAATTTGGTAATAACAAAGTAAGCAAGCCGCGGGGGATTTTGGGGTACTGATGTATTCTTAAACACGATTTGTACCGTACTTGTTGATTAACTGTTACTTGCTAATTGGTATGTGCTCCATGCGGAATCTACTTGCTTATTTATATGTTTTCCATCCTATGAGCATGTTTACTTGCTATATAGAAATAATTTGTCATTGTCGTGTGATGCGTATTCGTGTTCCTTTGCTTGTTCATCCTACCTTGTCTACGAGAGAGTAACGACCTTTTTACTTAAAGACCGTGAGACCATTCCTTTCATACCTTTGAGTGCGACTTTTAAGATAATACCTGTTTTGTTTCATTTTGAGTTAATTTGAATTGGTCGTTTTCAAAATTACAAAGTTTTGACCAAAACAAAAAAGTATTTCCAATATATATATATATATATATATATATATATATATATATATATATATATATATTTGAAAAAGTGTTGGGTGTCGAGATACCAAATGCCAAGTGATGTGGACCACTTTGTTTAGCAGTCCGCTGGCGTGACTCTTAGTACAACGGTACTATGAGTTGTACCCGCTGTGTAGACCAAGTTGGAACATTTGAAACACATTCGAGTTGTGATTGATAGACAAATTGTGTGACGACACATAGTGTTCTTTTCTCCCTCGTATGCGTGGAACACTTGAGGTGATTGGTTTATCAAACCCTAAACAGGTAAGACAACATTTTTAGTTCGGATGAGCCAAGCAAAATGACGTGTTAGTTTCGATCAAATTATTTTGTGTCTATAAATTTCAAGATTTGTTTAAACGCAAGAAAAGTTGTCGAATAACCTTGTAAACGTGATAACTTGTATGTTGGTCTAGACCTTTGAAAATCTGGTGTCGACCTTCTACTGGAGTTAATTGTATTTTAACCCCTACTATGATACGAGTGAGTAGAGACTTTTCCGACCGAGAGCTCGTTCCCGTTAATATAAGTGTTGCATATGCATTAGCCTTGCATACAATTAGCATGTGCATTGGCATTGCATACAACCCTCATGTGCATTAGTTGCATTCTCGTGAAGCATGTCGTAGTTTTACAAAAAAAAAAAAAAAAATATCAAGCTTCGGGGACGAAGCTTCATTTTAAGGGGGATATAATGTAATACCCCGTATTTAAGTTAAGGGTTATTTGGACATTTCGAAAAGAAAAAACAAATTGAAAATTTTGAGTAATTCATATTTCAAACTTATTATTGACTTTTCTTAATTTTAACGTATAAGTGTGTCATTTGACATCTATGATGATATATATTTTTATTTCGGGGTTATTTTGTAGTTTTAAAAATTTGGAAAAATACTATATGAAATCTATTTTGTATATTTGGAACTAATTTGTAGTTTTAAAAGTGAATTTTTGACAATTATATACATAGCATTTTATTTGAAATTATTTGCTAAGTTTTTAATTTATAAAAAAATAATACTAATAACTTTTATGTGATTGTTGGTAAGTGAGAATTACATTCTTACCCTCATTACTCTATGTTTCTATTCTTCAACTCCATCCAACAATTAATGTAATTGATATTTACATTCCAAGTACACCCTCCACAATTTTGGTCAACTCCAATAAAATAATGCATGCTAAACTCTATTTACACTCTTGTGAAATCCATCTACCTCCATGTTCATCACAAACACTTCCTACACACTTTTCACTCACCATCTCTTTCTCTTTCATTTTTCTTTTCATCACCTTCTCATCAAGAACACTCACACACAATCATCCCACTCATCCTCAATCAATTCCATTTCTTCCTCTCAATTATTCATATGCCTTTTCATTTCAAGAGCATTCATACAAGCTTTCTTCTCTCTCTCCAAATATCATTCCCGTTTTTGGGAGTTGACCTCACAAAAACACCATGAAAACTTCATTTTCTAGCATCCAAGGCATGAAAAACTTTATTCCAAGCTTTGTACAACTATGGAGGGGAGTCATTTCACCATTCTACTCATGAACTGAAGACCCATTTCACTCTATTCCTCACCATCATCTTGAATTTTGGGGTAACATTTCTTCTAATCTTCAATTCATTCATGCATGTCCACTTTTTTGCTTTGATTGATGAAATTTCATCTTAGTTTTCTTTATATCCATTCTTGATTCTTCATTTCCATGGTTAGATCATGTGATTGACTCCAAAATTTTGACTATTTCATGAAACTCACACTAAAACCCATATGCACTTTGTAAATTTCTTGGTAGTTGCACTTGCATGTCATGAATATTTGATTATTTGTGTCAAGACCATATAAAAATCTTAATTCATGCTTAAAATGATATTATTTGGGTGAAAATCAAGTCTTCATAAGTTGCATGTATCATTAGAACCATTCTTGTTGATTTTTGAAAAAATTGCATGTTCATACAATCTGACCAGTTTATGAAAAACGTATATTATCTCTAAATTTTGTCTCTGTAGAATTTTTAAATCTTACATATTCTGAAACTAGACTCAGAGAGGGTCATTTTGAAAGAATATTTCACTCTATATCCTTTTCGGTTAGGGAGATATGCTCATTCTAAGTTGCATGTTTTCTGAAACTCTGTTTTTGGACAAATTTTACCATTTTTGTTAAAAATCTCATTTCCAGAAACTTATGGCACCAAATCTTTCTTGTGATAAAACTAGACACATAAGGGATTCATTCTGGAGAATATGGGCATTTTTCCTATTCTCCAAGTAGTAGTAATTGTTCTTCAAAGTTGAAACTTTCTTGCAAACTTGTCTCTGCATAGCAGTGTCTGTTATTTTTGTAACTTGAGTTTTATAATAGCTATGCATGATTTTCTTGGTGTTTCCGAAAGTAGACACATGTAGGTTCATCATACATTAATTTCAAAATTTTAGGAGATGATTTGATATGGTAAATGTGGCTCCAAAGTTAGAGCTACAATTCTGTCCAGAATTGTAGTTTCACATTTTTTAGAAAACTTGAATTTTTGAACTTCTAGGTGTTTTGTTGGACTAGTTTTGATAATTAAACATAATTATATGTGCATTAGTGAAATTTAGGACTATGTACATGTAGGTTTGCATTTTTACTATGCATGTGTAAATTGGTTATAACGAGTACGTCATACGTGTGATTGTAGACATCGACCCCGTAGGAGAGAGCGGTTGTCGTCGGAGTGCTAGGATTAGTTTCTTACTTTTAAGTGTGCTTCATCTCAGTGGTAAGTACATATGTACGACCTTTTCATATCAAAATGTGTGTATGTGTTTTATTTTTCAAATGAATGCTTGTTACATGAAAAAGTATGAGAATGCATGTTTTCCACTCGAATGTTGTTAAACTATTTTATTCATTTCCTTTGAGAACTCTCGGAAATTACTTGTGAAATGTTGATATTCTGATTCTGGTTATGTGAAAGAGAAGAAATAAAATACCTCTAATAGACTTAGGACGATGTACAGAGTACTGTTATTAATGGGAGGCGTCAAGCGATCCTCCATTTTCTTATGGCTAAGACCATTGAAGCAATGCTTCTTATTATTGGATAGAACGTTAATGTTCAAATATCCGCCCCCGATGAGCTAAAATGTATCAAGATATTGAGGCCAAGGGGTTTATAGAGCTATAGAGTGCTATTTATACTTGTAAGGGTCACTACGGTATAGGGGTGTCGACACTTAAGGCCTTTTAGCTAATGTTATGAGCGGGGTTGACGAATGGGCTCCCTTAACGCTCGGGTGAAATAGGGTTTGATAGACCCTAGAAGGAACCCTTAGTGATTATTTCGTGATCCCTCTGTCTACATCGATCCTGCTGGTTGCTCTAGACATGCCTAAGCTAAACTTAAAGGTTAAATTGGAATTGAAAGGAAGTTTGATTACTCTATTGATGTTGTTTGTGGCTCTTGATTGCCTAATCTAATCAAATGATTTGAAAAGCTTTGGCTACTTGTGATTTAATATCATTATCAGGTCAAATGGACTTGGTTACTGTTGATATTCTACTTGTTTAAGAATATGTTGACTACTTGTGGTTTATAAATGTTTTAAAGATGGTGGTTCTCGCTACGCGGTTACTCATAAATGTTCCGAATTGTTCCAACTCTTTTGCTCATTGATTTTCAAATATCTTTATTTGCTTCAACTCATGCTTCTGTGCCACTCATTGCTTTACATGTTGTAGTGTGTATTTACTCAGTTTTTACTGATCATTTCTTCAAAACTGCGTCGGCTTTTGCCATTTTAAAACCGCAGGTCATCACTCAAGGTGGGGGATGGGAACGCGGAACGAGACAAAGACGTTTAGATTAAGTTAGAGTAGATCACATAGATTATTTCAAACAAATTATATTTGTAATCTTATCTTCTCAAGATTGCTGTATTTATTAAATTAAATGTAACATTCGTAACTATATTTCTACTTTTGGTTATCGATTGTCTCTTTAACCTGAACCGAGATCCCGGGTCGTTGCAGAATACATAGCAGCTGGAGCTTGCTGCTCTTAAGTCTTGTGGATAGCCAACAAATGAGAGACTTGGCTTATGACTTCAGAGATAATGCAATCAAATGTGACAAAACAAGTGCAATTTCAATCACTAAGAATCCAATTCAGCACTCCAGAACTAAACACATAGATGTCAAACACCATTTCATCAGAGATCATGTGGAGAAAGGTGATGTGTCTTTATCATTTGTGCCTACTAACATGCAGTTTTGCAAATATCTTCACTAAACCTTTTCCATAAGATAGATTAACAGCCCTGAGATTAGACCTGGGCATGTTAAACAAGGAAGCACTTATTTAGGGGAGTATCAGGTTAGGTCGGTGTGTTTCAATGTTTTGAAAAGCTTTTCAAATCCTTGATCTTATATGCTTTCAGTACTACAGTTTTGAAGGCCTTGAAATTCTTTTCAAAGCTTTGAAAATAAATTTGTATACTATATAGTCAATGAATGGGTCTCGAATGCATTGTTTTCCTAACATTGTTTTTTCCCTCTAAAACAAATCTTTTTCAAATTAATGTTATTTTATTTCCTTCCACACGTCACGCACATAGTTTTAATTTTACTCAATCTTTCCTTCTTTAAATACTCAGGAAATATTCAGTTTCCTTTTCAAACTCAAACTCACTAGTATTTATCTTCTCACTTTTCTCTCGTATTCTTCACTCTAGTCTCTCTATTCTAAACTTACCCAAACCCTAATGAGCACAAGGAGAGACTATGAAAGAATCGAGATGGCTGGTGGATCAAATAAATACACATGTCAGAAGAGAAAAACTACATAATATGATGTTCAAACCATCGGTGATGAATCTAGTTACAGAACTCCTAGTCCACCTAAACCCTCTTCTCCTCATCCAAAGAAGCAGAGCAAGAAAGGCAAGGGAGATACACTGCTGCTTTAAGAAAGAAGAAGAAGTCAGATCCAATAGGTGGTTCTACGAAACAGAAAGAGATTAAGTTTCGAAGCCCTAAGAAGGTGAAGAAGAAGCTTTATAAAGTATACAACATAAAAGGGAAGGTGTCTGATATGGAGATTCAAGAAAAAGAGAAGGACACTGGAAAAGAGCTACAGATCTACTTAGAACAGAAATCCCCTCCGTGTAAGAAAGGTCTCTCTAACCAGTGGTTTATAAGTCATTCTGCTTGAGGAAATTAGTTTGATGGTTTTGCTTCAACTCCTGTTGCATATTAAAGGTCGATCAGTACTATAATGTTGAATGTTATGAATTTAGAATGCATAAGGAGATTGAAACAGAGTTCTCTTTGGAAAATTCTTAATCCATCAGAAGTTGCTTACCCTAAGCTTACCAGACTGTTCTACTTGAATATGAAACAGGGGAAATCTTTAGCCTTGACCATATCTTCTAAGGTTACTGGGGTTAACATAGAGCTTGATCATTCTAAGTTTGCCTATTTTTTAGGATGTCCAAAGAGGTACAATGTAGACAATCATCCTAGTAAGATTAATGCTTTGAAGCTGACTAAATACGAATTCTTTTTACCTGTAGCTACAACCTCAAAACAGTTAACTCACTCTGTGTTGAATGTTGAAGCTAAGATTTTGTTCACAATTATGATGATGTGTGTAGTACCTAAGGATAATTCAAAAGAGTTGTTGTCTGATAGGGTACTCTATTAGATGTAACTAGTTATGCATGGTTATGAGATTTATTTGGCAGGCATTGTGATGGAGCACATGCTATATCCATGTACGAAGAAAAGGAAACATCCTATACCCTATGCCAACTCCTTACACTCTTCTTTCAACACCTTGAAATACCAGTTAATAGGGAATAGACAATCTCCACTGGTTTTGGAATGCTTGATGAAAAGGCTTTTCAATTGACTGGAGTTGTAAAAACTAGTGAAGGAGCATGGACCTCTCAATTTCAAAACCAATCCACTGTTCTTCAAATGTTCGACTTCATTGACAATGATTTGGATGATTTGAAGCATGATCAATATGAATCGGGTACTTAGTTCTAACAAATGAAGTAAATGCTTGAGAGTGTCTTCAAAAGTATCAAATTTAACCATGTGGAAAAGGAAGTCTCACAAGTTACAGAAGGATCAAAGAAGGCAGGTTCTACAGCTGATGGTTTGATGAACATAGTACTGAGGATAAAGATGGAGATAAGGGTACTAGAAAGACGGGTGCTGGGGATACAGAAACAGGTGAAAAGGCTAGTGGAGATGGGGAACAGGAAGAAGACAGTGTGGACTCTGACTTCCCTCTCAAATAATTTAAGTAGAAGAAAAAGAAAGCGATGATTCCTACAATTGTGACATCAGCAGAACTGTTTGAAGGTGATGGAGCTACTGATGAGACTGGTAAGGAAGTAACAAAAGAAGAAGAACATCAAGAGTATGGTGAGGATGAAGAAGAAAGTGATCAGGAGGAAGCTTCAGAGCCTAAGGGAGATGAAGACCCCAAACCCTGATTCTAGCCTTTTCTTTCTTTCCTTAAAAGCTTTGAACCTCTTTTCAAAGCCTTGATATCATCCTTCCTCTTTCAAAACTTTATTTTAGTTTTCAAAAATATTTTGATCCAACATTTTATCATCCTTATTGATGAAAGTTAAAAAGGGAGAGAAATTTAGGAGATACACTTAGTTTTTTATTTTGGTTTTGATGTTGCAGCTGTAGGTTTGTAAACTACATAAGTACTTTGACTTTTTTTTTTCGTTAACTCAATTTTTTTTATTCAGCCATGGATTAGGATTTATAATTGTTTGATTTATTATATCTATTACTGCTGGACTGCTAATGTTTATTTCTTGCTGAAACGCGGGTTAATCAGATTAATTATTTTTGTCTTTCATCAACGGGGAGATTGAAAGTTCACAGCCTGTTTCAAGGACTTGAAATAGAATTCGAAATGTTGAAACTGAGTTTTGGTTTCAAAGCTTAGAAACTGTTTTAAATTCCTTGAAATTGAACATCTTACAGAAGCAGGACCTGAGGGGGAGTTCATCCCTCAAATCAATCTTAATCTCCTATCCTTGTTCATGCTAGTTTAGATGATGAAAGACAAACTAAGCTGATGTTTTATTACATGCTAATTGAACTTCTTTCACCAAGTTCAACAAGTATATGCAGGGATTATTAGCTATCTTTTTTTGTAGGAAATGTTTCCTTACTTACTCATATGCATAAGGAAATCCAGCTTAAAAAATTAATCCTACAATTACGGAACTATGTCTGAACTTTCCTAAGATCTACAAATGGAAGATCATATCAATATCTGGGAAGATATCAAGCAACTAGCCGTTGGAATTGAGCTGTTAAAGAGTCAAAGATCTGTTGGCAATTTTTAGGAAATTCTATTAAGAAGATTCTTTGTAACCATTTCGTGGTAGATCAATCAAGTATGCAATTACTCCTAACGCATACCCATGTGTTAGACTTGATATCTCCATATCAATCTACCCACCTACTAGTCTCTATGCATAGTGATCGGTCAACAAACCATTGTACTTGACTAGGGATAACTAAAGATAACAACAATTGCAATCCAAAGACATTATTATATTAATATCTCCATATAATAAAATGAATATTCTAGCCAAAAACAATATTCACACTAAAATAGATTGCCTCTAGGGCATCTACACCAACAGATATCATGATGAGTGAACGAATCTGTATTGATGGGTTACATCGCCAAACCAACACCGAGTTGATGCGTTGTGTTTTTGTATCAATTCGCAAGTAAAATATTTAAAATTATAATGAAGCCCATGAAGTGATTTTGAAGTAATATTGCTATTATGCTGAATATTTTTTAATGACGTATAGTCCCTCAAAATGTCCAACCAAAATTGATCCGCATTCCCTGAAGTGCATGTCATTATTGTATATAGGAAAAATAGTCTACAATATAGTGGACTAAGTTATGTTTATGGATATCAATCAACCCCTGTTGTGTTTTGGATGTTATCAATCATACATGTAGAAGTATCTTAATATTGTATGAATCCTCCCGAATAGTATGAAACTTGCTATCCTCGCTCTGCGGGAGATTTTGTTTATGAATTCTAGCATGTTATCATAATTATTCATAGAAGAATTTATGCTTGATGGAGGATATAAAGATCCAATTTTGAGAGATTTATTGATTGATACTAATCGCAGCAAGATTAATATTTTGTGAATTAGTTCTACCTTTTGCATTCTCCGGAGAGAACGACTAAATTAGCTCATTACACTTTCGTGAAGGGAGTGCGAATCATAACATATTTCTCAATGAATAATAATATGAGAATATGAAAAAATGGAACTATGACATGTCATATCTCATCGAGAGATAAATTATATCACGTGACCTTAATGTCTTCGTGGATTTTTTTTGCCGGAAGCACAAGCTGTGAATTTATGACGGTCTTAGTTTTCACATCATGAGGGCGAGACAGACTAGATTGCATGACGTGAAATTTATGTTTATCTCGTTTACATTTAGTCATACTAACGTAAAGTTAGAAGTTCCTTTATACACTGAACTCTAATTGACTAATGAGTAGTTGGTTTGATAGCATGCTAGTAGCATGTAAGGATTGATTGTTCAAAGATTATGATCCTCCAGAAGAGGATGTCAAAAGCAACCATATCTTGTGCAATTTGAAGTACCAATTGAGAACACAAGATATGACATATTCTCATGATTTATGAGAAATTAAATGATATCATCAGCATTAGATCAAAGCCAACGTTGGATAAAAAATTTCAATGAAGCTCTTGAAGAAGCTAAGGTACCTAATTTGAGAATAATCTCTTGATCTTATGGTTGATGATACTTTAACAGGAAAAGCGCTTGAAATCATATGATTTTTTTACAACGCTATAAGTGGAATTGTGTTAACTTTATATTGGCCAAAATCAAAGTAAACAATTGTGTCTGTACATATACACGAGCTCTTCAGTTAATGCATAGAGCATATTTGGGAAGTACTTTGAAGTACATTAGATGCCTATAGCATCCATGTTCATATAGAACAATATATTCAAATGTCCGCACGCTAATGGTTGAATTTGTGAGACTATTGAAAGAGGAATATGCTATAGTGCATATGATGCCTACATGACATCAATATTTCTCATGATTTTATCTATAGTTATGACCAACAAATCCTCTCTTTGTTAAGAGTGATTCTTATATTTCTTTAAGTATAGAAGACTACAAAGTGAATAGAAACATTTTTAAATTAGTAACTAGTTACAGTACGATCGTATAAATCACTTAATGTGAAAATCATGGAGGTTAGTACCAATCACATATATCGAGTTTCCTGAAGCAACTGAAAGTGTACACTCGCGAGTAGTCTAATTGCATTTTCATTTTGGAATTTATTAAAATAACATGACATACAATCACATGACATGCTAACTATTGATAAAAAGTTTTGTTTTTTTACTATGGATCGGAATAGTACTGGACTAATCCAAGTATAGTTAGATTAATAGTGGGGCAATTTTGTAACTAATATAAAGAGTTGTTAATTATAAAATCTTAGTCCAAGCCTAATATTTCATTAGATAAAATAATTAAAGAAAGAGAGAGAAGATAAAAGAGAGGACCGAACCTCCCTAGGGCCGACGACACAAAGAGAGGCTGAAACCCTCCTCCTCCATTTTCGCACTTCACGCTTGATTGGATCAAGCTCCTTAATGATTTCTCCTTCTTCTACACTGCAAGCACAAACACTAGAGGGAGTTCTAGTTGACGATCCTGCGGTGTGGATATCTGTAGAGTCGTAGAAATAAATTCTACGCAGTGATCAGTCAGACTAGCAAGGTAACCTTATCTCCTTTTGTCACGTTATGAATGCTTCACCTGAGATTCATGTGGATACCGTAAAGGCGCCTCATCTTTTCTGCGCTAGTGATTGTCACTAGTCAATGCGATTGAGGTAAACCTCTAATCTACCTGATTATGCTCGATGTCATACCAATTCGCAACCAAGAACTGTACCAATGCGCAAACCGAAATACGCCCAATAACATGCAAAGAATTACTGTGTGCACATTAACACGCCGCCAAACAATGCATTCCCAACAACATGCAATCAACGATGCACGCCCGATAATGCGCTACCAACCAAATCTCATATCAACAACCCGAATCAATTGCTCCATGCCAGGAGCAAAATCCATTAGTTGACTTGAGTTGTCTCCACCTTGACTTGAATCCTCCTAGCGTCCAGAAAACGATCCACGTGCTCAATACTCCATGCTGGAAGCCCATTTGCGCCTGAACGCCAAATCGCCAGAACGCGAGATGAGCTTAAACCGCCAGATTCGTGCCGGAAACAACAACAAGTCAGATTTGCTCGATCTCATATGTTTTCCAACATGCTCCATAGCATGAATGAATTTCTTCTCCAACAACGAGCCCGATAGTTCACTATAACTCATCTAACACGACTACCACTTGTTAAAAACGAATGCAGATGATACCACTTTTTAAGAATTAAGAAGACCAATGAAACAAAGAGCAAGATGAAGTAAAACACAAACGATTTAATATGGTTACTAGTTTTGAGACTCGCTACGTCAACGGCCAAAACAAACCCAATTTTTTTAATGAGAGAACCATTTACAATCCAATACAAACCACACAAGCTAATATCCACGACCTACACCGAGATATAGGCCTAGACAACTGACTTGTGCCCAAAGCAACGACTAAAGTTACCAAAATGTAGAAGGAAAAAAATTCCAAAACGGACAAGGAAAAATTCCTCCCTAACAAACACTAATCATTCTAATGTCAAAAACATTTTAAAATTATTTCTTTAGAGATTTTCATCTGCGAAATCCATAATTTGGGGATACCATGTCCATAGATTGTTCTAATATGTAGATTATCAGCTTAAAATTGGTGTCTCGCAGATGAGATTGTCAAAAGTTGACTTGGATTAAAATTCGGGATAATGATCACACACTAAAATTAAGCCAAGTTGAATTGAATAGCATAAATAGTTCTAAATTGATGTATGTAAAATAAAATCACGAAAAATAAATAATATTGGGAACGAAGAAAATAATTCATTTGGTAATTTTATTTATTTACCGAACGTTCTTTTAGCCCCTTATCCAAAGAAGAAACTTATTTACTTGCCAATCTTATTTGTTTATCGATAAGATTTTATAGCAATAGTATATGATATTCTATACATATGGTAACAGAAAATCAAGATAGCATGGTAACAGAAAATCCAGATAGCGAGTTAATTTATTTTTGTCAACTGCATGAATAATTTGCTAAATCTTACTCAATCCTAGTATTAACTTCCATTTAACAAGTCCGTGAGGCCCGTGGACGACGCACCTAATTATGGTCTACTCTCTAAAAGGGTAACTGGGGTGTGGTCCCTGCTGGCGGTCCTTCACGGGACACAACGAGAGTGTTAATGCCTACACTGACATAGCTCCTAAATCCTAATATCTACAACATTCAATAATTAGTATATGACCCAGAGAGTTGACCTGAATATTTTAGGTAATATAACATATCATTTAGTTATGAGAGTATTAGTCTAGTTGTTATTGTATATTTGTGTAAGTATAACCATCAACTCAACAGGAAAAAATGTAATTTTTTTTTTTTGCAAAGATATTGGAAATTTATTTAAATATTGGGCCTCTCGGGCACCGATAAAATGTACATGCTTTCACGGCATGTAACAACCCAACTAGTACATTAAAGACTATCTAAGCCCAAACTAAGTAGACAATGTGTAAGGGTTTGTTTTGTCCATTGGAAAAAATTGAACCCTACCCTGTGTTATAAATGATACAGCCTCGTTACAAACAACATCCACACTTTTCTTATCATTTCCTCACTCTAATCCACCGCCTCTATCAACTCCACCGCCTCTCATCTTCTCAAGTTTTTTTGTTAAGATCAGAGAGTTGATCTCCACAATCAAATTCACAAAATCTCTATCTAGCAACATTTGACCAGTTTGATGAAGAGCTCGAAATGCCACGAAGAGAGGGTCTTTGTGGAAAGGGACCTGGAAGGCAAATCCGCAAACAAAATCACCCTATGAGTTCCAGCCAGCAGCACCACCTCCACAAATATTCTGGTTGATAGGAACTGCAGCGTCGGTGTTCAATATAAGCCTCCCTGGCGACGGCGGACTCCAACCGTGATTCTCCTAAACTTCCATGGGCGTGCATGTGCAAATCGAGAAGAAAGATAAGTGGTAATAAACTCTTCGTTTTTCGAACTTGAATTTATTATCAAATCTCCTTTCGAAATATATTTATATTCATCAATCAAACGATTTCTATGGTTTCAAATCTGCCACAAGCACATGGAGAAAGAAATTTTTTTACTTTGTTGGAGTTTTGAGGATAATATTTTTCAAAAATAATCTGAAAGGCCAGAATTTGTTGGTGATTTTCAGATCCAAGTCAAGGGTAGCAAAACAATCACCGATCTGGGACAATCCTGAAAGAGGTGTCCTTCATCTTCCTGGAATCAAAGATAAAAACAACAAAGAGGTATATTCATCCCTTTTTAAGAAAGATATCAATTGGTAGGGATACAGTTGTCTGGAAGTTTACCCAATTTATTTGAGTGTGAGATAATCTATTATTGCGGAGATTTCTTTTTCAAGAGAGTAAACTATATAATCTACATACTTTATAACTATCTATATCTAGTAAAGGTATAAACAATCAAAGTTTTTCTTTTTAAAAAACTTTCATATAATCTATACTTACAAAATGTAAGTTTGCATAATTAATTTTTAAATTTGGTGTAGTATGCACTCACAAGTGAATATTTCTCCACAAAGAAAATATGAACTCGATTTCTAAATATGAATTAGATATGTTTTGTTTTTTATTTCCGACACAACCAAAAGACTTATCATAAACAATGGTTTGAAGCACCAAGTGACCAGTCCCCTGCATAGATTTAACAATGCATATCTTAAAATAGAGTGTTGGTTAAAACGTGTTGTCACGATCAGATGTAATTACATCGCTAATTTTGAATTTTGTTAGAATTTATTTGTTAAATCTTTGTTTCAATTTTGAGATTTTGATATGAACAGTCAATGGTACAAAATTTCAATTCTTTAGGCACTGAGAAGAGTGGACAGGCAACACCTTAAAAATACAGACATTAAAGTGACCTTCCTATCTTTTTGAGTAATAAAATAGTTTCAATTTACACATTTTTGTTACAACTTAATTAAGGTAATCTTTTACATTTTTTAGGCTAAAGAAGCTTAGTGTTTTTTAACTTCAATTTTTATTACTTTTTACTCATAAAATTTACTTTTATGATGTAATATGGTAAAAATGTAAGAAATTTTCTATTTCTAAGAAAGATACTACAACTTTATAAAATATTTCTTAATTTCAAAGTAAGTTTTCTTTTTACGTTTTTCTAAAGAAAAAAAATCACTTGAATTAGGTAAAGAAAGCGGAGCCTTATCAAATATTTCGATTTATTTGAAATGTAGTTGAAACTTACCATTCACCTCCTTAATAACACTACGTTGTGTTTTCACATACTAGTCTTGAGGTCACAGTACACATATACTAGAAAGTGTAAATTTTGACCATGCCTCACAATATTTTACAAGATATTATAGAAGAGCCCAGAGGGATGGAAAATTGGTTTCTAGTAAGTGTAATATATAACAACTAAGATTATCTCCAACTCCATGGGGGAGGTGGAGGAGAGGGAGAAACGTTATTAAAATACAGTTCTAGTCCAACCCCATGAGGGGAGGGGGTAGCGAAGGGGTGTTACGGGGACAGATTTTGGTTTGGGTGTGCGATAGTTAGGAGCGTTAGAGTGGAGAAGAGTAGTTTATCAGCCACTGTTCATTACTTCTTGAGAACAGCGACTGATGGGATGTATACTAGTTAGGCCCATGAATCACCAGAATCAGTTTCCCGAGCTCCGCCTATGCCTCGCCGTAATGCTCTGCCCCGGCAACCTTATCCCCTTCATCGCCGCTCTTCCACTTCTCCCCGCCCTCATCACCCATCTCCATTATTCCATGACCGAAATAAATCGGTGACGGAGTCGCTGCAAGAAACCGTAATATAACTTGGTACGGGGATCTAGGATTGTGCCTCCAAAATGGAGAAATCTAAATAGCATAGTCGGAATTCAATCATTGGGCGATATCACAAAAGAGGAACTAGGAGAGCTGGAAGACATTGAAGATACCCCAACCTAGGGTATCACCTCTAAAATGGGGAATACCAAATTGGCTTATTTATCAACGAATCCGTGAGAGTAAGACATTTGGTTTCATAAATAAGTATGTCCAGCGTCTTCTAGTGGAATGGGAACTTGATTTTCGAACATCCCAATGACTTGGGTAGGGATCAAAGTGGTGAAGGGATAGATGAGGTCCAGGGGATATGGGTAGCCCACTAGGGAATACGATATATCGTGGTGGTGGCAGGAGAACAGTGGCGGTTGTAATCCGAGAACAGAGGTGGTTGAGGTGCTGGCATACAGCGAGAAAAAGAACATGACGAAAAAGTACGTTTGTCACGACTTTGGCTAGCTCTCTTTCTCATGGCTAGCAATCACAATGCAACAAAGCGTTGGCCGAAAATGTGTCAAGACTTAGGCTGCATGTAACATCCCTCTTTCATAATATAAAAAAAGAGATTTACGTCCCTCTCTTAAACTCATGAGTTCTCTCTTTCTCTCTCTCGTTGAGACTCTCCAATGGCCAGCAACAATACCTTCCCCACCCTTGTGTCCTATGGTAAATACACAAGTCCCATAGTTGCCACAGGTAGTAGGATCGCTCTCGGTAGTACTTTCACTCCTCAAATGGTTCATGTGGTGCATTCACTACCGTAGTAAGGACCATCGCAGTGAAGAAGTTTCATTCAAAATCGATCCATGGAAGGTCAAAATCCTAGCTCAGGTACCTTCACGAAGGCCACTTGTATGTTGTGTCTAACTTTAAGATTCTGATTTTCCAAGTTCTCTAGTGATAAACGACAATCCGTAGGAGGGTGTAGTGGTGAATCCTACGCAACAGAGGTGGAGGATGATGTTCAATGCAAGGCAGAATATAAAAATGTACCTTTATGCCTTAACAATCGGGTGCAGCCTTGGTGGACAAAACCAGAACAACCTTGTGGTATACTGCAACATGGTAGGGGTAACTCCACTGCAGATCAAACAGGGTATCAATAATCTCGTAGATGATTACAACCTACATAACTAAAGGTTGTTTGGTCATTGCGGCTATTGAGGTGCCTTGAGGTTGCTAAAGTGTCAATATTGGGTTTTTATTCTAGTGGTCTCCTCGCCGTCTATCTTGTTCTCAATGTAATTTCATATGTATTTCAACTTAATCCAGTTTTATTTTACTCTCAACTCTGTTTTTATTCCTGAGGTTAACTCATCCCTGTGATTGTGGATCCACTGCTTGAGCTACAGTAGTGTTACCTCAATCTTGTTGCAGCATGCCACGAGGTTGTCTGGGTTGTGGCCCTATAGGCTCCGCCGGGGGGTGACTGCATACAAGTACATACCCGTCTTCTGCGTTTCAATTAACAGCGTCCTTAACCTGTGCTACGAAGGATTCACAACTACACCCTCTTCTTGTTCGTTCTCTATCCCCTGAGAACTTGGGACATTGAGGTTGTAAAAGTTAGGCAGACAGTCGGCTAGCCTCTGTGAGCGACCTCAACTAGGATTTGGACCAATAATTGATTGATGTTGAATGCAACCTCTTCACGGTGATGGTCCCCATGGCTCTAGTGGCATGCAGCACATAAACCATTTGGCGAGTGAAATTACTCGCCACAATCACCATACACCCAGTGGCTGCCATGGGGGTTGCGACTTTCGTGATAGTATACAAGGGTGTGAAATGCATTGTTTCTGGCCATAGGATAGTCTAAGCGAGACACAGAGAGAGGGAGAGAGAGAGAAACAGAGGGAGAGATCACTCTCCCTCCTTTTCTCTCTCCTTTCCTTTGTGTCTCGCTGAGACTATCCAATGACCAGCAACAATGCCTTCCTCACCCTTTTATGCTATCACAGATGCGGCAAGCCCCATGGAAACCACAAGGTGTACGTTTGCTGTGGCGAGTACATTCACTCCCCAAATGGTTTATGTGGTGCATGCCACTGCATTCATGAGGACCATCACCGTGAAGAAGTTGCATTCATCATCAATCCATGGATGGTCAATATCCTTGCTTAGGTACCTCATGGAGGCCAGTCACTTGTTCTGCCTACCTTTCACAATCTCTTGTACAAGGTTCTCTAGGGATAGACGATGACCTATAGGAGGGTGTAATTTTGATTCCTTCGCAAGAGAGGCGAAGGAAGGTTTCCACTGAAAGGCAAGAAATGGGAATGTACCTCTATGAAGTCACCCTTTGGTGGAGCCTATGTAGCCGCGACCAAGACAACCTGGTAGCATGCTGCAACATGACTGAGTTAACTCCATTGAAGTTCAAGTAGTGGATCAACAATCACATGGACGAGTACAACCTCAGGAACAATAACAGAGTTGAGAGTACAATTAAGTTGAAGTACATAAGACATTACACTAAGAACAAGTTGAATGACGAGGAGAACACCAGAACTAGAACCCTCAATTGAAACTTTAGAAACCTCCATCCACCTTAGTAGATGCAATGGCCAAACAACCTTCAGTTATGGAGGCTATAATCATCTACGTAATTATTGATCCACTGCTTGAGCTGCAGTGGAGTTACCCCTAACATGTTGCACTATGCCACTATGTTGTTCGGGTTATGGCCACCGAGTATCCACCCTATTGTGATGCTATACATGTACATTTCTACCGTTTTACTTGCACTAATAACCATCCTCCAGCTCTGTTGCAGAGGATTCACTACCACACCCTCATCAGGGTAATGGTCTATCCACATAGCACTTGGGAAAATGTGGTTTTAAAAGTTAGGCACAACACGCAGTTGGACTCCATGAAGGTACATGTGCTAAGATTTTAACCATCCTTAGGTTGATGTTCTTCACTGTGATGGTCCGTGCCGTTAAAGTGAAATGCACCACATGAACCATTTGGGAGTGAAAGTACTCCCCACCACCATGCTACACCCTGTGGCTACCATGTGAATTGCGCATTTACAATAGCACACAACGGTGAGGAAGGAATTGTTGCTGGCCATTGGAGAGAGAGAACGAGATATCTAAAGATTTTGAGTGAGGGAAAGAGATCTCATCATATATATTATAAGATAGGGATGTTACATGCAGCAAAAGCCGTGACACATGGTCAGTCGACACTTTGTTGCATTGTGATTGCTAGCCATGAGAAAGAGAGCTAGCTGATGGGTTTGTAACTGATCGTCAAGATTTTGTACTTGTTCGCTGACACACTATAGAAGTTCTATATAGCTTGTAGAGGTTACTAGATTCGCTTAACCATGATCTAGGAAGTCGTTTCAGGGTTAGGATTCGTTCGATCTGGTATTTCTAGTTTCAACTTGTTGCATACTTGCATTTTACTTCAAAATTAACCAGCTAAGAGAAAGAAAACTAGTAGCATATATGCAAACGAATATAAAAGAATACCAAAGCTACCGACGGGATAGAATTGGGGATTACGAATAGTGTCAACTTGAGAATTTGGACAAAATTTCACCCATAACCATCAAAAATTATATCATGTTTCTTATACTAATGGCTAAAACCATATTTTAGGGGTTCACAATAAGGCTATTTATGTCTAAACAATTATACAAATATCTTCCCCACCCATAGATCCCCTTGTCAGTCCACTTTGCACCATCTAAACTGAAGCACTTCCAAAGAAAAGAATGCCGAAGCACCTCATCCAATTCTCTCTATTTATAAGTTCATACAAAAGTAATCTTTATTATTATCCCAATTTAAAAACTACGGCGTAGAAAAATAAAATGGATTTCATATTTCATAACCCCTCAAGGCTCCAAAAGAACTAGAAACAAGGAACAAAATCAAATTTCACCCATCTCTTAAAACTCAAAAGCTAACTAATTTTATTTCGAATTTTACTACTCAGTTAAGCGTAATGGCTTAGTTCAGCTTATTAGGTATTTATATCAGCATACAAGATTCAGTGCAATCAACCTCTTTGATAGATAGATCTGATGAATTGATGAAATAAGAGCATATTTATATGAAATAGACTCATTAGAGAAATAGGGGATACAATGATATATATTTACCAAATATATACATTGAACTACTGTTAGCTACATCTATCAGGGAATGCTTCAAAGAAAGGAAGAAAAGGATCGGAGGTGAAGGGGAAGACATAGACGAGAAAGAGAGACAGGAAAAGGAGAGATATAATTAATGATTTTCTTATTATTTTATAGAAGTAAAAAAATGGTTTAAATAAGACTCTCTAGACCATGTACGGTTGACCCAACTACAACCAAATAAAAGAACCGCAAACTAACTCGGACGGAGCTTACAATTTGCTCAAAGACTCAATACAGAACGTTAAGACTCGATAAAATATAATTAACGAACAAAGTACTTTAATACTGTGAACCAGAAATAATACAGAGGTATTATTGGTTCACTAGTTTATTTAACTCCAATCAATCCAAATATCATGTTTAGTTTCTATATATGTGCTAGATTTCAAGTTGTTCCTAAATAATCACACTCATTGGTTGTAAGAAGAATCTTTAGATATCTCAATGGTACCGGGCTTTTGTATCCTAAATAATCTAACTTCTCTCTGTATGGAATTTAGATGCTGACTTTGCATGCTAAAAGTTGATAGAAAAAGCACTTCAGTGTGTTTTCGTTCCTTGGATCATCCCTGATAAGCTAGCATTCTAAGAAGCAAAATTTAGTAGCACCATCAACAGCAGAAGCTGAATACATAGTAGCTGGAGCTTGCTGCTCTTAAGTGTTGTGGATAGCTCAACAAATGAGAGACTTGGCTTATGATTATAGAGATAATGCAATGAAATGTGACAAAACTAGTTCAATTTCAATCACTAAGAATCCAATTCAGCACTCCAGAACTAAACACATAGATGTCAAACACCATTTCATCAGAGATCATGTGGAGAAAGGTGATGTGTCTTTATCATTTGGGCCTACTAACATGCAGTTTTGCAAATATCTTCACTAAACCTTTTCAATAAGATAGATTAACAGCCCTGAGATTAGACCTGGGCATGTTAAAAAAGGAAGCACTGGTTTAGAGGAGTATCAGGTTAGGTTGGTGTGTTTCAATGTTTTGAAAAGCTTTTCAAAGCCTTGATCTTATATGCTTTCAGTAGTACAGTTTTTGAAGGCCTTGAAATTATTTTCAAAACTTTGAAAATAAATTTGTATACTATATAATCAATGAATGGGTCTCGAATGCTGGGTGTTATCTCTGTAGATAATTGCCTAACATTGATTTTCCTTCCACACGTCACGCACATAGTCTTAATTTTACTCAATCTTTCCTTCTTCAAATATTCGGGAAATATTCAATTTCCTTTTCAAACTCAAACTCACTAGTATTTAGCTTCTCTCTTATCTATCGTATTCTTCACTCTAGTCTCTCTCTTATAAACTTCCCCAAACCCTAATGAGCACAAGGAGAGACTCTGAAAGAATCGAGATGGCCTGTGGATCAAATAAATGCACATGTCAGAAGAGAAAAACTACATAATATGATGTTCAAACGATCCGTGATGAATCTAGTTACAGAATTCCTAGTCCACCTAAACCCTTTTCTCCTCATCCAAAGAAGCAGAGCAAGAAAGGCAAGGGAGATTAGACTGCTGCTTCAAGAAAGAAGAAGAAGTTAGATCTAAAAGGTGGTTCTGCGAAACAGAAAGGGATTAAGTTTCGAAGCCCTAAGAAGGTGAAGAAGAAGCTTTAGAAAGTAGACAACATAAAAGGGAAGGTGTCTGATATGGAGATTGAAGAAACAGAGAAGGAGACTGGGAAAGAGCTACAGATCTACCTAGAACAGAAATCCCCTCCTGGTAAGAAAGGTCTCTCTAACCAGTGGTTTATAAGTCATTCTGCTTGACTTGCTTCAACTCCTGTTGCATATTATAGGTCGATCAGTACTATAATGTTGAATGGTATGAATTTAGAAAGCATAAGGACATTGAAACAGAGTTCTCTTTGGAAAATTCTTAATCCATCAGAAGTTGCTTACCCTAAGCTTACCAGACTGTTCTACTTGAATATGAAACAGGGGAAATCTTTAGCCTTGACCATATCTTCTAAGGTTACTGGGGTTAACATAGAGCTTGATCATTCTAAGTTTGCCTATTTTTTAGGATGTCCAAAGAGGTACAATGTAGACAATCATCCTAGTAAGATTAATGCTTTGAAGCTAACAAAATACGAATTCTTTTTACCTGTAGCTACAACCTCAAAACAGTTAACTCACTCTGTGTTGATTGTTGAAGCTAAGATTTTGTTCACAATTATGATGAGGTGTGTAGTACCTAAGGATAATTCAGAAGAGTTGTTGTCTGATAGGGTACTCTATTAGATGTAACTAGTTATGCATGGTTATGAGATTTATTTGGCAGGCATTGTGATGGAGCACATGCTATATCCATGTACGAATAAAAGGAAACATCCTTTACCCTATTCCAACTCCTTACATTCTTCTTTCAACACCTTGAAATATCAGTTAATAGGGAATAGACAATCACCACTGGTTTTGGAATGCTTGATGAAAAGGCTTTTCAATTGATTGGAGTTGTAAAAACTAGTGAAGGAGCATGGACCTCTCAATTTCAAAACCAATCCACTGTTCTTCACATGTTCGACTTCATTGAAAATGATTTGGATGATTTGAAGCATGATCAATATGAATTGGGTACTGAGTTCTAACAAATGAAGTAAATGCTTGAGAATGTCTTCAAAAGTATCAACTTTAACCATGTGGAAAAGGAAGTCTCACAAGTTACAGAAGGATCAAAGGAGGTAGTTTCTACAGCTGATTTGATTGATGAACATAGTACTGAGGATAAAGATGGAGATAAGGGTACTAGAAAGCCGGTTGCTGGGGATACAGAAACAGGTGCAAAGGCTACTGGAGATGGGGAACAGGAAGAAGACAGTGTGGACTCTGACTTTCCTCTCAAATAATTGAAGCAGAAGAAAAAGAAAGCAATGATTCCTACAATTGTGACTTCAGCAGAACTGTTTGAAGGTGATGGAGCTACTGATGAGACTGGTGTGCACAAGAGATTCCGGCGGGGAGACCTCCGTGTGCACCGTGTGTAGTGGATCAAGGATCGCACAGGAAGAATAGGGGTGTGTGTAGGGAGAGAGTAAGGCAGTAGCAACGTCTGAGAGAGAGACAGAGGTTTGGCAGAGCTTCCGCGTATGGCAGTGTGTTCTCCTTTGTATGGAAAGGTTGACGATCTATATATACTGGAGAACGTGACCGTTGTAGTGTGGTTAATGCGCCCATTAATGGCGGCTTAATTAGCTTAACCATAACGGCACGTCCGTCCGAGTATATAGGGACCGTTAGAGCACGTGGTGCGCGAATACCGGAACCGTTACGAGGTTGACCGGGTTTTACCGGATTGACCGGGTTTATGGAGCTCGTGCCATAAATCTCTCAAAACAGTTACTAAAGGTCGCGTCGGGCTTGGCTCGCACGCGACAGGGCTTACTCTAGCCTCCAAACCACAAGTCCCTACAAGTCCCGTGCGGTGGTATGCGAGGGCTCTGTCTCGCAGCCCCCACATGGATCAGCTCGGCTGGTGATCCAGTGTGTGTGGAGCACAATATGGTGTGCTGGATGGCTGCCACGTGGCCAAGATCTGTCATGTCAGAAAGCAGTATCTACATTAGCCCCCTTTCTGCGCGTGAAGACTCATAGCCGTATAGACTTCCATGCGCGGAAACCAACATACGCGTCGCCGCCACGCACCAATTCAAATACAGGTAAATTCAGCCCCCGTGCGTGCCATTATGACCTAAAACCCCTAGAGTCGTGCCGTCTGACCTTTAGGGTTTTAGGCGTGACGTTAGCTTGTCCTGTGATTGCGCGATTCGACGGTGACGGTTGCGATTCGACTATCGAAAGGACGCAACCCTTCATTGTTTTGGATAAATACCTTGTATCCCCCATTATTGCAAAGCATCACTTCTTTCTCTTAAAGTGGATGGTACCCGGAGATCTCCGAGAGCAGATCCAAATAATCAATCACCAGTTCAGAACTGCAATCCGTGTTCTTCAATTGTGCTCGTCCAAGCAGGCTTCAAGAAAACAAGGTTGGCCTTGTTTACTTTTGATTTAAGATACCAGTGTTTGTCTTGAACTTCGTTGAATCTGTAAACCCATGAAATTTGTGAAGAGGGTTTGGTCTTTGAACCTGCTTTGCTTTAGTCCTTCAACAATATGAGATCTTGCAACTCCCCGATTTCTGAAATTGATACCAGAACTGTTCGTCTTCCTTTGCGTAGATCTTGAATTTCAAAATTCAAACTGAAGTGTGGTATTTCTCCCCCCCCTTTTTTTTTGCTCTTCCGCAGGAATGGCCAAGACAAGAGTAACCAGACCCGTCAAGGAAGATGAAGAGATACCCGACCTTCCGCAGGCCCTGTGGCGAAAAGCCCCCTTTTTAGGCGGCAAAGATTTCTACCATGCGAGGGTAAAGGCGAAGAGGATGCCTGATCCTGTCCCAGTTGAGCGATTGCTGACACTGACTCGCCCAGTTAACTCAGCCTTGCTCGAGTTTGTTGGTTCCGAGGATGTAGTTCGATTGGGAATCGTGAACGGGCACTTCCCATATACTGCGATTTCTACTCAGGCGTTCGTCCAGAAATTGGACTATATGGAGGAGTGGATTGACCACGTGTTGGACCATCACGCCGTGATTCTTAATGAAGCCGGCGTATACTTTGCTATCCGTGCTATGAAGGGTGCTGCCGTGAAGCTGGATCAGTCCATGCTTCTAGACCTTCTGTCCCGTTACTCGCCTGCGACTCATACGTTCCATTTTGCCGAGTTCGAGGCTGCCCCCACACTCGAGGACGTTCAAATGCTGTATGAGCTTTCCCCCATGGGCGAAGTGGACCCTTTGAGTCCCTTGAGGACATCTGCGGAGATTGCTTTATACACGCAGATGGAGGAATGCTTAGCAGAGGTGAAGAAAATCTCCACTCGGTGGACCACTACGAAGCCTCTTCCGAATTGGCAGCTGGTTGATACATCCACAAAGAATACCTGGAACAAATGGTTGCAGTACTTCTTTCGAGACTATGCGAACAGCAGCATTACTAAGAAACTTCTGAGTGAAGATCCGGAGGCCGAGAATTACGTAGAGGGCAAGGGCTACCATTTGACCCTTTCTGCTTTTCTCTGCGCCTGGCTGTCAAGGTATCTGATTGATGGTCACCCCCATGATGGGGTCTTCTACCATGTGTTGCCACTTGCTGTGAGGCTCGCTCTTGGCCAGAGAGTCGCACTCGGACCCTTGGTTTTGGGCACGCTGTACTATAGGCTTGATCAGCTGGTTCTGGCTATGAGGGAGTCGCGTGGCCGCCTCGATGTACTGACTTTTGTCAATATTTCCTTTTTGACAATGTGGGTTTTCGAGCGCTGGCCGTCTTATGCTCTAACTGCTCTCCAACTTGACAAATGGTGTCCCCCAGGCGAGACAGAAGCGCGCAACAGCGGAAGAGCTGCGAGATGGTTCGGAACAGGCAACACCAAGTGCGTTTGGAGTTTGATATGCGACAAACGGAAGGAGTTTACTGCCAGGCCCTATGCCACGCGCATTGAGAATGTGCGATGGTTTCCAAAGTTGTACCCCTCTAAAGGCATGGTCTTTTCAGAAGAGCTTCTCTTTGAAAGGGGACCTCATTTCCATGAGCGCTACCGCGAGTTCTTTTGCTGGTGTCTGCGAGGTTCCCTTCCTGCCCTTGCGGAGCATATTCGTGAGCTCGCGCCGAGGCATGAGAAGCTTACCGTGGACGTTGACCCCACTCGAGTTTCTCCTCAGTTTGGTTTTGATGCGGTGGCCCCATCAATCTGGCCCCAGTCTATTGTCAGAGGATGCTACAAGCGCTTGCTAACAAAGGAGTGCGAGACGGTTTTCATGAACAATCTTCCTTTTGAGCAGCCTGCGGGAACCCGCGAGGGTGGTTGTTCCCAGAACTGGCTCTCATACTGGGTTGCCCAGCAAACGAGGATCGAGACAGAGTCGGCCGCGCAGCCGGGTAGAGCTCCCTTGATCAAAAGAAACTCCTTTCCGTTTCGCCCCACTTGCAGTCTGAGCGAGTCTGAGTATGGTTGCTACTCACTGTTGGATCGTGAGAACCATCTGTGTCCTGACGTCATTCTGAAGGAGCAAGTCGCCGCAGTCAAGAAGAGCGACACGCAAGTCGTCAGATACATCAAGGCTTTTGCTGAGGTAAGCAATTTCTTCGCATGTGTTAAGTTTCTTGATTTCCTTATGCTGACACTTTTATTCTGTACTGTTGTAGTGTCATGTGCGGAGATTCGCAGCTGGTGATCGCTCCAAGTCGCTGGTCAACACCATTGTTGCCAACAGAAGACAAAAGCAGCCGTTCCGGCTTTCGTGGAGGATAGACGCTGAGGTTGAAACAAAGGTTCGCGCAGTCATGAATGCTTTTGCTGACTCGCTGATAGATAATCCTCCGGCTCCGTCTCCTCCCGGAGATGACCCGTCCCCTCCCGCGACTGCGGCGCCGAGAGTGAAGAGACCTAGGCAAAAGGGAATTACGATTTCTTCCCCTAGAAGTGCTCCAGCTTCTCCTCCAGTGAGGTCCCTTTCTATCAAGGAAAAAGGTAAAGGTCGCATGCCCAGCAAAGTGCGGAAAGATCTCGCAGTTGAGACCTTTGTTCCATTCAATCAAGAGGAAGAGGAAGAGAGGCAGGAGCCCCAAGCAAGTGATGAAGAAGAAGTAACAGTTGTGATGCATGAGGAAGAATCAGGAGGTACCTCCGTCGCATTTCCTTTCCCGTCATCGTAACTTCTTTGTACTTCTTTTCTTTAAACCATTCGTGTATTCGCAGATGATGATGATGAGACCATTGGTGGCCTCGCGGCCAAAGACAAAAGAGAGATGCCCATTCTGGCATCCCAGATGATCCCATAAGCGAGGAAGTTCTGGCTGAGTCCCGGAAGACAGCCGCGGAGGCTGCTGAGAGAAGAAGGCGGCGGGAAGAAGAGGAGCTTGAGCGTGTGAAACAGCGGAGCCTCGAAGAGCGGCATGTTGACGACTTAGCGCGTCCAGTTGTCGAGGAAGACGAGCTTCCCGAAGAAGTGGCTCCTCATGCGGAGGAGGAAGATGAGGTTCCCGGAGAGGATGCAGCAGCCTTGGAGCAAGTCCAAGCGGATTTTGAGGAGATCGCAGGCGGCTATAAAGGTGAGATCTTCAATCTCGCAGTAACTTATAGAGATGTTATTGTGGGTGCGTTAAAGCATGGTGTGTCAAAGGCTGACATTCGCCGTTGGTTAGTAGACAAATGCGGAGAACCCTCAGGTAATTATTTGAGTGATACGCATGTACTAGGCTTTAGCAACTTGAGGCAGAATCATGACTGGTTTATTCGCATCCCAGGTCACGCTCCTCTTACAGACTTGCTTAGTGAGGACACACTGATAGGGCATGGTTCCACGTCCTTAGTGTATGATGAAGATACCTCAATCCCACCTTCGCGTGGAGGTGCTTATTCTTAGCTTTAGTAAAGATAGCAAAATAACTTATAGCGCAAGTTACCTCATATCATCGCATTTAATGTCGCAGTTCATGCTGAGGAGCCTGAGCTGGAGCAGAGAAGTCAGCCTTCTGCGTCCTATGTTCCAATTCCGAGCTCCCATACCGAGAAGCCCGTCGCAGCTGCTGACCACGCGGGTGAGCCTCTTGAGGACATCATCGAGCTTTCCGACGATGCTGGAACTGATGCTGTGCTGATGGACGAAGATGTCCATGCTAGTGCTGAGGAAGTAAGGACTAGTGCTGCTAATGCGTTCGCATCTGAGAGTGTCCTTCGCCAAGCGACTTCGGCTGTCCCTTCGCCTCCGGCGACGACTGAGCCCGAGGCACCTATTCCTGCGTGGAGCATTTGGGGCTCGCAGGTTGGGAATGCAGTCGCAGCTGGTGCGGCCTACACTCTTCCTCCCGACTACAAGAGATTGGAGCTCGCAGCTGATAGGAGAGCTATGGAGCGAGGGCAATCTTCGAACAACCCGGCAGCCCGCATTCCTTCTCTTCATGAGATTCTGGAAGGAACTGGTAAGTAGAGCTTTACTGTTCGCACGTCGCATTATTCGCTTGCGAGTTTTGACATCATAACTTATTTTTGACGTCTCCTCAGGTTTGAAGCAAACCGATGTAGACTGGGTGGTTCGAATGCGTCTCAGGTACCCCCGCTCGTTTGTGAGATCTCTGGAGATCGGGCCTTTTGACAGGAGGCTGTTCCTTACTGAAGCCATTTGGATTTTGGAGCAGCTATCTGCGGCTACGCCCGCGACCATTTCGGTCCAGAGTGCTGAATTGTTATGCGGCATGTGCCAAAACCTCGTGACCAAAGTCCAAGGCAGAATGGGCTTCAAGTTTCTTAAGGACAGAGTCACGCTGATTCGCGCGGCCGTAACTTTGAAACTCGGTCACCAGAATCTCGCAGCTGAGATGCAGAAGGTGGAGCAGCAGAAGCAAAAGGTTGATGAAGCTCTGAAGCTGTATCATGAGATGAATGCCAGGTGCGAGCTAATGAAGCAAGAAGTGGAACAGGTAGAGGAGCTGAGCGAGCAGTTCGCGCCCCAAGACTCCTTAATCAAGAATTTACTTTGATTTTTCGAATTTTGCAAAAAAAATAGCAAGAAAAATAGCTGAAACATTAATGTAATGTCTCAAAAATTAATGTAATGTTGCTAGGGTTTCTCCCCCTTTTTTTAACAACAATGAAATTTCCCGTTTTGCCCTTTTTCCGGGATTTGATTGGATATTTCTGTGTATATCCAATTATGACGTCAGCAATTGATACTCTGCTTGATTTTCGTGCTATTTTCTCGGTAGATAAGCACGCTTTCGTTGGGAAGTCCATCCGAATCATGACCATCCGTCATTTATTAGGATACGCAACTGAATCGTCGTAGCCTTTAGTAGGGTAATTGATTGTTACCGCTTTTCAAGGCGTAAGTGATTGAACTTACCCCCTTTTTGAATTTTGCTGACTCATCTTAGGCAACCAAAGAGTCTGTACAGGGTCTATATAAACCCTGCCTTTGGCATTTGGGTTCTTCATCCCAAACATGTGCTTTGCCGTGAGTCCTTACGACTGCTGGCTTCAACGCTTGTTTTTCGTTGATTCATGGCAACTTCAAGTTTTGAATCCTGAGTTTGCGCTTTGTGCTATAGAAATAGTTTCCAAGATCCACTTTATGAGGCTTATTGCTCTTTATAACCATCGTAAAGAAGATGCAGATAATATCTCATGTGTGTTCGAAGAAATTTCTTCGTGTATTATGTGTGCAGGTCATGTTTCCGGCCGCCTCGTGGTGAGGTGCAGCGCCGAAGTGACCGTGCTACCGTCTCGTAATGAACGGCGGAATTCTTCTTCAGCATCCCTGGAGAAGAATCCGTCATCTTCATGTTTGTGAGCTCGGGGTGGCGAACTGTCGCGTTCATCCCCGTCTACAAGGAGCCCTTGCCCTTTGGAGCTTCTCCTTGTCTGTGGATCGCCGGAACCGGTGGTTCCTTGGGCAAATGTTATGGGGTGCAGATCTGACAACGGTCTTGTCGAATACTGGGATCTTGAGCGTATGGCTTCATGTGGCTCTTTTAGAGCAAGATCCCCCCTGCTACAGATGTTCACCCGCAGATCTGCGTGTTGCACAGCCGGTGTTGAAACCGGTGGGTTCATCCTTTTCTAGTCGGAATTCCCGTAGTGTGTTTCTGGCTTGTCAGCCACTTTTCGCATGTATTGTAAGCCATGTTGGCTGCGCAGTTGGATTCGAGCTTTTCACTTGTAAGCTGCTATCTAGACAGATAAATTGTAAGTCATTTGACTCGTAATGATAAATAGCCTTTTGTATTATCTGCTGTCTCTTTACAACAAAAATACAATTTCGCATGCGTTTCGGCATATTTCGCCTTGCATAATGCTATGTAATGATTTCGCATTTGCGATATATTAATTCGCTGATGCTTCGCTAGATCGTTCGAGATCGTATCTTTCGCAGTTGTGCCATCATGGCAGATGGGCTTGTTGTTGGCCGTTGTGGATCATTCAAGATCATCTTCACAATGTTGCAATCGTAGTAGATAATCTTTAGCAGATCAATTAAGATCGTTAAGTGGTGCGAATTGCTATCATGGCAGATAGGCTTTATTAGAGAATCGATTGAGATAATTTCTCACATAAACTGCTATCGCAACAGATAGACTTTTAGAAGATCTAATAAGATCATTTTGCGCATGCGTTGCCATCGTAACAGATAGGCTTGGGCGATCAACTAAAATCGCTTTGTATATAAGTTGCTATCGTAACAGATAGGCTTAGATGATTAACTAAAATCACTTTGCATATAAGTTGCTATCGTAACAGATAGGCTTAGATGATTAACTAAAATCACTTTGCAGATAAGTTGCTATCGTAGCAGATAGGCTTTGGGTGATCAATTAAGATCGCATTTAGACAGGCTGCTATCGTAAGAGATAGGCTTATATGATCAATTAAGATCGCATTTGTACAGGCTGCTATCGTAAGAGATAGGCTTAAAGGATCAATTATGATCGCATAGGTTGCTATCATAACAGATAGGCTTTTATGATCGATTAAGATCGCATTTGCATTGGCTGCTATCGCGAGAGATAGGCTTTTATGATCAATTAAGATCGCATTGCATTGGCTGCTATCGCGAGAGATAGGCTTAGATGATCACTTAAGATCGCATTTGCATTGGCTGCTATCGTTAGAGATAGGCTTAGATGATCACTTAAGATCGCATTTGCATTGGCTGCTATCGTTAGAGATAGGCTTAGATGATCACTTAAGATCGCATTTGCATTGATTGCTATCGTTAGAGATAGGCTTAGATGATCATTTAAGATCGCATTTGCATTGGCTGCTATCGTTAGAGATAGGCTTAGATGATCACTTAAGATCGCATTTGCATTGATTGCTATTGTTAGAGATAGGCTTAGATGATCACTTAAGATCGCACTTGCATTGATTGCTATGGCGGTGAATAAACCATCGTTAACAGTAATAACAAACTGAATAGAGCAACATAAACAGCTAGAAATGTGAACTTCTCATTTGGGAGAATTCTTTTATTACAACGCTCTCATATGGGAGAGATGAGATTACAATCCTCTCATATGGGAGGGGAGATTGCGTAAATCGTAGCCACATGAGACATTAAACAACGTTATCATAGAACGTATGAAATGAGAGAAGTTAGGGATAGTACTTCTTGATCCAGCGCATGTTGACTGAACTCGGAGTTGAGGTTGTGCCGTGCAACCTTCGTATGCTGCAGTAGCCACTATCGAATACTTCTGTGACTTCGAAGGGTCCTTCCCAATTAGCTGAGAACTTTGGGTGAGTTGCTTCTCGCATACAGTGGTCAGATGCGCGCAAGACCAAGTCTCCGACTGCGAAATCTCTTCGCTGGACTGTCTTATTGTAGGCGCGAGCGATTCTTTCCTGGTACCGCTTGTTGGTCCTTTTGGCTTGTTCTCGCTTTTCTTCCAGCAGGACTAAGTCATGATCGCGTTGATTTTCATAGAGTGCATGGAAGGCCAGTCTTGCCGAATTGACTCTAACCTCCGCAGGTACTACAGCTTCGGCCCCATAGCATAGTATAAATGGCGAGGCCCCTGTGGGTGTCCTTGGAGAAGTTCGGTAAGCCCACAGAGCTATGCTTAGGGAGTCAGCCCACTTCTTGTGGTCATCTGCGACCATTTTGCTCAGAATTCTCAACAGCGTTTTGTTAGTCGCTTCGGCTTGTCCGTTTCCCTTTGGGTAATAAGGGGTAGAACATATCTGCCTGATATTGTACTCCGCTAATTTCGCAACTACCTGGCGATTAACAAAAGGAGTACCGTTATCTGAAAGAATGGTGTTTGGGATTCCGAACCTGCATACGATGCTTTCCTGGATAAAGTTGACCACAGCCAGCGCATTTGCCGTCTTTAGTGGTATCGCTTCCACCCACTTGATGAACAGCTCAGTTGCGGTGAGAATGAAATGATTCCCGTGCGACGTCGGTCGGATGGGACCGATAAAGTCTAGAGCCCATGTGTGAAATGGCCATGGCGTCCCTAGTGCATGTAGATCCACAGCGGGAGCGTGCACTAGGTTCCCTTTGAATTGGCATTCCTGGCAGCGTCGTACTTTGGCGCAGCAATCGACCTCCATCGTGGGCCAGAAATACCCGATTGAGAGGAGCTACCTGCATAATTTCGCACCTCCTTGGTGTTCCACCTGATGAGAAAGGTCCATGACTTCTTGTGCTTCTCTGTCGTCTAGACATCGCAGCAAGTTGCCCTCATGACCTCTTCGCCAAAGCAGGTTTTCCTGTACCACGTATCGAGATGCTTTCCTTTTCAACTTTTCGGCTTCCTTTCTCGATTCGGGCACAGTGCCCTGGGTGAGGAAATCGAACAGTGGCTTCCTCCAGTCCGTGTCGTCATCGGTTAGGGCCACGAGTAGAGAATCTTTGATTAGTGCGCAACTTTCGCACTTCCTTTGTATCAGGGCTGCGGCTATTGACATGTCTGGCCAATGGATGCCATATCTCTGGGCCTTTCTGTAGATTGACACCTCGCTTTCCCCGCAGGCGTGTTGGTGAATCTTTTCTAACAGCTGCTGTCCCTCTTGCTCGGAGACACATCGCATGAGTATTCCCCCAGGACCCTTGTAGTAAAGGGTGTTGTCGTGGATGCAGTATCCTTTTGTGAGTGCCCAGCTTTCGTTGCTGGTGCCCTTCGCAATAGCTTGCAGGATTGGTTTTCGCCAGTCTGCATTATCCATGTGTTCGTCGTCGCACGCATCTTCTGTCAATGTCGACGATGTTCGCACTTCGATGGAAATTCTTGCGGGGCACTTGTCTATGCTGACCTTAGATCCCAAGGTTGCTAAGGCGTCTGCGTGCCTATTGTCTGCTCGGGGTTTGTGCTCGTACTTCACGTCGCAGAATTGTTGCATCAGCTTCTATACTAAAGTGCGATAAGACAGGAGGTTGATCTCCTTCAAACCATATTCGCCCGAGGCTTGCTTAACAATCAGTTTAGAATCTCCCATGACTGTTAAGTTGCTCACTTCCAAAGCTTTCGCCGCACGGAGCCCCACAATGAGAGCCTCGTATTCCGCTTCGTTGTTTGTGGCTGCGAAGTTGAGCTTTGCGGACATCTGTATGACTTCCCCATCTGGCTTTGTCAAGACTATCCCAATGCCTCCGCCTTTCCGGGTTGACGAACCGTCGAAGTGGAGAGTCCAATAGGGCACGTCGATTGCGTAGATTTCAGGGCCTTCGAGCTCTTCTTCGATCACGGGTTCGTGGCTGTTGTCGGGGAACTGTGCCAACAGATCCGCTACCGCCTGCGACTTGATCGCTCGCGGTCGCACGCATGTGATATCGTATTGGGAAATGGTCATGTACCATTTCGCCAGCCTCCCTCCCGGAGTAGTGTGAGTTAGCAAGTACCTTATGGGGTCGCTCTTGGTGACCACTACTACTTTGTGTGATGCAAAATAGTGTTTCAACTTCTCTATCACAAAGAATAAGGCAAGGCAATGACGTTCGATGTCTGTGTACCTTGATTCAGCAGGCTGCACGATGCGAGAGATGTAGTAGATAGGCCTCTCCTGGCCTTCATACTCCTGAGCCAAGAGCGCTCCTATAGATCTCCTCGTAGATGTCAGATATAGCAGAAGCGGTGATCCCAGTTGAGGCGCGATCATTATCTTTGAGGACATGAGTAAATCCTTCAGCTTTCTGAATGCGACTTCGTGCTCCGGAGCCCAGTTGTACGCGGCGTCCTTTTTGAGAAGAGTGCTGAAACAGCATGTGATTTCGGCAACTGCTGGGATGAATCTCCGCAGATAGGATAGCTTTCCTAAAAATGTCTTTAATGCACTCTGATCATGGGGTGGCGTCATGCCAGTGATAGCTGATACTTTCGCGGGGTCGGGCTCGATCCCTTGGCGATGAACCACGCATCCCAAGAATTCCCTGATGTCACCCCGAACGCGCATTTCATGGGATTCATCTTCAGTTGAAAGCGCCTGCATCTATTGAACACCTTTCGCAGATCTGCAAAGTGATCTGCTTCGTGCTTGGATTTAACCACCAAGTCATCCACATAGAATTCCACTTCTTTGTGCATCGTGTCGTGGAATAGAGCCATCATGGCTCGCTGATAGGTCGCGCCCGCATTCTTAAGACCGAACGGCATCACTGTGTAGTTGAATACCCCTACAGGAGTAATGAACGCTGTTTTCCGCGCATCTTCGGGATCCATCTTGATTTGGTTGTATCCGCTGAAGCCGTCCATGAAACTGAACATGCGATGACCCGCTGTTGAATCGATAAGCAAATCGATGTTGGGCAGTGGGAAATCGTCCTTAGGGCAGAAGCGATTGAGGTCTCGGAAGTCCACGCAGATGCGGAGCTGTCCGTTCTTCTTTACCACTGGCACGATGTTGGCCAGCCATGTGGGATGATGATTCGGCTCTATGAACTTGGCATCTAGGAGTTTGACAATCTCCTGCTTGATCTTCACGTTAAGCTCCGGCCTGAAGCTTCTCGTGCTCTGCTTGACCGGTTTAGACCCAGGGATGATGTCTAAACGGTGCATGGTGATGCTTGTATCCAGACCTGGCATCTCATCATACTCCCATGCGAACACATCCTTGTATTCAGTTAGGAGCTGTAGCAGCCCTTGTTCTTCTTCGCTTGTGAGATCTGCGCTCAGGAAGACTGGCCTTTTCTTTTCCTCGTTGGGGCTGAGGAACACTTCTTTCAGCTCTTGCTTTTGCGGTCTTGGCCTGTCTTCCATGCATTCTGGCGCTTCTTTGAGTTTCTCGTCTGGAGTGCCTTGTGTTGGCTCTTCCGTCAGCGCAATTTGCTCGATTTGATTGATTTGCCCAGGGATATCCCCATGCCCGCGTGAGGACATCCCCGCGCACCTTCATATGCGGTAGCATTTCTTCCCATTGGCGTAGAAGCTCTCTATCTCCTTGCCCTCGGGGTCATGCTTTGCGATCCTCTTCAGAGTGTACACGTTCTTTCGATGATATGCGATACGCGGCGCCTCTTCGCGTGTAGGCGGCTTTTACTTGGCATCTTCCCTCGTCACCATTACCCCTGCAGGCGACTGGTCCTTGATGTCCTCCCAGAGAGGCAAAGGAGTAGGGTTGAATGGCCCGGGTGTTTGCTCGTCTGCCATCTCGGTGAACCACACCGCCTCGCTGAGATGTGCTTCGTCCAAGTTGAACGGGTTTGTCGAAGCCGGTATCTCGACTATTCTGTCGTTCCAGATAGCCTTCATAACCTGGTGAGCCGTCGAGGGGACTGCGTCGAAGCGATGAATCCAGGCTCGACCTATAATCATGTGGTATGTGGTGTTCGCGTCTATGACATAGAACTTTGCTGAGCACTTGATTTTGCCAATCTGAACGCCCAGGCGGATCCATCCGATTGTCATTCTAGAGTCGCTTCCGAATACCACCAGCGGAGATGGACGCCTGACTACCTTATGTTCGGGGATCCCTGCTAGCCTCAGTGTGTGGAGCGGAACAACGTTGACCGCTGCTCCTCCATCGACGAACGCTCGTTTGAACTCGACGCCATTGATGATGGCGGTCACGTACAGAGGTCTCTGGTGGCTCGCATCCGTCTTCTTGTCGCTGGCAGAAAAGGTCATAATCTTTTCCATAGAGCGGGATGACCTGATGACTTTCCCGTTGGAGACTACAAGGTCCTCCTCGTAGTCCTCTGCTATTCTCAAAATCGCTTTCGTCATATCAGTTCGGCACTTCTCGGAGAAATTCATTTCATCGAAGAATTTGTTGAAGCCATGCGACCCTTTCATGCGGTCGGCACGTTCATCCTCTGTGTCCATGCTATAGTCTTCGTCTTCATGGACCTCGGCGACGATGGGCAGGCCATCCTCTGCGACTTCTTCCAAGTCGACGATCGAGATCATAGCGACCTCTTTGCCCTTCGAGCCCGGTTCCGCATGCGCGGGAAGCGGGTTGTTGCGCACGTCCTTCCGGTGGTCGCTGACGATGAGCTCGCCGTTCTTCATCTTCTGATCGAACGCGAACCTGAGTTTCTTGCACTCGGCGGTGGGATGCATGACCTTGCCGTGGTACTCACACCACTTAGGGTCCCTCACCATCTCCTTGGAGGGTGTTTTCTCGAGCGGTGGCAGGACGCCGTCCTTGCGCCACTGTCTGCAGAGGTCACTTGCTTCCTCTACCGAGCATGGCAGAGGTGGTACATCGAAGTTCGCAACCTTCGCTTGTTTCTGGGGCGAAACTGTATTGACCTCAGCTTCGCGTCCCCGCTTGTAGCTAAACCTCCCGATCTTGTAAGTGGTGCCGCTCGCAGGTCGCTCTGGAGCGCTCTTCTTTTTCTGTCTCTCGACTATAGGCTCGATATTCTTCGTGCATTCGATTAGCTTTGAAAACGTAGGTGTTTGCAAATTGATTAGCATACCTTTGTATTCATCTCGTATGCACTGCAGGCGTATCTCTACGAGTCGGCTTTCGGGCATTGGATCTTTGCACTCCAAGGATTTCGCCCTGAATTTCTTGATGAAAGTGATTCCGTCCTCTTCGCGCTTCTGGTACATCCGCGAGAGATGGATCATCTTCACCTTTTCTTCCATCTGGAAGAACTTGGTGTAGAACTTCTGGACCATGTCGTCCCAAGTCTTCACGGATCCGGCCTCCAATGTTCGGTACCATTTGTATGCTACGTTCCCAAGAGATTTTGGGAACTCTCGCATCAGCAGTTTGGGATCGGCTCCGTACGGACCCATGACATCAATGAAACGCATAACATGCTCATGAGCGTTTCCATTGACGTCCTCGAACTTATCCCATTTAGGAGCCTTGTACCCCGCCGGGTTAGGCATGAGATAGATCTCTCGTGGGATAGGTGGATCGTTGTCTAACTTCGGGATAATGGTATCCGCGAATGACTGATGAGCCAGGATAGTGTCCACGCGCTTCTGCAAAGACATCATGCATTCTGGAATGCTCCACTCGGTAGTTGACGGAGGGGTTGCCGTGGGCGGCGGCGACACATATGCCGCCGGAGGATTGGGAGCGTACTGACTACCCGCATTTCCCCAGATCATCGTTGGGGGAGGCCAAGGGTACTGCAGAGTTGGGTTGGACGCCAAAGCCGAGGGCTGAGGAGCGTAAGCAGCAGGAGGCAGCATCTGTGCCGTTGACCCCTGAACCGAAGGCAGCTGCGTAGCCGACGGTGGAGTCTGCCGATGAGGGTTGGGAGGTGTGGCTGACACTCCCAATCCTGGAGCGGTAGGGGTTCCTCCTCCCTGAGGGATAGCGGTGGCTGGTGGAGGATTCGGCGCAAGGGTGCCCAGAACGGCCAAGATTTGTTCTAGTTGCGCAGATTGAGACTTGAGAGCTTTCGCCTGACTTTGGACAGTGGCGTCCAAAGACTCTAAAGTCGGTGCTTCGCCGGGAGTCGTCGGAGTACAGCGGGTCTCGTCTCCCGAGGGAGTTTCGGTGGAAGGCGATCGGTTGCTGACATCATCCTCCTGAGACATGGTTGCTTTTGCTGGTAAGTTCACGTCGGGTTCACCAAAATGTGCACAAGAGATTCCGGCGGGGAGACCTCCGTGTGCACCGTGTGTAGTGGATCAAGGATCGCACAGGAAGAATAGGGGTGTGTGTAGGGAGAGAGTAAGGCAGTAGCAACGTCTTAGAGAGAGACAGAGGTTTGGCAGAGCTTCCGCGTATGGCAGTGTGTTCTCCTTTGTATGGAAAGGTTGACGATCTATATATACTGGAGAACGTGACCGTTGTAGTGTGGTTAATGCGCCCATTAATGGCGGCTTAATTAGCTTAACCATAACGGCACGTCCGTCCGAGTACATAGGGACCGTTAGAGCACGTGGTGCGCGAATACCGGAACCGTTACGAGGTTGACCGGGTTTGACCGGATTGACCGGGTTTATGGAGCTCGTGCCATAAATCTCTCAAAACAGTTACTAAAGGTCACGTGCGGGCTTGGCTCGCACGCGACAGGGCTTACTCTAGCCTCCAAACCACAAGTCCCTACAAGTCCCGTGCGGTGGTATGCGAGGGCTCTGTCTTGCAGCCCCCACATGGATCAGCTCGGCTGGTGATCCAGTGTGTGTGGAGCACAATATGGTGTGCTGGATGGCTGCCACGTGGCCAAGATCTGTCATGTCAGAAAGCAGTATCTACAACTGGTAAGGAAGTAACACAAGAAGAAGAACATCAAGAGTATGGTGAGGATGAAGAAGAAAGTGATCAGGAGGAAGCTTCAGAGCCTAAGGGAGATGAAGACCCCAAACCCTGATTCTAGCCTTTTCTTTCTTTCCTTAAAAGCTTTGAACCTCTTTTCAAAGCCTTGATATCATCCTTCCTCTTTCAAAAAATTTATTTTAGTTTTCAAAAATATTTTGATCCAACATTTTATCATCCTTATTGATGAAAGTTAAAAAGGGAGAGAAATTTAGGAGATACACTTAGTTTTTTATTTTGGTTTTGATGTTGCAGCTGTTGGTTTGCAAACTGCATAAGTACTTTGACTTTTTTTTCGTTTACTCAGATTTTTTTATTCATCAATGGATTAGGATTTATAATTGTTTGATTTATTATATCTATTACTGCTGGACTGCTAATGTTTATTTCTGGCTGAAACGCGGGTTAATCAGATTAATTATTTTTGTCTTTCATCAACGGGGAGATTGTAAGTTCACAGCCTGTTTCAAGGACTTGAAATAGAATTCGAAATCTTGAAACTGAGTTTTGGTTTCAAATCTTAGAAACTATTTTAAATTCCTTGAAATTGAACAGCTTACAAAAGCAGGACCTGAGGGGGAGTTCATCCCTCAAATCAATCTTAATCTCCTATCCTTGTTCATGCAAGTTTAGATGATGAAAGACAAACTAAGCTGATTTTTTATTACATGCTAATTGAACTGCTTATACCAAGTTCAACAAGTATATGCCGGGATTATTAGCTATATTTTTTGTAGGAAATATTTCCTTACTTACTCATATGCATAAGGAAATCCATCTCAAAAAATTAATCTTACAATTACGGAACTATGTTTGAACTTTCCTAAGATCTACAAATGGAAGATCATATCAATATCTTGGAAGATATCAAGAAACTAGCCGTTGGAATTGAGCTGTTAAAGAGTCAAAGATCTGTTGGCAATTTTTAGGAAATTCTATTAAGAAGATTCTTTGTAACCATTTCGTGGTAGGTCAATCAAGTATGCAATTACTCATAACGCATACCCATGTGTTAGACTTGATATCTCCATATCAATCTACCCACCTACTAGTCTCTATGCATAGTGATCAGTCAACAAACCATTGTACTTGACTAGGGATAACTAAAGATAACAACAATTGCAATCCAAAGACATCATTATATTAATGTCTCCATATAATAAAATGAATATTCTAGCCAAAAACAATGTTCACACTAAAATAGATTGCCTCTAGGGTATCTACACCAACAGATATCATGATGAGTGAACGAATCTGTATTGATGGGTTACATCGCCAAACCAACACCGAGTTGATGCGTTGTGTTTTTGTATCAATTCTCAAGTAAAATATTTAAAATTATAATGAAGCCCATGAAGTGATTTTGAAGTAATATTGCTATTATGCTGAATATTTTGTAATGACGTATAGTCCCTCAAAATTTCCAACCAAAATTGATCCGCATTCTCAGAAGTGCATGTCATTATTGTATATGGGAAAAATAGTCTACAATATAGTGGACTAAGTTATGTTTATGGATAGAAATAGTCATTGAAATTCTCTAAAAGAGATTGAGCTATATCAATCAACCCCTGCAGTGTTTTGGATGTTATCAATCATACATGTAGAAGTATCTTTATATTGTATGAATCCTCCCGAATAGTATGAAACTTGCTATCCTCGCTCTGCAGGAGATTTTGTTTATGAATTCTAGCATGTTATCATAATTATTCATAGAAGAATTTATGCTTGATGGAGGATATAATGATCCAATTTTGAGATATTTATTGATTGATATTAATCCCTGCAAGATTATTATTTTGTGAATTATTTCTACCTTTTGCATTCTCAGGAGAGAACAACTAAATTAGCTCATTACACTTTCGTGAAGGAAGTGCGAATCATAACATATTTCTCAATTAATAATAATATGAGAATATGAAAAAATGGAACTATGACATGTCATATCTCATCGAGAGATAAATTATATCACGTGACCTTAATGTCTTCGTGGATTTTTTCTGCCGTAAGCAGAAGCTGTGAATTTATGACGGTCATAGTTTTCACATCATGAGGGCGAGACAGACTAGATTGCATGACGTGAACTTTATGTTTATCTCGTTTACATTTAGTCATACTGACGTAAAGTTAGAAGTTCCATTATAGACTGAAGTCTAATTGACTAATGAGTAGTTGGTTTGATAGCATGCTAGTAGCATGTAACGATTGATTTTTCAAAGATTATGAACCTCCAGAAGAGGATGTCAAAAGCAACCATATCTTGTGCAATTTGAGGTACCAATTGAGAACACAAGATATGACATATTCTCATGATTTATGAGAAATTAAATGATATCATCAGCATTAGATCAAAGCCAACGTTGGAAAAAAATATCAATGAAGCTCTTGAAGAAGCTAAGGTACCTAATTTGAGAATAATCTCACGATCTTATGGTTAATGATAATTTAACTGGAAAAGCGCTTGAAATCATATGATTTCTTTACAACACTATAAGTGGAATTGTGTTAACTATATATTGGCCAAAATCAAAGTCAACAATTGTGTCTGTACATATACACGAGCTCTTCAGTTAATGCATAGAGCATATTTGGGAAGTACTTTGAAGTAAATTAGATGCCTATAGCATCCATGTTCGTATAGAACAATATATTCAAATGTTTGCACGCTAATGGTTCTATTTGTGAGACTATTGAAAGAGCAATATGCTATAGTGCATATGATGCCTACATGACATCAATATTTCTTATGATTTTAACTATAGTTATGACCAACAAATCCTCTCTTTGTTAAGACTGATTCTTATATTTCGTTAAGTCTAGAAGACTACAAAGTGAATAGAAACATTTTTAAATTAGTAACTAGTTACAGTACGATCATATAAATCACTTTATGTGAAAATCATGGAGGTTAGTACCTATCACATATATCCAGTTTCCTGAAGCAACTAAAAGTGTACACTCGCGAGTAGTCTAATTGCATTTTCATTTTGGCATTTATTAAAATAACATGACATACAATCACATGACATGCTAACTATTGATAAAAAGTTTTGTTTTTTTACTATGAATCGGAATAGTATTGGACTAATCCAAGTATAGTTAGATTAATAGTGGGGCAATTTTGTAACTAATATAACGAGTTGTTAATTATAAAATCTTAGTCCAAGCCTAATATTTCATTAGATAAAATAATTAGAGAAAGAGAGAGAAGATAAAAGAGAGGATCGAACCTCCCTAGGGCCGACGACACAAAGAGAGGCTGAAACCCTCCTCCTCCATTGTCGCACTTCACGCTTGATTGGATCAACCTCCTCAATAATTTCACCTTCTTCTACACTGCAAGCACAAACACTAGAGGGAGTTCTATTTGGCTATACTACGGTGTGGATATCTGTAGAGTCGTAGAAATAAATTCTACGCAGTGATCAGTCAGACTATCAAGGTAACCTTATCTCCTTTTTTCACGTTATGAATGCTTCACCTGCGATTCATGTGTACACCGTAGAGGCGCCTCATCTTTTCTGCGCTAGTGATTGTCACTAGTCAGTGCGATTGTGGTAAACCTCTAATCTACCAGATTATGCTCGATGTCATACCAATTCGCAACCAAGAACCGTACCAATGCGCAAACCGAAATACGCCCAATAACATGCAAAGAATTACTGTGTGCACATTAACACGCCGCCAAACAATGCATGCCCAACAACATGCAATCAACGATGCACGCCCAATAATGCGCTACCAACCAAATCCCATATCAACAACCCGCATCAATTGCTCCATGCCAGGAGCAAAATCCATCAGTTGACTTGAGTTGTCTCCACCTTGACTTGAATCCTCCTAGCGGCCAGAACAAGATCCACGTGCTCAATACTCCATGCTGGAAGCCCATCTGCCCTTGAACGCCAAATCGCCAGAACGCGAGATGAGCTTAAACCGCCAGATTCGTGCCGGAAACAACAACAAGTCAGATTTGCTCGATCTCTTTCACGCTGAATCATATGTTCACCAACATGCTCCATAGCATGAAATGAATTTCTTCTTCAACAACGAGCCCGATAGTTCACTATAACTCATCTCACACGAATTCGCTATATTTCAACACCGGAAAACCCAAATCCAACAGCTTGGCTCTAAAACCACTTGTTAGAAACGAATGCAGATGATACCAATTTTTAAGAATTAAGAAGACCAATGAAACAAAGAGCAATATGAAGTAAAGCACAAACGATTAACACTGGGGTGTGGTGCCTGCTGGCGGTCCTTCACGTGACACAACGAGAGTGTTAATGCCTACACTGACATAGCTCCTAAATCCAAATATATACAACATTCAATAATTAGTATATGACCCAGAGAGTTGACGTGAATATTTTAGGAAATATAACATATCATTTAGTTATGAGAGTATTAGTCTAGTTGTTATTGTATATTTGTGTAAGTATAACCATCAACTCAACAGGAAAAAATGAAATTTTTTTTTTGCAAAGATATTGGAAATTTATTTAAATATTGGGCCTCTCGGGCACCGATAAAATGTACATGCTTTCACGACATGTAACAACCCAACTAGTACATTAAAGACTATCTAAGCTCAAACTAAGTAGACAATGTGTAAGGGTTTGTTTTGTCCATTGGAAAAAATTGAACCCTACCCTGTGTTATAAATGATACAGCCTCGTTACAAACAACAACCACACTTTTCTTATCATTTCCTCTCTCTAATCCACCGCCTCTATCAACTCCACCGCCTCTCATCTTCTCAAGTTTTTGTGTTAAGATCAGAGAGTTGATCTCCAAAATCAAATTCACAAAATCTCTATCTAGCAACATTTGACCAGTTTGATGAAGAGCTCGAAATCTCACGAAGAGAGGGTCTTTGTGGAAAGGGACCTGGAAGGCAAATCCGCAAACAAAATCACCCTATGAGTTCCAGCCAGCAGCACCACCACCACAAATATTTTGGTTGATAGGAACTGCAGCGTCGGTGTTTAATTTAAGCCTCCCTGGCGACGGCGGACTCCAACCGTGATTCTCCTAAACTTCCATGGGCGTGCATGTGCAAATCGAGAAGAAAGATAAGTGGTAATAAACTCTTCGTTTTTCGAACTTGAATTTATTATCACATCTCTTTTCGAAATATATTTATATTCATAAATCAAACGATTTATATGGTTTCAAATCTGCCACAAGCACATGGAGAAAGAAACTTTTTTACTTTGTTGGAGTTTTGAGGATAATATTTTTCAAAAATAATCTGAAAGCCAAGAATTTGTTTGTGATTTTCAGATCCAAGTCAAGGGTAGCAAAACAATCACCGATCTGGGACAATCCTGAAAGAGATGTCCTTCATCTTCCTGGAATCAAAGATGAAAACAACAAAGAGGTATATTCATCCCTTTTTAAGAAAGATATTAATTGGTAGGGATACAGTTGTCTGGAAGTTTACCCAATTTATTTGAGTGTGAGATAAGCTATTATTGCGGAGATTTCTTGTTCGAGAGAGTAAACTATATAATCTACATACTTTATAACTATCAATATCTAGTAAAGTTATAAACAATCAAAGTTTTTCTCTGAAAAAACTTTCATATAATCTATACTTACAAAATGTAAGTTTGCATAATTAATTCTTAAGTTTGGTGTAGTATGCACTCACAAGTGAATATTTCTCCTCAAAGAAAATATGAACTCGATTTCTAAATATGAATAAGATATGTTTTGTTTTTTATTTCCGACACAACCAAAAGACGTATCATAAACAATGGTTTGAAGCACCAAATGACCAGTCCCCTGCATAGATTTAACAATGCATATCTTAAAATAGAGTGTTGGTTAAAACGTGTTGTCACGATCAGATGTAATTACATCGCTAATTTTGAATCTTGTTAGAATTTATTTGTTAAATCTTTGTTTCAATTTTGAGATTTTGATATGAACAGTCAATGGTACAAAATTTCAATTCTTTAGGCACTGAGAAGAGTGGACAGCCAACACCTTAGAAATACAGACATTAAGGTGACCTTCCTATCTTTTTGAGTAATAAAATAGTTTCAATTTAGACATTTTTGTTACAACTTAATCAAGGTAATCTTTTACATTTTTTAGGCTAAAGAAGCTTAGTGTTTTTTAACTTCAATTTTTCTTACTTTTTACTCATAAAATTTACTTTTATGAGGTAATATGGTAAAAAGGTAAGAAATTTTCTATTTCTAAGAAAGATACTATAACTTTATAAAATATTTCTTAATTACAAAGTAAGTTTTGTTTACGTTTTTCTAAAGAAAAAAAATCACTTGAATTAGGTAAAGAAAGCGGAGCCTTATCAAATATTTTGATTTATTTGAAATGTAGTTGAAACTTACCCATTCACCTCCTTAATAACACTACGTTGTGTTTTCACATACTAGTCTTGAGGTCACAGTACACATATACTAGAAAGTGTAAATTTAGACCATGCCTCACAATATTTTACAAGATATTATAGAAGACCCCGGAGGGATGGAAAATTGGTTTCTAGTAAGTGTAATATATAAAAACTAAGATTATCTCCAACTCCATGGGGGAGGTGGAGGAGAGGGAGAAACCTTATAAAAATACAGTTCTAGTCCAACCCCATGAGTGGAGGGGGTAGGGAAGGGGTGTTACGGGGACAAATTTTGGTCTGGGTGTACGATAGTTAGGAGTGTTAGAGTGGAGAAGAGTAGTTTATCAGCCACCCTTCATTACTTCTTGAGAATAGCGACTGATGGGATGTATACTAGATAGGCCCGTGAATCACCAGAATCAGTTTCCCGAGCTCCGCCTATGCCTCGCCGTAATGCTTTGCCCCGACAACCTTATCCCCTTCATCGCCACTCTTCCACTTCTCCCTCGCCTCATCACCCATATCCATTATCCCATGACCGAAATAAACCGGTGACGGAGTCGCTGCAAGAAACCGTAATATAACTTGGTATGGGGATCTAGGATTGTGCCTCCTAAATGGAGAAATCTAAATAGCATAGTCGGAATTCAATCATTGAGCGATATCACAAAAAAGGAACTAGGAGAGCTTGAAGACATTGAAGATACCCCAACCTAGGGTATCACCTCCAAAATGGGGAATATCAAATTGGCTTATTTATCAACGAATCCGTGAGAGTTAGATATTTTGTTTCATAAATAAGTATGTCCAGCGTCTTCTAGTGGAATGGGAACTTGATTTTCGATCATCCCAATGACTTGGGTAGGGATCCAAGTGGTGAAGGGATAGATGAGGTCCAGGGGATATTGGTAGTCCACTGGGGAATATGATATATCGTGGTGGTGGGAGGAGAACAGTGGCGGTTGTGAACCGAGAACAGAGGTGGTTGAGGTGCTGGCATACAGCGAGATAAAGAACATGACGAAAAAAGAACATTTGTCACGACTTTGGCTAGCTCTCTTTCTATTGGCTAGAAATCACACTGCAACGAAGCTTTGGCCGAACATGTGTCAAGACTTAGGCTGCATGTAACATCCCTCTTTCATAATATAAAAAAAGAGATCTATGTCCCTGTCTTAAACTCATGAGTTCTCTCTTTCTCTCTCCCGTTGAGACTCTCCAATGGTTAGCAACAATGCCTTCCCCACCCTTGTGTGCTATGGTAAATACACAATTCCCATAGTCGCCACAGGGAGTAGGATGGCTGTGGGTAGTACTTTCACTCCTCAAATGGTTCATGTGATGCATTTCACTACCTTAGCGAGGACCATCGCAGTAAAGAAGTTTCATTCAACATCGATCCATGGAAGGTCAAAATCCTAGCTCAGGTACCTTCACGAAGGCCAGCTGTATGTTGTGTCTAACTTTAAGATTCTGGTTTTCCAAGTTCTCTGGTGATAAACGACAATCCGTAGGAGGGTGTGGTGGTGAATCCTACTCAACAGAGATGGAGGATGATGTTCAATGCAAAGAAAAATATAAAAATGTACCTGTATGCCGTAAAAATCGGGTGCAGCCTCGGTGGACAGAACCAGAACGACGTTGTGGTATACTGCAACATGGTAGGGGTAACTCCACTGCAGATCAAGAAGGGGATCAATAATCTCGTAGATGTTTACAACCTACATAACTAAAGGTTGTTTGGTCATTGCGGCTATTGAGGTGCCTTGAGGTTGCTAAAGTGTCAATATTGGGTTCTTATTCTAGTGGTCTCCTCGCCGTTTATCTTGTTCTCAATGTAATTTCATATGTACTTCAACTTAATCCAATTTTATTATACTCTCAACTCTATTTTTATTCCTGAGGTTAACTCATCCCTGTGATTGTTGATCCACTGCTTGAGCTACAGTAGTGTTACCTCAATCTTGTTGCAGCATGCCACGAGGTTGTCTGGGTTGTGGCCCTATAGGCTCCGCCGGGGGTGACTGCATACAAGTACATACCCGTCTTCTACGTATCAATGAACACCGTCCTTAACTTGTGCTGCGGAGGATTCACAACTACACCCTCTTCTGGTTCGTCCCCTATCCCCAGAGCACTTGGGACATCGAGGTTGTTAAAGTTAGGCAAACAGCCAGCTAGTCTCTGTGAGCGACCTCGGCTAGGATTTGGACCAACCATTGATTAATGTTGAATGCAACTTCTTCACGATGATGGTCCCCATGGATCTAGTGGCATGCACCACATAAACCATTTGGCGAGTGAAATTACTCGCCACAACCACCGTACACCCAGTGGCTTTCATGGGGCATGCGACATTCGTGATAGTATACAAGGGTGTGAAATGCATTGTTTCTGGCCATAGGATAGTCTAAGCGAGACACAGAGAGAGGGAGACAGAGAGAAACAGAGGGAGAGATCACTCTCCCTCCTTTTCCCTCTCTCCTTCTCTTTGTGTCTCGCTGAGACTATCCAATGACCAGCAACAATGCCTTCCTCACCCTTTTATACTATCAAAGATTCCGCAAGCCCCATGGAAACCACATGGTGTACGTTGGCTGTGGCGAGTACTTTCACTCCCCAAATGGTTTATGTGGTGCATGCCACTGCATTCATGAGGACCATCACCGTGATGAAGTTGCATTCATCATCAATCCATGGATAGTCAATATCCTTGCTTAGGTACCTCATGGAGGCCATTCTGCCTACCTTTGAAAACCTCTTCTACAAGGTTCTCTGGGGATAGACGATGACCTAGAGGAGGGTGTAGTTGTGAATCCTTCGCAAGAGAGGCGAAGGAAGGTTTCCACTGAAAGGAAAGAAACGGATATGTACCTCTATGATGTCAAGCTTTGGTGGAGCCTATGTAGCCGCGATCAAGACAACCTGGTAGCATGCTGCAACATGACTGGGTTAACTCCATTGGAATTCAAGTAGTGGATCAACAATCACATATATGAGTACAACCTCAGGATCAAAAACAGAGTTGAGAGTACAATTAAGTTAAAGTACATAAGACATTACACTAAGAACAAGTTGAATGACGAGGTGAACACCAGAAATAGAACCCTCAATTCAAACTTTAACAACCTCCATCCACCTTTGTAGATGCAATGGCCAGACAACCTTCAGTTATGGAGGCTATAATCATCTAAGTAATTATTGATCCACAGCTTGAGCTGCAGTGGAGTTACCCCTAACATGTTGCACTATGCCACTATGTTATTCGGGTTGTGGCCACCGAGTCTCCACCCTATTGTGATGCTATACATGTACATTTCTACCGTTTGACTTGCAATAATAACCATCCTCCAGCTCTGTTGCGGAGGATTCACCACCACACCCTCATCTGGGTCATGGTCTATCCACATAGCACTTGGGAAAATATGGTTTTTAAAGTTAGGTACAACACACAGTTGGCCTCCATGAAGGTACATGTGCTAGGATATTTACCATCCTTAGGTTGATGTTCTTCACTGCAATAGTCCTTGCCACTAAAGTGAAATGCACCACATGAACAAATTTGGGAAGTGAAAATACTCCCCACAACCATGCTACACCCTGTGGCTACCATGTGAATTGCGCATTTACGATAGCACACAACGATGAGGAAGGAATTGTTGCTGGCCATTGGAGAGAGAGAACGAGAGATCTAATGATTTTGAGTGAGGGAAAGAGATCTCATCATTTATATTATAAGACAGGGATGTTACATGCAGCAAAAGACGTGACACATGGTCAGTCGACACTTTGTTGCATTGCGAGTGCTAGCCATGAGAAAGAGAGCTAGCCGATTGGTTTGTATCTGATCGCCAAGATTTTGTACTGTTGGAATAGATGACCCAGAGGCAATTTAGTTTAGTATGATTTTATTTGTGGCTAGAAAATTCATTTTATTATTTATTGGATATTTAATATATTGAAGTCCTTAGATTTACAATTGTGTTGTTTATCTTAAATATCCCTAGTCCAGTATAATGATTAATGGGACAATCATCTATAGACTAGTATGGGGTTCGATTGATATGGAGATATCATGATTCAACACATAGGTGTGCATTAAGGGTAATGTCGCACTGGATATACCCATCTCCGAGAAGGCTACATACATGTTATGATAAGTCACAAGTGCTTCTCGTGGTTCAATGGTATTGTCATCCTTAGACTTGAAGTCGCTAAATATTCTATTTGTGTATTATTGTGATTTTGGTAGCGTTAAACGCTACACCGTAACTGGGTAGTTATAAAGGCGTGTACCGGATACAATAAGAAGCAATCTTAGAAATCATAGTGGAGGTAGATAGAAGTTGTCCCTCCCACATAACGGGAGCAAATATCCTAGGCCACTCGAGGGATAGTGCTTATAGAATGTCTGGCCAGACTCAAATAAATCAATATGGGATATTGATGTTATTTGCACGAATAAGGCTATTCCCATGGATCGAGAAACTATGGATTGGATATACGAGTGTGACTTGTATGTCTCGTGTCCAATCCGGATAGAGAGACAAAGGGATGAGACAATTAGTGGTACAAGGTTTGTCAAGATGACTATTCTATTAGTTGGCTAGAATGGATGTTTCGCTAGAAACAGCTCCATATTAGCAAATTGTTGCTACCAACTAGATAGAACCTATGGGGTCACACGCTATATAGAGTTGAACTAGATTTGGGAATTAATTAATAGGATTAATTAATTATAAGGATCACTTTGGAACACCATGCAAACTTAGTAGGACTAATTTGCAAGGAAGGGACTAAACCGAATTCTAGTAGGACTAGAATAGGTCCTTTAGGTAGTTGGCAAGGATTTGTTGGACTATATAAAGGACACTCCTTCCTTCCTTCCCACACTTATGACCTTATTGATCATAACTTGAGTGGGAGAGAACAAACATGAGAGAGCAAGCAAGCAAGGAAGGCGTCACCCGCCCCCCTTGCCGCCGCCCGTCCCCGTCGGCCCACAAGGAGGCCGAGACCTCCTTGTTGTCTCGTTTTGGGTGATTCTTCTTACTCTTCCTCATTCCAGGCTAGCACAAAGTATTGGGAAGATCTAGGATTCAACTCTAGGCGTGGATCAACTATAGAGAACGTGACACAATTCGCGTTTGAAGTCATCAAAGGAGAAACCCTAAGGTGGGTTATTGTTTTCTTCCCTTACCATCGTTATGTCTGTTGACTTGTGATCCTTGGAGGGTATGCATGGATTATGTTTGTTTGTGATTCTGTTGCGCATCCATGATCAAAACACTACAGTGGTATCAGAGCCACATGTCGTAGAGCATAAACGTGGTTTATGTGTTACGTTTTGATAGTTTTACACTTTAAATTTATTGTTTATCGCGTAAAACAAGACAAATAAAGCATGTGATGCAATTTTTCAATAATCAATCATAACAAGACCTAGTTTTTGCATTGAATGCATGAATTAGTGAGTTTGAGAAATTTTAGGATCTTAGATCTAGGGTTTGGGAATCCTATGGAAAGATGGAGTTCTTCCCATAAAAGGAGGTTCGGCCCCCTAGGGGACCGCCCCTCCCTGCTTGCTGCCCAAGCAGGGCTCGGCCTAGGGGCCGAGGCAGCCCTAGCCCGCGGCCTAGCCGCGTGAGCCAGGGGCCGGCCGGCCCAAGGCCTTTGCGGTTCTCTTTTTAGGTCCGGGCAATTTGATTGTTGAGCCCCATGGACCGTTTTAGCCTTAGAATATCCTAAAATCAATTAAAATTGTCCAAGCGCGTTAAAATTGGATTTTACTTGTTTATGTGAAAATCGCATGGTGATTGGATATGGCCTTAGGATGTGGATGTTTAATTTTGTGCTTTGGTTTACGGACTGCGAGCTGATCAATTAATCATAATAACTAATTAGGGTTTTATGGCCTACGAGCCATTTTTTTTTTCACAACTTGTGAAATTTATTTTATTTAGTATAGTTATTTGCTAGTGCTAGATAGAGTAGATTGTTAGCCAAGATTGAAGAAAAGAAGCCCAAAAGCCAAAAGGAGCCACAAAAGATGGAGCATGGAGCATGGAGTATTCCACATGACTATGAAGGATGGACCGAAAGATAAAGACGCATGGAGATGTGTTTGCTTTTAGGGTTCATAGATAATTCCATTGGCTTGGAATTATCTTACTCTAGAAAAGGCCATATCCACATCACGTTTTATTTTATTTTGTGGTTGTTTATATTTTGTGGTTGGTGTATGGATGATGCATGCAATTAGGATAATAAGATAATAAGACAACCCGGATCTATTATTTGGAGTTGAGCCCAAACTCAAATAGATAGATTAGTTGATATTGATCAACAAACAAATAAAAATTGAATTTAAAATCCCTCAAAATTCAAATATTGTGTTCTTGCCTTCTCGTTATTTAAACACTCATTATCATCATGATTTATCAAGTTCGTGCGTGCCAAAGCATGGCGACTTGTTTCATAATGATGGAATGCGATGGCACAAGCTAGTAATGTGCAATTGTTTAAATAAGAGGTTGAACACAACTAGGCTATTAATATGATTAAAAACCTAGAGGCAATCAATTGGGATTATCTATTTGGATGGATAAATAAGGAGTTATTTGCCCAATTGAACCAAGAGTTGCATAAGAGATGCAATTAGAAATTGTTCCTACCTAAAGTATTCAAATTATGGGTGACTTGCCAAAGCAAGCTCACAAGGAGATGAAACATGGATCTTGGCCCACTAGAAAATATAAGGATATTTTCCGCATTAATATCTTGAGGGTTATTAATCCGTAGAAAAATAGTGGGAGCCATATTTGATAAACTAGCCATTATTGAATATAGTCAAAAATTCAGAAATACTAAAACTTGCGTATTTTCCTTTTGTAGAATTCAAATGGCAAACAACTCATCGAGTTCACAACATTCCCTACGATCTGTCCTTGAGAAGGACAAGCTCTCTGGAACCAACTTCCTTGATTGGTACAGAAACTTGAGAACCAAACACCTGCAGCCCTAAAGGCGTATCAAAAGCGTTTTGATTACGCTAATGATGCGGCCTGCCTTATGCTATGCACCATGAATTCTGAGCTTCAGAAGCAACACGAAAACATGAATGTTGTCGATATGATCGAGCATCTGAAGCAGCTCTTCCAAGAGCAGGCAAGGGTTGAGAGGTATGAGGTCTCTAAGGCATTGTTCAAGTGTCATCTGGCAGAAGGTAACCCGGTGGGACCCATGTACTCTGTATGATCGGGTACCTGGAGAATCTCGCCCGACTGGGGTTCCCGGTCGGCCAAGAGTTGGCAACCGATCTCGTGTTGCAATCGTTGCCCGAGAGTTATGGACTATAGCATGAACGAGATCGTGAAACCACTGCCATATTTGCTCAGTATGTTGAGGATAGCTGAACAAAGCTCAACAAGGGTAAGGGCAAGGCCATTATGATGGTGCAGAAAGGAAAGGGCAAAAGGTTTGCCTCATCCTCCAAGGGCAAAGGCAAGTCAGTTTCCAAGTCCAAGGAACCTGCCCTTAAGCCTGTTGGTGGAATTGCTAAAGGTGTGACTAAAGGTGAGTATCACTACTGCAGTCTGCCTGGACACTGGAGGAGGAACTGCCCAAAATATCTGAAGGACAAGAGGCTTGGAATAGTGATTCCACCACCACCAGGTATTTTTGTTGTAGATGTCAATTTAACTGTCTCAACATCATGGGTATTAGATACTGGATGTGGATCTCATATTTGTCAAAATGTGCAGGATCTAAAGAGAAGTAAAAGATTTTCTAAAGGGGAGATAGATCTGCGCGTTGGGAATGGAGCAAAAGTTGTTGCGTAGTCCGTGGGCGTGTGCGAGCTATCTCTGCCTTCAGGATTAGTTTTAGAATTAAATAATTGCTATTTCGTGCCTGCTATGATCAGAAACATTATTTTTATTTCTTGTTCGGACAAGGAAGGTTTTATTATTTCAATAAAGAACAATTGTTGTTCCTTTTATTTGAATAATATTCACTATTTCAGTGGGCAATTATTTAATGGACTGTATGTCCTTGATCTAAGCAATCATGTCTACAACATTAATACCAAGAGGATTAAAATAAATGATTTAAATCCTGCTTACTTATGGCACTGCCGTTTAGGCCACATAAACGAGAAACGTGTATCTAGACTCCATAAGGATGGACTACTAGACTCATTTGATTTTGAATCATATGAGACATGTGAGGCTTGTTTATTGGGAAAAATGCAAAGTCCCCTTTCAATAAGAAAGGTGAGAGGACTAGTGAGCAATTGGCGCTCACACATACTGATGTGTGTGGGCCATTTGCCACGCCTGTCAGGGGTGGTTATGTCTACTTCATTACATTTACTGATGATTACAGTAGATATGGATTTGTGTACCACATGAGGGCCAAATCCGAGTCCATTGAAGTGTTCAAAGAATTCAAGAATGAAGTAGAAAAGCAACTTGGCAAAAGTATCAAAGCTCTACGATCGGATCGTGGAGGAGAATACTTGAGCCAAGAGTTTGACGACTATCTTAGAGAGTGTGGATCGTATCCCAACTCACTCCACCCGGAACGCCACGAAGGAATGGCGTGTCTGAGAGGAGGAATCGAACCCTATTGGATATGGTTCGTTCTATGATGTGTCAAACCGATCTTCCATTATCGTTTTGGGGCCACGCTCTATTAAATGCAGCTTTCACCATTAACCATGTTCCATCTAAATTAGTCATGAAGACACCACATGATATGTGGATTGGGAGGCGTCCCACACTGTCGTTCATGAGGATTTGGGGCTGCCATGTCTATGTAAAACGTTTACAATCAGACAAGCTAGGGCCAAAATCGGATAAGTGTAAGTTTGTGCGGTAACCTAAGGAAACTAAGGGTTACTACTTCTACAATCCAACCGAGAACAAAGTGTTTGTTGCTCGGACCGGCGTGTTTCTAGAAAGAGAGTTTGTCTCTAAAGAAGTAAGAGGGAGGACTGTAGAGCTTGAAGAAATTCAAGAACCACAAAACACTGAACTGATTATGGAACAAGAACAGGAACCTGAAACAGTTGTGGAGCAGCCTATTCAGGTAACACAAGAGCTTCGTAGATCTAGTAGAGTGCGCCAGGAATCCAAGAGGTATGGACTTCTCGTGACCGATTCCGGTGACACGATGCTCATAGATGATGAGCCTACTACCTATGAGGAGGCCATGAAAGGCCCAGACTCTCAGAAGTGGCTAGAAGCCATGAGATCTGAGATGGAATCCATGTATACCAACAAAGTATGGACTTTGGTGGAACCACCCGAAGGGGCGCGGCCCATAGGGTGAAAGTGGGTCTTCAAGAGGAAGATCGACATGGATGGTAATGTGATTACCTATAAGGGCCGATTAGTGGCTAAAGGATTCAGACAGATTCATGGTATTGACTATGATGAAACCTTTTCACCAGTCGCTATGACCAAATCCATCAGAATCCTACTTGCAATTGCAGCATACCATGACTATGAGATTTGGCAGATGGATGTCAAAACAGCATTCCTTTATGGGAATATCCTCGAGGACGTGTATATGATACAGCCGGAGGGTTTTGAAGATCCAAAGCAAGCCAACAAAGTCTGTAAGCTGCAACGATCCATTTATGGATTGAAGCAAGATTCTAGGAGTTGGAATCGACGTTTTGATGAAGTAGTCAAAGAGTTTGGCTTCATCAGAAATGAAGATGAGTCTTTTGTGTACAAGAAGGTTAGTGGGAGCTCTATAGCTTTTCTGGTCTTGTATGTGGATGACATACTACTCATTGGAAACAACGTTCCATGCTGCAATCTGTTAAAGGTTAGTTGGGGAAGTGTTTCTCAATGAAGGACTTAGGGGAAGCAGCCTATATACTCGGTATAAAGATCTATAGAGATAGATCTAAGAGACTGCTAGGCCTAAGTCAAAGTACATATATTGACAAGGTGTTGAAACGGTTCAACATGCAAGATTCCAAAAGGGGATTCTTGCCCATGTCACATGGAATCACTCTTTCGAAGAGTGGTTGTCCTTCCAATGAGATTGAGAAGGAAAGCATGAGTAGAATTCCCTATGCCTCGGCCATAGGATCTATCATGTACGCCATGTTATGTACTAGACCAGATGTGTCATATGCCTTGAGTATGACAAGCAGATACCAATCCAATCCGGGTGAGAGTTAGTGGATTGCAGTCAAGAACATCCTAAAGTACTTGAGAAGAACTTGGGATGCCTTCTTGATATTTGGCGGTGCGGAAGAGTTGCGTGTAAAGGGTTACACTGATGCAAGCTTCCAAAATGACTGAGATGACTTTAGATCACAGTCGGGATATGTGTTTTGCTTGAATGGAGCACCGGTGAGCTGGTAGAGTTCCAAGCAAGAGACGGTGGCTGATTCTACAACAGAGGCTGAGTACATTGCTGCAAATGGCGCAACAAAGGAAGCTGTTTGGATCAGAAAGTTTGTTTCTGAACTTGGTGTGGTTCCTAGCATTGCAGATCCAGTTGAGTTGTACTATGACAACACTGGGGCGATCGCGCAATCAAAGGAACCCAGGTCACACCACAAATCCAAGCACTTGCTCAAGAAGTTTCATCTGATTCGAGATATTATTGTTAGAGGAGACGTTCGGATATGCAAGATTCCTACAGATGAGAATCTGTCAGATCCAATCCTCTACGCAGTGGAAGCATGAATGGCACACTAGGAGTATGGGCATACGAGATGCGCCAGATTGGCTCTAGTGCAAGTGGGAGACTGTTGGAATAGATGCCCTAGAGGCAATCTAGTTTAGTATTAATTTTTTTGTGGCTAGAAAATTCATTTTATTATTTATTGGATATTTAATGTAATGAAGTCCTTAGATTTACAATTGTGTTGTTTATCTTAAATATCCCTAGTCCTGTATAATGATTAATGGGACAATCATCTATAGACTAGTATGGGGTTGGATTGATATGGAGATATCATGATTCAACACATAGGTGTGCATTAAGGGTAATGTCGCACTTGATTGACCCATCTCCGAGAAGGCTACTTACACGTTATGATAAGTCACAAGTGCTTCTCGTGGTGCAATGGTATTGTCATCCTTAGACTTGAAGTCGCTAGATATTCTAGTTGTGGATTATTGTGATTTTGGTAGCGTTAAACGCTACACCGTAACTGGGTAGTTATAAAGGCGTGTATCGGATACAATAAGAAGCAATGCAACACCCCGTGGTCCCCAAGCCTTCCGTTCCGGACCGGAAAGCCCGGGAGGGCGATGCCAAAAGTGTTGGTGTAAGTCATAAGCACAACATCCATATATTACAATACTATTAAACATTACACGAGTCTTTATATATTACATACGCGTTTGCAAAACTACTACATTACTGTTGACTAGTCAGACTTTATTACTACTCGTTATATTCGTCTAAGTGAGTCCCGTACCCGATCATGCCATAGTCTTCTTCTTCTAAACCTGCGGGGGAAGGAAACAAAGACCGCAGTTTTCTAAAGTCAGCATAAAATACTGAGTAAGTAACACCCAAGCTTGTAAACGGAAGACGAGGCATGTTTACTTTTCATAATAATAACAAATAGGAAGAAACAGTAAAGTAGGAACTCAAATGTAACTTTCTCTTTCTTTCAAACTTTCTTTCTTAACTTTCAAACGGGGATTATAATTCCCAATCTCTTCTTCTCTTTCTTTTATAAATATCCAAAACCGTATTATTATCTTTGTTGATACGGGGAAGGAACTATCCATCTCGCATACTCCAAGACCTTAAGTGCCGGCACCCCCCTAAGACTTCTTGCGGCCAGAGAGGTGAGTACATGGAGCAACCCGGCAGGTTGCGACCGGGAAAAATAAACGGGTCGGGTGGCCGTAACCAACCACGACCAATCTAAATCACGGGTCGAGTGATCAAAGTCAACTCGACAATAATAATAAGCTTCTCCCGCACAACTCTTTCCACTTTATGTTATTACGGTTTATTATTTTTGTTTGACAGTATCAAATCAAAACAGCTTGTTTGAAATTTAAAGTAATCACAAATAAAACAGATATATCACCAAACCCATTTTGAGACAGCATTAAAAATCACGTTACGACACGAAGGAAGCTAGGCTAGCTAGGCTTGGCATATTACTTACCTTGCTTTTCACTGAATAGCAAGTAGCGTTTCCCTAGAAAGACACGTAGTCTTTGATATATAACGGATTCGTCACCTACGAGTTTATCGATACAAATGTTAAAGTACGAATTAAGATCAACCTAACAAGATTTATTTGAAATCAGTTAATTCTCCTATACTATACTCATATTTTCTCTCTTAATAATATATTAAATTCTATTATTATTATATAGAAACCTAAAAGTTAAATTCAAAAATTTTAATATTTACTAACTGCTATTTTAACCTACTCATTCATTTATTTTCTAAGTAGCTAAAGTTCTTTAAAGAGTAATGCTATTAAAATAACTATTTATTTAGCAAATCTATAGAAACTAAATATAGAAGCTATTTAAATATAAATATTTATGTTGAAAGAAATTATTTTTCTTACAAGTAATTACTTGTTATTAATTAAGGAAATTGTTAACTTTAAATTCAATTATATTTCTGAATAGCCGACAAATTAAAATAAAATGGGAATAAATAATTGCGATTTATATTTCTAGTTCGTTTATTTCCAAGAAAAACTTCTATTTAACTAGCATATATTATCTGCATATTTTAACTTACTTTTATTAAAATAATAGCTATATTTTTGTAGGAATGGAACGTGTTATATATTTTATTAGAAAATAATTTTTTTTATTTAACTAGCCACTATTTTTATTTATAATACTTAATCACCTATATCCATTTTTATTTTAATATTGTTATTATATAGAAATCTATAACTTAATTTATATACTTTAAATGCTTATTTTACCAACACGTCTATTTATAAATAACCAAGAAATTATTCAGATGATAATATTATTAAAACGGTTATTTATTTATAAAAATAAGTATGGACACTTTTTATGACAAACTTGGTAAAATAAATATTAGAGAGAAATTATTCATCCTTTTAATATACATAAACTTTTTCTATAGATTGAGAAAATGCTAACTTTAATTCCAAGACACTATTTAATATCCAATAGATTCAAAATAAATGTTTATTTAAACTAATTGACATATTTTCAAGAAAGTAAATTCTATACAATTAACAAATATTTTACTTATTTTAATATTTGCTTACTTTTGTTTAATTAAAATGATAGTTAAAATCATTTTAATCTCAAAAATCATCTTCTATTTTTATTTTCATATACTCAGATTATTAAATGACAGGAGGACCCCAAGTATTCTGAAACTACACAAATACCCCCTATTCATTAACTAAAACAGTTTCTGAAAATAACAACTACCTCCCCCTAAGCATGAATTTCAAACTTGACCAATCTAGATGTGAATTCAAGCATTAAAATTAGTTTTTGACAATCTAAATCAACTCAGGGTGAAGAGTAGAGCGTTCCGGAACCAAGAATCGCAAGAAACGGGTGAGAATTGAATCGGGTCACGTTGCCGAACGGTGGCGGCGGAGGTGGAGCTCGACGGGACATCCTCCGGTGGTTCTGGGCTTCGATTGAACCTCCTGGTGACTTGGTCGGCCCTCCTAGAGGTCAGAGGGATGAAGAGAGTGAGGTGGGCAGCTCTGGTTCAGTTCGGGTGGAGTTTGGTCGGCGTTAATGGAGGTTCGGCGGTGAAGGGGTCGTGCTCTGTTTCCGGCAGCTGGGTTGCTGCTGGGTTCTTCTTCTTCTACTTGTTTCAGGTCGTTTCAGAGAGGAGAGAGTGAGAGAAGAACAAGGGTGGTGATTGTGGATCTCTCGGGTTTCTTCCCCGACGGTGGTAGTGGCGGCGGTGGTGGCTGTGTTGCCACTGTTAGCCGCTACTGCTGCTGTTTGATCTCTGTTTTTGGACAGAGAAAGGGTTTAAAGAGAGTAGAGAGAGATGGAGAGATGGTGGCAGAGAATTGGAGGTGGAGGTGATGGCCTCGGTGGTTCTCGACGGAAACAGAGGCGGTGGTGGTGGCAGTTTCTGGGCTAGCTGCTGCTGCTGCCGTGCTCTGTTTCAGGTGGAGAACAAAGTGAGACAGAGAGAGAAGCAGGGGACTGAGAGGGACTGATGAAGGTGGTCACGGTGGTGGTGTTGAAGGTGGCCGGAGATGGTGATGATGATGGTGGTGGAGATGGAGGTGGTTGTTACAATGTGTGCAGTCCGAATGAAATGAGGGAGAGTGAGTTTTATAGGAAGAAAAAGTGATGGAGTGAAAGTGATGGAGGCGGTGGTGAGGTGGTGTTGTCGGGGGTTTGGTTTGCCGAAGAAGAAAAATAGAGGAGGAAGAAAATTTGAAGTGGAAAAAGAAGAAAAGGACAAGGACAAAACAAGTTCTGGTGAAACTCTAGTGATAGTGACATGTTTGGAATTGTATTGGGTGTGTTGGGCACACCAAGCATGTAGGTGGATTGGGTGTGTGTTATCTACACAATAATGCGGTGGTTGCACACGCGTTAAGTAATAACAATAAATAAATTTAGCCGAATTAAACTATAAATATTATTTTAATGTTTTCTAAAATATTGTCCGAATAATTTCCCCAATTCAATACTATTCTTATTATTGTTGTTGTTATTATTATTATTATTATTATTATTATTATTATTATTATTATTATTATTATTATTATTATTATTATTATTATTATTATTATTATTATTATTATTATTATTATTATTATTATTATCTACTAATAAGGCAAAAACATATTACAATAACATTTAACTCAAAAAACAAATGATCTTTATGAAATTAAAAGTAATTTCTTAATCAAACACAATAGTGTATTTAGTCACATTTATCAAACTGAAATTCGTTTTAATTTCTAAATTTACTATTTTACCCCTGATAATCAGACGGGGTATTACAAGCAAGCTTAGAAATCGTAGTGGACGTAGATAGAATTTGTCCCTCCCACATAACGGGAGCAAATATCATAGGCCACTCAAGGGATAGTGCTTATAGAATGTCTGACCAGACTCAAATAAATCAATACGGAATATTGATGTTATTTGCACGAATAAGGCTATTCCCATGGATCGAGAAACTATGGATTGGATATACGAGTGTGACTTGTATGTCTCGTGGCCAATCCAGATATGGAGACAAAGGGATGAGACAATTACTTGTACAAGGTTTATCAAGATGACTATTCTATTAGTTGGCTAGAATGGATGTTTTGCTAGAAACTGCTCCATATTAGCAAATTGTTGCTACCAACTAGATAGAACCTATGGGGTCACACGCTATATAGATTTGAACTAGATTTGGGAATTAAGAAGGATCACTTTGCAACACCTTGCAAACTTAGTAGGACTAATTTGCAAGGAAGGGATAAACTGAATTCTAGTAGGACTAGAATAGGTCCTTTAGGTAGTTGGCAAGGATTTGTTGGACTATATAAAGGACACTCCTTCCTTCCTTCCCACACTTGTGACCTTATTGATCATAACTTGAGTGGGAGAGAACAAAAAGGAGAGTGCAAGCAAGCAAGGAAGGCGTCGCCCGCCCCCCTTGCCGCAACCCGTCCCCGTCGTCCCACAAGGACGCCGAGACCTCCTTGTTGTCTCGTTTTGCGTGATTCTTCTTCCTCTTCCTCATTCCGGGCTAGAACAAAGGATTGGTAAGATCAAGGATTCAACTCTAGGCGTGGATCAACTATATAGAGCGTGACACGATTCGCGTTTGAAGTCATCAAAGGAGAAACCCTAAGGTGGGTTATTGTTTTCTTCCCTTACCATCGTTATGTCTCTTGACTTGTGATCCTTTGAGGGTATTGCATGGATTATGTTTGTTTGTGTTTCCGTTGCGCATCCATGATCAAAACCCTATATGTACTTGTTCACTGACACACTATAGAAGTTCTATATAGCTTGTAGAGGTTACTAGATTCGCATAACCGTGATCTAGGAAGTCGTTTCAGGGTTAGAATTCGTTCGATGTGGTATTTCTAGTTTCAACTTGTTACATACTTCCATTTTACTTCAAAATTAAATAGCTAAGAGAAAGAAAACTAGCAGCATATATGCAACATAATATACAAGAAATCCAAAAATACCGATGGGATAGAATTCAGGATTACAAAGAGTGTCAACTGGAGAATTTGGACAAAATTTCACCCATAACCATCAAAAATTATATCATCTTTCTTATACATTCGGGTCTCGCCACATGTTACGAAGACCACTGGCTAAAACCATATTTTAGGGGTTCACAATAAGGCTATTTATGTCTAAAACAATTGGAGAAATATCTTCCCCGCCCATAGATCCCCTTGTCAGTCCACTCTGCACCATCTAAACTGAAGCACTTCCAAAGAAAAAGAATGTCGGAGCACCTCATCCAATTCTCTCTAGTTATAAGTTAATACAAAAAATAATCTTTATTATTATCCCAATTTAAAAGCTGCGGCGTAGAAACATAAAAGGGATTTCGAATGTCATACCCCCTTAAGGCTCCAAAAGAACTAGAAACGAGGAACACAATCACATTTCACCCATCTATTCAAACTCAAAAGCTAACTAATTTTCTTTTGAATTTTACTACTCAGTTGAGCTTAATGGCTTAGTTCAGCTTATTAGTTATTTATATCAGCATACAATATTCAGTGCAATCAACCTCCTTGATAGATTGATATGATGAATTGATGAAATCAGAGCATATATATATGAAATGGACTCATTAGGGAAATATGGGATACAATGATATATATTTACCAAACATATACATTGAACTACTGTTAGCTACAGCTAACAGGGAATGCTTTAGAGGAAGGAAGAAAAGGATCGGAGGTGAAGCGGAAGACATAGACGAGAAAGAGAGACGGGAAAATGAGAGACGTGATTAATGATTTTCTTATTATTTTATAAAAAAAAAAAAAAAAAAAAAAAAAAAAAACTTGTTTAAATAAGACTCTCTAGACCATGTACGGTTAACCCAACTACAACCAAAGAAAAGAAATGCAAACTAAATCGGACGGAGCTTATAATTTGCCCAAATACTAAATACAGAACGTTAAGACTCGATAAAATAAAATTAACGAACAAAGTAGTTCGATAGTGTGAACCGGAAAAAATACAGAGGTATGATTGGTTCACTAGTTTATTAACTGCAATCAGGCCAAATATCATGTTCAGTTTCTATATGTGTGCTAGATTTCAAGTTGTTCCTAAAGAATAACACTCATTGGTTGTAAAAAGCATCTTTAGATATCTCAATGGTACCAAAGACTCAGGGCTTTGGTATCCTAAACAATCTAACTTCTCTCTGTATGGATCTTTAGATGCTGATTTTGCAGGATACAAAGTTGATAGAAAAAGCACTTCATTTTGTTGCCAGTTCCTTGGATCATCCCTGATAAGCTGGCATTCTAAGAAGAAAAATTTAGTAGCTCCATCAACAGCAGAAGTTGAATACATAGCAACTGGAGCTTGCTGCTCTTAAGTGTTGTGGATAGCTCAACAAATGAGAGACTTGGCTTATGACTTCAGAGATACTGCAATCAAATGCAACAAAACTAGTGCAATTTCAATCACTAAGAATCCAATTCAGCACTCCAGGACTAAACACATAGATGTGAAACACCATTTCATCAGAGATCATGTGGAGAAAGGTGATGTGCTTTTACCATTTGTGCCTACTAACATGCATTTTTGCAAATATCTTCACTAAACCTTTTCCATAAGATAGATTAGCAGCTCTGAGACTAGACCTGGGCATGTTAAACAAGGAAGCACTGGTTTAGGGGAGTATTAGGTAAGGTTGGTGTGTTTCAATGTTTTGAAAAGCTTTTCAAAAAGCCTTGATCTTATATGCTTTCAGTACTACAGTTTTTCAAGGGCTTGAAATTCTTTTCAAAGCTTTGAAAATAAATTTGTGTTGTCTCTGTAGATAATTCCCTAAAATTGTTTTTTCCCTCTAAAACGAATCTTTTTCAAATTAATATTATTTTATTTCCTTCCACATGTCACGCACAGAGTTTTAATTTTACTCAATCGTTCCTTCTTCAAATATTCAGGAAATATTCAGTTTCCTTTTCAAACACAAACTCACTAGTATTTATCTTCTCTCTTATCTCTCGTATTCTTCACTCTAGCCTCTCTCTTCTAAACTTCCCCAAACCCTAATGAGCACAAGGAGAGACTCTGAAAGAATCCAGATGGCTGGTGGATCAAAGAAATGCACATGTCAGAAGAGAAAAACTACATAATATGATGTTCAAACCATCAGTGATGAATCTAGTTACAGAACTCCTAGTCCACCTAAACCCTCCTCTCCTCCTCCAAAGAAGCAGAGCAAGAAAGGTAAGGAAGATCAGACTGCTGCTCCAAGCAAGAAGAAGAAGTCAGATCCAATAGGTGGTTCTTCGAAACAGAAAGGGATTCAGTTTCGAAGCCCTAAGAATATGAAGAAGAAGCTTTAGAAAGTAGACAAAGTAAAAGAGAAGGTTTCTGATATGGAGATTGAAGAAACAGAGAAGGAAACTGGGAAAGAGCTACAGATCTACTCAGAAAAGAAATCCCCTCCTGGTAAGAAAGGTCTCTCTAACCAGTGGTTTATAAGTCATGCTGCTTGAGGAAATTAGTTTGATGGTTTTGCTTCAAATCTTGTTGAATATTATAGGTTGAATTAAGAATGCATAAGGAGATTGAAACAGAGTTCTCTTTGGAAAATTCTTAATCCATCATAAGTTGCTTACCCTAGGCTTACCAAACTGTTCCACTTGAATGTGAAACAGGGGAAATCTTTAGCCTTGACCATATCTTCTAAGGTTACTGGGGTTAACATGGAGCTTGATCATTCTAAGTTTGCCTATTTGTTAGGATGTCCAAAGAGGTACAATGTAGACAATCATCCTAGTAAGATTGATGCTTTAAACTGACTAAATATGAATTCTTTTTACCTAATGTAGCTACAACCTCAAAAAAGTTAACTCACACTGTGTTGATTGTTGAAGCTAAGATTTGTTCACAATTATGATGAGGTGTGTAGTACCTAAGGATAATTCAAAAGAGTTGTTGTCTGATAGGGTACTCTATTTGATGTATCTAGTTAAGCATGGTTATGAGATTGATTTGCCAGGCATTGTGATGGAGCACATGCTATACTCTTGTACCAAGAAAAGGAAACATCCTTTACCCTATGCCAACTCCTTACACTCTTCTTTCAACACCTTGAAATACCAGTTAATAGGGAATAGACAATCACCACTGGTTTTGGAATGCTTGATGAAAAGTCTTTTCAAATGATTGGAGTTGTAAAAACCAGTGAAGGAGCATGGACCTCTCAATTTCAAAACCAATCCACTGTTCTTCAAATGTTCGACTTCATTGACAATGATTTGGATAATTTGAAGCATGATCAATATGAATTGGGCACTGAGTTCTAACAAATGAAGTAAATGCTTTAGAGTGTCTTCAAAAGTATCAACTTTAACCATGTGGAAAAGAAAGTCTCACAAGTTACAGAAGGATCAAAGAAGGCAGGTTCCACAACTGATTTGTTTGATGAACATAGTACTGAGGATAAAGATGGAGATAAGGGTATAAAGCCGGGTACTGGGGATACAGAAACAGGTGCAAAGGCTACTCGAGATGGGGAACAGGAAGAAGACATTTTGAACTCTGACTTTCCTCTCAAATAATTGAAGCCGAAGAAAAAGAAAGCAATGATTCCTACAATTGTGACTTCACCAGAACTGTTTGAAGGTGATGTAGCTACTGATGAGACTGGTAAGGAAGTGGCACAAGAAGAAGAACATCAAGAGTATGGTGAGGATGAAGAAGAAAGTGATCAGGAGGAAGCTGCAGAGCCTAAAGGAGATGAAGACCCCAAACCCTGATTCTAGTCGTTTCTTTCTTTCCTTCAAAGCTTTGAACCTCTTTTCAAGGCCTTGATATCATCCTGCCTCTTTCAAAACTTTATTTTAGTTTTCAAAAATATTTTGATCCAACATTTTATCATCCTTATTGATGAAAGTCAAAAAGGGGGAGATATTTAGGAGATACACTTAGTTTTTTATTTTGGTTTTGATGTTGCAGCTGTTGGTTTGTAAACTGCATAGGTACTTTGACTTTTTTTTCGTTAACTCAGTTTTTTTTTAATTCAGCCATGGATTAGGATTTATAATTGTTTGATTTATTATATCTATTACTGCTGGACTGCTAATGTTTATTTCTTGCATAAATTTAGGTTAATCAGATTATTTATTTTTGTTTTTCATCAACGGGGAGATTGTAAATTCACACCCTGTTTCAAGGATTTGAAACAGAATTCGAAATCTTGAAACTGAGTTTTGGTTTCAAAGCTTAGAAACTGTTTTAAATTCCTTGAAATTGAACAGCTTACAGAAGCAGGACCTGAGGGGAAGTTCATCCCTCAAATCAATCTTAATCTCCTATCCTTGTTCATGCTAGTTTAGATGATGAAAGATAAACTAAGCTGATGTTTTATTACATGCTAATTGAACTGCTTTCACCAAGTATATGCAGGGATTATTAGCTATCTTTTTTGTAGGAAGTCTTTCCTTACTTACTCATATGCATAAGGAAATCCAGCTTAAAAAATTAATTCCACAATTACGGAACTATGTCTGAACTTTCCTGAGATCTACCAGTGGAAGATCATATCAATATCTTGGAAGATATCAAGCAACTAGCTGTTGGAATTGAGCTGTTAAGGAGTCAAATATCTATTGGCAGTTTTTAGGAAATTCTGTTAAGAAGATTCTATATATTCTGCATTTCAAACTAGCACGATAGAAATGATGTTGAATAGGTTAAATAGGTTTAAGCGCACTAAATTGGCGTACATATGATGTTGTAGGATAAATTACCTAGAAGGTTAAATAGGTTTGCTGATAGTATTGCTAAGATAGTTAAGGGTGTAGAAGATCTTGCTGTGATGGCGCCGATTTTAGTTTCAGCCACTTTCTAAACTGTCCACCTTCTTTGCTTTTCGTTGCTCTCGCTCACACACCCGTGACATGATTCAGTCCCTTCCCGATTCATTTCGGTCTCTCTCTCCGGTGGTTCTGTGAATCCAGAATTTTGTTCTTATTCATCGAACTCATTACACGCATCATTCGACGGTTAACCCTCTGACCCACCTCAAACAACCCCAATTCCTTTCACCTTCCAGGTTTGTTCCATTCTTGGTTCCCATATATTTCATCGTACTTCTTCTGTTCTTATTCATATGGGAATTGGATTCATTTAATTTTATTTATTTTCGTATCACAATTGGCTCGATCTACTAATTCCATGGTTCCGGCGGCTGAGAATTGACGTTTCCCTGTTTTTGAAGCTTGAGCCTGTTCAGTTCGGCAGTTTCTCTCAGTTTATGCATCGAGAAATCTATGAAATCGGAAGTTCAGCTCGATGTTCTGCACCCTTTTTAAGCATACACCGATGGTATGTATATTTAGGGATTCTACGAGTGCAAGTCTCATGATCTTTTGTCTGTTCATATCTCATTTTATTCATCGAAAAATCTATGAAATCGGACTCCAGTTGTCCAGTTTGTAAGGTTCCATATCCTAGCCGAGGTTCTCCCTCTTAGCCCTTGAACTGGTTGTAGAATCTTCAATTAGAAGATATCGAATTTGGGCATTATTGATTTGGTTTTGAAGAGGGCATGGCTGCAGTGGTGAAGGTTAAGTGGGAGTTGTAGGTAGTGTATTAAGCTAAGAGCTGGGTATTTTGATTTTGCAATAAATTATCTTTTGTGCACCATCAATTCCCTTACTTCCACAACTACTATGTCTGCACTTGGCATGGAACAATCTTTCTGGGATGACATATGTATCCTCAGATCACTCGCTACTCTAATAAATAGGAGAACTACGAAATGATAATTTTATTTCACCACCCATCATGGCTTTACACACATGTTTAATCTTACTGTCACTGTATCCTCAGATCACTCGCTACTCCCATGACGTATATACTGAAAAAGTGAAAATAGGAGGAGAAACAGTATTTATCGTGTTTCTCAACAACCAGAAGCTGTGGATTGTGATAATTTCAATGGAAGGGGATCTTTCTTGGAGGCACTCAATTTCTGAATCAATTTGTACTTCCTCTGTTTCGTCTGTTTCTTCTTAGTTTGACTTTTGACACTATTCACCGGGTCACTTTGACCCGGTGATTTGATTAGCAATACGATGCAAGAATTTTATAATTTTTTTATGGTGTTGTAGAGTAAACTTTGCTCGACAAGACTATGAAAAAATTACCTGAAAGTTGCATCATTTTTCTATCCAAATTATCGGGTCAAAGTAACAAGATTACGGATAAAAGAAGTCAACTAGGAAGAAACAGAGAAAACAGAGGAAATAACCTTTAACTGGAAGTGTGTAATCTGTTTCGTCTATAAATCCATGAATATGAAAACACCTTAATTTGTTGTAGTCAACCTCTTCGTACATGAACTAAATAAAATCTATTTTAGGGATAGTGCCCTCGGGCACGGGCAATACCCTAGTTATCTTCGTAAATAAAATCCATCACACAATTAATGTCTTCTCTGACCCTTGAATACATCGTGGGCTCTCCTTGATTCAATGAACTCGGTGGTCACCCATCCTCATGTTCTTCTTCAATATTGCCTCCAAGACCACGCAACCACACTGCTGCTACAATGCCCACCAAGAAAGCTAGTATAGCCAAGCTTACTGATGCTGCTAGGAATTGAAGACCGTCGTGACTATGGATGTGTACCTGCTACTAATCTGGTTCAACATTATAAAGCCTTCCATGCTATCCTTGAACGTTTTGATGGAACTTATTAGTGATGTTGCTGTGAAATTTATCCAAATATTGGAAGAGTCTCCATCCTTGCTGGATCACTGTCAATTTTTGCAACGCCATAATGAAGTCACTACATTCACTTGATCGAAGCATCGCCACGTACGACTCGTCCTACTTCATAGTCGAGTGGTAGCTGCACGTTTCTACCAAATAATCTTTAATGGTGTGGTTTCAACATAGTTTCACAAGATCGTAATTAATCAGCGCCATCATCAATCTCTGACGCCATGTTAAACAACCAAGCGAGGGATCACAGCGGAATCAACAAATGAAAAGGCAAAGAACTAGGGCACGAAGCTTCAATCCTTCAATTCTTCCCCTGATTCTGCGTTTTGACCGAAACTGCTTTTTTTGATGAAACTGATTAATTCTCCAATTTTTTCCTGCATCACTCACCCCCTCTTCAAAAGAACTCATCCTCGAGTTCAATCTTGACATAACGAAAGTGTCCACCAAGAATGGATCACAAAAGAATGATGGTGGCTTTATCGAAAAAATGAAGGATGTCTTTAATTCAATCTTCGCCTCATCGTGTTCATATGAAACTTCATCTTCAACAAAAGTACTTGATGGACTAATAACTTGTGAAGGATTTGAAATTACCTCATATAGAATAAGAATATCTGAAGTATGATCTTTATCCTCCATGTTCAAAGCTTCCTCATCATCCCCATAATCGTCAAAAATACGATGTTTTGACAAATCAAGGACACATTCGCATGTAGATGAAATACCCTCAAGAAATATTTCATCATATGGAATATCTTCAACATTCTCTCAAGCTAGAACATCTTCTTCCATAAACAAATACGAAAAGTCATCAGGTTTTGACATACCCGAAAAATCTGGCACATCGTTCTTGAAACTCAATCCTCCATAACGCTCGATTTCACCGCGAGGATCGCGGATCTTTAGGATCTCGCATGCGGGCTTCGAGTCATGATCAAAAGTCTTGCGAATCTTGACATCTCGCACCGCCAAGCGTTGGGTTATCTTCGCAACTTGTTTCTGCAAATCCCTCTGCGCCAGGCGCTGGGTTAACACCGCAATCTGCCTCTGCAGATCTTGTTTTTGCCTCTGCAAATCTTTTATCATCATAACATCTTGGACGTTACGTCTGCTTTGGGGGGCTTCCTCAGCCGGAACCTGCCCGCAGCCGCCAAGACGTCCATGCACCATCGTTGATGATGATCTTCCTCCCAAGTCGAAGTTGCTATGATACCTAACTGAAGCAAAGTTAAACAGCCAAGCGAGGGATCACAGCGGAATCAACAAATGAAAAGGAAAAGAACTAGGGCACGAAGCTCTCTAGAGTTCTGAATAATTTCAATAATCAAAGTCTGACCAAAAATTACCCACAAGCCGGTATAAATAGCTGGAACTTACAATTATTCCAAATATAGTAAAAATCCTAAAATTAATGCTAAATAATAATACTAACCTAATAAAACACTCAGCTAAAAGATTTACCCACATCGTTTTCAAATCAAAATACAAATTAATAAATAAATATTTTGAAAAATATAAAACAGGCTATTTCGACCCTTAAACGGTCGATTTTGGCCAAATCGAGGCGGTGCCCGTGATAATCAGGGTTTATTTTTGGAATATCGTTTTCAATCAAAATTATGTATGGTTCGAACCGAATCTTCAATCCTTCAATTCTGCCCCTGATTCTGCGTTTTGACCGAAACTCCTTTTCTGGATGCAACTGATTAATTCTCCAATTTTTTTCTGCATCAATGTCTCTGCGGAGGACTCCACGTATCCGACAGCCTTTCACCTAGAACCTGAAAGTACAAAGATAAAAAGAGCTGTGAAGAAACAAATCCAAACTTCAACAATATTGTATGATGGAGGACTCGAGTTTACGGTGCCAGATGATCAATTCTTGTCATCGCCATCGCCTAGAAAGTTCTTGAGATTTGCAGTTTGACAAGGCTGGCTTCATCGAAACAATACTTCTTAGTTCCACCGATCAAGTATGTCCTGCCTTTTGAACCGTTCACAACGTTTGGTCGCCTTGTATTGCTTGCTTGATGTGCTGCTCTTTTGGACCATCGTGTTGCAAGTTAAACTCGCCTACGCTTGTTATCGCTTCACGGTCACCGTGTATTGCTTGCTGGATGTTGCAGCTGCTACTTTGAGCCATCGTGTTGTAAATAAAATCCGCCTAGGCCTGTTGTCGCTTCACGGTCAAGTTGCTCCTAATCCAAGTGACGTTGACAAAGATGCGACTTTCGAAACTTCAGGTACAACATTTCTTCTTAGATGGCCTCGTAGTCACGACGAGCAAGGTCCATCTCGCCATTTCTTACTTAATCATTGCTTGGATTAAAAACCTGCAAAGTGAAAACAAGAAGAAGAGAACTTTTCCGGGCTCGTCTTCACCACAACAATAATGTTTCCCTTTGTTTACTTCACCATCATTGTGGCTTCTTTTGTGCTGCTACCACCGCTTTGATCATCTCACACCAACCATTGAGTGAGGAAGGTGGCTTGATTCCTTGGATCAAGGTTGCTTCAACTCAGATTGACATCGTCTCATTTGATCCACTTCGTGATCGCCGTCTTCATCGCGCTCTTCTTGCTCGAGTGTCCATGAGAATATCGTATGGATCCTTGTTCACCGCTGTTCAATTCAGTGCAAGTAAAATGAATGTATTGTTTATGTTGGCGAGAACCTGAAAAGAAAATGAAAAAGAAAAAGAAAAATTATCAAAACAATGGAGAATGGAAGACTGGTGAACATAGAGACATGAGGTGATAGTGAGCTCCGTCCTTGATTGAATGAAGGGAATGAAATGAAAGGATTATGAGGACATCATTTTCATGTAGGAGGTTTAGAGTTCCACGCCCCACTTTCTGGCAAATGAAAAGCGAGATTGTGAACTTGGAAACAAAGAATTATGAAAATTTGAAAATGTTGTATCCTCGTTACAGAGAAAAAAGTTAATAAACATTGGAGGGTAATTTGTTATCTGCCAAAATGGATGAATAGAATAATGATATTCCAACATGGTTTTAGTCTCCTTAAAAAGGAGTTAAAAGCAAGTCAAGCAAGATAAAAAGTTGATTTCAAACGATCACGATCAGATCTGTTTGTGGAGTACAAGCTAAATTTTGATAAGTCTCTGAGATAGATAGCGATTGAAAGAAGATTATTTGAATCTTTTGGGTTTATCTCAAGATTATACGGAAAACCTTATCATGAAATTCAAACGTAGACAAGAAAAAAAAGAAGAAGCAATGTGCCTGTGAAAGCAGATAAAATAGGTTACGATCTTGGAGTTGGAGCCTACCCGTGAAAGCATGAAAAATAAATAGTAAGCCTACATTACAAGCCCAACTAAAATCAAGCCTAGATCGTAAACATCTTGCAAGCAAACGGAAGTGCAAAAGTGTGTTTCCGACATATTGAAGGAATCTAATCTCAGGCCCAAGCATGTGTCTGGATGACTAAAATTTGCACTTGAAGTTCGGTGATTGAGAGTTACGTGAAGCCACTCTCAAATCTCAAATAAATTCTAAGTTAAATTTTTGATATCCAAATTTTCGGGTCAAACTGACCATGTGAATAGTGGAAAAAGTCCTAATAGTGCAAAAAAGGTGGGACGGAGTTGTACTATTATTCAGAGCATGGAGAATCTACCAATAGGTAAGACTATCTTAAGCATTAGGGGTGGGGGTGCCCAAGAATGGGTTTAGTTGCTCCAAAAAGGAGGGGGGAAGTGGTGGTTAAACGAGGGTGGTGGAGGAGGTGGCTACGCCCGCAGGCTTCCCTGGCTGGCCCGCAAAGTGGGTTTGGTTTTCATTTATTTATTTTTTGATGAAAATTGTGTATTTGTGGTAGCTCAAGTGGTAGAGCGTTGGAAGCCCCTGCATGAGGTCACGAGTTCAAGCCCATTGATGACAAAACAATTCCTCAAATATATATATATATATATATATATAGATAACATGATGGGAGGAATAGTGTTGTAACTATTGGAGGTGTTAGGGTAGTATTGTAAATATTAAGACAATTAATAATGAAATAAAGGTGGGACAGGCTGGGTAGGGGAAGCCCACTGCTGCGGATAGTCTAAATAAACAAGAAGACACAACCATCGTGGGAAAACTCTAAAGTCTTACATATAATGGATTCAAAAACTCTAATAAAAAAGTACATGTTACTTAGTTCTTAGATGGTCTCTCCAATTGACGCATAGTTATAATATAGCCGTTAGTATTCTCCAATTGATTAGAATCCCAACTATTACCCAACTGGCCTACTCAATCATGAGAGAGACGGTTAGTGGTGAGTTTTTCCTCAGTCGACTGAAGAGGAGAGACAAAGGGCATGAGAATAGACTGACGACTTACAAACTTGCTACTGCGTTCTCAGAAGGACCGGAGAAGACGGTGATGGATATGAGAATGGGATAGCTTGCATTTAAAAGAGAGTATGTTGGTTGACCTAGGTCGTGGGGTTTAAAACCCCTAGTCTACCATCACAAACTTCAATTAATGAAACCAAAATGCAATTTAACGTCACAGTCTGCAATCAAGCCAAAAATTTAACTTGTAAATGCCGCTATTAAGTAGAAAAAGAAGCAAAAAATCGATGTTTATGAACATATCTGAAGCGCATCGAATACCATATGGACAAACAGGACTCCAGGAGCGAGGAAGTACCTACGAACGGACGCTGGAGAGTGAAGCCGAGATCTAGAAGAATCGAGGCGTCACGCCGGCGGTTCTTCGTTTCGCTCTCACACTGACAGACCAATTTTACTCCACCTAGGTAGTGGGGTTGGATAATAATTAAATATCAATAAAAGTGAATTCTTGATAGGAAGTGCCAATAAATTTGGAGGATGGCGCCGTCTGTCGTAATTATTTCTATATATGACGGTAAGATATTTAATCGTCCTTAAATGAATAAAAATACATCGTTCACAGTATGAACCGTAGTATGTGATTTAGTATACGACGAGTATATATAAACCGCCGTATTTAAAATTAGATACGTGGACACCTTTCCTGTAGTAGGTAATGTTGCAACATCTAAATAAACAGTTGCGTAGTGAAAGTATTTCACTATACAACTATCTACTTCACGAAATGTTTTAGCATTTCAAGAACCGGCTAGAGTCAATCTGACTGGCTCGCATTTCATATGACAATCTATCGATTTCATTAGAAACCGGCTAAGCCAGCTCAAAAAATTTAAATTTTTCCGTATTGAAGCCTTTCCCTATATACATAAATATGTGTTTGTGTCTGTGTGTGTGTGTATCCTACCTGCTATACTTAGAATCCCTGATTCGGAAATGGCTGGGATGGTTGGTTAACTAGGGATTTGCTCAGGTTTCATACGAAAGAAATAGTAGGAGGTTCCTGTGCTAACTTTCCATTTTAAATTTAGGCCGTGCTCGCCGTTTGCATGTGAATTAGTATTTCAAGGAAGATTGAGTGAGGACTTAATGACAGACCATTTTGCGTTCCAGAGTTTTCCAAATCTAACCAAAAGGGGAATATTTTTATTGTTTGTATAAATTTTATTGAGTCATTGTATATTATGTCTAATTCGGGGATATAGTTGAGTTTGTAGATCAGTCGTGTCGGTTGATATGACTGTGATTCGGTAAGTATGCCATGGTAACAGAATCCTTCGAGACTGCCTGGGACGAGCAATGGGAAGTTTGGGGGTATTTGATAACTACTATACATGAGTTATCTATTGAGCTT